>OY856414.1:793908503-795301003 GCA_963693085.1 Alisma plantago-aquatica | reverse complement strand
ACCGCCTCTCTATTCCACCTCTTTGGTCCTTCATACATCAAGTCACTCACCCATCTGTATTCCACTGGACCGTGAATCAAATATCTGTTTGTTGTGCCCCCCAAGTGTGGTATCTATCTCTCCTTGTAGATATGAATATTTTTTCCATCCCCCACCCTCCACCTGAAGCCACTCTTCACTACTTCCAATGCCCCCAAATACCCCTCCATGTATAACTGGCATTCCCCCCTAACTCCACATGTAGAATAGAAGATGTGTTGTAATATTTCGCCTTGAGTACCCGAGCAGCAAGAGACTCTCCATAGACTGCCAACCTCCATCCTTGTTTAGCGAGGAGTGCTTGGTTGAAAGCTTTTAGGTCCCTAAACCCCATGCCCCCACTCTCCTTGGGTTTGCACAATCTATCCCAACTCATCCAATGGATTTTCCTCTCCCCCTCCTTTGAGCCCCACCAGAACCGTGCCATCATGGAATGTATATCATCAATAATTCCCTCATGAAGTTTGAAGATGCTCATGAGATATGGGGGAATTGCTTGGATAACTGCCTTAATCAACACCTCCTTCCCTGGTCTGGATAAAAGTTTCTCCTTCCACCCCTATAATTTTTTCCACACTCTGTCCTTTATAGCCGCAAACACCTGCTTTTTGGACCTACCTACCACCGTGGGAAGGCCCAGATACTTCTCATGCCTGTACACCTCCCTCACCTACAGCAGATTCTTAATCAACTCCCTTCTTTCACTTGTCACGTTTGTACTAAAGGAAACCTCTGTCTTCTCATAATTGATTTTCTGCCCGGATGCCCTCTTAGCTAAAGAGGAGCATTCTTCTGAGGTAGCCCTTGTAAAAACAATGCTATCATCTGCGAAAAGAAGGTGAGTGACCCGTGGGGATCTTTTGCATATTCTTGTCCCATGTATTTTATTGACATGTGCAGCTTTGGACAGAGAAAAAGAAAGTGCTTCAGCGCAAAAAAGAAAAAGGTAAGGAGATATAGGATCACCTTGGCGAAGTCCTCTGGATGGTTTTGCAGACCCTCTCCTATTGCCATTGACGATGAACTTGTGGGATATGCTTTTAACACACTCCATAACCTTCCTTCTCCAAATAGTCGGCATCCCCATTCTCCCCATAACCCCCTCTAGAAAATCCCACTCGACTCTATCATATGCCTTGCTCATGTCCAGCTTAAGCGCCATAACCCCTCTCTTCCTTTCTTTCGGTGTTTCATGGTGTTAAACAACTCATATGCCACCAAAGCGTTGTCAGTGATCATCCTCCCTTCTATGAAAGCACTCTGATTCTCCGAGATAATCCCATTCATCAGCGGTTTGATTCTATTGGCCAAGACCTTCGTAATAATCTTATATGAGACGTTACACAAGCTGATAAGTCTATATTCAGACAGGCGGACAGGATTGTTTGTCTTTGGGATGAGAACTATATCAGTGTCATTAATGTCAGTGAGGCCAATCTCCCCTCTCCACCATTTAGAAATAAAAGCCATCAAACTACTTTTGATAACCTCCCAGAATTTTTGGTAGAAAATTGCCTTCATCCCATCCGGGCCGGGAGCTTTATTCGGGTGCATTTGTTGGAGTGCTTTCCAAACTTCTTTCTCCGTGGGAACCTTTTTTAGATCTGAAATAGAAGATTCATCGATCACTCTAGGCATTCCTTCAAGGAATTCCTCCATCCCATAAGGGTTTGAGCTGGAAAAGAGAGAATTAAAATAAGAAAAGATAATTTCAGCAATGGAATCCGCCTCCGTATGCCAACTCCCATCCTCCTTAAAGAGACCTTCTATGGTATTACGTCTCTTTCTTTGGTTTGCTTTATGATGAAAGTACTTTGTGTTCCTGTCTCCGTATCTCATCTCATTGGTCCTAGCTCTAACCAACCAATAGCTCTCTTCCAACCTCTGTAGATCCTGCAGTTCTCTCGCTAAAGATTCACATTCTTGCAACATGTCATGAGATGGTGGCTTATCTTGAGCACGACCAAGCCTCTTCTCCAGCTTTTGTATTCTCCTCCTAATGTTTCCAAATTTATCTGCCGCCCACCCAGCAAGCTTCTCCGCATAAAGGTCCGTCTTCCCTTTAAGGCCCAAATCATAGCTGCTGTCCCAAGCTCGTGTGACGACCTCTTTGCATTCCGGTGAAGATAGCCAAAAGGTTTCAAATCTGAACCGCTTCTCCACCTGTCCCCCGTCCTGGTTCCTTTTCTCTGCCCATAAAAGAATCTGCCCATGATCCGAGTTGAGAATAGGGAAATTTTTGACCTTTCTGATATTGTAAAAATCACACCATTTCCTATCAGCCAGAAACCTGTCAAGTCTTTCCAGAATCATCGTGTCTACCTGCTGTCCTCTCTTCCATGTGAATTTATTACCGATGAATCCCAAATCAGTGAGCTGGCTTGTATCCATTGCCTCTCTGGAGTTCTGCATCTGCCATTCATGCCTAGGTTGACCTCACTGCTTTTCAGATTGAAAAAGGATCTCGTTGAAGTCCCCGCCGAAGACAATAGGCAAAGTCGTCTGTGCACAAAGTTCCTCCATCAGCCTCCATGTGTTGTGACGCTCATGTGTTGCTACCCAACCATATATCCCCACAAAGCAAAAACACTCCTGGCTATCCTCCCTTCCCACCACCGCACTGATGTGATGGTCCGAAAAAGATTTCACAGACATGTCCTCCCCTCTCCACCACAACCCCAGCCCTCCATCCCTCCCCCTACTGTCCACACCAAACCCCGCATTGTACCCACATCTCCTTCTAACCTCCTCTTGGTCCCTTCCTCTACACATAGTCTCCATCACAAAGACTATATCAGACATCTCTCTCCAACACCACCTCCTTAGAGAGTCAACCGTCCTAGGGCTGCCCAGACCCTGGACGTTCCAGCATAGGATTTTCATGGATCTTCACGGGCCTGGACCTCGCCAGCACCCGCTACTGTTGTGTGATTTGGTTCACACTGCACCACCACTCGCAATCGTTTTCCCGCCAAACCCATCTCGCCTTCCTTAACCCCCACCATGTCCTCCTCACCCCCTCTCCTCCTCTTTCCCCCTTCAAGTACTCGTTGTGACGCCCTATCGCCCCCCCCACACCCACCTGCCGCGACCCAAGCCTTGTAAACCTTCGACTTCTTCCACCCTTGTTCCTTCCCTCACCACCCTTCCTACTATGGTGCATCGTCCTCATAACAAGCAGCCCCACCCCATTGTCCCCCGCCCCTCCTTCCCCCACGCACCCTGCAATGTCATTAGCCTCCTTGTTAACCTGGAACAGTTGTGGCACACTTGTGTCGACGTCCCATGTGGATGCATGAGCGTTGTTGTCCCCTAACATATGGGCTGCCACGTTGGAAGACACCCCTAACATATGACCTGCAACGTTGGATGACACCGCCGAAGCTTGTACATGGATGTCAACGCCCCCACTGGAAGGTTGAACATTGGTGTCTGCCATCAGTCCCATAACGTCGTGTGTAATCACCCTGGGTTGGCTCGTTGCTTGGCTCCCACCCGCACGTCGCCTCTCCGTCGGTGGTGTTAACGCCTCACCCAAAGGTGCCCCCGCCCCCACCTCGGCTTGGCACCCAAGACCCTAAACGACAGTCGTCGTCGCCATTGCAGCGCCCCCTGTTTGCCGCTCAAGATCAGTAGTCGGGGCGTCCACCCGTTGGACAAAAACATCGTTTAGATCAACCATCTCCACGACTCATCTGTCACCTCCTCCCCCCGTAGATGCCCATTGGCGTCTGACTGGCGTCTGCATGTCGTTCCTGCTCACCCGATGTGGTGCGTGTAGCGTTAGGTTTAGATATAAACCTCAATTCCTTAGGCGCACCCTCTCTGCCCAGGAGCTCCTCCCTAATCGAAATGATCCAACGCTTCGTCGGCGAGGCTTTTATCCAAGGACCCCAGCACCTAGGCGTCGCGCCATCCTCCACCCCCTCCTCCTCCTCTCTGTAATCCTTCTCAAGATGGCCCATGACACCACAAAGATAGAAAAACACTGGCCGCCGTTCATATCTAATCTCAACTGAAACAACTTTGCCGCTCTTGTCCCTTATTTTCTGCAACTGACGGATGGGCTTCGTGATATCAATCTCGACGCGCGCCCTACACAACGCCCCCCATCTGAGGTCGCGCCTATCAACAGCGACGACCCTACCGATCTTTCTAGCAACCACCCTAATTGATTCCTCCGATCTGTAGCCTAAAGGCATGTTGTACAACCGGATCCAAAATAGGCAGAGGTTGAGAACCATCTCCGACGGTGTATCCTATGGATTGATGTCCCTGACGACGAGAATGTGATTGTCGAAGTTCCACGGACCATCTACAACGACCTTCTCCTTGTCCTTCCAATGGAGAAACTGGATCACAAAGAGATTGTTGGATATCTGCCTAAAGCTAACATCCTTCCTCAGCGCCCATGTGTTGGTCATCGTTCTTTTGAAAGCAGGGAAGTTATATGGCCTGTTCGTCGGTGAGCCGCCCGACCAGTGCCAGGGCTATGTGCTCGCTCCCCTCCCCCTCCGCCACCCCTTGAAGATCAAGGACATCATTCTCCTCCTCCTCCTGTACCCTAAGTGTCGCGTATCTATCCACGAGTTCATCCGCCATGGCGCGGAGAAGACCTACAAAACGCAAGAGAGATGACGCCGCGGTGGCGAGGATTCCTAGATGCGCCGTCGCCTAGAGAAGCCCTAGGGAATGAGCGACCAGGAGCTTTCATGTTTATATATATATATATATATATATATATATATATATATATATATATATATATATATATATATATATATATATATATATACATATATATACATATATATACTTTTATATATATACACATATATATACACATATATATACATATATATACATATATATACACACATATACATATATACATATATATACATAAATATATATACATATATATACACATATATACATATATATACATGTATGTATATATATACATATATATATACACACACATACATACATGCATATATATCTATGTATCTATATATATGTATATATATATGTGTGTGTGTGTCTATATATATATATATATATATATATATATATATATAGAGAGAGAGAGAGAGAGTCAAGCTAGAATACACTCGAGTGTACGGATTGCACGAATACACTCAAGTGTGTTTGTATATCAAGACTATTTTTTGCTAAATGTAAACTGTTGATCTTCACCGTCATACTATAACTAGGCTACATACAAATTTTGAACCCATTTGGATGAGTGTAAGTCAATCATCCAAAGGCAACAAAATTAACGCGCGAAACTAATTTGAAATGCATAATTTTTGCGGTCTTCATAACATGAGCTATACATATCCAAATGTGCTAAAAATTTTTGTATGAGTTGTTCATGAGATGTTTAAGAAGATCAATGGATTATATTTTCAAAAAAAATATTGCATCATGAAAAACTACTTGAGTGTATTCCGCTCCGGATACACTCGAGTGTATTCTAGCCTGACTCTCTCTCTCTCTCTCTCTCTCTCTCTCTATATATATATATATATATATATATATATATATATATATATATATATATATATATATATATATATATATATACATGTATGTAATTAAAGTGACAACTGCTCGTGCACTTGATTTTAGCATACTAATTGCTCCTCGTTATTTATTTCCAGTGACAACTACTCGTGCACTTGATTTCAGCCTACTAATTGCCTTCGTATACTTACACTAAAAGACTAAGCTTTCTAGTATCCTCCCTTCCCTTTATTTTTTTTCCTTATCTTTGGTCATCATCTACCTATTCTCTTAGTCAACATGTATTTGTTTGAACGACACAAAAATAACTTGTGATGTTCTTTTTGTTATTTCCACATCATCTAATACCATTTATTCTTACTTCTCGAGGATTAGGAGATACCTAACAAAAATGTGAGTCATGTATATATATGTGCTTCGCTCATATACATGTACATTAAATGAACATTGTATAGTAATATCACTTTCCACTTGATTAGATATTTAGCTTCGTATATAAACAATCTTGAATTAATACATTCTTTGGAACATATATTTAGATTTAGACCATATATAATAGCACTAGTAGTCTGTATTGTAGAAATTATTCAAAGAGAATTTTGCACATTGATTGTTTACTAGTCTAATTTAGAATCAACTCGGACATGTTCTCTTTTTAAATTCACAATGAACTCAGATTGCAAGAATTAGAACCTCGGACCTACCCAAACATTAATTTTATGTCAGTTTGCATTACCAAAATTGATTTGAAATGTCAAAATTATATCCTAGAACCAATTTTCTCTGGGTCAAACTAAATCAAGTTGGCATATTTGGACCTAATCATTGACAACTATATGATTACGAGTCCATATTACAAAATATCATGTAATGTGTTCACTTTTTGAGATAATTACTCCATGATAGTTTCCAAATGGAAACCGAGCCTGATTTCCTTACCTAGTACTAAGGAAAAGAGATCAGAGATATTCATCCATCTTTATTATCGCTCATGCTAGATATAGAGAGCCCCATTGTAGATTTAAGAACTAGTCCAACATTCATATGATTCTGGATTTGTCCTAAGACTTGTATGATGTGTTTTTACACTTTAGGTTAGCTTATTCCTCATTCTTAAAATGTATCTACTTGTAATTACTTACTAATAATTTTTATATATAGATTTAGATTCCATATGATCGTTTCTTCACTTTTAGTTTACAAAATTTTTACTAATATTTTTACCTTAGTAAACTTTTAAGATAATGAAATATCTAGTTCTGACGAGAGATGGGTTATGTCCACATAGATTGTATATCCCACTAGTAGTTCACCCCTCCAGTGAGTTTAATTTTACATTAGCTTGGCGCTTATGAAGATGAATATGATTGATGGATGCTCTGCTACCAAGGATTGTAAGGAGTGGGTCCTAGAGATGGGACCACTCCTTACTTTGATTTTGAAATAAAATGATGCAATTCTAAAATATATGGTGTAGGTCATGGATCATGGGTATACATGTCTTTTCATTGCCATTTAGGTGGAATTTTATCAAGGTAAGGTCACGGATGAGATTGATGGATTCTAGTATGCAACGACTTCATCTTCTCTGGGTCAAACTATGAGTCGTCTCAATTTTGAACTCCATCAGATGAAAGTCATCCAATCTAATGATAAAACACTCGAAAAGATTCTATTTGCATCCAAATTAATTGATTCTAACTGGTGAAATTGGTTTTCAAGAAAAGGGTCTTGTAACTTGATCTTTAAATCATCATAATGTATTCTTCAGAATGGTTGAGTAATCTAGAGGGTATATGAATGGAAAATTCATATAGTCAGATACCATTGGTTGTTTTACTACTTCATCATTTAGTGGGACTTCACCTCCTTTATATCCTTCTTACGTAATAGGGTGTGGTAATCAAGGACTTCCTCTCTTTTTCAAAAGGATTTTTTTTTTCAAATCATTGGAAGTCACCTCCTTTGGGTAGGGGAGTCATAGGCAAGCATTTATAGAACCCTAGGACTCTATTATAATAGAAGTCACAATTTTTATTTGAATTGGATAGTGTTCTAGACAATCAAATACCTTCCAGGGTGATTGGTTGGTATCCCTAATGTATAAAAATTACATCTCAGTCAATGAACTAATACTCAACCAATTGGTTAGAGAGTCCAAATGTAAGGAGTGGGATCCTAGAGGGGAACCACTCCCTACTATAAATTTGAAGAATAGAACCTCCAGCCCATACACACCCAAAAGATATGATGGAGTGGGTGTAAAATTTTCAAATATTATTAATGGTATTCAAAACAACCAAAGTGTAGCAGCGGAATAAAAACATTGACTACATTCAATTTCTCATAAGGTTACTACTGAACATCATAATCTCCCAAAAAGGGTTTACAAGTATGATACAACATAAGGATCCAAGGTACAGGGAAGTCTAAACCATATAAACTTTGTCTCCAAGCTTTAAACTCCTTAAGCTAAGTCTACAACTTTATGTCATGTCCTCCATGTCATTCACCTAGGGTTGAAAGCATACCCCAGTAAGAAGAGAAAAATAGATGACATCAGCAAAGGCTGGTATGTGCATACTAAAAAGTAAATTGAGTAATACATGGAGTGAAGGACATCAAAGTAAATAGAAGCATCCCATAGAAAAGAAAAGTACAACCCAAGTGGGTATCAAGAGAATTGATCCACAATAAAAGAGATACTTGCCAGTAAATCAACATATAAAAGTGATGCCACATAAGCACATGAAATTAGGGCACATAACCCATATTCTGTAAACATCATCCTACATACATGTGATATAAACATAGTCATAGAACAATATAAAGACAAAGTCACATGCATGCAGGATGATGTTTATGGAATATGGGTTATGTACCCTAATTTCATATGTGCTTATGTGGCACCACTTTTATATGTTGATTTAATGGCAAGTATCTCTTTTATTGTGGATCAATTCTCTTGATACCCACTTGGGTGGTACTTTTCTTTTCTATGGGAGGTTTCTATTTAGGTTGATGTCCTTCACTCCAATTTTGCTCAATTTACGTTTTAGTATGCACATACCAGCCTTTGCTGATGTCATCTACTTTTCTCTTCTTGCTGGGGTATGCTTCCAACCCTAAGTAAAGGACATGGAGGACATGGCATAAAGTTATGGACTTAGCTTAAGGAGTTCAAAGCTTGGAGACAAAGTTTCTATGGTTTAGACTTCCCTCTATCTTGGATCCTTATATTGTATCATACATGTAAACCCTTTGTGGGAGATTATGATATTCTGTTGTAACCTTATGAGAAATTGAATATAGTCAATATTTTTAATCCGCTGCTACACTTTTATAGTTTTGAATACCATTAATAAGATTTGAAAATTTTACGCCCACTCCATCATATCTTTTGGGTATGTATGGACTGGAGGTTCTATTCTTCAAACTTATAGTAGGGAGTGGTTCCCCTCTAGGATCCCGCTCCTTACATTTGGACTCTCTAACCAATTGGTTGAGTATTAGTTCATTGACTGAGATGTAATTTTCATACATTAGGGATACCAATCAATCACCCTGGAAGTTATTTGAATGTCTAAAACATTATCCAATTCAAACAAAAATTATGATTTCTGTTTGAATAGAGTCCTAGGGTTTTATAAATGCTTGCCTATGACTCCCCTACCCAAAGGAGGTGACTTCTAGTGATTTTCCACGATTACCACACCCTATTACATAAGAAGGCTATAAAGGAGGTGAAGTCCCACTGACTGATGAAGTAGTAAAGACACCCAATGGTATCTGACTATATGAATTTTGCAGTCATATATCCTCTAGATGTACTCAATTGTTCTGAAGAATCCATTATGGTGATTTAAAGATCAAGTTACAAAACCCTTTCTTGAAAACCAATTTCACCATTTAGAATCAATTAATTTGGATACAAATACAAGCTTTCTAGAGTGTTCTATCATTAGATTGGATGACTTTCAGCTGATGGAGTACAAAATTGAGACTACTCATAGATTGACCCAAGAGAAGATGAAGTCATCGTGTTACAACTCGTTCCAAGCTTTACTAGTAATCCTAGAGTTTTAAGATAATCTTAAAGATTGTCATCTGCGTTTGTTAGTAATATTCTATGTTATGGTTTATACTAACTTTGGTAACCTTAAATACTTGTTTGGCCAACTCATAATCATGACTTAAGCATACTATAACGATCCGAGTTGGGGTTAACATAGCATTGACCCATTCATGTGTGCAAGAAGAGAGTTAATGACATTGGAGGAAATAATTGATAAATAATTTTTTATTTGATAATATTACCAAAATAATATTGTACGATTTTAGATAATTTAATTACAAATCCAATAAAAAAAGAATGAACTAAGTCGGAGTTAAAATGAATAAGTTATGTCTTTTTTAGTAAACATATACAGAGCACCGCGACCGACGTTGCGTCGACACCGCGACTGCGACGCTGTGTTGACACCGTGACCCGCGATGCTAGGACCATGACCGATGCTGCATTGACACTGTGACCATGATGATGTGTCGACACCGTGACCCGTGATGCTTGGACCGCGACCGACGCTGCGTCGACACCGCAATCGCGACCGACACTGCCAAGAACAACCAATCGTAAAACGATCATATCTCGAGCAATACTTATCCGTTTTCAATGAAACAAAGTATGTTGAAACCATAATTCGATCCTCTATCATCCCAAAATCTTGATCTATGAGAGGGTGACCTGAATGGTGATTTTTGGGGTATTTTTTGGGAAAGAATGTGAAGAACAGCAGAAATAAAAGGGGTTGCTATAAATTCGACTTGGTAAGTAGTTTTTGCCATTGATTCATCTTCATGATCATTTATACTTGCTCAAAATCCCTATTCCAGTGATTTTGAGGTTTGTTTTAACATCTGATCTCGTCTTCTACCTACAACACACCCCGTTTAGGGTTAAAAGGAAGAAGAAATTGCGGATTTTGCTAGAAATTTGATATGGATTCGAGATCTTCAGAGATGGGCTATGTTTTTAGGATGTTTCACACCTTAGGGTGAGTGGGTACTTATTTTAAATAGTATATTGCACGAAAATGAGTTAAATCATCATAAATTTTCAATTGCTTAGTATGCGTGTACAAACTGTAAATGGTCTCTTTGATCTGGCTTTGCAAGTTGATATAAAATGGTGATTCATCTGCTATGATGAATTTCAGATGATGAAATCATATTAGAAATGAGTACAATTCATCTAAATGATAATTCTTAAAGTATTTGCAGAGGTTATAAAAGTAACTTGAAATTTAGGGTATCCAGCTATGACTGAAATTGTTGTATAATTGAATATAGAAGTTTGTCTAGTTAAATCTCCTTGCTTACAAATGATTGTTTTATTTGTATGCGTATTACATATATATCAGATAAGATATTGCATTTCATTTGATGATATCAATGTTTGCTTCATATATCAATAAGAGGGTGAAGCCTTAAACGAATGAAAAATTTGAGGTTTGCAAATAGACATCTTGATTCAATGTTATTCTTGATGTATGATGTGTTCAATCCTTTTGCGAGTGGTATGATAAGTGAATGAGGTAAATGAAACCCTAATGATAGGGTGTTCAGTGAAACAAGTATTATGATATCAATATTTCTTAGTTTGAGATAACAGTTCAATTGTGGTAAATATTATCAGATGATTTATGAAATGAACAGTTTACAAAGTTGAACAAAGATATGTTGATGTGATGATGGAATTGTGAATTTAAAGAGTGAATTAGACATGTAGATGCTGTGAACACTGTAGAATCCTCATAGGATGAGGCATGTGTTGTGAGGAGGGAACGACTTCCCGACTGGAGGTAGTCCAGATCGAGGTAAGCCGGAGCGCACCAGTAGGGTACAGGGTCTTGACCAGTAGGGCAGACTCCTTATAATTGTATGGTACCCAAAACTAACTGGGGTTGCCGGTGGTACTTGTGTTACTTATTGAATGATCAGTGGTCAGTAGGACCACTGAAGTACAATAAGCCTGAGGGCTTTGACTCACTGTTTGAGTACCCAGGTTGAGAGGTGGAGTCTGAGATATCCGTCCTAGCCGCCGAGAGGTAGACGTGTTGAGGCCCGCTGTAGATGGGGTCTTACTGGAGAGATAGGCTTAGGAACCCGGGCATGCTTCTAAGCCTTGTATAGTGAGATCATAGCTTGTTGTGATTCTTTCACATGTTGTGGTACACCTCATGTGGGTTTAGGGTATAATAAGATGAATGAGAGGATAAACAAGTGTGCGCAGTTATTCAATTATTCATTGTATGCTTCTGAATTATTAGTTCTCTTTATGATCAATCAAGCATATTCATATATTAATTCACTCTTGTAAATATATACGCCATATTTATGATTGTCTATGATTACACTCTTTAAAGCTTACTGTTGTTATAATTGATATCAGTTGCTCTAAGGTATATCTGTAATTATATAAATACTTTAAAATGTTTCTTTGAAGTACTCATTCACTGAGCGAGTAGGCTCACCCCTCTACTCACAATATTTAGGGAAAACACGTGGACTTGAAGAAGGTCAATGCAACAGAGTAGATCTATCATAGGAGTTAAGTATGAGATCAGTTAAGTTCAGTCGGTCCCTGTCACTCTAGGTCCTTGTATAGATGTGAGAGAGTTGTAAATGATGTTTTGTATGTGTGTTTCCTTAATAAAAGAGAATGCAAATGATTGTATTGTCATATGTACATGGAAGTATGAGAAACATAATGAATGTATAGATGTGTATCATTAATGTTCAGATCATATTAGAGTAATCAAGGTTTACTTCTCTTGTAAAGTTTGTTTATGTGATTCAATGCGAGAAACCAAAGAGTTTGAAATAAAAAGGGAAAAAAGGTTAGAAGTGAACTTTGTATTACGTATAATCCTCTTAGTCATGCCCTAATATCATGATTAGTAATAATTATGGGATGCGGGTGTGACACATCGCATACCAGAATCCATCAATCTCAAATGTGACCTTACCTTGATCAAATTCCACCTAAATGGCAAAGAAAAGACATGTATACCCATGATCCACGCCCTACACCATTATTTTGGAATTGCATCTTTTTATTTCGATATCAATGTAAGGAGTGGTCCCATCTCTAGGACCACGCCTTACAATCCTTAGTAGTAGAGCATCCATCAATCATATTCATCTTCATAAGCGCCAAGCTAATCTAAAATCTAATTCAATGGAGGGGTGAACTACTAGTGGGATATACAATCTATGTGGACATAACCTGTCTCTTTTTAGAACTAGATATTTTATTATCTTAATAGTTTACTTAGGAAAAAATACTAGTAAAGATTTTGTAAACTGAAAGTGAAGAAACGGTCATATGGAATCTAAATCTATATAGAACAAATTATTAGTAAGTAATTACAAGTAGATACATTTTATGAATAAGGAATCAGCTAACCTGAAGTGTAAAAACACATCATACAAGTCTTAGAACAAATCCAGAATCATAGGTATGTTGGAATAGTTCTCCAATCTACAATGGGGCTCTCTATATCTAGCATGAGTGATAATAAAGATGGAGGAATATCTTTGATCTCTTGTCCTTAGTACTAGGTAAGGAAATTAGGCTCATTTTCCATTTGGAAACTACCACGGAGTAATTATCTCAATGAAGTGAACACGTTGCATGATATTTTGTAAGATGTACTCGTACTCATATTGTTGTCAATGACTAGGTCCAAATATGTCAACTTCATTTAGTTTGACCCAGAGAAAACTGGTTCTAGGATATAATTTTGACATTCCAAGTCAGTTTGGTTATGCAAAGTGACATAAAATTCATGTTTGGGTGAGTCTGAGGTTCTAATGCTTGCAATGTAAGTTCGTTGTGAATTTAAAAAGAGAACATGTCCAAGTTGATTCTAAATTAGACTAATAAACAATCAATGTGCAAAATTCTCTTTGAATAATCACTACAATGCAGACTACTAGTACTATTATATATGATCTAAATCTAACGATATGTTCCAAAGAATGTATTAATTCAAGATTGTTTATATACAAAGCTAAATATCTAATCAAGCGGAAACTGATATTACTATGCAATGTTCATTTGATGTGCATGTATATGAGCGAAACACATATATGTACTTGACTCACGTTTTTGTTAAGTATCTCCTAATCCTCGAGAAGTAAGAATAAGTAGTATTAGATGATGTGGAAATAACAAAAAGAACATCAAAAGTTATTTGTGTGTCGTTTAAACAAATACATGGTGACTAAGAGAATAGGTAGATGATGACCGAAGAAAAGAAAGAAAATAAAGGGAAGGGAGGAGACTCGAAAGCTTAGGCTTTTAGTGTAAGTATACGAAGGAAATTAGTAGGCTGAAATCAAGTGCACGAGCTGTTGTCAGTTTAATTGAATAAGGAGGAAATAAGCAGATTTTTTTATTATAATAGCTACGTCAGCTACTTGCAGAGGACAGTTCGGTTTCAGTAGCATGATTGATGGTCACTACATATTATAATCAAAGAAACCGTGTGGTCCGTAATTCAGAGATATCTCGCACAAGATAGATCAGCCTCAGTAGCATGATTGATGGACACTACATATTATAATCAAAGAAACTATGTAGTCCGCAATTGTTCCTCGCATACTCGCATTTAGAAATGTCTCGCACAAAATCATTACCCTATATATAACAATTGCGGACCACATAGTTTCTTTGATTATAATATATAGTCACATCAATCATGCATGTCGAACTATCGTCTGCGGTAGCTGAATTAACTTTTATAATGAAAAAAATATGCGGATGTGCCACTTACAAGATGTCGTTTCGCGCCTGCCTGCTTATTTCCTCCTTATTTAATTAAAGTGACAACTGCTCGTGCACTTGATTTCAGCGTACTAATTGGTCCTCCTTATTTAATTAAAGTGACAACTGCTCGTGCACTTGATTTCAGCCTACTAATTGCCTTCGTATTCTTACACTAAAAGCCTAGGCTTTGTAGTGTCCTCCCTTCCCTTTATTTTCTTTCTTTTCTTCGGTCATCATCTACCTTTTCTCTTAGTCGCCATGTATTTGTTTGAACGACACACAAATAACTTTTGATGTTCTTTTTGTTATTTCCAAATCATCTAATACCATTTATTCTTACTTCTCGAGGATTAGGAGATACCTAACAAAAATGTGAGTCAAGTATATATATGTGCTTCGCTCATATACATGCACATTAAATGAACATTGTATAGTAATATCACTTTCCACTTGATTAGATATTTAGCTTCGTATATAAACAATCTTGAATTAATACATTCTTTGGAACATATCTTTAGATTTAGATCATATATAATAGCACTAGTAGTCTGTATTGTAGCAATTATTCAAAGAGAATTTTACACATTGATTGTTTACTAGTCTAATTTAGAATCAACTCGGACATGTTCTCTTTTTAAATTCACAATGAACTCAGATTGCAAGCATTAGAACCTCGGACCCACCCAAACATGAATTTTATGTCAGTTTGCATAACCCAAAATTGACTCGAAATGTCAAAATTATATCCTAGAACCAATTTTCTCTGGGTCAAACTAAATCAAGTTGACGTATTTGGACCTAATCATTGACAACTATATGATTACGAGTGCATCTTACAAAATATCATGCAACGTGTTCACTTCTTTGAGATAATTACTCCATGATAGTTTCCAAATGGAAAACAAGCCTAATTTCCTTACCTAGTACTAAGGAAAAGAGATCATAGATATTCATCCATCTTTATTATCGCTCATGCTAGATATAGAGAGCCCCATTGTAGATTAGAGAATTAGCCCAACATTCTTATGATTCTGGATTTGTCCTAAGACTTATATGATGTGTTTTTACACTTTAGGTTAGTTGATTCCTCATTCTTAAAATGTATCTACTTGTAATTACTTACAATATTTTTTTCTATATAGATTTAGATTCCATATGACCATTTCTTCACTTTCAGTTTACAAAATTTGTACTAATATTTTTACCTAAGTAAACTATTAAGATAATGAAATATCTAGTTCTCACGAGAGATGGGTTATGTCCACATAGATTGTATACCCCACTAGTAGTTCACCCCTCTAGTGAGTTAAAATTTACATTAGCTTGGCGCTTATGAAGATGAATATGATTGATGGATGCTCTGCTACCAAGGATTGTAAGGAGTGGGTCCTAGAGATGGGACCACTCCTTACTTTGATTTTGAAATAAAATGATGCAATTCCAAAATATATGGTGTAGGTCATGGATCATGGGTATACATGTCTTTTCATTGCCATTTAGGTGGAATTTGATCAAGGTAAGGTCACGTATGAGATTGATGAATTCTGGTATGTGATGACTTCATCTTCTCTCGGTCAAACTATGAGTTGTCTCAATTTTGAACTCCATCAGATGAAAGTCATCCAATCTAATGATAAAAAACTCTAAAAGCTTCTATTTGTATCTAAATCAATTGATTCTAACTGGTGAAATTGGTTTCAAGAAAAGGGTCTTGTAACTTGATCTTTAAATCATCATAATGGATTTTTCAGAATGGTTGAGTAATCTAGAGGCTATATGACTAGAAAATTCATATAGTCAGATACCATTGGTTGTATTTACTACTTCATCATTCAGTGGGACTTCACCTCCTTTATATCCTTCTTATGTAATAGGGTGTGGTAATCAAGGACTTCCTCTCTTTTTCAAAAGGAATTTTTTTTTCAAATCACTAGAAGTCACCTCCTTTGGGCAGGGGAGTCATAGGCAAGCATTTATAGAACCCTAGGACTCTATTATAATAGAAGTCACAATTTTTATTTGAATTGGATAGTGTTCTAGACAATCAAATAACTTCCAGGGTGATTGATTGGTATCCCTAATGTATAAAAATTACATCTCAGTCAATGAACTAATACTCAACCAATCAGTTAGAGAGTCCAAATGTATGGAGTGGGATCCCAGAGGGGAACCACTCCCTACTATAAATTTTAAGAATAGAACCTCCTTTCCATACACACCCAAAAGATATGATGGAGTGGGTGTAAAATTTTCAAATCTTATTAATGGTATTCTAAACAACCAAAGTGTAGTAGCAGAATAAAAACATTAACTACATTCAATTTCTCATAAGGTTACTATAGAACATCATAATCTCCCAAAAAGGGTTTACAAGTATGATACAACATAAGGATCCAAGATAGAGGGAAGTCTAAACCATATAAACTTTATCTCCAAGCTTTAAACTCCTTAAGCTAAGTCCATAACTTTATGTCATGTCCTCCATGTCATTCACCTAGGGTTGGAAGCATACCCCAGTAAGAAGAGAAAAATAGATGACATCATCAAAGGTTGGTATGTGCATACTAAAAAGTAAATTGAGTAAAATATGGAGTGAAGGACATCAAAGGAAATAGAAGCTTCCCATAGAAAAGAAAAGTACAACCCAAGTGGGTATCAAGAGAATTGATCCACAATAAAAGAGATACTTTCCATTAAAGCAACATATAAAAGTGGTGCCACATAAGCACATATGAAATTAGGGCACATAACCCATATTCCGTAAACATCATCCTGCATACAAGTGAGATAAACATAGCAATAGAACAATATAAAGACAAAGTCAGCCATATATTGTTCTTGAGATATGTTTATCTCACATGCATGCAGGATGATGTTTATGGAATATGGGTTATGTGCCCTAATTTCATATGTGCTTATGTGGCACCACTTTTATATGTTGATTTAATTACAAGTATATCTTTTATTGTGGATCAATTCTCTTGATACCCACTTGGGTGGTTGACCAGCCTAAATCGCGCGTCCAAAAGGAGCGGACTTGAAGTAGTCATACTTTTAAATAACTTGACTCTTAGGCCCCCGCAACGATAACGGGGTCCGAAGTAGCAATCGGGGTCGAACCACAGGGACGAGGGTGGTCGTGCTAAGAACTCAGAATCAACACTCTACACTCCGGTAAAAGACGGATAAGAAAATGTTCCCAAGCGAACGGTAGATGAAGAACAGTAAACAACAGGATAAAAGGGAACAAAAATGTCACAAGAAGGCGTTATAAAGAAAAAGCTATCTCCAACTAGAGTTACAAGGAAGATTTAAGGTTTTGGCATTTCATCAATTTTTAGGAATTTTGTGCAACAGAACTCGAGGAGATAATACTACTGCTTAGGTAAAGAATGAAGGAAAAAAACTTCGGCATAACAAGCGGCAACAGAAAACATCCAGTATCCCTTCTCTCGAAGAGGGTACCTCCAACTAAGCACCAACACCCTCTCTCAAAGGTAGCGGCCTTGGGTTGAAGTGGAAAGATAACTGAAGCAACTCCGACCCTGGGTACTCTCGTACACCCTGATCGGACCAAACGCTAGAGTTACAACACCTCTCTCGAGGGAGTTGCAATAGGAAACACGATTCGATAGCTAGTCAAAACATGATCCAAGCATACCAACTAGAGTTCGGATGCGAAAAAGAAATCATCCAACAAAATGCGACCAAACACAGAGCAAAATGTATTAAAACTCCACTAATTCCATCAGCATGAGCATTGTATAAAAATTTAGTTACATTGCGTAAATAAAGAAAGTAAATGACTGAAAAAGGGAAGATAGGTATCACCTCCTTGATTTAGTAGGGCGACATACAGCAGCAGACCCCCTAAGGTGCCTCTAACCCGATATTGGGTGGGAGCTCTAGCCGACATGCTCGTGTCGGGCGGCCATCCCTATCGGGCGGTATGCCGTGACGGGCAAGCATATCGGTCAAGGCACCCTACCTGATACGGTCGTGGTCAGGATACCACCCTCTCAGGCGACACACCATGATGGGTGTTCCGTATCGGGACCGATATCGTGTCGGGTTAGATATGACTTAGGTTATCGGGTTCCTTGTATCAGGTGTAGATGTGAGTCGTCTCGGGCAAGAGCCCATCTAGGAACCCAGCACGTCGAGTGGCCTTCTTGGTCGTATCGGGGTGTTGCGGCCACCAGGACGGGGTCTAAGTGAACCACTCCTGCCCCTCTCGGGTAGGGGGTGTGCTCACCTAGTATCGCCTGGTATGCCCTTGGAATGCGTCACACTAGCTCCTGAAACTTCCCAAGGTTAGCTTTTGCTAGGGTTTTCGACCCGTCCCATCGAAGTCATGTAGCTGCTATTTATAGGCAGCGGTTGGAAGAAGTTGCAGTTCTCCGGGCGCCACGTGTCCTCCCTCGGCTCCATCAGTGCAGCTTCGGGGATGATCGACATGTGTGTCACCCAGCACAGCGGGTGCCGAGTTGCAAGCGTGTCAGGTAGTCATGACGGGTGGCGCCTATCAGTGGGTGGCTCGTATCACGCGACACGCTTCACCGTGAGAGTAGTCGTGGTGGGTACATCTCCCTGTCGGGTAAGTGGTGTATCGCCCGGCGGGGCTTTTTGCGCGGCACACCTGTGTCGCACGACAGCTGTATCGGGCTGCTGCGCGACGGGTAATGATCGTGCCTGCCGACTGGTAGGAGGGCCGATGCAGGTAAACGTCGTTCATGGGTCGGGACGGGCCTTTTTGGTGGAAATATAAGGAAAAACTCTACAAAAGGGTGCAAAATTGGTCAGAGCGTAGTGCAGATTAGTTTTGTCCAAAACATAACAAAATTGATAGGAAAAATAGTTTAGAGGATAGTTTTTACAACAAAATATAGGCCATAAATAACCCCAAAAAGGGTGTTATCGGTGGTACTTTTCTTTTCTATGTGAAGTTTCTATTTAGGTTGATGTCCTTCACTCCAATATTGCTCAATTTACTTTTTAGTATGCACATACCAGCCTTTGCTGATGTCATCTATTTTTCTCTTCTTGTTGGGGCATGCTTCCAACCCTAAGCGAAGGACATGGAGGACATGGCATAAAGTTATGGACTTAGCTTAAGAAGTTTAAAGCTTGGAGACAAAGTTTCTATGGTTTCGACTTTCCTCTATCTTGGATCCTTATATTGTATCATACATGTAAACCCCTTGTGGGAGATTATGATGTTCTGTTGTAACCTTATGAGAAATTAAATATAGTCAATATTTTTATTCTGCTACTACACTTTTGTTGTTTTGAATACCATTAATAAGATTTAAAAATTTTACACCCACTCCATCATATCTTTTGGGTGTGTATGGACTGGAGGTTCTATTCTTCAAACTTCTAGTAGGGAGTGGTTCCCCTCTTGGATCCCACTCCTTACATTTGGACTCTCTAACCAATGGGTTGAGTATTAGTTCATTGACTGAGATGTAATTTTCATACATTAGGGATACCAATCAATCACCCTGGAAGTTATTTGATTGTCTAAAACATTATCCAATTCAAACAAAAATTATGATTTTTGTTAGAACATATTCCTAGGGTTCTATAAATGCTTTCCTATGACTCCCCTACTCAAAGGAGGTGACTTCTAGTGATTCGACAAAAAATATTTCCCTTTGAAAAAGAGAGGAAGTCCACGATTACCACACCCTATTACATAAGAAGGATATAAAGGAGGTGAAGTCCCACTGAATGATGAAGTAGTAAAGACATATGATGGTATCTGACTATATGAATTTTCCAATCATATAGCCTTTATATGTACTCAACTGTTCTGAAGAATCTGTTATGGTGATTTAAAGATCAAGTTACAAGACCCTTTCTTGAAAACCAATTTCACCATTTAGAATTAATTAATTTGGATACAAATAGAAGCTTTATAGAGTGTTCTATCATTAGATTGGATGACTTTCATCTGATGGAGTACAAAATTGAGACTATTCATAGTTTGACCCAAGAGAAGATGAAGTCATTGTGTTACAACTCGTTCCTAGCTTTGCTGGTAATCCTAGAGTTTTAAGATAATCTTAAAGATTGTCATGTGCTTTTGTTAGTAATATCCTATGTTATGGTTTATATTAACTTTGGTAACCTTAAATATTTGTTTGGAAAACTCATAATCATGACTTAAGCATACTATAAAGATACGAGTTGGGGTTAACATAGCATTGACCCATTCATGTGTGCAAAAAGAGAGTTAATGACATTGGAGGAAATAATTAATAAATAATTTTTTATTTGAGAATATTACTGAAAAAATATTTTAAAATTTTAGATAATTCAATCACAAATCCAACAAAAAATAATAAACCAAATCGGAGTTAAAATGAGTGAGTTATGCCCTTTCTAGTAAATATATACAGAGCACCGTGACCGCGGTCTACACCGCGACCGACGTTGTGTCGACACCGCGATCGTGACGTTGGTTCAACACCACGGCTCATGATGCTAGCACCATAACCGATGTTGCGTTGACACTACGACTGTGATGTTGGGTCAACACCGCGACCCGTGATGCTTGGACCGCGACCGACGCTGCGTCGACACCGCGACCGCGGCCGACGCCGCCAAGAACAGCCAATCGTAAAACGATCATATCTCGAGCAATACTTATCCATTTTCAATGAAATAAAGTGTGTTGAAACTATGATTTGATCTTCTATCATACCAAACATCTTTCTATATGAGAGGGTGACCTGGAGGGTGATTTCTGGGGCAATTTTTGGGAAGAACGTGAAGAACAGTAGAAATCAAAAGGGGTTGCTATAAATTCGACTTGGTAAGTAGTTTTAGCTGTCGATTATTTTTCCTCCTCATTTCCCCTTCCTTATAATCCCTAGTATAGTGATTTTGAAGTTTGGTTTAACATCTGATCTCATCTTCTACCTACAACACACCCCGTTTAGGGTTAAAAGGAAGAAGAAACTACAGATTTTTCTAGAAATTTGATATGTATTCGAGATCTTCAGAGATGGGCTACATTTTTAGGGTGTTTTCACACCTTAGGGTGAGTGGGTACTTCCTTTAAATAGTATATTGCATGAAAATGAGTTAAATCATCATAAATTTTCAATTGCTTAGTATGTGTGTACAAACTGTAAATGGTCTCTTTGATCTGGCTTTGCAAGTTGATATAAAATGGATGATTGATCTACTGTGATGAATTTCAGATGATGAAATCATATTAGAAATGAGTACAATTCATCTACATGATAATTCTTAAAGTATTTGCAGAGGTTATAAAAGTAAACTAAAATTTAGGGTATTCAGCTATGACTGAAATTGTTGTATAATTGAATAAAGAAGTTTGTCTAGTTGAATCTCCTTGCTTACGAATGATTGTTTTATTTGTATGTGTATTACATATATGTCAGATAATATATTTTATTTCATTTTATGATATCAATGTTTGCTTCATATATCAGTAAGAGGGTGAAACCCTAAACGAATGAAAAATGGGAGGTTTGCAATTAGACGTCTTGATTCAATGCTATTCTTGATGTATGATGTGTTCAATCCTTATGCGAGTGGTGTGATAAGTGAATGAGGTAAATGAAACCCTAATGATAGGGTGTTCAGTGAAACAAGTATTGTGATATCAATGTTTCTCAGTTTGAGATAACAGTTCAATTGTGGTAAAAGTTATGAGATGGTTTATGAAATGAACAGTTTACAAAGCTGAACAAAGATATGTTGATGTGATCATGGAATTGTGAATTTAAAGAGTGAATTAGACATGTAGATGCCCTGAACACTATAAAATCCTCACAGGATAAGGCCTACGCTGTGAGGAGGGAATGATTTTCCGACTGGAGGTGGTCCAGATTGAGGTAAGCCAGATCGCACCAATAGGGTGCGAGGGTCTTGACCAGTAGGGCAGTCTCCTTATAATTGTATGGTACCCAACACTAACAGGGGTTGTCGGTGGTACATGTGTTACTTGTTGAATGATAAGTGGTCAGTAGGACCACTTATGTACAATAAGTCTGAGGGCTTTGACTCACTGTCTGAATACCCAGTTTGAGAGGTGGATTCTGAGATATCCGGCCTAGCTGCCGAGAGGCAGACGTGCCGAGGCTTGCTGTGATTCTTTCACATGTTGTGATACACCTCATGTGGGTTTAGGGCATAATAAGATGAATGAGAGGTTAAACAAGTGTGCGCAGTTATTCAATTATTCATTATATGTTTCTGAATTATTAGTTCTCTTTATGATCAGTCAAGCATATTCATATATTGGTTCACTCTTGTAGATATCTAGAGTATCCTTCCATATTTATGATTGTCAATTATTAGACTCTTTAAAGCTTACTATTTTTATAATTGATATCAGTTTCTCTAAGGTATATATGTAATTATATAAGTGCTTTAAACTGTTTCTTTGAAGTACTCATTCACTGAGCGAGTAGGCTCACCCCTCAACTCACAATTTTTAGGGAAACCACGTGGACTTGAAGAAGGTCAATGCAACAGAGTAGATCTACTATAGGATTTAAGTATGAGATCAGTTAAGTTCAGTCAGTCCCTGTCACTCTAGGTCCTTGTATAGATGTGAGAGAGTTGTAAATGATGTTTTGTATGTTTGTTTCCTTAATAAGAGAGAATGCAAATGATTGTCATGTCATATGTACATGGAAGTATGAGAAACATAATGAATGTATGGATGTGTATCATTAATGTTTAGATCATATTAGAGTAATCAAGGTTTAATTCTCTTGTAAAGTTTGTTTATGTGATTCAATGTGAGAAACCAAAGAATTTGAAATAAAAAGGGAAAAAAGTTGGGAGTGAACTTTGTATTAAGTATAATCCTCTTAGTCATGCCCTAATCTCATAATTAGTGGTAATTTTGGGATGCGAGTGTGACAAGTTTGTGGTATCTGAGCTTAGGCTGAGTTGTCAAGGACCGTTAAGATAGAAAGTTAGAGTTATAAGTGTGGCAGATAGGAGGTGATGTGTCTATAGATCTGGGAAGTCTGGGTGTTTGGACATGCTGGATCGGTATCTGAATACTTAGATTGACCAGTATCAAGCTACTCTGCCTATTCTTCTCTGGATGCCCTGGCCAGGTATGCAGAGGAAGGATGGGCTAGAGAGAAATCCTAGAAAATTAGGGTTATAAGACTAGAAAGAAGTAAATAGATTGAGCATAAGAATAGAATGTGATGCAACTCTTGTTCTATATTGCTTCTTTGATTAGATATCAATAGAAATGCTCTTATATGTATGAGTTCATATTATCAGTTTGTAGAATATATATGGTTCTTTTATATTGTTGTATATCATGAAGTGGTGTAGTTATTATTTATATTCTTTCTATCAAGTAGACCAGAAGTTATGTTTGAATGAGTTTACCCTAAGTGGATATTCTTTCCACATGTTTGAGATTAATAGGAGGTAGTTAATCTTGAGTAGCTCTTGGCTTCAGGACTGCAGGTTCGGCCTGGTCTGGCTGGCAGGATGCATTACTGGGATCTAATGACTCCTATTAATAATATAATAAGAGTAGACTCTGGATAAATTAGACCCACATCATAGTGAGAATGCACATACACTAAGATGTTGAAACATATGGGAAATATTAGAATAGCTAAGAATCAGATGGAACTGATATCTGAGATCCAACTTTGGGGCCTCATATGAGGAGCCCTTAATTGAGAATAAAGGAAAATGACATAAGGTTCAAATTAAGTTTAATGATTAGTACTATATGAACTCTAAATATTAAATATGGAAATGATATGAGAAAAGTATGCAAGGGCCAAGATAGTAAGAATCAATCATGAGGAATGGATCATATAATCGAGTATAATGCTTTTATGTACTCCAAAGCAAAGGAAAAATAGAAGAAAATAGTTAAGTATACGATAAGTACATAGAAGTGAAGAGTCTTTAGAAGAGTTAAAGTAAAGAGAATTAGATGAACATGTAAATCATAAGACCAGGATAACAAAATTAGTTGAAACAAAGAGAAATGTTAGAAATGATGAACTTGATTAAGGAATGAGGGTTACATGATATAATTGAGAGTATGGAATGCATACATTTATTATAAAGTTTAATACATTCATCCTTACTACCTTTGGATTCCAAGTCTCTATAGAACAACAAACTAGTTTCTAAAAGAAGAACAAAAGTGTAGCTTAAACAATGGATAGGTCATACAAAGGTAGACTATATTCAGGAGGGAAAAACTTGATTGAAAGAGATACTAAGTTTGACACATGTATGAGCCGTTTGATTTAAAATGAAGGATATGTAATGTATTAAACATGAGTTGAAACTAGTAGAGAGATTGTTGATTTAGAATTTCAACTTAACATTAGTAGAAGGATAAAAAGAAATAGGTGTAACATGGTATACATGATCATACACATGAATAAGAAACATGATCATAAGAAAAAATTTGAAGTTAAAGATGACAGGTGGTAGAGTAGTATGTGGTAATAGGATTATGGAAAGTAGGAGGGGTTTGAAACATGATGGAGTAATATAGATTATTAAAGAAAGAGATTGCGACATTATCAAGTATCCTTGTTGATAACTAATTAAACCTACATATGAGAAATGTAATAAGGGAATGTTTGAAGATAAGAATTCTAAGTCTCAGAATAATCTTCTCTTTCATATCTTCCTTAATGAGAGAAAGGTGGGAATGAAGTGATAAGAAAATGAATCATATATGATGCATAACTACCATGGTAGAGACACCTAGTGAATGTAATAATGACACACAATATGATGATGAAACCTTAGCACGGTAAATTGAGAATGTAATCTATCTGAATGACCAAGTAAGAGAAAGGAAATTCAATTGATAAGATAAGGAAGACTTTAGTAAAACTTGTGAGATCTAAAGTTTGAATTTCAAATTAAGGGATCAAAGTCACACCACAATAATGTCATGCTATTGATAAGGACCAAACCCTAGAATGTTTAGAGTTGTATTAGTTCAAGGGATGTCACCAGTGATTTGACCTTGAATACTAGCATCTCTATAAAACAAGATTATGATATTTTCCCTATGAGAAGTAAACTAGCACTGATAGTAATCTAGGGTTTAAAGGTAGCTAATCTGAAAGGTTGATAAACAATATGGAAATGATTCAGAGCAAAGGGTAAGAAATAAATTTGAAATGTAACAAGTGTGTTTTGAACAAAAGGAGAAATACAACATGAGTAAAGTGTGATATGAAATAAATTCTGGCAGTGATGTCAAGAATGGTGAATAATCTATTCTTACCTTATATGTTTCAATTTTAGGGATGTTTATTCTATATGATCAAAATGAGAAGGATAAGTAACAAAAAGTAAGTAGTAATGAAAGAGGAGAGAAATTAGAGAAAACAAATGGCTTTTAGCAATGTGTGAATTTGTTTTTGGAAGTGTAATTTGTTGAAGATATAATGAGGGATGTAAATTGGTTATATGTATGATTTTAGTGTACTTGTGCAAATAAAATGTTAATTAAAGGTGTCTGATAGTTGTAGTCATACATACCAGTAATCCATCTTAGTATTGTACAATTGTGGTATGGTGATATGGGTTGAATGATGTTGGAGCAAATGGAGGGTTACCCTGAATAATGTAGTCTTACCTATTCAGTCATATGAATAGAAGGGATGATAACCATATTGTATTGATATGTAACCCTAATGAAGTATAGTTTGTTATACCTAGCTTTAATATAACTAAGTGATGGTAATTGGGTATGAATAGACCTTGAATGACTAAGACTATCATGGAATACTCTGTTACTGTTGTTGAAACCCTAGTATGCTATAACCCGATGGTTACACCTTGATTTATGTGTGGGATTCATACTTGAGAATAGTATGAAATGTGATGGTGATGCTTCACCTTATGCATTCATGATCCAATGGGGATGCCGTGAGTAAGGGTTTGGGTATAAGTGCTAATGAGTAACATGAGTATAA
Source organism: Alisma plantago-aquatica (assembly GCA_963693085.1). Taxonomy (NCBI): domain Eukaryota; kingdom Viridiplantae; phylum Streptophyta; class Magnoliopsida; order Alismatales; family Alismataceae; genus Alisma; species Alisma plantago-aquatica. The sequence goes on along the minus strand of OY856414.1, from coordinate 795,274,624 downwards.
TTTATCTTGTTGAACCTAACTCTAATACAAATAGATAAATATGAGTCTTCATGTTGAACATTCTTATATGATGGAATGATGGTGGAATAACCTCCTTAATATGATCATAACCTTAATATGTTAATTGGTGGTTATCATAGCCACATGGTTGATGCTTTCTTATGCTAAACATGTATACTATGAATATGATGAGGGTTAATCATATCTAGATTCCTTGCATGTTGATGTAATAAAGGAATGTTCTTAATGTTAATATAACCCTACTATGGTTGTTATGAATATCTCCTAGCTCATTAATGTAATATTGTGCTGATATGGTGTATCATATGTAAGTGATATTGTTGAGCCTTGCTATAAGGTATGGAAAGATAATGATGACCTTGTAGGGAATAGAATGATGGTCTAAATGACCTTTGGGGCATGGTTGAGACCTGGATGAGGTGTAATCCTCTTGTATTGATAAGGGTTGATACCCTGTGATATTAGGAAAAGGACTTACATCTTGTGATAATATGATGGCTAGTGTGGTCTCATGAATGGCAAGTGAATAGTACCATGTGATGGTGAGATAAGAAATTATGTTCCACACATTTTATATCTTTTAAAAGTTGTGATTTGAAGAGGAACAAATGACTCAACGTTGAAAATAAAATTCTAGATTGTAGTATTCGAAAGTTTAACAGGAGAGAGATACCCCTAGTAAAGTTTTTCAGAGGAATCATATATAGAAGAAGCTACTTGGAAAGTAGAATCGGAGATGTTTAACAAGTATCTTTTCCTCTTTTAAAAATTTTGAGACGAAATTTTTATTAGAGGGGGAGAATTGTTACAACCCGTTCCTAGCTTTGCTGGTAATCCTAGAGTTTTAAGATAATCTTAAAAATTGTCATGTGATTTTGTTAGTAATATTCTATGTTATGGTTTATATTAACTTTGGTAACCTTAAATACTTATTTGGCCAACTCATAATCATGACTTAAGCATACTATAAAGATCTGAGTTGGGGTTAAAATAGCATTGACCCATTCATGTGTGTAAGAAGAGAATTAATGACATTGGAGGAAATAATTAATAAATGATTTTTCATTTGAGAATACTATCAAAATAATATTATAGGATTGTAGAGAAGTCAATTATGAATCCAAAAAAAAGAATGAACTAAATCGGAGTTAAATGAGTGAGTTATGCTCTTTTTAGTAAACATATACGGAGCACCGCGACCGCGGTCTACACTACGACCGGCGTTGCGTCGACACCGCGACCGTGACGCTACGTCGACATCACGATCCGTGATACTAGGACTATGATCAATGTTGTGTCGACACCGCAACCACGACGATGTATCAACATCGTGACCCATGATGCTTGGATTGTGACCGACGCTACGTCGACATCACGACCGCGGACGCCGCCGCCAAGAATAGTCAATCATAAAATGATCATATCCTGAGCAATACTTATCCATTTTCAATGAAAAAAAGTGTGTTGGAACCATGATTTGATCCTCAATCATTTCAGACATCTTGCTCTGTGAGAGGGAGACTTGGAGAGCAATTTTTGGGGTAATTTTTGGGGAAGAATGTGAAGAACAGTAGAAATCAAAAGGGGTTTCTATAAATTCGACTTGGTAAGTAGTTTTAGCCGTCGATTCTTCTTCCTCCTCATTTCCCCTTGCTTAGAATTCTTGGTCCAGTGATTTTGAGGTTTGGTTTTGTAACATCCCTGACCTAGGTTATGTTATAACCCTAGGTTTTTTGACTAATAAAGTTTATTAGATGATTCCTCTCATTTTTTGAAAAGTAATTAAGGCTCTAGAGGAACATATATTTCAATTTCAGTCCTTTTTGAATAATGTTGAAACATTGTTTTGTAAATTTTGGAATAATGTGCAAATTACCCAAGTTGAGGGGTTAACTTGCAAATTGTACATGATGAAATGTTCCTCAGATGTTGAGACATCATAAGAATGAATATGATGTAGTGGTATGGTTTCCACAAGCTTGAGCACCAAGATAAAGCTTGTAGAGCAATCCTTGTGCACTAAAAACCTAGTTTTGGTGTAATGTGAAATTTACCCAAAACCTAGGGTATAATATGCAAAATACCACCTCTAGAGGGTCCCTCATGTTTCTTGACATTATATAGAGAGAATAAAATGAGAGGGGCACCTCATTTGAATTATCTTGGAGGAGAGAGAATCTTGATATTAAAATAATCAGGATTTAAGCATAAAGGGAACTTTAATTCAATTTATTGCAAAAAGAAATATATTAATTAAGGAGCCCTTCAACCAAAAGTTGAGGGATGAATGTGCACTTTAATTCAATTTATTGCAAAAAGAAATATATTAATTAAGGAGCCCTTCAACCAAAAGTTGAGGGATGAATTTGCAAAGTGTTGGACGAGCTTGTGCCTTGCAAAGGCACAAAAAGATCTTGGTTGAGTGGAAAGCCCACTCACATTAACTTAATAAAAAGTATTATCCACTAAAAATTGGATATTAGTATAATATGATTAAGGTGCTTAATTTCTTTTCCTTTAATTCTTGGATAATGAAGAGGTTTTGCAACATAATGAAGGTGTCTTCGTGGCCAAGGATTCAGGGGGAATTGGTGGAAATAATTTTGGGAATAAAAGGAATTAATTCCATTTTATCTTTCCTTGAAATTCCTTATACATATCTCTTTTCCAACACACTTAAGGAATTTTTCTTGGAATTTATTTTCTCTTCTTGCCTTGGCCGACCACGAGAGACCTCAGGAGAAGGAGAAGGACGACTCTAACATGTTGGTAAGCTTTTGATCATCTTCCACCTTGGTTTCATGGTGAAAACCCAAAATCAATGCTTGATTCTTTGTTTTCTTCACTCAATTTCCAACTCTAGCCAACTTTTTCATCCAAAAGCTTAAGAACGGACCTTGGGCAAGTTGCTGGAGCTTCATCCACCATTAGAGACGTGGAGCTTGAAGCTTGGAATCATATTCAAAGGTGGGTTATATAACTTAAACCCTTAAACATTGATATTGCATTCAATTCTCCAATAATTGTTGAGTATTTTCTTCTATTTGAACTTCCTTTGATTCATTACTGCAATTCCCATGAAAATGGAAGTAGTTCTTGGTTGAACGGAGGAAGATGATGAGGACATCATCTTGGAAACTTTTCCCAAGAAATGCTAGGCCAAACGGTTTCAATATAAGTGCTCAATCGGTTTCACAAACCGTTTGGGAGTAAACAGTTTCAAACTGTTTGGGAGTAAACGGTTTCATCAAACTGTTTGAGAGTAACCGGTTTCAAAACCGTTTGAGAGTGTTGACCACATTTGACCATTTGGATATTTGATGATAATAATGATGGTTAATGACCCATTAAATATAAATTATTAGTTTTAATTGGTTCATTAGTTGAAGTTCTATCAATCACCAAACCCTAATCGGGTTAAATGTTGATTTCTTAATTGATTGACTTAGAACCTTGGGTTGATTGACTCAAACTATTTCAAAACTATTTGGGGATCACCCAAATGGTCTCAAGACCGTTTGTAGGTCAACCAAAACCGTTTGGAGGTCTAGGGTTGATCATGGTTGAGTAATTGAAGATCCAATGATACCAAATTGGGATACAATCAATAATCAATTTGATGATCAATCCATTGATCCAAACCTTAATTGGATGTCATGGATTTTGATGATGGGATGGGAAAACAGTCTCAAGACCGTTTGGAGATCATCCAAACAACCTCAAGACCGTTTGAGTTCAGGTCATGTCCAATTTGGATGGTGGTTCAATGTTTTCAAAGTAATTAGTTTCACAATGATTAACATTGAAGGTTCAGCAATTTCAAACCCTAATCCAATTGGATTCAAAACCCTAATTGGTGATTAATTGGAAATAAAATCAAATGAAGAACAATTTATTTAAGCTCAATTGAAGTATGGTGTTAGGTTCAATTGATGAGTGGTTATATGAATTCAATCGATCAGGGAATCAACATTGGAAACCCTAAATCAGTTTGAGTGGTTGAAGCCATATTTGGTTCAATCGGTTTTGAGGAGGTTTGGACCAAACGGTCTCAAGACCGTTTGGGACCAAACGATCCCAAACCGGTTAAGGCTCAAATGGTTTCAAACTTTAACTTTGGCAAACGGTTTCAAGCACCTACTTTACTAAACAGTTTCAAGTTTTCAACCAAGATCGTTTGGAGGTCTAAACGGTCTTAGACCGTTTAGAGGTATTTCAAGCTAGACCGTTTGACGTTTGATTGGTCAAGACCATTTGGGGTCTAAGTGACCAATATCATTTTGAAGATAATTAACCAAATTGTATGAACACTTGAAGTGGTTAAAGGTTAATTGATTAGTTGAACAATTACATGATATAAACCAAGGGTGATTATAATAATTGTACCCTTAATGAGATAGGGTGATTAGTAACCTTTGGATGATTAATCTTTAATGATTATGGAAACAATAACATAATACATTGAATCAACCTTCATTCAAGTGGAGTTGACATCATCTAATCAGGTCCAAAGTAGGTATCATCTTATAAAGGATGAGAGAGAGGATATTCTACATGAATGATAACCATGTAATGGTTAAGCCTTAACACTTTCAACATGAATGAATGTATAATTAGGGTATGATCCTTGATAGGGAGATCATGAAACCCTAATTGAGAGAAATGATAGGTGAAAACCTAATCATGATAATGGTATGATCCTAATTCAGGGCAATAACATGAGAAACCCTAATTCAAGGTATTTTAATGATCAAACCTAATTGATGTGAATAGTAAACCCTAATTTTAGGATTAATGAATGTAAACCCTAATCTAGGGTGATGTGATGTGAATAGTAAACCCTAATTGTGGATTATTGAATATAAACCCTAATCTAGGGTGATGTGATGTGAATAGTAAACCCTAATTCTAAATAAGATGAAGATGTATGTGAAACCCTAATTCTGGGTTATACTATGTAGCATGAAACTCTAAGGTTGGACAATGAAATGATAAATCATTGCTCCTAATTGAATAAATGGGATGAATAACCCCAATTGAAATAAAAAGGGAAACCCTAACCCTGGTAAGGGAATAGTGGTGTTACCCTTGTTATAGTAATGTTATAATTGTTTTGCATTGTGCTGATATAAAATTGATGTAACTGTTATCAACTGTACTAATCATGCAGGTTTTATGAGATAATGAACATATCCAGGTATGAGCTATGATGCTTTATTTATTGAAAGTGATTTATGAGCATTGTGAGCCATAATATGTTGTTTTGCCTAGTGAGAGGTAATAAAAGAGATTAATAGGCTTTAAGAGCCATATGAAATACCTATATTGCAATTATCATGTTTACATTATCAGATGACCTGATGGCATTAAGTTACATGTTAAAGTGGTAACAAGTATTTTGATGATCTAAGGGCTTGAACACCTATATTCTTGAATCATGATGATGAGATGATAAGGGACTGAGATCCCAATAAACTTGATGGAAATGGTACTCATTCTTGATAGCAATTGTTATGATGGTTTATGTTTGAAAACATGTTTGATGCTAAAATAATATTGTAATGTACTTAAATAATCAAGTGAAATGATATCATGTAGAGCCCTGACCATAGATCCATCATCGTCAGTAGTTTGGTGATGGTGAAACAAGTTTTCCTAGGGGAACTCCTGGAGGGAATACTTTTGAGTATGTGGGGGTTATGGGCGCAGATATCCTTACGCCCTAATGGAGGAATTGATGTGAGATAAACATTAAATCTCTCAATCCTTCATTATATATATATATATATATGCCGGGATGGATATATCATTAATCTCTCGATGATGATGTCAATGTCGAATCGATGCGAGATAAACATGAAATATCTCAATTACAAAGAGAGTACATCATGCCACTGTAACTCTAATAGCGAAGTTGCCAGTATACCCTGGAAAGCTATTTAGCATAGACACGAGATGTCCTACATGTTGGTCATCACATTGACTGAGGAAGATGAGGTCATGGGAATCCGACTCTTCTATTGACCTATGTATGGTACCGATTTTGATTTCACAATGGCTGGTTAGAGTATGAGCAGTATACCTCATCTCCTCAGGGCTTAAGTATGTTTGTAAAATGTAATCATACGTGTAGCATATCTGCTTAGTATCGAAATACGAGAATCAACAGTTGATGATACATTGCTTAATATGTCTTAGTTGAATAAATTTTATACATGTTCTTCATATTCCTTATTGAATAAATGATTTGCTGCTTTATCAAGACATAGCTGAAATAACTTGAACAAAGAATACTACTCTAAATAGTTTAGTCAATGACTTAGCTGGTGTTAAATATTTATGATTCTTCTGCTCATTTTTATTCTATAATTAGCAATAATAATATTTCTGGCAGAGAGTTATATCTCTCGCTGGGACAATTTTCAATTGTCTCACCCCCGTGGAATCCAACTTTTTAGGTAGACGCCGAGGAAGAAGCAGAAACCCTACAATGGGTGAGCAGCAGCAGCAGCATCAACAAGGACAACAGTGATTCCTCAGGTGGAGACATTGTCTGTCAAGTCCTGTATATAGAGAGTCCTATGTGTCGTCTCTGTACTCTCAGGTCCTAGGAGTCAGTATATAGTTTAATATTGATCTGAGATTTTTGGTTTGATGCCTCGAAATTTTTGTATACTACTTATGCATAGTTTAACAAGGCAGTTAATGCTTGTGATTCTCGAGATGATGTGATACAGAGATGTACTGATGAACCAAAATTTAAATAACTTACTTTAGTTCTTTATGAAGGAGTTATTCAGTTTTTTTGAATCTCTTTGTAAAAAGTTTTAATTTTTAGTGATTTTCAGTAATTCCGCTGCTAACGATACGCTTCCGCATTAGTTAATTTTGTTTTGTGAGTTGGATGCCACAGTATAGTTGGTATCAGAGCTCTAGGTTCACTGAGTCTACAGACATAGGATTAAGGTTGTTGAGTCTGTTCTAGTATCTTCCAGTTATCCGATAGTGTCTTCTGCTCATATATGACTAATAGGATACCATTACCTGCACCTAGGGCACCTACCCACCATGAAGGATAGGGAGCCGGCAAGACATTTGAACGACTTCTCCGGGTTGGAGCCACAGAATATGCTGGGACAGCTGACCCAGCAGATGCTGACATGTGGCTGACTGAACTAGAGAAGGCCTTTAGAATCCTTAACATCCCAGAAGCTGAGAAGGTTAGACATGCAATGTACCTTCTTAAGGGGAGTGATGGTCACTGGTGGACCATAGAGGAGGGAAAAAGGCCAGGTGTGGAGATCGAATGGGAAGTATTCTGACGAGAATTCATCAATAGATACTTTCCTAAGACGTTCCTAGATGAGAAGATCTCTCAGTTTGAGAGGTTAAGGCAAGGACCAATGAACATTAGCAAGTATGAGGCTAAGTTCATGGAGCTTTTGTGGTTCTGTCTGCATATGGAAACTACCGATGAAGAAAGGATTCGGCATTTTGAGAAGGGGTTAAACGCTGATTTGACCACCCCTGTGTCTGCTTTGGAGAACAGGGAGAGATTTGCTACTTTTGTGGAGTCTGTCAGACGGATAGAGAGGTATGTGACTGAGAAGTGACAGACTAAGAGTAAGAAAGTATACCCCCAGTTTCAAGGACCCATGTCTAAAAGTTTCAAGAAACTGAGGTTTTCTGCACCAATAGCACCACCAAGGTCCAATACCCAGACGCAATGAACGTCAAATAGGGGTAGAGGATGTAGTTTACCACCAGAGGGAGCCCATAGCTCAGCATCTGTGTCAGTTACAGGATCATCTAGACCACAGCCAGGGAATAGAGGTTGTTTTATATGTGGAAAGATGGGGCATCTGATGAAGGATTGTCGAGCCAGAGAAGCAAGTGTGACTCAACCTCAGAGGCAGAGTCAGCAAGGCTCTCAGAGGTGACAGTTTCCAGGTGGCGCTAGAGGACGTGACAAACATTCCAGGCTGGATCATCGGCACCCAGTAATTGAGCACCGAGTCAACCATAGGCAACAGTGAGATTTTATGCCATGAATCTACCTGATGCAGTAGTCAACCCTCGGGTTGTAACAGGTCAGATGGAACTGTTTTATTCTGATTTGTCTACATCCTGCTTCATATCTGTTTTAATTGATTCGGGTGCTACACATTCCTTTATCACTCGAAGAGTGATTCTTGACTACAACATGACTACCAGTCATAGAGCAGATAGTCTATTGTTAGAGACTCCTTTGATGGGATTTATTGTGTTGCGGGAGTTGTGTTCTCCCTGCATTCTTTTCTTTTCTGATCATCGCATTCAAGTGGATCTTATACCACTTGAGATGCATGTGTTCGATATAATTCTTAGGATGGACACCCTAGAGAAGTACCAGATTGTCATGGATTGTGAGTCCAAGCAAGCTGTGTTCACAGATGATAGTGACACATGGATCTTTCAAGTAGAAAGAAAGATTCTTCCAACCTGTCTTGTGTCAGCTATGGTAGTTGATAAATTGATGAGGCAATGATGTTTTGCATTTTTGGCACATGTGGTAGATACCACCATGGAGAGTTCTAATCCTTATGAAGTTCCTGTAGTCAGGGAATTTGAAGACGTATTCCCTGAAGAACTTCTAGGTGTTCCTCCACCCCGAGAGATTGATTTTGAGATTAATCTAATCACAGGCACACAACCTATAGCACAAACGTCATATAGGATGGCAGCTGCAAAGATGGCAGAGCTTAAGAAACAACTTCAAGAGTTGTTTGAGAAGGGTTTTATCTGACTGAGTACTTCATCCTGGGGTGCTCCGGTTCTTTTAATTTGTTAAAAAGAAGGATGGGTCGATGCGATTATGTATCGACTATATACAGTTAAATAAAGTAACTATAAAGAATAAGTATCCTTTGCCAAGGATTGATGATTTGTTTGATCAACTACGAGGTGCAACTGTCTTTTCTAAAATAGATCTGAGGTTGGGATACCATCAGTTGCGTATTAAGGAGGGTGACATACCTAAGTCTGCCTTTAGGACAAGGTATGGTCACTATGAGTTCACAGTTATGTCATTTGGACTAACTAATGCACCAGCTCCATTCACGGAACTCATGAATAGAATCTTTCGACCTTTTCTTGATCAGTGTGTTGTCATCTTCATAGATGACATCTTGATCTACAGTAGAGATGCTCAACAGCATGAGAAGCACCTCCGTCAGGCTCTAACTTTGCTAAGAAAGCATAATTTATATGTTAAGTTTAGCAAGTGTGAGTTCTGGTTACCATAAGTTTCCTTTCTTGGACACGTAATATCTGCTTCAGGTATTTGTGTTGACCCTAAAAAGGTAGAATCTGTCTTACAATGGGAACAGCTGAAGACACCAACGGAGATCCGCAGTTTCTTAGGGTTGGCTGGCTATTACAGAAGGTTCATTAAGAACTTCAGTTCTATAGCTTTACCCTTAACCAAGTTAACCAGAAAGGATGTTCCTTTTATCTGGAATGACAAGTGTCAACAATCTTTCCAACTGTTGAAAGAAAGGTTGACAAGAGCACCTGTGTTGGTGCTACCTAAACAAGGAAAAGGGTATATAGTTTTATGTGATGCATCTAAGAATGGGCTAGGATGTGTGTTGATGCAGGATAAACAAGTGATTTCTTTTTCTTCTCGACAGCTTAAGAAACACGAAGAGAATTATCCAACACATGATCTACAGCTAGCTGATGTAGTACATGCTTTGAAGATATGGAGACATTATCTCTATGGAGAGACATTCCAGATTTTCACAGACCATAAGAACCTAAAGTACATCTTCTCACAACATGAGCTGAACATGAGGCAACGTCGCTGGATGGAGTTAATCAAGGATTATGATTGTACAATTGATTATCATCTAGGAAAAGCCAATGTAGTTGTTGATGCTTTAAGCAGGAAATCAACAACACCAGCCTTAGATAAAGCACAGCTGAATTCCTTAGTGTGCTCTAAGAGAGACATGCTTATCTCTTTAAGGCAAGATAATGTACAGCTTAAGGTATCATTGTTATCTGGGTTGTTAGCTGAGATGCACATAAAACCTACTCTGAGACAGCAGATTAAAGAAGCACAGCAAGTTGATGATGTAGTTCAGCAGATTAGATCAGAATATGGTAGTGAGAAACGAGATGGTTTCCATGATTCATATGATCAGGTAGCATGTTATCATGGTAGGATGATAGTACCTGATGTTGATAACTTAAGAAAGTTAGTCCTGGAAGAATCTCATTCTTAAATGTATGATATGCATCCAGGAAGCACCAAGATGTATCATAACTTAAAAGATATGTATTGGTGGTTTGGTTTGAAGAAGGATGTTGTTGAGTTTGTTATGCGGTGTCCGGTGTGTCAACAGGTTAAAGCTGAACATCAAAAGCCCGTACGAACAATGGAACCTCTGCCTATACCGCAGTGGAAATGGGACATGTAACTATGGACTTTGTGGTTGGTTTGCCTAGAAAAACCAAAAGTCATGATTCCATTTGGGTGATAGTTGATAGGTTGACAAAGACAGCACATTTCTTACCTATCAAAACAACATATATAGCTGAGAAGCTGGCATAGTTATATGTAGATGAGATAGTGTGTTTGCACGGAGTCCCAGTTACTATTGTTTCTGATAGAGGTCCCTAGTTTACGAGTCATTTTTGGGAATGACTTCATAAAGCTTTAGGCACGCAGTTAAGGTTTAGTACAACCTGTCATCCTCATACAAATGGACAATCTGAAAGGACTATACAAACCTTGGAGGACTTGCTTAGGGCATGTGCCCTTCAGTTTATAGGAAGTTGGGATCTACATCTGAGTTTGATAGAGTTTGCTTATAATAACAGCTATCGGCACAATATCGACATGACACCATATGAAGCTTTATATGGTAGACGTTGTAGATCTCCTTTATGTTGGTATGAAACTGGAGAATATCAACTTTTGGATCCTGATCTTGTGCAGCAGACTATAGAGAAGATTAAAATAATACAACAACAGTTAAAGACTGCACAGGACAGACAGAAATCATACACCGACAAACGGAGAAGACCTTTAGAATTCCAGGTTGGAGACAAAGTATATCTTAAGGTCTCACCTTGGAAAGGAGTTCTTAGATTTGGAAGAAAAGGGAAGTTAGCTCCTAGATTTATGGGGCCTTACCCAATCATTGAACGGATTGGAAAGGTAGCTTATAAGCTGGAGTTACCACCTATAAGTTGCACCCAGTGTTCCACATTTCCATGCTAAGGAAATTCCATCCTGATACAGAACTAGTTCTGCAACCTATTGAGGTAGAAATAAATGATGACATATCTTATGTTGAAGGACCAGTAATGATTCTTGATAGAAGGATCAAGAAGCTGAAAAAGAAAGACATTTGTCTTGTAAAAGTTCTCTGGAATCACGGTGGCATTGAAGAAGCTACATGGGAACTAGAGGAAGAAATGAGGAGGAAATACCCTACTCTTTTCTCTTAATGGTTTTGTTAATGATTTCGGGGACGAAATCCTTGTAAGGTGTGGATAATTTGTAACATCCATGACCTGGGTTATGTTCTAACCCTAGATGTTTTACCTAATAAAGTTTATTAGATGCTTGCTCTCTTTTTTTGAAAAGTAATTAAGGCTCTAGAGGAACATATATTTCAATTTCAGTCCTTTTTGAATAATGTCGAAACATTGTTTTGTTAATTTTGGACTAATGTGCAAATTACCCAAGTTGAGGGGTTAACTTGCAAATTGTACATGATAAAATGTTCCTCAGATGTTGAGACATCATAAGAATGAATATGATGTAGTGGTATGGTTTCCACAAGCTTGAGCACCAAGATAAAGCTTGTAGAGCAATCCTTGTGCACTAAAAACCTAGTTTTGGTGTAATGTGAAATTTGCCCAAAACCTAGGGTTTAATATGCAAAATACCACCTCTAGAGGGTCCCTCATGTTTCTTGACATTATATAGAGAGAATAAAATGAGAGGGGCGCCTCATTTGAATTATCTTGGAGGAGAGAGAATCTTGATATTAAAACAATCAGGATTTAAGCATAAACGAAACTTTAATTCAATTTATTGCAAAAAGAAATATATTAGTTAAGAAGCCCTTCAACCAAAAGTTGAGGGATGCATTTGCAAAGTGTTGGACGAGCTTGTACCTTGAAAATTCACAAAAAGATCTTGGTTGAGTGGAAATCCCACTCACATTAACTTAATAAAAAGTATTATCCACTCAAAATTGGATATTATTATAATATGATTAAGGTGCTTAATTTATTTTCCTTTAATTCTTGGATAATGAAGAGGTTTTGCAATATAATGAATGTGTCTTCGTGGCCAAGGATTGCGGGGGAAGTGGTGGAAATAATTTTGGGAATAAAAGGAATTAATTCCATTTTCTCTTTCCTTGAAATTCCTTATACATATTTCTTTTCCAACACACTTAAGGATCTTTTCTTGGAATTTTTTTTCTCTTCTTGCCTTGGCTGACCACGAGAGAGCTCAGGAGCAGGATAAGGACGACTCTAACCTGTTGGTAAGCTTTTGATCATCTTCCACCTTGGTTTCATGGTGAAAACCCAAAATCAATGCTTGATTCTTTGTTTTCTTCACTCAATTTCCAACTCTAGCCAACTTTTTCATCCAAAAGCTTAAGAACAGACCTTGGGAAAGTTGTTGGAGCTTCATACACCATTAGAGACATGGAGCTTGAAGCTTGGAATCAGATTCAAAGGCGGGTTATATAACTTAAACCCTTAAACATTGATATTGCATTCAATTCTCCAATAATTGTTGAGTATTTTCTTCTATTTGAACTTCCTTTGATTCTTTGCTGCAATTCCCATGAAAACGGCAGTAGTTCTTGGTTGAACGGAGGAATATGATGAGGACATCATCTTGGACACTTTTCCCAAGAAATTCTAGGCCAAATGGTTTCAATATAAGTGCTCAATCGATTTCACAAACCGTTTGGGAGTAAACGGTTTCATCAAACCGTTTGAGTCAAAACTGTTTGACAGTGTTTACCACAGTTGACCATTTGGAGATTTATGATAATAATGATGGTTAATGACCCATTAAATATAAATGATTAGTTTCAATTGGTTCATTAGTTGAAGGTCTATCAATCACCAAACCCTAATCGGGTTAAATGCTAATTTCTTAATTGATTGACTTAGAACCTTGGGTTGATTGACTCAAACGGTTTCAAAACTATTTGGGGATCATCCAAATGGTCTCAAGACCATTTGGAGGTCAACCAAGACCGTTTGGAGGTCTAGGGTTGAGCATGGTTGAGTAATTGAAGATCCAATTATACCAAATTGGAATACAATTAATAATCGATTTGATGATCAATCTATTGATCCAAACCTTAATTGGATGTCATGGATTTTGATGATGGGATGGGAAAACGGTCTCAAGACCGTTTGGAGATCATCCAAATGACATCAAAACCGTTTGAGGTCAGGTCATGATCAATTTGGATGGTGGTTCAATGTTTTCAAAGTAATTAGTTTCATAATGATTAACATTGAAGGTTCAATAATTTCAAACCCTAATCCAATTGGATTCAAAACCCTAATTGGTGATTAATTGGAAATCAAATCAAATGAAGAACAATTTATTTAAGCTTAATTGAAGTATGGTGTTAGGTTCAATTGATGAGTGGTTATATGAATTCAATCGATCAAGAAATCAACATTGGAAACCCTAAATCAGTTTGAGTGGTTGAAGCCATATTTGGTTCAATCTGTTTTGAAGAGATTTGGACCAAACGGTCTCAAGACCGTTTGGGACCAAATGATCCCAAACTGGTTAAGGCTCAAACAGTTTCAAACTTTAACTTTGGCAAATGGTTTCAAGCACCTACTTTACCAAACGGTTTCAAGTTTTCAACCAAGATCGTTTGGAGGTCTAAACGGTCTTAGACCGTTTAGAGGTATTTCAAGCTAGACCGTTTGAGGTCTGATTGGTCAAGACCATTTGGGGTCTCAGTGACCAAGATCTCTTTGAAGATAATTAACCAAACCGTATGAACACTTGAAGTGGTTAAAGGTTAATTAATTAGTTGAACAATTACATGATATAAACCAAGGGTGATTATAATAATTGTACCCTAAATGAGATAGGGTGATTAATAACCTTTTGATGATTAATCTTTAATGATTATGGAAACAATAACATAATACATTGAATCAACCTTCATTCAAGTGGAGTTGACATCATCTAATCATGTCCAAAGTAGGTATCATCTTATAAAGGATGAGAGAGAGAGGATATCCTACATGAATGATAACCATGTAATGGTTAATCCTTAACACTTTCAACATGAATGAATGTATAATTAGGGTATGATCCTTCATAGGGAGATCACTAAACCCTAATTGAGAGCAATGATAGGTGAAAACCTAATCATGAGAATGGTATGATCCTAATTCAGGGCAATAACATGAGAAACCCTAATTCAAGGTATTTTAATGATCAAACCTAATTGATGTGAATAGTAAACCCTAATTTCGGGATTAATGAATGTAAAACCTAATCTAGGGTGATGTGATGTGAATAGTAAACCCTAATTGTGGATTATTGAATATAAACCCTAATCTAGGGTGATGTGATGTGAATAGTAAACCCTAATTCTAAATAAGATGAAGATGTATGTAAAACCCTAATTCTGGGTTATACTATGTAGCATGAAACTCTAAGGTTGGACAATGAAATGATAAATCATTGCTCCTAATTGAATAAAGGGGATGAATAACCCCAATTGAAATAAAAAGGGAAACCCTAACCCTAGTAAGGGAATAGTGGTGTTACCCTTGTTATAGTAATGTTATAATTGGTTTGCATTGTGCTGATATGAAGTTGATGTAACTATTATCATCTGTACTAATCATGCAGGTTTTATGAGATAATGAACATAGCCAGGTATGAGCTATGATGCATTATTTATTGAAAGTGATTTATGAGCATTGTGAGCCATAATATGTTGTTTTGCCTAGTGAGAGCTTACAAAAGAGATTAATAGGCTTTAAGAGCCATGTGAAATACCTACATTGCAATTATCATGTTTACATTGTCAGATGACCTAATTGCATTAAGTTACCTATTAAAGTGGTAACAAGTATTTTGATGATCTAAGGGCTTGAACACCTATATTCTTGAATCATGATGATGAGATGATAAGGGACTGAGATCGCAATAAACTTGATGGAAATGGTACTCATTCTTGATAGCAATTGTTATGATGGTTTATGTTTGAAAACATGTTTGATGCTAAAAGAATATTGTAATGTACTTAAATAATCAAGTGAAATGATATCATGTAGAGCCCTGACCATAGATCCATCATCGTCAGCAGTTTGGTGATGGTGAAACAGGTTTTCCTACGGGAACTCGTAGAGGGCATACTTTTGAGTATGTGGGGGTTATGGGCGTGAATATCCTTACGCCCTAATGGAGGAATTGATGTGAGATAAACATTATGTTAATGCCGAATCGATGCGAGATAAACTTGAAATCTCTCGATTGTGAAGAAAGTACATCATGCCACAGTAACTCTAATAGCGAAGTTGCCAGTATACCCTGGAAAGCTATTTAGAAGAGACACGAGATGTCCTGCATGTTGGTCCTCACACTGACTGATGAAGATAAGGTCATGGGAATCTGGCTCTTCTATTGACCTATGTATGGTACCGATTTTGATTTCGCAATGGTCGGTTGGAGTATGAGCGGTATACCTCATCTCCTCAGGGCTTAAGTATGTTTGAAAAATGTAATCAACCGTGTAGCATATCTGCTTAGTATCGAAATATGAGAATCAACGGTTGATGATACATTACTTAATATGTCTTAGTTGAATAAATGTTATACATGTTCTTCATATTCCTTATTGAATAAATGATTTGCTTCTTTATCAAGACATAGCTAAAATAACTTGAACAAAGAATACTGCTCTAAATAGTTTAGTCAATGACTTAGCTGCTGTTAAATATTTATGATTCTTCTGCTCAACTTTATTCTATTATTAGCAATAATAATGCTTCTGGCAGAGAGTTATATCTCTCACTGGGACAATTTTCAATTATCTCACCCCCATGGAATTCAACTTTTTAGGTAGACGCCGAGGAAGAAGCAGAAATCCTACAGTGGGTGAGCAACAACAGCAGCATCAACAAGGCAGCAGTGATTCCTCAGGTGGAGACACTGTCTGTCAAGTCCTGTATATAGAGAGTCCTATGTGTCGTCTCTGTACTCTCAGGTCCTAGGGGTCAGTAGATAGTTTAATATTGATCTGAGATTTTTGGCTTGATGCCTCGAAATTTTTGTATACTGCTTATGCACAGTTTAACAAGGCAGTTAATGCTTGTGATTCTTGAGATGATGTGATACAGAGATGTACTGATGAACCAGAATATAAATAACTTACTTTGGTTCTTTATGAAGGAGTTATTCAGTTTTTTTGGATCTCTTTGTAAAAAGTTTTAATTTTTAGTGATTTTCAGTAATTCCACTGCTAACGATATGCTTCCGCATTAGTTAATTTTGTTTTGTGAGTTGGATGCACAGGTTTAACCTCTGATCTCATCTTCTTCCTACAGCACACCCCGTTTAGGATTAAAAGGAAGAAGAAACCGCAGATTTCGCTAGAAAGTTGATATGGATTTGAGATCTTCAGAGATGGGCTACATTTTTAGGGTGTTTTTCACACCTTAGGGTGAGTGGGTACTTCCTTTAAATAGTAGATTGCATGAAAATGAGTAAAATCGTCATAAATTTTCAATTGCTTAGTATGCGTGTATAAAATGTAAACGGTCTCTTTGATATGGCTTTGCAAGTTGATATGAAATGGATGATTGATCTGCTGTGATGAGTTTTAGATGATGAAATCATATTAGAAATGAGTACAATTCATCTAAATGATAATTCTTAAAGTATTTGCAGATGTTATAAAAGTAAATTGAAATTTTGGGTATTCGACTATGACTGAAATTGTTGTATAATTGAATAAAGAAGTTTGTCTAGTTGAATCTCCTTGCTTATGAATGATTTTTTTATTTGTATGTGTATTACATATATTTCAGATAAGATATTGCATTTCATTCGATGGTATCAATATTTGCTTCATATATCAGTAAGAGGGTGAAATCCTAAACGAATGGAAAATTGGAGGTTTGCAATTAGACATCTTGATTCAATGTTATTCTTGACGTATGATATGTTCAATCCTTATGCGAGTGGTGTGATAAGTGAATGAGGTAAATGAAACCCTAATGATAGGGTGTTCAGTGAAACAAGTGTTGTGACATCAATGTTTCTCAGTTTGAGATAATAGTTCGGTTGTGTTAAATGTTATCAGATGGTTTATGAAATGAACAATTTACAAAGTTGAACAAAGATATGTTGATGTGATGATGGAATTGTGAATTTAAAGAGTGAATTAGACATGTAGATGCATTGAACACTGTAGAATCATCACAG
The DNA here is from genome assembly GCA_963693085.1 of Alisma plantago-aquatica. Lineage (NCBI taxonomy): Eukaryota > Viridiplantae > Streptophyta > Magnoliopsida > Alismatales > Alismataceae > Alisma > Alisma plantago-aquatica. Next base: position 795,257,106 of record OY856414.1, on the reverse strand, counting down.
GATGAGGCATGCATTGTGCAGCGACTGTCTCGCGAAAACAAGATCAACGAATGCGGAAGCGATTAACTAGCAGCGGAATTACAGAAAATCACAAAATTTTAAAAAAAATTGCACATGGTCCACAACCTGTAAGACTTTTTCATAAAAGAATAGGATAATTTGTTTACAAACTATTCCATCATTACATCTCTGTAAAATCCGTCGCGAGGATTACAATCATCAATTGCCCTGTTAACTGTTCAAGGCAAGATACAAAAATCTCGAGGCATTATGCCAAAATCTCTGATATATTTAAAACATCTAAAGATTCCTAGGACCTGAGAGTACAAAGATGACACGTAGGACCTTCTATCTACAAGACTTGACAGACAGTGTCTCCACCTAAGGATCACTGTTGTCCCTCATGTTGTTGTTGCTGATGTTGTTGCTCGCCCACTGATGGGTTTCTTCCTCTTCTTCGGCGATTACCTAAAAATTTAATCCCACAGGGGTGATACAATTGAATAATTGTCCCAGCAAGAGTTATAACTCTTTGCCAGAAGTATTATTATTGCAGTTAGAGAAATAATACTGAGCAGTAGAATTATTGATATTCAACAACAGGCAATTCAGTAAATAAACTAAGTAAAGTAGTATTCCCTAAGCGATCATTTCAATTATAACTTAATTGAATGACAAGACATCTAATCAATAATGAATATGAAGAACATGTATACTATTTATTTAATTACAATACTATAAACAATGTATCATCACTCATTGTTTCTCGTAGTTCAACCTAAGCAAATATGCTACACGGCTGATTACATTTTACAAACATACTTATGCCCTGAGGAGATGAGTTACACCTCTCATACTCCAACCGACCATTACTAAATCGCAATCGGTACCATACATAGGTCATTAGAAGAGCCAGATTCCTATGACCTCATCATCCTCAGTCAGTGTGAGGAACAACATGCAGGACATCTTGTGTCTCTGCCATAATAGCTTTCCAGGGTATTCTGGCAACTTTGCTATTAGAGTTACAGTGACATGTTGTACTCTCTTCGCCATCAAAGGATTTCTTGTTTATCTCACATCGATGCGGCATTAACAACATCATTGGGAGATTTATAATACATCATCCCGGTTATAAACATATAATGAAGGATTGAGAGATTAAAGGTACATCTCACATCAATTCCCACATTAGGACGTAAGGATATTCGCGTCCATAACCCCCACATACTCAAAAGTATGCTCTCCAGGAGTTCCCTTAGGAAAACCTATTTCACCATCATTTAACTGCTGACAATGATGGATCTATGGTTAGGGCTCTACATGATATCATTATACTTGATTATTTAAGTACATTATAGCATTCTTTGATCATCAGGCATGTTTTCAAACATAAACCAATAAGACAAATGCTATAAAGAAAGAGTACTACTTATATCAAGTTCATTTCACATCTTGTTAATCATTGGGATATCAATCCCTAACCATCTCATCATTGTGATTCAAGATCATGGGTGTTCAAACCCTTAAATCATCAAAACAATTGTTATCAAGTAACATATTGATGATTTGATGGCAATGCAGATATTTCTCATGGCTCGTACAACCTATCAATTTCATATGTTACCTTTCACTAGGCAACACAGCATGTTATTAATTTCAAAACTTATAAAGTGCTATCAATGAATATGACAACATAGCTCTTACCTGGCTATGTTCACTTATTTCAAGAGAACCTACATGATTAATACAAATGATAATAGACACATTATCTCTATATCAGCACAATGCAAAGCATAGATAACTTTACTATTCATTGCACCACTAAGCCATTACTAGGGTTAGGGTTTCCCTTCTCAATTCATTTAGGGTTATTCAACCCCTTAATGTTGAAAAGGCATAATGATTCTTTGTTTCATACTCAAGTATAGAGTTTCATGCTTAAAAGCATAACCCAAAATTAGGGTTTACTATTCATCTCATCACATTTCCCTAGATTAGGGTTTACTATTCATATTTCATCACATTACCCTAGATTAGGGTTTACTATTCACATTACATGAATAAAGATCATACTATCATCATGTATGAGGATTACTTCTCTTAGTGCTCCAAATTAGGGTTAAGATTCATTAACCATCATAATTAGGGTTTTCATGATCTCACTATGAAGGATCATACCCTAATTAGGTATATTCTTACATATTAGAAGTGTATTACTTGATTCTTATTCATATAATGATTCTTCTCTCTCCTCATTCTATCAAATGATGTTTACATCACTTTTGATTAGGCTAAGTCAAGTCAACATTGACATCATGGATTATGTCATTACTATTATGATCATTAAGGTTCACTTGTTCAAAGAGTATTAGTCACTCTATCCCATCAAGGGTACTATTGTAATGATCACCATTGATTGTAACATGCACTAATCCACTAATTACTTAGTCTCTTAATCACTTTAGGTGTTATGACCCACATTTCGTTTTACCAGTAAGTACCTTGGTTAGTGCATAATTGAACTAGTTATGTTGAGATGAGTACTTGCTTTTGTTAATAGTGTTTTGAGCTTTGAGCTAGTGTTAATGTATCATTAGCTTGTTTTCTTGTCTTGAGGTTGAGGACATGTTTTTGCTTAATCCGTTGCCGAAGAAATCATGTGAAACCGACCTACGAGTAAAAAGATATAAGCTTTTTAGTGTACAGGGACCTATGTGTAATTTCGGAAAGTTTTTGGGCAATTTACATCCGGCCCCCTGGGCGCCCTTCCTTATCCTTTCCTTCAGTTTTTCCTTTTTAACTCTATTAACCGACTTTGGAATGAACGATAGTTCATTTCCTTTGGTTGCCGCTTGGGAAAAACAGAGAAGGAGAAAGGGAGAGAGAGCAAGCTAGAGGAGAAGCTAGGCAACCAAGCTCCTTCCTTCTCCGTTCTTCTTCGATTTCTTCATCTTCTCTAGCCAAACCAACCGGCTGCATCATCTTCTTCTTCTTCACCTTCTTCTTCCTCCTGCAGCCATGAAGAAGACGACCATGGAGATGGTCTAGGGAGAGAACGGTGCTTTCCCCTCCGTTCTTTCTTCTTGCCAACTGCTTGCTAGGACATTCCGAAGCTATAGGAGTGATTCGGGTAAGAATCGTCCACTGAATCGACCCAATATCCTCTTTTATTTCTGCAATTTCCGCCCCTGCGCAGGTTGCACGGCGTGTAAATCCATTTTGCACGGCGTGCAACATTTCAGAAAGCTGATTTAGGGGATTTCCGTTTCTGCGCAGGTTGCACGGCGTGCAAAGTCAGATTGCACGGCGTGCAAAGTTACAGATAGCGGAGCGAGTTTCTGCCCAGGTGCACGGCGTGCAAATCAGTTTGCACGGCGTGCAAGGTTGCAGAAAAGTAGAATAAAAGTGCACTGAAGGTGCACGACGTACAGCCCAAGTGCACGGCGTGCACGCTACTGTAAAGTGCAGAATTAGGCGTGTTTGTGGACGTTTTTCGGTGTATACGAACACACCGAAGTGGGTGAGTAGTAGTTCATTCAGTAATCATTATCCAACTCAATTTAAATGTTTAATTGTTTCTGTATCAGTTAGTATAACCTCTAAACAGTGTAGTACATACAATAGAGTATGTTAGTTTCATTGGAACTTGAAATACCTAATATGCTTAGTGAAAATGATGAAATTTCCTGTATTATACTTGCAATGTATTTGCTGATTTAAAAATAGATGTTTAGCATCGAAAGTGAATAAATGAGATTGAATCATGTTTAATGATGATAAAGGATATATATTTGCTTCATGTGATATCTAGATTGTGCAATATGCATGAAATGTGATATTCCTGTTTAATGTTTATTTGTTAATCGGTTAATAGACTTAGGTGCCCTAACACCGTAGAACCCCTAAGAGGTATCTGCAACTTAGGGGTGAAACTCGTGTTGCAACATTATCCGTGCGGAGTCATGGAGACACGAGGACAGAGAGGCAGTGTCCAACAACAACGCGTGCGGAGTCACGGTGGCACTGGAGGAAAAATGGGGGGTTATTCAACATTAATCCGTGCGGAGTCACGGTGGTAACCCCGTGAGACTCTCCGCCTGTGTACTCAGGTTAGAGGAGGAGTCTAGAGCACTCGGAGTAGTGCATTGAGGCCGGAGAACCTGTAGGCCGGAGAGCCTGTGGTCCTGTGGCAGAGCAGGGCTGGCGTCAGACTTAACATTTCCCGGGTGTGTCAATAAGTCTTGTACGGTGGGACCGTAGCATGAACTTGTTGCGGATCTTTATATGCAGAGTACACTACATATATTTAGGGCATAATAACAATATGAATAAGTAATCAAGTAGGATCACAGTAAATTTATATAACTGTTTATTTACCTGAAATATCTGTTGATGCTTAGAAATGTGATTAATATCTGTATATCTGCTATGTTATTAGAACTGCCTTGTTTAGTTATGCATTTATGTTTAATTTCAGTTTAAAAACCTGATGAGTTGTTTAGTGATAGCTAAGTGAAATACTATTCACTGAGCGAGTAGGCTCATACCTCTACTCAAAACATTTTCAGGTTATCGTCAGCAGCAGGAAATCAGAAGGATCGATTTATCCTTACACCTAGTCGATAGAAGGTTCGTAGTTAGTAGTTAGAGGTCTCTTAGTCCTTTCCCCTCGATCTTTGGGACGAGGTGTGAGTGAGAGAGTGAATGTGTATAAAGATGTAAATTATCTGTTATGCTTTATTTTTATGTCAAACAATGTAATATGTTGTAGACTCTGTTTATATTGCTAGTCAGTTAATAAAGATGCTTCCGCAGTTTGTTTAGTTTCATTTGACAGCATAAATCAGATTTTCCTATTAATATCTTTAAAATGTTTTTAAAAGTGAAGAGTGGTTGGCTTATGTGTAAATCCCATCCTGTTGCGTCCTAATCTTGTGGTTTGTGGTTAATGTGAGATTGGGGCGTGACAATTTTTGGTATCAGAGCTTAGGTTTGAGTACTTAGTTACTCAAGGTCAGGGGACGATAAGAGACCAATAGGATTAAGGTTTAGGTGTCTTTCTTCTATCTGTAGTTTTCTAACAGGAAATATTCTGTTATATCATTGCAGATGAGCTAGTGTTGAGGGTTCCACTAGGTGGACCAATAGTTTTATCCGAGTCTTGTCCCGGATGCTTGTTATCTTTTGGAGGTTTTACCTTCGCTGCTAATCTCATACCTTTGGATGTAAATACCTTTCAAGTCATCTTGGGTATGGATTGTCTTGAAACATATCGAGTGCAACTCGATTGTTGGAAGAAGGAAGCTACCTTTCAACTAGGGGAATTTTCTTGTGTTTTTACTGGAGACAGGAAAGTTCTGCCTACGTGCATAATATCAGCTGTTGTAGCTGATAAGATGTTACAGAAAGGATGTGAAGCGTTCCTTGCTCATGTGGTTGACACCAGAGCAGAGAAGAGCACCGCCAGTGTTTATGATGTGCCTGTGGTTCGTGAGTTCTCTGACATTTTCCCAGATGAGTTACCAGGCTTACCTCCTGTCAGAGAAATTGATTTTGAAATTCAGATATATCCAGGTAGTCATCCAGTATCACTGCCAGCCTACAGAATGGCACCTGCAGAGTTGAAAGAACTCAAGGTGCAGTTGCAGGAGTTACTAGATAAGGGTTTCATTAGACCCAATTCTTCACCGTGGGGTGCTCCAGTCCTGTTTGTTAAGAAAAAGGATGGTACCATGCGTCTCTGTATAGATTACAGGCAACTGAACAAGATCACTATAAAGAACAAGTATCCATTGCCGAGAATAGATGATCTGTTTGATCAGTTGCGTGGAGCGACGATCTTCTCTAAAATAGATTTGAGATCTGGATATCATCAGCTTAGGATAAAGGCTTCTGATATTCCCAAAACAGCTTTCAGAACTAGGTATGGGCATTATGAGTTTTTGGTCATGTCGTTTGGACTGACCAATGCCCCAACAGCCTTTATGGATATGATGAACCGGATTTTCAAACCGTTCCTAGATCAGTTTATTGTAGTCTTTATAGATGATATTCTGATCTATTCCAGAGACGATGAACAGCACGAGCAACACCTGAGAGTAGTGTTGCAGTTGTTGAGACAACACCAGTTGTTTGCTAAATTCAGCAAATGCGAGTTCTGGTTGGCTGAGGTAGCATTTCTTGGACATGTTATCTCGAGAGGTGGAGTTAGTGTTGACCCTAAGAAAGTTGATTTTGTACTTCAGTGGGAACAGCCTAAGACTCCTACTGAGATCAGAAGTTTCTTGGGATTAGCATGTTATTACAGAAGGTTCATACAGAACTTCAGTGCGTTTGCATCACCTTTGACACGCTTGACGAGGAAGGATGTACCGTTTGTTTGGTCTGATAACTGTGAGAGAAGTTTTCAGATTTTGAAGAAGAGGTTGACTTCAGCACCAGTGTTGGTTTTGCCTGAAGCAGAGAAAGGCTATACAGTGTTCTGTGATGCTTCCAGGAGAGGTTTGGGCTGTGTACTAATGCAAGAAGGCAAAGTTGTGGCTTACGCATCTAGACAGCTTAAGAAGAATGAAGAGAATTACCCTGTTCATGATTTGGAATTAGCTGCTATAGTTCATGCTCTTAAGACATGGCGTCACTACTTGTATGGTGAGACATGTCAGGTGTTTACAGACCATAAGAGCCTGAAATATATCTTCACTCAGAGAGACTTGAATTTGAGACAACGCAGATGGCTTGAGCTGATTAAAGACTATGATGTGACAATCAATTACCATCTGGGTAAGGCAAATGTTGTAGCTGATGCCTTGAGTAGAAAGTCAAGTTCAACAGCTAATGCATTTTCTATGGCATGTTTCAAGAGAGACTTGCTTGTAGATATGCGAAAATTGAACTTTGACTTGGATGTGACTGGACAAAGTGGGTTGATTGCTCAGATGCAAGTCAGACCTACTTTTTATAATCAGATTAAGGAATTACAGCAGAGTGATGATGAGTTGTGGCAAATCATGCAGGATATGTCAGAAGGTAAGAGAACAGAGTTCAGGTTTTCTGATGAAGGCGTGTTGTATCTTCATGATAGGTTATGTGTACCTGGAAACAGTGAGTTGAAAGAGCATATTCTTGAGGAAGCACATACTTCTATGTATGCTATGCATCCAGGTAACACAAAGATGTACAGGAACCTCAAAGATCTGTACTAGTGGTCTGGTATGAAAAAGGATGTGGCTGAATACGTGGCTAGGTGTGGGGTGTGTCAGCAGGTTAAGGCTGAGCATCAGAAACCTGCTGGCACTTTGCAGTTGCTTCCTATACCAGAATGGAAATGGGAACACATCACGATGGACTTTGTGGTAGGATTACCCAGGACGCCTAAGGGTTCAGACTCGATATGGGTGATTGTGGATAGACTAACTAAGTCTGCTCACTTTCTTCCTGTCAAGTCAACCTTTGACGTTTCAAAGTTGGCTAAAGTTTATGTGGATGAAGTAGTCAGGTTGCATGGGATTCCAGTTTTCATTATTTCTGACAGAGATCCAAAGTTTACATCTAGATTCTGGAATCAGTTACATCATGCGTTGGGCACAAGGCTGAAGTTCAGTACAACGTTTCACCCACAGACAGATGGTCAATCTGAGAGGACCATTCAGACCCTAGAAGACATGCTGAGAGCATGCGTGCTGCAGTTTAGAGGCAACTGGGAAGAACACTTAAGCCTAATGGAGTTTGCATATAATAACAGTTACCATTCTAGTCTTGGAATGGCTCCATATGAAGCTCTTTATGGCAGGAAGTGTAGATCGCCAGTTTGCTGGTACGAGGTGGGTGAGAAGGAAATTCTTGGACCTGAGCTAGTTGATGTAACTACAGAGAAGATATATGTGATCAGGGATCAGTTGAAAGCTGCTCAGGATAGACAGAAAAGTTATGCAGAAAGACGACGTCGACCTCTTGAGTTTGAGGTTGGTGACGAGGTTTACTTGAAGGTTTCACCGTGGAAGGGAGTGCTGAGGTTTGGCAAGAGGGGTAAGTTGACCCCTAGGTATATGGGTCCATATCCTATTATTGAGAGAATTGGACCTGTAGCTTACAGGTTGGATTTGCCGTCTGAGTTGGCAAATCTTCATGATGTCTTCCACGTGTCTATGCTGAAAAAGTGTTATCCCGGTACAGAAAATATTCTAGATCCAGAACCGGCACAGCTTAAGACAGACGTGTCCTATGTGGAAGGACCAGTACAGATAGTTGATCACCGAATCAAGAAGCTTAAGAACCGTGAGTTATCTTTAGTGAAGATTTTGTGGAGGAATCACAATATAGAGGAAGCTACGTGGGAGCTTGAATCAGAAATGCGTAACAAGTTTCCTTTTCTCTTTTAGGAATTTCGGGATGAAATTCTTATAAGGGAGGGAGATTGTTATGACCCACATTTCGTTTTACCAGTAAGTACCTTGGTTAGTGCATAATTGAACTAGTTATGTTGAGATGAGTACTTGCTTTTGTTAATAGTGTTTTGAGCTTTGAGCTAGTGTTAATGTATCATTAGCTTGTTTTCTTGTCCTGAGGTTGAGGACAAGTTTGTGCTTAATCCGTTGCCAAAGAAATCATGTGAAACCGACCTACGAGTAAAAAGATATAAGCTTTTTAGTGTACAGGGACCTATGTGTAATTTCAGAAAGTTTTTGGGCAATTTACATCCGGCCCCCTGGGCGCCCTTCCTTATCCTTTCCTTCAGTTTTTCCTTTTTAACTCTATTAACCGACTTTGGAATGAACGATAGTTCATTTCCTTCGGTTGCCGCTTAGGAAAAACAGAGAAGGAGAAAGGGAGAGAGAGCAAGCTAGAGGAGAAGCTAGGCAACCAAGCTCCTTCCTTCTCCGTTCTTCTTCGATTTCTTCATCTTCTCCAGCCAAACCAACCGGCTGCATCATCATCTTCTTCTTCACCTTCTTCTTCCTCCTGCAGCCATGAAGAAGACGACCATGGAGATGGTCTAGGAGCGAACGGTGCTTTCCCCTCCGTTCTTTCTTCTTGCCAACTGCTTGCTAGGACATTCCGAAGCTATAGGAGTGATTCGGGTAAGAATCGTCCACTGAATCGACCCCAATCTCCTCTTTTATTTCTGTAATTTCCGCCCCTGCGCAGGTTGCACGGCGTGCAAATCCGTTTTGCACGGCGTGCAACATTTCAGAAAGCTGATTTAGGGGATTTCCGTTTCTGCGCAGGTTGCACGGCGTGCAAAGTCAGATTGCACGACGTGCAAAGTTACAGATAGCGGAGCGAGTTTCTGCCCAGGTGCACGGCGTGCAAGGTTGTAGAAAAGTAGAATAAAAGTGCACTGAAGGTGCACGACGTACAGCCCAAGTGCACGGCGTGCACGCTACTGTAAAGTGCAGAATTAGGCGTGTTTGTGGACGTTTTTCAGTGTATACGAACACACCAAAGTGGGTGAGTAGTAGTTCATTCAGTAATCATTATCCAACTCAATTTAAATGTTTAATTGTTTCTGTATCAGTTAGTATAACCTCTAAACAGTGTAGTACATACAATAGAGTATGTTAGTTTCATTGGAACTTGAAATACCTAATATGCTTAGTGAAAATGATGAAATTTCCTGTATTATACTTGCAATGTATTTGCTGATTTAAAAATAGATGTTTAGCATCGAAAGTGAATAAATGAGATTGAATCATGTTTAATGATGATAAAGGATATATATTTGCTTCATGTGATATCTAGATTGTGCAATATGCATGAAATGTGATATTCCTGTTTAATGTTTATTTGTTAATCGGTTAATAGACTTAGGTGCCCTAACACCGTAGAACCCCTAAGAGGTATCTACAACTTAGGGGTGAAACTCGTATTGCAACATTATCCGTGCGGGGTCATGGAGACACGAGGACAGAGAGGCAGTGTCCAACAACAACACGTGCGGAGTCACGGTGGCACTGGAGGAAAAATGTGGGGTTACTCAACATTAATCCGTGCGGAGTCACGGTGGTAACCCCGTGAGACTCTCCGCCTGTGTACTCAGGTTAGAGGAGGAGTCTAGAGCACTCGGAGTAGTGCATTGAGGCCGGAGAGCCTGTAGGCCGGAGAGCCTGTGGTCCTGTGGCAGAGCAGGGCTGGCGTCAGACTTAGCATTTCCCGGGTGTGTCGCTAAGTCTTGTACGGTGGGACCGTAGCATGAACTTGTTGCGGATCTTTATATGCAGAGTACACTGCATATATTTAGGGCATAATAACAATATGAATAAGTAATCAAGTAGGATCACAGTAAATTTATATAACTGTTTATTTACCTGAAATATCTGTTGATGCTTAGAAATGTGATTAATATCTGTATATCTGCTATGTTATTAGAACTGCCTTGTTTAGTTCTGCATTTATGTTTAATTTCAGTTTAAAAACCTGATGAGTTGTTTAGTGATAGCTAAGTGAAATACTATTCACTGAGCGAGTAGGCTCATACCTCTACTCAAAACATTTTCAGGTTATCGTCAGCAGCAGGAAATCAGAAGGATCGATTTATCCTTACACCTAGTCGATAGAAGGTTCGTAGTTAGTAGTTAGAGGTCTCTTAGTCCTTTCCCCTCGATCTTTGGGACGAGGTGTGAGTGAGAGAGTGAATGTGTATAAAGATGTAAATTATCTGTTATGCTTTATTTTTATGTCAAACAATGTAATATGTTGTAGACTCTGTTTATATTGCTAGTCAGTTAATAAAGATGCTTCCGCAGTTTGTTTAGTTTCATTTGACAGCATAAATCAGATTTTCCTATTAATATCTTTAAAATGTTTTTAAAAGTGAAGAGTGGTTGGCTTATGTGTAAATCCCATCCTGTTGCGTCCTAATCTTGTGGTTTGTGGTTAATGTGAGATTGGGGCGTGACATTAGGTATCTTTGAGGTTTTGGTTAATCAACTACTAAACCATCTTGACCACTAAGACATCAAACGTTCTTGACCTTTTTAGACCTCAAACGGTCTTGCACACTCAACCCCCAAACGGTCTTGGATAGACCTTGAAACCGTTTGGTGGTGTTGACCGTTTGGTCCCTTTGACTTTTGAAACCGTTTGATAAAATACATACTCAAGACCGTTTGCCCAAGATGAGGTGAAGACCGTTTGGTCTTGTTGACCGTTTGGCCAACTTTGACTTTGAAACCGTTTGAACAAAACCAACCTTGAAACTACATGGGCACCAAACGGTTTGGGATAATTTGGACTCAAAGGATCTTGAGACCGTTTGGACTCAAACGGTCTTGAGACCGTTTGGTCCAAACCACCTCAAAACTGCATGGACCAAAAAGTGTCTCAACCATTTCAATCAAGTTAGGGTTTCCAATGTTGAACCCCTCAATCGATCATGCACTTGTTAGCCACTCATCAATTGAGTCAATTAGGTCAACCCTCAACTGATATGACACTCAATTGACCCTCAATTGATCGTCAATTGGGGCTAGGATCAATTGGATTAGGGTTTGAAATCAATTACCCTTCAATATGTTCCAACATGAGTCTAATTGACATTGAAATCATTGAACCATCAGTCAATTTGGTCATGACCTGACCCCAAACGGTCTTGGGATTGTTTGAATGACCTCCAAACGGTCTTGATACCATTTTCTCAAGTCAACATCAAAAACTAAATCATCCCATGAAGGTTTGATTCATAGATTTGATCAATAGGTCACTAATCAATTACTCTTCAACTTAGAACCTTTAGATTTACAACCACTTAACCATAGTCAACCATAGACCTCCAAATGGTCTTGGGTGACCCCCAAACGGTCTTGGGATCGTTTGGATATTCTCCAAACGGTCTTGAGACCGTTTACCCATTATTTCATCAAAAACCAAGTCACTCTCTTAAGGGTTGAACCCTAGATTTGGTCACCAAATCAGCACATAATTATTTATCAACTTGTTATCATTGGACCCTCAATTGGTCAACCCCACTTAACCCTAGACCTCCAAACGGTCTTGGGTCATTACCAAACGGTCTTAAGACTGTTTGGGTGATTCCCAAATGGTTTTGAAACCGTTTGGGTCACTCAACCCAAACTTCAACATGATTGTATTATTGAAATCAGCAACTAACCTGATTAGGGTTTAGGTAACTAATGTGCCTTCAATTGGTGATTTACTTGGAATTACTTGATGATTTTTGGTAGGTGGTTAGTACACATTATTTAAAACAGGTCTCCAAATGGTCAACCCATCCAAATGGTCTTGGACCGGTTGCTCCCAAACGTTCTTGTGAAACCGTTTGCTTTCAAACGGTTTTGAAACCGTTTGCTCCAAACGGTTTGGCAAACCGTTTGAGCAAGAGGTGGGAGACCATTTGCTAAAGAAAGATTTAGGATAAAGTTTGAAAATAACGTCATCATCTTCTACCTCAAGAACAGGGGTTGTTCTTCACGGAATTGCTAGCAAGAACACTTAAAAGTGTCTAAAAGATAAGAACAAGCAATGATTCTAAGAGAAGGAGATGCATTAACAAAACTTAAGGTTTAGAGTTATAAAAACCACCTTTAGATCTGATCTAGAGCTCCAAGTTTCGTAGATTTAATGGTGTATGAAGCTCCAAAGGTTGCCCAAGGTCCGTTCTTCAAGATTTGAATGAAGAAGATGGCTAGAAAGAAGAGTTGTGTAAGGAAAACTACTAAACCAACCTTGTATTAGAGTTTCCACCATGAATTTGAGCTAGGTGATGATCCATACTTACCAACTTAGCTTGGTCGTCCTCCTATGTTCCAGAGCTTCTCCTTATTCGTCCAAAGCAAGAATATAAGAAAAGAAACTAAGGAAAACGTTCCCTTGCTTTGTGGAAAAAGGGTGCTATGTATATTTTTGGATATTTTCAAGGAAAAGAAGTTTATCTCTTTTATTCTTAATCATATCCACCATGTCTTACCCCCTCCATGGCCACGTTTCTTCCTCCTAATCACATGAAAAACTACTCCCTTATCCAAGGTTAAAAGGAAAAGAAACCAAACACCTTATATGTTATATATGTACAAAAGGGCCATTTTGCTTAAAACTTGCTTATTTAAATATTAAGGTTATCTTTTTTACTTGAGCATTCACATGAGGCGCACTCCTCATATTATTTACTCTACTTGATTCCAAGAGTCATGAGAGATACTCTAGAGGGTATATTTTACATGTTGGACCCTAAGTTTTAGGTAAATTGCACTTTACACCAAAACTAGGTTTTAAAGCACAAGGATTGCTCTACAAGCTATATCTTGGTGCTCAAGCTTGGAGAATCCATACCACTACATCATATTCATTCTTATGATGTCTCATTATCAGAGGAACATCTTAACATGTGCAATTTGCAAGTTAACCCCTCTAATTGGGTAATTTGCACTTTAGTCCATATTTAACAAAACAAAATTGCAACATTGTTTAAAAAGGACTGAAATGGAAATATAAGTTCCTCAAAAGCTTTAATTACATTTCACAAGATAAACACAAGCATCTAATCACATATTTAATCAAAACACCTAGGGTTAGTTCATAACCCAGGTCAGGGATGTTACACACTGTGAGGAGGGAACGATTTCCCGACTGGAGGTAGTCCAGATCGAGGTAAGTTGGAGCGCACCAGTAGGGTGCGGGGGTCTTGACTAGTAGGGAAGACTCCTTATAATTGTATGGTACCCAACACTAACCGGGGTTTCCGGTGGTACCTGTGTTACTTGTTGAATGATCAGTGGTCAGTAGGACCATTTATGTACAATAAGTCTGAGGGCTTTGACTCACTGTCTAAGTACCCAGGTTAAGAGGTGGAGTCTGAGATATCTGGCCTAGACACCGAGAGGCAGACGTGCTGAGGCCCACTGTAGATGAGGTCTTACTCAAAAGATAGGCTTAAGAATCTGGGCATGCTTCTAAGCCTTGTATAGTGAGATTGTAGCTTGCTGCGAGTCTTTCACATGTTGTGGTACACCTCATGTGGGTCCAGGGCATAATAAGATGAATGAGAGGTTAAACAAGTGTGCACAGTTATTCAATTATTCATTGTATGTTTAGTTCTCTTTATGATCAATCAAGCATATTCATATATTGTTTCACTCTTGTAGATATCTAGAGTATCCTGCCATAATTATGATTGTCAATGATTAGACTCTTTAAAGCTTAATGTTGTTATAATTGATATCAGTTGCTCTAAGGTATATCTGTAATTATATATAAGTGTTTTAAAATGTTTCTTTGAAGTACTCATTCACTGAGCGAGTAGGCTCATCCCTCTACTCACAATTTTTAGGGAAACCACGTGGACTTGATTAAGGTCAATGCATCAGAGTAGATCTACCATAGGAGTTAAGTATGAGATCAGTTAAGTTTAGTCGGTCCCTGTCACTCTAGGTCCTTGTATAGATGTGAGAGAGTTGTAAATGATGTTTTGTATGTTTGTTTCCTTAATAAGAGAGAATGCAAATGATTGTCATGTCGTATGTACATCGACGTATGAGAAACATAATGACTATATGGATGTGTATCATTAATGTTTAGATCATATTAGAGTAATCAAGGTTTAATTCTCTTGTAAAGTTTGTTTATGTGATTCAATGCGAGAAACCAAAGAGTTTGAAATAAAAAGGGAAAAAAAGTTGGGAGTGAACTTTGTATTAAGTATAATCCTCTTAGTCATGCCCTCATCTCATGATTAGTGGTAATTGTGGGATGCGGGTGTGATACATCACATACCAGAATCCATCAATCTCAAACGTGATCTTACCTTAATCAAATTCCACCTAAATGGCAATGAAAAGACATGTATACCCATGATCCACGCCCTACACCATTATGTTGGAATTGCATCATTTTATTTCAAAATCAAAGTAAGGAGTGGTCCCATCTCTAGGACCACGCCTTACAATCCTTGGTAGCAGAGCATCCATCAATCATATTCATCTTCATAAGTGCAAAGCTAATCTAAAATCTAATTCAATGGAGGGGTGAACTACTAGTGGGATATACAATCTATGTGGACATAACCTGTCTCTTTTTAGAACTAGATATTTTATTATCTTAATAGTTTACTTAGGAAAAAATACTAGTAAAGATTTTGTAAACTGAAAGTGAAGAAATGGTCATATGGAATCTAAATCTATATAGAACAAATTATTAGTAAGTAATTACAAGTAGATACATTTTATGAAAAAGGAATCAGCTAACCTAAAGTGTAAAAACACATCATACAAGTCTTAGGACAAATCCAGAATCATAGGAATGTTGGAATAGTTCTCCAATCTACAATGGGGCTCTCTATATCTAGCATGAGCGACAATAAAGATGGAGGAATATCTTTGATCTCTTGTCCTTAGTACTAGGTAAGGAAATTAGGCTCGTTTTCCATTTGGAAACTACCACGGAGTATTTATCTCAAAGAAGTGAGCACGTTGCATGATATTTTATAAGATGTACGTGTACTCATATTGTTGTCAATGACTTGGTCCAAATATGTCAACTTGATTTAGTTTGACCCTTAGAAAATTGGTTCTAGGATATAATTTTGACATTTCAAGTCAGTTTGGTTATGCAAACTGACATAAAATTCATGTTTGGGTGAGTCTGAGGTTCTAATGCTTGCAATCTAAGTTCGTTGTGAATTTAAAAAGAGAACATGTCCGAGTTGACTCTAAATTAGACTAGTAAACAATCAATGTATAAAATTCTCTTTGAATAATCACTACAATGCAGACTACTAGTACTATTATATATGATCTAAATCTAACGATATGTTCCAAAGAATGTATTAATTCAAGATTGTTTATATACAAAGCTAAATATCTAATCAAGCGGAAACTGATATTACTATGCAATGTTCATTTAATGTGCATGTATATGAGCGAAGCACATATATGTACTTGACTCGCGTTTTTGTTAAGTATCTCCTAATCCTCGAGAAGTAAGAATAAATAGTATTAGATGATGTGGAAATAACAAAAAGAACATCAAAAGTTATTTGTGTGTCGTTTAAACAAATACATGGTGACTAAGAGAATAGGTAGATGATGACCGAAGAAAAGAAAGAAAATAAAGGGAAGGGAGGAGACTAGAAAGCTTAGGCTTTTAGTGTAAGTATACGAAGGAAATTAGTAGGCTGAAATCAAGTGCACCAGCTGTTGTCAGTTTAATTAAATAAGGAGGAAATAAGCAGGCACGAAATGACATCTTGTAAGTTGCACGTCCGCAGATTTTTTTATTATAATAGTTATGCCAGCTACTTGCAGAGGACAGTTCGGTTTCAGTAGCATGATTGATGGTCACTACATATTATAATCAAAGAAACCGTGTGGTCCGCAATTATTCCTCGCTTACTCGCATTCAGAGATATCTCGCACAAGATAGTTCAGCTTCAGTAGCATGATTGATGGTCTCTACATATTATAATCAAAGAAACCTTGTGGTCTGCAATTGTTCCTAGCAGACTCGTATTCAGAGATGTCTCGCACAAGATCATATATATATATATATATATATATATATATATATATATATATATATATGGGTAACGATCTAGTGAGAAACATATGTTAGTGAGAGAATGAGAGACATTTGAATAACTCTCCACATAGATCAATTTTTTATAATCCAACCGTACAGATTACAAGTATACCTTAATATCTACCTTCTTATTAATTTTTATCACCATTCGATTTGTAGATCATTCACAACAATCAAATACTTTTCGACGCTCTATATTGAATTTCAGGCTGACCGTTGGATGTAAAAAGTGTATATATTGTACATATGGACATGTAAACAATGTTTGATTGTAATGATTTTTTATGAGAAGTTTAAATCTATATGGTTGGATTTTAAAAAATAGTTACTAATTTGTAGTTATTCAAATGCCTCTCAAGCTCTCACCGTAGGATGTTTCTCAGTGGATCGCTATTATATATATATATATATATATATATATATATATATATATATATATATATATATATATATGGGTGTTCATTCATTGCCCGCGCGGGTAGAATGGATTTTCGCTACCATGCAGCAAAAAAAATAACTCTTCTAGCTAAGAAAGTAATTCTGCTGTAAAAAAAGTAATTATGGTGTCAAAAAAGTAACTCTGCTGGTCAAAAAAGTAACTATGTACAAAATATACAACATATATATATAAGGACGGATTTTTTTATTTTGGAGGGGCAAATGATATTATTTTTGGCTCAAATTTTTTGGAGAGCTAGACAAAATAGTCCTCTACAATTTCGGAAAAAAAAAATTTGAAAAAAAATGATCGGAAGGGTGGGCGGGTAGCTACCCGCGCGGACAATAAAGATGGGCCATATATATATATATATATATATATATATATATATATATATATATATATATATATATATATATATATATATATATATATATATATATATATATATATATATATATATATATATATATATATATATATATATATATGGCGATTTTACAGTAAATAAAAGACCAGTGTTGTATAAGCAACAAATATAGCCTAATTAAATCACAGAAACTAAGAGGAATATTGGTATGTTAGTAAATCAAACAAGAACATCATAATGACTTTACTCATGTTCCTTTCTGAAGTGCATTTTTTCAGCATTGCTAGAAGCAAGCGTGTCTTGCCTACGCCGCCCATCCCACATACTCCCACGTATCCAATGCAATCGTCATCGTTAATCAGATCCCAAAGTTTATCCAGCATGGTGCCGCCTTTTCGCAAAGAAAATTCATCGAAAGACATCTCTGAATGCGAGTATGCAAGATATTGCTTGAATCGTCTACGGCGCCAGTACCTTCTTTTGATAGGCCGCCTAAGCGATGGGTTGACTAGTTCGTCGTCGTACATTCTTATCTTTCCGGGGCCACCATCGGGTGTTAACTCGTTTTTCAGGGTGTCCGTCAACTTGATAATCTGCTCAGTCCTGCTCCTTGCTTCCCGGCTTTGTGCATAGCAAGGGCAGATTTGGTTCGGGAAGTTGCACAAGCAATGGAGGCACTTGCCCTCCATTGTACCGAAATCCTCGGTGATCTTCGAGGATTCCTGGATCAATTTCTCGGCCCTTTTAGGGCATGTTTGTTTAGCGGAATCTGGCCGGATTGGATTGTATCGCGCACTCCAGCAGCCAGAATATTAGGTTTGGTTTGAAAGAATGAAGAAACCGAAATAATATGGGACTTTAGGACAAACAATAGATGTGGGATGCGGTTCTCCATTTCAAAATCACCGGACGCCGGAATCCAACAGACGTTCCGTGCCATCATACTACAACCGTGCACAAAAAAAAGTTTCGGTCCGGAAAACTTTGCTCACAGCCAATAGACACCCAAACATAATGTTTTAAATTACAAGGATGCTTAAAACAGAAAATCCTTTTACCGGAATCATCCGACTGCTGCATTTATTAAAATTCTATTAAATGCAGCAAATCAAACGTCCCCGGCCCAGTTTGGCCGCTGTAATCTGAACTTCACGTAGTTGATTCATAATATATACATCAAATTAACAATGAGAGGTCACCTTCTGTATTTATTTTGTACCGTTGTGTACAAACTTTAACACACAAATGACAGTTGTAAATAACGCCCGGAACGGCGGGTTTCGTGATTGTCGAATTCGTTCTCGGTCTCCGCCCGCTTCACTCCGTTTACACGTCATTCCACATGCAAAGCAACTTGTCTGCTGCGGTCTCGTCTCATCCAGAATACCGAAAGGAGTAAAATTCTACAGACAACTACAAGAATTCGTGAAGTTCCCATCCATACGGCCCCTTAATATAACCGTGGAAGTAGCTTCCGGTCTTCTTCTCGGGGTTTCGGGCTAGGTAGGCTTCAGCATCTACTTGTAGGCGCTTCTTTTCAATTACGAGACTATCCTTCTCAAACTCCATATTGCGAACTATTTCATCCACCCTGCATCCATCAGTGAGAAAGGAGGCCAAGGCGGAAAGACTCACCTCGAGTTGTTTTATAACGAAATCCACTACCTTGTCCAGTGCCTGAGACATGGCTGGACAATTGCCTGAATAAACGAAGAAGGTGGAGAAGTAAATAGTGTATTTGATAGGCAGGACGGAGAAGGCGGATGCTCGTTTAAGCTGAGTTGTTTCTCTATTAATAAGCTGGATGCTAGATTCCTTTGACACCAGATGCCCCTTCGACTATGTCCACTAGCTTTTACCCCTCTCTCTATATATTAAAATTCGATAGGTACGAGGGAGGTGGGCGCTCGTTTTCATTGAGTTGTAATTTTATTAAGCTGACCGGATTCTATATTCGTTTGAATCACCTCTGTTAGTTTTTCCCTCCCTCTCTTATTAAATTTAAATAGGCAGGTGCAAGAAGATGGGCGCTCGTTTCCCTTGAGTTATAATTCTACTAAGCCGTAAGCAAGAGTCCCTTAGATTATGTCTGTTAGTTTTTCTTCTCTCTCGATTAAATTTAATAGCCAGGTGGGACTGGGAGAAGGTGGACGCTCGTTTTCCTTCAGTTATAATTCTATCAGCGGGTTGTTAGACTCCCTTAAATTATCTCTATACTTTTCTCCACTCTCTCTCTCTCTATCAATTAAATATGATAAAAACGTTCATTTCCTAAAAAGCAATCACCATGCACTCCACCGTCACTGCCGTTAGGTGAAGGTTGTGTGTGGGTAGGAATGAGATATTGGCTCGCTGTAAGTGGACTTGGAAATTTTGAAAGTCAATGCCTACCACAAATCTTGTAACTCTAAAAAATAAAGTTCCCTAAAATCTTTCTGAGTTCCGTAGTCAAAATAGAAAACAACTTTCGCACCCTGCTTTTTTTCGCTCCGTCGGCGCATCGCTCTTTCTCTGTCGATGTTTAATATTCTCTCCATCCAGCTAGTCCGCACATCAAAGAAAAACCGATTGACGAATAGTTGTTATTTGTCAGTTTGGGAATCCATGGACTCCGTTGTTGAGAATCGGCAGCTCGAAGGATACATTTGTTAACTATCTGATTCTTCATTCCTTGTCCAAACTATAAACTTACAAATCCTTATGGCGTGTAACATGTTTCGGTTAAAAAACTAAACTTTGTCAGATTCTTCATTCACGCCCATCGGTAGTCGTTGTCTTTTGAGTTAGAAGGAGACTTTGTCTCCCCCCCCTCTCTTAAACATGTGTCAGAGCATGGATGACCCAAGGGATTGTAAATACAATGCGCAACATGAGGTATTCGCTATCTTTATGTATAACGAAAAAGTCATTTAAAAAAATCCAACTTCGCAATTGTTTGTCCGCTAGTGAGGTCGCCATTATGATAACTTTATTTTTTCTATAAACCTAGACATGCATATAAAATCATAGATTTCCTTATTCTTTCATCAAATGCTTGCGTATTCTAGTAGAATTCTTGCATACTTTACTCTCTCTTTTTTTTTTATAAATGTCATAGCATATATTAATAGCAAAAGCAAGCAAACACCTGTTTTGCCGGGTAATACAAATTGAAAGCATAAAAAAGTTCTGCTGGGAAAGGAAATAGCTGTAAAATGTTCAAGGGGGAGACACCCCATAACAAACCTCTTTTAACACTAAGCCAGAAATATGGAAGATGTGACAGCTACAGACTCAAAAATAAGTCACTGGTGTTGCAGCAACAAACTAACACCCATTTCATCATCCACCATTGTCTTAAGGTCACAAAGAAAATGGCTTCAGATTCACCTTCTTCGGAGTCCTCCTTTCCATCCAGTCCCTGTTTACCTGCACATGGTGATCATATGAAGATCTGTGTCGATTTTTTAGATGATAATATGCCTTAGTTTCGTAGTGTTGTTGAAGAATCTGTTGTTTCTCTCAAGCCAGAGATTCCAGCTAATGATGATGAAGATATCATTTCCAGTGAAGGAGTTGTAGTGTCTGTTTGGTGTAATCTTTAAAGGAAAGGTTGTTGATGAGAGATCAAGCTGGTAATGTCGTGTGAAGTGTGAGAAGATGCTTAGTAAAAATTTACACTTCAAGAAAATGTGTTCCACCGAGTCTATGTCATTTTGGCATAGAGAGCATGTAGATGGGCCAGTGAAGCCTCTCTTGGAGAGGTTTTGTTTAGTAAGCAGCTTGTTGTGAAGGAGTAGCCAAAGAAAAGTTTTATATTTTTTTGTCATTTTTGTTTCCATATTTTTGTAGTAGGGGGGAGAGCCCTCTGTAGGATAGGTAAGCGTATGCTTTTTTTACTGAATAAGTGTTTCCCCATCTCCATGTGATATTGTTTGAGGAATTATTTTCAAGAATCTGCTTCATAGCAGAGAGGTTGTCTGGTTTGAGATGCATGAGAATGCATCGTTTGAGAGTGTTTGATCTGTTGCTGGTTAAGAGACCAAGGGCCTTGACAATGTTGATCTTGAGGAGGTTGTTTGGAATGGCCCAATTTGTGTGCAGGTTTAGAACAGAGTTATTTTCGTACCATGGGTCGTTCTAGAAGGAAATTTTTTGATGAGAGTGTGGAGGAGTGTTGATGAGTTGGGTTATTTTTTGGATGTTCTTATTTATGTATTTCCAAAGGGGTGAGGTAGATTTTTTTGGCACTTTGTGCCATGGAGGGGATTTTTGATAGTATTTACAGTTGATGAGACTCGTCCAAATTTTTGTCTTATTTTTAACCAGACTGTTGATAATTTTGGTTATAAGGCAAAAAGCATGGCTTTCAACATTTAATATACCCCAACCACCTTGGTCTATAGGGGAAGCAATAGTGTCCCAATTTACAAGATGGTAGTGATTTCCGGGTTTTGTGGAGGGATGGTAGTTGTTCCAGAGGAATTTTCTGTGAGATTTTTCAAGGAGTTTTCTTATTTTGGTTGGAAGGGGGATACAACTAAGACAGTGAGTGGTAATTTTTCCAAGTTGTATCATGTGGGAGAGAATGGTTGTGATTATGATGAAAAAGTAAGGGGAGAGGGGGTCTCCTTGTCTGAGGCCATTTGAGTTATGGAAATAACCAAAATGAACCCCAATTATGATTGTTGAAAAGTGGTTTGTGGAGATGCAAGCATGGATCCAGCTGACCCATTTGTATGCGAACCCAAAGCCTATGAGAGTTTTGGTTAAACAGTTCCAGTTTACAAGGTCAAAAGCTTTCTCAAAATCCAATTTGATGGCAAGCAAAGGTGTTTTGTTTTTGTGACAGAGATGTATTGTTTCATTTACCATCAGGTAAGCATCTTGAATGCTTCTACCTTTGAGAAAGGCATTTTGATTAAGAGGAATGATTTTGTTCATGTGAGGTTTTATTCTATTTGCTAATGTTTTGGCTAAAATTTTGTAAGATGTGTTGATTAGGCTGATGGGTCTGTACTGGGAGATAAGGTCGGGTTGATTGATTTTTTTTATTAGAGTGATAAATATCTGGTTTAGGTGTTTGATGATGTTGTGGGGATTTTCACCTTCGTATAATGCCTTAAGCAAAGCCAGGAAGTCTACTTTGTAGTGGTTCCAATTTGCAAGGTAGAATTCCACATTTAGTCCATCTGGTCCAGGTGATTTATTTAATCCTAGAGTTTTTATGGCTGTGTCCAATTCCTCTGGGGGGGAAAGGCTTTATAAGGTCAAGAGGATTTTCAAGATTTGTAGGGAAAATCATTGGCCAATCTAAGTCATTTAGGCAGGAGGGGTTGTGGTTGTTGTTGTTGAAGATGTTTTTGAAGTGGTCTGTAATGTGGTTTGTGATAGTGTATTTGTGGGTTGTGATCTTATTATTTATCTGAAGGTATGAGATGGATTTTTTTGGTAATTTTTATTACAGATTTTATGAACGAACTTTGTATTTCTGTCCCCTTCTTTCACCCATGTGATTTTTGCTCTTTGTCTCCATTTGGAGTCAATACAATCTTTTGTGAAGTCAAGGTCAGCTTTAATAGTAAGAATAAGAGTCGGGTCAGCTGTTGGGTCCTTGTCCACAAAGAGGAATTGTTGCTCAAGGTCTTTTAGTGTTTCTAAGAGCTTGTTTGGGTTGGTGAGTTTCCAATTTTTGATGTGAATTTTGATTTTTTTTTGTGTTTTGGAGAATGTAGAGACCAAGGTTTGTGGTTTGAGAGTCGGCCAATATCCATTTCTCTTCACAGCTATGAGTAAACTTATTTATGGAGAGCCAAAAATTGTCAAATTGAAAAGGTCGTCTTCCCCATGATTCAGTATTGGTATCGAGAATAAGAGGAAAATGATCAAAGATGGCTCTGAGGGAAATGTGAACTGTGGAGAGAGGGTGTTTGTCCTCCCACGAGGTGGAGCAGATGAAATGGTCAAGCCTGGCACAAGTTTGATTCATTGACCATGTAAAGGAAGCATTTGATGGCTTTAGATCGATTAATGCATGTTTTGTGAGGAGTTGGCTAAAGAGTTTGTCTGCGACTGTCATGGGTTGTGCTGAATTTGTGGGGTTGATTCTATTAGAGTTTTGGGTTATCAAATTGAAGTCCCCACTAATAATCCAGGGTGTCTTATAGAAGGAAATAATAAGCGATTCAAGTTTTGATAAGAAAGTTGTTTTATTTTGTCCAGGTTCTCCATAAACCCTTGTGAAATTCCAACAAAAACCATCAAATGTATTTTTAAAAGCAATGGTTATAGAGTAGTCTAGTGTGGAGGAGTTTGTAGAGGAGAAGGTAAGATTGTTGTATCCTACTACGAGACTACCTTTGAAACCAGTAGGGAAGATTTGGACCCAGTCTGTAATTCTATTACCACAAATGGTTTTGAGGGAAAATGGGGAGAGACTAGTTTTTGTCTCCTGTATTGTGATCAGGTCAATTTTATTTTTGTAGATGTGTGAGCGAATTTCCTTACGTCTATTAAGGTTTGTAGCTCCACAGACATTCCAAGAGGAAAATATCATATTTGGTGGTTTTGTTTTACAGATAGATTGGAAGGTTTGATGCAGTTTATTCAATAGTAAGAAGGTCAAAATTTTCTTTGGTAGTTTCCAAATCTCTTCTGTTGGTCCAACCCATATAGAGTTCTATATCATCTAAAGCCTTATGTGCCTTGTCCTCATCGTCAAGGTGTATGCCTATGTTTCTAGCAAATTTTGTGAAGCTAGTGATGTTTGACCAAGATGCAAGGTCTTCTATGTTATCTAAATCACAATTTATAGACTTTGTAAAAGGTGGGGAAGAGGCATCCAAAATAGAAGATTTTGTGTAAGATGTACTAGATGTAGAGTTTGTGGATGTACCTGGTTCCAGTCTGTTGACGATGTGTTTCTTGCTTGCCTCTTCAGTGCCATGCATCATAAGCTTTGGGAGTTTGCTGCCTTCTTGTCTTTGCCCTGGACTCTTTTGTTGAGGACTCTGCGATGATCTGACTTCCTTTAGCATGGCAGATTTGTGCTTTTTTCATGGTGTTTTTACTTGAGTTTTGATCTCGATTACTTTCCTTTGTAGATGGTGGGGAAGGAAAGATAGTGTCAGAGGGTGGAGACGCATATCCATGTATGGAGGGAGACAGGGTTCTGGTTCTTTTTCGGTTTGAAAGAAAGTTTGTGTTGTCAGAGGAGGTGGTGTTTGAGCTTTTTCTTTCCCAAACTAGGTGTCTGTCACCTATTTTGCGGGTAGGATTTGGAGCCTTTCTATCTATATTTGGACAGAACCAAGATGGTGGGTGGTTTGATAGATCTGAGAAGGTTGTTTTATTATCAGAAGGATGTTCAGCTGACAGTTTGATGTTGTAGATAGATTCTCCAATCATGATATTGATGGAAGGGGTAGGGATATTGTAACATCCCTAACCTGGGTTATGTACTAACCCTAGGTGTTTTGCTTAAATATGTGATTATATGCTTGTGGTTATCTTTTGTAATGAAATTAAAGCTTTTGAGGAACATATATTTCAATTTTAGTCCTTTTTACATAATGTTGCAATATTGTTTTGTTAAAAATGGACTAAAGTACAAATTACCCAAGTTGAGGGGTTAACTTGCAAATTGCACATGTTAAGATGTTCCTCTGATAATGAGACATCATAAGAATGAATATGATGTAGTGGTATGGATTCTCCAAGCTTGAGAACCAAGATATAGCTTGTAGAGCAATCCTTATGCTTTAAAACCTAGTTTTGGTGTAAAGTGTAAATTACCCAAAATCTAGGGTCCAGCATGTAAAATGTAACCTCTAGAGTATCTCTCATGTTTATTGGCATCAAGTAGAGCAAAGAAAATGAGATGGGCGCTTCATTTGAATGATCAAGTAAGAAAGATAACCTTAATATTTAGATAACCAAGTTTTATGCAAAATGGCCCTTTTATACATGTACAACTTAGTAAGGTGTTTGGTTTCTTTTCCCTTAACCTTGGATAAGGGAGGAGTCTTGCATGTGTTTAGGATAAAGAAACGTGGCCATGAATGGGGAAAGCCATAGTGGATATGATTAGGAAATAAAAGAGATAACTACCTTTTCCTTTGCCTTGAAAATATCCAAAAGTATATAAGGATTCTTTTTAACAAAGCAAGGGAATGTTTCCCTTAGTTTCTCTTCTCATATTCTTACTTTGGACCGACCAAGAAGAAGCTCAGGAACAGAGGAAGATGACCAAGCTAAGTTGGTAAGTATGGATCATCACCTAGCTCGAATTCATGGTGAAAACCCTAATACAAGGTTGGTTTAGTAGTTTTCCTTACACAACTCTTCTTTCTAGCCATCTTCTCCATCCAAATCTTGAAGAACGGACCTTGGAAAAACCTTTGGAGCTTCATCCACCATTAAATCTACGAAGCTTGGAGCTCTAGATCAGATCTTAAGATGGGTTTTATAACTCTAACCCTTAAGCTTTGCTTTTGCATCTTTCTTCTCTTAGAATAGTTTCTTATACTCTCCTTTAGACACTTTTAAGTGTTCTTGCTAGTATTTCTGTGAAGAACAGCCCCTGTTCTTGAGGTAGAAGATGATGACGTTGTTTCCAATGTTTATCCAAAATCTTGCTTTAGCAAACGGTCTCCAACTTTTGCACAAACGGTTTCCCACACTGTTTGGGAGCAAACGATTTCAAACCGTTTGAATGCAAACAGTTTCAACCAAGAACGCATGGAAGAAAATGGTCCAAGTCCGTTTGGATGCATTGACCAGGCATTGACCATTTGGAGGTCTATTGTAAACAACATGGACTAATCGCCCACCAAAAATCATCAAGTAATTCCAAGAGAATCACCAATTGAAGGCACATTAGTCACCTAAACCCTAATCGGGTTAGTTGGTGATTTTAATAATACAATCATCTTGAAGTTTGGGTTGAGTGTCCCAAACGGTTTCAAAACCATTTGGGGATCACCCAAACGGTCTCAAGACCGTTTGGTGATCACCCAAGACCGTTTGGAGGTCTAGGGTTAAGTAGGTTTGACCAATTGAGGGTCCAATGATATCAAGTTGTTGAACAATTAAGTGCTGATTTGGTGACCAAATCTAGGGTTCAACCCTTAAGAGAATAACTTGGTTTTTTGATGAAATAATGGGCAAACGGTCTCAAGACCGTTTGGAGGATATCCAAACAATCCCAAGACCGTTTGGGGGTCAGCCAAGACCGTTTGGAGGTCTAGGGTTGACTATGGTCAAGCAATTACAAATCTAAAGGTAACAAGTTGAAGTGTAATTGAGTAGTGACCTAATGATCAAATCAATGAGCCAAACCCTAAGTGGTTGAGTTAGGTGTTGACTTGAGAAAACGGTCTCAAGACCGTTTGGAGGACATCCAAATGATCCCAAGACCTTTTGGGGCCAGGTCATGACCAAATTGATTGATGGTTCCATGGGTTCAAATCAATTAGACTCATGTTGAACCATGTTGAAGGGTGATCGATTCCAAACCCTAATTTAATTGATCCAAGCCCTAAATGGTGTTCAATTGAGGGTCAATTGAGGGTCAAATCAGTTGAGGGTTGACCTAATTGACTCAATTGATAAGTGGCTATCAAGTGCATGAACGATTGAGGGGTTCAACCTTGGAAACCCTAACTTAATTGAAGTGGTTGAGACACTTTTTGGTCCATGCGGTTTTGAGGTGGTTTGGACCAAACGGTCTCAAGACCGTTTGGGTCCAAATGGTCTCAAGAACGTTTGGGACCAAACGGTCTCAATACCGTTTGGGACCAAACGATCCCAAACCGTTTGGTGCTCATGCGGTTTCAAGATCAATTTTTCCCATGCGGTTTTAAAGTCAAAGTTGGCCAAACGGTCAACAAGACCAAACGGTCTTGAGTGTACACTTTACTAAACAGTTTCAAAAGTCAAAACTAGACCAAACGGTCAACACCACCAAATGGTTTCAAGGTCCATCCAAGACCATTTGGGGAGTTTGTGTGCAAGACCGTTTGAAGTATAAAAAGGTTAAGAATGTTGGATGCCTTAGTGGTCAAGATGGTTTAGTAGTTGATTAACCTAAACCTCAAAGATGTCTAAAGTGATTAAGGGACCAAGTAATTAGTTGATTAAGGCATGTCATGATCAAGTGGTGAACATTACCAAGGTACCCTTGATGGGATACTGTGACTAATAACCCTTGATCAAGTAAACTCTAATGACCATAATGGTGATGACATAACTTATGTTGTCAAGGTTGATTTGACTTAGTATAATCAAGGGTGATGTAATCATCATCTCATAGAAAGAGGAGAGAGAAGACTCCCTATATGAATGAGAATCAAATAATAAATCTCCAATATGTTTGAATGTGTCTAATTAGGGTATGATCCTTCATAGTGTGATCATGGAAACCCTAATTATGATGGTTAATGAATCTTAACCCTAATTTGGGGCACTAAGAGAAGTAATTACCATACATGATGATAGTATGATCTTAATTCATTATAATATGAATAGTAAACCCTAATGTAGGGTAATGTGATATAATGTGAATAGTAAACCCTAATATAGGGTAAAGTGATGATATGAACAGTAAACCCTACTTTTGGGTTATGCTTTTAAGAATGAAACACTATACTTGAGTATGAATTGAGTAATCATTATGCCTTTGTAAGATAAAGGGGCTGAATAACCCTAATTGAATTGAATAGGGAAAACCTAACCCTATTAAGGGCATAGTGGTACAACCCTTGAATTGAAAGGTTATCTTTGTTTTGCAATATGCTGATATAGAGATAAATTGCCTATTATCAAATGTATTAATTATGCAGGCTTTTATGAAATGGTGAACATAGTCAGGTAAGGACTATGATGTCATATCTATTAAAGCACTTTATAAGCTTTGAAAGTAAAGGTATGCTATGATTGCCTTGTGAGAGGTAAAATATGAGATTGATAGGCTGTGATAGCCATGAGAAATATCTGCATTGTGACAATCAAGGTTATACTGTTAAAATGACTTAATGACAATATGTTACTTGGTAACAAGTGTTTTGATAATCTAAGGGTTTGAATACCCATATTCTGGAATCACAATGATGAGATGGTTAGGGATTGGTATCCCAATAATAACTAAAGGTGAATTGAACTTGATACAATCAGTACTCTTTCTTTATAGCAATTGTCTTATTGGTTTATGTTTGAAAACATGCATGATACTAAAAGAATGATATAATGTACTTAAATAATCAAGTATAATGATATCATGTAGAGCCCTGACCATAGATCCATCATTGTCAGAAGTTAAATGATGGTGACATAGGTTTTCCTAAGGGAACTCCTGGAGAGCATACTTTTGAGTATGTGGGGTTATGGATGCAAATATCCTTATGTCCTAATGTAGGAATTGATGTGAGTTGTACTTTTAATCTCTCAATCCTTCATTATATGTTTATGCCGGGATGATGTATCACTAATCTCCCAATGATGTTGTTAATGCTGCATCGATGTGAGATAAAAAAGAAATCCCTCGATGGCGAAGAGAGTACATCACACCACTATAACTCTAATAGTGAAGTTTCTAGAATACCCTGGAAAGCTATTATGGCAGAGACACAAGATGTCCTGCATGATGATCCTCACACTCACTGAGGAAGATGAGGTCATAGGAATCTGACTCTTCTGATGGCCTATGTATGGTACCGATTGCAATTTCATAATGGTCGGTTGGAATATGAGAGGTGTAACTCATCTCCTCAGGGCTTAAATATGGTTGAAAAACATAATCAGCCGGGTAGCATAACTGCTTAGGTTGAACTATGAGAAACAATGATTGATGATACATTGTTTATAATGTTCTAGTTGAATAACTAGTATACATGTTCTTCATATTCCTTAGTGATATATGTCTTGTCATTCAATCAAGTTATAATTGAAATGATTACATAGAAAATATTGTCCTACTTAGCTTATTCAATGTATTTCCTGTTGTTGAATAAATATGGTTATACTGCTCAGTATTATTCCTTTAATTGCAATAACAAAGTTTTTGGAGAAGAGTTATAACTCTCGTTGGGACAATTTTTCAATTGTCTCGCCCCCGTGGGATTAATTTTTTAGGTAATCGCTGAAGAAGAGGAAGAAACCCTTCAGTGGGTGAGCAACAATAACAG
Source organism: Alisma plantago-aquatica (assembly GCA_963693085.1). Classification (NCBI taxonomy): domain Eukaryota; kingdom Viridiplantae; phylum Streptophyta; class Magnoliopsida; order Alismatales; family Alismataceae; genus Alisma; species Alisma plantago-aquatica. The sequence continues at coordinate 795,227,606 of OY856414.1, read as the reverse complement.
CAGCAGCAGCAACACCAGGGACAGTAGTGATCCTCAGGTGGAGACACTGTCTGTCAAGTCTTGTAGATAGAATGTCCTATGTGTCGTCTCTGTACTCTCAGGTCCTAGGAGTCAGTAGATGTTTAAAGTAGATCTGAGATTTTGGCGTAAAGCCTCGAGATTTTTGTATCTTGCCTTATACAGTTAATAGGGAAATTGATGTTTGTAACCCTCGAGATGTGATTATTACAGAGATGTAATGATGGATCAGTTTGTAAATAGCTTATCATGTTTCTTTATGAAATATTTTTACCGATTAAAGATCTCTTTACAAAAAGTTTTAATTGTTAGTGATTTTTAATAATTCCGCTTCTAGTTAATCGCTTCTGCTTAAGTTAATCTCGTGTTTTATAAGTTGGATCCCACAATTAGTGCTATCAGAGCTCTAGGTTCACTGAGTCTACAGAGACATAGGACTTAGGTTGTTGCGTATGTTCTAGTGTCTTCCAGTATATCTGATAGTGTCTTCTGCTCATCAGGAGGAGAAGATAAAAATTAAGAATGTCTGGATCACACGAGGAACATGTTGCAGAAAGTAGTGTCGCTGCACCCCGAGGAGGTGCAAGAGACCAAGAAAGGGAAGAACCTGTGCCTGAACCACCCCAGTTCAATCCAACTGACATGGGGAACCCAACTGTTCAAACCATGTTTGGGCAGTTTATGACTGCCATGACACATATGGCTGATAGGATGCATATACCTGCACCTAGGGCACCTACCCATCCTGAAGGACAAGGAGTCAGCAAGACGTTTGAATGACTTTGCTGAGTTGGAGCCACAGAGTATGCTGGAACAGCTGACCCAGCAGATGCTGACTTATGGATAACTGAACTAGAGAAGGCCTTTAGAATCCTAAACATCTCAGAAGCTGAGAAGGTTAGACATGCGGTGTATCTTCTCAAGGGGAGTGCTGGTCACTGGTGGACCATGGAAGAGCATAAGAGGCCAGGTGTGGAGATTGAATGGGAAGTTTTCTGACGGGAATTCATTAACAGATATTTCCCTAAGACATTTCTGGACGAGAAAATCTCTCAGTTTGAGAGGTTAAGGCAGGGACCTGTTAACATTAGCAAATACGAGGCTAAGTTCATGGAGCTGTTACGGTTCTGTCCGCACATGGAAGCTACAGATGAAGAAAGGATTAGACATTTTGAGAAAGTATTAAACGCTTAGTTGAACACCCCTATGTCTGCTCTGGAGAACAGGGAAAGGTTTGCTACCTTTGTGGAGTCAGTCAGGAGGATAGAGAAGTCTGTGTTAGAGAAAAGATAGACCAATAATAAGAGGATGTATCCCCAGTTCCAAGGATCCTCATCTAAAGTTTTCAAGAAACTTAGGTTTTCTGCGCCTACACCACCACCTAGATTCAGTACCCAGACGCAGTGGACGTCGAATAGGGGTTGAGGACGAAGCCTATCACTAGAAGGAGCTCGCAGTTCAGCATCTATGTCGGTTAAGGACCACCAGACCACAACAACTGAACAGAAGTTGTTACATATGTGGAAAGATGGGACATCTGATGAAGGACTGCAGAGCCAGAGAAGTGAGTGTAACTCAACCTCAAAGGCAGAGTCAGCAAGGATCTCAAAGGAGATAGTTTCCAGGAGGATCTAGAGGACGTGGACAAGTGTCCTAAGATGGATCATCAGCACCAGGTTAACGAGCACTGAATCAACCACAAGCAACAGCAAAATTTTATGCGATGAATCCACCTGATGCAATGATCAACCCTCGGGTTGTGGAAGGTCAGATGGAATTGTTATATTTTTATATATCTATATCTTGTGTTGTATCCATTTTAATTGATTCGGGTGCTATGCACTTCTTTATCACTCGAAGAGTGATTCTTGACTGCAATCTGACTATAAGTCATAGAGCGGATAGTTTGTTGTTAGAAACTCCCTTGATGGGATCTGTTGTGTTGCAGGAGGTATGTTCTCCCTACATCCTCTTCTTTTCTGAGCATCACATTCAAGTGGATCTTATACCGCTTGAGATGCATGGATTTGATATAATCCTTGGGATGGATACCTTAGAAAGGTATAAGGTTGTTTTGGATTGTGAATCCAAGCAAGCTGTGTTTGCTGATGATAGTGACACATGGATCTTTCAAGGAGAGAGAAAGATTCTACCCACCTGTCTTGTATCATCTATGGTTGCTGAGAAGCTGATGAGGCAAGGATGTTATGCATTCTTGGCCCATGTGGTAGATACTACCATGCAGAGTCCTAACCCTACTGAAGTTCATGTAGTCAGGGAATTTGAAGATGTATTTCCTAAAGAACTTCCAGGTGTGCCACCGCCTCAGGAGATTGATTTTGAAATCAATTTAATCCTAGACACGCAACCTATAGCACAAACACCATATAGGATGGCACCTGCTGAGATGGAAGAACTCAAGAAACAACTGTAAGAGTTGCTTGAGAAAGGTTTCATCTGATTGAGTACTTCATCTTGGGGTGGTCCAGTCCTTTTTGTTAAAAATAAATACAGATCAATGCGGTTGTGCATTGATTACCGACAATTAAATAAAGTAACAATAAAGAATAAGTATCCTCTGCCGAGGATTGATGATCTCTTTGACCAATTGCATGGTGCAACCGTCTTCTCAAAGATAGACTTGAGGTCAGGATATCACCAACTGCATATTAAGGAGGGTGACATACCTAAGTCTCCTTTAGTACAAGGTATGGTCACTATGAGTTCACAGTTATGTTGTTTAGACTAACTAATGCACTAGCTGCATTTATGGAACTCATGAATAGAATCTTCTGACCTTTTCTCAATCAGTGTGTTGTTGTCTTTATAGATGGCATCCTGATCTATAGTAGAGATGCTCAGCAGCATGAACAACATCTTCGACAGGCTCTAACTTTGCTAAGAAAGTATAAGCTATATGCTAAGTTTAGCAAGTGTGAGTTTTGGTTACCAGAAGTATCTTTCCTTGGACACGTAATATCTGCTTCAGGTATTCGTGTTGACCCTAAAAAGGTAGAATCTGTTATGCAATGGGAGCAGCCTAAGACACCGATAGAATTCCGTAGTTTCTTAGGATTGGCAGGCTATTATCGAAGGTTCATTAAGAACTTCAATTCTATAGACTTACCCTTGACTAAGTTGACAAGGAAGGATGTTCCTTTCTTATGGAGTGACAAGTGTCAACAATCTTTTTAGTTGTTGAAGGGGAGGTTGACAAGTGCACCTGTTCTTATGTTACCTGAGCAAGGGAAAGGATATATAGTTTTCTGTGATGCTTCTAAGAATGGACTTGGTTGTGTGTTAATGCAGGATAAACAAGTGATTTCTTTTGCTTCCCGACATCTTAAGAAACACGAGGAGAATTATCCGACACACGATCTAGAGCTAGCTGTTGTAGTTCATGCCTTGAAGATCTAGAGACATTATCTTTATGGAGAGACATTCCAGATTTTCACAGACCATAAGAACCTTAAGTATATCTTTTCTCAGCATGAGCTTAACATGAGGCAACGCCGTTGGATGGAGTTAATCAAAGACTATGATTGTACGATTGATTACCATCCAGGGAAGGCCAATGTGGTTGCAAATGCTTTGAGTAGGAAATCAGCAACACCAACCCTAGATAAAGCACAACTGAATTCCTTAGTGTTCTCAAGGAGAGATATGCTTATCTCCTTAAGGCAAGACAATGTACAATTAAAAGTATCATTGTTAGCCGGGTTGTTAGCTGATATGTATATAAAACCTACTTTGAGACAGCAGATCAAGGAAGCACAGCAAGTTGATGCTGCAGTTCAGCTGATTAGATCGGAGTATGGTAGTGAGAAATGAGATGGTTTCCATGATTCAGATGATCAAGTAGCCTGTTATCATGGTAGGATGATAGTTCCTGATGCGGATAACTTGAGAAAGTTAGTCCTGGAAGAAGCTCATTCTTCAATATATGCTATGCATCCAGGAAGCACCAAGATGTATCGAAACTTGAAAGATATGTATTGGTGGCCTGGTTTGAAGAAAGACGTTGCTAAGTTTGTTATGCGGTGTCATGTGTGTCAAAAAGTTAAAGCTGAACACCAGAAGCATGCAGGAACAATGCAACCTTTACCCATACCACAGTGGAAGTGGGATCATATAACCATGGACTTTGTTGTTAGCCTACCCAGGACAAGCAAAGGGCATGATTCCATTTGGATAATAGTTGATAGGTTGACGAAGACAGCACATTTCTTGCCTATCAAAACAACTTATTCTGCTGAGAAGTTAGCACAGTTATATGTCGATGAGATAGTGCGGCTGCATGGAGTCCCAGTTACCATTGTTTCTGACAGAGGTCCCCAGTTTACGAGTCATTTTTGGGAGCGACTTCATAAAGCTATAGGCACACAGTTAAGGTTTAGTACAGCCTTTCATCCTCAGACTGATGGACAGTCAGAAAGGACTATACAGACCTTAGAAGACTTGCTTAGAGCATGTGTTCTTCAGTTTACAGGGAGTTGGGATCTGCACCTAAGCCTGATAGAGTTTGCCTACAATAACAGCTATCAACATAGCATTGACATGGCACCTTATGAAGCTTTGTATGGTAGACATTGTAGATCACCCCTATGTTGGTATAAAACTGGTGAATATCAACTTTTAGGTCCTGATCTTGTGCAGCAAACCACTGAGAAGATTAAGATAATACAACAACAGTTGAAGACTGCACAGGATAGGCATAAATCTTATGCTGATAAGCGTCGTAGACCTTTAGAATTCTAGGTTGGAGACAGAGTGTACCTTAAAGTCTCACCTTGGAAAGGAGTTCTGAGATTTAGAAGGAAAGGAAAGTTAGCTCCTAGGTTTATGGGGCCTTATGCAATCATTGAACGGATTGGGAAGGTAGCTTATAAGCTAGAATTACCACCATAATTACAAAAGTTACACTCTGTGTTCCACATTTCCATGCTTAGGAAATGTCACCCTGATACATAATCAGTTTTACAACCTATGGAAGTAGAGTTGAATGATGATGTGTCTTATGAGGAAGGACCTGTGTCAATCCTTGATAAAAGAATTCAAAAGCTGAAAAAGAAAGATATAAATCTTGTGAAAGTCCTCTGGAATCACTGTGGTGTTGAGGAAGCCACGTGGGAACTAGAGGAAGAGATGAGAAGGAAATACCCTGCTCTTTTCTCTTAATATCTTTTGTTGATTTCGGGGACGAAATCCTTGTAAGGGGTGGATAATTTGTAACATCCCTGACCTGGGTTATGTACTAACCCTAGGTGTTTTTCTTAAATATGTGATTAGATGCATGTGGTTATCTTTTTTAATGCAATTAAAGCTTTTGAGGAACATATATTTCAATTTTAGTCCTTTTTACATAATGTTGCAATATTGTTTTGTTAAAAATGGACTAAAGTGCAAATTTCCCAAGTTGAGGGGTTAACTTGCAAATTGCACATGTTAAGATGTTCCTCTGATAATGAGACATCATAAGAATGAATATGATGTAGTGGTATGGATTATCCAAGCTTGAGCACCTAGATATAGCTTGTAGAGAAATCCTTATGCTTTAAAACCTAGTTTTGGTGTAAAGTGTAAATACCCAAAACCTAGGGTCCAGCATGTAAACTGTAACCTCTAGAGTATCTCTCATGTTTCTTGGCATCAAGTAGAGCAAATAAAATGAGAGGGGCACTTCATTTGAATGATCAAGTAAGAAAGATAACCTTAATATTTAGATAACCAAGTTTTATGCAAAATGGCCCTTTTATACATGTACAACTTAGTAAGGTGTTTGGTTTCTTTTCCTTTAACCTTGGATAAGGGAGGAGTCTTGCATGTGTTTAGGAGAAATAAACGTGGCCATGAATGGTGCAAGCCATAGTGGATATGATTAGGAAATAAAAGAGATAACTACCTTTTCCTTTGCCTTGAAAATATCCAAAAGTATATAAGGATTCTTTTTAACAAAGCAAGGGAACGTTTCCCTTAGTTTCTCTTCTCATCTTCTTACTTTGGACCAACCAAGAAGAAGCTCAGGAACAAAGGAAGACGACCAAGCTAAGTTGGTAAGTATGGATCATCACCTAGCTCGAATTCATGGTGAAAACCCTAATACAAGGTTGGTTTAGTAGTTTTCCTTACACAACTCTTCTTTCTAGCCATCTTCTCCATCAAAATCTTGAAGAACGGACCTTGGACTACCTTTGGAGCTTCATCCACCATTAAAGCTACTAAGCTTGGAGCTCTAGATCAGATCTTAAGGTGGGTTTTATAACTCTAACCCTTAAGCTTTGCTTTTGCATCTTTCTTCTCTTAGAATAGTTGCTTATACTCTCCTTTAGACACTTTTAAGTGTTCTTGCAAGTATTTCCGTGAAGAACATCCCCTGTTCTTGAGGTAGAAGATGATGATGTTATTTCAAATGTTTATCCAAAATCTTGCTTTAGCAAACGGTCTCCAACTTTTGCACAAATGGTTTCCCAAACCGTTTGGGAGCAAACGGTTTCAAACCGTTTGAATGCAAACGGTTTCAACCAAGAACACATGGAAGCAAACGGTCCAAGACCATTTGGATGCGTTGACCAGGTGTTGACCATTTGGAGGTCTTTTTTAAACAACATGGACTAATCACCCACCAAAAATAATCAAGTAATTCCAAGAGAATCACCAATTGAAGGCACATTAGTCACCTAAACCCTAATCGGGTTAGTTGCTGATTTCAATAATACAATCTTGTTGAAGTTTGGGTTGAGTGGCCCAAACGGTTTCAAAACCATTTGGGGATCACCCAAATGGTCTCAAGACCGTTTGGTGATCACTCAAGACCATTTGGAGGTCTAGGGTTAAGTAGGGTTGACCAATTGAGGGTCCAATGATATCAAGTTGTTGAATAATTAAGTGCTGATTTGGTGACCAAATCTAGGGATCAACCCTTAAGAGAATAACTTGGTTTTTTGATGAAATAATGGGCAAACGGTCTCAAGACCGTTTGGAGGATATCCAAATGATCCCAAGACCGTTTGGAGGTCACCCAAGACCGTTTGGAGGTCTAGGGTTGACTATGGTCAAGTGATTACAAATCTAAAGGTAACAAGTTGAAGTGTAATGGAGTAGTGACCTAATGATCAAATCAATGAGCCAAACCCTAAGTGGTTGAGTTAGTTTTTGGTGTTGACTTGAGAAAAAGGTCTCAAGATGGTTTGGAGGACATCCATATGATCCCAAGACTGTTTGGGGTCAGGTCATGACCAAATTGATTGATGGTTCCATGGGTTCAAATCAATTAGACTCATGTTGAACCATGTTGAAGGGTGATCGATTCCAAACCCTAATTCAATTGATCCAAGCCCTAATTGGTGATCAATTGAGGGTCAATTGAGGGTCAAATCAGTTGAGGGTTTACCTAATTGACTCAATTGATAAGTGGTTATCAAGTGCATGAACGATTGAGGGGTTCAACCTTGGAAACCCTAACTTAATTGAAGTGGTTGAGACACTTTTTGGTCCATGCGGTTTTGAGGTGGTTTGGACCAAACGGTCTCAAGACCGTTTGAGTCCAAATGGTCTCAAGACCGTTTGGGACCAAACGATCCCAAACCGTTTGGTGCTCATGCGGTTTCAAGATCAATTTTGCCCATGCAGTTTCAAAGTCAAAGTTGGCCAAACTGTCAACAAGACCAAACGGTCTTCACCCCATCTTGGGCAAACGGTCTTGAGTGTGCACTTTACTAAATGGTTTCAAAAGTCAAAACTAGACCAAATGGTCAACACCACCAAACGGTTTCAAGGTCCATCCAAGACCGTTTGGGGAGTTTGTGTGCAGACTGTTTGAAGTATAAAAAGGTTAAGAATGTTGGATGCCTTAGTGGTCAAGATGGTTTAGTAGTTGATTAACCTAAACCTCAAAGATGTCTAAAGTGATTAAGGGACCAAGTAATTAGTTGATTAAGGCATGTCATGATCAAGTGGTGAACATTACCAAGGTACCCTTGATGGGATAGTGTGACTAATAACCCTTGATCAAGTAAACTCTAATGACCATAATGGTGATGACATAACTTATGTTGTTAAGGTTGATTTGACATAGTCTAATCAAGGGTGATGTAATCATCATCTCATAGAAAGAGGAGAGAGAAGACTCCCTATATGAATGAGAATCAAATAATAAATCTCCAATATGTTTGAATGTGTCTAGTTAGGGTATGATCCTTCGTAATGAGATCATGGAAACCCTAATTATGATGGTTAATGAATCTTAACCCTAATTTGGGGCACTAAGAGAAGTAATTCCCATACATGATGACAGTATGATCTTAATTCATTGTAATATGAATAGTAAACCCTAATCTAGGGTAATGTGATATAATGTGAATAGTAAATCCTAATCTAGGGTATAGTGATGATATGAACAGTAAACCCTAATTTTGGGTTATGCTTTTAAGAATGAAACACTATACTTGAGTATGAATTGAGTAATCATTATGCCTTTGTAAGATAAAGGGGTTGAATAACCCTAATTGAATTGAATAGGGAAAACCTAACCCTATTAAGGGCATAGTGGTACAACCCTTGAATTGAAAGGTTATCTTTGTTTTGCAATATGCTGATATAGAGATAAATTGCCTATTATCAAATGTATTAATTATGCAAGCTTTTATGAAATGGTGAACATAGTCAGGTAAGGACTATGATGTCATATTTATTAAAGCACTTTATAAGCTTTGAAAGTAAAGGTATGCTATGATTGCCTTGTGAGAGGTAACATATGAGATTGATAGGCTGTGATAGCCATGAGAAATATATGTATTGTTACAATCAAGGTTATACTAGTAAAATGACTTAATGACAATATGTTACTTGGTAATAAGTGTTTTGATAATCTAAGGGTTTGAATATTCTGGAATCACAATGATGAGATGGTTAGGGATTGGTATCCCAATAATAACTAAAGGTGAATTGAACTTGATACAATCAGTACTCTTTCTTTATAGAAATTGTCTTATTGGTTTATGTTTGAAAACATGCATGATGCTAATAGAATGCTATAATGTACTTAAATAATCAAGTATAATGATATCATGTAGAGCCCTGACCATAGATCCATCATTGTCAGAAGTTAAATGATGGTGAAACAGGTTTTCCTAAGGGAACTCCTGGAGAGCATACTTTTGAGTATGTGGGGGTTATGGACGTGAATATCCTTACGTCCTAATGTAGGAATTGATGTGAGTTGTACTTTTAATCTCTCAATCCTTCATTATATGTTTATGCCGGGATGATGTATCACTAATCTCCCGATGATGTTGTTAATGCCACATCGATGTGAGATAAACAAGAAATCCCTCGATGGTGAAGAGAGTACATCACACCACTGTAACTCTAATAGTGAAGTTTCCAGAATACCCTGGAAAGCTATTATGGCAGAGACACAAGATGTCCTGCATGATGATCCTCACACTGACTGAGGAAGATGAGGTCATAGGAATCCGACTCTTCTGATGACCTATGTATGGTACCGATTGCAATTTCGTAATGGTCAGTTGGAGTATGAGAGGTGTAACTCATCCCCTCAGGGCATAAATATGGTTGAAAAACATAATCAGCCGTGTAGCATAACTGCTTAGGTTGAACTACGAGAAACAATGATTGATGATACATTGTTTATAATGTTCTAGTTGAATAACTAGTATACATGTTCTTCATATTCCTTAGTGATATATGTCTTGTCATTCAATCAAGTTATAATTGAAATGATTACATAGAGAATATTGTCCTACTTAGCTTATTCAATGTATTGCCTGGTGTTGAATAAATATGGTTCTACTGCTCAATATTATTCCTTTAATTGCAATAACAAAGTTTCTGGTGAAGAGTTATAACTCTCGCTAGGATAATTATTCAATTGTCTCACCCTTGTGGGATTAAATTTTTAGGTAATCGCCGAAGAAGAGGAAGAAACCCTTCAGTGGGAGAGCAACAATAACAGCAGCAGTAACAACACTAGGGACAACAGTGATCCTCAGGTGGAGACACTGTCTATCAAGTCTTGTAGATAGAATGTCCTATGTATCGCATCTGTACTCTCAGGTCCTAGGAGTCAGTAGATTTTTAAAGTAGATCTGAGATTTTGGCGTTAAGCCTCGAGATTTTTGTATCTTACCTTGTACAGTTAACAGGGCAATTGATGTTTGTAACCCTCGAGATGTGATTATTACAGAGATGTAATGATGGATCAGTTTGTAAATAACTTATCATGTTTCTTTATGAAAGATTTTTACCGATTAAAGATCTCTTTACAAAAAGTTTTAATTTTTAGTGATTTTTAATAATTCCGCTGCTAGTTAATCACTTCCTCTTAAGTTAATCTCATGTTTTATAAGTTGGATCCCACAGATATAGCAGCTTTGTCTGCAAATAGGCAAAAGGCTTTTATGTATTCAGTAGGATGAAGGGTTTTGTGGATGATGTATTGAAGAGCAGCCCCAATGGAGTGGGCTATACCTCTGAATATCTCAGCTTCCCAGAGGTGTGGTGGGAGGTTGGAGATGGCTACCCAATCAGAGCCGCCGGCAAGAGCTGGGAAAGCCCCAAGGTCAGCCGTCCATTTAGACAATCTGGCTTGAATGAAGCTGGATCCACATGGAATAGTGAGAATCTGGTTGAAAAGATGGTTGATTTTTGTACCTTTAGGAACCGTGTATATCAGCTGGTTGGAGAAAAGATCTTTGGCTTTAGGATCGTCTGTCATGGGATAAGGAGGGCCAGAGCACGGGTGATATCCAGGACATTTATCAGGTTGCTGTCTATGTTATTTTCAATGGAGATTAAGATGCTCCTCAGAGTGAGGACTTTGAGTAGCCTCATAGAGTTTGTAGGTAAGTCATGGGCTATCACGTATTCAAGGTGTCCTGGTGCTTCCATGCCTGATGGTGTAGGGTTGGTGTTGTGTATGAAAGTAGTGGAAGTTTTACTGGATGAGTGAGGTTTTAGTGGTGATGGTTTGTGGTTTGATGGATTGTAGTAGGGTTTTGTGTATGACACATTTCTGGTGTTTATATGCTTGTGTGTGGTTTGGGGTATGTGTGCATGCTTGGGTGGGAAGTTTGCAATACATGCAAAGGCGTTACTTGTGAGTGGGGGAGAGGGATATTTGGGGCGTCTATGGTTTGAAGCACTTTTTATGGGAACTCGTTGTTTTTCTTTGAGAGTCAACACTTTTTTAGAAAAGTGTCTAGGGAAATATCGATCAGGGGCACCAGAAGGTCTGTATTTTTTAGGGGGGTTGATTCTTACAGTTTCTTTTGGTGTGACCTACTTGGAGACATCTGAAGCAGGTTAAACGAGAAGGGCATCTAGAAGCATAATGGTGTTTGCTTTAGCAAAAAAGTAGAAGAGGGCCCGAAAAGGTCATATGGGAGGGGCTTTTCTCTATATTTGGGCGGTGGAGTTTTCCTCTAAGTGTTTGTTTATGAGGTGTGTGGATTTTTCCTGTCCTAAAACAGAAAAAGTGTGGTTTAGGAGAAAGGTGTCTTTTAGGAGGATATCATCCACTAGGAAAGATCGAGGGTTTAGAGTTTTGTGGAGCATATCGACAGAAAGTTTTGTAGCCTTTTTTTTGGTGGGGAGATGATACCTTGATGCGATGGAGCTTGTTTGGTGTGGTGTTGACGTTGAGTATGTTATGTCCTCTGCCTCTAAGCATGAGGAAACAGAGATGGGCCATGTCTTTGAACCAGTTGGGGGTTGATGGATGTCCCGGACGAAGAGTTGATCAGCTGACTTTGATGATGTTGAACTCTCTCAGTCGTGTTTTCCATAGAGATGTGCTAGCTTAGGTGGTGTGTCGGCATTGAAATCCTTTACCCATGCCAGGAATGTTCAATTACCTACAGGTTTGATGTAGATAGTCCATTCCAGCTTGAGATTGAGATCAAAGATCATCTGGGCCCAACCCTCGGTGATGAGAAGGGTTGAAGCTTTATTCTTCCAGTGGTGATCAACCTGGGAAGACCATGTGACCATCACTGGGAATGAACGGTGACCTATGTTTATCATGCAAGACCCTGGAGACAGGTCAAACTTGTGATAAATCCACACTTTAGGGAGGGGGATGCATGTGGAGTAGGAAGGGTTTAAGAGTGGATAATCTATGAAGGTGAAGCGAGAGTCCATGTCTGGTGGTGTAGATGATGCCCTTGTGTTATTGGCCAGGACCGAGGGTTTTTTCAATTTTAGGTCACTCCTAAAAATATCTGGTTTGCCCTTTGTCGACAGTCGGGGCTTGTTGATGCATGTGGCCAAGGTGAGTAGGCCTCCCGTTCTCATGATGTGATCTTGGCAGAGCTTGCAGGTGAGAAAAAATTTGAAGTCAAAATTCTCTGGGAAGCAGAGAATCGATCCCAAAAGTGACAGCAGTTAAGGCGCAGAGAGGGGAATGAAAAATCGGCAGAAAGGTTGGTAGCTGGAGAGATTTGCAGAATAGGGATGTTTTAGAGTGTCAGAATGTCCTGGGCGAATCAGAGAGGAAATGCACCCCAGCCACCACCATATGGAGAAATCAAAAGTTGTGGTTAAATTATCTGCATGTTGCCATAAATCTTGGGTTTGCAAACTAGGAGCCTAGGGAGTGATCCAAACCCCTGGAGTAAAGGTTGAGGAGTAAAGAGGGTTGAGGAGTAAAGAGGGAGGGGAGGATGTACCTTTCACGCCGCCGTCTAGCACTCCAGACAGGAGGGAGATCATCAGGTGAAGTGGGATGAAGTTTCTTCACCCTTTTCACTTACCTGACATGATCACCCCGGCCGCACAGAGAAAGCTAGGGTGGAGCTTGACGGACAGGAGGGGAAAGGACCGAGCTCGAAGTAAACCTTCCCAATGTGGCACTTACCGGGGAGGGTAGGGAAGCTTGGGCGGGGTCTCACTGGACTGGGGCTCACCGAGACGGGGATGATGAGACCTTTGGGATGTTTCTAGAGAGACGTTGGAGCTTTCTCTCACTAACCACTACAATGAGAGTCTGGAAGACATCCAACACCAAACGAATTAGGTACATACTTTACTTTACTTTTTTAATTTAACATTGACAATGAAAGTTGTTGTATTGAGATAAAATGTCGGTATTTGTCAATAGCTGTGAGATAACATTTGTTCACTTAGAAATCTTGTGGATCACCTGATGAAGTTTCTTTGTTCACTTACTTACTTTCAATTCTAAGTTTATGAATATTACTTAACTTTTATGTGTGCATGTAACACTACTGACATTCCTCTTCTTATATTATCACTACAAATTTGTCATACACATGATTCAACTATTTTGTTTGATATAAGGTTTTTTATTTGCTACATGAAATTTATTAGGTTTTCTATAGTATTGCAAGTTTGTGCTAAGAGTGGTGTGAATTTTAATTTTCTTAAGATCCTAATAAATTGTGTTAAAGTTCAACAAAACACTACATAGAAGTCCTTTTCACATAAAAAATCAAAAATCTTAACCAATTACCAAAATTCACTTTTTAGGATTTTAGTTTTCAGAAAATGAGTTCCCTAAAACTTTGATTACTATAAGCCAGTCAGAGCCTAGGTGAAGGTGTGCATGTGTAGGGATGAGATTTGATCTGTAACATCCCTGACCTGGGTTATGCTTTAACCCTAGGTGTTTTGTTTAAGAAAGATAATTATATGCTTGATATTATCTTTTGAAAAGTAATTAAGGCTCAAGAGGAACTTATACTTCAATTTTAGTCTTTTTTGAATAATGTTGAAAATAATGTTTTACTTGTTTTGGACTAAAGTGCAAATTGCCCAAGTTGAGGGGTTAAATTGCAAATTGTGCATTTTAATATGTTCCTAATGTGTTGAAGCATCATGAGAATGAAGATGATGTAGAGGTATGGCTACCCCAAGCCTGAGTACCAAGAAAGAGCTGATAAAACAATGTCTGTGCATTAAAACCTAGTTTTGGTGTAATGTGCAATTACCAAAAACCTAGGGTTCAATATGCAAATTTCCACTTCAATAAGGTCCCTAATATTCTTGGCATCTTTTAGAGGCAATAAAATGAGAGGGTCATCTTATTTTAGCTACTTTGAAGGAGAGAGAATCTTGATATTAAAATAATCAAGATTTAAGCATAATTGAAACCTTAATTTGATTTAATGCAAAAATAAATAAAATAATTGAAGGGCCTTCAACCAAAAATGAGATGGTTGAACTTGCTCAAGTATAAACGTCCTTGTGCCTTGAAAAGGCAAAGGAAATATCTACGTGAGTGGAGAACCCACTCACATTAAGAAAATAAAAAGAAATATCCACTAACTTATGGATATTAATATTATAAGGGTTAAGGTGTTTAATTTCTTTTCCCTTAATTCATGGATAATGGAAGGGAATTCAGAGGTGAGGAAGATATCTTTGCATGCAAGGAATTTAGGAGGAAGAGATGGCACCAATTTTGAAATTAAAAGATTTTTATAAGGCATTTTCTCTCTCATTGATTTTCTTATAAAAACACCTTTTACAACTCAAACCAAAGGCTTTTTCGAATCCACTTCTTCTCTTTGCTTGAAAAAACGACCAAAGGAGCTAGGAGAAGTAGGAGGACGACCCCCAACCTGTTGGTAAGCTTCTTGACCTTTGTTCACCTTGATTTCATGGTGGAAACCACAAATCAATGCATGATTTCTTCTTATCTCGATCGCATCTTCAACTCTAACCATTCCTTTTCACTCAAAAGATTCAGGAACGAACCTTGTGGTGTGAAAAAGCTTCTTCCACCATTGTTGACGTGAAGATCCAAGCTTTGAAGCTCAATTGGAGGCAGGTTATATAACTTGAACCCTCATTCATTGTTATTGAATTCAATTTCTCAATCAAGTATGTTCAATTGCTCTTCTTGTAATTCCTTTGATTACTTGATGCAACTACCATGATAATGGCAGTAGTTTTCGATGGACTAAGGCTTGATGATGATGACATCATCTTAGGCACACTTTCCAATAAGTTTCTTTTGCAAATGGTTTTAAGACCTTGGTCCAAATGGTTTCACCAAACCGTTTGGAGGTTTGGATCCCAAACCGTTTGGATGGGTTGACCATTTGGATGTGTTAACCATTTGAGGTCAAGACCCTAGTACATGTTGGATGATGATCTAATGGATCCAATTGATTAATTCAATATATGGACAATCCTCCACTTAGAAACCCTAATCGGGTTAAGTGCTGAAATTTCAATTGGTTGATTTAAAATTTTGGGTTGATTAACCCAAACGGTCTCAAGACCATTTGGAGATCACCCAAATGGTCTCAAGACCGTTTGGAGGTCAACCAAGATCGTTTGGAGGTCTAGGGTTGAGTATGGTTGAGTAATTGAAGATCCAGAGATATCAAATTGAAATGCAATCAATACCTAATTTGATGATCAATCCAATGATCCAAACCCTAATTGAATCTCACAAATTTTAATGATGGATGGGGAAAATGGTCTCAAGACCATTTGGAGGTCATCCAAACGATCTCAATACCATTTGAGGTCAGGTCATATCATAATTTGATGATGATACATTAATTTCAATTGAAACGGTTCCACAATGTTAATCATTGAAGGTTCCTTGAATTTAAAACCCTAATTGATGGTTTCTTGATCATAAATCCTTGTTAAATTGGGATCAAAACCCTAATTGATGGTCCAATTGAAGGATGATTCAATAGTTCCATTGATGAATGAATCAAGGATTCAATTGATAGGTGGTTCATTAGTGAAAACCTTGAATTGCTTAAGTGTTGAAAGACCTTTTTGGTCCATTCGGTTTTGAGAAGGTTTGGACCAAAAAGTCTTAAGAGCGTTTGGGTCCAAACGGTCTCAAGACTGTTTGGGTCCAAACAGTCTCAAACCGTTTGGAGACCCAAGCCCAATCGGTTTCAACACATTTCTTGTTTAAACAGTTTCAAGGGCAATTTTCCCAAACGGTTTCAAATCATTTGAATTCTGAGAGACCAAGACCGTTCAAGGTCTAATTAATCTAAACCATTTGAGGTTCAACATGGTTAATCCACGTGGATATCTAATGTAATTGAAGACTCAATTGGTTAATCCATTTGGATATCTAATATAATTGAAGACTCAATTGGTTAATCTATTTGGATATCTAATGTAATTGAAGACTCAATTGGTTAATCCACTTGGACACCCAATGTAATTGAAGATTCAATTAGACAATTCAATTGGATACCTCATGTAATTGAAGGTTCAACTGATCAAATCTTCTGGACACCTAATGTATTTAGATGGTTGATACCCTTAGTGGGATTAATCATTGATGCATAATAATGTAATAATTCAATACATCATGTTAACCCTAAATGCATGTATTTGAATAAAGAGTAGGCTCAATCTAATTAAGAATTGAGTAGTGGACATCCTAGAAGACCATGAGAGAGAGAGATTCATACATGTAAGATAATCATGTAGCAATCAAGCCTGACACATTCAAAATTAAGTGTGATATACAATTTAGGGTATGATCCTTGATGAAGAGATCATGAAATCCTAATTGAGTTAATTGATGAACTCAAACCCTAATTTAGGGCAATTATGAGTGAAACCCTAATCTAGGAGGATAATGTGATATGAACTTAGGGTAATGACATGAGTAACCCTAATTTAGGGTATTTTGATGATAAACCCTATTTGGGGTGAATAGTACACCTTAATTGTGGGTTATTGAATATAAACCCTAATCTAGGGTGATGTGATGTAAATAGTAAACCCTAATTCTAAATAGGGTGAAGGTGTGTGAAACCCTAATTCTGGGTTATACTATATAGCATGAAACCCTAATCTTGGACAATGAAACGATGAATCATTGGTCCTAATTGAACTAAGGGGACGTGTAACCCTGATTGAAATGAAATGGGAAACCCTAACCCTGGCAAGGGAATAGTGGCGTTAACCTTGAATAGCATGGAACTGAAATATGATTGATATATATGTTATCATGTGTGCTAACCATGTAGGTATCATGAGATGATGAGCATAGCCAGGTATGAGCTATGATGTTTTATTTATTAAAATCGTTGTTGGGCCTTATGTGCCATAATATACCTTGTTGCCTAGTAAGAGGTAATAAGAGAATTAATGGGCCTTAAGTGCCATGAGAGATGCTTGTGTAGAAAGTGTCATGTTTACCTTGGTCAGATGACCTGAAGGTGATAATTACCTGAAAAAGTGGTAACAGTGCTCAGTGATGAGCTAAGGGTTTGAATACCCAGAACCATATGATTATGGCATTGAGTTTGTGAAGGGATGAGTATTCCCAATATTGAAATGAGGGACTGAGATCCCAATGTCTTATAAAGACTGAGAAGTAACTAATGAAAACAGTACATGTTTCTTTATAGCATTTGTCCTAATAAGTTATGTTTGAAAACTTGGCTGATGCTAAAAGAATATGATAATGTACTTAATTAATCAAGTGAAATCTTTTCATGTAGTGCTCTGACCATAGATCTATCATCGTCAGTAGTTGGTGATGGTGAAATAGGTTTTCCTACGGGATCTCCTGGAGTTTGCATATTTTTTAATATGTGGGGGTCAATGGGCAAAAATATATGTGCGTCCTAATGGGGGAATTGATGGAAGGTAAACATTAAACCTCTCAATCCTTCATTATATGTTCCGGGATGGATGCATCACAAATCTCCCGATGATGTTAATGCCGAATCGATGGAGGTAAACAAGAAATCTCTCGATTGTGAAGAGAGTACAACCGCCACTGTAACTCTATAGTGAAGATGCCACTATACCCTAGTAAGCTATGTAGCAGAGACACAAGATGTCCTACATTTGATCTCGCACTGACCGAGATGTGGTAAGTCATGGAAGTCGGCTCTTCCATTGACTTTGTATGGTACCGATTTCGACTTCGCAATGGTCGGTTGGAGTATGAGCGGTATATTTCATCTCTTCAAAGCTTAAGTATGTTTGTAAAATGTAATCAGCCGTGTAGCGTATTTGTATAAGATTGAAATACGAGAACCACTGGTTGATGTTATCTTGCTTAGCATGTCCTTGATACATAAATGTTATTTATGTTATTTGATTCCATATTAAATAAGAGACATGTTTCCTTATCAAGTTATAGTTGAAATACTTGAATAGGATTGTTGCTCTAATCTGCATAGATATTGATTTATCTTCTATTGAGATATATGATTCCACTGTTTATTTCGATTAAACTGCAATAATAATGTTTTCGGCGGAGAGTTATATCTCTCGCTGGGGAAATTTAGAAATTGTCTCACCCCCGTGGGATCCAATGTTTTTAGGTAGACGCAGACAAAGAGGTAGAAACTTTGTAGCAGGGGAAGAGCAGCAGCAACAACTACAGGGACAACAGTGATATCCCAGGTGGGGATACGGGCTGTCAAGCTTTGTATATAAAGTCATATGTGTCGTCTCTGTACTCTCAGGTCCTAGGAGTTAGTAGATAGTGTTTTTATAATTGATCTGAGATTTTGGTTTGATCACCTCGAGGATTTTGTTACTTGTGCTTTTTAGCAAAGCAATGATGTATATTTGTTCCTCGAGAAGAGATGGTACATGGAATGTACAACGTGGACCAGTATGCAAATATAATACTATGGTTCTTGTATAAAGATTTTTCCTGAGAATGGATCTCTTTATAAATGGTTTTAATTTTTAGTGATTTTTAGTAATCCACTGCGAATGATACGCTTCCGCATTAGTTAATCTCGTTTTTGTGAGTTGGATGCCACAAGATTAGTGGTATCAGAGTTGTAGGTTCACTGAGTCTACAGAGACATAGGATTAAGGTTGTTGAGTCTGTTCTAAATGTCTTCTAGTTTATCTGATAGTGTCTTCTGCTCATATAGGAGAAGAAGAACTTGAAGATGTCTGGATCACATGATGAACATGCTGCTGAGAGCAGCGTTGCTGCACCAGGAGGAGGTGAAAGGGATCAAGCTAGGGAGGAACTTGTACCTAAGATTCCTCATCTTGATCAAGTTGCATTAGAGAACCCATATTTCCATACACTGTTCGGGCAGTTTATGGCGACTATGATGCATATGGCGGATAGGATGCCACCACCTGCACCGAGGGCACCAGCCCAAAATGAAGGACAAGGAGCTAGCAAGACCTTTGAACGGCTTCGCCGGGTGGGAGCCACAGACTATGCTGGTACAACTGATCCAACAGACGCTGATTTGTGGTTGATGGAGCTGGAGAAAGCTTTTAGAATCCTCAACATCCCTGAAGTAGAGAAGGTGAGACATGTTGTATACCTTTTGAAAGGGAGTGATGGTCATTGGTGGACCATAGAAAAAGGCAAAAGACCCGGTGTTGAAGTCGGATGGGATGAATTCCGATGCAAATTTGTCACTAGATACTTCCCTAAGACGTATCTAGATGAGAAGATCTCTCAATTTGAGAGGTTGAGGCAAGGACAGATGAACATTAGCGACTATGAAGCTAGGTTCATTGAACTTTTGCGGTTCTGTCCACACATGGAAGCCTCTGATGAAGAGAGGATTCAACATTTTGAGAAGGGATTGAATGATGAATTGACCACTCCTGTGTCTTCTCCAGAGAACAGGGAAAGATTTGCCACTTTTGTGGAATCTGTTAGGTGGATAGAGAGGTCTGTGATCGAAAAGAGACAGACCAGTAATAAATAAGTGTATCCTCAATTTCAAGGATAAAGGTCCAAGAGTTTCAGGAAGTCGAGGTTCTCTGCACCACCACCACCACCAAGGTTTAATACCCCGACACAATGGACGTCAAGCAGGGGTAGGGGCCATAGTTTTCCTCCAAGTAGAGCCCCCAGTACAGCATCAACATCAGTGACAGGACCACCCAGGAAGAGATTGGGAAGTTACAACTGCTTCCAGTATGGGAGGTCAGGACACTTGAAGAGAGATTGTCTTGAGAAAGTCAGAACTGTAACTCAACCCCAGAGGCAGAGTCAGCAAGGCTCACAGAGGCGACAGTTCAGTAATAATGCTAGAGGACGTGGACAAGTGTCCCAAGCTGGATCGTTGGAACCCAACAACCAAGCACAAGGTCAACAATAGGCAACGACGAGGTTCTATGCAATGAACCAGCCTGAAGCAGTAGTCAACCCTCGGGTTGTAACAGGTCAGATGGAATTGTTTTATTCTGATATGTATTGGTGGCCTGGATTGAAGAAAGATGTAGCTGAGTTTGTCATGCGGTGTCCGGTGAGTCAGCAAGTTAAAGCTAAACATCAGAAGCCCACAGGAACAATGCAACCTCTGCCTATACCGCAGTGGAAATGGGATCATGTAACCATGGACTTCGTGGTTGGTTTCCCTAGAATAGACAAAAGTGATGATTCCATTTGGGTGATAGTTGATAGGTTGACAAAGACAGCATCTTTCTTACCCGTCAAAAAAACCTACATTGCTGAGAAGCTGGCATAGATATATATATATATATATATATATATATATATATATATATATATATATATATATATATATATATATATATATATATATGAGATAGTGCAGTTGCACGGGGTTCCGACTACTATTGTTTCTGATAGAGGTCCCCAGTTCACGAGTCATTTTTGGGAGCGACTCCATAAGGCTTTGGGTATGGAATTAAGGTTTAGTACAGCCTTTCACCCACAGACAGACGGATAATCTGAGAGGACCATACAAACCTTGTAGGACTTGCTTAGGGTATGTGTCCTTCAGTTTGTAGGAAGTTGGGATCTACACCTGAGCTTGATAGAATTTGCTTATAATAATAGCTATCAGCACAATAATGATATGGCACCATATGAGGCATTATATGGTTGACGTTGTAGATCTCCTTTATGTTGGTATGAAACATGAGAGTATCAACTTTTGGGTCCTGAGCTAGTACAGCAAACAACTGAGAAGATTAAAGTCATACAACAACAGTTAAAGGCTACCCAGGATAGGCAGAAATCTTATGCTGACAAACGTCATAGACCCTTAGAATTCCAAGTTGGATATAGGGTATACCTCAAGGTCTCACCTTGGAAAGGTATCCTGAGATTTGGAAAGAAGGGGAAGTTAGCTCCTAGGTTTATGGGACCTTATCCGATCATTGAAAGGATGGGAAAGGTAGCCTATAAGCTGGAGTTACCACCTAAGTTGCATAGATTGCACCCATTATTTCATATATCTATGCTGAGAAAGTGTCATCCTGACACATAGTGAGTTCTGCAACCTGTAGAGGTAGAACTAAATGATGATATATCTTATGTTGAAGGACCTGTGATGATCCTTGACAGAAGAATTAAAAAGCTGAAAAAGAAAGACATTTGTCTTGTAAAAGTTCTCTGGAATCACCGTGGCATTGAAGAAGCTACGTGGGAGCTAGAGGATGAGATAAAGAGGAAATACCCTACTCTTTTCTCTTAATGTTTTCGTTGACGATTTCGAGGGCGAAATCCTTGTAAGGGGTGGATAACTTGTAACATCCCTGACATGGGTTATGCTTTAACCCTAGGTGTTTTGTTTAAGAAAGATAATTATATGCTTGATATTATCTTTTGAAAATTAATTAAGGCTCAAGAGGAACTTATACTTCAATTTTAGTCCTTTTTGAATAATGTTGAAAATAATGTTTTGCTTGTTTTGGACTAAAGTGCAAATTGCCCAAGTTGAGGGGTTAAATTGCAAATTGTGAATGATAAGATGTTCCTCATGTGTTGAATCATCATGAGAATTAAGATGATGTAGAGGTATGGCTACCCCAAGCCTGAGTACCAAGAAAGAGATGATAAAGCAATGTTTGTGCATTAAAACCTAGTTTTGGTGTAATGTGCAATTACCCAAAACCTAGGGTTCAATATGCAAATTTTCACTTCAATAAGGTCCCTAAATTTCTTGGCATCTTGTAGAGGCAATAAAATGAGAGGGGCATCTCATTTGAGCTACTTTGAAGGAGAGAGAATCTTGATATTAAAATAATCAAGATTTAAGCATAATTGAAACCTTAATTTGATTTAATGCAAAAATAAATAAAATAATTGAAGGGCCTTCAACAAAAAATGAGATGGTTGAATTTTCTCAAGTATGAACGTCCTTGTGCCTTGCAAAGGCAAAGGAAATTTCTACGTGAGTGGAGAACCCACTCACATTAAGAAAATAAAAAGAAATATCCACTAACTTATGGATATTAATATTATAAGGGTTAAGGTGCTTAATTTATTTTCCCTTAATTCATTAATAATGGAAGGGAATTCGGAGGTGAGGAAGATATCTTTGCATGTAAGGAATTGAGGAGGAAGAGATGGCACCAATTTTGGAATTAAAAGATTTTTATAAGGCATTTTCTCTCTCATTGATTTTCTTATAAAAACACCTTTTACAACTCAAACCAAAGGCTTTTTCGAATCCACTTCTTCTCTTTGCTTGAAAAAATGACCAAGGGAGCTAGGAGAAGAAGGAGGACGACCCCCAACCTATTGGTAAGCTTCTTGACCTTCGTTCACCTTGATTTCATGGTGGAAATCACAAATCAATGCATGATTTCTTCTTATCTCGATCCCATCTTCAAATCTAACCATTCCTTTTCACTCAAAAGATTGAGGAACGAACCTTGTGGTGCGAAAAATCTTCTTCCACCATTGTTTACATGAAGCTCCAATATTTGAAGCTCAATTGGAGGCGGGTTATATAACTTGAACCATCATTCATTGTTATTGAATTCAATTTCTCAATCAAGTATGTTCAATTGCTCTTCTTGCAATTCCTTTGATTAGTTGATGCAACTACCATGATAATGGTAGTAGTTTTAGATTTACTAAGACTTGATCATGATGACATCATCTTAGGTACACTTTCCAACAAGTTTCTTTTGCAAACGATTTTAAAACCTAGTCCAAACAGTTTCACCAAACTGTTTGGAGACCAAACGGTTTGCAAACCGTTTGGAGGTTTGGATCCCAAACCGTTTGGATGGGTTGACCATTTGAGGTTAGGACCCTAGTACATGTTGGATGATGATCTAATGGATCCAATTGATTAATTCAATATATGGACAATCCTCCCATTAGAAACCCTAATCGGGTTAAGTGCTGAAATTTCAATTGGTTGATTTAAATTTTGGGTTGATTAACCCAAATGGTCTCAAGACCGTTTGGAGATCACCCAAATGATCTCAAGACCATTTGGAGGTCAACCAAGACTGTTTGGAGGTCTAGGGTTGAGTATGGTTGAGTAATTGAAGATCCAGAGATATCAAATTGAAATGCAATCAATAGCTAATTTGATTATCAATCCAATGATCCAAACCCTAATTGAATCTCACAAATTTTAAGGATGGATGGGGCAAACGGTCTCAAGACCATTTGGAGGTCATCCAAACGACCTCAAGACCGTTTGAGGTCAGGTCATATCATAATTTGATGATGATTCATTAATTTCAATTGAAACGGTTCCACAATGTTAATCATTGAAGGTTCCTTGAATTTAAAACCCTAATTGATGGTTTCTTGATCATAAATCCTAGTTCAATTGGGATCAAAACCCTAATTTATGGTCCAATTGAAGGATGATTCAATAGTTCAATTGATGAATGAATCAAGGATTCAATTGATAGGTGGTTCATTAGTGAAAACCTTGAATTGCTTAAGTGTTGAAAGACCTTTTTGGTCCATTCGGTTTTGAGAAGGTTTGGACCAAACGGTCTCAAGACCATTTGGGTCCAAACGTCTCAAACCATTTGGAGACCCAAGCCCAATCGGTTTCAACACATTTCTTGTTTAAACAGTTTCAAGGGCAATTTGCCCAAACTGTTTGAATTCTGAGAGACCAAGACCGTTCAGGGTCTAAGTAATCTAAACCATTTGAGGTTCAACATGGTTAATCCATGTGGATATCTAATGTAATTGAAGACTCAATTGGTTAATCCATTTGGATATCTAATGTAATTGAAGACTCAATTGGTTAATCCATTTGGATATCTAATGTAATTGAAGACTCGATTAGTTAATCCACTTGGACACCCGATGTAATTGAAGATTCAATTGGTCAATTCAATTGGATACCTCATGTAATTGAAGGTTCAATTGATCAAATATTCTGGACACCTAATGTATTTAGATGGTTGATACCCTTAGTGGGATTAATCATTGATGCATAATAATGTAATAATTCAATACATCATGTTAACCCTAAATGCATGTATTTGAATAAAGAGTAGGCTTAATCTAATCAAGAATTGAGTGGTAGACATCCTAGAAGAGGATGAGAGAGAGAGAGATTCATACATGTAAGATAATCATGTAGCAATCAAGCCTAACACATTCAAAATTAAGTGTGATATACAATTTAGGGTATGATCCTTGATGAAGAGATCAAGAAATCTTAATTGAGTTAATTGATGAACTCAAACCCTAATTTAGGGCAATTCTGAGTGAAACCCTAATCTAGGAGGATAATGTGATATGAATTTAGGGTAATGACATGAGTAACCCTAATTCAGGGTATTTTGATGATAAACCCTATTTGGGGTGAATAGTAAACCTTAATTGTGGGTTATTGAATATAAACCCTAATCTAGGGTGATGTGATGTAAATAGTAAACCCTAATTCTAAATAGGGTGAAGGTGTTTGAAACCCTAATTCTGGGTTATACTATATAGCATGAAACCCTAATCTTGGATAATGAAATGATGAATCATTGGTCCTAATTGAACTAAGGGGACGTCTAACCCTGATTGAAATGAAATGGGAAACCCTAACCCTAGTAAGGGAATAGTGGTGTTAACCTTGAATAGCATGGAACTGAAATATGATTGATATATCTGTTATCATGTGTGCTAACCATGCATGTATCGTGCGATGATGAACATAGCCAGGTATGAGCTATGATGTTTTATTTATTAAAATCGTTATTGGGCCTTATGTGCCATAATATACCTTGTTGCCTAGTATGAGGTAATAAGAGAATTAATGGGCCTTAGTTCCATGAGAGATGCTTGTGTAGCAAGTGTCATGTTTACCTTGGTCAGATGACCTGAAGGTGATAATTACCTGAAAAAGTGGTAACAATGCTCAGTGATGAGCTAAGGGTTTGAATGCCCAGAACCAAATGATTATGGCATTGAGTTTGTCAAGGGATGAGTATTCCCAATATTGAAATGAGGGACTGAGATCCCAATGTCTTATAAAGACTGAGAAGTAACTAATGAAAACAGTACATGTTTCTTTATAGCATTTGTCTTGATAAGTTATGTTTGAAAACTTGGTTGATGCTAAAAGAATATGATAATGTACTTAATTAATCAAGTGAAATCTTTTCATGTAGTGCTCTGACCATAGATCCATCATCGTTAGTAGTTGGTGATGGTGAAACAAGTTTTCCTATGGGATCTCTTGGAGTTCACATATTTTTTAATATGTGGGGGTCAATGGGCGAAAATATCTGTACGTCCTAATGGGGGAATTGATGGATGGTAAACATTAAACCTCTCAATCCTTCATTATATGTTCCGAGATGGATGTATCACAAATCGCTCGATGATTTTAATGCCAAATCGATGGAGGTAAACATGAAGTCTCTTGATTGTAAAGAGAGTACAGCTGCCACTGTAACTCTATAGCGAAGATGTCACTATACCCTGGCAAGCTATGTAGCAGAGACACAAGATGTCATGCATGTGATCTCGCACTGACCGAGATGTGGGAATTCATGGAAGCCGGCTCTTCCATTGACTTTGTATGGTACCGATTTCGACTTCGCAATGGTCGGTTGGAGTATGAGCGGTATATCTCATCTCCTTAGAGCTTAAGTATGTTTGTAAAACGTAATCAGCAGTGTAGCGTATTTGCAAAATATTGAAATATGAGAACCACTGGTTGATGTTATCTTGCTTAGCATGTCCTTGATACATAAATGTTACTTATGTTCTTTAATTCCATATTAAATAAGAGACATGTTGCCTTGTCAAGTTATAGTTGAAATACTTGAATAGGATTGTTGCTCTAATCTGCATAGATATTGATTTATCTGCTATTGAGATATATGATTCCACTGTTCAATTTGTTTCAATTAAACTGCAATAATAATATTTTCGGCGGAGAGTTATATCTCTCGCTGGGGAAATTTACAAATTGTCTCAGCCCCGTGGGATCCGACATTTTTAGGTAGACACAGACAAAGAGGTAGAAACTCTATAGCAGGGGAAGAGTAGCAGCAGCAACTACAGGGACAACAGTGATATCCCAAGTGGGGATACGGGCGGTCATGCTTTGTATATAAAGTCCTATGTGTCGTATCTGTACTCTCAGGTCCTAGGAGTCAGTAGATAGTGTTTTTATAATCGATCTGATATTTTGGTTTGATTACCTCAAGGATTTTGTTACTTGTGCTTTTTAGCAAAGCAATGATGTATATATGTTCCTCGAGAAGAGATGTTACATGGAATGTACAATGTGGACCAGTATGCCCATATAATATTATGGTTCTTGTTAAAGAGTTTTCCTAAGAATGGATCTCTTTATAAATGGTTTTAATTTTTAGTGATTTTTAGTAATCTGTTGTGAATGATATGCTTCCGCATTAGTTAATCTCATTTTTGTGAGTTGGATGCCACATGATCAGACCATTTTGATCTGATGTATATCCTAACCTACATAACCTGACCTAAATCCAATCCCTCTAATCTACATGGGCAGGCCAAGCTTAAAATTTTGATCCAAAAATTTTTCATTAGGGCCAAGGTAAACCCAAACCTAAAAACTCAAACACCTTGATTCACTACATATACATTTAAATATAACTAAATGTTTACATATACATATATATACATATATTTAGAACAAGGTTTTGTTGCATGTGTGGGCAACAATAATTATACACCCATGGTACATGATTTAAGTGAAATAGTGTTCATCATATTTACATTTTGTGCCACGTGTTCAGACCAGTGTCTTACCTGGAACTCATGAATAGAAGTTTGTTGGGTCACAGCCATAGTCGTTCCCATGTTACAGAGGTGAAATTTTCTTATCCAAAAGGTAGTGCTCAATCAGACTCTATATTGATAGTTGGTGTGAAAGTCAGTGTATCTCATCGGCTTTGATGGTGGATCAGGAAAAACTATGGTCAACATCAACCACTCTATTATCCTGTCAAATTATTATGATGTATATTGTTGTGTTTTGATAGAGGAATGATGGGAAAGAAAAAGATCATTCCAATGGTAGAGAGGAGGCATTCATCTGCAATGCGTAATTCCTATATGCCTTTTCATACATGTTACCATCTTTTGAGGATTTTGATTTGGCATCCAAATTGTTCATATTCTTCCCCCTCCTCCCTCCTTTCATTCCAGGTTGTAATCGTTTCTCTGTTCTCAATGACTCCTCTGTTTTCTTATTCTTTTTCCAAGGATTAAATCTTTGTGGCTTATGATGATATTTTTATCTTGTATTTCTTATACATTTCTCCAATTCTAAAAAACCTCAAACACTCACTGTTCATGAAAAAAGATATCAATCAACAAAAGTTAGTTTATTGAATCCAATGTTGTAGTAGTTTTAGTTCATTATTATTAATAAAATGTGGAAGTCACAATGTTATGTCTTGTGTTCTGGCCTATATTGGGCACTAATATATGAGAGAAGTAACCTGTAAGAGCCAACATCCAAACAAATGAATTCATTGTAATTTTTTGAGTTAATCTTATAGAAATGACATATGACTCTCATTTACCAATCATATATACATTGCAGACAACTTGAAGTAAAAAGAACTATGTTATTGAAGTTTTTGAGTATGTCGTAATAGCCTCAAAGCGGATTTGACATATTGTAACATACAAAGTGAAATTATAATACACATGAATATATTGTAAAGAGGGTAGACACTTTGTAAAATGAGAGCAAAATTGTAATATAACAAAAGAAGATGCATTGCACTTTCTATGAAATAAAATAAACTAAAAAATACCTTATAGTAAGAGAGAAAGGCAACAATTTACAATTTGCATCCAACTAGAAATAACATTCTCTAATTTTAGATCAGATTAAATAGCTTGTGTAGTAGCAGTCCTGAAAGGAATTTTAGATTAGATTAGACTTTGTGATTTTTGAAAAAATTGCAAATACAGGTTTCAATAACTCATTTCATGGATTTAGTCTACAACCTTATTTTTTAGTAGTTGAGGAGTTAATTTTTCATCATGAACTTCCGATCTAGAAAAAGCATTCCATATACTATTGTCATTCAAGTCTAAATCCTCCCTAACGATGTTGGAAACGAATTAGGTACTTGATGCTTCCAACTAGATTCACTATATTAATTTGATGCTCATCTATCTAAGGTATCTGTAGATGTATTGCAGTTTCTTATAACAAAAGTAACATGAACTACTTCTAATAAGGATTTCTCTCTCTTGATTCATTTGCATAGTGGTTTGTATTTTGGTGGTAGTTCAATTATTTTTGTTAGAACCTTGTATACTTTTGGGCTAGTGGTCATTGCAACTATATATGAATTATATATAGGTTTGGCCTCCACCAATATTAGTCGAATGGCTTCCAACTTGGATTCGGTGATATCGTTGCCAATTCCCTTCCTAATTCTCTATTTATCCATTTCCTAGAGTGATCACTGAGAACAAAGCTCATGGAGACAATGTTTTTGTTCTTCAATATTGATGCATTGACATTCGTCGTCATCATCCCTATGGGTGGTTTCAAGCACTACACTCGAAATCCATTATCAGTTGGTAGTGGCTGACTATCATCTTTGAAGGATGTCAGACATAGAATTACATCAGATCTAATGATCTTGAAGATGTTACTTGTGTCTAATCTTGAGTTGTGAAATCTTACTAACATCTATTCTATCACATTTTCCACACCCTAATAGAAAACCAGGTAGGTTAGTCCTATTGATAACCTCTTTTGTTAGTTTCAGATGAAATCTATTAAATACATGACTATTAAAGGACCATAGTAATGATCGTCAATTGCTAAATCTGAGCCCATATTTGGCATACCTCTTCACATTCATATAAAGATTGACATTTTTTCATCCTTGAATCCATGTTTAGGGACTTGTAGTCTTCACTGACTCCATGCCTCATGCAATTGTAGTTTGTCAATAAACTATCATTCATGATAGTACTTAGAAAGCTTTTGACGTGTTGAGGGACCTTTTCACATTCCTACCTATCTGCCTGCAATTTTAGTGACTTTGAGGTTTAGCATCTTCTCACACACCAACCTAGACAGGAAGTATCCAGTATAGTTTGGAATCTAGTAGCACATACTGATAGAGGTATCATTGATAATACATTATTGCAGGTGTTGTTGGCTAACCATTGCCACATAAATTATTCATTCCAATCACCCTCCATAGTCACCATATATCCCACTTTTAACTTTACTGGGTCTAGATGTGTACATTTGTTTGCAAAATTTTGTGGTTTCATCTTTCCTTGGAACCCACAAGTATTCCCATTAATTAGTGTTATCAACGGCTACCACATCCTTCCCCATGTAAGGTAGAAGTAGTTCCTTGTTTCTTGATATAAAGAGACGACTGCCACCAACAATTCCACAATTTAGCTTGCTACCATATTTGATCTACATTACCTTTCTTCATAATATTGGAATTGCAGTAATGAAGTCCTATCAGCTTCTCATTGGTAGTGATTTATTTTGTAGTATAGTAGTTTTAATGTTAAGATCCACATATTTTTGGTAGCAATAACTTTGTTCCATGCTACTACAATTGGACCTTTAGTCTTATTATTTCCTTGCAATGAGAAATTCCTTATCACTTGATCAATTCTATCACATATAGACATTGGTGGGCCAGTGGATTGCATGATGTAAATAGGTGTAGAATTAAGAACTGACTTGATGAGGGTATCTCCTCCCTCTAGTGAAAAAGGATCCTTTTACCCATGAGGATATCTTTTCTTCAAATTTTAGTGATGGTTTTGATAACATCCAAATTTCTGGGTGTTTGAGTGCATGTTTTACCATCAAATTGACGTTTGATTACATTTTAATAGGATTGACATATTGTTTTTGGCTAGTTTTTCTATATATACCTAACTCATCCCTTCTTCTTTTTTGCACAGAATACACATCTTGGTGGTTGCTAAGCATAAAATCAAGTGGGCATTGAGGTTCTGACACTTCCGTTACCAATGGGAATTACTCAGAGTCAAGCGGTTGCTGGCCTTGACATCTCAGAAACCACCTGACCATCTCACCTTGATGACTGATGCGGACTGTGTCACTTTTGCAATCAATGGCCTTGGTGTCCCTATGACCATAGAACTAGTCACCTCTGTGATTGATGAGATCAACTCTTCAATGACCATTCCCATCGTCCATCCTTAGCATCCATCTACCCAAGCGACCACTGGAGGTGATCAACATCAGCAATTGATGGAACCATAGCGGTCACTAAGCTCACAAGCTCATCGACCGATGAGGGTTCTGTGTCTCAGAGACTGTTGAGGATTCAATTCAATCACCTCAAGGACCAACGCCTACAAAGGGACACCGACTTCATCCATGAAGGGGGTTGTAAGGTGTGAGAGGCGAAAAAGTTCTATCACATTCCAAAGCCTCCATCCATATGTCATTGGTATTAGATCTCTAAAAATGAAAGTCCAGAAGAGAGAGAGGATTCACGCCATCACCAATACCCTCAATCTATTCTTTGAAAGAAGTACTAGCCACTCCACCACGCCCCACCAGATCTAGATCTGAAGGAGACGTGCATTAGCTTTGGTCATTTTGTGGTCCCAGTTGGTGTATCTCCCTTCTTCTCCTCTAGATCTTTTCATCCACCTCCATCTACTTCATTTGTTTTGTTTTTCTCTTTCATGTCTCACCATGCTTGTAAATTTGTAATGTTGGTCATGAACACGTGTAGCTAAACATATTTCTTGGGTTGGGAGTAGCCACGAAGGCTCTCCCAACATGTAAATACTTACATCCATTGAATATATGCTCTTAGTAGAGATTATCTCCATACTCTTGGTCTTAATTCTTCATTGTATGTTTAGCTACCATATTGTGATGTTTGATTATTAGTGCCTCAAAAGAGTAGTACTAGTCCTATCTAAGTGTTATGGAGTTTCATGAATGGATGAGAATGTTGGAATTATTAAAATTATGATCATATGGTTATATTTACCATTGTTTCTTTTCCATCTCGAGGGAGAGACAACCTTATAGTCTAGATCTATCCTAAGCTCGAGAGAGGAGGGAATATACATACATGATGGTTTCTTGTAATCTTGCTAAGGGTACACAATGGGTGTGAGTATTGCATGTTGGTGATAGACCTTAGTTGGTGAAACCCAATCCAAGTTCCCATCCATACTTGTTATGTCACTCTTTGTTTTTGCTTGTTCTTTTTTTATTTTCTTAGTTTGTTTTACTTATTTTCTTTGTTCTTGGTTGAAGTAACATCATTCCCTAAGGAACACCAAACTTAATCAACTCTCTTTGATTGGTGTAATAGATCTAAGATCCTACGTTCTTAGCACTTTCCGCTCCTTGTCCATGTGGATTGACCATGATTTACTACATCAGGCCATGTACTGTAGTTGTGGGGGCCTGAGTGTCAGGTTTAAAATTTAAGAGTATGACTACTCTACATCCACTCCTTTTTGGATGTGTGATTTAGGTTGATCAAATTTTTGACGTTGTTTTCGGGGACAAGTAAAATGGTACTATTGAGAACCCTAATGTATCCACATACACTTGTGTCTCAAGTCTAGAAGTAGACTAGACTGGACCATTTTAATCCACTATATCTAACTATCTCAAATACTTTGTGTCACACTCCAATTCCTAACTTGACTGTGCAGAATATTTTTAGGTAGCTTGGAGAGAAAGGATAGCGACTACCATATCCCACATTCACCAACATTCCTCCTCGTAGGAGTGGACGCCAAGAAAGTGACAACTGTAACTAGAGGGTTGAACAAACTCACCAAGAGAAGGAATCTAAAAATGAGGAATACCACTATGATGAGGTGGGAAATGAGAACCACCTGATGGAATCCCACAACCAAATGATGAGGAACGTGAAGAACGATGTTAGATGAAGGTTGTTTTCCTAGAGCAAGGAGGAATGGGAGAAACAACTACAAAAATGAAGATAGCAGCGACAACAACAATAGTAAGAATGATGATGATGATGGAGTCCCTTTTCTCTGTGAGTTGGACGTTACCTGGGCCAACGAGGCGAGATGCCCAATCTTCATCCCAAGATTCGATGCTTCGAAGTTTGAGCTGAAATCCACTATGATTGTCATGATTTAGAACAAAAAATTTAGAGGCAACTCCTAGGACGAGAATCCTTACCACCACTTGGACGCCTTCAAGAACATATGCAACATAATCAAGATGAGAAGGGTGCCACATGAGGTGGTATATTACAAGGGATTCGACTTTTCCTTGAGAGACAAAGCACTTTCATGGTACCTTGCTCTACCAGACAAGACCATCAATGGATGGGTGTGACTGGCCGATGTTTTCTTCACAAAGTTCTACCCACCTGAGAAGGTTCTGAGGAATAGGCATAAGATTATTGGGTTCATGTAGAAGCTTAGAGAGAATCTATATGAAGCATGGGAAAGATTCCAAGAATACCAGAGGGATTGTCCTCACCATAACTATGTGAAAGGAATTTTGGTGACCACATTATATAATGATTTGACATCCACGGAAAGAACAATGTTGAATATTGCAATAGGAAGCGACCTACTGGGCCAAAATCCAAAGAAAAATCACAAATATCATTGATAACATGGATGCTCTGCAAGCAGGTATGGACTATGAAAGAGGTGATAGGGGTTCAGCCAAGAAATAAACATATGAAGGACCTAATGCCGATTCTAAAGCCCCAGAGACTATAATAGCTCAGATATAGAATATTGCTCTAGGTGTTAAGTAGTTGAAGGACACAGATGACAAAGGAAAAGGCAAGACCGAGAAAGTCATGAAGTGTGTTACCTGTGAAGAAGGAGAATATGGAATTGACAATTGTATCTATACTCAACTAGAGGAAGATAGTGACGAAGAAGACACTGAAAATGTCTCTTATGTTAACTTCAAATGACCAGACCACCCTAGTTTCAACTATGGAAACAAAGATATTATTGAAAATGCCCACTAGCTCAGCAATCCACCTAAAGAACCACCAGGATTTGGAAGAGGCGGGGGACAAACTATGCTCGCCCATACCATGAATTATCAACAAATAGAACAAACTATCAAGGCCAAGGACAAAGCTAAAATCAGAGCAGATATTCAAATAGGAAACGACGATCAGAATCAGAGTAAAAGAAACAACCAACCTAACATGGTGTCTGAGCCATTCGAATTTTCAAAAATATAAGCAATAGTAAATGAACAACTAACACAAAGTCCTATAACCAATACGGGTGTCTTAAGCTCGATGCAGACTCAGATGGCTGACATGCATACACAACAAAAATAGATCCATCAACAACTAGATCAGTTGTCATAACTCATCAAAAATCCTTAAGGAAAGATCTCATCCAACATTAAAAGTGCAAAAATGACCACTCTTTGATTTAAAAAAGTCTTGGAGGATCAAAACGAGAAGACTTAGCAAGGGGGAAAGTCCAACGTTGTACCACAGCCCAGACCAGAGATTGTAGAGCAAGTAGCCGAACATGAAGTAGTTTGCGAGAAAGATAAAGCCAAGGGGAAGAACATTGCCAAAGAAAAGAAGTCTGACCCTACTAAGGAGACCTTTGCAAATAGGTAATCGTACTCTCCAAGGGTTCATTTCCCATATAAGCTGATCAAGACCCATTTGAAGAAGAGATATGAGAAATTTATGGAAGTTGTGACAAAATTGCATCTTGATGTGCCATTCTTAGATTCTATTGAGGAGATGCCAACCTACACCAAGTTCTTCAAGGATCGATTACAAAGAGGAGGCAGGGAGACCACATAGAGATAGTGAGTCTAGACAAGATGTCCAGCACTTTTGAACAAGACAAAATGTTAATGAAGAAGAAAGATCCTCAAATATTCACAATTCCTTTCAATGTTGGAGACAATGAGGTAAGATAGAGACTAGTGGATTTGAAAGCAAGTATCAGTCTCATGCCCCTGACTCCTACCTAGAGGTTGGGACTCATAGATATGGTAAAGACCGGTGTGAGTATCCAACTGGCCGACCATACTTTCACAAAGCCTATAGAGATCATTGAGGATGTCCTTATTCATGTGGGATGATTCTTTCTCTCATGGGAGATTGTCGTGATCAATACAATAGAAGATCCAACATGACATATGATCTTTGGGAGAGCATTCCTCTCCATTGGGAGAGCTTTGATTGATGTCGAAGCTAGAATCATCACTCTACAAGTGGTCGAAGCTAGAATCATCACTCTACAAGTGGGGATCATTCATATTGACTTTCACATTCAAGGTTCTATGAGTGGACCGTCTATGTTTGAGCCAGTTTACTTCACGGAAATCAATTCTATGAAGATGTACATGAAGGTAATGCCATGATTGATCCTTTCATGTGAGAACTTAACAACCCTAACCCAATTATCGAGGATCCTAAAGTCATTGAGATTCTAGATTACTTGAACCAACCAGAGGAAGAGTACAGTAGCAATGAAGAAGAAGCCACCAAAACTGCAAGGTATGCTTCGCTAGAACAAACAGGGAAGACAAGGAAGCACCAAAGATGAAACCATAGTTGAAACAATTACCTGAAGGATTAAAGTATGAGTTTCTTGAGATGAAAAAGGAACCTTGTGATTATAAACTCTATCTTGACCAAAGAATAAAAAGAGAAGTTGTTCAAGGAACTAAATCTCCAAAGGAAATCCATAGGTTATTCCATGTAAGACATCAAGGGTTTAAGCCCAATTGTTTGTATGCCTAGAATAAACCTAGAAGAAATGACCAAACCTCTGGCCCAACCTCAAAGAAAACTAAATCAGATGTTGAGGGAGGTAGTCAAGAAGGAGGTGATAAACCTAAGTGACACAAGGATTATATACTCGATTAACGACAGCAATTGGGTGAGCCCTATCCATGTGGGACCCAACAAGGGAGGAATGATTGTTGTGAAGGGTGAAAAGGGAGATGAAGTTGCCAACAAACAATGACTGGATAGAATATGTGCATAGATTACAAAAATCTCAATGCCACCACTAGGAAGGACCACTTTCCACTACCGTTCATTGATCAAGTCCTAGAGCGATTTCCTCACAATTTGTATTTCTACTTCTTGGATTGGTATTCAAGATTCTACCAAGTGCTTATCCACCCTGATGACTAGGAGAAGATTATTTTCACCTGCATTCATGGAACTTATGCTTTCCTAAGTATGCCATTTGGTTTATGCAACACACCTACAATGTTTCATAGGTGCATGATTTCTATCTTTGTAGATTTCTTGGAGGACATAATGGAACCTTTTATAGATGACTTCTCAGTGTATGGAACCAATTTTGACAAATGCCTAGAGAACTTAAGCCAAGTCCTACAAAGGTGTGAGGAGAAGCAATTGGTTCTGAAATGGGGAAAATGTCACTTCATGTACAAGAAGGAATTGTTCTTGGACATAAGATTTTGAAAAGGGAATAGAAGTTGATCTTAGCAAGATAGGGGTGGTACCTGAACTCCCACCCCCTAAATTGGTTACTAGAGTAAGAAGCTTTCTGGGGCATGTTGGATACTATAGAAGGTTTATCAAGGACTTATCTAAGATTGTGAAGCCCCTATCAAGTCTTTTCGTAAAGGATGTTGAGTTGAATTTATAGAAAAATGTCTTGAAACCTTTCATACTCTAAAGAAAGTCTTGGCAACAACTCCAATATTGCAAGCCCCAGCCTGGGAACTGCCATTTGAGATTATGTGTGATGCCAACAACTATGATATTATTGTCATTCTAGGGCAAAGAAAATACAAGAAACACCATGCGATATACTATGCTAACAAGACCCCAGACAATGCCTAGATCAACTACACCACTACTGAGAAGGAAACTCTGGAGATAGTGTTCACCTTCAAAAAATTCAGATCCTGTCTAATTGGATCTAGAGTCAAGGTGTATACATACCATGGTGCCATTAAATATCTGATGCAGAAGAAGGACACCAATCCCAGACTTTTAAGGTGGGCTCTTCTATTGTAAGAGTTTGATCATGAAATTATTGACAAAAAGGGAACAGAAAATGTAATTTCCGACCACTTGTCAAGGATCGTAGTTATTGAAGAGGACCCATTTCCGGTTAATGAATATTACACTGAAGAAGCCTTAATGATGGCAAGATCTATTCATCCCAACCTACCCTGGTTTGTCGATATTTGTAACTACTTAGCTTATCAACAATTTCCACATGATATGAACTACAACGAAGAGAAAAAGTTGCTCTCAGATTTGAAGAACTACTACTGTGACGACCCGCTCCTATTTAAGAGATGTGCAAACAATCTATATAGAAGGTGCATCCCAGAGGAAGAAGTCCCCAATATCCTACACAAATTCCATTCTTTACCATATGGAGGACATCTTGGCGGGGAGAGGACGGCAACAACAGTTTTACAATCTGGAATCTAATGGCCTACTTTATCTAAATATGCACATGCCTTTGCAAAGTATGTGATGAATAACAAGGGACATGGAACACTCCATGAGAAATGAGATGCCCATATCAGACTGGAAAGAAGTAAAAATGTTTGATGTCTAGGGGATTGATTATATGGGACCTTTCCCTTCATCCAAGGGAAACCAATACATTCTTGTTGCGGTTGATTATGCCTCCAAATGGGTGGAAGCGGTGGCGACCCCTACTTGCGATTTAAAGGCAGTTATCAGATTATTAGATAAGACTATATTCCTAAGATTTGGTGTCCCACGGACCATCATTAGTGACAAGGGATCCCACTTTGGGGAATGGTAGTTTGAAGCATTGTTGAGGAAGTATGGGTTAAGCACAAAGTGGCAAGACCTTATCATCCACAGACATCCAGACAAGTTGAAATTTCAAATCGACAAATCAAACATATTTAAGTGAAAACATTCAGCAGGACACACAAGGATTGGTCGATGAAACTTGATGACGTATTGTGGGCTTATCACACCGCTTACAAGACTCTAACAGGGACTACTCCATACTCACTTATTTATGGGAAATCTTATCACCTTGTAATGGAGCTAGAGCACCAGGCATTTTGGGCCATCAAGTTTCTAAACTTGGATTCTGACTGAGCAAGTAAAAGAGATTTCTGCAACTGTAGGAGTAAGAATAGATTAGGAAGCATGCCTATGAAAATGCTAGAATCTACAAGAAAAGGACCAAGTTGTGGCATGATGCCCATCTAAAAAGTAAGGATGTGTCAGAAGGAGATAAGGTCCTTCTATTTAGTTTTGGCATCAGATTGTTTCAAGGTAAGCTTACATCAAGATGGTCTGGTCCTTTCACAGTGGCTAAGATATATCCATCAGGGATGATGGAGATAGTAGTGAAAAGACAAGAACGTTCAAGGTAAATAGACATTGTGTAAAGAGATACTATGAGGAATAAGCATTCATGAGAATATCAGAACTCTAGTTGGAAGAACCCCCACCTACACCATTAAAAGATATTTGAAGGAAGCAATCAAGAAAGTCAAGCTAACTACTATAAACTAGTGCTTCTTGGGAGGAAACCCAAGGATTACTCAACTTTCTTTAACTTTCTAGTCTTTCTCTTCTTTTATTAGACTCTTGATAATTTCTAATCTCTAGTTTCATCTTTAGTTTGGAAATTTTTGTTTCATAATTTGTAGAGAACATAGAATGAAATTATTAATTTCTTTACGTGATCCTTTAATTGTAATTTTACATATTTTCCTTACATCCCTAAGGTTTAGTTTGTTCACTTTGATTGCTTAATTTCTAGTATGTTGAATAAAGTTGAAAATAAAATTCATGAGTATGCTTGATTTCAAAAGATTATTTTGAGCCAATGATCATAGGCCATTGAGATTATTGAAACTTTAGAGAGTGACAAGATTAAAATCTCGGAGACCATTGATACAGATCTTTGGAGACCACTGAAGTGGATTCCCTATGACCAAGGAATCAGTGACCACCCGCATAGGATTTTCAGCAACCGCTAGGAGTTCCTCTGATTCTCAGTGACTTCATCAACGTTGCAATTCTCAACAATCACTAGTCAAGACCTTCAGTGACCATGCACACTCAAAGCATTGGCGACCACTGAGAATAATTCTCAGCTACCATTATACCCCAAGCATATAAAAAACCATTAGGTTAGTATCCTTTCTTCTACCCTAACGGCTAGAAGCGGAAAACCCCTAGAGAATTCTAGAGACAACTAAAGCACAATCCCAATGTTGAAAAGATACAACACCCTACCTCTAGTGAACCCTAAACTGTCATTAACATTGCTTAAGGAAACCACAACGGTGACCGTCCATTGCCAACCCCTTCCCCTTCCCCTTTCCACCTTTATTCAAACCACTGCCAACAGACAGTAACCCTATAACCTTAATCGATTTGATCTCTATCATCACAACATCACTCTTCACATGTAACTGCTCCTTGCCCAAGCAAAACTCCGTTGATTGATTTTTTCTCTTTTCCCTACCAACATTTTAGGGTTTCAAACCTAGAATCACCGTCGAAAGAGGAAAATACCTAATTTGCGAGTTCATCATGATTGTAGTTCATCACGAGTCTAACAAGGGCATCAAAAAACTTTTCAGTGAGTTTTACTCTTTGAATTCTCAACGATCTTGATTTTTGGACATTTCAAGTTCTCAACAACTACTCAGAATAATTCTCGATGACCACTTAACCTAAGTCCTAGGTGACAGTAGAGAATTCCAATGCTATAATTTTTAGCAACCACCTTTACAAAGTTTTTCAGCGATAGCTGAAAACCATAATTCTCAACGACTGCCATGTTAGGATAGGATGATCCGCATTCTCAACGACCGTTGAGATTGTTGAAATCTCAACAACCACCAAAAATTACGGACTTCATTAAAATTGTTGACTATTTCTCCCCTTCCACTTCTCACCCAACCCCCTATTTTAGTTGGTTGAGTGCAACTAACTTCAAATTACTGATAAAAAAAATTCAATTAGTGATCATCAACATCCGGTTTGTTGGATAGATAGGCCACTTCCCTAGGAGAGATGAAGAAGAAATCCAACTAATCAACAAGGCGCCAGAGGGGCATCCCAACATGCCCCAAGACTAAAGGATATAACCACAGTTGTGCAGGGATCAATATGAAGTCCTACTAGAGCATGAGTTCCCCGAATCTGAAGAGGAGTCACATGAAACTGAAGCGACCAGCATATCTGAGTATGTTCTATCTGGAATAGAAACAAGGAAAAAGGGGAAGCAAAAGGTGACAAAAATAGGTTAGGAAACCCCATCAAAGAAGATGAGGGTAGCCACTATGGCTCTCCCAAATACAGGGAGGACAGTGCCAACTAGCATGCCATCAGACGCAGTAGACAATGAGATTCCAAAATAACCTAAAAAGGGTAAAAAGCTACCACATGCCACATTCCAACCTCAAGACCAAAAACACCAGGCCAAATATGAGATGTTCTTGAGGACAAAGACATTCAATCCAACATGATACATAGACATGGAGGCCTTCAAAGAGTTAGTGCTCCACAATCGCATCATAAGTCCTGAAGGGGGAGAACATGTACGTTATATGCATTGCCGTCCAACATTCTTACACAGGGCTCGCCGCTAAGTTCATGTCTCCTCTCATAAAGGTGCATGTTGAAGACAAAGAGATAGATGCGGTAGGAGGAGGATTCAAAGTGCACGTATGAAAGGGGGGCAAGGATTTTTATGTAATAGAGAACATATTGGATGGGATATTTGTTGGAATGCAAGAGCAAGCTAGAGCTAGCATGGTAGCCAGATATGATAAGGAGGAAATAAGATTTAGTAGCACAAGACTTGGGAGAAGCTAATAGGATAGTCCAAGCACAACCCTATGAAATCCAATGCAGCCCAGATGCGCTCCTGCTTTCTAAGGATGATTTAGAAGGTACTTGCCAACACTATGTTCACAAGATCTAAAAATGCAAACATCTCCAAAGGGGACATCTTCTTAATATGTTCAATGCTAGAAAAGAGGGCACTTAACATCGATGGGATACTCATTGACAAATTATCAGCAGCTACCACCCTGATGTGATGATTTTGAGACACATTTATAGACTTGTTTTACTTGCGTTTTATGGGTTTATTGGTCACTTTGGTGGTTAATATTGCATACTTCACTTACTCTAGTCTATAATCCTTTTCAGTATCAAATCTTCTGTATTTTATATTTTTGATCATAAATGATTACAATAATGAGTTTTATTTCGGCTGATTTGGCTTTGTCTTGCAATTTCAAGAAAAATGAGTATATACAGCTATCGATACCATCGACATCCATCGATAGTATCGACATCGTCACAGGAAGACAGCCGCAAGGAATCAAGCAGAGTCGATACCATCGATTGGGAAGTTGATGGTAGTGAGTTACCTTCAGGTTGCCAGCGATCAGCAGTCGATACTATCAACGCTTATAGCTTCAGTGACGAAAAAGGGATAAAACTGACGCCTAAGGGTGTCGATACCATCGACCCGTGTCAATGGTATCGAGTCAGCATCAGGAGGGATGATAGAAAAGAAGGAAGGATTGTCGATATCATGAGGGTTCGATACCATCGACCCGCGTCGATGGTATCGACGCCGTCAGATTATTGTTTGTTCCGGATCGGCCCGAATCCAACAGTGGTGATATTTGGCGACCTAACTTGGTGTTTATACCTAATGACTGTGGCAAGGGGTCATCTATCACGTCATTAGTCGTTGCACAAGTCCGAAGAAGGTGT
This sequence comes from Alisma plantago-aquatica, assembly GCA_963693085.1. Taxonomy (NCBI): domain Eukaryota; kingdom Viridiplantae; phylum Streptophyta; class Magnoliopsida; order Alismatales; family Alismataceae; genus Alisma; species Alisma plantago-aquatica. The sequence continues at coordinate 795,186,668 of OY856414.1, read as the reverse complement.
GGAGAGAAGAACGGAGCCGAGAAGCACGCCCTGATCGTTCCGAGAGCTGAAGAAGATGTTTTCCACCGCCGAAAGGCTGTAGATCACGCACTCTACACCGAGGAACGCTCAGATCTTCTCCGTTCAGGGGTTTACATTACTTCATCCACATTTTTCTCCATGTTTCCCCTTTCTTTAATCATGTCTTGCTCAGAGATGAACATGTGTGGCTAATCCCCTTTGTCTTTAGGACTGGGAGTAGCCCGGGGAATCATTGTATGACGTTTTTATCATAGTAATTCATAATTTGTCTCTTAAATCTGTGGTATGTATGATTTCATTTTCTCCATTATATCATTATGATTGATCACCCTAATGAAAATCTAATGCCCTTAATTGCTTTGAAAGAAGAATTAACGGTTGAAAAGAGACAAAACTCACATTAATTAATAAATCCCTTGAACAAGGTGATGTACGGTTAATGGTGGACACCTAGAGGTCGATTCTAATGCACCTAGTTTAGGATATATGTTACTAAGACAGTGGAACCAACCTAGACGTAGGTAGTGAATTGTATTACGACAGTGAACAATTCTGACTATAGGCCACTACCCAGAATAAGAGGTGAATCTGATTAACTATGTGGAAATTCGTACAATGAAAACCCGCGGTGAAACCGCAATCCTAAAGATCTCCATTTGAATTGATTAAACTAAACCCTTAATCGATTGCTCTATTTTATTCTATTTTCTTTTATTTTTCAACAACTCTCAGAACTTTTTAACCGGTCTAGCTGATTGCGAACAGTTAGTAGTAGTCCACCAACAGTTCAGTGTCCCTGAGTTCGACTCGGGCCTCACAGAGGCCTATACTACATTGGCGCGTGTACTTGCGTTATACGCAAGGTAAAATCGAGTCAAGTTTTTGACATCCGTCGATACTCGCGGAGCACCGGATTGTGTTACAGGTGTCGATACCATCGACACCCCGTCGATGGTATCGATGGGTCTACAACAACTATAGACTCAGTTATAAAAGGAAGGGTTGATTGTCACATCTCTTCACACCTTCAGAGCTTCTTCTGTCCACTTGTTCTTGGAGCGTTGTTGTGCACCCGGAGGCCTGCTACGAGCATCTATGGATCATGATCTCTTCACCAAGCTTTCACCGAGTGGAGATTGTCTTCTCTGACCTTCACCGAGCTCCTTCTTATTCCCTTTCTCTCTGCAACAATGGTGCGCACAGCGGGAGCCTCATCTTCACAGGCGGCACCTATGGAGATCGAGCCTTTCGTTCCTCCATGACCTGGATCTATTTCACGTCTGCGGATCGTTCACCCTTCGGCAGAAGTGCGGAAGGTATACGAGGAGCTGATGAAGAGAAAGATCGAGCCGACCTGCTATGTCGATCGGACTATGGTTCGCGAACTCGGGTTCGAGGCAAATCTCAACCAGTTCTCCAAGGTCATGTGCACCAAACCAACAGGAGGCCAGATGAAGTCCAATACTACGCTGAGGGCCACCCATTTTTCGGTGAGTGGCCGACTTACAAAGAGCTCGTGGCGGAGTTTATGGCGTCACTTGATATCAATGTCGTGCCCAACGACTTGATCACCACCGATCGGGAGTGGAAGAAAGGATGCGTGTCTTTCAGACTCTACAACAACAATTACACCCTCACTCTCGACCAATTCAATTCTATATATAACTAGGCTCATCATGACTACCAGCACAGGAGGCTGGACAACTGGACTGATTATGACGAAATCTTCGCCCAACTGGTGATCGCGCCTCCAGGAAAATCTGTCAGTTACCACAACGCGGTTGTTGCCGACTTCTAGCATCCATTCGTACGGGTTCTACATTGTATGCTTTGCACGACGCTATTTGCTCGCGATGATATCTCGCTGAGTAAAATTTAGGAGACATATTTGTTCTTTCTGTATAAACTGCTGAAGCGCGAGGAATGAAATTGGGGTGCGTTCTTCTTGACGCGCGTGTTGGCTGTGCGGAGGAGCACACAAAAGGCTCCTATCCACTTTGGGGGGCTCATCACACCATTGGCTCTCTACCTTAGGTTGGATTTCTCCCAGCTTACTCTGTTTTCCAATAGGAACAAGGTCAACCTCCATCATCTGCACCGCTCCAACCTCCTCCTGCTCCGTGATGGCTTGGCTTATGCACATTGCCACGTCAATCACGAATATCAAGAATGTGTGCTTCCCGACCCCGTTTTCAACATTGAGGGAGCTCAGCATTTTCAGTGGCCTATCATCGCCATCGATGACTCTGATGAAGACGGCAGTAATGATGACAATGATGATGACGGCGATGAGCATGAAGAGGAAGAGGAGGCTTTCACTCCTCTTCGGGCACGAGTAGCACCCCAGAAGCGTCCCCGTTTCCACCCGGGTGAATCATCCGCTTCACAGCCTCCACCACCTCAGCCCTCTCATCAAGGAGAGGATGTCTATTCGATGTAAGGAATGTACTCGATGTTGCAGGAGATTCATCAGACCCAGCAGTAGCATACAACTTCATTCGTCAGTATGCAGGATACCACGAACCGGCTTTTCGATAATCAGCAGGCTATTTACGAGAATGAGCGTCTCCTCTTCGCCTACCAACAGAATATCCATGACAGGTTGCATAGGATGGAGATGCAACAACAACCTTTCTACGACAACTACTGGAGCCAAAATTATTTTGGGGGGTATCCTCAACCTCCGTCGATGCCCCAGTATGATCTGAGTTTCCAGGGTCAATACCCATCTTGGGACCCCACAACCCCGCAGTATCCACCCCGACCTGCAGAATGATTGGTATCACTGTTCCACCATTTAAGGTTGTTTTTTACTATGAGGCCATAGTCGAATTCAAGCTTAGGTTGGGAGTTGGAACATCTTCTATCCTTTATTTTTCTTAGTTTTATCCTTTATTTCTTTGTCTTTTGTCATTTATTTTTCTTAGTTCTTAGTTTTCTGTAGGATCCACACTCTATCTAGTATAATTGTGGGTGTCTAAAGTCATGTGTCATCTCTACGTTTGTACATGGGAATCAAGGGTAAATTTGTAAATTTTCGTGCTTTTGCAAGCTTGTGTTGTTCAACCTTGAGCACATGATTCAAGAAAATAATTGGGTTTGTCAACTCTAAAATAGGAAACCACAACTGTACATTCCCATGATTCACGAAGAGTGGACAGAATTGGTTGTTTGAGCCTAAACTGACCAAATGATAATGAGACCTTAATCTGAAATAAGAGAGAGAAACTTCTTAATTTTTATACAGGTCAGTAAGGAGGGACACATAATATTTTCTAAAGGTTCAGTCAATTAATCTTGTGATCTATCCACCCCATTGTTTTCATACTCCACCATAAGAACTGGAAGCACATTACAGTTTTCATCTCTTTGATTGCATCCCATGTAGATAGGTCTTGCATTACAACTATTCTTACATATTTTTGCATGAAAAAAAGAAAGATAGAGTAGTTATACATGCACATTATCCTTAGGTGTGTGTCATTTAATTACATAACTATCATTGTGTAGTTGCATTCACATCTTTGTGCATATAGTACATCATGCATCTTATGTCTTCTGAAACATTAAAGGTGGTGAACTTGTTCCATACCCTCCAAATAGAATGCTTCAGATGCACAAAAATGTAATAAGAAGTGAGCCGGACAAATATTTCATTGTCACCTATGAAAATGAGGGCTTGAAAAAAAAATTGAAAAAAAGAGAAAAAAAATAAAAGAGAATTGAGAAGTAAGTAGGAATGAGAGGGAGAAAGGAACATGTTCTCACTTGCATACTAAGAAGAATAAGCACATGGTGAAGTTTTCTTAGATATTCCATCTCACCGTGAGACGGAATGATAGTGCATGCATCATTCCACCCAAATGTAGGCATTAGGGCATTTTCATTTGCATATGCATCATTTGGATCATTTTTTTATTTGTGCATGTTAAAACTGTATTATGCTTCCATTTCTTCCACAGCCACCTATTCCATCTACCCGTTGCTCGAATTGGTAGGCCATCGTGATCATCTCTTCACTCATTAATACCAGGAGAGCTGCTTCCATTTAGATGGTAGTTAGGACGAGCAATGTAGATAGAAGATCACAAGATGCACCGAGTCTAGACTGGAGGATTTTATTATGTGAACTGTATTATGTGATAGTGTTCATCAATTTTGAGTTAGATATCTTTTATGCATGATTATTGTCGCCTTGAGGGTAATTATCATTCTGTGGTTAGTAAGGGCCAGATTGTGAATATATGGCGGGGATCATATGGCGAAGTCTGTTGTGATAATCTATTCTTTAGTTGACCCTCGCAATTCTATTCTAGAGTTTTGTTGCTCGAGGACGAGCAATGTTCAAGCTTAGGGGAGTTTGATGCGATGATTTTGAGACGCATTTATAGACTTGTTTTACTTGTGTTTTATGGGTTTATTGGTCACTTTGGTGGTTAATATTGCATAATTCACTTACTCTAGTCTATAATCCTTTTCAGTATCAAATCTTCCGTATTTTATCTTTTTGGTCATAAATGATTACAATAATGAGTTTTATTTTGGCTAATTTGGATTTGTCTTGCAATTTCAGGAAAAACGAGTATATACAGCTGTCGATACCATCGACATCCGTCGATAGTATCGGCACAGTCACAGGCAGACAGCCGTAAGGAGTCAAGCAGAGTCGATACCATCGACTGGGAAGTTGATGGTAGCGAGTTACCTTCAGGTTTCCAACGATTAGCAGTCGATACTATCGACACCAAAGTCGATACTATCGACACTTATAGCTTCAGTGACGGAAAAGGGATAAAACTGACGCCTAAGGGTGTCGATACCATCGACCCACGTCGATGGTATCGAGTCAGCATCAGGCGGGATGACAGAAAAGAAGGAAGGATTGCCGATATCACAAGGGGTCTATACCATCAACAAGTGTCGATGGTATCGACGTCGTCAGATTATTGTTTGTTCCGCATCGGCCCGAATCCAACGGTGGTGATATTTTGGCGACCTAACTTGGTGTTTATACCTAATGACGGTGGCCAGGGGTCATCTATCACATCATTAGCCACTGCATAAGTCCCGAGAAGGTGTGGAGAGAAGAACGGAGCCGAGAAGCACGCCCCGACCATTCCGAGAGCCGAAGAAGACATTTTCCACTGCCGGAAGGCTGTAGATCACGCACTCTATGCCGAGGAACGCTCAGATCTTCTCCGTTCAGGGGTTTACATTACTTCATCCACGTTTTTCTCCATGTTTCCCCTTTCTTTAATCATGTCTTGCTCAGAGATGAACATGTGTGGCTAATCCCCTTTGTCTTTAGGACCGGGAGTAGCCCGGGGAATCATTATATGATGTTTTTATCATAGTAATTCATAATTTGTCTCTTAAATCTGTGGTATGATTTTGTTTTCTCCATTATATCATTATGATTGATCACCCTAATGATAATCTAATGCCCTTAATAGCTTTGAAAGAAGAATTAACAGTTGAAAAGAGACGAAACTCACATTAATTAATAAATCCCTTGAACAAGGTGATGTACGATTAATGGTGAACACCCAGAGGTCGATTCTAATGCACCTAGTTTAGGATATAGGTTACTATGACGGTGGAACCGACCTACACTTAGGTAGTGAATTGTATCACGACAGTGAACAATTCTGACTACAGGCCACTACCTGGAATAAGAGGTGAATCTGATTAACTATGTGGAAATTCGTACAATGAAAACCCGCGGTAAAACCGCAATCCTAAAGATCTCCATTTCAATTGATTAAACTAAACCCTTAATCGATTGCTCTGTTTTATTCTATTTTCTTTTATTTTTCAACAACTCTCAGAACTTTTTAACCGGTCTAGCTGATTGCGAACAGTTAGTAGTAGTCCACTGACAGTTCAGTGTCCTTGAGTTCGACTCAGGCCTCACATAGGCCTATACTACATTGACGCGTGCACTTGCATTATATGCACGATAATATCGTGTCACACCCCAAAACGGGATAACAAACTTTTGCATGAGAGGCCAAATAACTCTTATTGCATCTTACTTCATTGACCTAGAAGAAATGAGACTGCATGAAGTAACTAATGGAAATAGCCAGATTGACATCAAGTACCTCATCACAACCAGGATACTGATACAACAAGGAAGAAAGTTCTACTACAGACAGGCTAAGTCAGATACCCTCCTCCCTCTCCCAAAATGAGCCACTATGATGCTCAAAAATTGAGGCCAACCAGAGATGATATAGACAAAATGTTTTTTGGTATGATTGGGAAAGATGTAGACTCACCCTCACCTTCCATCATCTTAGAAGAAGAAGAAAAAGAGTAAGAAACATAACCAACAAGACCAGAGAAGAGGAAGAAACTACCGGTCAAGGTCTGCAAGGTAGTCTTCAAGACACCAACATTATCACTACAACCAATCCAATCACAACTAAAGGTTTCACAATGTAAAGAATAACCAATCTCAATAGAATGGGATACCATTTATGAAGAAAGGATCAATGTTGTTGCTAGTGCCCTACCTACCTCACGTTTGGATGGGGGAGTGCTAGATGTACTTGTCGCAAGGCTAGAGGGACGGCCAAGTATCCCAGAAGTGTTCAGGTAAAAGAGACAAAATTCATTGTTTTAGGTACAATAATACCTAACACCATCAGAATAGACAAGTTTTAATCAGGCATTAGAGATAGAACAACCAACCCCATCTCAACATGAAGTCAAGAATTCGGTACCTCCACCATGAACTGGTGCACCAAATGCATCCTATATACCACAGCATGAACAACAATGATCAACAAGTCTGGGAGAAGAATTAGGGTGTTGATTCGACGCTATATGTGAGAAAGAGCAAAGCTCTTCTTCCAATACACTCCTTATTTCCTCTAGTTTGCAAGTTCTAACTATGCAGGTAGAACACCTAGATGAGAGGACAGCAATCCTCCCCTAGTTCATGCAAGACATCCTCACCTGTCAAAGAGAAATGATACAAACAATTCAAGCTATTACGGCAGAGATGGAAAAACTGAGGAAGGAGAGGGATGAGATGTAGAGAGATAGAGAATCATGTGCAAAGAACATGAGGAGTGCCTATGTGAGATGGAGAAAGAATAGTGTTACATGGAGGAGTAGCGTGCCAAAAAAATATAAAATAATATTGCCATCCCTTCACCGTCACAAGCATCTTTGAGTCCCTTAAACCCTAATGAACACAAAGAGGAAGAAGTTGCAAGCATACCTACAGTGCTGAGAGAGGTGTCAATCCAGAAGAGGAGTTGTCACCATATTATGAGGCATCTACATCCAAAGTCAATGCCACAGTGCAAGAGTTTGATTTAAACTCTTCACCAACAGAGGACGACTCTGGCCTGGAAGACCAACCTATAGGAGAAGTAGTTAGGCAGAAGAAAGAAAGCACTAAAAAGTCCATAACTTATGATGATGTGATGCTCAGCTGGTACCTTGAGAATATGAAGATAGGTATTTACATATGTAACGTCTACTTACAAGATTCAGACCATAAAAACCATAATGATGGCATATACAACGGAAAGATGGCTTCCACCCTTTCCACACTAGATGCAACAATGCTTGAGACAATGTTGGAAGAGTCAACACCACCAACAGATGTTGTAGCTACAACAATAATGCCACCCTCACTGGAAATTTTAGCAGTACATCCACAAGACAAGGTGATGATAGAAAACAATGATAGTATGTGAAGGGACATCAGAAGAATAATAAGGTGACCTTGCCTCTTTCTTCATAGGTGCATCACCAAGAGAATAGAGGCCACCACCAAAAGCATCACCAAGAGGACGGATGCCTCCCCTATTACCTTACAAGCTGACGGGAATGGACATGCCATTGGTGTCCTACATTTCATGTAGGGATGTTCATGTTCTTGCATACTTACTAGATGAAAATCTTCCTGGGACAGATGTTATATACAACAATCAGGGGAAAATTCTTACTAGAGAACATTTTCGGGAAATTTTCCAGAAAAGAGCATGGGTACACAAAAGTCTATTCAATGTGCTCTATGTTATGGTGCTAGAGGAGTTCCTTCATGCTAAAAAGGTACAACCCATGTTCAACAGAACAGCTACCATAAAAAAGAATCTTTATGAAAACATCTTCAATTTAGAACCCATCAAGGATCTACAGGAGGTCATTACAAGAGAAGGAACACATTTCGTCACCTTGCCTATCAGAACCATTAAACATTGAGCACTAATTGTAGTAGATATTTACAACCAACGGATGATGATTTATAACTATTGTAGTATCAAGTTTCCTAGTGCCTCTCTTGTGTTAAGAGAAAAGAAGCACGTGAAATTCTGAAGGTGTCAATACGCCTCCAATATGCCATTCATAAGGTCAGCACCCGCCATGTCTCTTACTGGAAGAACTTCACAATAAACACTAAGGTTTCATAAGAATTACAAGGGTCAGGGGATTGTGCATTCATCATACTACACCTGATTGAAGCAGTAAATAAAGGCATCCCCTTTGAAGATTTGTTTCTTGAAGACTTGCATGGACATCAAGGTATATACACAATGAAGGTCATCTACGATCTTCATTTATTCAACAACCCGGTGATGCCCCCTGATCTGGTGCCTCATAGACTACATATGGGAGTACTACTACCTGAGAAGCAGTCATATAATGAGTAGCTATGAACCCTACAAAAGGACTGAATCTGGGCAAGCGTGAAAATGGAAGGTCAGATGGCAAGCAGAGAAACAAGATCAAGATGAGGTCAAGCCTAAAAGAGCAAGAAAATGAAGAACATGTAACCCAGACCCAGCCGGTCTCAGTAACCCCAGCCCTCACAACCATTCTAGAACTTGATGAACAACTAGACATAACAACGCATGAGGAGGGAGAGATCAAAGATGAAGATCTATAAGAAGCATGATCTAAAGGGCCAGTTGGGACAATAGAAGCTAGATTCCCAAACTTCAACAAATGGTCGTGTGAAGACCTATCTCTAGAGTCATTGTAGATAATAATGAAGAGCTTGAAAGCAAACGACAAACTGAGGGAGGTGGTATTTGAAAGAGTAGGAATATGTGTCCTAAAGAATGATCTTCGTGACACACTACGACCTCACAGTTACATGGCCATGAGTATAATGACAATCCAATTCCTTCTCAGAGATGGTATGCCTAATACACACATGGCTTACTTTATGTTGGCAGAGGATATCATTCATAATAGGGAATCTAGTGAGAAGGAATGACTAGTACAATGTTGAAAGAGTTCACTGCCAAAATTCATATTCCTGCCCATACTGCATGACAATCATTAGATGCTACTGGCGATAAACATCAAGGTGAAGTCTATGGCTCTCTACAATAGCTCTAATGTAGCCTTCTCCTTGAAGAAGTATACTAATGCAACAACACCAAAGAGCGTCACAGAACAGAAAGTGCAATCCAATGCAGCATGCAGAACTGATAATTGTAATGATACAAGTCCATGGAAGAGGAAACGAATACAAACCCACTAAAGAACCACAGTTATTCCATTGAATCTCTCAATATATCAAAAATCTAACAACTTTGGTTTCCACTGCCTCTATTAGATGTCAGCTCTACCAGAACGGGGAGTGAAGATCAAAAGTAAGAAGCAGGAGCGGTACACATGATTTGATGTGTTTATGTTGACATTGCATTCTAGATGGGTTACCAAAGACCCCAGAAATTAAGAGTGAAACTATCCTGTTTATTTCCAACTTCTCTACCTTTGACACTCTAGGATGGAGTGTATGATAAGTTTGGGGGGTTATAAATGGGCGTGAAAGGTACCTATCATATGCCATCTTCTCAATTAAAGTGTCCCGCTGATTTTGTAATCCCCTTATTTTATAGTATTGAGAATTTTGATCTAATTCTAATCTTGAACATGCCCTCCCCCATGTGAGGAAATTTTTGAAAAAGTTCTAAATTTTCTGACAATTAGAAACGAATACAACAGGGACAATTTTAGATCCATTTTTTCTGGATACAGTCATAACTCCCATTTGTAGACTTTTTGCCTTTAGGCTAACTCTTAGTGTAACTATTTCAATAATGACGGATTTGGGCTATTTAATTTACCTAAAAACCCGAGTGTGACAATGTTGCAACGTCGGCCTTACCTCAAGAAAATGTTTTAAGATACTTGTCTTCCCAAGGTGAAGCCTCAAAGCAAGGAGGACTTTGTCTAGTACACTCCTGATTGGTCACTCTGCTCCCAAGTATAGATAAGAAGGCACAAAACTCTGTAAAGGAGGAAACAACCACCCCTTATAGTTCAAAAATTCCCACTTTTGGATCAAAAGAGGCTTGGCAGACCAAAACTTCCTTGAATTTCTATCATCCCCAAGCATGTGAGCAAGAATTTAAGTGGAGTGGAATAAAGTCATGAGAGTTGTGCCCAATAAGATGTTGAAAGTCTTCCCCCAGTAGGTGTATTGTTGTACTTAAAAATGCAGATGTGTTGTTCCTGGTAGTGAGTTCTGGAAGCCAAAATTTTATACACCTACCTTTTGAAGGAAACCTCACATAATCACCTGACATTACATCAGGACCCGATTGGGTAAAATTGTCATTAAACAGTGAACATGGTTGAGGAAATTTAAGAATGACAGGAACACTGCAACCTTATCCTACCCCAACACAATAGTTAAGTTCTTCAAAAGAAATAACAATAGTAGAAGTTGGGTGTGAAAACTACCTCAACTAGAACCTTTTGCAAGTACCGCCTGGAAAAGGATCATGAGTGTATCACTATGAAGAAATCCTTCATCTGAAGAAGGTTTTAGCAGACAATATGAGTATCACAACTCTTGATTAAAGAGAGAGAGAGAGTCTTGGGATTAATATCACCTAGACACGATACATATGTCTCGACTTAAGGCTGATGTAATAACATTTTTCACACTAACAAAAACAATGATCTAATAATTACCTTTCAAGTTATTTGATGCTCTAATTATACTTTTTAGCCTGAGGACAAGCTAGACTCTAAGTTTGTGAGAGTTGATAAAATCCAATTTTGTGGATGTTTGAGTGCCTATTTTACCATCAAATTGTCATTTGATTACATTTTAGCATGAGTGACCTATTGTTTTTGGCTATTTTTGCTATAGATACCTAAACTCATCCCTCTTTTATTTTGCATGGAATACACACCTTGGTGATCTCTAAGCATAAAATCAAGTGGTCATCGAGGTTATGACACCTCTGTGACCGATAGGTTTTACTCCGAGTCAAGTGGTCGCTGACCGTGAGATCTCATCGACCATCAAGCCATCTCACCTTAAGGACCGATAGGGACTGTGTCACTTCTATAATGAATGGCCTTAGTGTCCCTGCGACTGTAGAACAAGTCATCTCTGCGACTGACAAAATTACTTCTTCGACGATCATTCCCATTAGCCATCCTCCGTGACCACCTACCCAAGGAACCACTAGAGGTGATTGGTAGCAGCAATTGATGGAACCATAGAGATCACTAAGCTTACAAGCTCATAAACCAATGAGGGTCGGTACCTCAATGACCACTGAGGATTCAAGTTGGTCATCTCGAGGACCAGTGCCTATAAATAAACACCCAATTCATCCATGAAGAGGTTCGCAAGGTGTGAGAGACGATGAAATGTTATCGCATTCCAAAGCCTCCATCAATATGTCATTGGTACTAAATCTTTGAAGAGAAAAGTCTAGAAGAGAGAGAGAGGATTCACACCATCACCAACACCCTCAGCCTATACTTTGAAGAATGACTAGCTACTCCACCACACCCACACCGGATCTAGACCTGAAGGAGATGTGCATCAACTTCAGTCATGTTGTGGTCCGAGTTGGTGTATCTCCCTTATTCTCCACTAGATCTATTCATCTGCCTCCATCTACTTTATTCATTTTGCTATTTCTCTCTCTTGTCTCACAACTCTTATAAATCCATAATTCAACTCATGAACATGAGTGGTGACGTGTATTTTACTACGCGCTTAAACGCAAGTATACGCGTCGAGTAATATAGGCCTTGTGAGGCCCGAGTCGAACTCAGGGATACGTGAATTATTGGAGACTTCTACTAACTAATCGCAATCAGCTAGACCGATTAACAAAGTAGGGTTTTGTTGTTCAAATTAAAAGAAAATAAAAATCAAACAAAGAAAACAATCGATTAAAGGTTAATTTAATCAATAAAAGGGATATCTTTAGGATGGCGGTTTCACCGCGGGTCAACATTGTATTAGATTTCATATAATTCCTCACACTTCTCTCTCTATCCGGGTAGTGGCCTGAAATGAGAATTACCCACTGTCGTGGTGTAATCCACTACTTAGATTTAGGTTGATTCCATCGTCATAGTAATCATTCCCCTAAACTAAGCGCATTAAGATCGGTCCCTCAGTTCCCACCATTAATTTTACAACTCCTTTGTCAAGGGTTTTATTAATTAATGTAGAATTCGTCTCTTTTCAACCGTTAATCCTTCTGTCGAAGTGATTAAGGGCATTAATTTATTATTATGGTGATCAAACATAACAATAGCAATAGAGAAAATGAATTTATACCACGGATATGAGAGAAAAATATGAATTATCAATATAAAATCATCATACAATGTATCCCCGGGCTACTCCCGGTCCTAAAGATTGAGGGTTTTAGCCTCTCATGTTCATCTTACACGAATACATGGTAGAAATTGGGGAATTCATAAGAAAAATGTGAAATAAATGGGAAAACCCCTGAACGGAGAAGAACCGGTGGATCCTTGGCGTAGAACACAAGCTTTCCCCGCCTGTCGGTGGTGGAAATTGTCTTCGGCAGCGTCCGAATCACCCGGGATGAGCTTCTCGGCCTCCGTTCTCCTTTCTCTCCTCCTCGGCACTCGTGCAAAACCAAAAACGAGATATTCTCCCTCCTGGGCGGCCGTCATTAGGTATAAGTCCCTAATTAGGTCGTCAAATAATGACAGCCGTCCGATTGATATCAAAACAGATCCAACGCATATCTGCCGGCGTCGATACCATCGACGCGGGTCGATGGTATCGACCCAGCGGATTAGCGGCAGCTTTCCTTTCTTTTATTCTGAGTGCCTGTGGTGATCTCGATACCATCGACTTGTGTGTCGATGGTATCGACACCTTTAGCGTCGGTTGTTGTCGTTTAGCGACGCTGTAGCTCTCCTTGTGTCGATGGCATCGACTTGGGTCGATGGTATCGACACTGTATTGCTTTTCTCGGCTGACAACCTGTGGCTTGGTCGATGGTATCGACTTCCGTCGATGGTATCGACGGAAGCAGATACTTGTTTTTCCTGAAATTTCACAACAAGACCAAGTAAATCCACACAATTTATAATAAGATGATAAATAATGCTCAAAATAGTAAAACAAAGGGGATTTGATATAAAATGATGGCAAAGACCAAATAAAGTGAATTATGCAATAATATCCATGAAAATGAGTAATTAAGGCACAAAACACATATGAAATAGGTCTCTAAATGCGACTCAAAATCATAGCATCAAACTCCCCTAAGCTTAAACATTGCTCGCCCTCGAGCAACTAATCCTTAGAATAGAATTGCAGATGTCAACTAACAATCAACACATCACCCCACATCCCACATGACTCCCACTGGACATTCTCAAACCGGCCTTTCCTAATCACAGAACAGTAATTACCCTACAGGCGACAATAATCATCAATAAAAGAAATTATCCTTCAAACCGATGAACACTATCCCATAAGGCAGTTAACATAATAAAATTTGCCGATTCAGCATTAGTGCATCTTGTGATCGCCTACACTACGTTGCTCGCCCTAACTACCATCTACATGGAAGCAGTTCTCCTGATAAACATGAGTGAGGAGAAAATCACGGTGGCCTACCGATTCGAGCAACGGGTGGATGGAATGGGTGGTTCATGGGAGAATATGGAAGTATTACACAGTTTCAATATGCATATAACAAAATGCCCTAAATGATGCAAATGCACATTAAGAATGCCCTAATGCCTAAAAGTGGGTGGAATGATGCGTGCACTAACCTTCTACCTCAAAATTAGATAGAAATCTACTCAAGCCACATCATGTACTCAATTCCCCTGTTATACAAGTGATATCATTCCTTTCTCCCTCTTATTCCATTTCCTTCTAAATTCTCTTCTCTTTTTTTTCATTTTGTTTTTTTTTCTTTTAGATTTTCAGATTTTTTTTCTTTTAGCCCACATATCCATAATTGCTTAGAGCTACATGTGTTAGGCTATTTTCTTCATGATTGGAAATCTTTGTACTAATGCGAGGGTATGGAACAATTTAGATCACTTTTCAGGACAACTGAGGTACATGGTGTACTTATGCATGAAAATCATGAAAGTTATGAGTGTGACTACATGACATGCACCTAAAGGTAATGTGCATGTATCATCGTATATTTTTTTTTTCGTTGTATGCAAAATTATGAAAATAGGAATGCAAACCCTATCTACATGTTATGCACGCAAAAGAAATTGAAACTGCACTTTACTTCCAATTCTTGGGTGGATTATAGAAAATGGGGTGGAATGATCACAAGATTAAGTGACTGAACCTTAGAAGAAAATTATGTTTCCCTCCTTACTGACATGTGTAGTAGTTTAAAGGGTTCTTTCTCTTACATCTGATTAAGGTCTCATTACCATTTGATTAGTTTAGGCTCAAACAACCGTTACTATCCACTTTTCATGAGTCAATGGGGGTGTGAGTATGACATATTGCTTCAAAGTTGACATAATCAATCATTTTCATAGAACAAGTTCCCCAAGGACAACCAAGTAAAGCTATCCAAATGACACAGAAAAATTTTAAATTCCCTTAATTTCCCCATGAAAACAGCAAGATGACAATTTTTAAGACATCCACGATTACACTAGATAGATGTGGATCCTAAATAAAAACTTAAAATTGCAAAAACAAATAACAAAGCAGAAACTAAAAACAACTAAAGAAAAGATAAAAGATAGAGCTGTTCCAGCCACCCCCCTAAGCTTGAATCCGACTATGGCCTCATAGTCAAAGACTAACTTAAGGGCAGAACAGTGATACCCTGATCAATCTTGCGGAGGCGGTGGTGGGTATTGTGGTGCCGTGGGGTCCGGATTTGCTCTAGATGACACTTGGCACAAGTGGAGGAAGAACTCGTTGATGACTTCATTTGACCAATAACTCCGTCTTGAATAACTGACAATGCTGTGTGCCCGTCGATACCATCGACGGAAGTCGATGGTATCGACTCGCTGATTAGGGCAACTGCCTCGCGAGTCCGGCTGCCGCCTTTTTCACTTGTAAATGTCGATACCATCGACCTGTGTGTCGATGGTATCGACTCTACTGAGTCGATTTCTTCTAAAAATCTCCAGAGATCTCGATGGTATCGACTGGCATGTCGATACCATCGACCTTTATTGCACAGCCTGCCTGTAGGTATGTCGATACCATCGACGGGACCGTCGATAGTATCGACTCAGTGCGATTTTTGCAGCTGTCAACCTGAACCCATGTCGATACCATCGACCAGTGTGTCGATGGTATCGACCCTGCCTGTGCCTGCACATCGAACAAACGGATCAAGGTATCTTCTTTACACTAAAATTTAAACGAAATAAAAGCAATCTACAACTATATCTAAACTATCCTAATGTACCAATGGTTGGGTTGCCTCCCAACAAGCGCCCTTCTTTAACATCTTAGGCTAGACGGCTTGACAATCATCATCTTTTCACCTTGGGAACTGGACTTAGAGGATCATTCAGTAATTTGAATTTGACTCGATCTCCTCCAATACCCAAGGACAAAGTACCTCTCCCTAAGGCAGTCACAACATCCGCCGTTGCTTGAAACGGTCTTCCTAGGAGAATTTCACAGCTGTGGAGTGGTGGCACATCCATGACGACAAAGTCCACCGGAAATATGAATCTATCCACTTTGACTAGAACATCTTCACATACTCCATAGGGTCTCACAGTAGACCCATCCGCCAATTCAATTGTTACAGCCAACTTCTTTATCTCTTTTAACCCCAGCTTTTGAAATGTCGCCAAAGGCATGAGATTTATGCTAGCGCCAGAATCACATTGCGCTTTAGGGAAATGTTGACCACCTATTGAGCACGGTATGTAAAAACCTCATGGGTCCTTTCTCTTCTTTGGTGAACTCCCTTGGATCATAGAGCTCATCGTCTCATTCATCCAATAAATTTCATCGTCTTTTATCCGCCTCTTCTTATTGATGATTTCCTTGATAAACCTCCCATAGGCGGGTACTTTCTCGATCATCTCCACTAATGGAATATTGATGTGGAGTTTTCGGAATATCTCCAGAAATTTCTTAAAGTGACGATGCTCTTTCTTTGACTTCGGATTTACCGGATCTAAAACATCAGCTGCATCAACACGCCTGTGAGGTGGCACATAAGAGCTTTTCGGGGGTACCTCCCCTAAGCTTGCTTCAATCATTCCCTCGGACGTGGGCTTTGGCGAGACATCATAAATAGTAGCAGCTTGTTTTGGTTCCTCTCTCGCCTCAGATGTCTCCACATGTGCACAAACAACCTGCACCTGCTCCTCTTGCCTAGATGGAGATACCATACTCACAACTCTCTCTGATTTTCTGAAGAAATGGTTTCCACCCGGCAATCTATAGTAAGTGCGTGGATACGGTATCGCCGGTGTTGCATTCACATTGAAAGTCATTTTTCTTTCTTCTACAGCTTCTCGCACCTGAGATTCCTCATTTCTTACCACTGACATGTACTTAACCTGATGATGTGCTTGGGCCAAGTTCGCATTCTCAGCTGGTTTATGTTGATTGGCATGCTTGATGGCCGCCACTTCACTTGAAATCTGAGCCATGGTGGTCTCTAATGCCCGCATTTGCGCTCCATGGCTTTGCAGCGTCTGCCCAAACTTGGTTAGAATATCACCTTGAGATTGCAATTGTTTTCCAAACATGGCCATCATCTCTTGGTTTTGCTGGACCATTTGAGTTAGTAATTCAGTGTTCTTATCCTCGGTTCTTTGCTGTGGTTTGGCATCCGGATCCTGCAGAAAATTATTCGGATCCTTCCATGAAAACGTTTTATCCTTTCTCCATGCATAGTCATTGTTTCTATAGCCCTGTTGTTGCATGAACTTCACTTGGGCTTCCTCATCCTCAGATGCATCTTCCTTAGTTAGCAGCTTCTTGGCTAGAAGATCTAGCTTGTCATTCAGCTCCCTAACTGTTCTGGATTCGCCGGCAGCCTTGACATGTTCCACTGCACCTCGGTCGCCCCATGACTGTTTCCTAGCCATGTTCTTTAATATCTCCCAGCATCTTGTATCAGTGTTGTTCAAGAAAAATCCGGAGCCAGCCGAGTCCAAATTGCTTCTATCATGCTCGGAGAGAGCAAAGTAGAAGATTTTCACTTGGGTTTCCTTGTCCAGTCCATGGTGTGGACATCTCCTCAACATGACTTGGAATCGCTCCCAAGTCTCAGAATAAGTCTCACCCGCCTGTTGGGTGAAATTGTGGATCTTCCGGATCATATCATTGGTCTTCTCAGGAGGAAAGAACCTCTCGAAGAAAACCTCCACCATGTGATCCCATGATTCAACAAACTCGTCGTCGAGGTTATGAAGCCACTCTCTTGCCACTCCAGCCAAGGAACTCGGGAATAACTTGAGATAGAGCACATCCTGCGGAAATCGATCTATCTTCACCATATCGCAGTTCTCCACAAACTGACTAATGTGTGCCACTGGATCTTCATTTTTCAGTCCGTGAAATGCATTGGATTTGACCAAATTAATCAGTGCTAGGTCGATCTTGTATGTAGGTATGTTTAGCCCCTGTTTCTTTATAGGCCCCTTTGATGCCGAGGAAGAAGACGCCTTGATCTTCTCCCATATTGTCTGTGCTTCAGCCATTACTTCTTCTTGTTCTTGCTCAGATTCAGAATTTATATCACTGTGGTGTTCCTCCTCGTAGTAGTCCTCGTCCTCTGGTCCCGCAGATGGAACCTCAGGTGTGCGATTCACGTAGTCTCGACTACGTGTGTGCACCATGCAAAGTACCTGAAAAAAAATGGAAATAGGGGTTCAGTACAATGCTTTGAACGAGTCAACACAATTATAGAGAAATAAAGGAATTTTTTTTTAAATTGTTTTAAAATAAATTAAAAAAATGTGGCCTAGAATGGCCGCTCTTAGCACTCAAAGTGCCAATAATTCGCCATATCCCCGGCAACGGCGCCAAAAACTTGACGTGTATTTTACTACGCGCTTAAACGCAAGTATACGCGTCGAGTAATATAGGCCTTGTGAGGCCCGAGTCGAACTCAGGGATACGTGAATTATTGGAGACTTCTAAACTAATCGCAATCAGCTAGACCGATTAACAAAGTAGGGTTTTGTTGTTCAAATTAAAAGAAAATAAAAATCAAACAAAGAAAACAATCGATTAAAGGTTAATTTAATCAATAAAAAGGGATATCTTTAGGATGGCAGTTTCACCGCGGGTCAACATTGTATTAGATTTCATATAATTCCTCACACTTCTCTCTCTATCCGGGTAGTGGCCTGAAATGAGAATTACCCACTGTCGTGGTGTAATCCACTACTTAGATTTAGGTTGATTCCATTGTCATAGTAATCATTCCCCTAAACTAAGCGCATTAAGATCGGTCCCTCAGTTCCCACCATTAATTTTACAACTCCTTTGTCAAGGGTTTTATTAATTAATGTAGAATTCGTCTCTTTTCAACCGTTAATCCTTCTGTTGAAGTGATTAAGGGCATTAATTTATTATTATGGTGATCAAACATAACAATAGCAATAGAGAAAACGAATTTATACCACGGATATGAGAGAAAAATATGAATTATCAATATAAAATCATCATACAATGTATCCCCGGGCTACTCCCGGTCCTAAAGATTGAGGGTTTTAGCCTCTCATGTTCATCTTACACGAATACATGGTAGAAATTGGGGAATTCATAAGAAAAACGTGAAATAAATGGGAAAACCCCTGAACGGAGAAGAACCGGTGGATCCTTGGCGTAGAACACAAGCTTTCCCCGCCTGTCGGTGGTGGAAATTGTCTTCGGCAGCGTCCGAATCACCCGGGATGAGCTTCTCGGCCTCCGTTCTCCTTTCTCTCCTCCTCGGCACTCGTGCAAAACCAAAAACGGGATATTCTCCCTCCTGGGCGGCCGTCATTAGGTATAAGTCCCTAATTAGGTCGTCAAATAATGACAGCCATCCGATTGATATCAAAACAGATCCAACGCATATCTGCCGGCGTCGATACCATCGACGCGGGTCGATGGTATCGACCCAGCGGATTAGCGGCAGCTTTCCTTTCTTTTATTCTGAGCGCCTGTGGTGATCTCGATACCATCGACTTGTGTGTCGATGGTATCGACACCTTTAGCATCGGTTGTTGTCGTTTAGCGACGCTGTAGCTCTCCTTGTGTCGATGGCATCGACTTGGGTCGATGGTATCGACACTGTATTGCTTTTCTCGGCTGACAACCTGTGGCTTGGTCGATGGTATCGACGGAAGCAGATACTTGTTTTTCCTGAAATTTCACAACAAGACCAAGTAAATCCACACAATTTATAATAAGATGATAAATAATGCTCAAAATAGTAAAACAAAGGGGATTTGATATAAAATGATGGCAAAGACCAAATAAAGTGAATTATGCAATAATATCCATGAAAATGAGTAATTAAGGCACAAAACACATATGAAATAGGTCTCTAAATGCGACTCAAAATCATAGCATCAAGTGGCTAAACATATTTCTTGGGTTGGGAGTAGCCACTAAGTTCTCCCAACATGTAAATACTTGCAACCAATGAATATATGATCTTAGCAGGGATTATCTCCATACACTTGGTCTTAATGCTTCACTTGTATGTTTAGATACCATCTTGTGATGTTTGATTTTAGTGCCTTGAGAGAGTAGTACTATCTTTATCTAAGTGTTCTGCAGTTGCATGAATGCATGAGAATGTTGGAATACTTAAGCTTATGATCATATGGTTATATTTGTGATTGTTTGTTTTCCATCTTGAAAGAGAGACAACCTTATAATCTAGATCTATCCTAAGCTCGAGAGAGGAGGGAATAGGCATACATGATGATTGCTTGTAATCTTGCTCAGGGTATACAATGGGTGTGAGTATTGCATGTTGGTGAAAGACCTTAGTTGGCGAAACCCAATCCAAGTTCCCATCCATACTTTTTATGTCACTCTTTATCTCTGCTTGTTCTTTTGTTTGTTATCTTACTTTGTTTTACTTATCTGCTTCGGTTGAAGTAGAGTTGTTCCCTAAGGAACACCAAACTTCATTTAATCTCTTTGATTGGTAACTGAGCCAATATTATACGTTCTTAGCACTTGTCACTCCTTGTCCATGTGGATCGATCCCGATTTACTACATCAGACCCCGTATAATAGTTGTGTGGGCCTGAGTGTCAGATTATAAATTGAAGAGTCTCACTACTCTCGATCGGCTCCTTTTTGGATGTGTGATTTAGGCTGGTCAGATTTCAAGGTAAATATCATTTCTTACACACAATTTCAAGATAGGAACCTTGAGATTTTTTTCCTAGATTTTATGTTTGGTAAGTGCCAGTTGTTCACATATCACTCTTGATTCCTGAGATCTTGTATTTTTTTATATAAAGATAGATGAATTTCCCTTTGCATGCATTTGGTCTGAAGATTTTCTTTCAAAATGTTGAAGAGATTGAAGCATGTTTTTGTCTTGGTGTATGGTAGCTTCCCCAATAGTATGAGATCACCTACAAAGCATACATTCAAGATGCTTGAGCCCTCACAGGTAGCACAGAATGTCTTCCACCTCCCCTCCTATTCTTCCACTGTAATAGCTTGACTTAGTTGATCTAAATAGAGAACAAACAAATATGGTGATAATAATCCCCTCAAAAGACCCCTCTTAGTTCCTTGAAAGGTTGAATGGAATATACATCCCACACGATTGATATATCTTCTCAATAATTGATGTATCACCACACATGGGATAACAAAATACTTTATTTGATACATTCTAGATAAACGATCCACAAGCAAACGTGCTCGAGATATAGTACTTGTATTTGGCAAGTTAGGGACAAATCCATACAGAGAGTGGGGGCACTAAAGATATGTTTGTTTATACTAGGTTCCTAATGTGAAGTGTAGGGTTAAATGGTTTAGTTGGGGTTTGAGTTAAACTATGGGTGCACAAAATTAAAGTGGAGAAAGAATTTAACCAAGATTAACCCTATAAAATTTAGGCTAACTAACAACACCAAAGAGGTAATTACACTAAATCAAGCAACTTAAGACAAGAAAGAGCAATTCATTACACTAGACAAGAAAGAGCATTCCTATTTAGCAACTAAGAGAAGAAATTTGGCTAAGCGGGTAAATTAACACAACCAACAAACTAACTAATAGAATCAACATGAGAAACTATGACAAGATCCAATTACTCTAGAAAAGACTAACTAGCATAAGCAAGAGATTCTAGCTGACATTACAACAAATTAGGGTTCAATCAAGCTATTAAGTGTAGCAGGCTATTTGGGGTATGTAACCACCAACCATGCTAAGGGTCATATCAATCTAAACACGTCAAAAAAAGTGTGATATAAAGATGATAAACTAACAGTGATGAGAATAGATGGTTCTATAGTACTAGTTGGTCATGGTTGTCATAACATGTATATAAGGGAACTTAGTCTTTATCACCTCCTATGTAACATATTGAAACTTGGTACTATAGTATGTTTTGAGCTATTGTGCATAATTGTCTCTCTTAAAAATATTTGTTTATAATATCCATTTAACTTTTGTATTAAACTAACTTTGAGAACCAAAATGCAATTATGCTCTATCTTGATCAGTTATTATTTTGGGACCCATACTTGAATGTTGAAGATGTTTTTGGATTGTTGGCTTTGGAATCACACCAAAATACATATATTAGTTTCAAATATTAAAAACAAATAAAGTAGGAGATGAATATAGTTTTCCATGAGTTAGTATTTATATAATATAGTCTAATAGAATTTGAACACATTGTTAAAATCTTAAAGCAATCTGAATAGCCATTTAGAAAATACAAATATTGGAATTTATTAGCAAATAGAGATTACATACTATTTCTCATTTATGAGCAATAACCCCTTTAATTTACTAAAATTAAAAGGTTTATAGTTACATTGTTTAATTCACATGTAAAGATAAATATTTAAACAAAATATATAAAATATGTGTTATGTTCAACGCAACATGAGCTAATGAAATTCATTGTCTGTTCACACTTGAATATTCTAGGTAGAAAATATAATGCTACATTGTGTAAAGAAGGCTAAACACCTCTTTACTGATAATGGTAAACAAAAGATCAATGAATAGCATCGGAATTTAAAACATTGACTATTTTCAATTTCATAAAGGGTACATCAAAATATCCCAATAAGGGTTTACATGATAGATACAACAAAAGGATCTAAGATAGAGGGAAACTAAACTACATCAATCTGTCTCTAAAAAACAACTTAAGGGATAGGTCCAGGAGGAAAGGATGAACTCCTTATCCCTAATATTAGGTTGGTCCACATGCTCCTACTACACACTCTGATCCTAAACCTGGGTGGTTGGGATCACCCAGGAAAAGGAGAAATAAAGTATGTGTCAATTAAAGGATAACGACAATTATAAACCAAAATATGGCATTATAAAGATTTACTATGCTAAGAGGGTCAAAAGTGTGAGGCATGTAATAAATAAGAAGTCTGCCATGATAAACAATAATAAATTTGCATGAATGAATAACATTATGACTACAATAACCAATATAGGATTGAGGTACCTACCTAACCTCAACCAATAGGTGAGGGAGAGTAATACATTACCAAACACCTAATATATATATATAAGTGGTGAGAGTAAACACATTCCCCTAGGCGAAATAACACATGCCCAACTATGGGTGGTTGTACATAAGTACAATACATTATCTATATAGTCAATAATTCATCATGCTATAAAAAGAGTCAGATTGCAGATTAAAAAACAAAATATTACAGAGGGGTCAAATCCCAAGAAATAATTGCAGAAAACATTCTAAAAGAAGACAATGAAAAAGATCAATGGATAAGCATGTGCCTCATTAGGAATATTAGGGTTGGATTATGAAATACCCTATTGAAGGTTGAAGAAATGCACATATTCACATACACACATAAGCCCATATGTAAATAGGATTGCACATACACATACCTCATTGTAGAGTCCTAATAATCACTTTCACCAACTTGGTTGTATTCAAGACCACTTTAACCTAATTATGAATTCACCACACATATTAGGGGTTTATAAACATAAACTGTAAGAAAACCTAACTTTGGACTTTCTAAGAAAACCTTTGATTTAGGACTCAAAACCAAGACCAGTCGATCAATTAGATTCTCCTTATTAAGAAAACATATTTGATTACCCAATTTGGAGTCAAAATGAATTAGTTACAAATTTTAGGGCTTTTTATATAAATAAAGTAGTGTTTCTAATATTCATCAAAATAGGGATGTAAAAATACTTGAAAACTCTAAAATAAGATTCTACTAGAAAAATTCTTTCCAATGACTATTTATTTGTATTTTTCTGATAAAGCGTTGATTTTATGAATTATTAAATAACTGACCAATCGGATTTCGAGAAAAAGCCATGTATATAGATCCATGTCGAGTGGCTTGGTCATGAGGTGGGACAACCCTGAGTTGGACAAATCAAGGTAGGCTAACTCATCAGGGAGACTCGTTCCAAATATTCAGTAGTTAAAGGGTGAGATCAGACGATGAAAGACCAAAATGCCCATGTTGGATTAATTAGACAATTGGAGTCACTGGGATGCCAAGGTCAATACATGACCTGGCTTGTTCCCCCTGTAACTATGGTAAGAGCAATCCATCCAGGGGAGAAACTCTGATCAACATCTCGAGAAAAATGTCCAATCATGGGAAGTAGAGACTTCCATAGTCTTCCCTGCTCCAAGCTGAGGCCAACGAGCCATCAAGGAGAAACTGTCGTGCATAGCGGCACTAGGATGGGTTGACCAGTACCAAGGAAGCTTCAAGAAAGTAGAAACTCACAAGACCACATGAAAGGATGACGAAAGTGAGGGGGATGTTTGTCAGAGTCAGGCGAAGCCAGAGAAAAGATTTCCTGGATCGGATGACTATAGGGTGACCTGGCGGTGAACACCGGTGAACCTCAGAGCTCGGCTAAAGGGTATGGAGGTTGAGGCAATAATAGGGAAAACCAGTGTGCTAAATCAAAGGAGAGGTTATGGGGATGCTTACTGTTCTTGCAATTAGGCTGAGGTGATCGTAGTTTCCAGGGTGAAGACTTCCTTACCGGAGAGCAAAGTCGAGCATGTCGTGTGGTTTCAGAGCACATGAGGTGAAATTGAGCAATGAGAAGATTTGGGTGGTGATCATCGGGACTTTTAGGCCTCTTATATAGGGGTGAGGAGTATTGGGGTGGCATCTGCAAATCTCCAGCAGAGAATGACAGCAAGCCATATTTGGGATTTTTGTCAAATGGGCAAGATAGAGAATGATTTAGGGCTCATTCAAAATGACAGAGAGAAATGAAGCCAAAGGAGGAAGAATGTCATCAAATGGTCGAGTAATGAGGAAGTGAGTTGGGGATCGAAATTCTTAGAAATTTTGTATGACTCGCGCATTGAATGAGGAAGAGGATGACTTCCCAGCCGTCAGATCATCACGCGATTGAATGTTGATCTAATAACAGCCGTTGAATGGTGCGTAAGAGAGGAAAATCAATGTTTGTAGTGCATGACAAAGTAAACATAACAAAACCATAGGGTTAATTGCTCACATAAATGAAATTAAACTCAAACCATAGTCAAACTATATTTAAAACTCATTTAATTCATTTGGAGGGTCAAACATTGACCAAATGACCCCAAATTTGGACCATAGGCTAATATTTATGCCTAGAATAATGCTATACACTTAGATTTTCATTTTACACAATCTTTGACCCACAACCACTATATTGTCCATTAATATATATATATATATATATATATATATATATATATATATATTAATGTATTAAAAGGGTGAGTTAATATGAAAAGACCTTTCTAATTGAATCCTTGAGTGAAAATTTGAGATAGACAACATATATTAATTTCAAGAGTCATATCTCACCTCAATATTCCCTTTTAAGCTTTATTTACATCTAGGAGGAGAGAGAAAATAAAAGGGGTTTATTATTCACATTAACTAACTCAAAACCATACTATCTTTTATTTCTTGTCCCAAAAGGCCAGAAAGACTCTAAATTAATATAATATACTAAATATCTCTCATTAGTGGTCACTTTGCATTTTATATTCTAATAAAAAACACTAATTGAGGAATTTGTGAATAAACCCATATGTTGGCATCAAGGTGAAACAAATATATTCCAAACCACTAAATATTACTCAATTTCAACATTGAGGACAAAAAGAATATAAAAGATAGGAAAAGGGCCAAAAAGGATATGATGGAAAGAAAAAGATTGGAAAAGGGTTAAATTGCAAATAAACCCAAGTTTTGGTATGTTACACATTTCAACATCAATTAGTACAATATCATTATCATATTATTGGAAACGCCCCATTCCTCTACCCTCTTGCCTAACTCCATGCACCCAATTTAATACGTTCACCTCTTCATAATTTATTGATAATCTTTACAATGTAGCTATGTGCTATGTTTAATGGAGCATGAGTAAATGAAATTATTATTACATTCATGCTTGACTATTCTAGCTAGAAAATGTGATACTACATTTCAACAACAATTAGTATACTATAATTATCATATTTTCCCAAACATCTCATTCATATACCCTTTCATGTAATTCCATGTACTTAATTGCATACATTCACTACTTCATAATTTATTGCATCTCTTTACCCACCTAATCAAGTGTTTGTCATATTCTACAAAAATGTATATTATATAATGGATTACAAGTGGAGGATATAATTGGTACTCATCCTAATGACTATTGTAATTCTATTAACTTCAATTCATTCAAATCATCTTTTACCATCATCTCCTCTTCCACTAGATACTAATGATATCATTTTCCTATATAACCTCCCCAATGTCCACAATGACACATCATACCACAACATTCTTGGTGATGCTAGATGAGATTTGTAGACATACCTAGATCTCATTGCTACAACAGGTCATACCACTTGCTAAATCCCATCATATAATGAAATGTGACTAGTTATGAATCTCAGATTATGCTTCAAGCCAAAACCATCCTAGAAATGAATTTGATCAATCATCAAGGAAATCTTGATAGTATGGATGCTAAAAACTCAGTGTGGACTCTCTCTTGCCATAAAAAAAATAGTCACATGGAAAAATTGATGGAGTCCAAACCAACCACTACATCATGTAAGTCAATTATATTCTATAACCTTTATCATAATCATTATGTAGACTATTCTTTTAAGAAATTAGTTTATTAATAATGTAAGATTAAAGTTTGAATGATGACCTCAAAACAAGTTGTGTATACACCATCTGCCAACAGTTTATATTTTCTAATTTCTATATATAAAAAATATGTTTGTGATGTTAAAGATATTGATAGGCACTATTATTAGATGATAATATGAATCTTGAGATATAAAATATTATCATATTAGTATATCAGATTTTTCTAGTCTACTACATATAAAATCATACTTATGGAATTTATATAATATTGTATTAATGTAATAAATAGTTTGAATTCAAATACACATTTGGTAAAACAAATATCATTAATATCTAAACTACACATTAAATAATTTACATTCACTATCATAGAGAATCATTCTTATTTTAGTATGTACTAGATGCTTACATGGTAACTAAACATGATGTTGTAAACCAAATATAAATAAATATAAATACTACAAAGTATTTACATATTTAATGATATGATTGTATTTAGAAAGGAAATATGGAGATGTGTGTGTATATATATATTCTAAATAAAAGGTTATATGAGATAAATATGATGCATTCATATAGTTTATCCACACATATCTACACATACATATATGTACACATATGTGACATGCATTAGTGTATTATATGATGCTAACAATATAGTATTGTATGTATCATAAAATTCAACCATGGAGTTATGTTAAAACTTAGGGTACTACTAAATATACCAATGAACATTCACCAAATAATACTTGTTAAGTGATTTTTAAGCAAATTATCACATAATGGCACGGAATACTTTATCTTGCTAGGCATTGAAGCTTTGGATCTTTATTACCTTTAATTGTGAATTACATTGGACTCTTACTTGGAGCAAAGGTATCCAAGTTGTTTGTTAGTCTTATCTCTTGTCTTGAAGATCACCATAAATATATTTTGTCAATCTTAAATATTGTTGAATATTAAGATAGAATTAGAATTTATCTTTGGGATATTGGACTCCCTTTGGACTTTGAGCTTTGGGCCCTTTATAACTTTGTCTCACTTGAGGTTGGGTAATGTCCCACCTTCACACGTATAGGTTGTAATGGATTAGTGAAAGATCTACAGGGGGTGAATAGAGATTTTTGATATTTTAATAATAACTAAAGCAAGTAAAACAAAAAGTAGAAGGAAACAAGGAAGACACAAGGATGTAGAGTGGTTCATACCTTTGAAATCAAAGGTAGTCAGTCTTCTACCCGATTGTTTCCAACTGAGATTTTGAAAGAAATTTATTTTATTACCTCGCGAGGATGTTACATAAAATACAATTACTTTCCTACTACACCCTTGAAGTATCCTTCACCTGAAGTACCCTCAACTTCCTTGAAGAATCCTTCTGAAGTAACTCCAAGCCCTCGGAGTAGCCTTCACCACCTTGAAGTAGCTCCACCACCTTGAAGCAGCCTTCTCCACCAAGAAATAGCTCCAAGAACCTCCTTTCAACAACCTCCAACCTAGGAGTAGTCAAGGAGAACAAAATAAAATAAAAGAGAACAAGATTGGAAGGAAGGAAATACTTAACCAATGAGTATAGCACTTTGATCCTATATCAAGTGTATATATCTCCTATCCACTATATATGAACATGTTTATGTGGTGTCTAGGAGATACTATCTATAGGACACAAAATTGGAACTCAAGGAAACTAGATTGCAAGTGTAGTTTTGCTTGTTGCTCACTAAGATTGATTCTCAAGTTGTAATTGTATGTCTTAGGTGTCCTAAGGCCTCTCCTATTTATAGGGATGAGTTGAAAGGTCTTAGGGACGTTCTAGATGGTTTCTAGAGTGTTCTTAGTTATCAACTAGCCGTTAGGTGTCCTCTAATTGCATTGCAATGGCTGATTGTTTCATGTTGAAAAGTGCAATCTAGAAATTGTCTCGGTCGAGAAGGTTGTCGATCGAGGAGTGTCTCAGTTGAGCATTTCTTTGAACGAGATAGGGTTTGGAGTAAATGTGTTGCAATGTTCATTTCCAACTTCCAACTACCACCTACTCTCGGTCTAACGGCTATGGAACCTGCTCGAAGATCTATCTCGGTCGAGGATGTTGTCGATCGAGGGTTGTTCTAGGGTTACATGAGTAGGTCAACAATCAACGCTTGTGACGTAGAATGAGGTGGTTCTTGGTCAAGAATTTTGTCGACTAAAGGTGTCTCGGTCAAGAAGTTTGTCGGTCAAGAATGTCCCTATTTCAATATGTTGAATCATCTACTAAGTGTGTGTATCGATGTGTAATTGTGATTTTATCTTAAGGGAGGATTTATCTAAGTGTTGTGAGTAGATAGGAAAGATCTAATGCTTGATTTACATGATATCTATGTAACGTACATTATATACTTGTACAAGTTTTTACAATGAGTACAATCATGAAAAATAAAAGCAATTTAAGCATATTGATCTTC
The DNA here is from genome assembly GCA_963693085.1 of Alisma plantago-aquatica. Lineage (NCBI taxonomy): Eukaryota > Viridiplantae > Streptophyta > Magnoliopsida > Alismatales > Alismataceae > Alisma > Alisma plantago-aquatica. Next base: position 795,157,620 of record OY856414.1, on the reverse strand, counting down.
CAATTTGTATTGATCTTCAACTATCCACTTCCTTATTTGTTTATCCCTGAAATACTCAAATAGCAAGTTAGATCCACAAGAATGAAATGTTTGTCATCATCAAAACAAAGGGTTTAATAATGTCAAATTTAGCCAACAATCTCTCCCTTTTTGAAGATGACAAACATTTCTAAAATATAAATCAAAGGAATTTAAAAGGCATGAGTTTCATACCTGAGTTTTACCTTTTGTAGACATTCTCTTATTTATTCATGAAGTCTGTGCGAATTATTTCAAAAGAGGTATGGAACATAGTATCCATCTTTTTAAGGAACATAGAATCAATTTATGTGAATCTGAGAGAGTATGAAACTCATTTAACTTGAGTTATATTATTATTTTTTATTTATAGTACTTCTCTCCGTTTGTCATTTCAAAAAGACAACCAAACAATTATTTATCATTACTCCCCCTGACTTGGATGCTCCCTCTCAATATGATACTCACTTGAAAAGCACAGGTATATAAGAAATTTCCAATGCAAGCCACAAAATAAGGAATTTATTATCATGACCAATAGAGCAACAAGCTCAAATACATTGATAAGATAGTGCACTAAAAAGTGATTACAACCAACTCATTACATAATGCCACTTTACTGAAAAGAACTCAAAATAGCATCAATTTCTGGATCTTTCCCAAGGAATGGAGTAGCACCATAATACTTGACAATTGTCTGCCAATCCAGTGTACATGTCTTGGTGAGAGCATAAGATTCCAAGAAAATAGGTGCTCGATCAAATCAAAAATGGGCAGCAATGTCTTAAAGTTTCATAGGTGAAAATTGGGTGTGGGAAAGATCATGTGAAGGTGGAGGTGGAACTTAGGTGTAGTTGATGGATGGATTTTAAGGGTAGAGAGTTCTAGGATAGAGTGAATAAGGATAGGTATCTAGAACATTTGGAGAGAGAGCTTGCATTCTTTGGTTTAGGTAAGTCATGGCATGATGGGTATAATCCATTTTGCCTCCCTAGGTGATAGGTGGCCCCAGTGAGATAGGTGATATTATTGGCTAGGTTGTCAAAGGATTGGCTAGGAGGGGTAGGAGGTGGAGGAATTTCTTGAGTGGATGGCTTCTCTTCATTCCTATCCCTTTTATTCCCAAAGTCGATTCCCATTTTTTCTACTATATTTTTGGTAATTTTTTGAGGTCTCCTATCACTTTTAAATCCTTGATCCTCCATATTTTTCTTTAAATAATGTTGAGTGATCTGGCATACAAAGTCAGCATAAGGAGGGTTGCCAGTAAATTCAACCATGTTTCTAAGGATGAGGTGAATGAAGTTTGTGGGGATGATTTTGAGTATGACATAAATTAGGTACATCCTAAAGATTGGCACTTCAGATTTGTTAGCTCTAGGATAGATATTAGTAGAAACAATTAAGTTCACTATCCTAACTTTAGGGTTTACATTGATTTCATAATATGTACCCCTTTCTTCATGGAATTAGGTGTTTGGAAGGAAGATGGCCCTCTTGATATCACTTAAACTAATTGTGGTGTCATCTTGGGATAGTTTAGACAAGGGATTTCCTGTGGTTAAGTCAATAAACCCCTTATACTCCTCTACATTGATATATAGCATTTTGATAATATCCTCCTTAGAAAAATAAAATCCAAACCCACCAACCATAGAGGAGAAAGAGAGGGAGTGGTCAGGGTTTGTGGCTAGATTTGCATAGAACTTGTTCACAGCTTGGGTAGAGTAGAAGAAAAAGGATGGAGTAAGAAATTCAAAGAGATGTTGCAACTCAAATAGCTCATCAAGATCAACAATGGTGATGAAGTCATTGACGTCCATCGGCCGCCGAGGAAGAGCAGTATTCGAGGACATCTGTAGGCAGTGGTCTCCAGCAGCAACGTCATTGAAGGGGATGTCGTTGATGACCGTCAGAGCTGGAGAGACTGTCCTTCCTTTCCTCATCGCGACTTGCTTCTTTCCACATGAAGAAGATGAGGCCATCTTGAGAATATGAAAGTGGAAGAGGAGCTAAAGAAGATGGTGGATGAATGTAGCTGAAATTTTACACCAAGAATCACTACAGAGGAACTAGAGAAGACAAAAAGTGAATCTGTGAAGAGAATGGACGTTTTGGGCTCTGTTTATAGCAAAATAGGCACTTTCTCAATCGACGAATTTATCGACTGAGAGCCCAATGACACTCTATTGTAGATGCTTCTCTCACAACAGCTAGCTGGTCAGTCGAAATTTTAAAAAGTAGTCGTTACTAGGTCTCAGTCGAGAAATTCGTTGACCAAGGTGTATGTTAAGCGAAAAAAATTGGACAAAGAAATCTTCTAGAATAACTAGGGGATCATCGTGCCACGTGGATTAGTCAAATTTTGGGGGTCCACCAAGAGGCTCTCAGTTGAACTGTTTATCGACCGAGACCATTGTTTAGTTCAAATTGTATAAAATAAACTAAGTGGGTTTTGGTCAAGAAAGAGGCCAACTGAGTGATTCTCGATTGAGAAATTCGTTGACCGGGCCAATTCCCAGTTGAAAATTTTTTGGACTGATTGGACTGCTGTGAGTGGTTATTGTGAAGAATTTTTAAGCCTATTTAAGTAGTAGTCATGATAATATAATATTGAGACTTTACAAATTATTTTATATATAGGAATTGATAATTTTTAAGAGTTGGGAGCACATATATCAAAAAGACATCTTCTAGGGGAGTAATGAGTATCTTCTTTATAATATATTGAAATTGATCAAATGGAAGCGGTTTTGTAAAAATGTTTGCCAACTGTTCTTAGTATCAACATGATGAAGGGACATATGATTTTTAGAAATGTGATCCCTTAAGAAATGGTGTCTGATTTCAATATGTTTGCATGACTGTGTAAAGCAGGATTATGGGCCAAGTTTATAGCACTAGCATTATCATAGAAAATTGGCATAGATGAGAATGCAAAACCATAATCATTTAAAACTTGTTGCAAATAAAGTACTTGAGCACAATAGGAACTAGCCGCCACATATTCGGCTTCAGTGGTAGAAAGGGTGACTGTATTTTGTTTCTTACTAAACCACGATACTAAAGGTCATCCTAATAAAAAACAACAACCACTGGTACTTTTATGACCAAGTCGACAACCAGCATAGTCGGCATTGATATAAGCTTTTTAATCTAGCGATTGACCTTTAGGATACCATAATCCATAGTTGGTAGTACCAGTGAGATATCTATCTCGTGGGGCCGGAGGCCTTTCAAATTTGAAAACAACTGGCTCTCTATAAACAACTTCACCAACTCCTGTGTAGAAAATTGGAAAGTCGCTGAAGCTCAAACAGAAAACTTAAGGATTACACATCCTAAAAAACACCAAAAACATTAAAACACACATCAAATAATGGAAGCTCTCAAATCCAAATAATTTATTCGAATCACAAAAAAATCTTGAAGAACAGTTCTTATTTGTGGATAAGGACCCATCAGCTGACCCAGCCCTTGTTCTTTCCATTAATACTGAACTGGACTACATAAACAATTGTATTGACACTACATGGAGACAAAGGGCTAAAATATCTTGGGCCAAGGAAGGTAACAAAAACACAAAATTCTTTCACAAAATTTGTAACCAAAATTATCGACAAAATGCTATAACCCACCTAACTATAAATGGCAGATTCACCTCCCACAAACTATCCATCTCAACTCACATAACAAACCATTTTAAAAATATCTTCAACAACAAACACAACCCCTCCTATCTTAATGACTTGTCTTCGGCTAGTATTTGTCAAGAAAACATAAAAAACCCACAAGATCTTTTAAAACCTTTTCCCTTGAAGAATTGGATGCTGCCATTGCAGACTTAGGTCAAAATAAATCTCCTGGACCAGATGGACTTAACATTGAATTCTACCTGGAAAACTGGGCCCACTACAAAAAAGACTTCCTAGCCTTTCTGATCTCTTCCCATGAAAGCAATAACCCCCATAATATCATCAAATTCATAAATAAAACATTTATCACACTAATAAAAAAGACTAGTCAACCCGATCACATATCCCTTTTCAAACCCATCAGTCTTATAAATACTTCATATAAAATCATAGCAAAAACACTAGCAAACAGAATCAAACCACACATGGATGACATCATCCCTATCAACCAAAATGCTTTTCTCAAAAATAGAAGTATCCAAGATGCCTTTTTGATGGTTAACGAAACTATACACCTATGCCATAAAAACAAAACCCCCCTTCTGGCAATCAAATTAGATTTTGAAAAAGCTTTTGATTTTGTCAACTGGAACTGCTTAACTAAAACTCTCTTGGGTTTTGGTTTTCCTAACAAACGGTTTAATTGGATTCACGCATGCATTTCTACAAACCATTTTTCAACTATCATAAATGGTGTCCCCTTTGGTTACTTCCACAACTCAAATGGACTCAGACAAGGGGATCCACTCTTCCCTTACCTGTTTATCATCATCACAACAATCCTTTCCCACATGATTCACCTGGGAAAACAAAAAGGTCTTATCAGCTCCCCTGGGGAATGTAAAGAGAATATCATTCAATTTGCTGATGACACTATTATCTTCTCCTCCCCTGAAGACTCATCTCTTCTGAATATTTTCAGAATCCTTGGCATTTTCTCATATATCTCCGGCGTCAAAATAAATCTGCAAAAATCTTCCATTTTTGGAGTCTACTTAAATCAACCTTCTTAAGATGCAAGATTGAAGACTTTCTAATCAAATACCTTGGTCTTCCTATCACACCCTACAACATAACAAATACTATCTGAACCCCTATTATTTCAAAAATAAACACAAAACTCTCAAATTGGACAAATAACTTCCTCAATCTCTCTGGAAGACTCACCCTTATAAACAGTGTCATCACACCCATTACTACACACTTCCTGAGCTGCATCCCTCTCCCTGCAAAAACAAAATCAATTCTAGACAAAATCAGGAGAAACTTTCTTTGGAATAATTTCCACAACTCGGAAAAATCAGGGAAACACTACCATCTAGTTAATTGGAAAAATATATCAGCTCCACTTGATCAGGGTGGCTGGGGCATCATAAACATTGAAACTCACGCTTTCTGTCTTATAACCAAAATTATCAATAGTCTATCCCAAAACAAACCAAAAATTTGGTCACAACTCATCAAACACAAATACTACCAAAAATCCCCCCTGGCATCCTGTCCCAAAAAAATCAGCATCCCCTCTTTGGAAATACATCAACAAAAATATTCAAAAAATCACACAAATCATCAATACCCCCCCCACACACTCTCACCTAAATATCTCCTTTTGGTTCGATCCTTGGTTCAAAAACAACTCTGTCTTAAATCTTTGACCTACCTGGACTATCCCAAACAGACTACTTAGGATGAAAATCGATAAAGCTCTCCCCCTTATCACCAGTAACAGACCAAATTCTCTTAAAAGATGCATCCTCATGCAGCTTAGCCAAGACGAATTCATAAATCTAAAATTCTCCATGGAAAACAATACCTCAAACATCATAACATGGAAATGGGGTAGCACCTTCTCAGTTAAGCTTGCCTACTCCTACCTTTCCTATAGAGGTTTTACCCCTCCCACCACAAAAATTTGGAAATAGAAATGGCCTCAAAAATATAAAACATTCCTTTAGCTTTTACTACATAACAAGTTGCTCACAAGAGAAAACCTCACAAAAAAGGGTTTCATCGGTCCTTTCAGATGCCCACTATGCGAAATTAGTTTTGACTCAGTTGATCACATCTTCTTCAAGTGTATCTTTTCACAAAATATCTTCTCACACTACACACGAAACAGCATTCCTGAACTCAAGGAAGCAACTTTTCCATCGCTAATCACACCAAATAGACACTACAAAAACTTCAAGAGCAGTGATATTTTCACAACCATCAGTTGGAATCTATGGAAAGAAAGAAACAATAGAATCTTTAACAACAACAAAAAATTGAGACAAAATATTATACAACAAATAGATGCAGATCTTCATATTCTAACAAAATGCAGGTAACCAAACTGAAGGAGGTCAGGACGAATCTGATGAAGGGGAATCTGAAGCAAAGTTTTTGTGCGATCTCAAAGCTATGGTTGATGATGAATCAGGATTGAGTATAGTCCAGCAACAACTTTGATTACACTTTCGGGATGATGATCGTCGGGATGATGCTTTTTCAACAAACTTGGGACTATCCTCTTTTTCTTAAAGAGGCTTGTTTAAGGGGTGCCTCCCCCACTTCATCATAACTTTGCTTTTATTTCGACTAGGCTCAAACGTTAAGTTTATATCTCTTTTCATATTATGTTATTATCATCATCATGTATGGAACTCACACAAGAAGGTGTTTGCTTGCTTCGTTGTGCTTTTTAATATATGCCTTGATTTAAAAAAAAGCGTGATATCTTAAGATTCGTTTAACATATTGAAAATGAGATTGCATTGGTTTAGATTTAAATCTTGCACAAAGTCTGACGAAAAACATAATGTCTGGTCTAGAAGCAGTTAAATATAGCAAACTACCAATCATGGCCCTATATAAGGAATCATAAATGGATTCTCCATCTTCATTTGTGTCAATCGTGGCAAAAGTGGCCATTGGTGTGGTAGTATGTTTGTAATTTTCCATTCCAAAGCATTTTAGGAGTACATTAGTGTATTTCTCTTAGCTTAGAAAAATTCCAACAGGCATTTGTTTTATGTGAAAACTAAGGAAAAACGTTAATTCTCCCATAAGACTCATTTCAAATTCTTTTTGCATTAAGTCACTAAATTGTTTGCATAAAGAATTGTTTGAGGCACCGAATATGATATCATCAACATATATTTGAACAACAAGAAACTCTAATTCGTATGTTTTAAAGAACAATGTAGAGTCTGAATTTCCAATTGAGAAACCATTATCAAATAGATAGTTTTTTAAGTCTTTCATACCAGTTTCGTGGTTCTTGCTTAAGTCCATAAAGTGCTTTCTTAAGTTTGTATACATGATCAGTTTTGTCAGGAATTTCAAATCCAGGTGGTTGGGAAACATATACTCCTTCCTCTATGTTCCCATTTTGAAAAGCACTTTTTACATCCATTTGGAATAGTTTGATGTCTTTATGAGCAGCTATAGCTAATAGCATTCTAATAGCTTCAAGTCTAGCTACTGGTGCATAAGTTTCATCAAAATCTATTCCTACTTGTTGTTTATACCCTTGAGCCACCAGTCTATCTTTGTTTCTAACTACCTCCCTGGTTTTGTTAAGTTTATTTCAAAGAACCCACTTAGTTCCAATGATAGTTTTGTTTTGTGGTTTAGGAACTAAGTCCCATACATTGTTTTTAGTGAATTGATTTAGTTCTTCTTGCATAGCCATTATCCAGTATTCATATTTTAGGGCTTCATTTACCTTCTTAGGTTCAACAATAGATATGAATGCCATATTTGCAACATCTCTAAATGATGATCGGGTTTTTACTTTATCAAAAGAATTTCCAATGATTAAATCTTGAGGATGATCTTTGATTAATCTAGGCATATGTTGTTGTGTCTCATTTTGTTGATCAATTTTAGAATTTTTATTATCTTTTGTAGACATAGTTAGGTCTAAAATTTGATGAGTAATGTCATTTATATTTTCATTTTCAGTTTCTCCATTTTGAGTTGTTATCTCATGAAAGGTGATTTGAATTGATTCTTCAACTTTTCTAGAGATAGTATTGTAGATTCTAAAAGCTTTGCTAGAAGTTGAATATCCTAAGAAGAATGCTTTATGTGATTTGGGATCAAATTTGTCTCTCTCTTCTTTTCTGTTTAGGATATAACATGGTGTACAAAAGGTATGAAAATAATCAACTCTTGGTTTTTTGTTAAAGATGAGTTCATAGGGAGTTTTCTTAAGATGAGAATGTACTGTTACTCAATTTAATACATAACATGTTGTATTTACCGCTTCAGCCCAAAATATTTTAGGTGTATTATGTTCAAGTAACATTGTTTTAGCCATTTCTTGTAAAGACCAATTTTTTCTTTCTACTATGCCATTTTGTTGTGGAGTGTGTGGGGCTGAAAATTTATGAGTGTATCTTTGAGATGGGTAAAATTCTTCAAAGGATTGATTTTCAAATTCCCTCCCATGATCACTCCTAATTGTATATATTTTATTTTTTAGTTGATTTTCAATCTTAGAGCAAAATTGTATAAAAATTCTAATTGTATCATCTTTATTTGAATGAAAATGAACCCACGTGTATCTACTATAATCATCTACAATTACAAAGCAATATCTTTTTCCACCAAGAGATTGAGTTCGCATAGGACCAAACAAATCCATATGAATAAGTTCCAATGATCTAGTGGTGCTAAGCAATGTTTTAGATTTGAAAGATGTTATATTTTGCTTACCTAGAGTACATGGTTCATAGTCTTCAGGTTTATCAAAATATATTTTTGGTAAGCCACGTACAAGATCATATTTAATTAACTTTTTGATAACATGTGAGCTTGCATTACCTAATTTTCTATGCCATAGTTGTAAAATGCATCTTTTGCAAGAAGACATTTTCCAATAACAACTTGCATAGAATTAGGATCGAGTATGTATAGATTTCCTATTCTTTTTCCTTCATAAACAACATTATTAGTGTTTTCAATTAGTAGTTTACAATAAGTTTTATTGAATAGGAGATCATAACCACTATCACATAATTGACTAACACTAATTAAATTGTGATGCAAACCATCAACAAGTAAAACATTTTTAATTTGAAGATTTGTACCAATATTACCTATTCCAACAACTTTTCCTTTGGCATTATCAGTAAATGTGATTGTTCCACTTTTCTTTTCTTCAAATGTTTGAAAAGATTCTTTGTTTCTAGGCATATGCTTAGAGAAACCACTATCAACCACCCAATCTTGAAAAAAAATTGCTTTTGGTACCCATGTGATGGACCTTTTTGGTTAGAATCATTAATTGAATATAGTTAAATGATTTTAATCTAAATAGAATTACTTTCGGTCGACAAATTTCTCGACCGAAGAGTGTCTCGATCAAAGATTTTGTCGACCGGGTATGTTTCTATTTTTCTAGTAGATACAAACTTGAAACAATAACTTTCATGGTCGACTATTTGCTCGACCAAAGAGTTTCTCAGTCGAATATTTTCGTGACCGAGAATGTTTCTGTTTCACCAATTTTATTAATTTCAATATGAGCATAGATTACTTCAATTTGCAAGGCAACGATGATTTTAGATGAGATAAGACATTATGAATGTTAAAGTGGAGTTTTAAGTCAAATCTCAACTAATCATCTTCAAGTTTCCTATGTTTGGGGTCTTGGGACCCAAACTAAGTCAACATCCTTTTTCTTGTAGGGGCATGAAAATGAGTAATGTCCAAGATGTAAGAAATAGTGACAACATATGGAATTAATTTCATATCTCTTCTTATCATTGCAATTATGATTTGAGTTGTTCTTGGGTACATATATTACTTTGGTATTGGGTACTTGTGTTTTTCGAGATTTAGTTTTTTGATGAGATTTGTCTTTTTTTTAGGTGAAGTCAGGTCACGATTTTATTCATCTTGCCCACCTCGTGCAAGAAAACTCAATCTAGTATTACAAATTCTAGTAAATTGCATGAAACTAAATATGGCCATACTATGACCATTACACAAGACACCTTCTAAGTTACAAGGTGTTTCATCCAGAAATCTGTGGTAAACACAATATCTAGTTTTGTTTTTAAGGTGAAACTTGGCCAAAGAATCAGTGAGGCTATTGCCTTCTCTCTTGCTGAAACATAAATTAATGGATTGGCAACTGTTCTTCTGCATCGCCCATACTTGCCTAGCGTACTTGGGATTCCTCCTATAATCCTCATTGATCATAATAACAGTTTGTTTGCAATCTGTCTCAATGACAGTATTCTCTAGATTACATACAGTGCAGATTTTGTAGGCCATCTCTAGATCTTGCATCTCCGCTTCTAGAGGGGAACCTACCTTGATCGATTGTCCTATACCTCCCATCCACTCGCCTTTGTCATTTCTAATCACAGCAGCAATTGCACTTCTTCTCCCTTTGAACGAAGCATCAGTGTTAATCTTCAGGGACCCTTGCGCTGGGCACTTCCAGTCCGTCAGATTGATGCCAGTATCTTCTTTACTTGCAGTCTTCCAAGCTTGTCCAGTGAGTTTAATTTCAGAAGTGATCGAGTAGGTTTGATTTTGTAAAGTGTTCTCTTTCTTCTCAAAAACCCATAGATTCATTTGTTTCCAAATGTGCTAGCACGTTACCATGAACATGATTTTATGTTCTTCATAATACTTCAGGTTTAGTCTAATCCATTTATTAAGGTTGCCCTCTACCCAGAAGTTTGGAGGGATATTCAAATTCAGAACTCCCATCCAAATGGGGTAGACTTTACTACAGTCTCTTAAAGCATGCAATGTATCTTCTTCCCTCGAGGAGCATCTGCTACAAGTAGCGTCGGAGGTCATCTGCCTTCTGTGCCTACTTTTATTAGTAAGTATTGCGTTGTTTTCAACTAACCAAAGGAACATTTTTATTCTTGCTGCAACTTTGGACTTCCAAATGATGCACCACTGACCATCACGTTTGATCTCCTTGCAATCTCTTAAGGCTATGTAAGTAGAGGACATCGTGAATCTACCTCTCGGGTCCGGGCGCCATACTCTGGTATCAGCACCTCCCTGGACAGTAGGTGTAGGTATGTTTGTGATTTCATGCATGATTTCTTGAGGAAACTAGCAATCCAGAAACCCCAGGTCCCACTTTCTTTCAAGATTAACCAAGCTATTAACCTGCAAGTCCTCTAAATCATCAGGTATTTGTTGTTGCGCATACTCCTTCAGAGATTTCCCACTTAGCAGCCATATGTCTCTCCAGACGTTTGTAGAATTACCATTGATTGGACATATATAAGAATTGGAGGACACAAAATCCTTATTAAGAGTAACCGGTCTAGCTACACCAGACAGATGTGTGGTGGTAGTATTTGGCTTACCTGCCAGTCTAATCGCCATAGCTTTACTCCATATAGATTGTTTACTGCTCATAACATCCCAAGTGTGTTTCATAATTAAGGCGTTGTTCCAGTCCCTCATTGTCTTTATACCCAATCCTCCATTTGTTTTATGGCTCACCAATCTGGCCCAAGATATTAGATGAACTCCCTTCTTACTTCGTCCTCCACTCTAGATGAACTTTCTAATGGCTCTATCAACTCTATCACAAAGTTGCAAAGGAAGTTTGGTCGTCTGCATGATATAAGTTGGAATTTTTGTGAGGGTGTTTTTAGCCAAACATACCCTCTCGGCCATAGATAAGCAGCGCGCTGCCCAAGAGTTCATTCTTGCATTCACCTTCTCTAAGACTTCATTATAGGTATCCTTGTTTACTCTTCTGTGTAAAAGCGGAACACCTAGGTATTTCCCTAGGTTCAAGGTTTTCGTCAAACCACTTATCTCACAAATACTATCTGCTTCCACCTTGGTAACTCTCCTTGAGAAATATATTCTTGTTTTATCAATGGAGATAGCTTGACTGGGTGCCTGCTTGAATTTCCTGAAACATTTCAAGATAGCGTTCATGTTAGAGATATTAGCCTTGGCAAACAGAAGAATATCATCTGCAAAGCACAAGTGTGCTATTCGTGGTCCGTTCTTTCCCATCTTTAAAGGAGTCCAAGATCTGTCCAGGATAGCATCTTCTATCATCTGGATAAGCCTTTCTATACATAGAACGGAGATGTAAGGGCTCAGCGAGTCTCCTTGCCTAAGTCCCTTGGTAGCTTTGAAAACGTCAGAAGTTTCTCCATTCCAAGCGATAGTTGTGTGACCCCTTGTGATAGAGCTCATCATGTACTTGCAGATATTTTCCAGTATATCCGTTTTCTTAAGCATGTCTTCTATAAAGCTCCAGTCCATCATATCATAGGCTTTGGTTAAATCTATCTTAATGGCCATAGCTTTAGTGGAAGTTCTCTTCCTCATCGAGTACACGAGCTCCTGGGCTACCAAAATATTGTCAAAAATTTTCCGACCAGGAACAAAGGCGCTTTGCGTAGGATTGATCCACTTCGGGAGCCAAATTTTAAGTCGTTCCACCACCACCTTTGAACAAAGTTTTAGAATGACATTATTGAGGGAGATAGGCTGGAATTGGTTACTCGATTCAGGCCTGGTGACTTTGGGTATGAGTATGATAGTGGAGTCACACATTCCTTCCTCCATAATAGCATAATGAACATCATCGTTCATAGTTCTAACAACAGACTTGTTAATAATACTCTAGTTAGACTTAATGAAATGGGTAGTGGTACCATCAGGTCCAGCAGCTTTGAACGGATTCATCTTTTTCAGAACACCCTCAATTTCAGAAACCCCAACTTCTCTAGATATATGTGCTTGTGCCTCTTATGGAATAGCAGAAAATCTTGTAGGGATGCTATCGAACAAATGCTTGTGGATGCTGTTAGGAGTAGTAAATAAATTGATGAAGTATTTGGACACAATTTTGAAAATTTCTTTGGCTTCAGTAACCCATCCTCCTTGGGGATTTTTAATCGCGCTGGTGCAATTGGCCTGTTTTCTTTGATTGACATAAGCCTGGTAAAAATGGGTGTTACTGTCACCTTCTTTGAGCCAAGTCACATAGCTGCGTTCCTTCCAGTCTTCCTCCCCCTTCTTGAGGAGTTGAATCAATTCTGCATGCATATCAGTGATGAAATTGTCAGTGGTGCTATCGTATCTAACCGCTAGATTTCTCTAAAGAACATCAATGTTTCGATGGAGTCGCAACTTCTGAGAGTTTATATGTTTAGCTCGCTGCGCCTCCCACTCATTTAAACGAGCTTGAGCGTTCCTTAGAGCATTCATATAACTATTGTTGCTATTCCAGCAATCCGTCAACATAGGCAAGAAAGTGCTATCCAAATTCCAAGAAGCTTTGGTGGAGAATCTCCTGGTTTGTCTATTCGTAGACAAGGTTCTAACAAGCAATGGACAATGATCATATTCAACTTTAGGAAGATGAGTAACTGCCACACTTGAATATTTCAAAATGTAAGTGTCATTGGAAAGAACACGATCCAGCATGCTCTGTTTAAGGCCATGTCGGTATGTGTACTTCTGATCCAAAAAACCCATGTTAGAGAGACCTGCTTCAAGGATTGTTTCAGAGAAAGTTATATCTTCTTGGTTGTTGAAAGTTTGATAACCCATAGTTTTCGCAGGTGAAATGACAGTATTAAAGTCACCTGCCACAATCCATGGCTCTTTGAAACTATTTCCTAAGTTGATGATGTGTTTCCAGAGTAAACTTCTAACGTGGATATGAGGATTGGCATAAACAAACGTAGCAAAGAAGGAATTGTTCACCTTACAAGGTACAAATTGTCTATGAGTGTTAAAAATCTCCACCTTTATCCGTTTTTCGTTCCAACAAACCCATATACCTCTGGAGAAACCCCTTGCCTCTGATCTGTGAGAGTTAGAAAATCCTAGACGTTTGATAGTTAGAAAATCCTTAGCTTTATCAACACTTATGCAGCGCACGCAAATGGAAAGCCTTCATATTCTACTTCATATTCTATGCCATTTATAAAGATCGAAGGTATCAATTATTTGTTCGTATCGATCTCTATTGCAAGTCTTGCAAACTTGCTTCTCGTTCTCTTGTTCGTGTATTCGTCCACCCTCACCAATTTTGCAAGCAATGAACCTATATCGTTGAACATAGTCTGAACATAGAGATGCAGCGACATATTGAGAATTCTCACCCAGCAAACTATATGCCTTGGCATATCATTAGATGGTATAAACATTGAATACCAATCCCATACTACTAAGTGACAGCCAAAAATCTTCCACAGACCTCCTATCATGGCCATATCGTAGTCTCTTCTACATGATAGTTGAACCATGAAGTGATTTAGGTCTAATTCATATATGTTGAATCTCCCCACTAGGCTCCACATGGCTCGTAATCTATCTCTGAGAGTCATGTAGCCTAATTTTATGCCCAAGGCCTTGACAATAACAGTGTATTTCCATGGCCGTATCAGGAGTTCCTCCTCCATAGGATCGATGAGAATTGAAGGTTTACCTTCAAGTTCCCTCGTACTGATAGCTTCCGGTTCCAGGTGTTCCTCAAACAATTTACTTATAAACATATCTGAATCCGCTCTCCTGGTGCCATCTTGTTCAGATCTGGTGTTACTTGATCCCCAGCAACTATGATTTCCTATTGTTTCCTTTACCTGTGTCATCGCAGCCTGCGTGCTCAGCAGCGGAAATATGCTATCAATATTGCATGATGCACCTTCAACTATTGGTCATGTGTCTGAAGTATTTGTCTTTGATTGTTGAGACTCCTCCGTAGATCCTCTCATGCCAGTGTACTACAGGTTTAATCCTACCTGCGCTATTGTCACGCTATTGGTACCTTGGTGCTTACCTTGTATCTTCGTAGCCCTAGCCGTTTCGTTTGTGTTTTGGTGGGATCCTGGGCTCCTAGATCTTCTTCTGCCGCTCGCTTCCTTATCAGCATCTTCCTCATTGTCCGGGTCATCGTTGCTACGCGCCGTCTTGTCACTGATCCCCAGATCGCCTTCTTCCCCTCCAATTTGACCAGAAGAATTTTTCAAAATTTCATCAAGAATATCTTTGTTCTTTAAGTTACTAATTTCTTTTTGTAATTTTGTAATTTCATCCATTTTATTTTTAATGTTTAAGTTTTCTTGATCTAGGTTAGAAGATAAACTATAACTTTCTTTGATAATAGCATCATAATTCGAATTAGTGCTAAAATAGGTTGAGTTTGAAGATCATTTATTTTAGCAAGCAATTCAACCTTTTCTTGGTAAAGAAAGTTATAATTTGTTTCTACAACAAGCAACTTGATGTTATGCTCATTAATTGAAGATTTTAGGGATTGAAGATTTTAGGGTATTTCTTTGAGATATGAGACTTTTATTTTTAAAAGGGAGAGTATATAGTTTAGCATGCAAATCATCATTTGTCTTTGTAAGCTTCTTTAATTTCTTCTTGCAATCAACGTATTTGTCATGCACTTCTTGAAGACTAGTAACTAAATCTTCTTTAGATAGTTCAAGAAGACTTACCTCATTTGAATCTTCATTCTCATCTTCCTTGGCCATAAGACATTTTATATTTTCTTCTCCACTTTCTCTATCATCACTTGATTCATCCCAAGCAGCTTTGTAGGCTTTATCTCCCTTGTCTTTCTTCTTGGATGAAGATTTCTTTCCTTTCTTTACTTTAGGACACTCATTTTTCACATGTCCCTTTTTGCCACATTCAAAGCACCTGAGAGAATAAGAGGATTAAGCACTAGAGTTTTTGTTATATTTATACCTCCTATATTTCTTACCGTTTATGATGAGTGCATCTTCTTCATCATCTTCTTCACTTGTTTCATCACTTTCTTGAGTGATGACCTTTGATTGGACCTTTGTTGTAGCTTTTAGGGCCATGTCCTTCTTTGTTCCTTTTTGAAGTTCAAGATCCACTCTTTCTTCTTCCTCCAGGGTGACCTCATGAGTCTCTAGGTTACCAATGAGCTGCTCCATCCTTAATATTGTGAGATCATTGGCTTCTTCAATGGTCGTCACCTTTGGCTTGTACTTTGGAGGAAAAGACCTAATAATTTTGGAGACTTGATCTTCTTCACTTATATATTTTCCTAATGCACTTAAATTTTTAATGATAGTAGAAAATCTTGCATGCATATCACTAATGGATTCATTTGGTTGCATGCAAAATTGTTCAAAAAAAAATTTAAGCATACCAATTTTAGAATTTTTAACTTGAATGGTCAGTTCATGTGTAACGGAGAGTTTGTGCTATATATCATAAGAAGTTTCACATGAAGAGATTCTATTGAATTCACTTACAAAAATAGAGCAATATAGTATGCTTACCGCCATAGCATTTAATTGAGCTTGTTTTATCGTGTTTGGATCCCATGTAGCATAATCGGTTTGAGGAAGTTCATATGGTGTAGACACCATCCTCCATAGATCCCAACTAATTCCTTGGAAGTAGAATTGCATTTTTCTCTTCCAGTAGTTGTAGTTGCTCCCATCAAATGGTGGTGGTCGAGACACGTGGGTTCCCTCCAAGTTGAGGTTGTTGAGTAGACCATCCTCCATCCTTCAAGACCTGTTAAGGCTCCTTGAAGACCTGCACTGATACCAATTAAAAGTTCTAGAGGGGGTGAATAGAGAATTTTGATATTTTAATAATAACTAAAGAAATTAAAATAAGAAGTAGGAGGAAACAAGGAAGACACAAATATGTAGAGTGGTTCATACCTTTGAAATCAAAGGTAGTCAATCCGCTGCCCGATTATTTCCAACTGAGATTTTGAAATCAATTTATTTAATTACCTCGTGAGGATGTTACATAAAATACAATTACTTTCGTACTACACCCTTGAAGTATCCTTCACCGAAAGTAGCCTCAACTTCCTTGAAGCAGCCTTATGAAGTGACTCCAAGTCCTCGAAGCATCCTTCACCACCTTTAAGTAGCTCTACCACCTTGAAGCAACCTTCTCCACCAAGAAGTAGCTCCAAGAACCTCCTTTCAACAACCTCCAACCTAGGAGTAGTCAAGGAGAACAAAATACAATAAAAGAGAACAAGATTTGGAGAAAGGAAATACTTAACCAATGAGTATAGTGCTTTGATCCTACATCAAGTGTTAGATCTTCTATCCAACATAGATGAACGTGGTTATGTGGTGGCTAGGAGATACTATCTATAGGACACAAAATTGGAACTTGAGGGAACAAGATTGCAAGTGTAGTTTTGCTTGTTGCTCACTAAGATTGATTCTCAAGTTGTAATTGTCTGTCTTAGGAGTTCTAAGGCCTCTCCTATTTATAGGGATAAGTTGCAAGGGCTTGGGGATATTCTTTAGGGTTTCTATAGTGTTCTTAGTGCTCAACTAGCAGTTTGGTGTCCGCTAATTGCATTTGCAATGGCTAATTGTTTTGTGCTGAAAAGTGAAATCTGGAAACTATCTCAGTCGAGAAGTTGGTCGACTGAGGAGTGTCTCGATTGAGCATTTCTTCGATTGGGATAGGGTTTGGAGTAAATGTGTGGCAATGTTCATTTCCAACTTCCAACAACCACCTACTCTCAGTCTAACGGCAATGTAACCTGCTCGAAGGTCTATCTCAGTCGAGGATGTTGTCGACCGAGGGCTATTCTAGGGTTACATGAGTAGGTCAACAATCAATGCTCGTGACGTAAACTAAGGTGGTTCTCGGTCGAAATTTTTTTCGACTGAGGGTGTCTCGGTCGAGAAGTTTGTCGGTCGAGAATGTCCCAATTTCAATATGTTGAATCATCTACTAAGTGTGTGTATCAATGTGTAATTGTGATTTTATCTTAGGGGAGGATTTATCTAAGTGTTGTGAGTGGATATGAAAGATATAACGCTTTATTTACATGATATCTATGTACTTGTACATTATATACTTGTACAAGTTTTTACATTGAGTATAATCATGAAAAATAAAAGCAGTTTAAGCATATTGATCTTCCAATTTATATTGATCTTCAACTATCCACTGCCTTATTTATTTATCCTTGAAATACTCAAATAGCAAGTTAGATCCACAAGAATGAAATGTTTGTCATCATCAAAATGAAGGGTTTAATAATATCCAATTTAGCCAACAATTAGTTGTCCCCCAATATGCTGGTTGAACTAGAATTTTAGGATATTGTGCCATTCTCTTATAGCTAATTGAGCACTCTGTCCCTTGATAGAAAATGATATTATAGTGCTCAATCTTAATATTTAAAATTGATCTTATTATTGGGAACATATTGGATATTTGAGGAATTTTAATACTTTATATCTTGTGGATAGCTTTTAATCTTGCACAACCTTGCAATTTTTATATTTGGATCATCTTGTGAACTTGATATATTTGAACTCAAATCTTGGAAATATTAATTCTTATGTTGATACAACAGTCCTACAGATAGACCTTGCCTAATTTTTAGATGTATCCAATATTCTATTGTTGAATATTTTTAAATAGCTTAGCAATAAGGATTTAATACTAGCAATGGCTAACCTATACATCTTTGTTCCATGCCATGGTTGAATTTATTCCTTTAGAATATACATAGAAAAGTGATCGGTTAATGGAATAAGTAGAAGAGGAAGCTTCAAATGTCCATGTTGGTTTAAAACTAAATTTCTTATATAATACCTTTTGTCATCTTTAACGTAAATCATAAATTTATAAAAAAATATTTATTTTGATAAAAATATGTAAAAAAATTGATCGTAAAGACTAGGTCTTTACAATATGGTATCATACATATAAAAAGTCAACACACATGCATGTCTAATAGGAAATAGGGTTAGTTAGGAAAACACAAGTAAAAGTGGAAATTTGTCTGATATTTGATGGAAAAAACCTAGCCCAGCCATTTTTTTTTTGAAATAGGTAAATATATTGCCAAAAGGTTCGTATAGCCAAGCTATACTGTACAAGAACCAGCTACAAAAAGTATACATGGTCTAACTACAAAATACCCCAGTATCGTTTAACTATGGGATTAAGGCCCTTCTCTAGGCCTTTGGCCTTTACAGCGTTACAAACGTCTCTGTTAACATAAATAAACACATCATTACTTGGTTGTCGGCCATGTTTAAGATTGTTTCTCTCTTTCCAAGTATTGAAGCAGACACTGGCAAAGTAGAGCCCATCAAAGGCCCTCTCTTTCTTGTCCGCACACTTCAACTTGATGTAGTCAATCAGCTCATCAATGCTTCTGGCCGTTAGGTTGCCCCATCCATTCTTCAGTGCCATCAAATCCCATAGCCTAAAGACTTTGTTGCAACCGAAAAACAGATGTTCGTGAGTTTTGTCCTCATCACAAAAAACACATTTGGGATTGACAGGGAGCCCCCATCTAATAAGTTTATCCTTGGTAAGATGCTTCTCAAGGATTACCTTATAGACAGCTAAGCTCCATTTGGGGACGTGGCCCTTGCCCCAAAGCAAATCAAACCAGGGAACAATTGGACCTGTAGGGATGTGGATCCACGATTTCTGCCCATTGAGCAAGAGGAGACCATCGCTATCCACATCGTACAGATGGCTGACCTGATTCCATTTCCTACACAACAGTTTCCAGGTTCTAGAGGCGTTGACAAGGGAGATAGGGATATCTCCATACCATAAGGGGGAGTAAATAGGACTCGCTTTGGAGAATTCCTTGAGAATGAGAAATAGCGCTCATCCGTGCGCTCTCTAAAGAAACGTCACGGCCTGGTTGGTCAGACATAAGTCACTTTCTTAGCCAGTTGGCCCACACACTGCCTTTGACACTGACGAATCTATCCAGTCTTCTACCTTGATTGTCCTCAACCATCTCTTCCACTTTCCTAATTATGAGGCCTCCGTTCTGAAAAGATTTGGTGATGGTATCCCATTTCACGGCATGTGTCTTTCCTCCCCACAAAAAGTTGGTAATTTTCTTAGTAATATTATTAGTGATGTGTTTAGGGAGGTTACATACCTCACTCCAGTACCGAACCATACTGAGGAGGACTGATTTGGTAAGCATCAGACGCCCAGCCATGGACAAATGAATCCCACTCCAGCCTTCTATTTTATCTATGATCTTGTCTAGGCATATTGAGTAATCCTTGGAGACGCCTCTGCCACCAGCGACAGGAGCCCCAAGGTACAACATCGGCATTCTGCCACTATTCAGCCCCATAGCTATTTTCAATCTACCCCTCCTGCCATCACAGGATCTGGAGAGGTAGATGTGGGATTTTATGTCGCTAATGTAAAGGCCCGTGATTCTACCAAAACCTTCAAGTAACTTCTTATACTCGCGTAGTCTGTTGTAATGGCCCGTCAAGAACATCATTACATCATCGACAAAGATGAGATGGGTCTTCACTTTAACCCCATGTACTTTGAAAGGTTTGATAAGATTTTTTACTTCTGCCTTTTTTATCATAGAGGTCAACCCCTCCATAACCATAGTGAAGAGTAGGGGAGATAGGGGGTCCCCCTGCCTCAAGCCATTAGTAGCCTCGATCATACCTATCGGGCCGCCATTAAGGAGGATGGAGAACGAGGTAGTTGTAACACATTGTTCCAGAATGGTGGTCCATCTACTAGAGAAGCCCATAGCTTTCATTATATTCCACATAGTATCCCACCGCACGTAGTCATAGGCCTTTGTCAAATCAATATTGACACAAGCTTTGGCACTAGAGTGTCAGATGTTGAAACCAGTGAGAAACTCCGCCGCCAGCAAAGCACTGTCCGCTATTCGTCTTCCCTTCACGAAGGCGCATTGTTCTTCAGATATTAGATCAGGTAGATGAGGCTTCAGATGGTTGGACAAAATTTTGGCCCAGATCTTGTAGATGACTGAGCAACATGAAATCGGTCGGTAGTCAGTGATCAATCTCACATCCTTCTTTTTCAGGATAAGCTTGATGAAAGTATGATTTGCGGCTCACACCATATTCCCTCCATTCATTAACCAATTCATTGCCCTGGTAATATCATCCTTGATGTGGTCCCACATGTATTGAAAATATTTACTGTTGAATCCATCAGGACCTGGATCTTTACTCGGCTTGATGTCAAACATTGCACGTTTGACTTCGGCCTCATCAATGTTGGAGCATAAAGATTCATTCATGACATTAGTGACTTTGGCTTGTGGGTAGAAATCTTCATCAGTTGTAGTGCAGCTATCATAGTGATGATTGTATAAGGAGGTGAACAAATCAATGACGTGATCAGCCATGTCTAGTCTGTTGTTGGCTGGTTTTCCATCAAGATTGATGAGTTGGTGAATAGTTTCCTTCATCTCTTTCTTTCTAACAGTTGTGTGGTAGGTGCGGGTGTTGAGGTCACCATCCTTAATCCACTTCAACTGACTTCTTTCCAGTAGAAAGTTTCCTCCGCCTTGAGCAATTGGTTAAGTCTGTGTTCCGCCTTCATCCAGTCTTCAGCAAGATCTTCATCACCAGGTTGTTCGTGAGATCTCTTAGCTGCCTCCTTATATCTCTGTCTAGCTTGAAGCATTAGGTTCTTGAGGTTAATCACCTCCTTGGACCATCTCCTTATCTCCTTCTTGCTGTTCTGTAGCTTTTTAATGACAATATACAGAGGGTTGCCCACTATCTTCTCATCCCAAGCTTTAGTGGCTATCTCCTTGAAACCATCCCAGTTGCAAAACTTGAAGGGTCTAACCACCTCCAGAGGGGATAAGAAGTTGATTTTCATCCAAATTTGGTCGCTAAGAGGATCATTCCCGTGAAGGATAGTGCATCTAGGTCAGACCTTGAGCCATTCTTTGTTGACAAGGCCTCTGTCCAGTTTGGTAGAGATTCTTCTCTGATTCCCCTGCTTGTTGGACCACGTGGTTACACCATCCATAGTGTTCAGATCCATCAAGCCAGTCGCATCCATGGTGCTGTTGAAAGTATCCATGATCCTGGCCGGAACGGGCCTACCACCATTCTTCTCATTGTTCTTACGGATGTTGTTGAAATCTCCCCACACCAGCCAAGGGATTTGTTCATGTGTGCTTTCTTTGATCGACCTCCACATTCTGGATCTATCGCTTTCCAGTCTCTCCCCATAGGCAGATGAGGCAATGAAGGACATACATCCTTTGTTACAGCAACTGACAATAGCTACTTGGTCTGTGATGCTAATCCCATCCACATCCCAAATATCCGGCTTCCACCCAATAGCTGTCCTGGCTCCATCTCTGCAGTGGATGTTAGAAAGGTTCGCCCAACCTGTAGGGAAAAGGAGGACAATCCTCTCCACAACAGCTCTTCTTATCCTAGTCTCTTGAATGAAAACAAGTGAGACCTTCTCCTCCTCTATCACTACTCGCAGCCTTCTTTGTTTCTCAGCTAGAGAAGTATATATAGAATACAACTAGAAACACTGGAAACGTAATAGTCTTGTATGTAAGCTAATCTAGCAAGGCATAGAACCTCTAGACTTCATCAATTGGAAATTGGACTTATGTATGAACTTCATGACCATACATAAACTAATAATAAATCAAGATAAATCCCTTCAAGTAAGATAGAATGATGAAATTTCAGAAACCCTAAATTTCTTGATTTATTATAGATTATCATCTTACATCACATTAATAAGTTTTAAATGAGTCTTGTAGCCAATTACGAATATGATGAAACTTAATTGGAATTAATTTTACTCAAAGTTGTCAACACCAAATAATAGGGAATAGCAATCACCATGTCAGTGGAATGAACTGAGGTGTCCAAAGAAGGATGTTTAGTGAAGGTTTTGGCATAAATATTCCCTATCCACTTAGATGGTGGTGGGGTTTAATTACTTTACATACCTAGATAAGGTGATTTCCACTACTTGAGATAATTATAAATCATGAATAAAATCACCAAACCAAATCAATACGTCAAATAAAAGGAGGAAATGTATGTACATAATATCCACCAATATATATAAAGCAAATATTATATGTAAAAATAGGTAGAACTTATCAGTTTTGTCAAACAAATGATGAACCAATAAATCTTGTACATATTCAATCTTTCTTAGATATCCATTATGGTAAAAAGAAACAAAACCATATAAGTTCTTTACCTATCATATAGGTAATCTCAATAAAATGACTAACCCAATTGAAAACTTGAAGTAATACTTGAAGGAAAATACGCACCACACACTTAAATTGCTTAATTTAAGGAAATTTCACTTCATAATCTACTTGTTAAATGTAGGTCACATGATGACAGCTGACCAAATAGGGAAAATTGACCTCCCATAAATCTAGTGTAGGTTCCCCCTACCACCATTCACTTAGAAAATTTTATATATAATGTTTTTACAACATTTAAGAAAATTAATAGTTGACTACACTGGGACTAGGGGAACATGAAGAGTGGGATGAGGTGCTCAAGTTTGGATTAATGGAACCAAAAAATCTATAATCTGATGTACTTAGTGGATGGTGAACTAATGTCCTAGATAAGTGAAGTGGTTATTACAACAAAGTAGTTGGCATGATAAAAATTGTGACTTACCTCTCACGTCAATTTTTGCACAATTTTCTCAACATTTTCTTGTATAAATATTATATCTAAAATAAAAAAAATGATCTATGAAATTTTATCAAACTTTTTCAGAACTAAATCACAATTGAGGGAAAGCTACATGAATATGTACATAAACCCATAAGACCCAGACTCTTGTGAATGATGAGGGATAAGAAAAACAAAAAAAAGACTAGACATTAGTCCACATACCCTTTACATCTCTTTAGATTGTTAGTTGTGGAAAATCCTTTTAAGATGTGAAGGGTTGAACATGCTAGATTATGTATATGATGATTTCATAGACAAAATCAACTTTAAGGGGTGGATATTTGTAACGTACTAAACTTAAGTACCATATTTTAGTTTGATCTATTATGCATAATTGTCTCTATTAAATATATCTATTGATAAATCTCCACTAATATTTGTTTTTTGAGTTACATTGTACTTCAAGCACCAAAATGCATATATGCTTCATCTTAAACAATTAATCCCATTTTGGGCCTTCATCTTGAACAATTAATCCCATTTTGAACCCACATTGAATATTAAACATATTTTCTTGATTATTGGCATTGTAGTCACACCATCATACATATACCAATTTTTTATATTAATAACTGAATTAACTAGGGGAGTACTTTAGTTGATCATCTCATAATATTTATTAAGTGATTCAATATTTTTATAATTTAGTCTTATGGAGTTTGAACAGTATATTAGAATCTCAAAGTAACAGAAATAGTCATTTAGAAGATATAAATATTTGAAGTCATTGGAGGGAGTCAATTTTGTTTATTATTTATGAGTAATAATTTCCTTTGAGTTAATAATGCAAAAAGCTTTGTGGTTACATATTTTGATTTACACATAAAGATAAGTAAATACACTTCAATATATATATATATATATATATATATATGTGGCCATTCATTCATTGCCCGCACTGGTAACTACCCGCTCCACATTTGGTTACTTTTTTTAGAGTTTATTACTTTACACATGTAGAGGGTTACTTTACCTTACAAACTTTTACTTTTCATGCATATATAGTTACATTTGTAACAACTATAACAAATATACAATTACATATTTGTTCCAAAAAAATTGTTGGGTATTTTACATGGTTTTACTTTTTGAGACGAATTACTTTTTTGTCCAATGAGTTACTTTTCTAACCGAATTATTTTTTTTGGGAGGCACGGGTAGAAAATTCCATACACCTACGCAGGAATTAAATATGGACTATATATATATATATATCTGTGTGTGTGTGTGTGCTATGTCTAATGTGTCATGGGTTAATGAAACTAATAGTCCATTCACACTTTACTAGTCTAGCTAGAAAATGTAACACTACATGCCAAAAATAATTAGTACAATATCATTATCATATTTTCCTACATGTCCCATTCTTCCACCCTCTTATCTAACTCCATGTACTAAATTTCATATGTTCACCTCTTCATAATTTATTGCTTCTTTTTACAAAGTACTTAACTGGAATGTTTAATGGAAAATGAGTTAATAAACTAATAGTCTACTCATGCTTTCCTATTCTATCTAGAAAATGCAACACTACATTCCAACAACGATTAGTAAAATATCATTATCAGGTTTTCCTAAACATGCAATTCCTTTACCCTTTAATGTAACTCCATGTACTTAATTTTAAATGCTCACCACCATAACGTTTTACATCTCTTTACCCACCTAATCAAATGTATGTCATCTTCTACAAATATATGTTATAGTGGATTATGAGTGAAGGATATTATTGGTTCTCATATAAATGAATATTGACATGTCATTAACTTCGATTCATACATATTATTTGTTACCATCATATCCTCTTGCATTGGCTACCAATGATACACCTTATGTATATAAACTCCCCAATCATCACAATGGCACACTAGACTGCAACATTATCAGTGATAATAACACGATCTACAAAGATTCCTATACCTCATCGCTACAAATAGGTCATACCGCCTGCTAAATCCCACAACTTTCCTACATATACTATGATTGTTTTTCAATCTCAGATTGTGCTCCAAGCCAGAACCATCCTATAAATGAATCAGTTAATCATCAAGCAAACATTGACAGCATGAAGGCTATGACCTAGTGGACTCGCTCTTGCCATCATAAACTATTCATAGGGTGAGTCAATTAAGTGCAAACCAACCAGTATATCTTGTAAGTCAGTTCTGGTCTATATTCTTTGAGTTCATAATTATCTAGCCTATTTTATTAAGAAACTAGTTAATTAATAATGGAAAACTAGAGTCTAATTAATGATATCAAAACTAAGATATGTGTATACAATAAGTCAGTAGTTGAATTTTAATAATATCTAGACATAGAACATGTGTTTATATTGTTAAAGATATTGATAGGAAGGTAATGTGTCAAATGATATTACAAATGTTGAGATATAAAGTTTTGCACTCAGTATAACAAATTGGACGATCTATTACATATCAATTAATACCGATGGGATTTGTATAGTATTGTATTAGTATTAGTAAATATTAATGATCTGTAATACATATCTGGTAAAAAAATATCATTAACAACTAAACAATAAATTATAAAATTTACAGTCACTGATCATAGAGAACTATTCTTATTGCAGTATGTACTAGATGCTTACATGGTAATTTAACATGAATTTTATAAACCCAATATATTACATTGAAGAAATATAAGTACTAGGAAGTATTAGATCTAGTATATATGATTGTATTTAGAAAGGCAATATGGAAGTTTATATATATGTAGATTTGAGTATTCTAAATAAAATGTTATTTAAGAGAAAGCAAATTTATTACAATAACTTATCCATATATATACGTGTGCATTATATGATGTTGACAATATAACTTATCTATCATATGATCATAAAATGGCAAGACTTATGTTGAACTCAAATTTAATCATAAATTTATGCTACAACTTAGGGTACAACTAAATATACCAAAAATGAACACACACCAGATGATACTTGTTAAGTGATTTCCAAGCTGATAATCACATAATGACATGGAATACCTTCTCTTTCAAAGCTTGAAACTTTAGATCTCTGTGAACCCTAATTGTGAAATACTTTGAACTCTTTCTTAGAACAAATATACTAAAAAAATTTCGGAAATAGGGAAATATTTATTGCCAAAAGAGGGTATAGCTAGTATATAATGTACAAAACAAGGCATCTGAAGAGCAGACCCTTACGATAAAGGGCACACTATTGGGTTATATTACAAGATCCCAGTAGGTTCTGGTTTGCGTATTCAGACTACAAAAAGTATCTTTCTTGGCTTTAAACAACCATCTAAGGTTGTAAGAAATGATATCCACAAGCTTGGATTCATTGGTTTCCACCTTCTTGTGAATTCTGGTATTCCTTTCTTGCCACAGACAGAAGCATGTCGCAGCAAGACACAAACTAGCAAATTCAAACTCATTTATGTTCTGCCACTGCTTGGTGTGCAGCAGCTTAATAATGTTGTTCAGGTTAAGGTCAATAACCGGACCCCCTCCATTCCTTAGACTAATAATCACCCATACTCTAGAAGAATACCGACAATTCAGGAAGGTGTGGTCAATAGACTCATCCTTGTTGTAACAGAGAGGGCAGGTAGGGTCTACATCCAGTCCTCACCTGATCATTCTACCGAAGGTAGGAAACAGACCAATACTACCCTATAGAGCATGGTACTCCATTTGGGGAAATGATTTTTATTCCAAACCACCTTAGTTCACTCATACCCAGTGCTATTACCATTGTCGATCCATGGTGGTTGGGCGTTATAAGACCAGACACCATTTCCATCAACATTGTACTTGTTTTGGATATCGGGAAAGACAGAACACATTCTTCTCCAAACTCGTGTGGGTTTAGTTTGTTCATTCATCATTAGAGTATCTCCATATCTACCTATCATCCACTTTGCCCAGATGTTGTTCGGATTACAAAGAAAATGGTCAATTATTTTTATGGTGTTGGCTCTCATAATGTCAATCAGGTCAACAATTTGCAGCCCACCTTGCTTGTATGGTTTAGTGATAATATCCCATGTTATACCATGAGCTTGACCACCCCATACAAATCTGGATGTGAGGGGTCTGAATATATAGATGATAGGGTTGGGGACTTCACATATATATGCCCAAAATCTAACCATACTTTGTAGAACTTCTCTAACCATGACCAATCTCCCAACCATGGAGATTCTGAGCCCACTCCAGCTGTCAATTTTATCCTTGATGTCATCTTTGCATGTGTTGAAATATTTAGATGTGCCTCTTCCACTTGCTACAAGTATCCCCAGATATTTGGTGGGTAGTATGCCTCTGGACATACCAGTGGCCGTCTTCAATCTCCCTCTCCTCATGTCATAGGATTTAGATAAGAAGATGCAAGATTTTATAGCACTGATATATAGCCCACTACCTTTGCCGAAATTGGCCAAAACTTTATAGTATTGTCTCAGTATGTTGGCATGCCCTAAAGAGAAAAGGAGGACGTCATCCACAAAAATAAGGTGTGATATCACCTCGATCCCTCTCACTTTATAAGGTTTAATGAGCCCCTTCAGTTCAGCCTCTTTGATAAGTATTGTGAGTCCTTTCATTACAATGGTGAATAGCAGAGGGGAAAGTGGATCTCCTTGTATTATGCCATTAGTAGCTCTGAACAAGCATGTAGGGGAGCCATTGATCAGAATGGAGAAGGAGCTAGTTTTGATGCATTACTGCATTATGTTTATCCAGTTTGTTGAGAACTCAATAGACCCCATGATTTTCCACATATAATCCCAGTTCACATGATCGTAGACTTTGCTAATGTTGATCTTCATGTACGCCTTCGGATTAGCTTTTTTAATTGTTGAAGTCATTAAGGAATTCAACAGCCAGCAATGAGCAATCAACAATTTTCCTACCCTGCACGAAAGCATTTTGTTCTTCTGAGATGATAAAAGGTAGCACCTCTTTTAATATTTTCACCAGTAATTTGGATATAATTTTATATACAACTGAACAGTATGCAATGCATCTATAGTCAGGTATCTCGGTAGCATCCTTTTTCTTAGGAATGAGTATGATGAAACAATAGTTCACAGTCCTAACCATGTTACCAGCCTTTATAAACCATTTCGCCACACTACAGATGTCATCTTCAATCAGTGGTTGCATGAACTAGAAGAATTTATACATAAATCCATCTAGACCCAGAGCTTTGGATGGGTGGATTGACTTGAGGGCTATGTGGATCTCCTCCTATGTAGGATCTTTGCACAATTCAATGTTCATCTGATCGCTGACTTTACTTTGTGTATTATAAGTCCACTCATGGCACTCTTCTCTTTCTTTGTTGTATAGGTTGGTGAAGAACTCAATGGCCTGATCCATAATCTCCTCTCTACTACTAGCCTTCTTCCCATGTTCATTGATCAACTCCCGAATTATGTCCCACATTTCACCCTTATTAATTGCAGTGTGGTAGGTGTGGGTATTTCTATCCCCATCATTAATCCATCTGACTCTGCTTCTCTGCCAGAGGAATGACTCTTGTGCTTTCTCCATGTCATTAATTCTGCTTTCTTTTTCCCTTTCAGTGTCAATAGCTTCCTGTGATAGAGGGTTATGTCTGAGAAACTCAGCAGCCACGTTATACTCCTCTTTGGTTGTCCTCAGGAAATTGGGTATGTTCACCTTTTGTTTGGACCAGCTCTTGAGGTTTTGTTTAGTGATCTGTAGTTTCTTTAGCACTACAAACATTGGGTTGCCTATGATATTAGTTTTCCAGCTTTTTTTCGCCTCTTCTTTGAAACCATCCCACTCACACCATAGGTTAAGAAATCGAAACGGTCTCACCGGCTATTTGGTGTTAGTGAGGGACACCCTCATTCATGTGCGGTCACTGAAAGGATGTGATCCCATATTGACAGCAGCATAAGGGAAGGAGTCCATCCATGATTCATCAGCCATCCCCCTGTCAAGAAGGCTAGCAATCATGTGTTTGTGGTTTTGCTTGTTTGACTAAGAGATGGCACCAGTATGTCTGTTGAGTTCAAATATATTCACATCAGCTATGACATTGTCAAAATTCTCTAGGATTCTATCAGGTACTCTCTGCCCACATATTTTTCTCTGGATTTTCTTGTGTTGTTGAAATCACCAAGAACAAGCCAAGGAATTTCATCTTGTGTCATATCTTTAAGCATCTTCCATAGTCTCTCTTTATCTCTTTCTAGGTTCTCACCATAAACCCCAGACATAATGCAAGATAAACCCATGTGGTTGAAGTAGCTAACTGTCATAATTTGATTAGTTGCTTGAATCAGCTCAATCTGCCAATAGTTTGTATTCCACCCCAGCACGATCCTTCCTCCATCACAAGCATCTAGATTAGATAGGAATCCCCATTCTTTAGGGAAAATGATGTTAACTCTATCCATAGTCCTTTTTATTCTTGTTTCAAAACAAAATATTATTTCTTCCTCCACGTCCTTCAAAAATTTCTTCAGATTACCCTGCGTTTTTGGCAGGGTTGCACCCCGCACATTCCATGCGAGCACCGTCATTGGATAACTACATTGTTCCCCTACCTCTTGTCGATTCAGGTATGCTCATCTTCTTGCCTTTGGCAGTCATGCTTCTAGTATGTCATAGACTTCTGCTCATGTTGTTTAAGGTCGGCATATCGTGGTTCTCCATGTTATTCAGAACAGTAAATGGGTTATCAACAATGTGAATACCATCTCTTTCCCCACTTATATCTGCTGCATTGACATGTGGTGGTACTATTTCAGGTAGGTCAGGCATAACCTCAACCACCTCTCCTTCGTCAATAACTACCATTTCAAGTGAGTTTACCTTAGGTACGTCATCTCTCCTAGTGTTGTCAGCCGCAATAGTAGCCCATGTCTTAAATGCTTCGAGCCCCCTGGTGGGTTGGCATTGGGTACCTTCTTCATGGGAGGAGGTCTGCTCTGACTTGCACCATTTCACTTGGAACTTCTCTTGTTCAGATTCTGGCCAATATCTGGAGCTCTCCCTCTGACCACCGGTGGTTCTCAGTGATTTTCTTGTTCCCCAGTACATTGACCAGGAATGTGCCCAAACACTTTGCAGTGTTCGCATCTATCTGATAACGCATTATAAGTCACCTTGACTTCTAGGGCCTTGTCATCTGGTAGAGCCACCATCAACATGGGTGGGGGTCTTCTTTCCATGCTTATTTCAACACAGATGTGTGAGGCTCCTTCCAGTTCTCCTCTTGTCAGGAAATCAATCACTTTGGGTTCACCTATTCCTTATGCAATTATAGATATTGCCCTTCTGGTCCAATGTTATCCTACCTCAGGGAGTGTAACCTGGATAGGGGTTGGACTGAGAGCCACCCACCTGATGTTCGCTTCAGGTGACCAGTGCCTGGTGAGGACCAGTTGGTTGTCGAATAATTAGGGTCCTTGTTCCACTGCAACTACCATATCATTCTCTGATGTGAACCTAGAGAGGAAGAGGGGCCCCACCATCATTGAGATTTGGTGCTCTCCCTTTGGCCGCCAATTCCTCGGCATCCATCCATGGAGTTGTTCCAGAACAGCCTTCTTCCCCAGCACTTGAACAATGATTGAGCATTTATGATACTCGTCCATTGCCACCACCACTGGTTCAAAGAAGGACATCCAGGGTCTGTCATCACCTGATTTGATCTGAGGTATTTTCACATCTTCAAGCATTAGCAAAGGTTTGAAGATACCATGCACAGCCATAGTTTTGGGGATAGTGGCCGCCCATGATCTTTCGATAGTAGCATCGGCCTTCAGATCATTCCAGGTCAGAGGGGGACCCTCTGGAGGGGTGGAGGCCAAGGCGGAGGAGCCTGCCTCGCCTAGGTCAGCCACCATCAGTGTGCATCCTTGTACTCTGCTCGCTAGGTAGAGATTGAGCAGAGTGTTGTCAAACAACTTCAAATATACTAAATTCTCTATTCTATTAATGAGTTACTCTTCCCTCTTGAAAATTGCATGCATGAAATCTTGTGCAATGGTGAACCCAAATTGTTTATTAGCCTTATCATTCATCTTGAAGGTCACCACAAGTATATTTCACAAATCTCAAATATGGTTGAATGTTAATATAGCATTGATATTTGTACTATTACATTTTTGACTTATCTTGAACGTTGACCCCTTTAGAGCTTTGGCTCACTTGAGATTTGGTAATATCCCACCACCTCGCATGAAGGTTGTAATGGATTAATTGTCCCCCAATATACTGGTTGAAATAGAAATTAGTCTACTCTGTCATTCTCTCATTAATGATTAAATTCACAACACTATAACGCTTGATAAGATGTTATCATATTGTATCCAATTTAAATATTCAAATTTGATCTTATTATTATGATCATCTTGCATATTTTTGACAAGTTTGAATACTTGATATCTTGCGGATAACTTTAAATTTTGAACAACCTTGCCATTTTTCTGTTTGGATAATCTTATGAAACTGATACATTGAACTCAAACTTGAAAACTTTAATTTTTATCTTGATAACCTAGTCCACTATATAGTCATTACCAAGTTTGTAAATGTATTATATCTTCTCTTGTTGAATACTTTAAAATAGCTGAATAACAAGGATTTGATACCAACAATTCTTGACCTTTTTCCTCTTTGGTCCATGTTAAGGGTCCCAATAAAACTGACTTCCCAACATTACCCTCATCATTCTCTTCCTACTCTCCTTTCAATTTCTTATTCATTCCACTTGTCTAGTGATACCATCCTCGACCATCTTTCATCCACTCCTTTCTCTGCACTTTTTCTACCTTGATGATCATCATGATCCACTGCCTTTTCCTCTGATAACTTGTCATCCTGGTCCCATCCTCCTCCCTCACTTGCTACATATTGTCTATCTAACACATCCTTTCCACCTTCTCATCCCCAACACACGCCTTCTCCCAATCACCTCTCTATTCACCACCATCAATCTCCTTTTATCCACCTAGCATCCCACCACTCCACACCTTCCCTGCTCCTTGCCCATCCCCTTCACCTACCAACATGTCACCATCGATTAACTCTAACATTGAGTTCTTGATTGATCTTCATGCCAACGCTATATGGTTACTGAAGGTTTTCACCCGCCATATTATCATGGTTTCTATTCAAAACAACATTAACAAATACATTGTGAACATCCTAGATGTTACACATGCTACTGCCCATCTCCTTCTTAGACCCATTGTTCTTAAAACCAAAATCCTTAAGCTCTCATAATTCCTCTACTATATTCCCAAAGACATTAAGCTTGACAGTCTCTATGGTCACTTCATGACAATTCCTTGCGGTGACAGCTTTGTCCAAGTTGCCCAGTCAAAATGGTTAGCTATCCGAGGAGCTTCCCTAGTGAGTTTGGGTGGCTCAGGATGGATCTCCATCTCACATCTCCCTCTATACTTATGTAGACATTTTTAGACTCATTGCTCATGCCATTACATCCACACTACCATTTGTCAGCTTTGACACTCTTCAGTCTATCAGCTACATTAAAGTCTTTGTGTTTTCTCTATTAAGAAAGCCATTTAATTACCAACCCCTATCAAGATATGATGTGGTGAAATAGTCTACACTATCTCAAACTACCTTCTCTAGCCTTTCATGACACCTGTCATCAAGGTATTCTCCTTCCAACATAAAAAAAAAACCAAGATGTTGATCCAACAAAAAGAGATACATGTAGAAAATTGGTATGAGAATGAAAAGAATACCATAGTAAAGCTCGTACACCATCCATGCTTATTGTCCTCCTACTCACAAACTATCACTCATAATATCACTATTCACCAGCCTACTTACCTTTCATTTATCAAAGCTGAAAACAAAGTTCCCTTCCACAACAACCCCACAGTCATCACCTCACCATGTTCGGACAAGGAAGTCATTGATTAGCTTAATATTGAGATTATAAAAGAACTCAAGTCTTCATAGAGCCCCAGTCACAAAAATCCATCCAAGGCACCATCTACAGCCACATCATTCATCTCTCTTATTGCAACACTAGAGGGACACAAAAAGAAAAACTTTTTTGTTGTGGATGAGGTAGGTACAGAGTTATCACACTCTACTCTTTACTTTATTGAATACAACAAACATACTTCATCGTTATCTCCTTATTGATTTGCCAATTTTGCATCTAATATAGTCATGGATTTTGATATTGAATTACATGCTAACATTGCCTTATCAAACATTGAACACTTCATGGGATAGAATAACTCAAGACCCATCTACCTAACTACAAAATAGATATAATCTCTTAGCTTCAAAAATCTTGTTTTATATAGCCTATAGAACACACTTGTAAACATGATTATAGCATCATGGAATGTCTATGGGGCTTTCAGTGCTAAAAGGAGAGCAATTAGAAACTTTATATATATATACAAATAAAGTCAACACCATCACAATCCATGAAACATAAACCAACCTCACACCATCTTTCTCAAAATAATAGGAGGAAAACACATCAATGAATGGATCCAAATCCCACCATTTGTATTCGGGGGAGGCATCATCATAGGTATCAATAAAAACATTATCAAAATTACCAATTGACAGTTGAAAATATACATCATCATTGTCATTGTTTAAAATATCCATGACCTAAATACTTGGAGTTTCATGGGAGCCTATGAAGAACCTAGTCATGGTAAACAAATTTTCCTTAAGGAATTGTATTATCTGCCCCAAACCTACATATTGACATTGTGGCTCATAGGAGGAGACTTTTACCTCATTAAGGATCAATTTGAAAGACTTAATACCCAACATATCACCGCACAAAACTTTTATAGATTTGATAGGAAATTTTAGCAACTCATCATAGAATCTAAACTTATAGACATCATAGAATCTTTATACAGATGGAATAGGGATCATCATGGGAAAAAATTGATCAATTTTTATGTACACAACTATGGGAGGATTCATATCCTCTCACTTTCTCATATACATCTACTAGGCCCATATCTAACCATATGCCCATCCTCATCAATACCACACATATTCCATGAGAATATTAGCCCTTCCATGTTCAATATTTTTTTATGAAACACCCAGAATTCAAAACATTGATACAATAACATTGTCCTACTCCTACACATCTTCTAGAACCAGGGCTAAATATACTCAGAAATATCAAGCACATCTGAAACTCCAATAAGACCTGGAACAAAAACACCTTTGGTAATATTCACAAAACTCTTCTAAAAAGAGAATCACAACTTTTCATTCTTTACAGTGACCCCAATGTCGATCCATGCCATCAAAGGATAGAAAATCTCACCCTCCACAATGAAATCATGTGGAAACAAGGTTCCAAAATTATATGGATGAAAGAGGGAGACATAAATACCAAATACACTTTCAAAAATATTGTAATAATAGAACTAGAATCAACTCCATTCACAGCCTAGATATTCTAGGACAATGCATAACCAATAGACACATCATAACCTCACACGTTGTCAAACACTTCCAGACACTTTTCAACAAGAAACTTCACACCTCCCCTTCCTTGTGCATTCAATGGGAGATCTTATGTCCTGGTCACATCCAGCATCCTTCCCATGTCACTCAACTATTCACAAAGACGGAGCTCAGAAAAGTTTTATACAAACTCGGAGCTCACAAAACCCCTGGACCTGATGGCATTAACACTGAGTTCTACCACCATATGCGGGATCACATCGAATGAGATTATATCAATCTTCTCCAATACGTCTCACATCATGATGACATTATCCCACGTATAGGGGTCCTAAATCAAATGCATATCGTGCTAAAAATAAAATTGATTATCCAAAATTTGTTCATCACTTCTGACCCATTAGTCTGATCAATTCATCCTATATGATTATCGCCAAAACATTTAGCACCAGGATGAAAACACATTTAGACATGAACAGTGAGCATTCCTTAACAAACGAAACATTCAAGATGTATACATTATTGTCAGTGAAACCATTCACTCATGCACCAAAATAAAACCCCTCTTCTTGGTATCAAATTGGACTTCAAAAAAACTTTCAACAAAATCAATTGGAATTATCTCTATCAATGCATGGAAGGATATGGCTTTCCATATGTATGGATGCAATGGATTCGAGCATTTATATTTACCTGCAAGTTCTCTATCATCGTAAATTGATCACCCTTTGGATATTTTCATAGCTCAAACAGACTCATATACAAGGTGACCCCCTTTCCCCATATCTTTTCATACTTGTCACATTTATCCTTACAATCATGATATGTAGTTTATCACATGCCCATATGAATGTAAAGAAAACATCATTCAATATGTTGATGATACCATTGTCTTCATCCAACCAGATGAGACCAGTGTTATTAATACCATCCACATCTTTGGTATCTTCTCATACATAATGAAATTCAAGATCAATCTTCAAAAATCAGTTATCAATTACACACATGTGAGATCCAAGCTTATTGAACGATACCAAACACTTTTCAACTACAAAGTAGAATAATTCCCTTTCACGTACCTCAAACTTCATGTTTCCCCTCTCTCACTCTCCAAATCAATTTGGAACCTAATCATCACAAAAATTAACAACCACATGTCATCATGGAAAACAAACTTTCTTAATTTAGTCAGTAGACTTACCCTTCTTGACAATTCCCTCACTTCACTGACCTATTACTTGAGGTTTATCCCCCTCCCAGCTCACATACACAATACCATTGATAAAATTGGGAAAATTTTCATATGGAAACATACAGGAAAAAGAATCCACTTGTTCAACTGGGACACCATCTCTACAGCCAAAAATATGGTGGATGGGGCATTATCAATATCAAAACACATGCCATCTACCTGATCTTTAAAGTTGTAGCAACGCTATGCTCTAATAGAAAGTGTATCTGGAAATAAAACATTCTTGACAAATACTACCACAAGAAAGATCCTTGGTGGAACATAGTACATAGAAGAGCTTTTCCACAATGAAAACACATCAACTGACACATATTCTATTTTCAAAATTGCATAAACACTCCACCACATGCTATCAAAATTTTAATTTTAGACATATTCCTAGTTTCATGGACAACCCATTACTCCTCAAACCATATACCTGTGATTCCTCATTCTATATCCAACATCACCAATAGGAAATTATTGACACTACTAGGAAGCCAACATGATAATATAATGAAAATAACCCTTACCACCTCATTATCTGAAAGTACTTATACACAACTTTATAGCCACCTCAAAACAAACACCAAAAATTGAATTTAATGGTTATCAGGACCCACTTATACTCCAAAACTAGCATACCACTTCTTGAATTATGTGGACATCTTTCCCCTTCCAAAATTATTTAGGACATTATTGTACCATATAAAATTAAACTCTTCATTATCTTATTCAGTACGATAAGGTCCTCACTGACGTCAACATGAAAAAAGAGGCTTCCATGAACCCTTTATTTGCACACTATACACACTACGAGGAGACCAACTCATCTCTTTATCTGCTGTCTAATTGCTACCCAACTCAAAGATAAAAAATTTCATGCCACACACCATGCACACGTCCACATTTACCAACATACAACAATTTTTCAATATTTGAAATCCAAACATCACGATGTCCACTATAAAACAACCTCCCTAGAAGCCTTGATATGTATGATATGGAGCAAGATAAATAATACAAGATTTAGCAAACAACAAAATAGCAACAATACACTCATCAAACATGTCACAGTTCATATGACATATTCCTACTTTGTAGATCAATAGGTCAGAATGGAGCAGAGTAAAGAGAACAACTATCCATCTGCACCATTTGGAGGTAAGACGGGAACATAGAGAACCTACACCATTGAGAATATCGTCATTGTGACAAATGATATCTAATGTATTTTTGTTCATCTCAGAGGCCTATAGTCGGGGTGCTTGATGAAGCCCAATTTAGGGCTCCATCTTGTGTCTTATTACAATTTAATCAAATCTAGATTACATGTTATTTCCCTCAATATGCATATTTCTTTCAAATGCATGTATCGACCTTCTTTGCATGTTTTTTAGGTTTTGTGGACTATGTTTGGATGGACGACAGAGATAGAGTAGTCCAAAGAAGACCTCAAATCTCCCCCAACCTACCCCTAGTATCTAAGGGTCAAAATAAAGCAAAGAAGTCTATGGATCATGAAGTTTAAAGCTCAACTTGTTGTTGAGGGTTCCACCACAGTCGTGGTGCCAAGGAACGGATGTGCTGAAAAATGTCGAAAATCCTAGGTTGATGCAAGAATTGACAAGATATTGCAACCTCAATAGAACGGTCATGCTAGCCGGCATGGTCATGCCACAGAATCCTGAGCATATTTTTCCTAGCCAGTACAACTGTGCTGCCAAGACCAGAACATGCATTCCAAGTAGAATGACCTCCAGCCCAACTTGTCCACCATGGACATGCTACCCAGCACAACCATTCTACCTAACCCCCGCCACGGCCTTGCTTCCCATCATGGCCATGCTACCAGCCTTCATTTTCCCAAAATCAATTTGTCATTTTTCACTTTCTCAGAATAGGTGTTCCCTTTAAACACAGTCATGCTACCTCCTACCCACCACATATGTGTTGCCACTCAAAACCCTACTTTTGATGCAGTGTTCTACCAAACTACCCCCACTTCACCTAGTGCTTCCCCACCACCTATATATACCTTGGTGGCAATTGTAGCACGCGGCTACATACCCCTAGCATCAATTCCTACCTCCTTTACTACATTCAAGATCTCTCACTTACTTCCATCCACCTCCACTTCATTTCCACCTTCCTTCACCAATAAACCCTAGTTTTCTAGGGTTTTGCACACTTCCATCATCCATCCCATGCCCTCTTTCTACCAAGGAGGGAGAAGGACGTGCTCTTGTTGCTGGAGGTGAAGAACAAGAAGATCTTCCACGAGTTCCATGGCCTTTCTCTCTTCTTCTACCTCTTCATTTACTCTTTTGTGTACTATGAGTAGCTAAGCCCTTTGTGGTGGGTTGTTTGGGGTTAAAATGATACTTTGATACCATTTTGAGGGAATACAATTTGTAAACTCTATAATTTCATTTTGTGGTAGGTTTTTTGGGGTTAAAACGATACTTTGATACCAAGTTGGGGGAATATAATTTGTAAACTCTAAAATTTCATTCTATGATGATTGATTTCTACTTCTATCTTATTTCCCATGTTACTTCTTGTGGTTTTTACTTGAAAACATGAATTAATTGTTGTTTTATACTTGAAGCCACCTAAGTGTAGGAGAAGATGGCATAAGTGAGGCTATCTTGGGATTGGCTCATAGGTCCAAATAGTGGATTCCTAGCTAGCATCCCATCTTCCCACACATACATCCCTTATCTTACTGTTATGTATGAGATCTAGGTAGCTAGTGTAGGAGTGTTTAGTGTAATTGTCTAGGCTTTTAGAAAATCTAGATGGTGAGTAATGTGAGGTGAAACACCCTCACCTCTACTTCCCACTCCTACCTTTGGTTCCTTATTACACTAAGCATTCTCACCCTTGAAACCTGGATTTGTCAAATCCAATTGAATCCCACCTAAACCTCAGTCTGATTGAACCTCATAAGACCAGATAGGGTGTGCAAGGGTGTAGTTCTCCTTCA
The DNA here is from genome assembly GCA_963693085.1 of Alisma plantago-aquatica. Taxonomy (NCBI): domain Eukaryota; kingdom Viridiplantae; phylum Streptophyta; class Magnoliopsida; order Alismatales; family Alismataceae; genus Alisma; species Alisma plantago-aquatica. Next base: position 795,118,716 of record OY856414.1, on the reverse strand, counting down.
CACACTCTATTCTATCCATGACCAACCAATACTCTAGGTTGATTCCATTGTATTTGAGTAATTTGTTTGGTTTAGCAATCTCGAATGAATGGTTAGGTTTTGCATGGTTTGTTCCCCCCAACTAATATCTTAGTATCACTCCCCCAAACAGACCACTCTCCTTAACTTGCATTTAAACCCCAATTGCTCTTCGTGCTAGTTCATGATAGTTTAGTTTATTACTTTAGTTTCTTTGTTATTCAATTGCCCTATTTTGGATAGTTAGGTCTTGTTAGAGTAGTTAATGCTCTTTTGAGCTTGCTAGTGCTAATCTTGTTACTTAGTGATGATATGGGTCATTAATTTCTTAGCTTGTGCTCTTGCTTACTTAGTTTCCATTCTTTGTTGGCTAGAATTAACTTATTTAGGGTTAAATTAGTGTTTTGCTTATTTTACTTCCTTTCTTTTTTTCTTACATGAACCTTAGTGTAATAAAACCAAAATGAACTTTAAACCCTAAAAACCCTAATCTATGCTTTACGAACATAGTTTAACCTAACTTAGCTCTAGTACCCCTCTTTCCCTATAGATTGACCCCTCACTTACCAATGACCTATTGTAACATATTGAATTCTGAATGTAATATCCATGTAACCCTTTTCCCTAAGTTTTCTTCTCATATATGTCCTTGTTGATGAATTAGTAGAATTTGTAGTGGTTTGATGAACATTTCTTAAATAATTATACCAATGTAAGGTTTTATGCACAAATACCTCAGTGAAAGCTTATTTAAGGATCTAAAATGCAAACTCACCACTTAAGTGGAACGATGGTAAATAAATTTGTGCTAGAAGTTAAAGGCCCCAAACCTTACTTAATGTGTTGAGCAAGCTTAATTACCATTAGTTATATAAACCTTAATCTAACCTTGTGAGGCGCTTTAAATCATTGAATAAGCTTAAGTTTCAAGTTTGGTCCAATTTGGATGTTGTTTGTGCAAGTTATGCAATTTTTATGCACATTTTAGACTTTTTTTGCAATTTAACCAATTGGAAGGTTTTCTTTGCAAATTTTCACATGCCTTATGATCCTTGGATTTTTACTTATCATTATCGATATTTTTGGGGCATGGGGCACCCAATTGTACCTTGGTGTGGAGGTGTTTCTCTTCAAGGGCATTTTAGGGATTTCCCCCTTTATGGATGAGCTTATCTTTAGGAGTTTTCAACCAATGGGGTGGTTTCTTTGTTTGGAGGTTGGTGGTGGGCCTGGATAACCAACCATTTATGGCTAACAAGTCTCTAGGAGATGTGGAATAGCTATTTGCATGGCCATAGAAGCTCTAGGCTATGGACACATGGAAAGCTTCATGGAAACCTCATGCTTGACTCCTTCCTTATCCATAAGGGCTTGCATGTACATAGCCACCCTTATCCATGGACACATGGAAAGTAACTTGACACCTCATGTTTTGATTTTTACTTATCCATAAAGGCTTGCATGACCATGGGCACCCTTAGGTATGGATACATGGAAAGTAGCTTGGACACCTCATGCCTTGCTTCTTCCTTAACCATAAAGCTTTATATACTCCTTCCTTACCTCCCAACTGAAATATTTGATCCATATCACCTATCTCCTACTTAGAACTTCATCCACTCTCTATTTGTCCATGGAGGAGATGTGCCAAGGTATAAGAATACGTCGTCTTGGTGAAGAAGGACGTCTAGGGTTTCATCTGAGTTCATCTATGATTTCTAAAGTCATTTTTTTGGCATTTTTGACCAAGGCAAGCAGGTTTCTTGCCCTTATCCTCTATTTTTCCTATTATTCTTATTCCTTACACCTTCCTCCAGGTCAAAACCCTGGTCTTCCATGATGGAACTCCATCTAAAGATCAAAAACTCTTCTTTCCATGCTCCTCTTGCTTAGGGTTTATATCCTTGAGAAAAAGGTGATTCTTACTCAAGTTTGGAGCTTGTGCTTGGAGATACCAACCCATCTTGCTTGTGTTTCCTGCTAATTGGGATCCAATCTTCTTCCTAGAGGCAAGTTATATAACTTTCTCCACATTTATTACTTATTATAAGCTTGTTAGTTCATATTCTTATGCTTAAATGATGTTCTCCACCTTTAGATGATGTTCTTGTTTACGGTTTCATTTCTTTGTTGCTCTACACTTTGTTACTAGCTCTAGATGAGCCTGACATGATTGTCACATCCCTACAAGGGTAAAGGATGACCTAGGATAGGTATTGGTGGGGCCAAGTCATGGGTCAACCCCTCTCCCTCTCTCTCTTCCTCGCTTGCAACAAAATTGTTGATATGTCATTTTTTGGTTGTCTAGAATTGGAAAAATGCAAATCTTTTAAACCGCCTGTCCAAAATTAATAAAACAAAATATATTTTGGAATCAATAAGTCAAGATATATCTAATAAATTCTTTCGATATCTGATTTCAAGGTTTTTAAAAGGTGATTTTTGGAATATGATTGTAATACATAAAATCCATAAAAATTACAACTTAATCACCATAACTCCGAACTTGACATGAAGATATGTTTTCTTGATCAATAGAGCCTAATTAGTCTAATGGTGAGATTTTCATAGTCTAAATCTGATTTTTGTGAAAAAGTACAATCTTAGGGTTTCTATAGAATAATTTTCAATATGTACACTAATGAATGTTAATAAATTGAAATAGGCCAAAGTTAAACTTGGAACATCTAGAAGTAATGGAACTTGGTATTTGAACATAGTAAAGAGGTATGTGCATTCTTACACCCTAAGTTGGAAAATTTGTAAACCAAACCCTATATTCCCTAATGAGCCATTATATGAACCCTATTTTCTCTATTCATGACTCATTTGCTAAATTGCCTCAAAAAAGTATCTATTTCTTGGGTCTTGTATCCAACTGCCATGTTTCATATATATGATGCTTCTACTTGCCATAGTTTCTCTTAGCATGTTGATTTTATTACACTATTTACCTAATGTAGTGGTACTTATGTACAACCACACATATATAGGGCATGTGTTATTTCTCCCTAGGGAATGTGTTATTCTCCCCCATATATAATTTGTGTAGGTGACTAGGAATGTGTTATTTCTCCCCTCACCTACAGGTTGGGCCCGGTAGGTGCCTCAACCCTATTTAGTTAATGTAGTCAATATTAATCATGCATGCAATTCCTTTACTATTTTAACGTTATGGCAAGCATCTATTTTGATTTTTCCTCATACTCTTGATCTATTCATCTATTGATGAACTTATATCCTTTACTTTTGTGTTATTCTCTCTCTTTTATTCTTGATCATATTGTTGACACATACCTTGTTTTCTTTCCCTCTTGTTGGGTGATTTCCCAACCACCCAGATTGTGGACAAGGTATTGAACAAGATCAAGGAAAATAGGACTAGGAGTAGATTCAAGACTTGCTTGAAGGTTGTATAGGCTGCTAAAGCTAGATCCTTTGTTTCTCATCTTTTCTTCAGAAAAACTTATGTAGTGAGCAACGATGAAAGCCATGTAATAGATTTAGTTTCTTTTCCTTTTTGCTACTATTGACATTTTATATGTATCTAGTGCATGCTTATTTATTTGAAATATTGTACATGGATTCCTCAATATCTATTATCTTTGTGAAAATATGGATGTTTTGGATTTCCTTCAAATTTGAGTAAGGAGGTAATCTCGCCTCTTTACAGTATGGTATCAGAGCCATTGAGCAGCTACTAGGGCCTAAAGTTGAAAACAAGGGTGTCTAGAAAGGATCAGGGTTCGAGGGCTGGTAAGATTTTCCTCCATGCCACTAGCTTGGTTTACGTGGACTCCCAGATCCATATGATACTTTCTAGCCTGAGATTATCTAGATGGTCCGAAAATCATGCTTTTAGGTAATAGTATCCTTAGACATTCTTTTCTCATCTATGTTTCTAAACTCCTGGAAACCTAATATGATAACCTTGTCTTTTGTAGAGAGTTGACTTGTTTGATGACATGAACAACAACAAAAACTCCAAGGGTTCTACTCAGAATGACTCCAATAGTTAGGACACCCCTTGACACCACAAGTACATAGTGTGGTGAACCCTAACACCCTAGATCCTAGTGATATGATATGCTCTTCTTATCTCAAACTCCCTACCTTAGACCTTTGTGTATTGGGAAAGATGTTTCCTTCAGACTTTATCCTGCTTGACATGTCTACCTTTGATGTTATCTTGGGCATGGATTTGTTGAAGAAGCATGATGTAGACTTATTCTATCAGGAAAAGAAAGTTAGCATGTTGCATCCTGATGAAGAGAGGCTATGTATCAAGAGTAGGAAATGAGAGGATTAGCAGTTCATCATCTATGTCATTAAAGTTGAAAACCTTGTCTTGCAAGGGTGTAGAGCATACTTAGCATCTATCATTCTTGATGCCACACCTCCTGCTTTAGATCATATAGATGTGGTGAAGGACTTTCCTAATGTATTTTCTAAGGAGTTTCTCGGACTGCCACTAACTCACGAGGTGGAATTTTCCATCGAGCTTATTCCCAAGACTTCTCCATTCTCGAAGTCATCGTACCACTTGGCCCCTACTGACTTGTCAAGCTTAAGAAGTAGCTTCAGGAGCTTGTTGACATGGTTTTTATCTGCCCCAACATCTCACCTTGGGGCGCCCTTACCTTGTTCATGAAGAAGAAGGACGGTTCGTTGTGGATGTGCATGGACTACCGCATGCTCAACCAAGTGATGATGAAGAACCGTTATCCCTTTCCTCACATCGATGACATGCTTGATTAGCTAAAGTCAGTCACCATGTTTTCGAAGATGGACCTATGAAGTGGCTACTACCAAATGTCTATGAAGGATGAGGATGTGTTGAAAACAACGTTCAGAACTCACTATGGGCATTTTGAGTTCCTAATCATGCCTTTTGGCTTGACTAATGCCCTTGCTGCTTTCATGGACATGATGAACTGAGTATTCCACCCTTACCTCGATCAGTTTATGGTGGTGTTCACTTATGACATTTTGGTTTACTCTGAGATAGAAAAACAACATCACGAGCATTTGCAGATTGTGCTCACACACTGAAAGAAAACCAACTTTATGTTAAATTCTCAAAATGTGGGTTTTGGATAAAGGAAGCGATTTTTCTAGGTCATGTGACTTATGTCGGACATATAGTTGATGATCCTACAAAAGGTAGAAGTTGTGACCAAGTGGAAATCTCTGAAGAATCTCTTATATATTCATAGTTTCCTTAGGTAAGGAGGTTACTATCAGAGATTCATCAAGAGCTTCTCAGAGTTGACCTTGCCTTTGACCAAGTTGACACGGAAGGAGGTCAAGTTCTCATGGACACCAGAATGTGAGGATAATTTCTAGAAACTGAAGGAATGCTTGACATTTGCACCTATTCTTGCCTTGCTTGTTGAAGGCATACCCTATGTCATTTACATTTATGCTTCCAAGCAAGGCTTAGGGTGTGTCTTGATGTAAGAAGGTAGAGTGATCTCCTATGCTTCCTGCCAATTGAACCGAATGAAGCAAATTGGCCTACACATGATTTAGAGATAGTTGCCATTGTTCATGCTCTAAAACTCTAGAGACACTATCTCTATGGAGTGAAGTTTGAAGTCTTCTCCAACCATAAAAGCTTGAGGTACTTGTTGACACAGAAAGATATGAACCTAAGACAGTGAAGGTGGATGGATTACCTTAAGGACTACGACTTTACCATCACCTATCATCCCGGTAAAGTAAATGTAGTTGTTGATGCTCTGAGTCAAAAGAAGGATCTTTTATATGCTTCTATGAGTTGTTCTGTGTGGAAGAATCTAGAACATGTTTCTAGTTGGAAACCTCATCATGTTGATTCAATGGATGAAGATAACTTGTGTGTGCACATGGCTAGTTTTTCCGTTACACCGACTTGGATCTCAGAGGTTGTAGCTACAAATTTGGAGAGTTCTAGGCTTTAGGAGATGAAGGCCTTAGTAGAGAAAGCACAATCTGCTTCTCAGTTGGAGTGGATGGTGTTATCCGCTTCTAACATAGGTTGTGGATTCCTGATGTGGTAATCTAAGTCAGAAGGCTCTGAGTGAAGCTCATGGGTTTAAGTACATGATTCATCCTGGCGCAACTAAAATGTTCAAGGACTTACAATTAAGCTTTTGGTGGAAGAATATGAAGAATGATATAGCTTTGTTTGTAGAGAAATGTTTGACCTATCAGCAAGTCAAGATAGAGCACCAATGACCTGGTGGTTTTCTTCATCGGCTTGGGATTTCAGAATGGAAATGGGAGAAATTACCATGGAGTTTGTTACTGGCTTCTCTAAGTCTAAGAAAGGTTATGATGTTATTTGGGTGGTGATTGATTGACTCACAAAGTCTGCCCACTTCTTACCTTTCAAATACACTTACAAAGTTGTTGATATGGCTTAGTTGTATGTTGAGTGGATAGTTCGTCTGCATGGAGTGCCTGAAGTTATAGTTTCTGACCATGACCTGAAGTTTACCTCTCAGTTATGGAGTCAAATTTAGAAAGAGATGGGGACTGACCTACGATTCAGTATAGCATTTCATCCGCAAACTGATGGTCGGTTAGAAAGGACATTGCAGATTCTTGAGGATTTGGTTCGTGCTTCTGTGATGGATTGGGGAGATGCTTGGATAGATATCTAGCATTAGTTGAGTTTTCTTATAGAAACAACTACCAAGCTAGTATTGGTATGTCACCTTTTGGAGATCTCTATGGTAGATCTTGTTGTTCACCTTTGCATTAGGATGATGCTGGTGAACGTTCTCCAGTGAAGACAGATGCTATGCAGATGGTAATAGATAAAGTTCATCTGATTAAGAAACGTATGAAAGCTGCTCAAGATCGACAAAAGATGTAGGCTGACAAGAAGAGATCTGATGTTAGCTTCTTAGTCGGTGATTATGTGTTCTTGAATATCAAGAAAATATGCTCTATTGCTAGATCTAAAGTTAAAGGCAAACTGAGTCGCTGCAATGTGGGACCATTCAATATCTTAGATAAGGTTGGAGATTGTGCATACTACTTAGCTCTTCCTCCTACCTATGATAAGATTCATATTGTGTCCCATGTCTCTGTGTTTAATAAGTATGTGACAAACCCTTCTCATGTTCTTACTATTGAGCCTTTGAAGATTCATGAGAATCTGACATATGAGGAGCTATCTGTGATGATCATGGACTCTCGAGTAAAACAACTGAAGAATAAGGAGATTGAGTTGATGAAAGTTTTGAGGAAATATCATGGTTTGGAAGAAACCACTTGGGAGTTGAGAGATGACATGTTGTGTACTCACCCTACTATTTTTTTTTAGATTTTGGGGATGAAATCCTTTTCAAGGGTTGGAGTGTTGTAACATGCTGAATTTTGAATGTAATCTCCATGTAACCCTTTTCCTTAAGTTTTCTTCTCATTTTTGTCCTTTATGTCCTTGTTGATGAATTAGTGGAATTTATAGTGGTTTGGTGAACATTTATTCAATAATTATACCAATGAAGGTTTTATCCACAAATACCTCAGTGAAAGCTTATTTAAGGATCTAAAATGCAAAATCACCACTTAAGTGGAACAATGGTAAATAAATTCATGCTAGAAGTGTAAGGCCCCAAACCTTTCTTAATGTTTTGAACAAGATTAATTACCATTATTAAGTTCTATAAATGTTAATATAACTTTGTGAGGTGTTTTTAAATCATGAGATAAGCTTAAGTTTCAAGTTTGGTCCAATTTGGATGTTGTTTGTGCAAGTTATGTAATATTTATCCACATTTTGGACTTTTTTTGCAATTTACCCAATTGGGAGGTTATATTTGCAAATTTTCACATGTCTTATGATCCTTACATGTTTCCTTATTATTCTTGAGATTTTTTTGCCATGGGGCACCTAGTTGTACCTTGGTTTGGAGGTGTTTATCTTCAAAGACATTTTAGGGATTTCCCCCTTTATGGATGAGCTTATCTTTAGGAGTTATCAACCGATGGGGTGATTTCTTTGTTTGGAGGTCGGTGGTAGGCCTGGAGAACCGACAATTGATGTCTATCATGTCTCTAAGAGATGTGGAACAGTTTTTTGCATGGCCATAGAAGCTCTAGGCTATGGATACATGGAAACCTCCATGGACGCCTCATGCTTGACTCCTTCCTTATCCATAAAGGCTTGCATGTCCATGGGCACCCTTAGCCATGGACACATGGAAAGTAAATTAACACCTCATACTTTGCTTCTTCCTTATCCAAAATGGCTTGCATGACCATGGGTGCCCTTAGACAAGGACACATGTGTCACGCAACGTTCGAACTAACCGTCATTAACTCTATCACTTTCTCATTGTGTAGAGGATAGGCTTCCCACTCAAACCTTGGTGAATCCCAATAGTGTTGGTGGATCCATGGCTGCTCCTCAAGAAACCTATGTCCTACCACAAGGGTAGGTTCCCACCTTGCAGCATTACCAAGGACCTCCTAACCCCTATTCTTCTCCACCATTGCAACCTACATACAAATTCCAATACACTCAACAACCACCACCTTGATACCCAACACCTCCACAATATCAAACACCTCCAAAACAACCTCCACAACAAGCATCACAACTGCAACACATCCTTCAAAATCCCAAGCTGCTACACCAAAGGCCACCACCTCAAGGATCACAATAGTCACCAAAAGATTCAGCATCTTCTTCTCATGATCAAGTGAGAGTTGTGAATATGTTGAGGAGTGGGACGACTTTGGATCATCCAAAGAGCCAAACATCTTATTATTTTGTGACTGAAGAAAGAGATAATAATGTGATACATGGAAGTGATATATACCATGATCCAACATAGTGATACTATGATTTTTAGTCAAGGTGATATTGAGTGATGATATTGTGATTCTTGTAATACTGCTTGATGATTTTGTTAATTTGAACAAGACAGGTGCAAAACTACCTCCTTTCCTCGATGCACTTGAAGAACCCTCTTCTTGCAAAAGAAAGCAAAATCACACTAAGGAAATCATGGAAACATTCAAGCAAGTGCGGATCAATATCGTATTGTTGGATGTCGTCAAGCAAATTTCCTCTTATGCAAAATTTTTGAAAGACGTGTGCAGTTTTAGGAGGAAGTCAACTGGAAGAATGTCGGAGCAAGCCAAGATCACCAAGAAAGTGAGATCCATTCTATAACAAACCACTCCTGAGAAGAGGAAGGACCTCAGTGCTCCATTATTCCTTATTACATTGACACCCACCAGTTGACCAGGCTCTTCTTGACTTGGGTTCTAGTGTAAATTAGATGCCTTCTTCTATGTATGCTGAATTGAATTTGGGAATCTTGGAGCTAGCTAACTGCACCTTGCAATTGACTGACCGCGTAGTGAAGATGCCTCAAGGGAGAATTGATGATGTGTTGGTAAGACTTGATGATGACACATTTTCCTTCTTTCCTATTGATTTCATTGTGCTAGATATGGATAAAGACATGAGGAAAGTACCTATTATCTTAGGAAGACCCTTCCTAGCCATAGATGATGTAGTGATACATGTGAGAACTAGCACCATGTATGTGACCTTCATGCACATGAAGATGAAGTTGAACATCTTCAAAGAATCTGCCAAATTCAAGGTGATAGGTGCCACTGAGGAAGATTGTTATGTTGTTGATTGTTTATAGGAGATTGTGGAAGAATGCCTACCTACATGGATTGAGACTGCCATCGAGGCCAGAGGACTTACTATTGATTGTTTAGAGGAGATTGTGGAAGAATGCCTACCTACATAGATTGAGAGTGCCATTGAGGGTAGAGGACTTGATTCCATTTTTTAGCTACCGGATGAGGATGCCAAAGAATAGTTATGAGCTTGTGTTAGTTATTCTGAGTGAAGATCTACCAATATTTCAAAGATTTACATTGAGGACCCTCATATTATTGAGTTGAAAACAATGCTTGAAGCTTTATAGTATGCATTTTTTGGTCCCAATGACACCATATAGGTGATCATTTCTTCTATTATCTCCCAGGACCAAGATGATGCTCCCATTTCTATCTTAAAGAAGAACATTCAAATTATTGGGTGTTCTATTGTGGATTTTAGGGGTGTTGACCCCTCCATTTGTGTGCACAAAATCTATGTTGAGGATGAAGCAAGGCCAAGACATCAAACGAAAAGATGATTAGATCCCAAGTTAAAAGTGGTTGCGACTGAATAGGTGGTAAAGTTAATCAATATCAGGATCATCTATCCTTTTTTCTCACATCCCTTGGGTGAGTCCTATCCAAGTTGTACCCAAGGGTGGGATCACTTTTGCACCCAATGAAGATGGTGAAATGATGCATGTGAGGGAGAAATCCAAATGGTTCATGCGTGTAGACTACATAAAGCTAAATGACAAGACAAAGAAGGACCATTGTCCTCTACCATTCATTGAATAGATTATGAAGAGACTTGAAAGATATAGCTTGTATTGATTTCTTGTTGGCTACTTTGGATACTTCCAAGTGGAATTACACCTTGTAGATCAATAAAAGACCACCTTCATCTGTCCAGGTGGTACCTTTTCTTATATAAGAATGTCATTTGGGGTTTGCAGTGCCCTCTCTACTTTCTAGATATGTTTTACATCCACCTTCATTGATAAGCTTGATTCCTCTCTTGAATTCTTCATGGACGGTTTTTTAGTGATTAGGAAGACTTTGATGAGTTATTGTCTCACCTCACCACAATTATTGAAATATGTGTGAAAGTTTGTTTGTTTTATCATGGGAGAAAGGTCACTTCATGGTTCCTGAAGGCATTGTCATTGGGTATCTAAAGCCGAGATTGAAGTTGATAGGGCCAAAGTAGGCCTCATTTCTACCTTGACCATTCCTTACAATGTGCGACGTGTCCATTCTTTATTGGGGCATTCATGTTTCTATAATGATTTCATAAAGGATTTTAGCAAGATTTCTAGACCATTGTGCCACCTTCTTGATAAGGATGTTGAATTCAATTTTGATGACAAATGCATTGAAGCCTCCAATCACATGAAGCATAAACTAATTTTTGCTCCTATCATGCAGACCCCAACTTCTCTTTGTCATTTTATATCATGATGGATGCATCCAATATGGAAGTGGAGGCTATGATGGGCCAAAATAATTGGTCGGATATTGCATAATATTTTTGTGACTAAAACTTTGGATGAATCTCAAAGGAATTACACTACCACAAAAAAGAAATTGCTTGTTGTGACTTATTCTCTAGATAAATTCCACTCCTATGTCCTACAAAATAAGGTGCTTACCTACACCAACCATGAATCTCTAAAATATCTCATGTCAAAGAAAGACTCTAAGCCTAGGTTGATATATTGGATTCTCCTACTCCAAGAGTTTTATTTGGCAAATTTTGATAAGAAAGCAGTTTAAAATTCTACACCCAACCGACCATCCTACATTGAATCATCTTATGATGAAGCAATAAAGATCAAGGAGGCAATTCCAATGAGAAATTTCTTTTGATTGATTCTACTCAAAGGCCATGGACAAGCACATAGCCAACTTCTTGGCTAGTGGAAGAATACCAAGCACATGAACTAGGGAAGAAAGTAGAAGGTTGTTGGTTTGGTGAACAATTATGTGTGGGATGACCCTTATATTTTCAAATATTGCTCTGACCACCTCATAAGAAGATTCATTCTGGAAAGTAAATAGAAAGACATACTCTCCTATGTGCCATTCTGACATATACATATGCCATTTTCGAGGAAAGAGGATGGTTGCCAAAATTCTACAACATGGCTTCTTTTGACCAACTTCGTTCAAGAATACACATGAATATTGCAAAGCTTGCTTGAAGTTCCAAAAGGTGGGAAAAATATCAAAGAGGGACATGATGCCTCTATCTCCTATTTGTTTGGTGGAGTGTTTGATGTGTGTGGATTTAGTGGGCCCATTTCCTCCTTCTTTTGGCTTTGTGTACATCTTGGTGGTTGTAGATTATGTTTCTAAATGGGTGGAAGCCAGTTCTACTAGAACCGATGATCACAAAGTGGTATGTGATTTTGTAAAGTTTGACATCTTTAGTTGCTTTGGAGTTACAAGATATATGACTAGTAATAATGAAAGCCACTTCATTCATAAAAGCTTGGAGAGTTTGTTGAAGAGACATGGTGTGAATCATTGTCTAGCTACTCCTTAACATCCTCAAATGAGTGGACAAGCTGAGTTAGCCAACTGAGAGATAAAACTCATTCTTGAGAATACAGTGAGGATGGACCACAAGGATTGGTCTCTGTAGCTTAATGAAGCTTTGTGGGCATATATGACTACATTGAAAGCCTCAATTGGCACTACCCCTTTTGAGCTCATGTATGGGAAAAATTGCAGTTGTTGGTAGAATTGCAACACAAGGCAGTATGGGCTTTGAAATCGATTGATATGGACATGAAGACCTTCGAGGTGAGAATAAAGCTACAAATCAATGAATTAGAAGAAATGAGGCATGAAGGATATGAGTTGTCCAAGAGCTACAAAGAATGAGTCAGATTTTTGCATGTCAAATTGATCAAGAAATTTGTCTTTGATCCTGGTCAATGGGTATGTATGTAAAATTCTAGGATGAAATTCTTTATTGGGAAGCTTAAATCAAGGTGGGAAGGTCCTTACCAAGTCAAGCATGTTTATCCATTTGGTTCTATTATGATACATGAGAAGGAAGGTGTTAAATATTTCATCATGAATGGCCTAAGTTTGGAAGTAGTTGTTGAAGTTGGGCCCAACAAGGCCAAACAAATTTTGACGTCGTAATGATTATTTAGAGAATTCATATTGATGAATATATGTTCTTGAATGCACATGAGAAAGAAATTTACTATGGTGATGATATTTTAAGGTTCTCAAGAGGATGATTGCTTCAAGAATTTAGAAGACCGATTGAAGGCATGAAACATAGTGCTAGCGGGAGGAAACTCACCTAGGTTTGGGAACTTTTGCACCCAACCTTCACTTTTTGTTACTTTTCAGTTATTTCGTACATTTTCCAAGAAAGCATCCACACATGTGTTTAATACTTTTTGTTTGAGTTTTGAAGTGTGATAGGAAAATAGATGAGAGGTTGAGGAAAAAAGTCTCAAATCAATGGAAAAGTATATAATATCTTTTGTGGATCAGAGAAATTGAATGAGATATGAATTTTTGGAATAATTGAGAAGAATTGAAGATTTTGAAATGAAAGTGGCCAACACAATCATGCTGCCATGGAACGGTCATGATGCCTCTCATCAAAATCACAGGAGAAATTTGACATTTTCGGATCAACAAAAATGGATGTTCTGGTATCTCGCCAACACGACCGTGCTATCTAGAATGGCCATTCCATTCTGGACCCACAACACTTAAGTTATCAAATGTTTGGAGAGCACCATGACCAGTTTCATTTCAGCACAACCTAGAATTCTTGTCAGCCATCTGGAAACCTAGGCACAACTCTTCAGGCCCGATCTTCACCCCAAGCTTTATTGTAGGTTCCTTGAGCTCCCAAGAGCCTTCCCCCACCTCTATCTCTCCATTACAACCCTTTTCCACCCCCGTTTCTCCACTTACAAAGTAAATCTTCCTAGTCCTACATTTTGCATCATCCACCCAGAATCCACCAAAAATCCTTCCTCCAATGAAGAAGATTGAAAAGACAGTGAAGAAGGGGTTCCAAAGTGGCGTCCAGGCCATCACCGACACCAAAACCCGCATAAAGATAGATCCAATATCACCCCACCATCTCAAACTCCTAATCCGTCTCCATCCAGATCCATTTCAGACTCTCTTACACATTTGATGTTGATGAGCGGCCCTCATCTCTGGTCCTATTCTAGCTTATACACCATAGATCTAACTTATAGCCAACATGGAGAAGAGGAAGCTCCATTAGATAATGAGATGCACAATGTTGTAGGTTCTATTGATTTATAAGGTATGGTAAGGGAAAGGAGAAGCAATAAGGTTGTTGTCTCCTCATCTTCACTCCTTCCTCTACATACTACTCTGATGAGACATTACAGATCTTCAATACAACAACATACTACACAACAACCCACAAGAAGGAGGTTGTTGATTGAAGAAGAAGAAAAGTATGAAACACTGATTGAGATGACGCCCCTCAACTTGGAAATAAGTTTAGGGTCACAGGATTATCAATAAGAGGAAGGAGAGGGCACAGAGAGTAAGGAGGTGGAGGAGTCATTGGTGAACATAATTTCAAGGTTGAAAGTAGAGATGATGAAAATTTAAAATAGCCTAAAAGAAATACATTTGGAAGAAAATCAAATAGGAAGATGTTTGTGAAGCCTCTTCACCCTAAGTGCACTACAAGGAGGGCTATCCACATAAGATATGCTTATACATCTACTATGCAAGCCCTAGGGATCACCTACCACTTCAAGGACTACTTGATTACATTTGGGTTGTATACATTATTGATTGAGGTCCAATAGACCTAGATTGATACAACCCATGGGTTCTTCAGGTCACTAGAGAAGGTGTAATATTGAGGTTAGGATGTCATTCAATTTGGGCTTAATGATTCTACCCATGTGTTGACAGTCTCACAGCTCAATGGGATTTCTCTCTAACACTAGAAATGAAAAATAAACTTGATGATGGAAAGTTTGATACATATGGAAAGTGCAACTATTCATAAATTTGGAAGAGGGTCATCGGACAAGACACTTTTACTGGAGCAAAGTCTAAGATGAATAAATTACATAATCCCTTTACAAGGTACCTTTAAAAAGTCTTAGCCAATATGATTTTTGGGCAGTAAAAAAATCAAGGTTACTACTCTCACAAATACCTATTTTTGATGTCCACAATGATAGGTATTGGTCATGTAAATCTAGGAGTAATGATGATTGACCACTTGAAGACAATATCGTCTAAGAGAAGAAAAAAATCCATTCATAATGGGAGGGATTTTGGCCACCATAGCATTAGCCCTAGGTTATGACTTAGAAGGGCTCACAAAAGCTAAAGCGATCAAGCACGTAGATTTGAACTATCTTTCATGGTCCCAGATGATAACCCTACATAACAAAAAGATCATTTCTAAGATGAACCTTAGATATCATAGCATAAGTTTAGAGTTCCCTATCATGTCACTCCTCTTCTTGATGGTACAGAGCTAAATGTTGATTTCATACCAGCACTTACCTAGTGGGAAATACAACACCCCAAAGAAGGTTATAGGGCACCGCCAATTGGTCTACCAGAGGGGGAGAGGTGACATATATCCAAGAGCAGCAACACATTCTTGAGTAGCCTCACCACACAAGATAGATAGAGGATGACTTTGATAAGAAACCACCTCCAACAAATGCATAGACATGTATCCTATTCATGCACAGTTGGAGGAAATTTAAAAGACAGAAGAGGACATGTGGTTTGGACCATCCATAGACGCATCATCAGATAAACCACGTGTACCACTTTGAGTATGTGAATTTTCAGAGAAACTCCCAATGGGGGGGATTTCTAGGGTGCATTGTCAGGTTACCAAAAGGCATACCCACCTCCCCAAACAGATCATTAGGACAGTTATTACCCACATCCTCCACCATATGGGGGACCACCATAGGATCAAGTGCCACAATAACCTCTACCCTATCACTCCTAGATTTTACTATCACGGTGAGGACAACATGATTAAAAAGTTTGGGGTGGTAGGACAGTATACACATCCTTCTTCTTTATTTCATTTTGATATGCATGTTTAACCATGTTCCACATTATTTTGTTTTGTGATGATTGATGCTAGAAACACCTCTTTTGAGATTATATTTTTACTTGCTTTGCGTACATGCATACTTATAGTTTACTTTCTTGCATTTTTTGCGTAATTTTTCAAAAAAAATCTCCTTTTGTCATTCCATGCCATGCATTGCATTTTATGTAGGTTTTTGTAATTTCTTATGTGTTTTAGTTAGAATTTTCTTATTTTCCATTTTTATTGTAGGTTCGAATGTAATTTACGAGAATTAGACACCATTTTGTACAATTGTATCTAAATTCTAAATTTCTTGCCTAAAAGCATGATTTAAACCAATCTCTAAATTTAGAGTTTAAAATTTTTAACCTTGACAAATGCATGTTATATTCTCATGGTCTATTGCTAAATGGTCTCAATTTTTGACTTTATACATGTGATACACCTCCTTTATGCTTGTGAAATGTTTGATTGAATTTGATATAAGCAAGCCACCAATGATAAGGGTTTGTTAAATCTCATGATGGAAATGTGGTTTTTGTATTTTCTCATTCATGTGGTGTGACATAAATTGATGAAGTATGTTGGAGTAATCTTCATGCAATATCATGTTAATAACCACACTAGTGACTCCTATTTTGACTCATTTTTCTTTCATCACATCTTGCCTCTCCACCTCATGAAAGGATACCAAAGAGCATACATTAGCCTTGGACACCCTCCAAAAGTTTTGGATGTTCATATCTATATCCCCTCCACTTCAATCTTACCACCATATTCCCTAACTACAATAAGGGCAAAGAAAAAGATAAAAATGCAAAAATAAAATAAAATATTCTCATGTGATAACATCTAAATAAAGTAAAGAAGAGTGCACCCATGTAATAACATTCCAATATCTTAGTGCAACCCCCTTTTCCGTATGCATGCCCATTGAGATAGGAAACATAAAACTTAGCTCATTTCACCCTTTTACATAGCCATGTGGATCACCTAGTGTGGTTTGAGATGTGAGATTGAATGCATGAATGTAAAACAACACTCCTACTCATCTTTGATCGTCACCATAATGAAACAATTTACCCCAAGCTATATGAAAATCATATGGTTTGATTGTGTGTTTTATGCCATATTTGAAGTTTGTAGGCTCAGTTCTTCGATCACAATTGGTTTGTTGAAATAGGAGAAAAAAGAGGTGGAATTCATGTACTCAGTCATCATTGAGCCCATATAGTCAATATACATCTATTTCAATGCATTTTTCGTTTCTTGCTTGTTAAAATATTGAAGAGAGATTGAGTTGGACCATACGGTGTTAATGTATCCTTCATTTAAGGCTTCGTCTTGTGTCATTTTACTCTTTTATCAAATCTAAACTTTCTAGGATACATATTATTTCCCCCATTAAGCATATCATTATCAAATGCACCTATGGCCGGTCTTTGCATGTTTCAAGGTAACTTGACCATGATTTGTATGGACATGTGAGAAGAAAGATGATATAAGGGTTTCTCCACCCTTGGAGTTGCCTATAGAGAGGCCAAGAGCTTCCCAAACCTACCCCTAGAGTCCAAGAGTCGAGCTAAAGAAAAGAACTACATGGATGGTGAATATGAAGATCAAAGTGCAAATAAGAGATTTCAGTAGGGGCGTGGTACTACTAAACGGAAGTTCTACTAACCCTGCTACTTCACGATCATTCCAGCACTTCACCACATTTTCCCCAGAACAACCGTGCTGCCACCCCAACCTTGCTACTTCCCAGCTATCAATTAACCAATTTACCCCTACTTAACCCCATACTTTCCCAACCACTATATATACCTTGGTGGAGTCAGGGGGATGCGGCTAGTACTTTTGCACCCACTCTAGCATTGATTGAGCCACCTACTCCTCCCCACCTACTCTCACTTCATTTCCATTATCTTCCACCTCAAAACCCTACCTTTCTAGGGTTTTGACCACTTCCACCCACCATTTCATGCTAGCTATCCATTAAGGAGGAAGAAGGACGTGCACCTACAGCTAGAGATGAAGAAGGATGAGTCTTCACCGAGTTTCTATGTCTATCTACTCCTCTACTCATTCTTCTTTCTTCTTTCCTTAAGTTGTTAGTAGTCAAGCCCCTTACGTGGGTTGTTTGGGGTTAAAATGTGACTTTGATACCATGTTGGGAGGATGATATGTAAACTCTATAAGTTTGTTTGCTAATGCTCTACTTCTATCTCATTTATCATGGATTTTTTGTTGATTTATGCTTGAAATCATGTAGGTTCTAGGGAAATGGCTTATATGTAGCTATTTTGGGGTTTGCTCCTAGGTCCATATGAGAACCCATTACACTAAATGAGATTACTCAAAGCATAAAACATAATCGATAACTAATTAATCACATATCCAAAAATATGGGTAAATTAAAATCGATTTCAACGTCAGCACCCACTCAGAAACATTTGCATAAGAGCCCAACATCTTTCTTATATCCATACTATGCCAAGAATGTGATATAAATAGTTCTATTGCATTATCCACAACATATATACACAGGAGAACAATATTCGTATATGCCACACAAACAAGCATTAATATGCTAACAAAATTCTGATTCATTTGAAACACCATATACAAACTTTTTCTTGCCCGGACCTTAGAGTACAGGGATGACTCTATGACACACTAGACATCTAATCAAGTTTCTCAAAGATTCATTACTATAGCTCCTCTTTGCTTCCACATGTTTGTTTTTGTCACTTTTGATTACCTAAAAAAATGTGGCGAACCACAAGGGTGAGACCCAGTCCCAACAAGAGATATAACCTCCAACAACGCTTATTGATTACAAAATTTTTAAGTAACTAAACAGTTAAGAAAATTAATTAGATATAATAAATAAGCTCGGCAACACTGATGATTAACAGAATGCATAAGGGAACAGATTATAACTATCATCATTAGCCAGACTATCATCCTTTATCTTGCTGATAATATAAACAATTCAGTAGCATATGCATATCTAGAATCATGAGCAAGTCTAGTAACATAGCATAGCTAACAACATGAGCATGTCTAATTAGTTAAACATATCAACATTACAAGAAGAACTAACAACATAAGCACAACTATCTGGATAAGCATGATCAACAATATATGCATCTCTAGTTACAAAGGCATGGCTAGCATGCTAAACATAACTAACAACATTAGATAGCTAGCATCATGATTATAATCAGCAATAGTTGTATAGTTATTAACATAATCATGGCTATTGTACGTATGCATCTACAATCTTAAGCATATCCACATCATAAGTATATCTACTATCTCTTAATTGCACTAAGCATCATCTTTATGTAAAGATAACAAACAAGGTTTATCGTCCAATGTGAAACGTCGTGTATAACCCTAAACAAATATTACATCTTTTATTACGCCCTGAGGAAATTGAAGATACCACTTAAAATCCAACTAACCACTGCTAATTCGAAATTAGTGCCATACAAGATATAGGAAGAGCCAGACTCCTAAGATCTTCTCCACCCCCCGGTCAGTACGGGTCCGCAACAATGACACATAAGGTCAAGCTACTAACAGCCTAGTTTGTCTTTGGTACATGTCACGACACTAGTGAAAGGAGGTGGGTACACATACCCTACCATCTGAGGTACAACTGCAGTTGTCCTCCAATCTCATCACATATATAATCACCGAGACACGGCCGCAGCTGTTCTCAAACTAAGGGCTAGGTATGACCGTAGTCATCCTCCCTAAACACTTGAATTCAGGATGACAAGCACCCCACATACTCATTAGTATGCGCTTCGAGTTTCCCTTAGGAATACTTGTCTCACCATCTGGCAAGTTCTGACACTCAGATGGATCTATGACACAATGCACTACATGATTAGAGTTTCACATGATTAGTTATGCCAATTGGGTGGATTAAGGTTGCATCAAACAAGTGGACATACAAACCCTAATTCACTTCTAGCAAGCATATAAATATCACAACTTTTAAATGATATAAAATGTGTGAAACATAATTTCTCATCTCATCATCACATGGTACTATTCACTTCCCATTCATGAGACCACACTAATCATCATACTATCACAAGATAAAAATCCTTTTCACAATATCACAAGGTATCAACCCTTATCAACACAAGAGGATTACACCTCATTCAGAGCTTAACCATGCCCAAAGGTCATTAAGACCATCATACTATCACATGATATCAATCCTTTTCACAATATCATAGGGTATCAACCCTTATCAACACAAGAGGATTACACCTCATTCAGGGCTCAACCATGCCCAAAGGTCATTAAGACCATCATACTATTCCCTACAAGATCATCATTATCTTTCCATGCCTTATAACAAGGCTCAACAACATCACTTACATATAATACACCAGATCAGAACAATATTGGATTAATGAGCTAGGAGATATTCATAAACATTCATAGCAGGGTTATATTAACATTAAGAACATTCCTTTATTACATAAACATACAAGGAATCTATGTATGATTAACACTCCTCATATTCATAATGCACATGTTTAGCATTAGAAAGTATCAACCATGTGGCTATGATAACCACCAATTAACATATTAAGTTTCTGATCATGTTAAGGAGGTCATTCCACCATCATTCCATCATATAAAAATATTAAACATGAATACTCATCTTTATCTATTTGCATTAGAGTTAGGTTCAACATAATGAATTATATCAATGTTACTAATCAACACTTACACCCAAACCCTAACTCACGGCATCCCCATTGGATCATGGATGCATAAGGTGAAGCATCACTATCACATTCCATACTATTCTCAAGTAATAACCCACACATAAATCAAGGTGTAACCATCAGGTTATAGCATACTAGGGCTTCAACAATAATAAGAGAGTACTCCATGATTGTATTAATCATTCAAGGACTATTCTTACCCAATTACCATCATTTAGTTATATTAAAGCTAGGTATAGCAAGCTATACCTCATTAGGGTTACATATCAACACAATATGATTGTCATCCCTTCTATTCATATGAGTGAATAGGTAAGAATACCTTATTAAGGGTAACCCTCCATTTGTTCCATCATCATTCAACCCATATCACTATACTACAATGTCACCCAGAACCATTGGATGTTTAAAAGGTGAGACCATTGGTTGTTTACATAAGTAAACATCTTGAATAAACAACCTATGAAGTCCTTGATTTGTGCTTTAGAATTAGTCACCATTTAACCCTAGACATCCCTTGATTAACAACACAAAAAGTTCCATTGAGAGTAGGGTAAAACCCATAATCGACTGTTAATTTAAAATAAGCCATCCATTGTCAACAAGTAAGCTCCTTAAGATGATCATATGAAGGAAACCATATAAATCACATTATTAGGACCAACATATTATACTAGCCATCATTCCACTTTCTTGGAGGAATAAACATTAGATCTTGACCATTGGCTCAAGTTCATATGTTAACACCATCAATTACAGTATAGCTCCAACCATTGCATCAAGTGACCCAAGAAACCATTGGTCTAAGGATTAATTGATGCTACAACTATATGATTAACTTACCATAAGTTGTGGAGACCTGATACACTATCATTAGTGACCATTAAGTCACCATAGGTTTTTATATTAGCACCATATTCATTAATCAACATCAAATATTAAGCTAATGTCATCATTGATTGATAACATTATTAGGGTACTTAATGGTTGATCATTAAACTTCTAATTACTCCAAAACCTGACCTAATGGGGTGACCATAGGTTTTCACCATCATCTGGCACCTTTGATCTCGACCATCAGTTTTCATGAAGACAACAACATAGGGTTGTTGCAATGGTACCATCATTGGGTCATGGGTTTATAGAATAAATCAGCTTTAAACCCTAAAATTGACCATTGGTTGATAGGTACTTAGCACCATAGGTTGTCAAACAAACCTGATCCAAGTCATATTATACCTTAGGAATAATGTACACATGATCACATGTTCATCTAGAACTGAAATAAGAATAGGGAACATTATAAAAATTGAAATCCAAGTCAAGCATAGCTTTTTCGTGCATGAATAATCATTTTCAAGAAAGAACATGAGCTAGCAAGTTTATGGTAAGAAATAAACGTGGAGCAAGTTATAAAACTTGCCTCTAATGAGAAGATGAAATCCCAAACAGAAGAAAACTTGAGAAGGTAGGGTAGGAAATCCAATCATAAGTTGTAAACTTGTCCATCTAGCACCTTTCTTCATCAAATGAGCAAACCCTAAGCATAAGTAGCAAGAAAGGTAGGGTTTTAGAGCTTTAGAGCAATTTCTACCATAGAAAAGCAAGGTTTTGACTTGGAGAAAGGTAGGAGGAGGGATAAAAAAGAAATAAATGGAGGAAAGAAGGAGATTCTTACTCTTTTAGGTCAAGATCACTAGAAGGAAGCTTTTTCAACCCTAAAAATGAAGTCAATTGCAACCCTAGATTCTTTTTCCAAGAAGTTCCCCTCTTTATTTATTCCTTGGATAGGAAAATTTGCAGAAGCACAGAGGGAGAACGAGGTTGGGAGAAGGAGGGAAGTGGTGTAGAGAAAATGACTCGTTTTGGTGCTTGGGGATAAGTATATGAAACTTTAAGATAAAGAAAAAGAAAAAGTTGAAGTTCTAGTATCTTTCGAAGTGTCCACGGCCTTAAACCATTAAGAACATACAAACACACACACAAGCAGATCCCCCACCGTCCATATAGACATTCTTATCCCTCATTTCTTGAATTTTCATGCAAAACAAATAACTCATTAGTTGATAGCTACTAAAGGCAGCTCATTCATGAAGGGGTAAACCCTAAAATACCCTTGGAGAAAACACCTTCAAACCAAGGTTTAAATTGGTGCCCCATGTATAAAAAATCTCAAGAATGATGATATAATATCCAAGAAACATAATGCAAGTGATAAATTGCAAAGAAAACCTCTCAATTGGGTAAATTGCAGAAAAATTCAAAATGTGCATAAAATTGCATAACTTGCTCAAACAGTGTCCAAATTGGACCAAATTTGAAACTTAATCTTGTATTATGATTTCAAAGAATATAAAAAGGTTATATTAGGGTTATAATAATTCTATTATGATAATTAATCTCATTCAACTCATTAAGAAAGTTTAGGGACCTTACAAATATAAACCCCTAACAGGGATTTCGCCCCCGAAATCTAAGGTAAACAAAGATGGGTACTTCCTTTGCACCTCATCCTATTACCTTCACATGGTTACTTACATATAATGGTGATGTCACATCATTCATATATATCTCATCTTGGGTCAATACAAAAGCCCCACCTAAGAAGACATTCTCAATATGGAATGTAGAAACTTGTTGTGTCATCTGTACAACTCTAGTAGTAATGTTTAACTTTAAATTCTAGCTATCATCCTAAAATTATATCTATTGTATCAACACATTACTCAAAATTCATACTTGCTAACATTTTACCAATCATGGCATGTGTCCCATACCTTTCCTTGAAGCATAAAAAAAGGCTATGTATCCATCCTTTTTTTCTATCTAGATACACTAACACTGGAACACTTGTCAGTTCTTTTTCAACATCAAAAGAAATGCTGACGCTGGCACCTTTCATTCCATGCAAGGAAACATCATTCCTAGTCAACCTTGTTAGGGGTGAAATAACAACACTATCTTCACCTTACTAGGATTTACACAACCTACTTAGAAGACATATCATGATCCCATAAAGACACTTAATCAACCCCATCTCACTCTTGTTCAACTTGTCTCATAGCTATTGCTGCTTCGGAAACCCTAAAGTTGTTGAAGAAATATTGATCATATTTTTGACCATATTTGAAATAGTTTGACATGTCATCATTCAAAGCTTGCTACAACTTGTAAGACAATACTTGAACACTCTATTCCTCATATTCATAAATTCTATTGGTACATTGGTTAGTCTAAAGGACATAACTCTAAACTCATCATGGTCATGTGAATTATGTCATCCAATCTAACTCTTATGCATTGATATTTTATCATAGGTTAATCTTAAAGGAACACATATCACATATCTATTGACCAAAAAAATAATCTATCCTTGATAATGGTCTTGCCCAGCTATCACTGTACCATACACAACATTATATAATCACTTTTGTTTTTCCTTCCAAACAACATTTAGAGGGTCATCATCAAATATTTCTCCCTCTCTTTAAGGGTGAGGAACACTTGGAATGTTCATTTAATAAACATCTCCAACCTTCACATATTTCTCATACTATTAATACATCTTGGATACTAGGATTCATTACCTTGGTATCCACCTCATGTCTTATAAGGAACTCACATCATTATCTCATCCACTTTTATCAACATAACAAATATCAATACATATAAGAGGAGTCTTCCTAATTATTGGAAGGCTCAAAAGCAAACTCATCACAAACTTTATGATCTTGGAACCATAGTCCAAGCAACCTTATGCTATAATAAGCTATCCACCCTCATGTTTGTAGCGAATCCACATGTACCAAGTGGCAATGATCCACTTGAAAGTTTTACCCTAGAAAGGAAAGACACAAAGGGAAACACATTTCCCACATCATAGCAACATTGTTCAAGGTTCACTAGTAAAAAGGTAACCAATTCTATTTTCATTATGCATATTACAACTTCTTATGTATCATTTTACCTTTTTCATTTTTGGTTCCTTGCCATTAGCATAGGGATCATCACGATTAACATATCTCATTACTCATTCCTTGATGACTATTTATCACACTTGGGTATGTTCTCTTGTTTTATTATGTTTTTCAACCACTTATCAACAGGTAAATCATCATATTCCACATTTTCTTCATTAAAAATAGATCATCTGCCTTAATTTCTTTCACATGCTATGCTTATTTTACATTAACACTTTCTTACACACATAGGTTAGTCTGAGATTAACTCAGGTTCCACCTTATTCCTTTGTCATTGTTCCCATTTATCTTATCGTTTTGTACTTGTTGTAGGAGTTCTTTCCATCTTATGTGGATTTCATACCTTGCTTCGTTGTATAAGCATAGACTTATCTGTCTTTTATTTTATTATATTCTTGAATCACATCTTCAAGAACTCCTCTTTTTCTAATTTGTATTCAGATTTAGATTTCATGGTGTTGTGTCTTTCTCTTATAGTTACCATACATTCAAGTTTTGATAGATAATGATGCAATTCTCATCTTCTTTAAGGTAGGATTGAGATATTCACACCATGATTTCTTATTCGTTATGCTCTTTAGATTGTCTCTAAATGACTACTTTATCAGAGTAATCAGAAAGATAACAATCTAAGAGTTCCATACTTACCTTTCTTTAATAATTGAATACATGGCCAGGGAATCCAAGCACTGAGATTAGGCAATATGCACCATGTTTTTGTGCCACGTTCCTAACTTAGACATCATCCTAGTCTTAAGTCCTAGTGTCCCTATAGACTCAGTGAATCTAAATCTCTGATGCCAACTTGTGAGAACCCGTTACACTAAATGAGATTACTCAAAACATAAAACACAATCGATCACTAATTAATCATATACCCGAAAATATGGGTAAATTAAAACTGATTTCAATGTCGGCACCTGCTCAGAAACATTTACATAAGAGCCCAACAGCTTTCTTATATCCATACTATGCCAAGAATTCGATATAAATTTTTCTATTGCCTTAGCCACAACATATATACACAGGAGAACAATATTCATATATGCCACACAAACAAGCATTAATATGCTAACAAAAGTCTGATTCGTTTGAAACACCATATGCAAACTTTTTCTCACCAGGAGACTTGAGAGTATAGGGACGACTCTAGGACACACTAGACATCTAAACAACTTTGTCAAAGATTCATTACTATAGCTCCTCTTTTCTGCCACATGTTTGTTTTCATCACTTCCGATTACCTAAAAAAATGTGGTGAACCACAAGGGTGAGACCCAGTCCCAGCAAGAGATATAACATCCAACAACATTTATTGATTACAACATTTTTAAGTAATTAAATAGTTAAGAAAATTAATCAGATATAACAAATTATCTCAACAACACTGATGATTAACAAAATGCACAAGGGATCAGAAAATAACTATCATCATTAGCCAGACTGTCATCCTTTATCTTATTGATAATATAAGCAATTAAGTTGCATATGCATATCTAGCATCATGAGCAAGTCTAGTAACATAGCAAAGCTAATGACATGAGCATGTCTAATTGGTTGAACATATCAACATTATAAGAAGAGCTAACAACATAAGCACAACTATCTAGATAAGCATGATCAACAATGTATGCATCTCTAGTTACAAAGGCATGGCTAGCATGCTAAACATAACT
This sequence comes from Alisma plantago-aquatica, assembly GCA_963693085.1. Taxonomy (NCBI): domain Eukaryota; kingdom Viridiplantae; phylum Streptophyta; class Magnoliopsida; order Alismatales; family Alismataceae; genus Alisma; species Alisma plantago-aquatica. Next base: position 795,092,558 of record OY856414.1, on the reverse strand, counting down.
AACAACATTAGATTGCTAGCATCATGAATATAATTAGCAATAGCAGTATAGTTATTAACATAATTATGGCTATTGTATGTATGCATCTACAATCTTAAGCATATTCACAACATAAGTATATCTACTATCTCTTAATTGCACTAAGCATCATCTTTATGTAAAGACAACAAATAAGGGTTATCATCCAATGTGAAATGTCATGTATAACCCTAAACAAATATGCTACACGACTGTATTACATCTTTTATTATGCCCTGAGGAAATTGAGGATACCACTCAAAATCCAAATGACCACTGATAAGTCAAAATCAATGCCATACAAGATCTAGGAAGAGCCAGACTCCTAAGATCTTCTCCGCCCCCGATCAGTATGGGTCTGCCACAACGACACATAAGGTCAAGCTGCTAACAGCCTAGTCCGTCCTTGGTACAAGTCATGACACTAGTGAAAGGAGGTGGGTACGCATACCCTACCATCCAAGGTACAACCGCAGATGTCCTCCAATATCATCACGTATATAATCACCGAGACACGACCGCAGCCGTTCTCAAACTAAGGGCTAGGTATGACCGCAGTCATCCTCCCTAAACACTTGAATTCAGGATGACAAGCACCCTACACACTCATCAGTATGCGCTCTGAGTTTCCTTTAGGAATACTCGTTTAACCATCTGTCAAGTTCTGACACTCAAATGGATCTATGGCACAGGGCACTACATGATTAGAGTTTCACTTGATTAGTTATGCCAATTGGGTGAATTAAGGCTGCATCAAACAAGTGGACATACAAACCCTAATTCACTTCTAGCAAGCATATAAATATCACAACTTTTAAATGATATAAAACATGTGAAACATAATTTATCATCTCATTATCACATGGTACTATTCACTTGTCATTCATGAGACCACACTAATCATCATACTATCACAAGATATAAATCCTTTTTACAATATCACAAGGTATCAACCCTTATCAACACAAGAGGATTACACCTCATTCAGGGCTTAACCATGCCCAAAGGTCATTAAGACCATCATACTATCACATGATATAGATCCTTTTCACAATATGACAGGGTATCAACCCTTATCAACACAAGAGGATTACACCTCATTCAGGGCTCAACCATGCCCAAAGGTCATTAAGACCATCATACTATTCCCTATAGGATCATCATTATCTTTCCATGCCTTATAACAAGGCTCAACAACATCACTTACATATAATACACCATATCATCACAATATTGGATTAATGAGCTAGGAGATATTCATAAACAATCATAGCAAGGTTATATTAGCATTAAGAACATTCCTTTATTACATCAACATGCAAGGAATCTAGGTATGATTAAAAATCCTCATATTCATAATGCACATGTTTAGCATAAGAAAGTATCAACCATGTGGCTATGATAACCACCAATTAACACATAAAGTTTATGATCATGTTAAGGAGGTTATTCCACCATCATTCTATCATATAAAAATGTTAAACATGAATACTCATCTTTATCTATTTGCATTAGAGTTAGGTTCAACATAATAAATTATATCAATGTTACTAATCATCGCTTATACCCAAACCCTAACTCACGTCATCCCCATTGGATCATGGATGCATAAGGTGAAGCATTGCTATCACATTCCATACTTTTCTCAAGTATGAACCCACACATAAATCAAGGTTTAACCATCAGGTTATAGCATACTAGGGCTTCAACAACAATAAGAGAGTACTCCATGATTATATTAATCATTCAAGGACTATTCTTACCCAATTACCATCATTTAGTTATATTAAAGCTAGGTATAACAAGCTATACCTCATTAGGGTTACATATCAACACAATATGATTATAATCCCTTATATTCATATGAGTGAATAGGTAAGACTACCTTATTAAGGGTAACCCTCCATTTGTTCCATTATCATTCAACCCATATCACTATACCGCAATGTCACCCAAAACCATTGGATGTTTAAAATGTAAGTCCATTGGTTGTTTACATAAGTAAACACCTTGGATAAACCACCTATGAAGTCCTTGATTTGTGCTCTAGAAAGAGTCACCATTTAACCCTAGACATCTCTTTATTAACAACACAAAATGTTACATTAAGAGTAGGGTAAAACCCATAATCGACTGTTTATTTAAAACAAGCCATCCTTTATCAACAAGTAAGCTCCTTAAGTTGATCATATAAAGGAAACCATATAAATAACATTACTAGGACCAACATATTACATTAGCCATCATTCCACTTTTTTGGAGGAATAAACATTAGATCTTGACTATTGGGTCAAGTTCATATGTTAAAACCATCAATTACAGTATAGGTCCGACCATTGCATCAAGTGACCCCAGAAATTATTGGTCTAAGGCATAATTGATGCTACAACTATATGATTAACTCACCATAGGTTGTGGAGACCTGATACACTATCATTAGTGACCATTAAGTCACCATAGGCTGTTAGATTATCACTATATTCATTAATCAACATCAAATATTAAGCTAATGTCATCATTGATTTATAACATTATTAGGGTACTTAATGGTTGATCATTAAACTTCTAATTAATACAAAACCTGACCTAAGGGGGTGACCATAGGTTTTCACCATCATCTGGAACCTTTGATATTGACCATCAGTTGTCATGAAGACAACAACATAGGGTTGTTGCAATGGTACAATCATCGGGTCATGGGTTTATAGAAGAAATCAGCTTTAAACCCTAAAATTGACCATTGGTTGATAGGTGCTTAGCACCATAGGTTGTCAAACCAACCTGATCCAAGTCATATTATACCTTAGGAATAATGTACACATGATCAAAAGTTCATCTAGAACTGAAATCAGAACATGGAACATTATAAAAATTGAAATCCAAGTCAAGCATAGCTTTTTAGTGCATGAATCATCATTTTCAAGCAAGAACATGAGCTAGCAAGCTTATGGTAAGCAATAAACATGGAGCAAGTTATAAAACTTGCCTCTAATGAGAAGATGAAATACCAAACAGAAGAAAAATTGAGAAGGTAGGGTAGGAAATCCAATCATAAGTTGTAAACTCGTCCATCTAGCACCTTTCTTCATCAAATGAGAAAACCCTAAGCATAAGGAGCAAGAAAGGTAGGGTTTTAGAGCTTTAGAGAAATTTCTACCATGTAACAATAAGGTTCTAACCTGGAGAATGGTAGGAGGAAGGATAACAAAGAAATAAACGGAGGAAAGAAGGGAATTCTTACAATTTTAGGTCAAGATCACTAGAAGGAAGCTTTTTCAACCCTAAAATAAAGTCAATTGCAACCCTAGAATCTTTTTCCAAGAAGGTCCCCTCTCTCTTCTTCCTTGAACAGGAAAATTCACAGAAGAACAGAGGGAGAACGAGTTTGGGATAAGAAGGGGAGTGGTGGAGAGAAAATGGCTCGTTTTGGTGCTTGGGGATAAGTATATGAAACTTTAAGATGCAGAAAAAGAAAAAGTTGAAGTTCTAGTATCTTTCCAAGTGTCCATGGCCTTAAACCATTAAGAATATACAAGCAAACACACAAGAAGCTCCCTCACCTTCCATATAGACATGCTTATCCCTCATTTCTTGAATTTTCAAGCAAAACAAATAACTCTTAGTTGATAGCTACTAAAGGTAGCTCATCCATGAAGGGATAAACCCTAAAATACCCTTGGAGAAAACACCTTCAAACCAAGGTTTAAATAGGTTCCCCATGTCTCAAAAAGCTCAAGAATGATGATATAATATCCAAGGAACATAATGCAAGTGATAAATTGCAAAGAAAACCTCTCAATTGGGTAAATTGTAGAAAAGTCCAAAATGTGCATAAAATTGCACAACTTGCTCAAATAGTGTCCAAATTGGACCAAATTTGAAACTTTAGCTTGTATTATGACTTAAAATCATATAAAAAGGTTATATTAGGGTTATAAGAATTCTATTATGATAATTAATCTCATTCAACTCATTAAGCAAGTTTAGGGGCCTTGCAATCCAACTAGTGGATTTCTATCTAGATACCCATCTTCCTACATATTAATCCATTCTCCTACACCTGGATGAGAGATCTAAGTAGCTAGTTTTGAAGCAATTAGTGCAATTATCTTGGAGCTACATAAAGGCTAGATGGTAGGTGAAGTACCCTCATTTCCACCCTCCATTACTAACCTTGCCCCCCAATTTCCCTAAGAGATTACACTCTAGAAACTTAGACTTGTTAGATCCTAGTTGGATTCCACCTAAAACCTAATCCAAATAAGCCTCTCCAGGTTAGTTTTCCTATACACACCCTATTCCATCCATGTTCAATTAGTAGTTTAGGGCAATTGCCTAGCATCTAACTTGTTGTATGGTTTATAATCTAAATGGATGAGTATTGTTTACATGTTATGACTCCCAACCTACGTCATAGTCAAATTACCCTAAATGACCCACACTTCCATTGATTGATCTAAACCCTAATTGCTCTCTTGTTTAACTAGTGATAGCTTAGTTATCCTTCTCACTTACTTAATTAGTCTCTTTCCTTGTTCATGATATCTAAAATCTTTATAAGTGAATTGGTGTTACCTTGTGATTAATTTTTCTTGATTTATCTAGTTAATTTCTAGTTTAATCTTTACTTGATTTGGTTGTATAACTGCTAGTCTAGTGTAGTTTCTTGCCTAATTAGCCAATTGACCTCTCTAGGTTGATAGCTAGGATTGTTTTGCTAGTTTAATCTTGCCTTACTTTCCTTAGTGTAATTGCCTCTTTTCTTTATTAACTTTACTTTCTTTATTAATTAGACCTATTTGTCTAGTGTTAAAGTTGATTTTTCTCTTGCTTTCCTTAAATTGCTTGTTTGACCACCAGTAGTGTATCTCAAAACCCTAAGCTAAACCCTTGAACCCTATAATTTACATTAGGAATCTATACCAAAATGAACATAGATCTAGTGATCCCTCACTCCCTTGGACTCGACCCCGACTTGCCAACCTCTATGCTACTCCCAATCTCGTGCTCTTACAAATTTGGTTAAGGGTGTATCCAAACTGGTTTACAATTATTCAAAATACCATGTTGTGTGCCTAGGGAGCATAAAAAAAATTCAATTGGTTGGATGAACCCATGGTGAGCGCCTTACCTCTCTCCATATGATTATACTTTTGAGGGGGAATAATCCTTGAGGGGAAGTTTGTGTTTTTGCCCTCCTTGTTGACTTTAGGAAAAGGGGATAAATATCTACAAGATAATTTTTCTTCAAATGAAAAAATCAAAGGTATGATGTTGTTACCATATATATTTTAAATTTATCTTTGACAATACTTGTCATAATAAAAAAGAGTCATATTATTGATTTTTATATATGCCACACTATATATTTTATGATATAAATTTTCCCATTTGTATTACAAATGTGTGGTAATAATGTTTCAAGTGATAAAATACTTAGACGAGATCCAACACTAAAGACTATAGTTTTATATGTGTGTTCGGATGCTTGTATATCAAGTTCTACCCAGAATTATAACTTGTACTCTTATAATTATATGTAATAGAAATGATGCAAGAACGAGTGATGAATGATCCAAAAACATACTTGATCTAGTTTTACATCTATTTATTCATTAGGATAAGTATATAAGCTTTCCAAAATTGCTTGAGCCCTTTTCAAAAACTTAGGAATATTTAGGTCAAACTATTATTTGGTTGAATTCTAATTTGATCATAGTGGGTGTAGGTCAAACTTTGGTTCAAACGAGACAAACTATTATACCAATAGAGATCAAGGCTGTATTTTGGTTGAATTGTAGTTTGAATGAGATGCGACTCAGTCCAATTATAGTTTAACGGGTTGTAATTTCACATTATTTTTAGTTAATGCTCCTTATTTATTTTATTCTCACTAGCATTCTTGTAAAAACTAGTTTTTACTTAGTTCATCCTAAAAACTCTCAATAACTATCTTATCGATTCCCAAGTATTTCCTATATGTAGGAGTGTCATACCACACCCAAATAACACTTGAAAAATTTCCCCTACATGTTATCTCCATAAAGCTTAGTATTCTAAATTGATATCTCCAACCGCCACTAAGTAAGCCCTAGCTAAGCGTATATCTAGTCAAATACTACATCATATATAGCCTTGTATAAACCGATGTGGTATCGTTGATTACTTGTTCACTAGTGTTGCAATTGTATATATGGTAAAATTAAGTTGTACTTTCTTTCTTCCTTCTTTATAGATACTTCTGATGAGAAGGTTGTGATGAAGTGCTTTGGATATACTCATTGCGAGAAGGCTATGTCCAAGAGTATTGAAGATAGATTGTGATATTCTCTAAGAGGGTTGTCTTCAAACAACCTATAAAGAAGGTGACTTTTTTCCTTGAGATAAAAAGGAGGTTGGTCTTGACCTAGAAAAGACCTTGGTATTTGTAATTTTTATCAGTTTGGAACAACTATGATAAAACAAAGTTACACCTAGTATATTGGAAAACCATATGTGCACCAAAATAATATGGAGGATGGGGTATCATAGACCTATAGATACATGCTATTTGTCTTATCACAAAAATTATTGCAACACCTTCCACAAACACCACAAAATTTGGAAACCTTTCATCATACACAAATACTATCAGAACTAACACCCCTGTGACATACAAAGAAAAACATTACATCCCCTCTGTGGAAATGCATTAACAAACACATGAACACTATCATCCATATGATCAACAAACCACCCACGTCACCAAACACATCAACTTCTGGACTGATCCATGGTACCATATCACTATGATTATAAATTTGGGATTGAACCTTCACATCTCTCAAAACTTGAAACACATTAGCACTCTAAAAGCCATGAAACACATAACCAACAACAGAAGAAACTCACTCAAATTACTGCTATTGCAAAACTTCACGAGTGGGACCATTTCAGATATTATACACACTCTGGAATACAATACCACAAACCACATCTCCTGGAAATGGGGAAAACTTTACACGCCGCATAAAGCCTATCTTTTTCTCATACATAGAGGCATAACTACAAATCATCTAATTGCTGGAAGATCCATTGTTCATTAAAATTAAAAATCTTCATTTGTCTTATTATCTAAAATTAAATACTTAATGATCAAAACCTCACAAAAAGAGGTTTTCATGGTCCTTCCGGATGTCATATCGAAAATGATTTGGTCACGCACGCATATAGTGAAGAACAAGTCACGCGCAAGTCAGAAGGTGGTTTTGAGAAAAATTGAGAAGTTTTACCTTTTTGAAGGTGGTTTTGGTAGGTGGGCAATGGGTGACGTGGCGGTGTTTAATTGGATGGGTAGGTGGAGGTTATGTAATTGATAAATAAATTTGTTTTGCTTATAACTTTTGAACCGTGATGAATTTTTTGATGAAACAAAAACCATTGGATTCGTTATGAAAAATGCATTCCAACGAGACTACTATTTATATATTTTTAACAAAAAAATATAAAATGATATGAATTGATTATTCTGGATGCGAATGAATCATTTTGGGCGTCAATTATCATCTTTGGATGTCATTAGCCATTTATGGGTGCCAATAAGTTATTTGGGTGTCATTATATTATATTGGTTATCGATACCTTATTTGGGCGTCATTTTAAACTTATGGGTGTCAATGAACCATTTTGGACGTTAATTACCTTATTTGGACGTCATCTTTATACTTTTGGGTGTCAATGAACCATTTTGGGTGTCAATTAACCATTTTTGGGTGTAAATAACCATTTATGGGCGCCATAGCATCTAAAATACCTTATTTGGGCGTCATTTTAAACTTTTGGGTGTCAATGAACTATTTTGGGCGTCAATTACCTTACTTGGGCGCCATCTTTATACTTTTGGGTGTCAATGCGTCAGTTTGGGCGTCAATTAACTATTTTTGAGTGTCAATAACTATTTATGGGCGTCATAGTATCCAAAATGCCTTATTTGAGCGTTATTTTAAACTTCTAGGTGTCAATGAACCATTTTGGGCGTCAATTACCTTAATTGGGCGTCGTTTTAAACTTTTGGGTGTCAATGAACCATTTTGGGCATCAATTACCTTATTTGAGCGTCATCTTTATGCTTTTGGGTGTCAACGAAGCATTTTGGGCGTCAACTAACTATTTTTGAGTGTCAATAACCATTTATGGACACCATAGTTGGTTGTCAATTAACATATATATATCATTTTTGTATTTTTCCCCTAAAAATATGTCAATATTAGGCTTGTTAGATTATATTTTTCGTAACGAACCAACATTTTTTGTTTTATTAAAAAATTTATTACGGTACAAAAGTTATAAGGAAAACAAATTTATTTGCCTATTGTATAATCCTAAAAAACCAACCAATCACATTCTGCCACGTGGCGGCGGTTTAGTAATTGGTTTGGGGCTGTTTCACCGCGCGTGAAACCGCGCGTTACCCAGCGTGAGCTTGACAAAAACTTAACTCATGTCATATGTGCCTCTCAGATGAGGAGACAACGGGACACCTTTTCACCTAGTGCTCAGTATAAATTCTATCAATAATCACAGATAGATCTCTTCATCCATCAACAACCTTACACCATTAAACAATAACACGAGCCAGACATACTGATGGTGGCTATTTTATGGCATATTTGGAGAGAGAAACACTAAAAAAACATGACAATATCTTTCACACTTTGCAACACACAATCATATAGTTAACACACATACTTTACTTTTGCATTACAGGAAATCCTTCGACGTCTAGCATAGAGAAGAAAGACGATGTCACCCAGATGACTATATTTGACAAATGCAGCAGTGAGGACCGACGATTCACACGGGAGGAGATCCTGGCCGACGACTCTGGCTACTAGTTTATCACCATCACTGGTTTCTCTAGAACATCCCTTGCTTTATCATCTTTTTTATGCAGATGCCTAATGTGAAGGAGTGCCTCCCCCGAACATGATCACAACTATCTCCCTACTTCAACTCACGCATCAACATCCTTAGTTTGTTTTTTTACGAACTTTTCGGTGATGATACTCTATAACACACTCCTGATGTCATTCTAGAGTGATCTACTATGTACTATTTTAGTTTGCAGTTATTATCTTTATATATAGACTTTCTATAAAAAAAAGCATAAACATTTTCATAAAAAAAGCATCATCAGGTATTCTTGCTTGTGGGAACATAATGACCCTGTTATGCGACAAAACTCAGACGTTATCCACTAGCCCCGCGCCCGAAACATACACAGAAATCGGCATCAAAAACCTCGGTAGCTGTTCCATTCCTGCTGCGTGGGAGCTCCCCTTCTCCTCCGTGAAATGGCTACAGCGCCCGCCCATTGCAGTCACCTTAACCGGGGGAAGTGGGAATCTATCAGCCCTTTTGCCCGCTTTCCGCGGCGCTTATCAATGCCCTCCTCCAAGACCTTGCGCGTTTCTTGCTCGAGCAACTTCCAGCCAAAGGTAAATCGAGAACATCCGACCTTCTCATTCTTACTAGCAGTTACGGTTTTCATTGGTCATAGCTCTAATATCTACAGTTTTGCAGTTCAGCAGGCCTTACACGTCGGTGTTGATTGTGCCGACGGGCGTCGGTGCTTCCATTGGCGGCTACGCTGGAGATGCCTTGCCAGTCGCTCGAGCCTTTGCCTCTGTGGCTGATTGCTTAATCTCCCACCCAAATGTATCGTTTTTATTCTTCATTTTCAATTTATCCGATCGTTTGTATCATATGAGGAGCTTATTTTCGCAGCTTGTTTTAGATTGATCCCGAATTGTGTGTGGCCCTATTGTACTTTAGTTGCTGTTTTAGAAGCATTTTGTGGCTTTGAAATTGTAGTAAACCTGATGTTTGCAGTGTTCCTTCCTTAGTTTTTCTAAATTTTACATCAAATGACACGACAAAAGCTTGATCCTGTCGGTCATATCCTTTCCTCATTAGCGGGTGTCTAAATTTCTCACCTATCGATACAAATCTTGACTAGCTGCTATTTTGCAATCTCCTTGGCGTTTTCCAGCCTTTTCGTATCTCATATATCTACTTCATATAGGACACTACTAATACATAATAAAGTTTAGCTCCCCTCTCACTATCTATGTTCTGCTGCCATATGGATATGAAAGCTAGAGTTTTGTTCCTGACATGTAATAGGTGTTAAATGCAGCGATGCTCTACTGGCCAATGCCAAATGCACTTTATGTGGAGGGTTATGCACTGGATAGATTTGCAGAAGGATCTTGGGGTCTCCAGCCGGTACATCAAAATAAGGTATGCAGTTCATTCAGAATGCCGTCAGATTTCTTTGACCCGAACATTCAAATAAATATTTTGTTTTACACTTAGGCTCCTATTGGTTTGATGTAAGTCATAAGTTTTGTGGAACTCATATTCTGGGAACTCCAGTTTTCGGAACTTAAGTTCCATTCATTTCCATGCGATTGGCTTGTTGTAAGTGTAAATTTTAAAATTGTTAGAAACATTGTTAATTTTTACTTTGAAAAATCATAATATTTTTAAATCATAATAACCTCAACAAGTGTTTATGGTGCAGATGTCGCTTCTTTGAAAAATATTTTATTATGGTACAACTATAATCTTAATAAAAATATTATGATTAAAATCACATCACAATATTTTTATTTCATTTTGTGTGTACAAAATATTGTAATAGTATCCGCATTTCATGTGCTTGTAAATATAAATTTTGGTTCATCATTGTTTAACACTTTGTAGAATATTAATTTTGACATTTTTTGTGGGAAATTTTTATTATATTATGCATACATGGTCATGGTTAATTATCATTTTTCACGTCATATTATTTAAATTTGAATAATAAAAATATGATAGGTAAGTCACATTGTTTTCACATGGTGCGATGTGTATTTTTTCATGATGTTTGTATTTTTTATTTTGTAAATCGTACTGATAATGGTAGTTATAGTGTAAAATATTTTACATAGTGTGATTATAGTGTATGCTATTTTTTCATATTATGTTATGGTTTTAGCAATGAACTATATCCACATCGCTAATATTTCTAGTTATAAATATTTTCCATGTGTCATTTATGACAAATGAAGAGCATAATTGTATAAGAATTGTTGTTAGTTAGCCCGGAACTCATTTTCCGCTCTTTTTAAGAGGGTACTCAGGAACTGTGTTTTGTATGTAAGTGCGTAACTCACCGGAAGTCGCGGAACTCAAGTTCTAACACTTACTTTAAACCAATCATACAAAAGTACTTTAGGAACTCCAGTTCATAAGTTTTCCGGACCCGTTACGACAAACCAATCATAACCTTAGGGCTAGTTTGGTTGGGTGTAATCGGGTGTAGTTGTGTGAGTTCGCAATGTAAAAATAAACATCAAACTCGCACTTTGTCATCCGACTACACCCTACCAACAGGCCCTTAACAAATCATGGCTTTCGTACAATTTAGAAGTCAGGGATAAGACAGCTACTTCAAAGTGTCTTCTGATGTGTTTTTGATTTCTGACTTTATTTATCAGTTCAGCTTCTCCCTATTTTCTTGTGTACCTTAGTGTTCAAGCCCTTGTTATGGAGTACAGACAAAGATCCTTAATCGCAACATCAAAGCTACATTGATATGATAATATTGGAAGCATAAGCTGGAGGTTTTTTTTTGGGGGGGGGGGCAGTGATCGATCTCTTCTTTGCATAACTGAATTGACTGTTGGATAAATTCTTGAAAGCATGCCTCCTTTTGACTCTTTTGGCCAACATCGGTAGTGATGTACTTGCTTCTTCAACTGTTTTCCGTAGTGGAAACTGGATCATATCCTTCAACTTCAGCAAAATCGCGGCCAGCAAATTCGTTGGACTCGAGGAAGCACGGATGTAGACATGGGACATGCCAATATGTCTAAATACAGGACTCTAACACAATAGCATGATTAAAAGAAATATACTTGGTTGGCAGCAAAAAACCATGGAGGGATATGTAGTGCATGCATATCTTCTTCATAATGTGATTCATATGTAGTTAGAGAAATTGTCCCTTTACTATTCTAGTCACCTATAGATCTTATCATTTTGCTCCCATTTCTGTGATTTTAGCTGTTACCTGACCTTTTACCGAACTCGATCTGTAGAAAATTAAATACGAGGCCAGTTGATCATGTGACATGTGCTCTATATATAGGAGAGAAGATGATGACAGACTTGACATCAAACTGTAATGGGCCAAAGGTGTGGATTTATTTAACTGAAGACAAGTAAATATACCATCTTTTTCCTAACTCTTCCCCTCAAGATGGAGTCACGGAGAATCTTATATGTATCTTTCCTAGACAAACACAAACATGTTATATAGACTTGAGAGAAAAAAAAGTAATATGTTGAGCCCATATAGAAATAAACTCACTCCCCCTCGTTCTTGTAATCAAACACTTTTCATTACAAAGGAGAAGTCCAAAAGCAGGTAACATGTGAGTTTTGCGATCAAACTGAAGTAGAATGTACTGCAGTGGTAGAGTCAATGCAATAGACATGATCTCAACTGCTAACATCGCTCAAGTAATCCAAAGAGTGCTAGTTCATAGTAATATGGCAAAGAGTGTTGGTTCACACTTGTAGGTGTTGACATGCACGGCTTTACATGGACACGAGTAGATGGACAATGTGGCTGTATAATCCATGCATATAAAGATATACATACATAACTCCATGATGCATAAATAAAACCTCCACAAGCATGATATAAACAACTATAAGTCTCCCTTTTTTGTAAGCATTAAGCCAATTACCTAGTGTCTAAGCCCATGCTATAGAGTATAGACAAAAATCCTTGATTCAACGCCAAAGCTACCTTGATATAATCTAATCTGGATGCATAAGCTGGAGTTGTCTTTGTCCATTTCTGTAGTTATGTTCTCTTTTGCGCTTAACTAAAGTGACTATGATTGAAATATTGCTTTTATGACCTTTTGGCTAACATTAGTAGTAATATATTAAGGGGGAATTAATTCCCTGAAAGCCAAGTTCAATAATCAATTCTCTACCTTGACATAGACCCCAAGGCTGGTATTATAATAGAAAATTGAAAACCTGTTCGAACAAGTGCGATAAATTCCCTTATCAATAAACAAATAAAGCTAATGAAACTTGTAAAACTTGGAATTTACAAACAAGTCCTTGAAATAATAACTGTAAGTCCCCGAAATTAATAATAAGTCCTTCTAGTTTACTTAAACACCCCAATATCAACAAAACACCTAATTAACTCTAACTAGGCTCTCCTGGGGGCTTCTGTCTTGCATCAACTCCCCTCGTCTTCAAAAGACAAACCTCCAACGAGTCTGGTTAGTGATTTAAGGCCTCAAATTGTCGTAGTGAATCGTGGGCACCATATGTCGCAACCTACAACTTGATTGGTTGCTCGCTATGTCTTTTGGGTTCCGACCAAAAATTGTGACGTGTTGGTGTAATCATCATGCCCAGGCTGGTTGGGTGGAGAAAATCTATAGTCACCACCTCGTTGTTGTACTCATCCGCAACACTGGTCATCACCTGACTGAATTCTATTAGGCACTCACATTTGAGCATGTTCATGTCAGCACAATCAATAAGAGATTGGATGCAACATGTCTTGGCTGGCGTAACATATCAGGGGTGGTAATAGTGGCTTGGAAACAACCTCAAATTGTAGACCAAGACATGTTGCAAGTGTAGAAAATTAGTTTGCAGCACACAACATAACATGCTCCATTTAGCTAGGACGTACTGCACTAAGCCGTAGATATTCGATATTGTAGATCAAAACTTGGTCATCTTCATTAAAAATTGCGATCCGGTTGTTTGCATATCTAATCTTGCATTGTTAGCTTCATTATACACCATGTGAGTGTGCTAATGTAGTACAAAGCATCATGGGACATAATTTATTTTCGAAACTATGTAATTCGGGTTTGGGGGTAGGCAGGACCATGGAACAGGACTTCGACTTCGAGTTGACTTCGACAGGTGTGGAAGTGGAAGTTTGTGGAAACATCGAGGAAACTTCGAGGATTTTTACAACCAAACTTCGACACATCTTTGACAAACATTAAGCTCAAATAGTGATTTCATGATGAAATTTGATAGATTTCATCAAATCTATCTTAAAAACTAAATATATGTTTGTATATAGTCATTCTTACATGTTTACATATAAAGAAAAACACAGTCACGTGCAAATGTAAAAGACATCATAGTGTCAATTTCTGACAGGCAAGAAAGTGGAAGTTTGTGGAACATGTAAGGAAACTTTGAGGAAGTCTTGGGCTAACGCTTCGACGCAAAATAAGCTAAAAAATAATGAGATTGAGAGGGAATTCGGCATAAAATATCAAATTTCTAGTAAACACATACTCCGTCTATAATCTTCTATACGAAATGTTTAGAACTTAGATTTGTTCTATATATGTGTTCTGTATGTACAGAAATCCCAATTGGATCACATTCTAGAATTTAAAAAATGAGCTTATTTTCAAATACATCAATTTGTCAAGAGGGGAAAAAGTAACAGAGGTGAAATTTTATTAGGTCTACATCAAATTTTGCAAAACTTGTGGAAATGTAATAAAGGAATAAGCTTAACATTCTTTCTAGTTAGAAATCAAAGAAATAGTCATCTCAATGTGAAGAATGGTTTCCTACAAGTTCTTTATGCCTTCACTATGTGTGCAACAATAATAACTACAAAGATCATCAAAAAGATGGGAGGCTTTGAGCTAGCTAAGTCAATTTCATCACCAAGTAGGATGTACTCATTGACACATGTCAACAAGTAGGCAACATCGATGTCGAGGAAGTTTACTAGGTTTCGACGTCGACAGGCGTAGACATATGTAACATCGAGGATATATCGCCAGATGTCGAGGATGTTTAGTACCATGGGCAGGACCCACATGATGCCCGGGACAAGGTCTGTAATAGTTGGTGACATCGTATTCGGGAGTCAAGATGCCCATGTGGATTGAGGAATGCAAAGAAATGATGCAACAACCTAGTTGGCACCTAAAACTTCGTGCCCTATAGTAATTAGATGGTGGAGTTGGTGCTCACAACACTGCTACGATGGGGGCGACACTTCCAAGGTAGGTGGAGGACACCTTGGCGAGCCTCGAGGTCGATTAAGTCCCCCCATTTCCTGGGGGAGGGAGAAGCCTAGCCAAAGAAGCATAAGGGGACTCCCTCTTCTCCCATCTGGGGGATTTCGTATTCTCCCTCCATCTTTGGCTGACCGCTATAGCCCTAAGAGGGTGAAGGAGCTGGTTGCACCTCAAGCTGCACAAGTGGAGCTTATGGCTCCTCTAACAGTCCGACAGTCCCTATGATGCAAAAAAACTTGTAGATAGGGTGAGGTTAGGCCAAACCTAGGTTTTGGCCATTTCCCCAGTGAGGGTTCCGAGTTCTAGATCAATGGTCTAGATCTTAAACTTTGGTACCAACTAACGTGGAACCATTTCCCTAAAAGCTGAATTCAATAATCAATCGGGTACTTGGATACATAACTAGAGGCTGACATTTGCAATAAAAGATTGAAAGCCTAATTATTATAACAATTGCGACTAATCCCCTAATTAACAACCAAATAACTAAAGCAAACTCATATAACTTGGACACCCTAGAATTAATAATAAGTCCATGTAATTAACTAAGACACCCAAATAGATGTAGAACACCTAATTAACTCTTATTGGGCCCTAGTTAGGCTCTAGCGGGAGCTTATGTCCTACATGATATATGTTCTTCATCTGTTTTCTATAATGGAAAACAAACCTTATCCTTCAATTTATACAAAATAGCAAATAGGTGACCACTAACTAAGAACTTTGTTGGACTTGAGGAAGCACAAAAATGGACATTCGGCATATCAATCTTTCTAAATATTGGACACTGACACAACATGATTAAAACAAATTATATTTTGGTCGTGAAAACATATTGATGAATATGTAGTATATGTGTATCATTTTGGTAATGTGATTGAAATGTAGTTATGTGAATTGCCAGGTTTCAATTTAAGTGTAATTGTCTCACCTATAGATCTCATCATATACTTCCAATCGTTATGGTTTTAACTATTAGCTGACCTTTTTATATAAGAGGTGAATTAATGTGCGACATGGTAGTAGCTTGAGTGGTGAATGAACAAGCTCCCTAATGAAGGGACTTGAGATCAAACCCTCGGTTGTGCGCCTCGGAATGTAAAAGGTCTCGTCACGCAAGTTCACTCACTATGTTAGTTTAAAGGTCCCCCCAGTGTGCGAGTAGTTTAGAAGGGGCTGGGGGTTTACAATGTCGAGATGGGGTCACCAAAGTGGCTCTTCCTTAATGGTGGTTCCATTGTCATCCAAAAAAGGTGAATTGTTTTATTATGTGCTCCTATACATGTGAGGGAGGATAGCTACAAATTTTGCACCATACCCTGATGATACAAGAGACTCATGAATACAAGAGATATCATTTACACACGACGAGTTTCACTATTTGCGGTCAAGAATGCTTTGAAAAAGATGAAAATGAGTTAGATACGTGGACCTGACGGTATTTTCCAGAAAGCGGCTGGAGCAGCCGCTTAATTGCCCAGCAGTAGGACCCATAGTAATTTCACCCAAAGCAGCTACTGGAGCGTTTATTGGAAGCGGCCTCTTTTATCTGCCTTGACCCGCTTCAGCCCGCTTTATTGGATCCACTTAAGCGGTCCACTTTGTCCGCTTTAGGCTATAATATGTCATAACGTGTTGGTTAAGTGAAATAAATAAAACAAAGCACCACGTCGTCCTGTTCTCAATTACATATACTGTATTATCTTATTAAATGTTACCGATTTTGTAGTCTATCACAATTTCTATGCTAAGCTTACTGTTTTCCCTCCAGATTTTATTATGCATTAATGTTGTTTTTGGTCTCACATGTAAAAATTTATAATTGTTGTGTAACAATTAATATAGAACCATTGCTTCTCTACTAGCATTGCATATAAAAATACATATAGGAACTGATATTTATTAAAATTGTTAGAAAGTATTAGTCTATTTAATTAATAGGTTAATCAGTCTGTTATATACATGGGCCTGTTAGCCCATGGCCCATTAGGGTTTACTCCGCTTCCTTGTGCTTCCTTGTAATTGTCTCCTCTCCTATATATATAGGACATGGGTGTACATATCAATATACAACACAATAACAACGAATTCACTTGTTTTCTACTAAAGGACCGAACAAATGTCTTTTTGGATCAAGAAAAGATCCATTTATTTTCTCTATCCAGATCTTATAAACGGGTTGTTTTGCATATTGACTCCGATTATCAGTCTTCTACCGAGATCCATTCCGGTAGTGCCACTTTTTTTTCCTACCGAGTTCCATTCCGGTAGTGCTCGTCCTCTTTCTATCGAGTTTTCATTTTGGTGGGTATTTTTGCTTTGTTCTTCTCTACATACTACACCTCTCGTTTTACCTTTTTCCTTTTCCACCCTCCCATCCATCATGTGTGCGCCTTCCACGTGCATGGGGGGTTATGTTTTCCTTTTTCCACACCATCTACTCACTCTCATCCTATTTGGTTTAGGGGGGGAATAAAGGATAGAGAGATAGAGAGGAGGGTATAAGGAGAACATGATAGTGAGTAGATGAGGAGGCAGACAAGACAAGAGATGAGATGAGATGATACATTCCAGGTTATCTTCATAGAGCTTCATATTGTTCAACACATCTGCTCACCGTTTTCAGGCAGCCTTAAGGATCTCCATTACAACATTGACACCAAGCTTCTCGCGTTCGTACCGCATTATGTACGTTAGGATAAGAGCTATTGCAACTAATTTCGTGCTCTTGCCCATTTGGTGTTGATGATGTCCCAGTTGATCATTAATGCTGCATTCTCTTAAGTCAAGACAAGAGATGTTGCGGCTAATTCCCACCTCTTGTTCTCTTCGGTGTTAATGGTGTTCGAGATGGTTGCTTCTTCATCTCCGAAGCTCGTCTTCTTCAAGCTAATGCAAATTTTGTATATGCAAGGATTCATCCAGAGTGATCTTCATTGAGCTACTTTATCACGTCTTCTCCGAGTTGCATTTGCTACTTCTACGTGTTGAGACGACACTTCAGCACCTCGTCCAGCGTGTTTGTGCCACGTTATGCACGTCGGTGGTCTTCTGCGCTAATTCTAGTTGGCTACACTTCTCAGACGATTAGAAGACACCTCTACTGCTACATCGACATTGCTCCGCGTCGTGCCGCGTTATGTACGTGGGATGTGTTGATGTGCGCTTATTCCACTCACACATTCCTCTCCAGTGAAGATGGCGTAGTCGTGCTATTTATGATTATCTACTTTAAATGTTCTTTACTCCGGATGCGCTCCAAATGAAAGACCTTCAAAGCTTGAGCTTCTCCAACATGCTAACACATCTCAAAGAGGCGTCATCATATGTTTTTAGTTACGAAGTATTGTTTAATGGGGAGTAACAATTTTTGTATGGGGAGTGACATTTCTATCTTTCATTTATCGTTTAATCGATTCATGAAACTCCAAGCTTGGACATGTGTTCAGTGTTAACCCATTCTCCTGCTTGAGGGGGAGTGTTAGAAAGTATAAGCTTATTTAGTTAATAGGTTAATCACTCTATTATGTACATGGGCATGTTAGCTCATGGCTCATTAAAGTTTAGTTTGCTTCCTTGTGCTTCCTTGTAATTGCCTCCTCTCCTATATATATAGTGATGTAGGACGAGCATAGCCTTTTAAATAGTCTTTTTAGTAGTTTTATAATGTTTTATCAGTTTCCTTGCATTTGAGGGGTAATTTGATATTTTCCCAATTTGTCTTGTAAAGCCTGTGGTTTAGTCCCACATTGGCTAGTTCTGTAGTGAGTTGGGTTTAAACATCTATATATAGTCTTTGTAATGCTTTCAGAAAATCAGAATTGATGAATGAAATCTTTTGATGATTATTATTCCTTTTGATTAGTTATTTTAGAATAGTTTAGATATTGATAATTAGCTTTAGATTTTATTCATTAGGTTCTCCATTAAGTGGTGGCGCTGGACGGGGAAGAAGGGGTTTGTCCTGTGATGGGCAGGGAAGGCTTTGTACGGGTGGTGTGTTGGTGCGTGGAGAAAAAGGATTAGCGGAAGGCGGGGGAGGCGAAGCTGGGTGAAGGGGATTAGCGGATGGGGTTTTGACGGATGAAGAGAAAGTTGTTGGCTTAGTCGGTGGTATGCTGGAGTTGGTGGCGTGGACTGGTGTGTGGGCGGGTTCTGTGGAGCAGCGGAAGAGGGGTTGCAGTGGACATGATGCAGAGGAGGCAGGGAATGAGGAGGCGTCGATGCTGGTGGGTGTGCGGTGGGCGGGTTTTGCGGGGGGGGGGGGTCAGAAGAGCCAGAAAGAAGGATTAGCGGGACTGATAGGCGGGTAGATTGGGTGAAACTGGATTGCGTGAGGTTTGCTGGGAGATGGGATCTGGTGGTATTGAGCATGGAAAGTAGGCAGGCGTTGCTGATGCTTGGGCCCAAGTATGAAGCATACCAGAGAGGATGAACAATACACCTCAATGCAGCCGTCAAATGTGAAGACGAAGATTGACGAAAAGGTGCAAGACCTAACCCAATTAGATTAGGGTTAGGCTCTGATACCACTTAATGGAGAACCTAATGAATAAAATCTAAAACTAGTTATCAAGATCTAAAGTAATCTAAAATAACGAATAAAAAGGAATAATAATCATCAAAAGATTTCATTCATCAAGTTTGATTTTCTGAGAGCATTACAAAGACTATATATAGGTGTTTAAACCCAACTCACTACACAACTAGCCAATGTGGGACTAAACCACAAGTTTTACAAGACAAACTGGGAAAATATTAAATTACCCCTAAAATGCAAGGAAACTGATAAAACATTATAAAACTACTAAAAAGACTATTTTGAAAGGCGGTGCTCTTCCTACATCATATAGGACTGGGTGTACATATCAATTTACAACACAATAACAACGAATACACTTGTTCACAAAATATATATAGAAAATGATCGCATATTGAAACATTACCAAAACATCCTACATAGCCAGTACCTAATGGTATGGTGTAATGAGCCTGTATTTTTTTTTAATACACATGTCGTAGAAGTGAGTTAAGATTTATGTCTGAATTCTTTTATTTTACATCGTAAATCAGTGGTCATTTAGCTAATACTCTTAACTTAGTATATCAATATTATTAAGTAATGTCCATAAACACTTATTGGTATACTTAGTTTTTTGAAGGTTTGTAATTTTGTCATATTATATTCTTTTAGCATTTATTGCATGGTCTGTATCGGTATCATATTGGAGTATATCAGTTTTGTATGGCTAACATGTGTTAGTTTCACTTGTATACTAAGTAATTTGATGCTCTGTAATCTTGTCATATATTCATAATGCAAGCATAAGAATTGCACGATATGTAATTTTTTCATAGGATGATACAATATATCAATATTTGCAGTAGTATGTAACATGAGTCAGTATTCACTAATATACATAGTAATTTGATCGTCTATAATTGTGTAACATGTAACAATACCTGCTTGTTAGTTATCATAGTAATTTGATCGTCTATAATTGTGTAACATGTAACAATACCTGCTTGTTAGTTATCAATTCTTACTGAACATAATGTTGTAATATACACGAAGTATCATGTTTGTTTGATACAGTTAATTTTGATGCAGTGAATCTTATTCAGAATGCTTGATTGTTGAGTAATGTTTCTTTTCATTAGTAGTATGGCAATCACTAAATTTTTTAAACTTTTTTCTAAACAATATGGACCGCTTTTTCAAATAGCAACCGCTTTAGTCCGCTTCAAAACCCGCTTCCCACTTTTTGCTTCAAGGGGTGCGATTCATACGCTTCCTGCTTTGGTCCGCTTCAAAACCCGCTTTCCGCTTTCTGCTTCAAGGGGGGCAATTCGCACGCTTCCCGCTTTGGCTTTCCAAAACCTAGGTATTTTCATTGATGTACGAAAGAGTATGGGAGATGAAGGAGCTATGTGGTTAACAAATTTCTTTAATAAGATTATGAATACCAAGAAGATGTCGGATAAGTGGAGAAATAGTACCATAGTCCCCATCTACAAGAACAAAAGAGATGTTCAGAGCTGCACAAATTACATAGGTATCAAGTTGATGAGTCACTATGAAGCTGTGGCAGACGATTATTGAGCAAATGTTAAGATCTACAACGTGGATATGAAATAACAAATTTTGTTTCATGCCTGGAAGATCAATAACAGAAGCCATCTTTCTGATAAGGAGACTGATGGAGAAGTATAGAGAGAGCAAAAGAGATCTTCAGATTGTTTTATTTGAAAAAGGCTTATGATCGAGTACCCAGTGAAATGTTGTGGATGGTTTTGAAGAAAAAGGGTGTGCCAATCCAATACATTGACTTGATCAAAGACATGTATGATAGCTCAAATGCAAGTGCGAAGACTCCTGGACGAGAAACACCAACATTTCCTATCATAGTTGGGGTATATCAGGGATCAACGCTCAACCCATATCTATTCGCTCTTGTTATGGATGAGTTGACGAAGCATGTTCGGGACGATATTCCTTAGTGAATGTTATTTGGTGATGATATTGTGTTGATTGATGAAACTAAAGATGAATTGACTGATAAAGTTGAATTTTAGAGAAAGGTGCTGGAATCAAATGGATTGATGATTAGTAGGAGAAAATCTGAGTATATACATTGCAATTTCAGCCAATCTATAATTGTGAATGGTGGGGCCAAGTTGGATGGAGTGAAAGTACATAAATGTAAAAATTTTGTTACTTGGATTCTATCATTCAAACAGATGGGGATGCTCAAGACACAGTTCCCCACAAGTTGGTTGAAACGAAGGAGTGCAACTTGAGTATTATGTGATTGGAAGATCCCTCTCAGATTAAAAAATAAGTTTTATAGAACAGCTATACGACCAACCATGCTTTATGGGAGTGAATGTTAGGCAATAAAGAAATAAGGTCTCAACAAGATGTGGCAGAAATACGTATGCTAAGATTGATGTGTGGAAAGACAAGAAAAAATCGCTTGAAAAATGACTATATAGGGTATAAAATGGGGTGGTGAGTATTGAGGACAAGTCGTGCGAGGACAAGCTGGTATGAATATGTGTAACACAAGCTGACTAACACACCTATACCATGCTATGCTATTGAGTCAAACACATAAAAGAAGAGACATGCCTAAATTGACTTGGGAAGAGCTTAATAAATAATAAAGAAAGGGGGAAGAACTCCCTGCTGGGACTGCACAACTCCATGGAGGCCTAAGAGAAGGGATAGGTAGACCAAGGGCTACCACAGTTCACCGATATACAAATCATAGCAGTACCAGAAAATGTCCAATAGACTCAGGCCCATTTAGCTAGGCACACTAAATTAAAGAAACTAACTTATTCTTTAACATGATCAAAACTCAACAAACAAAAATAGCTTGCAATTATGGTTCAAGCAACGAATAATAGATATAGACGTTATAACGGGGCTGTGGTGGCCATGTCTAAATGCCCAGTAAACAATGAATCTTAGGTACGAAATGCTCGAATCTAGTCTATTGCATTTTTGTTACTAGTATACCGAGGGAGTGATCACGAAAAAATAATAGCCAAAAGGTTTGCAAGAGATCAAGAAGATAAACATCTTTTTTCACCTGCGGTACTTTCCCACATATGTTGCACACCCATACGAGTAGGATAGTGCTAAGTGTGCCCTAGGCGTGGTAAAATTAGTCTGAGACAGACATGGGAGCTCAATGGAGGTGTCTGTGCCTCCTAGATTGGAGTATGCAGCCGTTGCAACCCAGGTGATTGGAAAAACAATGTGGATGAAAAATCCTACTTCAAACCAATGGGTCACTCCCGATGCTGCATGCAGAGAAACTGGAACTTGATTCTACCCAAAGATGAAAATTCACAGGGAAATGAATGCATTTCCTGCATTTGAATTTTTGTATGCATATGGGGAAGATGTGGTTCTGCAAGAATAGGAAGTATATAGTGAGGCTGTGGATAATCTCTTAAGATCCAAACTGGATAGATTCTTGTGGTCTATGAATGAATTCAAAGTGGCAGCTATCCTATACAGACCTGCCAAATTGTGTCGTCTCATGTCAATTATGCTGAAATGATGCAGTCTAAGCCTATTGAAAAAGAAGGATTTTCAGATGTGGGTTGGAATTGGAGAGAAGACAGGGCTTCAAGAAGACAATTAGCAACTGGTGGATTGAACCATGCGACGAGGTAAAACTGGTGTTGAATTTCTGAAAAGATTAGAATATGAGACAAATAAAACTGGGCAAAAGAAGAAGGGAAATGTAGAAATGAGGATATTGATGATTGGCAAAACATCTTACATTCATTAGAAACAATGGAAGCAAGAGAGTTACCTAAAGAGGACCAGGAATTATTAAAGCTCAAAGCAATGGAGGAAATAGCAAACTACTCGTGAGTATGGAAATCAAATAGAGAATTAGATAGCACAAGGAGGGGACTCTAGTACAAAATTCTTTGACTTGGTGGCTACAAAAGTCTGGAAATATAAAATCTAAAAAAATTTGCAGCTGAAAGGAGGCTAGGACTGTTAAAATGTCAATTACCTTGCACTGTTGAGTGAAGAACTCTCAAGGCCATCTCAGAGGGGAAAAGGCACCAAGAAGATATTGAGGGGAAAACAAAAAAGAAACTAGTGACCTCTTCTATTGAAAAAGAAACATACAACTTAGAAGCATGTTCTAAAAATAAATTTTCCTCTCTCCATTCTTCTTTCTCAACAGAAGCCTAAAGAGTAAACGCTATATCTATCCAATTTGGTAAGAACTTATAATCACATGACATGAGGTATCCTTTTCTTTTTCCTGCCTTAGGCCTAGTTTGGCCGCCGTAATTCTAACTGCCTGTAATTGATGCAGGACATACATAAGGAATTAACATTAACGGCTGCTCTGTTGTATTCGTTATTTACCGTTGTGCATATGATTTGGTAGAAAAATGGTAATCGCAAATGACTCCATGAACGGCGAGCTTTAGAACTGCCGGTCCGTGCTCCCTGTATCACGCATCCCACGTGTCTATCCTTCCAAGGAACTGGTCGCTTTACTGGCCTTGCCTCAGCTCCTCTACCACCGAATACCAAAAGTTGTATAATTATATAGGCAACTACCAGAATTTACAAAGTCCTTATCCAAACTAGGCCTTATTGTATTTTCGTCTTTCACACATTGTATGAGATATATTTTGAATTTAGCAATGGTTAAGCATCATTGAGTAGAAAGAATCCTATTTTTCCATTGAGGCCTGAAGGTTTTTTTATACCCAGTCAACATCGCCAAAGAGGATGTGCATGATCTTGACCTTGATGTGTCAGATTGTACACAATTGAGCTGGAAATTTCATTGCATGATCTTGGATTTGGATATTTGACAATTAGCTGCTATTCTCATTGTGAACAACCCCACACTTCAAGATTACACTACACACATCAAGGTGAATTACCATTTTAGACAAGATGTGGTCATGGCCAAGAAGGTACCTGATGCGTGGACTGAGGCCTGAAGGTTTTTTTATACCCAGTCAACATCGCCAAAGAGGATGTGCATGATCTTGATCTTGATTTGTCAGATTGTGCACAATTGAGCTGGAAATTTCAGTGCACAATCTTGGATTTGGATATCAATTAGCTGCTAGTCACATTGTGAACAACCCCACACTTCAAGAATACACTATGCACATCAAGGTGAATTACCATTTTAGATAAGATGTGGTCATGGCCAAGAAAACACCTAATGTGTGGACTGGAGAAAAATAGATGATCGCTAAGCCTTTTCTCCTCTGTTTTCAAAGTCATTCATTGGATACTTCACTTGAGGGTGGCTGTTGGAGGGAATATTTTTGGAAGGTCTCCTAAACAATCATTTAGAACACTCTAGATTCTTTCATTATTAGTTATTTTTAGGTACTTTTTGTAGGGCGAAGCTAGAGAATGTTAGCTACTATCTTGTAGTCTCATCCTTGTATAGATGGGCTGGCCTCTCTCAATGGAGTACAGAATTCTCTGCTTCACATTCTTCTTTCTCAAAAAAATCCCTAAAGGACTATTTCTTGTATTTGGTAAGCATTCAATCACCTTCTGTCATATGGTTTAATATTCTTTTGCCAGCCTTGCTATATTGCCACACTCCGTATGAGATATATTTGAGATTACTATTGTCTGAAGCACTATGTAGCAAGAGTCTTATTTTTGATCAGTACTGTCTGAAACACTATATAGCCAATAGTTCGTTATATTCATGATTCAGTCAACACTGCCAAAAGGTATATTAGATACCTATATTATTTTAATTTATGTTAAAACGCAGGTGGGATTGGTTCTTGATGCCGGAATAGAGGAGGAACTCCGCATTCGACATTTGCAAGTTGCTGATGCTTGTCGGGCTTCCTTAGGGTTGCCGGTAATTGAATATGTTGTCACTGATACTCCATTAAAGGTAACTGAAAAAAATAAGTAGAAAAAACAAAAGGCTAGAAAACTTTTATTCTGTTGTCCGCACTGTTCGTTATTCTTGTTTTGTAAAATTGAATCGAATATCCAACTTGTCCTTTTGTGTTCTAGAGTGTTACTAATGATCTCCAAATGACGTTTACATTAACTTGTACCTGGTATTAGCAATTTATATTAATTCCTAATTACGATTGTCTTCTGAGGCCAATAGGTTGATAAATGGATAGATCCAACATGCGGAAAATCAACAGGGCGAATAGAGAATCCGAATTCATTATTAAGGGCTGTACATAGCCTGGTCAACAGAGGCCATGTAAATGCAGTTGCAGTTGTAGCACGCTTTCCTGATGAAGAAGTTCAAGAAATGGAAGAATACCGCCAAGGAAAGGTAATTTTCTATTCAACATATGGCATGGAGTTGTTAATATGTCAACTTCGGAGATTGAATAACATAAAATCTTTATATATATGTATATATGGAAGTTTCGAAAGGGCGAAGAACTCCCCGCTGGGACTCCACAACTCCATTGAGGCCTAAGACAAGGGGTAGGTAGACCAAAGGCTACCACAGTTCACCGATATATAAATCATAGCAGTACCAGAAAATGTGAAAGTGGGCTATGCATGTATATATGTATACTGCAAGGGGTACACTATATATAGTGTTCAAAGAATGACCCGAGGCCTACATCTATCCCAAGTGTTAAATCTTAGCGAGTAAGGCTCAAATCTAGTTAGCTAAATTTATCCCACAAACAATAAACCCATTAATGAGTTTAGTCAATTGAATGCAACCCTCTTCTTTGTAGGTTATATTTAGTGGTAATGCTTATAAACCAGGAAAAAATTGTTCAGCACTTTGAGCAATTTGCAATTTTGACAACCTTAATTACTGAGTGAAGTTAATGTTTCATTTTATTTTTGTAGTACACTACATAAAAAATAGTTTTTTTAATTCTGTATGTGGAATTGCTAATGCAGGGAGTAGACACATTGGCTGGTGTGGAGGCGGTTATAAGTCATCTAATTGTAAAGGAGTTTCTTATGCCATGTGCTCATGCTCCTGCACTGCTGCCTCTTCCTCTGAGCATGACGCTAAGCCCTAGATCTGCTGCAGAAGAGGTATGTGATGTTTGTGTACTTAAAATAAGCAAATTGGGATTCTTCAGCTAATAGTAAACATTTGCTACTCCAAATCTTTGTATGACATTGTTATGAAGCCCTGTTACACGATCCGATCTTATATATAGGAAACTCACCATTTAGGTTAATTATGTTTTAGAAATTTTCAAATTAAAGTTGTGTAACTCGCCCATTGTTAGGTTTTTATATCTATGCAAATCAACAATGAAACTGGAAAGTTGTATTCACTGTTCAATCGTTATGGATAATATCTCACAAAAAAGTTGGTGCTACGATGAATTTGAAACCGCATCTTACGTTAAACGATATTATACAATAGCCATACAGTACGGTTTACCGATAAAAAACCAATAATTTTGATTAAGAATTATGTTAGAGAGTCCGTTTATTAGTTATTTATATTGTCCTTGTAATATGGGCCTCACTGTGTCTTGGCCCATTAGGGTTTAGTTGTGTCTTGTATGCTTCCCTGTTTTCCTATATATAGGAGCAGGGTTGCCTCTTATCAATATATCGACTAGCCGTCTTTTACTATTTCACATGGTATCAGAGCAGCCGTCCTAGGGACCAAAATCCTACGTGAGAGAGAGCAAGAACCAAATGAGCACCCCCCCTTGCGGGCGGCCGCCGCCCTTGGCGGTGCTTGGCTGCCCGCAGGGAATTCCTTCCTAGCTCCCTGCCTTCTTCCTTGTTTCTTTACGCTCTTACTACCGGCCGCCGGATCTACTGCCTATTGCCCAGCCGCAACCCTCCCTCTGTTTTTTTCCACTGCTACAGTACGACGCTACAGTACCGGTGCTACAGTACATCTGCTACAATCTCTGGACAGCCCCGGCGTTTTTCCAGTTCTGGCACGTTGACGGCGCAAAAAGCTTCTCCTTCTCTGTCTGCCTGTGCCTCATGGTGGAGTGACTGATCCTCCATGTTGGCATAGGTTTTTCTCTTCATCTGCTGCCCCTACGTGGGTTTTTCTAAGATCCATGCGTGTTGTCGGTTGCCTCCACCTATTTGCTTATAGAAATTTTTTGCCTCTACCATTGTTTTTTTTACTGTCCACGCCAACCACTCCTTTACTCTTTCCGTGCTTGACGTGAGGGGGAGAATAGAGGAGAAAGAGTAGAGGGAAGAGATGAGATGGAGGAGAGTTATGTTATGCTACTTCATGCCCCATTAACTGCTGATATCTGGATTTATGACGTCTGCTACTGAGATGGATGCTTTATGAAGAGGGAAGATGATGAAGACATTTGTTGCTGACTTTACATGGAGCTTCGCCTACTGGAGTTATGTATTTGCTTGCTACTCTGCGATACTGGTCTTCTATCTGCCTACGTGGTAGACTCTCTACTGCTGTGCGCCAACACTCTCTGGCATGGCTGTGCCTTGTTTGCACATCGACTCTCTACTATTGAGTACCAACACTATCTGGCTCGTCCGTGCTTTATTTCGCACGTTGACCCGTCCGTACTTTATTTGTACGTTGACCTCTACTGCCTGTGATCCAGCACTCTCTGGACTTTGCTGCCTATGACCCAACACTCTCTGGCTACTACGACGACGACGTTGATGAAGACCTTGGTGCCTATCAACTATTATATCTTTTGCTCCAGATGATTGTGTTGTTGCTTATTTCTGCTCCAGATGATCGAGAAGCTTTTGTGACTTGCTTGTCTGCTTGCTTGGAGTATCTACTTGAGGGGGAGTGTATGAGTATATGTGTGCTTTATTGTAATATTGAGGGGGAGCAATTTCTTGTATGGGCTTGGTTTATCCTTTTGTTTCTATCTATTTGTTTTCTAGTTTGACTCTCTATCTGCAAGCTGATTTGGGATTCTCCCAACTTCAGCTTGAGGGGGAGTGTTAGAGAGTCCGTTTATTAGTTATTTATATTGTCCTTGTAATATGGGCCTCACTGTGTCTTGGCCCATTAGGGTTTAGTTGTGTCTTGTATGCTTCCCTATTTTCCTATATATAGGAGCAGGGTTGCCTCTTATCAATATATCGACTAGCCGTCTTTTACTGTTTAACAAATTGATTGTAGGAGATTTCCTGTAAGGCTCTTGGCATGCTGTTGAGATCTGTGCTTCTTGTGTGCCCTACCAACATCTAAGAACTGGTTAAATCCAAAACTGTCAGATTACCAGCTGTTGTATGTGGTTTCTGGATCGTTCACACGTCTTCCATATAATATGTGTGGTCCTTATTGGTTATCTATATCAAGTGAAAGCTAGATACTGCACCAGTTGACCACTTTCTTGGACCCTGAAAGTGCTACAATACACAATTAACTCCTATAATAATTTGTTTGAATGAAAAAGTCAAACACCACCTGTACTAATCTTTGTCTTATTATGTAGTGACTAATGTTGGATATATGAACAAATTGACAAGTATCACCATCTTTTGCCGTGGATTTTTTTTCTGGGAAACCCAACTTTTGTAGGAGCGAGTTTGAGAATGTGGAAAGCAGGGTCACGACTTTGTAATTGTGGCACCTCCTGCAAATAACTTTCAGATTGATATGACTATATGAGCTATCGTGCCTCACATCTATTCTGAAACTGGGGAGATGCCATTTTTAGATTTTAACCTTGTGCTAAGTTTATTTGCCTTGTAAATTTAGTAAGCTTGTAAAGCTGGAAGGATTGTTTCAGAAGAGTTACAATCAAAATCCTTACTGCTTACAAGAAAAACCACACTAGATTTATGAAATCCAGGCACTGAGTGTATAGCTGAATATATTTCCTGTTCATTTGTTTCAGGACATTTGAGTTTAGATTAGGTGGTTCCAAGATAGCTTGATTCTTTTGAACAGTAGATCAATTAGTATTGAATCAGAGAAATCATTATATTCTGCAAATCTATGTGAAGAAATGTCTCCATTTCTCTTTAGGTTGATGTTGTCAAACATAATATATGTATACTATGAAGGTGAGGAATGATTTCTTCTATTTGTTAAATAACAGATAGGATACACCTTCCTTCCCTGTGTCCTTGCTGGGTTAAGTAAAGCCCCTCAGTATGAGGCAAGAAAACATGGCGCTCCATATGATGGTTGCATTACAGCTGACGATGTTGATAGTGTTATTCTTCCTATTGACGCCTGTGGAGGCACTGGTGCTCTTGCGTTTGCAAGAAGGTCTAAACCTAAGGTCAGTCTGCTGCTACAAATTTTCTAATAGAACATTGGAGTTTGGAGCTTTACTTTTCGTTATCATTGAATCTTTATAAGGGCTATGTAATGAAGAATATGAATCTCTCCAACCAAGTCCTTGGTTCATTCTCTTAAAAATATTTAAATAATCTAAGACATTTTGTTCTGTTGCCATCTGACCTATCTTTAATTTGCAAATGTGGAAAGCCAGATCTTTCCTTGTAGTTGTATGTCCATGTATCATTGGGCTGTCTTCCCACGAGAGTCAATTAAATCTTTTTTTTGTTTGTTTGTTTTCTTCTCCTCATCATCCAAAAAAGACGAGTCCTCAGATAAACTTTGTTTATATATGTGTAAGATATTATAAAAGATGCCCGGGACACTTTTTAACAGATTGTAAGTTTCCCAGGTTTTGATTGTAGCTGTTGAAGAAAATGAAACTGTCCTTGATGACACACCGGATAAGTTTGGAATTAAGGCGGTATACTTATAGCATCAAGCTTTACACTTTCATACCTGGGCTATATATTCATTTGAAATCTCCACAGCACGATTCATACTCTTTGATGTTTGTTCCATGGCTCAGGTCAAAGTTTCAAACTATTGGGAAGCTCTAGGTGTAATTGCTGCTCACAAGGCAGGTGTGGATCCAATGTCGCTTCGAAGGGGAGGAATCAACAATATCCAGAACTCTACTGTGAAATCTGGTGTTCTTCAAAGGCATTTGCCAGTACTCAACGGACTTCCTTCTCATTGATCAAGTCCTACTTCTGATGTCATTCTGTTCTTATTGCATATAATTCTCATGAAGAATATCTTGGTCATGTAACGTTTTTGGTTAGTTCAGGCGGCACAGCCATTCAGCAATACATATGACAGATAGATTGGCATTTTCTCATAATTTTGCATGTCTTGCCCTAGAATGGAATGACACAGGTACATGTTGCATTTTAACAATGTAAACGTCCAATGTACCACCATGTAGAGGAAGTTCCTGGGCGTTGAGTTTTTGTGGAAAATTTTATTGCTGAATTAATCTTTCTCACCTCTACCATTTTATATGACGATTTTTTAGTCATTGTTTGGAAGTGCTTCTGAAAGGTAGGAGACCGGACGCCTGCCTGTGCGTGTCGAGTCAGGCTCGGGAATCGGATTTTGTTTGTTGTGTTCCGTTTATTTCGGTGGCATAAGGACAGTTTGACTAATTAATTAATTTTGTGGGGAATTTATAATCGCTGTCAACTAATTAGTTTTTATTCTTTTAAACTCGTGAATGATGACAATTGAAGGTTCGTGACTCCAACTATGAGGCACTATAACGTTGTTGACACCCCACTTCCGTCCCTCGCTTACAATTATGATTTTATAAAGCCTCCTGAACTTGATGCTCAGCCCACTTTTTACCACCTAGGCTAAATCCAATTACATGGGCTCAAGTGATGGCTAAATTGATTTATCTCAAATTGGATCAAAAGGAACACAAGTTGTCATCTTTGCCCTCTACGACTAAAGGAAGATGCTATGCTTTGTTCCTCATGATAAGACAGCAAATTAGTCCTATTTACCCTTGTGCATTGCATGTCTTTGTTGATTCTAGGTGCACATTCACTAAATGCACATGGGGATCTCAACCCTTAATGTGTGATCTTTTGGACCTAAATGTCGGCGAGGTTGTCTACTCCACAAGATGTAATTCTAGATCTTAATGCACCAAAAAATCTTTTACCCACCATGTCAAATAGTATCTTGAACATCTTACTGCTTGACTTGGGCTAGATATAGTTGAGTAATTGGAGAATGTGGGATTAGTTTCCCAAGCTTACTTTCCCTCACTCTCCCCTTGTGGGGGTCCATTAAAAAATTTGGGCTATAGCATGATAATCCAAATTTAGTTAGGGAACTACCATTCTTGTCTTCAATCCTCTAGTTAGAGTGTTGCTCAAGATATGAGAATGCAAATAAGCTATACGTGTGACCTTAGGTGGGAGGAACCTCACCCTCTCTTGTTACCTTCATATGTCTCTTTTTTCTACTCAAACTTTTCACACTGTTATTGTTGGCAACTATGAAAATTGTTGTTTCAACCATAAATATGTACCTTTTTGTTCCAATTGGTCATCATTTACTTTGTTCAGTTGTGATTTCATTTTCAATCATTCATCTACTTTTCATATTTTTAGTAAACCTAAACACCTAATGATGGATCTCGATCATGGGAAATCCTAAAGAGTTAAAATCAAAATATTGATTGTAGATCATGTCACCTAGGAAGGAAAATCCATGTCCAACCCAAGGCTTTGTGATCCACAAAACAAAAAGCTTACCTTTTGTGCTATTTTTCTTTTTGAAAACTCATATTTACATGCAATACAATCTCAAGAAGCATGTATTGACGTTTCCCTATTGTAACAAGATCACATTATTCAGACCATCTGTTTTCAAGGTATCATCTTTTGCCCTAGGTTCAAGTCATGCTTTATATTCTTTGTACGTTTTCAACCAAAAAACATAATCTATTTAATATTATCAGAAGAAAGTGGTGACTTCATTTTTTCTTTTTTCCCCAACCCGTTCTCCTACCTTTTGATTTTTTACCCTCTTTCATTTATGCTAACCATAAGATGAAGTATAAGATTTTACGTGAAATGGCATGCCATTCTTTTGGGTAAAATAGACATCGGAATCCACTTAGGACATTCTTTGATTTGGGTTACCCTTTTTCAGTCGGGTTTTATATCCTTTTTCCTTTAACATGTGTGTTGTTTTTTCTCTAATCCACAAAAAATACAAGATGTGCAAAAAGTCCCATTCTCCCACTTTCTATGAAAGTTATTGAATACAAGGACGATATGTTCTATGTGACATGTACAACACATGTATGTTGTAATGGATATTTTGTTTAATTGGTGATTCTATCTATTCCATCACCGTGGCTTGAACTTGAGATCTCTTGATAACAAACCAAGGATCTGACTGTGGGGTGTCACATCTTGGGCAATAAATCTCTCTTTGATTTCACCTTCTAAAGAATTTTTAAATCTGTATTGCACTACGAAAATCATCTTTCGCTGCTCTCTTTACATGATTATGATTTATTACCATTTTACACAATTATTATTGTCGTTTTTGTGGCAGTCCTTTGTGATAGGTTGTGTTTCTCCTCGTTAGTGAAAAGTCAATGAATGTGCACAAGATATATACTTTTTCAATAAGCAATGGGTTTCCTTGAATATGTAACATGTTTCTCAATGCATGGGCTGGTGCAAATTTGGTTGCCACACTTTCTTTTGATGATCATAGTTCTTACTCACTCTAATATATCATTTTCTTCAAAATAGATGATAATTGTAGATTGGTTAGACATCAATATAGTCAAACTCAACTTGCCATCATTTTTCTTAAAAGTATCATGCTTTTGACGCCTCAAATGTCCACATGTAGTCTTTCTCTTGTTGTTTTAGAGGATGTTACTATTCATTTTCAAAATATCCCCAAAAATATGATAAAGATGAACTCCAAACAAATCCTACTCCCAACAACATATAGAAGGTGCTATCCTTTGCAATGGACCTCTAGAAGGACGTGAGTAGCTAGTATACGCACTGATCTATTTAAGTGGGATGCTAAAAAATTAAGTGAAGCTACCTCTCTCCTCATACCAAAGACTGGCCGCAACCTTATTGATCATGACGTACATTGAGAGAATTACCTCTATGGTAAGAGCATGTATAAAAAATATGTGACCATTTTCTCTTGCATCCACATAGAAGTCAATGACAAAACATAACATATGAATGAGGACATAATCACTCAAATAAAAAGTTGACAAAGGAACTGTATTTAATATTTTTTTTGCTTTAGATTCATTCTTGCAAAAGGGTTAAAATTCTTGACTATTCATCATTGTCTTTGAGGACTTTAACTTTCCCAAGATATCTCTATCATAATCACAAAACAAATAATCTCATTTCATCAATCAAAACTGCATTGGAAAATATGTATCCACTTATCCTAAAAGACTCTTAC
Source organism: Alisma plantago-aquatica (assembly GCA_963693085.1). Lineage (NCBI taxonomy): Eukaryota > Viridiplantae > Streptophyta > Magnoliopsida > Alismatales > Alismataceae > Alisma > Alisma plantago-aquatica. The sequence goes on along the minus strand of OY856414.1, from coordinate 795,058,645 downwards.
ATCAACCATCTTGCATCATAGAAATAGACTTCATCTTTTGAATATTCTACATACAATCTAATTATTTCCATGAATTGATAATCCAACTTTCATCACTTGCTTTCCATTTACAATATATTAGTTAGTTATCCTAAAAACTCATAACCCTATGCTAGCCCAACCAATGTCAACGGGTTGATGAAGGTCCCAATAGTCAACCCAAATTATCTTCTCTACCCATAAATATCCTTTACACAAACATATCCAACCCCATAAGGCTACCAAATTTTACTCGGAAAGGTAAAACTTCTTTTTATATAAAGCCTCTCCAATCCTTGTCAAAAGGTTTTTAGTATACAACCAAAAAACAACCTCTCATTTCAATGAAACCTAATCTTGGTCGATGCATCCAACCCATAATAGTTTAATAAAACTTCAATAAGTCCCAAACAACCTCAAACCAACCCTCAACCACACCCAAACTATACATTCTATGAAGCTCTGAGCCACTCAAGGCAATAGTATGTCATCAAACAACATATTCAAATATAACAAACTTTGTTCATGAAACCTTGATGACATATAACTCCCAATGATATTATAAAAAAAATTGAAAAGACATCCCCCTGTCACTTACCATCAGCTTGATGGGATGGTGATCTCATATCATCGTGCCACCAACTCAACTCATTTTCCATTAAATTTTGGTGGGAGCTCATATATCAATTCAACCCTCAAACCACCATATTTACCTTTCTAAGTGAAAAACCACCTCTCCACCTCAGTTTGATCTTACATACTTTGCTACTAGCTCCTCTTTCATTTTTCCACCTATAATAAACTCATACATACATTTTCTTCTACCACCCTCCACAAATTGTAAAATCTTTAAGTGCCATGAAGTTTTCCCTACATATGCATAAGTGAAATTAATGTAGTGGGGGGGGGGGGGAGATAAGGAAAATGTAAAAATATCCTCATTCCCATCCATATACACTACAACCTTGGGGACAAATTATGGCTAACATATAAGTTTGCCCAAAGAATCTCTCCTTATTGGTAAAGGCAACCCTTACTATTCTGTGTCCAAGTCAAGGGAAGTTATCATATAAATTAAGGTTGTACATATACCTTTACCTCTCACATTTATGCCACGTCTGCATAGTGTGAAAAACAAGAATTTGGGTCCCCACACATTCAACTCCACTGACCACACTTGATGCTCCATGATCATGGATCTCCCCTTCTTTTTCAATGAAAAAAGTTTTAGTACCTCTCCTATCATTGAAATTCACATGCTCCCCACACAAAGAAAGAAAAAAGCTACTAACAACCCATTTTCGTACCATGACACCACTCCTTTCTATGCAAGGAAAAGATTTCAACCTTTACCTACCACAAACCTACAATGTTCCGTTAAACCATACCTCTAAGATACATAATTAAAGATTATATAAGAAATATATGAAGGATTCAACTAAAAGAAATATATTATTATTATTATTATTATTATAGAGACGAAAATAAACTTGAAGTACATTTATCTCCCACATATCCTTTTTTTTTCTTTTGAGAAGCATCATGAGCTGACCACTAGTATCCACAACCTTCCACCAAAGTACTTTCAGATTTTGATATAAGAAGTCTCAATAAAAACAAATGGGGTGATATAAAGTACAAAACTTCATGATCAATAATGACTAGATGGACTAACTTGAGATTAGGGACAATGCCAACGTTCAAAACTCCTCTCATTCTTCCATTTTCTTCTCAATATAGGGGGTGAAAGTTTGTGTTCTAGAGTCTAAGAGTAATCCAAGGTGATAGAAAGTCAAAAGATAAAATATCCTCTCAAATTCTCATTTGCTGCCACTTATAATGTTATTCAGAAGTATTTTGACACACATGTCATGCAAGTAACATAACGTGTCATCTATGTACTAAGAATTAAAATCCAAAAAATATTTGATTGACATGGAATGGCATGTTGTGAGATTGACATGTAACATGAAAGTAAAAAAATTGCAGTTACATAGTGTGGCATGGCTTGTCCAAGTATTGATACAATGTTTCATCTTTAGTTGTTGTTGTAGATTGATAGTTTATCCCTTTCCTAATGAAAAATTCATATCATAAATAAAATTAACATACACCCACATGTTAATTTGATTAGTTATAGTAACAATCAACGGATGGATCTGTGTCATCATAATAATAGAACAAAAAATACTGTTAGAACTATGAGTATGAACCCTAACTATGAAACTAAAAGTACTGTTAGTGGATTTATATGGGGAGGCAATGGTGCGTCTCTACCTAGGGTCACACACTTATCAATTGAGCTATGACTAGATACAACCTTAGGCACGTGAAAAACACTTTGGATCTTTTGAGTTTATAATGGGCCCTATACTAACACATGCACATAGACTAGAATATATATATATATATCACTCGCAAGCACACATGATTGTATTATAGTATATGTGTTGTAAAGTGAAGGGTCGATCCGTAGGGAAGAGGGGGTACTAGAACTAAGTTAGATAAAGCTATTTTCCTTAAGAGGAGATTAGGGTTTTCATGGTTTAAAGTTGGTTTTGGTTTGATTACACTAAGGTTCATGCAATAAAATAAGAAAGGAAGTAAAATAAGCAAAACACTAATTTATCCCTAAATAAGTTAACTCTAGCAAATAAAGAAAGGCAACTAAGTAAGCAAGAGAAAGAGACTAAGACTAAGTGACACTAGCTTAGAAATTTAGACACTAAAACAATTGATGACCTAGATTATCACTAACTAGCATGATTAGCACTAGTAAGCTCAAAAGAGCATTAACTACTCTAACAAGACCTAACTATCCAAAACATGGTAATTGACTAACAAAGCAACTAAAGAAATCAACTAAACTAGCATGGACTAGCAAAGAGAGCAATTAGGGTTTAAATGCAAGTTAGGAGAGGTGGTTTGTTTGGGGGAGTGATAATAAGATATTAGTTGAGGGGAACATACCATGCAAAACCTAACCATTCATTCTAGATTGCTAAACCAAACAATTAGTCAGATGCAATGGAATCACCCTAGACTATTAGTTGGCCATGGATATAATAGAGTGTGTGAAGAGGAACCACAACCTTGCACACCCTATCTAGCCTTATGAGGCTCAACTGGACCGAGGTTTAGGTGGGATTTCAACTGGATTTGACTAATCTAGGTTTCTAGGGTGAGAATGCTTAGTGTAATTGGGAGACAAAGGTAGGAGTGGGGAGTGGAGTTGAGGGTGTTTCACCTCACATTACTCACCATCTAGCTTTTAGAAAATTCCTAGACAATTATATTAAATATCCTACACTAGCTACTTAGATCTCATACCTAGGCGTAAGAGAAGGGATATATATGTGTAGGAAGATGGGGCGCTATCTAGGGATCCACTAGATGGGCCTAAGAGCAAATCCCAAGATAGCCTTTTTGGGAAATACATGCACAAAGTATAACAGTGAAAACAAAAATTTATCTATTGTATTCCCATAATAACAAAATCACGTCAACTACTATGAAATAGGAAGGATGGTTTAATGAGTTATACCTCGTCCTAGAGAAAATCCAGCAACAACAACTCGCTTCAATGCAACTGTCTTCTAGTTTCTCTTAGACAGTGGCTTGCAACTCCTAATCTTCACCATGGACATCAAGCATGACAACTTCTGCACCGACTCTTGCGGTCTAACCACAGACTGCAGACTGACATTGCTCTCCTAGCAGCAACCAAAAGACTCCTACCTCTAAAGTAGTCCTCACGGATGAACTAGAACTCCTGCCATTCAACTAGAACAAACATGAAGAAGTTTTCCCTCTCATTGGCGTACTAGTTACCAACTTTCTCTCCCACAACAATGATCCTCACTTGTTCTCTCCCATAGCTATCCCTCCCTAGTCAGGTAGGACTTGCTTGACTCTATTGGTTACCACAATCAGATAAGACAATAATTGTCAGAACAACTAATTCACAATTGTCTATGTTATTGTTTTATCTTGGAAGCCCCCAGTACCCCTCTATTCATAGGAAGGATTACGGCCAGAGTTCCCAGTATGTTCAGAATTTGTGCGGGAGTAGAAGGGACCATAAGATCTTGAATTTTCACAACCTGTGAACCATGATACAGTCATGTAGTGACCCATACAGTCATTTGGCACTGCGATACGGTCATCTCTTACTGCAAGACGGTCATTTCATAGTTTCCTAATTGCATATGAAATTGACAATTGATTTCCCATTAATACTAAGCATTAATTCCTTGCACCACAAGATTGTGCAATTGAAACAATCTTGGGAAAGTAACTAGAACCTTCCTTCAGTCTAACTGAGCAATCTCTCACATGCGAGATGGTCATCTCACTCACCCAGATGATCGTCTAGTGAGCCAAACTGAACCGATTGATTTAACAAAATGAATTGGTCGGTTCACACCTCAATCTGGGTAGAACTTAACCAATTCAATTTTTGATCAGCCTGACAACCCAAACGACTATCTCAAAACTTGAGACAGTTGTCAGGCTATCCAAATGGCCATGTCACCCTGTGAGACAATCAGATGGGTTGCAGTAAACTGATCTATTGTGTGAATTGAGTGCCTAAACACATTAGTAATCAATCCAATCATCATTCAAGATTAAACTCCTCTTCTGGATGAGTTCCTATGTGTGTGACCCTATAGGCCTTATATCACATTGGCAGTGAATGTTCATAACCAGCTTATGACATCACAAGAAGAGAGAGGTGCCTAGTCGCACATTAGTGCTACCCAAGTGAATGGAAAGTTGGAGAACAACTTCAACCTACAATATGTGTAAGGTGTTGCAGTGATTGTATAATTCCTTTGTCTCTGATATCCAGAGTGAACTCGAGGCATGGATATTGTCATTCTTTCAATGTTCATCTCATGTTTCTTGAACCAAGAGTAGACTGTTTGAGATAATGTGACCTCAATATCACATATTGATTCACATGTGCATGGGCATGCGTTTCTCAGTCTCACTTATCAGATTTTCCAGGATATCAAACTCCAGTAGGAGGGATAAATCCCATCTCTATCACTCACAGTCTATCCTCATGTGTCAAAGTCACTCCATCATCACCTTTATGACAACCCATATTTCTAGATTGTGTTTGATGATACCAAAGTGTACCCAACAACATGCGATGAGTGTAGTGATTTTAGGTCTAAGAACCACAATCACCACCTTCACTATGAGAGATGACTATGACTACCAATGAAGGTTTCCATGTGTCACTCTTAAGGTGGGTCTGTTTGATACACTATTCCCTAACATGTATTTGTGTGCTTGGTTTGATATTGCCATATCATGACTAATGAGATTCAATCATCAACTAACCCACACTCCAGTCTTATGTGTTACTGGTGTCTATCTACCTTCCACAGTAAAAATTGACTAGGGATATAACAAGAATGTACATACTCTTAGCATTCGTATGATCCCAGTCTCAAAGTCACGTACTTGAAGACATACGTCATTGAGTATTGTCATTCTATAGAAATTCATAATGTTTCCTCATTATCTCATAATTGAATGAAATAGAATGAATTGGATGCTTGCCTTTATGAGTCTCAATCAAATCCTTTATTATATATACCATGTCAATAATCACATGATTGATTTTATGGGCATACCTTACCAACACGCCTCACTCTAACGAACTAAAACTTACCCTATTGACCCTAATCACATGCCTTAGAGGATTGAAAGTTTGACCCTTTGGACTTAGCCAAACAAGGTTGAAGCTGAACCTAAAAGTAGTTAATTGTAATCCTAATAGGTTAATACATGATTAAATCACCCTAACATGTATGAATGAAAAGAATTATGACCTAATGCTCTCATATTAATCTTTAGATCAATAAAGGATACATAAAATATGCCACATAAGATAATGTTGGTATGATGATAAGAGAGATAATATGCATAGGAGAACTATGTTACATTATCCAAATAAATACAAAAATAATAAAATTAATGGGATAAAATAAAAATATATAAGATTTTGTGCATAAAAATGATATATATTCCTTTTGTTTGTAATGTGAAGGTATGGGACACAATTGGAAGAATGATAATAATAATGATAAAATAATATGTTAACTAAAATAATAATAGGCCACAAATGTTAATTATATAAAATTGATAAAAGGAAGACTAATTGGATAAGAATAACTTTAGATTCATTTTATTTGGATATGTTTTAGCTTGGAGGCCAAGTTTCACAATTTTTGGATGATAATAACTATATATATTATATTTAGAAAAGAAAAGGTGATTTTTCCTCCAAAATATAGAATAAAATATTTTATAGCTCCAAAATAGAAAAATAATCTTAGATCAAAATTGACATGCCAAAACAAGTCTATGGGTAAATGTTCATGTATTTTGGATAATCTTTAATATACATGCGTAGATTAGGAGAGACAAAATATGTAAAAGCCCAAAATATTAAATAAATGTGATAAATAATCTCAAAGGATAAAATTAATCAATACATGTACCATATAGATTAGTTTGCTTAAGGGTGAAGTTTCACATTAATTGATAGTTTCTAGATGCCTCTAATTCATTGAAAGGATAAAATAAGTGATAAGATTTAAATATATTAAAAAATATTAAAAGTCATAAAAAATAAAAATAATGCCAAAACTGGATTTCTCACCCCAAAATTAGCTAACCTACAAACTTTGGATTTATTTGAACTTTGTTTGCATCCTCAAATAATTATAGAAAGTTTTATACATTTAATGCATCAAAAGAACAAAGTTTGAAGGTTGTATTAAATGTGATCCACTAGTCATCTCCTACCTATGTCCGTGCAAATAGTGATTATGTGGATGTGCAATTTCTAAAACGCAATAACTCACTCACTTCACCATCTTTTTGCACGATTCTTTTGCTTACGAGTTGCAAATCAAAATCCGCATCATTCTAGTCCTAAATATCATCCTAACATGGAGTATCCGAGTTTTGCCCAAATCTTCTCCGAAGCTTCTCGAAGGGACTACATGTTTAAACCCAACCTACCTTCTAAATAGAGGACCAATCTACTAGTTCCTCCACACCTCCAGTAGTCGAACCCCAGAGTCAATTTTAACTTTAGACGTGTGATTGCTTGCCGCCAAGTGCTTGTTCCTCCCTTACTTCCTGAGGTCGTTGCCAGATCTTCTTCTTACCTTGGTGAAATTCCTTCAAAGGTGAGGTTTCCCATGTTACTCTTGCTTCTCACGATACACTATTTTGATGAGAAATTGCGTCAATCAAAATCCCCCAAAAATGGCCGCCGCTGCTGCTCTGTGCCTGCGACCATGGCTGGGTCAACTGAGGAAGAAGGGTGTTGGCTTGGTTTTCCAAATTTGCCCCCATACTAGCATTGGTTAATGTTTTACCGCAAGGGTGTTATAGTCTTTTAATGAAATATGATTTAATGTGTCATGCTTGGGCAAGGATATCACACATGACTAATTTACCCCGTCATGTTATAATGATTTTATTTCTGATCTAGGGGTATTATGGTTTTTAAAAATTTAATTTCTCAAATAAATAAGTAATTAATGTGAATCTTGTAAAAATCATATTTTCTCTACTTGTCTAAAATTTAGTAAAAATATGTTTTGCAATCAGAAAAATGTGTCTTTCTAATAAAAATAGTTTGAGAGTTTGATTTATATGTTTTCGAGGGTTGATTTTTAAGGTTCTAATAAATCATATAAAAGCCCTAAAAATTGTAACTACTTCATATGAACTCCAAATAAAGCATATGTTTTCTTGATTAAAAAAATGTAAGGAATTGTTTGGTCTAGGTTTTGTGAACGAAATTCGAGGTTTTCCAAAAAGGTCTAAAATTAGGTTTCTTTACACATTATGCTTGATAAAACCCTAATACATGTGAATAATTGTAATAGGCAAAAGAGACCTTGGAAATAACTAGATTGGTGGAGAGTGTTTCTAGGACTCTAGAATAAGGTATGTTTGCATCTCCTATTATCCACATTGAGAAATTGGCCTATTTTCATCGTTCTCTTGGTCCTATGGACAATAGCCTACAAAATATCTCTTTTTCTTTTGAGAATATATTTCATGTGAAATATCTTATATGTTTTTGATTATCATAATTTTATGACATTCTTTTGACTTCAGCTTATGCCTTTATTCTAGTTTAATCCCTAAATTTGCCCACATTTTTGGTAGATGTTTATATTGCACTTTTATGTGAAGAGAATTTTGATTTATTCTTGCTTACTCTTTTGTTGTGCATCATGTGGTGACTGCTAGTATAATATTACATGTGTTATTATGTGGATGTGTAAATTCCCATAATTGAAAATGCATAGGTGATAATTCCTACAAATTGAAATTATTTGAGCAGATGTGTATCTTATCCTGTTCGGAGTAGATGTATATAAGTCCCCGCTCACCCCATATTTCAGAGCAGTTGTATACAAGTCCCTATTCACTCCATATTTAGAGTATAAATGTATAATTTCCTACTCACCCCATATTTATGGTAGATGTGTTATTTCCAACCAACATATTTATATTGTTTTAGTATTATCACAGGTGAAACACATGGATGCCTTGCTCTTATATTATTGAACTCTTATTTCTTTTATGCCCGATTGGGTAGTCCTATCCTTTTCTATGGGAAGACTTTTATTTTGATGTCCTTTATACCATATATTGCTCAATTTCATTTTAGTATGTACATACCAACTTTTTGCTGATGTCATCAATTTTTCTCCTCTTGCTGGGGTATGCTTCCAACCCCAGGTGTAGGTCAAGGGGAACATGGCAGTTAACACAGACTTAGCTTAAGGAGTTGAATCTTGGAGACAATCTTTATATGGTTTAGATTTCCCTTTACTAGATCCTTATGATGTAATATCCATGTAAACCCTATGTGGGAGATTATGATATACTTTTTGTAAAATTGATTATAGTCATGAAACTTCTATTCTGCTGCTATACTTGGTCTTTTGTATACCATTATATAGGATTTGGAAATTTTACACCTGTTCTAGCATACCTTTTGAGTATGTTTTGAATGGATATTTTATTCTTTAAATTTTAGTAGGGAGTGGAATCCCTCTGGGTACCACTCCTTACACTCACATATGCCATCTTCTCCTAGACTTGGGTGGTTTCAAGCATAAAATAACAAGTAATTCTTGTTTTCAAGAACAAACCACTAGAAACAACATATAAAATAAGATAGAAGTACAAAAAATCATCATAGAATGCAATTATAGAGCTTACAAATTAAATTTCCCCAACATAGTATCAAAGTATGATTTTAACCCCAAATAGCCCACCACAAAGAGATTAGCTACTCATAGTACAAAAAGAGTAAAAGAAGAGGTAGAAGAAGAGAGAAAGGCCATGGAGCTTGTGGAAGATCATCTTCTTCTCCCACTCCATCAACAAGAGCATGTCCTTCTCCCTCCTTAGTATCAAGAGGACATGTAATGGATGGTGGAAGTGTGCAAAATTCTAGAAAACTAGGGTTTTAGGGTGAAGGTGGAAATGAAGTGGAGGTGGATGGGAGTAGCTGAGAGATCTTGAATGCCCTAAGGAAGGTAGGAACCAATGCTAGGGGGCTGTAACCTCCTACTACAACTGCCACCTGGGTATATATAGGTGGTGGAGAAGAACTAGGTTAAGTGGGGGTAGTTTGGGTAGAATAGTGCAAAAAAAGTAGGGTTTTGGGTGGCAGCATGTCCATGCTAGGCAGCACGGCCGTGGTGGTAGGAGGTAGCACGGCCGTGCTGAAAGAGAGTGACCATTTTAAGGAAGTGAAAAGTGACAAATTGAATATGGGAAAATGAGGGTTGGTAGCACGACCGTACTGGGTAGCATGACCATGGTGGGGGCTAGGTAGAACAGTCGTTCTAGGTAGCACATACGTGGTGGGCGAGTTGGGTTGGAGGCTGCTCCTCTTAGAATGCCCATTCCGGTCTTTGGCAGTACAACTGTCCTGGCTAGCGTGACCGTTCTTGGGGCTCCATGACAAGACCATACCGGCTAGCATAATCATTCTGCTAAGGTTGTTGTAGCTTGTCAATTCTTGCATCAACATGTGATTTGTGACATTTGTCAGCATGACAGTTCCTTGTCACCATAGTTGTGTTGGGGTCTTCAACAACAACTTGGGATTTAAACTTCATGATCCATGGACTTCCTTACTTTCATTTGACCCTTGGCCACTAGGGGTAGGCTGGGGGAGCTTTGGGGTCTTCTTTGGACCCCTCTCTCTCATCCATCCAAACATGGTCCAAGTACCCAAAAAACATACAAAGAATGTCCATAAGTGCATTTGACATAAATTTGCATATTGAGGGGAATAATATGTAATCTAGAATGTTTATATGTGATTGAAGTGCAATAAGACACAAGATGGAGACCTAAATTTGGGTTGCATCTCCACCCCAAACTTAAAACATACTTGTCCTCAAGTATGCTCTATCTTAATCTCTCTTCAGTTATTTCAACAAATAGGAATGATAAATGCATGGGAATGGATGGTTATTGACTAAACATGCTTAATGGTGACTAAGTACATGTGCACCACCTCTCTCTTCTCCACTTTCACAAACCAAACATGGATTGAGCACTGAGCATATAAAATTCACATATAGGGCATATAATACATATTCAATACATATTGCTTTCATGTAGCTCTAGATAGACCGTTTCATGATGGTGATAATCAAAGATGACTAGGAGTGTTGTTAACTTTCATGCATTCAATCTCATACTTCCAACTACACTATGTGACTCACATGGCTGCGGAAAAAGTGTGAAGTGAGCTAGGTTTGATGTTTCCCAACTCAATGGGTATGCAAATAGAAGAAAGGGTTGTGATAAGAGATTAGACTGCCATTACATATGAGCACTCATCTTTTCTAAATGCTATTACATATGATCATCTTTCCATTTTCTTTTTTTATTTTCTTTTTCTTTTCTTGGCCCTTGGTGCAGCTAGGGCACATGGTGGTGACAGTGAAGTGGGGGGATATAGATATGGTCACCCCAACTTTTGGGGGTGACCAAGGCTAAATATGTGCACTTTGGCATCCTTTCATGAGGTAGAGAGGTAAGAAGATGATGAAAGAAAATTCAGGTCAAATGGGGGTCACTAGTGTGGTTTTCAACATAAGACTCCTATGAAAATGATTCCAACACTTCATCAAATAAATTCACACCATAGAGTGAACAACATTGACCGACCTAAATTGCACATCCAAAATGGAGTGGATCCAGAGTAGTCAGACTTTTAAGATTATAACCCGACACTCAAGCCTCCACAACTATTATACGGGGTCCAATATAGTATTCAGGGTCGAACCATAGTGAAAGGGTCAGTAAGTGTTAAGTACACGTAGTCTCACACTCGTACACTCCAAATGAATAGGTGGGTTAAAAGGGGTGTTACTTAAGGAATGATGATGCTCCAAACAAAACTAAGAAAGGTAAAAGAAAGAAAATGAAGCAAGAGTAAAGTTTTAGACAAACGGTAAGAAACAAATATATGGAAGGAAACTTGGGTCAGGTTTCACCTACTAAGGTCTCTCACCAACATGCAAAACTCACACCCCTTTGTATACTCCTATCAAGATTACAAGCGATCATAAAAAATATCTATTCCCTCCTCTCTCGAGATTAGGATAGATCTGGGTTTTAAGGTAGCCTCTCTCTCGAGATGACGACCCAACACCACAAAGCAAATCATATGACTATTAGCTTTAGTATTCCAACACTTTCATGCATTCATACTACTCCATAACACTAGATAAGGTTGTTACTATTCTTTTGAGGTACAAACAAGCAAACATCACAAGATGGTAGCTAAGCATGCAAGTGAAGCATTAAAAATAAGAGTATGGAGATAATATTGATAAGAGCATATAAATTCAAAGGGGAGAAAGAATATACATGTTGGGAGAGCCTTAGTGGCTACTCGCAACCCAAGTTAGATGTTTAGCCACACATGTTGACCACCAACATAAGACGTCACAGAAGGATAGATACATCAATAACCATGAAGAGGGAGAGTACAATGTGACGAAGATTATAGATCTAGATAGAGAAAGAAAATGACCATACACCAACTATACTTCTTCAAATATAGACCTAGAGTAGGCATGGTTGCGGCGGCTTCTTCCTTCAAAGAAGAGGGCGATATGTCTTCTCTCTCCTCTGACTTTTGTCTTCAAAGATCCCAGATTGATGGGTATGGACGTGGGTGACTCTCTAGTTTGGTAGCACTTCGTGGTCTTTGATCATCTCATCATTTGATATGTTGAGGTGGGGGTCTATTTATAGATGCTACCCATCAAATTAACCTCTGGGCCGCGTTCACGGTATGACCTTGATCACGACCTCCATTGCGGTCGTGGTGTGTTGGTTGTATGCCATGGTCAAGGGGGAGCCTCGACCGTGGCATGGCCTCGACCGCGGGGCATTGCTTTGGTGGGAGGGTCACGATCGCAGTGTGAAGAAGTGGGAAATGGAGGCATCAACCGCGGTAGGGTCATTAATGCGCTATACAGTCACAGTCATGGCATTGACCGCGGCCGTGGCATAGCATGACCCTGCAAAAGTAAAAGATGTGTGAATTTAATATTTTTGACACTAAGGCACTAAAATAAGTGGAGAAATCAATACAAGGTAGGCTAGGGGAGGCATAAATCATATGCAAAAAGTACACAAAATGAGATGTTATCAACTCCCCCAAACTTAGGATCGAGCCTGTCCTCAGGCTAATGGTAGGCCCAAAATCATAGAGAGATGAGCTATGGGTAATTTTTTTCTAGAAAGCCTACCATTATAGAGTTATCTCATTCTTACAGAAAAACCCTCATGGTATGTCCATTTGAATCCTGAGATTTTATTTCCTTCCTTTCATATCTAGAGTTGCATGACTTTGAATCCTTGCCAATGCCTTTTGGTAGTAAAGGGCTCTCCGTCTCAATGACTTACCCTTCCTGCGCTAGGTTGCTAGTCATACTTGTACAACATCCCCTTGAGGGGTAGCTTTCACACCCTTCCTTTATTTTAGTTCGACCTATGCTAGTGTGCTCAGGTAGGTTTCATGCTTTAAGTGTTTTCCTACTCTCCTCAATTTCCCTGACCCACAAGCTGTCATAAGCACAGTGTTTCCCCAAGGGATCCTGACATTAAGTCAGGTGCTTGCGTGAGGGTTGCTTGGGATTTTAGGTGGATATACTTGGCTTCAGGATTCCACTTACGGGTATGACATATCTACATTCATGAGTGCAATAATACACCATCCGTGTGGGATCCTTGGACATCTTTTAGGAACAACTCTCAATATTTTTTTCTTCGTTTTGGCTTTTCATATCTCCTCTCAGGTTTGGGTGAGGGGTTTTTAAATTATTTTCTAGGCGGCCAAGCCTCTTTTCATCCCAAAGTGGGGACAACTAAACTTGGAAGGGGTAGCTGATTCCTTCTCGAGGGAGGTGAGGATTTTCTAGATAGAACCATCAGGTTAGGGTGATTGGTCGAGAGTATGGCTTGGTCAAGTCCTCTAGTTTCCAGGGATTCCAAAGACTTAAGATTGTTCCACACACAATCTTTTTCCGTAAGAATGATATACAATCGTATTGTTATGCTTCATATTTTTTACTTTTATGTATATTGGTCACTCATTTGTGCCTATATAGAAATGATAGCACTACAACATACAACACGGGAAATGACAAGTCTAAGAAGGGGCTAAGAAAAACTATGACTTATAGAAAAATTTCTAAAAGTAAAATTTTAGAAAAACTTGTTTCTAATACTTGATTGTAGCAGAAATGAGAATATGTACAAGAAGATTTTTGAAAATTTGAAAATTTTGGTGATAAAATTGTACCTCTCATGCCTGTTTATGACTCCTCCCCCAAACTTATCATTCACCCCAACTCGGGGTGTCAAAATTGGAGTTGGGTGTATAAATAAGCTTTATTTATTACTGCTAGTTGTTTGTAGTCACCCATTTTGACTCAAGGAGTATGTTGGCGTATACTCCACATAGTGGGTGGTATTGTTCATGTTGCATGCCCTGTACCTTCATATTTAATGTAGCTAGGGATATCATCCATACCAGACAATAGAATCCGTAGTCATTTGACAATGGTACTTGTTGAGGGCTTCTAAGGCAGAATTGCATTTCTTGAAGTCTTTGCCTACTTTATGCTTGTACCCTTTTCCATGATTTTTGAGCATTAATACGATTGCTTCGACGCATGTGACTGCCTTCTCTTCTGTAGGTGTCTTTGCCATAGTCATGTTTGTGTGTTTATTGAGTGCAAAGGCTGCATCTGAGCTATTGTATAGAACTACAATCCTAGCTATAATACTAACTACTACCAGAGTCTAATGACTATCATGTAGGATGGGTAGGAATACATAATCTAGAAGAGAGGTTGCCAGGCGTTGCAGTAGGCCATATTTTTTGCCTGACCTTTTATCCTTCAAGATATCATCTACTAATAGGAAATAGGCCATATGCACGTTTGGCATGTTGTCATTCAGTAGTGCGTGATAGGCTGACATATTGTTGACTGAAAGGTACCCTCCTATTTTCAAAGTATTTCTGAGGTCATCCTTTAGTATACATATGCCTTCCCTTTTGAATATTGCCTCTTCTGTGGTGTCACCCTTAAGCATTTCATTATCAGCTGTAGGGATTCTAGTGACAAGCTTTCACAGCTCCACTTATCAAAATCCTTAAAGGTTAACACTATTTCTTCCACTGGCCCATTAGGTTTTATCTCTCCTCCTCCTATGGGGGTGGGTTTCCCCTGTCAATAAAAAAAGGTTTTATCTCTGGCATATCATCTTCCTCTATTTTCCCTTCTTCGGGCTCATGAATTGGAGGTTGTTCTTTGTCTTTTTCTACCAACAGAGAGTGTTCTGGCTTGCTTTTAGGTCGTTTCTCTACTTTGTCAAAAGTGTCAGCTACCCACCCTTCCTTCCAAGCTAATGCTCTAGAGGGTTCTTCTGGATCGACCCATAAGGTTTTAAGTCTTTCCCTCCAAGTTTTCTTTTCTGGTAGAGGTATTTATTGGTGAAGCCGATGTGGTATTGTGTCTGAAGGCATCGACGGGTCGTTGAAAAAGCAGCGATCATAGATAGCCTCCATTGCATAGACACCACGTAGGCCATGCATGTCTTCTGTGCAGAGGTCTTCCAATGGGATTCCCTTATTGATTGCTTCCATCATCCTGAGTACTATAAAGGTGCAATCCCCTATTCCATCCTTCTCTTGAGGAACCTTTTTACATATTGAGAACTATTTCCACATCCCTTGGTGTCAACTATTCACTATCTGAATAGCCCACTGTAGACATAATGGCACCTTTAAAATATCTCTTGCTTCCTTATTTTTGTAAATTAAGGACGTGCTGTCCAATTTAGTTGTGCAACAATTGAACACTATTGTACGTCTCTCATATAGGTTGATGAAAATAAGTGCCCAATGCTTTACAGTCCTTATAGGCATGACTACAAATTTTCTCTCTTCTCTGCTCACTACACGTTGTACTTTTTTTCACATCAGCAGATTTGTCATTTTTATTGAAAAGTTGACATGCTAGATGTGGTGTCGTTGAAAACAGGTTGCATTTTCTCAAGATGTAGAAATTCTTCCAGTAGAGTTGCATAGAGTACGTTGAAAAACTTTTTGTGTACTCGTGCTCTTTTTAGAAAGATCCCTGTAAAATGGTCCCTGTTAAGCAACCTTCCTTTGTTGTGGTAGAGAATATATGTGCCAAGAAGGTTGTCATCGAGTACGTCTGCTAAGATAGGGACATATCTACATGTGATTCTAGATAATGAGGCCATGTCCATGCCTACCATTTTGTAGGGTAGAGGAGGAGCAACACCTAATGGTACATCATCAACTGGTGCGCTCCACTTTCTAACCAGTTCATCAGTGAAGAAAGAGGTGAGTCCCCCTTCATCATCTTTTGAGGTTCCTTTTCATGCTGTCTGCATCATTGGGGTTGTACTCCCGTCACGGGAAGCTATATCTTGGCATCCAACTATGCTTCATTTGCTGTTTTGCTTTCATTATTTGTAAATATCTCGCCAGTTAAGTCTTCTATGGGTCTGTCCTCTTCTGATGGCTGCTCTAGTTTCGCTAAATTGAGCATGGCTAACGTTGCAACCATCTTTCCATCATATATCATTGTGCTCATACTACGTCGAGTCTTGCAGAAAGTCATTGCAGATGCCCTATCCAAAGGTCATGTTGTCCAAGAACTTGTTGAGATCTCTTATTTCTCATGACATGAGATCTTCTATGACAGTGCTTTATTCCCTAAGGACGATAATAGGATGAGGTTCCTCCACTACAACCTTGTCCTTTTCTGGGCTGCTGTTTAAGTTGAACATTCTTGATAGGGATTTGCCTTCTTTGTTTCGACATCTTGATGAGTTTCTGACTTTTGTGGCACTTCTTTTGTAGGAGGTTCCACCCTTGGGGTAGTCTTTACTTGGAACTTTCATCCTTTGAATATGTGCCTGCACCTATTCCTCCTATGTCACATCATCTTTATCTGGGCTCGAGGGGCTTGAGGAGGCTTGTGATGAGGAAGGATTGGTTAGACGCTTTGACTTCTTTCTTTGCCACCAACCACCCATCTCCTGGCGTGCTGCATCTAGTTGTTAGCATTCTTTGTCTAAGCACTGACGTTCCTTCTTTAAATCTTCTAATGCTTCTTCATACCCCTTCTGCGTCAGTTCTTTATTTGCTCTCATGGCGTCCCATTCTTTTCTGAGGTCTGCCATTTCTCCAGTTAGCGTCTTTAGAGCCCCCATAATTGCATTTTGGGTGTCGATGACCCCTTGCATGAACTGGGGGAGTGCCTCAGTTCTCATGTTCAAACTTTGTACCTACGTTGTTAGTGTGCATAGGCTAGAAGTAATATTGAAATTAATCTCAAAAGCATGTTGCATGTGTAACCACATGGCATCAAATTTGTGCCCTAGTACATCACCAAATGTTTGTGGGTGTTGGTGTTGCTTCTCTGCAGGCATAGTTGACGATGTCGTTGATGTTACAGGCTCCTTAGGTTGTGGAACTGACTTGTTCTGTGTCAGATCATTATTAGTTGCTTGGGTAGAAGTGCTCATATCCGGTTGCTCAGGTACTTGCAGTACCACTTCTGGGATCACAGGGTTGGGAAAATGCAACCTTGGGCCTTCAGACTCTTAGTAGGTTTCCTTCTCGACCTCCAAGTACCATTCTTCTTCGATGGCCTCGACATGTTCCTAGTCGCCTTATTCATTAAGTGCTACTTCAGGTTGGTCTTTGACCTCTACAGGCACGTGTGGTGAGGGTAGATTTGTGGCGGAAGACTTGTATAATGTTTTCTTCTTTCTCTTCCTTATCGCCAGTTTCTTTCTTTCCTTTGGCTTTTGCATCTCCATTTCTGGAGTCTTATCCCTAATGTTCTTCTCACCAATGGTGATACTAGGCCTGCGGCCGTGTTAGTAATGCCTGAGTACATTTTTTCCATATCCTACTGTGTCGGCCACAACTTATGGGCATCATGATATGTCATCTCTGGTAGGGGTAGAAGTATTTTGGAGTAGCTTTGTGTGTAAAAAAGTTTGCTGCCTTTCTATACCAGAATGCCTATGTTAAATAAGGGACTTGATGTCTATCTTGGTATGTCCCTTGGTCTTCTTGTATTTCATCAATAGGTCGACATCCATAAAATGATAAGCAATTTTGGTTGATTGGCTTCCCATTTAGAATTCTTTTGTCTGCTTTTCTTCCCCTCCTATAGCTGCTGACAAGCTCTTGATTAGCAGCCTCCTGATGTTCACCCGTTTCTTATTGAGCATGGACTATATTAGAAATAGGTCCCCTTTAGTCACTCCTCCAATTTCCGACCTTGTGAAGACTATGTTGGCAGCTATTTTCTGTATTACTCTGATAAAGTAGGAGGTGATGAGAGTCGTCTTTGAATTCTTTGATTTGTGCTTGTGTTCTCCTGTCAGCTTCTCCCACATCTTGTGACTGGTGTATCTGATGACTAGTTTTTCACCAGGCACAGTCAAGAAGGCTTGTGCCTCTTCTATCGTCTTGGTGAATATATTGTTGAGAATGTCTTTAATAATCATATGAGCCTTGCCCCCTATTCTCACTTCAAGTTTGAAATCTCCGCCACCCTTTTTGTGCTCGCCATCACTAATGGGAAGCTTTTTTTAGTAATGACATGAACTCTGTCATCAGCTGAGTGAGTGAGGGAGCTTCTGATGTGCACATGGCACGTAGATTGGCACCTTCAAAGAAGTCTATCACCCTATCATAAATTCCCATCTTTTTGGAGTCATCGACGTCCATGTATCACGTCAGTTTGAAGCCTTTAGTCTTCAACACCCAGTCGAACTGTGACTGGTGTATTTGATCTCTTGGTACGAATGATGGCACCTACTAGTTGATGGTCTCCTATTTATCCTCATTGACCTCTTCAGGGGCCACTTCTTTCTCTTGGCCCTTTGATTTTTCCACGGCTGTCAAATTTCCTCTTTTTACTGCCTTTTGTATCCTTGGCTTCAGATTTGCATTTCTCCAGCTTCTTTAGTTCTGTTTTAGAAGGTTGGTACTTGGAGGTCTCTTTTCGTGACATCTCCTAAGATTCTTCAGACTCCTCTAGCGTCTTATGGGCTAGAATGTATTCATATTTCTTCTTCATTAATTTTGGTTGAAACTTCTTCGTTGGTGAGAGGTTGGGGTTATCCTTCATTGCTTTGGTTATCTTCTCTAAGTTTTCCTCTGCACCCCTCAGTGTAGTTTCTTTCTTCATCAAAGTGTCATCAGTTGAGGTCAACATTCTGAAATTTTCAAAATTTAAATTGTTGTTAGCAAGATTGTATTTTATGTTTTATTAATGGCATTAGCGTTAGTTTCAATTTTTTTAATTGTTTGTGCTTGAAACACATGAGATGCCGTGACCGCGACATAAACAGAAAGCAATACCACGGTCAAGAAGGGTGCAACGACCACGATAGGTGATTATCAAAGCAAAAGAAACGCCGCGACGACGACGGGTGCCACGATCACTATTGATGTTATACCTGATCAAGAGAAGTTTTGCACAAGGAAGGACTGCGACCGCAGCCAAAGCTACTATTGGTGTCATAAACACGGTCGGAAAGGTACCTACTCAACCATGACCACGATGATTGTGGTGGGTATTCCCACCCAAATTCTGACTGACCATTGGTGATATTGTTAGAAGCACAAGACTAAAACACCGCCATAGGTTCAACATTGGTTGAAGAGACAAGAATAGTGGTGAACAAAAGGAAAGTGCCAGTGAAACTCCATTGAAGGAGTGACAATATACTTGGTAATTCCAGTAGTAGTCGCACCATAGAGAAAACCAAATTCTAGGGTTGTAAACCCAAGAAAGGTGATGAAACCTCAAAAAGACAAGAAATAAGAACAAAAATGAACAATAGGAGCACGCAATCGGTACCTCACCATGGTGAGGAATTCGAAATGAGTGGTTAGGGAGGCAGTGACAGAGGTGGTGATATCACGATGAGGGTACGACGTTGGTGGTGCCAGTTGGGTTCACAGTGAACGTTCCTTGGTATTTGATCATAATCTCATTTTCTTACTTCTGGTAGTTCTTCAGTTAGGTTTCCTTTAACGTTCGGGAGTTAGAAAGCAAGGAGAGAAAGAAAACCCTATTGTCGAGAGGGTTCTGCTTATATACTTGGAAATGGTTACGACTGTGGTTGGGTAGATTGCCACGACCACAGACAAGTGTGCTCTTGACCTTGCTGTGACCGCGGTCCCAAGGCATGTAAATCTGGTACCTCGACCGCGGCAGACGCCGCGATCACGGTAGGTGTCACGACCATGGTGCACACAAAACAAGTTGATAGAGACAATTAACTAAAACACCTAATCTCTCATTAAAACTTATGTGAAAAGAAGGGAATCTACATACTACATTTATACTTTTTCTAGATGCAAAAAACCAAAATACCGAGAAAGAGAGAGGTACATAGCTCATAGATTAAAACACGAGATAAAGGAAAAATTGAATTTTAGAAGAAAGCAGATAAAGCTTGGGTTTCATCCCAAGAAGTGCTAGTATAAAGTCTTTTAGATTGACTCTCTATCATTCTGGCTTCATCCTCCTTCAGCTGGTGTTGATGCTTGCTCATACTTTTTGTTTGTTAGAGGATTTGGTTCCCCCAAACTTAGTTTGGTCCTTCTCACAAAAGCCTCATCTTCATAATACCTTTTTACCCTCTGCCCATTCACCTTGAAAGTACCTGTCTTGTCTCCAGTTATTTCCATCATCCCTGATGGGTATATTTTTACCACAAAAAGAGGCCAGACCATCTTGTTCTTAGCTTTCCGGGGAACAACCTGATACTTGAATTGAATAAAAGAACTTTGTCTCCTTCATGGACATCCTTGCTATTCAGGTGGGAGTCATGCCATACCTTAGTTCTTTGCTTATAGATCCTTGTATTCTCATAAGCATGCAATCTCAACTCTTCAAGTTCCCAAAGTTAGAGAAATCTTTTCTGTCCCACTTTGTCAAGATCCTTGTTTAGAAATTTGACAGCCCATAGGGCTTTGTTCTCTAATTTGACAGACAGATGACATGAATTCCCATAAATCAACCTTTAGGGTGTCATGCTTATAGGCGTATTATAAGCTGTGCGGTAAGCCCATAGCACATCTTCAAGTTTCATAGACCAATCCTTCCTTGTACGACTTAGTGTTTTCTAAGATCTGCTTGATTTGCCTGTTAGACACTTTGACTTGTCCTGAAGTTTGGGGATGGTATGGTGTTACAACTTTGTGTTTTACTCCATATTTACTCAATATAGCTTTGAGTTTCTTTTCTATGAAGTGAGACCCCCCGTCGCTTATAATAGTGCATGGTACCCCAAACTGTGGGAAGATAGTTTTCTCGAACAACTTGATTACTTCCTTGGAGTCACATGTTTGGGTAGCAACAACCTCTACCCATTTTGAGACATATTCGACAACAACAAGTATATATTTGTTTCCTTTTGATGAGGGGAAAGGTCCCATATAATCAATCCCCCATACATCAAAAATTTCAACTTCCACCCAATCAACCATCGACATCTCATTCCTTCGGCTGATGTTTCCTGTAAGTTGACACTCTTTGCAGGTCTTGACAAATGATGCAACATCTATAAAAAGAGTCGGCCAATAAAATCTTGACTATAGGACTTTTGTGGCTGCCCCCCCCCATGATGGCCCCCATAAGGTGAGGAATGACATTCTGTGAGGATTAGGGGCACTTATTCTTCCAGTATAAAATGATGATATAAGTTGTCAGAGCATATTTTGAATAGAAGTGAATGATCCCAATAGTAAGTTTTTATACTGGTGAATAATTTCTTCTTCTAATTATAAGTAATCTCCAATGGGAGTTTTCCGTAGGCTAGATAAGTGTAAATGTCAGCAAAGCATGGCAGGATCCGTTCATCTGACTGGGCCATCAAGAGAGCTTCATCAGCATAGTTGTTGTTTATTGGCAATTTATTTTCTTCATCAAAAACTATCCTTGACAGGTGGTCTACAACCACATTCTCTTTTCCTTTTTTATCAATGATCTCATGGTCAAACTCTTGTAGTAATAAGGCCTATCAAAGAAGTCTCAACTTTGTGTCCTTCTTCTGTATGATATATTTTATAGATCCGTGATTAGTGTATACTTTTACTTTCGACCCTACTAAGTCTAATATGAACTTATCAAAGGAAAATATGATAGACAATTTTTTTTTTAGTGGTGGTGTAGTTTACTTGGGCTTCGTACAATGTTTGGCTTGTGTAGCAAATCAATGGTATCTCTTGTCCTTTTTTTGTCTAGGACAACACTGATGGTGAAATCACTGTCATCAAACATAATTTTAAAAGGTAACCCCCAATCTGGTGCTTGTAGAATCGATTCTATTGTTAACATCCTTTTAAGGGTCTGAAAGGCATCTAAACATTCACTAGTGAATTCAAATTCAACATCCTTAATCAGGAGATTTGAAAGGGGTTTAGCGATTTGAGAAGTTTTTTATAAATCTTCTATAATATCTTGCATGCCCTAAGAAACTCCTTACTCCTATAATGGATTTAGGTGGCGGAAGCTTGGATATGACCTCGATCTTGCTTAGGTATACTTCGATTACTTTCTTAGAAACTTTATGCCCTAAGACGATACCATCTTGGACCATAAAATGGCATTTTTCTCAGTTTAGGACAAGGTGTTTTTCCTCACAACATTACAGTACTAAAGATAGGTTTCTTAGATATGTCTCAAAATCTATTCTGTAGATAGAGAAGTCATCCATGAAGACATCCACTATGTCTTCTAGAAAGTATAAAAACATAAATATCATGCAACGTTGGAAAGTTGATGGTGCATTGCACAACCTGAATGACATCCTTCTGAAAGCGTACGTACCATAGATGTAGGTGAAGGTTGTCTTTTCATGATCATCAGGATAAATCGGTACTTGATAGAATCCCAAATACACATCCATGAAATAGAAGTAATCATGATGAGCTAATCTTTTTAGAACTTGATTGATAAATGGAAAAGGGATAGAAACATTCATCTTGCGTTAGTCAATGCACATACACCAACCTGTTACCATTCTCATTGCCACCTCATCACCGTCCTCACTTTTGATCACTGTCATTCCACCTTTCTTAGGCACCACATGAATAGGCCTTACTCAGTTACTGTCACTTATGGGGTAAATGAACCCGACGTCCCACAACTTAATAACTTCATTCTTCACGACTTCCTTTAGCTTTTGATTCAACTTTCTCTATAGTTAAGCTAAAGGTTTAGCTGTTTTCTTCTAGATTTATTATGTGCACGCATAAGACAGGTTTGAGGCCTCTGATGTCTTCTACCGAATGCCCTATAGCCTTTCTATGCAATCGGAGCTCCTTTAGCAACCTTTCTAGATGATCATATGTCAAGTTGGCATTACCAATCATTGGATTCCTTTCTTCTTTGTCCAGGAATTCATATTTCAGTCCTTTTGGAAGCATTTTCAATTTTGGCTTTGGTTTTGGTTCCCTCTTTTCTTCAGGTGTTTGCTCAAGTGAGGCATACTTTGCGGTTTCAAAAGTTTCTTCATCCTCACTGAGTTCTTCTTCAGGTTGATTAAGGTAATCTAGGATTTCTCTACTTCTGGGTCTTCCACTGTAGGGTCAGGACTATTCAAGGCTCACATAAGGGGATCAACAATTGATTTTTCCTCTTGCACCTCTTCACAATATTGATTGTTGCTATCTATAAAGTAAACTGACTCAAACAGAGACGATCCTCTCATAGCATCTTGGACTCAGAAGTCGATGTGATCATTCCGAACGTGCAAAGTAATGATTCCTTTTGCTACATCTATCAGAGCCCTTCAAGTTGTGATGAAATATGTCCCAAATATCATTGGACACTTAGAGTCCTCGACTATGTCGATCACCGCCATGTCGCATGGTATGAAAAATTGTCTGACTCGTATCAGAACATCCTCTACTATTCCTACGGGTCTCATAAAGGTGCGATCAGCTAATTTGATTCTCATGCCCGTCTTTACCATATCCATTAACCAATCCTTTATGCTAGAGTCAAGGGCATAAGACTAATGCCCGCTCCCAAATTGGCTAATCCCTTCCTTTCCACATTGTCTCTGGCACAAAAGGGCATGTTGAATGTCCCTGGATCTCTCTTTTTGATTGGTAACTCAGCTTGAACAAATGCACCCAACATTTTTGCCAATTGCATGGTCTCAACATTGTCTCCTCTCCTTCTCTTTGTGATTAAGTCTTTAAAGATTTTTGCATATGTTGGCATTTCTTCAATTGCATCGAGAAATGGGACATCCAGGTGGAGCTTCGTTACTACTTCAATAAATTTCTCATACCTCTTCTTTAAATGTGCCTTGATTAGTTTATAGGGAAAGGGAACTCTTGGGGCATAATGACTTCTCTTCATAAAAAATTCTCCTATAGGTTCTGAGTTCTTGACCTCTTCATCCTTCTTCTTTTTTCTATTTTCTTCTTCTCAGCTGTCTTCAGCTGATCCTTGTCCCTTAGACTCTTCCGATGTGATCACCTTGTTAGATTGTTGCTCACCACAACTTCTTTCTTCTTTGGCGTTGTTGGTACTAGGGTCTTTCGACATCCTCCCCGATCAGAGAGTGTCCATCTTCACAGTCTTTGTATTTGACGAGATATTCTCCAAAGGGTTTTTCATAAGTTCCGCCAGTTGGGCAAGTTGTTGATCAATCTGCCTTTGATGGGTTTGTATGTCTGCCATCTGAGTTTGCATTTTGGTTAACACTCCTAAATTGGTGATGACACTTTGGGCAAGTTGGTCATTTATAAAATCTTACCTCTTTACAAAGTCAACAATTAAGCAATCATGTCAGTTTGGTTGCTATATTTGTCCTGGCTCGATCCTTGGCCTTGTCCTTGACCCTGTTGACTCATATTTTTATTTTGACTCTGATAGCTATTTTTGTTTGTCTGAGAACTAGTAGTTCTAGTATATTGAGTCAGTCCTCCTTTCTTCAAAAATCCTAGAGGTGGTTTAGACAATTTACTTAGTTGATGAGCATTTTCAGCAACTTTTTTGTTGCCGTAGTTAAACTCAGGATGATCTGGTCGTTTGAAATTGGCATAAGAGACATTTTCAATTTCTTCTTCGCTTTCACTTTCTTCACTCTCTTCTGGTCGTGTATAGATGCAATTGTCGATTCCATGCCCTTCTTCACCGCATGTAACACATTTCATAACTTTCTCTGTGTGTTTTTAGTCCTTGCCCCCAGTGTCTTTTAATTGTTTGACATCGGTAGCAATTTTTGAATATGAGCTATAATGGTTTCCAAATCCTTAGCTTCAATTGACAGTCCTTCAGAACCCCCCTTCTTGGCTGATCCTCTATCATTTCTGTCATAGTCCATGCTTTCTTGCTGTGCAGCCATGTTATAGATGATCTTCATGGTTCTACTCAGTTTCTTACCAAGAAAGTCACTTCCGAGGGCTGCATTCAGTGAACTTCTTTCCGTTGGAGTTAGCCCATTGTAAAAAGTGGTTACCAAAAATCCCTTATGGTAGTTATGATGGGGTCAATCTCTCTTGTATTCTTGAAAATGTTCCCATGTCTCATGAAGTTTCTCTCCTGGTTTTTACATGCAAGAAGTGATCTTTTGCATATTACAGATAGTTCTTTCAGTGGGATAAATTTAATAACAAAAGCATCTATAAGGGGTCTCCATCCATCTATGGACTGGTGGGGTAAGTTAAGGTACTAGGATAGAGTTTTATCTTCAAGAGAGAAATTAAATCCCTTGCAATATATTACTTCTTGGGGCACTCCTCATCTTGATGGTATCACAAATATTTTTGAAGGCATCAAGATGATGATATGGATTTTTGTTCGTTGAGTTCCCACGGAAGGGCTTGTTCTGGATCATCGAGATTACAGTCAGTTTCAACTCAAAATTAGCTGCACTGAAGTGCGGGATGATAATTGGGCATCTTGACTCATTGTCTCTAGTTACGGCTAGCTCTCTAAGAGTTTTTCCTTCCTCATCATCTTCACTCTCACTGTTCTGGTCATCACGTTCATATTCATTTTCACGTTCATGTTCTTGGTGATTCCTATGATGCATTCTACGGTGATGGTGATGGTGGTGATGTTGTTCTTCCTTGCATCGCTCTTCCTCATGGCGGTGACCATCTGAGTGACGGTCTTCTTTTTCTTCATTCATCTTATGTGACAGTGGATTGTGTTGAATTCTTGCATTTTGATCATCCCCCGTAAGACTGTCGTATACACAAGGTGGCATGGTGGCTTGAAGTTAAGATGAAGAATTGAATAGATCTACCTCCCTCCGTGTTCCCTGAATAGACCGTGTTAGAATGTGTGGTATTCAACCCAAAACCAATTGGCAATGGGTGAAGGGACCACACACCTTATAAGCCCAGGAGCTATCCCAGAGCTCAGCGGTGTGGGACAATCCTAACATCCCCCTCAAGTGCAGCCACTTTTGTGTGCATGCACTTGTTATTTTTTAGGTAGGGTGTGGTCCTCACACTTGTCTCTTGGGGTCCACTCTGATACCATATTAGGTAGGGTGTGGTCCTCACACTTGTCTCTTGGGGTCCACTCTGATACCATATTAGAATGTGGGGAGGTCCTGGAGCTTATAAGGTGTGTGGTTCCTTCACCCATTGCCAATTGGTTTTGCATTGAATACCACACATTCTAATATGGTATCAGAGCAGACCCCATGAGACAAGTGTGTGGACCACACCCTACCTAAAAAATAACAAGTGCAAGCACACAAAAGTGGCTGCACTTGAGGGGGGATGTTAGAACCAATTGGAAATTGGTTTTGGGTTGAATATCACACATTCTAATATGGTATCAGAGCGCACCCCATGAGACAAGTGTGAGGACCGCACCCTATAAAAAAAAGACCAAGTGCAAGCACACAAAATTGGGTGCACTTGAGGGGGGATGTTAGAATTGTCCCACACCGCTGAGCTCTGGGAAAGGTCCTGACCTTATAAGGTGTGTGGTCCCTTCATCCATTGCCAATTGGTTTTGGGTTGAATATCACACATTCTAATAGACCACATAGTCGTGTTAGCAAACTGGACGTGTTAAAACAAACTATTCTATGTAATCGTAGGGTAGCAGATTTAATTTTTTTTTATAGTCAAGATTATTGCTAAGCTTGAGGCATAGGAGTATAGTGAGTGAGCTCATGTTCTTAATAGTACCGTTTTGTCTTGTCCCCGACAACAGTGTCAAAAAGTTGACCGGCCTAAATCGCACGTCCAAAATGGAGCAGATCCAGAGTAGTCAAACTTTTAAGATTATAACCTGACACTCAATCCCCCACAACTATTATATGGGGTCAGACGTAGTATTTGGGGTTGAACCACAAGGACAGGGTTGGTAAGTGTTAAGTATGCAGAGTCTCACACTCTTACACTCCAAATGAACAGGTGGGTTAAAAGGGGTGTTCCTTAAGGAACGATGATGCTCCTAACAAAACTAAGAAAGGTAAAAGAAATAAAATGAAGCAAGAGAAAAACATTAAATAAATGGTTAGAAACAAAGATATGGAAGAAAAATTTGATTGTGTTTCACCTACTATGGTCTCTCACCAACATGCAAAACTCACACACCTTCATATACTCCTATCAAGATTACAATAGATCATCAAAAATATCTATTTCCTCCTCTTTCAAGATTAGGATAGATATGGGTTTTAAGGTAGCCTCTCTCTCGAGATGATGGCCCAACAATCACAAAGCAAACCAAATGACCATTAGCTTTAGCATTCCAACACTTTCATGCATTCGTACTACTCCATAACACTAGATAAGGTTGATACTATTCTTTTGAGGTACCAACAATCAAACATCACAAGATGGTAGCTAAGCATGCAAGTGAAGCATTAAAAATAAGAGTATGGAGATAATCTTGATAAGAGCATATATATATTCAAATGGGAGAAAGAATATACATGTTGGGAGATTCTTAGTGGTTACTCCTAACCCAAGTTAGATATTTAGCCACACATGTTAATGGGCAGCATAACAACGTCACAGAAGGATAGATACATCAATAACCATGAAGAGGGAGAGTACAACATGATGAAGATGATAGATCTAGATAGAGAAAGAAGATGGCGATACACCAACTATACTTCTTCAAATCTATATCTGGAGTAGGCACGGTTGCAGTGGCTTCTTCCTTTAAAGAAGAGGGCAATTAGTCTTCTCTCTCCTCCGACTTACATCTTTAGAGATCCCAGACTGATGGGTATGGACGTGGATGACTCTCCAATTTGGCAGCACTTAGTGGTCTTTGATCATCTCATCATTTGACATGTCGAGGTGGGGGTCTATTTATAGACGTTGTCCACTGACTTAACCTCTGGGCCGTGGTCGCAATATGGCCTCGGTCGCGACCTCCATCACAGTCGTGGTGTGCTGGTAGTCTGTCGTGGTCAAGGGGGAGCTTCAGTCATGGTATGGTCTCGACCGCGGGGCATTGCTTTGGTGGGAGGGTCACGATCACGGTGTGAAGAAGTGGGAATGGAGGCATCGACCGCGATAGGGTCATTAGTGCACTATACAACCACGATCACGACGTTGACCGCGGTCGTGGCATAGCATGACCCTGCAAAAGTAAAAGATGTATGAATTTAATATTTTTGACACTAAGGCACTAAAATAAGTTCAAAAATCCATAAAAGGTTGCTAGGGGAGGCATAAATCATACGCAAAAAGTACAGAAAATGAGATGTTATCAAACATAAAATTCATACTTTTATCATGCGCTTCCATAAACCCTAAGCGTTCATAGCTTGCTCAAATCACCATTCAACTAAACAATTAACAAACATGAGAGAAGTGGTCAACAATGAAACCATTTAGCAATAGATCATAGGAATGTAGAACACATTAGTCATATGCCAAGATTTTTCAGTTCAATAAGTAGAGATTAGGTCAAAACATGCTTTTAGGCAAGAAATTTTAAATTTGGGCAAAAATGGCCAAAATGGTACTAACTTGCATTCAATCACATCTACACCTATATTTAGGGAATAAAAAAACATAAAGTAGAAAATCCTAGCTAAAGCACACAAAAGTTACCAAAAATCTACATGAAATGCAATGCATGTCATGAAAAGCAATTTTTTTGAAAAATTACACAAAAATGCATGAAATTGAACTACATGGTATGCATAAATGTAAGAAAACACAAAAAGTATGGAATGTATAAGTATAAGAGTTAGTTATATTTGATCATCTTAGATTTTTTTTTATAGAAAAAGGTATACAGAGAAAAATGAGCTAAAGGAAGGGCTTACCACCCTACCACCCCAAACTTTTAAATCATGTTTTCCTCAACATGAAATAGAAGTTTAGAGTAGTAGGGTAGAGGGTATGGCATCGTAGATGAAAACCACCAAGAGATGTAGTGATCAACATAACATTAGGTGAGCAGGATAGGTCCAACATGTCCATGCTGTGCAAAACAGCCGTGTTGTCTTTCCACCAACACGACCGTGCTGTGTGGAAAGGCCGTGCTAGCCGTTTTCCTGTAGCTTTTTCATTGGTTTCAATTTTTATTTTCAAAATTGATCTCCTCCTTGGTTGGCTTCTCCATGCATCATCTTTCCTCTATAGTACTTGATCTAACATGATTCAAAAATAGAAAAACCATCAATTATGGTGTGTGTGTATTTCTTGGAAAAACAAAAGTGTAACAAGAAAAGGGGTTTTAAGAGTCTCAACGCGATTGTGGGTTGCCTCCCGTTAGTAATAAGTTTAGAGCCTTAAGCCATGCTTATTGTTCTTTCCACCATGATGTGTCCACACCCATAGTGTCCTCCTTCTCATCCAAAGTGACCCTATCCAAAGCTACCACATGATCTTCATCCCAAGGAACATGCAAGGTTCTGTATCTATTATTTGCCATCAAACTCTCACGAAGAAAGTTAGTATAGTACAAGTTGTCATAAAGGTCCTCATCCATTATGTTCTGCCTTTCCTCAATGGTGAACATGAATATATCTATCTTCTTCCTCATATAAGAGGCTATCAGGATGTCGGCTTGCAATTTGATCTCCACGTCCGATGTGCATAAGAATGGCCACCCTAGGATGATGTAGTTCTTCCCATCCTTTGGTTGTATGTCCATTACAAGAAAATCTATTGGATAACTGACATTCCATTTCTTGTCCACATACCCCCATTAGGTTTTCTTCCATACCCATAGGCATCTTTCTAGATCCATCAGCTATCAATAGAACACAATCATCATGTTTCATTCTTTCCAGGTGGATCTTGACAAGCAAGCTATATGGAATGATGCTGACAGTGGAGACCAAGTCAAGGAGTGTGTGCTCCATAATTTGAAATTTGATGTAACAAGGAATGAGAGGGATATCATGATCTTTCCTCTATCTAGGGAAGGGGTAGTCAACAATGAAAATTGACTTGCTATGTTGCTACAATCATCTTGGGTGGCATCATCATCATCTTTTCTTTCCCAGTGTAATCAACTTTAAAGAAAGACATGAGGGTTGTGATTCTTTCCTTTACTTGCTTTAGGGCATTCAGAAACTTCATGGTATAGCCATGCTCTTTTGGGAGGAAGGGATCTTCCAAAGCATTAAAGAAATATTGATCACTTGCATCAATACCTTCTACATCAAGTTATGGACCTTGGGAAAACCTATGGGTATTCTTCAACTCAAAGGGTGGAGCTCGTGTTGTTACTAACTCCTAGAGGGGCGAGACAACAAGTGTTATATCCTTAAAAAAAGGATGGACAACAAATATTTTTGTGCCCTTGTCACCTACACAGAAAGGTGGAACATCAAATTCTTCCTTTTCAAACTGTGGTGGTACACATGGGGATGTATCCCCAAGAAAAGTTGAGATAGAAGGAATCATAATCTCAGTAGGAGGTGGGGGATTTGGTGACATTTTCTTATAGGATATGGTGTATCAAGAACCTCAGTGATCTTGTCACTCTTAAGAAAAAATGGAACAACAAAATCTTGATACTCTTAGCATCTCTATAAGACTTTTCCTGCGATGGTTCTTCATCATGAACCTTGGTAACCTTCTTATCCCTTTCCGCAAGTTCCTCACAACCTTATTCCCCCATATGATGAATACCATGCTCACTTTCTCATGAAGAGGAGGGAGAGCTCATGAGGATGATGGTGGTGTGGTGGTCTTTGGTGAGGTGGATTAGGATTTTGGAGGATGTAAGTTGGTTTTGGTGTGGTGGAGGTGGAGAATATTAGTAGTTGTAGTTGGGTTGTAGGGGTGGGGGAGCATATGGATGATGATGTCCGTGGTATTGTTCCAAAGTTGTTACTTGTCCATGGTGGGACATAGGCACCTTGAGGTGTGCTCATAGAACCACTATCACTATTTGGGTTTGCCATGGTTTGGGAAGGGAGTCTTCCCTCCTCACAACGGGCAAGCGACATGGAAATCTAGTCTAGCCTTTGCTCAAGCCGATCAATGGTTTGTCCATGAGAGGACACATCTCTCTTTACTTGATCAAGGCCTCTTAACCTCCCAATAACCTCTTCTTCAAACTTGGATATGTTCCTCAACCCTTGATGCTGCATTGGCTGTCCTTACCCTTCATCCCCTTGCTTCCAAGCAAAGTTTGGGTGGTTTCTCCACTCCAGAGTGTAGGTGTTAGACATGGTCCCTTGGTTGTTTCGGTTGCCAAAAGATTGAACTGCTTAAAATTCTTCACAAATAGATTCCATATAGTTGGTTGAGTGGCAAAAGAACCTCTTACTTGATTTTTCATCAATTTGATCATGTCAGCAACAATGTTCATCATTTGGAGATTTTGATCTTCCCTAGCTCGAGGAGGAGAAGGTGAAGGAGGAGCCCAGTTCCTATCACAATGTACCCCCATTCTAGAAGACCGATGATGTGAATTTTCCGCTAGATGCTTGAAGAGGGGCCATGAATCTTCTGAGGGCTTGGCCATAAAGGTTCCATCACAAGAGGATTCAACCACCATTTGAACCAATTTATATATCCCAATGTAGAAGGATTGCACAAGTTTCCAGATGGGAACATCATGGTGAGGGCACTCTCTAAGAATATTTTAGAACCTCTCCCACATCTCATGAAATGACTCGTTCTCCTTCAGAGTGGATGAGGTAATGTATCCCCTCATTTGCATCAACTTGGAGATAGGATAAAATTTCTTCAAAACTCATTCTTCACATCTACCTAAGTGACCAATTCTGGGACATATTTTTCAAGACGGAGAATGAGACATGGAAGATTGGCTGGGTGCCAAATCGCTCGGAGAAAACTAAGTACATGTACCATTCCTTAGCTTTTTCCTTGAGTGAAAAGAGGAATAGGTTTCTCCTAATAGAATCATTGGTTGCAGTAGGGGTGCGGAAGGTGGAGCATGTCTCTAGAAATGCATTGAAGTGGTGATATGGGTTTTCATTCTCCAACCCATGGAAGGTGGGTAGGAGTCCAAGGAGGGCTGGTGGAATGGAGAATTGTTGACCTGGAATTTGGTCAACTAGGGTGAAAATGGGAGATGTGCAGTTCCCCGTGGTGAAGTACTCATGGAGTGGCCTGGGTGGTGGTGGTATAGGGCCCTCGTTATCTTAGGGTTGGCATCCATCTGAGTTTCTTGATGTTGTTAGAGTTGGTGTTGATGTATCCTTCTACCTGTCTTGGGATCAAGTGGAACCAAGTCAATAAAAGTAGAGCATCACCCAAGCATGCACAATTGTCACCTACAAAAGCCACAAACAAGCAACAAGAACTAAGTTAGAAGACAAGTATGCAAAGGAAAACAAAGAATAAAGAATAACAATGGTGAGGGCAGTAGAAAAATCAAAGCTACACTAACTATCTAGACCGAGCGCCTCAATCCCCGACAATGATGCTAGAATGCTTGATGCATATCTACTTAGGGTCACACACTAATCAATTGATCTATGACTATATGCAACCTTAGGCACGTGAAACACACTTTAGATCTTTCGAATTTATAATGGGCCCTATACGAAGACATTCACATAGACTATAATATATCATCCACAAGCACACGAGATCATATTACAATATAGGTGTAAAGAAGAGAGATCACCTCCTTACCAAAATTTAAGGAAAATTCAAAACATCCATCTTTTCACAAAGATAATAGATATTGAAGGATGCATGTATAATATTCTAAGTAAATAAGCATGCACCAGATACATATAAAATGTCAATACCAGTAGAAAGGAAAAGAAACTAAAGCTATTACATGGCTTTCATCATTGTTCACTACATACGTTTTTCATAAGAAAAGAAGAGAAAACAAAGGATCTAGCTTTAGCAACCTAAACATCCTTCAAGCAAGTATTGCATCTACTCTTGGTCCTATTTTCCTTGATCTTGTTCAACACCTTGTCCAAAATGTGGGTGGTTGGGAAATCACCCAATAAGAGGGAAAGAAAACAAGGTATGTGTCAACAATATGATCAAGAATAAAATAAAGAAAATAACATAGAAGTAAAGGCTATACGTTCATCAATAGATAAAGAGATCAAGAGTATGAGGCATAATCAAAATAGATGCTTGACATAACATTAAAATAGTAAAGGAATTGCATGCATGATTAATATTGACCACATTAAGTAAGTAGTGTTGAGGCACCTATCGGACCCAAACCTATATGTGAGGGGAGAAATAACACATTCCCAGTCATCTACACAAATTATATACGAAGGAGAATAACACATTCCCCATGGTGAAATAACACATGCCCTATCTATGGGTGGTTTTACATAAGTACCACTACATTAGGTAAATAGTCTAATAAAATTAACACGCTAAGAGAAACAATGGAAAGTAGAAGCATCATATATTTGAAACATGGCAATGAGGTACAAGACCCAAGAAATAAATACTAATTTTTGAGGCAATTTAGTAAAAGAGTCACAAATAGAGAAAATAGGGTTCAGATAGTGCCTCATTAGGGATATAGGGTTTGGTTTGCAAATATCCCAACTTAGGGTGTAAGAATGCACATAATTCTTTACTATGTTCAAATACCAAGTTCCATCACTTCTAGACTTTCCAAGTTCATCTTTGGCATATTTCAATTTATTAACATTCATTAGTGTACATATTGCAGATTATTGCACAGAAACCCTAATATTGGACCTTTTTTCACAAAACTCAGATTTAGACTCTAAAAATCTCACCATTAGAGTATTTAGGTTCTCCTGATCTAGAAAACATATCTTTATGTCAATTTTGGAGTTATGGTGATTAAGTTGTACTTTTTATGGATTTTATGTATTAAAATCATATTCCAAAAATCATCTTTCAAAAACCTTGTAGACAGACCTTGAAAGAATTTTATTATATAGAGCTTAATTTATGATTCAAATTTTTTTTATTAATTTTGGACAAGCAGTTTAAAATATATGAATTTTCCAATTCTGACCAACAAGAAAATGACGTCTACAATTTAGTTGTAAGCGAGAAAGAGAGAGAGGGAGAGGGGCCGACCCGTGACTCCCCCCCCCCAAAAAAAAACCCTATCCTAGGTCATCCTTTACCCTAGGAGGGATGTACCAATCATTTTAGGTTCATCTAGAGCTAGCAACAAAGTATAGAATAACAAAGAAACTAAACCCTAAACAAGAACATCATCTGAAGGTGGATATCATCATTTAAGCATAAGAATATGAACTAACAAGCTTATAATAAGTAATAAACATGGAGAAAATTATATACCTTACCTCTAGGAAGAAGATAAAAACCCAATCAGTAGGAAACTCGAGCAAGATGGGTTGGTAGCTCCAAGCACAAGCTCCAAACTTGAGCAAGAATCACCTTCTTCTCAAGGATACAAGCCCTGAGCAAGAGGAGCATGGAAAGAAGAGTTTTTGAGCTTTAGATGGAGTCCCACCTTTGAAGACCAGGGTTCAAACATGGAGGACGTTGGAAGGAAGAAGAACATGAGGGAAAATAGAGGAAAAGGGGAAGAAACCTACTTGCCTTGGTCAGAAATGCCAACGGTGACTTTAGAAACTCTAGATGAGATTAGATGAAACCCTAGAAGACCTTCTTCACCAAGATGGCATCTTCTTCTACCTTGGGATAGATACTCTAAGGACAAACATAGAGAGGAGGAATTTCTAAGTAGGAGGGAGGTGATATGGATCAAATACTTCGATTGGGAGGTAAGGAAGGAGTATATAAAGCTTTATGGTTAAGGAAGAAGCAAGGCATGAGGTTTCCAAGCTACCTTCCAATTGTAACATCCCTGACCTGGGTTATGCCTTAACCCTAAAGGTTTTACTTAAGAAAGTCATTTAGATTCTTGTATTTATCTTTTGAAAAGTAATTAAGGCTCAAGAGGAACTTATGTTTCAATTTTAATCCTTTTTGAATAATGTTGAAACAATGTTTTGCCCGATTTGGACTAAAGTGCAAATGACCCAAGTTGGGGGTTAAATTGCAAATATTACATGATAAAATGTTCCTCAAGTTTTGAAGCATCAGAAGAATGAAAATGATGTAGAGGTATGGCTTCCATAAGCCTGAGCACCAAGAAAGAGCTTATTAAGCAATGTTTGTGCATTAAAACCTAGTTTTGGTGTAATGTGCAATTTACCAAAAACCTAGGGTTCAATATGCAAAATACCACTTCTTGAGAGTCCCTAATGTTTCTTGGTATCAATTAGAGACAAGATAATCAGAGGGGCATCTCATTTGAATCTCTTTGGAAGAGAGAGAATCTTGATATTAAAATAATCAAGATTTAAGCATAATTGAAACCCTAATTCAATTTAATGCAAAAATAAATATATTAATTGAAGTGCCCATCAACTAAAAAGGCTTTGGTTGAAATACTATAATGCAAGGACGTCCAAATGCCTTGAGTTACACCGAAATATCCTAAGTAGGTGAAGAAATCCACTTGCATTTGTTAATTAAAAAGAATTGTCTACAAAAAATGGATAATAGTATTATAGTGATTAAGGTGCTTAAAGTGGTTGCTTTTAATTCAGGGATAAACGAGAGGTTCTTGAAGGCAAGGATGATGGCTTCGTATGCAAGGAGGTGAGGGGGATAAGTGGCACCAATTTTGAGAGTTGAAGGAATTTTCTATTGTTTTCTCTCTCTTGAAATTCCCTTACATATATCCCATTTTTCACCCACATGAAAGACTCTTTTTCGAATCCACTTTCTTTCTTTGCTTGGGCCAAAGACTAAGGAGCTTAGGAGCAAGAGGGGAACGTGCCCCAACCTGTAGGTAAGCTCGATAGTCGTCTTCAACCTTGAATTCATGGTGGAAATCAAAATTCAATGCTTATTTTCTTCTTTTCTCCATTTAAATACTCAACCTTGATCATCCTTTGCATCCAAAGAGTTGAGAACGGACCTTGGACAGTTGAGGAAGCTTCATTCACCATTTAGGACGTGAAGCTTGAAGCTTGGAAACAACTTTGAAGGTGGGTTATATAACTTGAACCCTTAAATGTCATTATTGCTTGCAATTTATTCATCATGTGTTGAACCTTTCTTCTTTTTTGATTTCCTTTTGATTAGTTGTTGAAATCACCATAAGAATCACAATTGATTTAGAAGGTTTGAAGCTTGAAGTTGATGATGTAATATTAAGCGCACACCTCAACAAAGGAATGGGTAAATAGTTTTCAAAACCGATTGAGCTAATTCAGTTTCAAAATTGATTGAGCTAATTTGGTTTCAAAACCGATTGAGTTGATTCGGTTTCAAAATCGAATGGGTAATTGACCTCAAGACCGAATGGGTAATTGAACCCAAGACCAAATGGGTAATTCACCTCAAGACCGAATGGGTAATTGAACCCAAGACCGAATGGGTAATTTACTTCAAAACTGAATGGGTAATCGAGTTCAAGACCGAATGGGTGATTGACTTCAAGATCGAATGGGTAAATTGAACTTCAAAACCGTTTGGGGTTATTTGCTGATGTGGATGAATGAAGAATTAATGGTTTAAATTGATTTAATTATACCGGTTTCACGAAAGGATGATCCATTGATTACAAACCCTAATTGGATTGATTGGTTGAAACCTTAAATTGAGTGAATCAATTTCATGTTGATTGGCCCAATCGGTCTCAAGACCGTTTAAGGGCAAACAGTCTCAAGACCGTTTGAGGTCAAACGGTCTCAAGACCGTTTGGAGGTCAAGGGCTGTGATGGATGGTTGGAAATCTAAGGGTTATAATTTGATGTATTTTCAATAGTCCAATTGATGGATAATTCAATGAAGCAAACCCTAAATCGATTGATTATAGAAACCCTAATTTAGGGTTAAACGGTTTCAAGCTAATTGAGACCAAAAAGTCTTAGACCGCTTGAGGACCATTCCGTCTCAGACCGTTTGAGGGCCATTCAGTTTCAAACAGTTTGGGGTTAATTAATATTTAATTCAAACGGTCTCAAAACATTTAGGGATTTTGAGATCAAGACCGTTTGATGGTCTAACGGTCTTAAGACCGATTGAAGGTCTTGGGACCAAGACCGTTTAAGGTATAACGGTCTCCAGACCATTTGGAGGTTTGGTCCAAGACCTTGAAGGTCTAAACGGTCTCAGACCGATTGGAGTTTTGGACCAAGACCGCTTGAAGGTCAAAGTACTTCAAGACTGTTTGAGGGTCTAGTACCTCAAGACCGTTTGAAGGTCTATTTGATTCAAACCATGTAAGTACAATTAACCCCATGATTGTTAATGATGTATATCAAAGATAATTACAATGTTTGCACCTTTAAGGTACTTAAGTGATTAGTACCTTTTGAGTGGTTAACCTTTGATGCTTATGAAAGAAGTAACTCAATACACCATGCTAACCTTAAATGGGTGTACTTGAATGAAGGGTTGACGTAATCTAATCAAGCTTGAAGTAATCAACATCCTAGAGAGGATGCGAGAGAGAGAGGAATTCATACATGTATAATAATCGTGTAGTGGTTAAGCCTCAACACTCTCAACATAAATATAATATGTAATTAGGGTATGATCCTTGATAAAGAGATCATGAAACCCTAATCGAGAAGGTTGATGATCCCTAACCCTAATTTAGGGCAATGCTACATGAAACCATAATCTAGGGTAATGGTGTAACCCTAATCTAGGGTGATGATATGAGAAATCCCAATTCAGGGTAATATAATGAAAAACCCTAATTTCGGGTTAAGTTACATGAAACCCTAATTTTGGGGAAAGTAATAAGGAACCTTAATTCAAAATAATGATGCCATGTGAAGCCCTAATGCAGTGATGTGATGAGAAACCCTAATGCAGTGATGTGATGTGAAACTCTAATCCAGGGTGATACTATGTAATGCTATATGAAACCCTAATCTTGAGCAATATGATGATAAACCATAACCCCAATTTTTGGCTATGGGTTGAGAAACCCTAATTTCAGGCAATGCTATGTGAAACCCTAATATAGGGTGATGTTATATGAAATCCTAATGTAGGGTGATGTTATGTGAAACCCTAATATGGGGTGATGTTATGTAAACCTGAATTGATAAAAAGGGGAAACCCTATTCCTAATAATGGAATAGTGACTAATATATTGATAAGTGAAACACCTAAAGTGGTTGATAATGGATAACCTTATATCAATAATGCCTTAACTCAAGATGATTCCATATCATTGATAATGGTTGAATATTTCGAATAAGTGAATTATGACCAATACATTACATGACAAATGTGATGAACTGGTGCATAAAGTATTAGGATGGGAAATACCCTAATACAAGATAAGTTGATGAACTTAAGTAAGTTATAAGTGATGAGAGAAGTGATACATCAAGACATGATAGATGTCACATTCAGCACCTCAAGGTTAATACACATTGATGTACCCTAATTCCAATGTACTTGGATGAGTAACACATGATGTGTGTCATGTCAATTGTTAAATTGAGATGTAATGCTCTTTGATAAGTGTAGGCTAACATACCTTAAGATAAGGTTAAGCCAAGTTAATAAAGTATGAAGTAATCATATTCTGGCAAAGATGAGAGAAGAACTCATGTCTTGCGTTGATAATTCATTTAATGATAAATGATGAGAAGAAATAAACATGATTGAATACTTATGTTATCAATGTTGGCTCCTAGTTGTGTGGAGCAATGAATTAGGGCTTGATCATTAATAATATGATCTTGAGAACCTAAATGGTTAATAATGGAAAACCCTAACCCTAATGATGGGAAGGTTGTAATCCTTTTGTTGTATAAACCTTGTAAGGCATGTTAAATACTTGAATACAAGTATAATGATCAATGGCCTTGTGAGCCATGTGAATAGATTGTTGCCTAGTGAGAAGTGAAAAGATGTAATGGCCCTGTGAGCCATGTAATAATTTGTTGCCTAGTGAGAAGTGACAAGATACTTAATGGGCCTTGTGAACCATGTGAATAGATTGTTGCCTAGTGAGAAGTGACAAGATGTAATGGCCCTGTGAGCCATGTAATAATTTGTTGCCTAGTGAGAAGTGACAAGATACTTAATGGGCCTTGTGAGCCATGTGAGATGCTTGTGTAGCAAGTATCATGTTTACCTTGGTCAGATGACCTGAAGGTATTAGTTACCTGATAAGTGGTAACAAGTGTTGTTTGATGAACTAAGGGTTTGAATACCCATAATACATAACCATGATGATGAGATGTTAAGGGATGAGAATGCCCATGATGTGATAAGGAATTGAGATCCCAATGTTTTATAAAGTTTGAAAAAGTACTTGATATATGTATTATACTTTTCCTTGTAGCATTTGTCATCATAATTATTGTTTGAAACTTGACTGATGCTAAACGAATACAGTAATGTATTTAATTAACCAAGTGAAATCTCACCATGTAGTGCCCTGGACATAGATCCATCAGCATTAGAATTTGCTGAATGGTGAAACGGGTTGCTCCGCGGCATAACCCGGAAACCACATATTTTTGAATATGTGGGGGTAATGGGCGAATGTATCCTTACGCCTCATAGGAATGACTGCGGGCCACATCCTATGTACAGGAATGGTTACGGATCATATCCCAATAAAGAGTATGGCTATGGGCCATAACTCCACAATATCAGGCATTGGCTACGGGCCATATCCTGAAAAGAGTATATGCTATGGGCTATAACTCTATAGCGAAGTTACCAGTATACCTTGGAAAGCTATTTAGCAGAGACATAAGATGTCCTGCATATAGTCTCATACTGACTAAGACAGATGAGGTGATGGAGTCCGTCTCTTCCATTGACCTTGTATGGCGCCGATTTCAACTTCGCAATGGTCGGTTGGAGTATGAGCGGTATACCTCATCTCTTCAGGGCATAAGTGTGATTGTAAAATGTAATCAGCCGTATAGCATGTTTGCTTAAGGATTGAATACGAAAATCACTGGCTGATGTTACATTTCTTTACGCATCTTTAGTTGATAGATGATATATTTATGTTTCCTTACATTCCTTGCAAAGTAGATAGATGATGTATAATTCTACCATGGGTAGATGCAATGTTCTCCTTATGAAAGGAGATTATTTCATTTTGTTCATACAATGATTAATACTGTTGTTTATATAAAAGAACTCCTGCTTAGTTTATTACTGTTTATCTGCAATAATAATGTTTCTGGCGGAGAGTTATACCTCTCGTTGGGACAATTTCAATTGTCTCACCCCCGTGGGATCCAAATTTTTAGGTAAACACAGAAGAAGCGGCAGAAACCCTATAGCAGGGAAAGAGTAGCAGCAGCAACAACAGAGACAACAGTGATATTCTAGGTGGAGGCACTAGCTGTCATATTTTGTGTAGAGAGTCCTATGTGTCATCTCTGTACTCTCATGTCCTCGTAGTAAGTAGATAGTGCTTTTATCATCAATATGAGATTTTGGCTTGAACGCCTCGAGGTTTTATGTTGCTTATGTATAGTTTGGAAAAGCAACTGTTGTATGTTATCCTCGAGAAGAGATGGTACATGGTATGTACTTATGAACCAAAATGTATATGTAATACTTTGGTTCTTGTTATAAGAGTTTTCGGGAATTGGATCTCTTTGCAAATGGTTTAAATTTTTAGTGATTTTTGTTAATCCGCTACTAATGATCACTTCCATTTAGTTAATGACGGTTAATTCGAATGTTGCATGACAATTTGTGGTATCAGAGCTCTAGGTTCGCTGAGTCTACAGAGACATAGGATTAAGGTTGTTGAGTATGTTCTAGTGTCTTCCAGTTTATCTGATAGTGTCTTCTACTCATATAGGAGAAGAAGGACTTAAAGATGTCTGGATCATACGAAGAACATACTACTAAGAGCAGCACTGTTGCACCAACAGAAGGTGTAAGGGACTAGGCAAGAGAAGAACAACTGCCTGAGAACCCCCAAGATGATCCAATTATGATAAGGAATTCTTCTTTTGATATCACTGTTGGGCAAGTTAGGACTGAAATGATGCGTATAGTGGACCATATATTAGCAATACAACCTAGATTACCAGCCCCCAATGATGAAGTTTTGGACTCCAACATGATTTTTGCTCAACATCAGCATGTTGGAGCAATGAATAATGATGAAAGGAATAGGATACAACTTGAAATCAGGATTTTCCACAGGTGTAGGCAGTCTGGACATATCAGAAGAGACTGTCTAGAAAAGGATAATGAGGAAAGAATTAAGAAAAGACCTATCCAAACTCGGGATCAAAGGCCTAGTAGTTCCAAAAAGGGGAAGTTTTTGGTACCATCGATACAACCAAAGTCTAGTGCACTAGGGAAAGGGCTACCTAGAAAGGGTAAATGACCTTTTAGACCATATCAAGAGCTTAGAACATGTTACCAGTGTAGACAGGTAGGACATCTAGTAAGAGATTGTCCAGTTGGAAACACAATGGTAATCCAACCACCGAGGCAGAGATATCAAGGTCAATAGAGGAAATAGTTTTCTAGTGGTACTCGAGGACGTGGACAGACGTACCAGGCAGGATTAACTATATTAAATAACAAAGCTCAAAGTCAACATCCGGCAACGATAAGATTCTATGAAAAGAATTAGCCTGAGGCAGTAAACAAACCGTGAGATGAGACATGTTAGATGAAACAATATCATTTTGATATGTCATTTCATAATTCTACGTGTTAACCATAAGAAAGTAGTTGTTATTGAGTTTCCTTTGACTAGTCCTATAAGGACACAAAGAATATTAGAACTTACATTTTACTCAGTATTCCTCTAAATGCTTTATAATTTCTCTTATTTATGTGAAAAAGGATGAGATATAGAAGTGATACCTGAAGAAAAATCCAGGAATGTTAAATCATGTGTTTATAATGATGTGAAAAGTAAGGAACATGGTAGTAAGTAAAGTGCATACTACCTAATATCAAGTACTTGTATACCCTGGCCATGTATATAATTATTATAGATAGGGCAAGTATGGAACTCTTAGATTGTTATCTTTCTGATTACTCTGATCAAGTAGTCATTTTGAGACAATCTAGTGAGTATAATGAAACTGTAAATATGGTGTGGACATGTGTATCACATCCTAAGTGCATTAAATGGAATCTGAGATGATCTCAGATCAATCTGTCTGCATGAGGAAGTAAAAGAATATAATACTCATGATAAGTGAATAAGAACAAGGGAGATGATCCCTGTTTGATAAATCCTGTGTGAATAGTAAAGATCTTTTCCCATTATGTGGAAATGGGAAATGTGATAAAATCAC
This sequence comes from Alisma plantago-aquatica, assembly GCA_963693085.1. Classification (NCBI taxonomy): domain Eukaryota; kingdom Viridiplantae; phylum Streptophyta; class Magnoliopsida; order Alismatales; family Alismataceae; genus Alisma; species Alisma plantago-aquatica. The sequence continues at coordinate 795,016,246 of OY856414.1, read as the reverse complement.
AAAATGATAATGAATATGTTAGACAATAACAAAAGAATGAGTAATGACATGTAATCATCCTTACAATTCCTATGTTGATGGCAAGGAACCTAGGATGAAACAAGAGTAAATGACTCATGAACAGTTGAAAGTTCATGCTATAATTAGAGGAGATGATAATCCTTTCTCTTTGATAAGCAACCCTGGGTGATGAAGGGTGATAATAGGAATATGTTTCTTTGTGTTCTCTTCTTTTAGGGACATGGAAATCAAGTGAGCACTATGACACTTGATGTGCATGGATTAGAAATAATCTAATGATGGATACCTAGAAAAGTATCAGTTTGTTTTGGATTTTGGTTCCACAATAAAAATATGTGTAATAAATAATGCTCCAAAGATGAAAGAAATATCCTTTTATATTTGGTGGCTTTGGTAATAACAACAAAGAGATGGAAATGATGAGGATGTGATGTGTTTTTGACACATGGGATGGATACCAAGGTAAGAAAATTCTGGTATCTAAGAAATATCAGGTGGTATGGAAAAGTAAAAGCATAACTCCTAATTAGATGACTTATGTTGGTTACCTGGACTAGCCAACTGTGAAATCAGTCTAGTTATATAAAATAGTATGAACATCACATGTTAGGGGTTTATGCTCCGCATAAACATAACATCGATAAGAATGTATTAATTAAAGAAGCAGTAGAGTATGTGTCCTGTGTGACAAGTATTATGATAACCTTATATGGAAGGACTTTGTGTTGATCAAATTTCTATGACATCTCCATGACATTAAGATGTTAGGTGGAGACTTGATGATATGATGAATAAATAATATCTATCTTCCTTTACCTGGGATTTTGGGGACGAAATCCTTGTTAGGGGTTTATAATTGTAACATCCCTGACCTGGGTTATGCCTTAACCCTAAAGGTTTTACTTAAGAAAGTCATTTATATTCTTTTATTTATCTTTTGAAAAGTAATTAAGGATCAAGAGGAACTTATGTTTCAATTGTAGTCCTTTTTGAATAAAGTTGAAACAATGTTTTGCCCGATTTGGACTAAAGTGCAAATTACCCAAGTTGAGGGGTTAACTTGCAAATATTACATGATAAAATGTTTCTCAAGTGTTGAAGCATCATAAGAATGAAAATGATGCAGAGATATGGCTTCCACAAGCCTGAGCACCAAGAAAGAGCTTATTAAGCAATGTTTGTGCATTAAAACCTAGTTTTGGTGTAATGTGCAATTTACCCAAAACCTAGGGTTCAATATGCAAAATACCACTTCTTGAGAGTCCCTAATGTTTCTTGGTATCAATTAGAGACAATAGAATCATAGGGGCATCTCATTTGAATCTCTTTGGAAGAGAGAGAATCTTGATATTAAAATAATCAAGATTTAAGCATAATTGAAACCCTAATTCAATTTAATGCAAAAATAAATATATTAATTGAAGTGCCCATCAACTGAAAAGGCTTTTTTTGAAATACTATAATGCAAGGACGTCCAAATTCCTTGAGTTGCACCGAAATATCCTAAGTAGGTGAAGAAATCCACTTGCATTTGTTAATTAAAAAGAATTGTCTACTAAAAATGAATAATAGTATTATAATGATTAAGGTGCTTAAAGTGGTTGCTTTTAATTCAAGGATAAATGAGAGGTTTTTGAAGGCAAGGATGATGGCTTCATATGAAAGGAAGTGAGGGGGATAAGTGGCACCAATTTTGGGAGTTGAAGGAATTTTCTATTGCTTTCTCTCTCTTGAAATTCCCTTACATATATCCCATTTTTCAGCCACATGAAAGACTCTTTTTCGAATCCACTTTCTTTCTTTGCTCGGGCCAAAGACTAAGGAGCTTAGGAGAAATAGGAAAACATGCCCCAACCTGTAGGTAAGCTCCATAGTCATCTTCAACCTTGAATTCATGGTGGAAATCAAAATTCAATGCTTATTTTCTTCTTTTATCCATTTAAATACTCAACCTTGATCATCCTTTGCATCCAAAGAGTTGAGAATGGACCTTGGACAGTTGAGGAAGCTTCATTCACCATTAAGAACGTGAAGCTTGAAGCTTGGAAACAAATTTGAAGGCAGGTTATATAACTTGAACCCTTAAATGTCATTATTGCTTGCAATTTATTCATCATGTGTTGAACCTTTCTTCTTTTTCGATTTCCTTTTGATTAGTTGTTGAAATCACCATCAGAATCACAATTGATTTCGAAGGTTTAAAGCTTGAAGATGATGATGTCATCTTAAGCACCCACCTCAACAAAGGAATGGGCAAACAATTTTCAAAACCGATTGAGCTAATTCGGTTTCAAAATTGATTGAGCTAATTTGGTTTCAAAACCGATTGAGTTGATTCAGTTTCAAAACCAAATGGGTAATTTACCTCAAGACCGAATGGGTAATTGAACCCAAGACTGAATGGGTAATTTACCTCAAGACCGAATGGGTAATTGAACCCAAGACCGAATGGGTAATTTACTTCAAAACTGAATGGGTAATTGAGTTCAAGACCGATTGGGTAATTGACTTCAAGATCGAATGGGTAAATTGAACTTCAAAACCGTTTGGGGTTATTTGCTGATGTGGATGAATGAAGAATTAATGGTTAAAATTGATTTAATTATAATGGTTTCAAGAAAGGATGATCCGTTGATTACAAACCCTAATTGGATTGATTGGTTGAAACCTTAAATTGATTGAATCAATTTCATGTTGATTGGCCCAATCGGTCTCAAGACCGTTTAAGGGAAAACGGTCTCAAGACCGTTTGAGGTCAAATGGTCTCAAGACCGTTTGGAGGTCAAGGGATGTGATGGATGGTTGGAGATCCAAGGGTTATAATTTGATATATTTTCAATAGTCCAATTGATGAATAATTCAATGAAGCAAACCCTAAATCAATTAATTATAGAAACCCTAATTTAGGGTTAAATAATTTCAATATGATTGAGACCAAACGGTCTTAGTCCGTTTGAGGACCATTCGGTCTCAGACCGTTTGAGGTCCATTCGGTTTCAAACCGTTTGGGGTTAATTAATATTTAATTCAAACAGTCTCAAAACGTTTAGGGATTTTGAGATCAAGACCGTTTGATGGTCTAACGGTCTTAAGACCGATTGAAGGTTTTGGGACCAAGACTGTTTAAGGTCTAACGATCTCCAGACCGTTTGGAGGTATGATCCAAGGACGTTTGAAGGTCTAAACAGTCTTAGACCGATTGGAGTTTTGGACCAAGACTGTTTGAAGGTCAAAGTACTTCAAGACCGTTTGAAGGTCAAAGTACTTCAAGACCGTTTGAAGGTCAAAGTACTTCAAGACCGTTTGAGGGTCTAATACCTCAAGACCGTTTGAAGGTCTATTTGATTCAAACCATGTAAGTACAATTAACCCCATGATTGTTAATGATGTATATCAAAGATAATTACAATGGTTGTACCTTTAAAGTACTTAAGTGATTAGTACCTTTTGAGTGGTTAACCTTTGATGCTTATGAAAGAAGTAACTCAATACACCATGCTAACCCTAAATGGGTGTACTTGAATGAAGGGTTGACCTAATCTAATCAAGATTGAAGTAATCAACATCCTAGAGAGGATGAGAGAGAGAGGAATTCATACATGTATAATAATCATGTAGTGGTCAAGCCTCAACACTCTCAACATAAATATAATATGTAATTAGGGTATGATCCTTGATAAAGAGATCATGAAACCCTAATCGAGAAGGTTGATGAGCCCTAACCCTAATTTAGGGCAATGCTACATGAAACCCTAATCCAGGGTAATGGTGTAACCCTAATCTAGGGCGATGATATGAGAAATCCCAATTCAGGGTAATATAATGAAAAGCCCTAATTTCGGGTTAAGTTACATGAAACCCTAATTTGGGGGAAAGTAATAAGGAACCTCAATTCAAAATATTGATGCCATGTGAATCCCTAATGCAGTGATGTGATGTGAAACCCTAATGCAGTGATGTGATGTGAAACTCTAATCCAGGGTGATACTATGTAATGCTATATGAAACCCTAATCTTGAGCAATATGATGATAAACCGTAACCCCAATTTTGGGCTATGGGTTGAGAAACCCTAATTTCAGGAAATGCTATGTGAAACCCTAATATAGGGTGATGTTATATGAAATCCTAATGTAGGGTGATGTTATGTGAAACCCTAATATGGGGTGATTTTATGTAAATCCGAATTGATAAAAATGGGAAACCCTATTCCTAATAATGGAATAGTGACTAATATATTGATAAGTGAAACACATAAAGTGGTTGATAATGGATAACCTTATATCAATAATGCCTTAACTCAAGATGAGTCCATATCATTGATAATGGTTGAATATTTCGAATAAGTGAATTATGACCAATACATTACATGACAAATGTGATGAACTGGTGCATAAAGTATTAGGATGGGAAATACCCTAATATAAGATAAGTTGATGAACTTAAGTAAGTTATAAGTGATGAGAGAAGTGATACATCAAGACATGATAGATATCACATTCAACACCTCAAGGTTAATACACCTTGATGTACCCTAATTCCAATGTACTTGGATGAGTAACACATGAAGTGTGTCCTGTCAATTGTTACTTTGAGATGTAATGCTATTTGATAAGTGTAGGCTAACATACCTTAAGATAAGGTTAAGCCAAGTTAATAAAGTATGAAGTAATCATATTCTGGCAAAGATGAGAGAAGAACTCATGTCTTGTGTTGATAATTCATTTAATGATAAAATATGAGAATAAATAAGCATGATTGAATACTTATGTTATCAATGTTGGCTCCTAGTTGTGTGGAGCAATGAATTAGGGCTTGATCATTAATAATATGATATTGAGAACCTAAATGGTTAATAATGGAAAACCCTAACTGTAATGATGGGAAGGTTGTAATCCTTTTATTGTATAAACCTTGTAAGGCATGTTAAATACTTGAATACAAGTATAATGATCAATGGCCTTGTGAGCCATGTGAATAGATTGTTGCCTAGTGAGAAGTGACAAGATGTAATGGCCCTGTGAGCCATGTAATAATTTGTTGCCTAGTGAGAAGTGACAAGATACTTAATGGGCCTTGTGAGCCATGTGAATAGATTGTTGCCCAGTGAGAAGTGACAAGATGTAATGGCTCTGTGAGCCATGTAATAATTTGTTGCTTAGTGAGAAGTGACAAGATACTTTATGGGCCTTGTGAGCCATGTGAGATGCTTGTGTAGCAAGTATCATGTTTACCTTGGTCAAATGACCTGAAGGTATTAGTTACCTGATAAGTGGTAACAAGTGTTCTTTGATGAACTAAGGGTTTGAATACCCATAATCCATAACCATGATGATGAGATGTTAAGGGATGCGAATGCCCTTCTTCAAAATTGGACCTATTTTGACCCTTAATTTTTCCTAGGATGCCCTTATCCTTCCTCTCCTTACTTCCAAGATAAATTAGAATGATTCCTCCATTCTAGAGTATAAAAATTGGACGTTGGACCTTAGTTGTTCTGGCTTCCATAGGACAATATAGCTTGCACATCCTCACAAAGAGCCTCCACAGAGTGGGAAGATTGACAAGAAAAGCCTCCCACACGTGTCTTAATTAGATTCATCATGTCTTCCAAGATCTTCATCATTTTAGGGTTGGATTCATCTTTGGTGTGAGGGGGTGAAGTTGTTTGGTTTCTATCACAAGACACCTCCACACTTGAGCTCGACGTCTAGAGTTTTCAGCCAAGTGGTCAAAATGAGGCCAAAATTCTTTAGGAGGTTTGTCTATGAATGCACTGCCACATGATGGGTATACATAGGTCTGGCCCATCTTAGAAAGTCCTGAGTAGACAAGTTGAACTAGTTTCCAAAGAGATAGCTCATGGTAGAAGTAGTTCCACAAAAAATTCTCCCATGTCTTTTAGAACTACTCATTCTCTTTTTGAAAAAAGGAGGTGATGTTCCCCTCGTCTGTAAAATCTTATCAATAGGATATCATTTTTTTCTTAATAAATTCATTCCTCAATGCCTCCCAAGTGACAATCTCAATATTCACAAAAGTACCACTCATTGGCCCTTTACTCAAGAGAGAAGGGGAAGAAGATGAGCCGAATATAATCGCTAGGAGATGTAGGAGTCCTAAAAGTAGAGCAAGTCTCCATAATACATATATGTGCTTGTATGATTTTTTTAAAACCCATAGAATGTAGGGAAAAGTCTAAGAAGAGCCGATGGGATTGAGAATGGTTTCCCTGGCATTTGATCAACTCTACTAGCAATTGGAGAGTTGTAGTTCATTGGCATGAAATAGTCATGAAGTGGCTTGTACACAATTGGAGGTGGTGGTGGTGGGTCATGTGCCTCATCTTGGCGCTCTAGATTCATGTTTTCCATCTCTTCCTTTGATGTTGGTTACGACAACTTTTCTGCCTTTGTCTTCCTATCTCAGGATCTTGTAAGAAAGAGTCATTGAAAGCAAACAACATGCCAACATGCAACAATGGTTACCTGCACAAGGCATAACCAATCAAATGAAGACAAGTTAGCAAGAAATTCTACAAAAGTAACACAAAGAATAATGAATAGCAATGGTCAAGGAAGTAGGTAAATTCAAATATAAACAAACTATCTAGGTCGAGTACCTTACTACTTGGAAACAGTGCCAGAAAGCTTGATGCGTTCACCATGGGTTCACACAACCAATAAAATTTTGATTGGATGTGCCCTAGGCACACAACATGGTCTTTCAAATGTTGATAAACCCAATTTGGACACACTCTTAAACAAATCCGCAAGTGCACGGGTTCAGAAGTAGCATAGAGGATTGCAAATTAGGTTAGAACCCAAGGGAGAGAGGGGGCACTAGAGCTATGTTTGTTTTGGGCTAGGTTCCTAATGTGGAGTATAGGGTTCAAGGGTTTAGCTTAGGGTTTTAAGTTACACTAGTTGTGGTCAAACAAGTAATTTAACAAAATCAAGCATAAAAACTATTTTAACCTTAAATAGTTAGGTCTAAATAAAGGAAATTTAAGCAAGAAAAGAGGCAATTAGACTAAGGAAAGCAAGGAAAGATTAACACTAACACTAAATTGGCATAACAATCCTAACTATCAACCTAGAGAAAGCAACTAGCTAATTAGGCAAGACACTACGCTAGACTAGTAGTTAGACAACTAGAGAAAACAAAGCCTCAACTAGAAAATAACTAGCTAAAGCAAGTAAAATCAATCACAAAGTAAGACTAACTAACATAGAAATATATCGCTATCATGAACAAGGCAAGAGACTAATTAAGCTATCACTAGTTAAACAAGAGGGCATTAGGGTTTAGATCAATTAACAGAGGCATGGATCATTTGGGTAATGTGACTATCACCTAGGTTTGGAGCCATAACATGTAAAAAAACTCATCCATTCAGATTATCAAACCAAACAACAAGTTAGATGCTATGGAATTTCCCTAAACTACTAACTAGCCATGGATGGAATATGGTGTGTATAGGGGAAGTACTCAATAGCACCTCCTATACAATCTTGTAAGGCTCATTTGGGTTAGGGTTTAGGTGGAATTCAACTAGGATATAATAATTCTAGGTTTCTGGAGTATAAGATCTCAGGAAAATTGGGGCCAAGGGTAGTAATGGAGGGTGGAAATGAGGGTATTTCACCTCACATCACCTACCATCTAGCCTTTAGGTAGCTCCAAGCCATTTTCATTAAGTGCTTCTAAACTAGCTACTTATATCTCTAACCTATGTGTACAAGAATGTATTGAGACACACAGTCCCAACGAGAAACATAACTCCCCGCCGAAACTATAAAACCTCAGAAGGTTTAAAGAAGATAAAGCAGATAAAGCTGATAGCTGGTAAAGACATATAATAAGAGCATCATACTAAGCAAGACTATCATTACCATCAATCTTACCAAGATATTCATGAGGCCTACATCCAGATCTTCTTTATGGAACATGATTGACAAGATAAGGTTTATAAGAACTTATCACAAAATATAAGGATCGTACACATAACTGCAAGGTATAACTATATCAGCTATATAAGCAAGGCCTCAATCAATGTTCCGTGTTTTGCCTTAAGCAATATATACTATTCAGATGGATTGTGATTTATTATGCCCTGAGGAAGTGAGCCGTCCCACTCAAATCCAACTGTTGGCTGTGAAGCCCAAAACTGGTGCCATACAAGGCCAATGGGAGAGCCGGACTCCATGACCTCACCTCTTCGTGATTAGAGTGCGAAAACCAAAGCAGGACCACAATCTCTTGCTTGAGTGGCCTCGACCATAGGGTCATCTCCACAGGCTACCCTTCTATAATACTGAGCCATGGGCCTATTCACCATGCTCTACAATCACTGAGCCATGGGCCTATTCACCATGCTCTATACACAACCACATTTGTACTCAAATCCTCCTACTTTCAGCTAGGAGAACCCCACATATTCAACAATATGCGCTCCAAGTAATCCCGCAGGATAAACCTATTTCACCATCACCATTATTGACGATGATGGATCTATGGCCAAGGCAAACTACATGATATTTTCCACTGTAATTAATTAGTATATTTTAAGTGAGTTGTTGAGGCAACCAAGTTATGCAACATTGAGTTACATTATCAATGTCACTATCATGGGATCTCAATCCCTCCTTATAGATTGCTACTGCCTCTCAAGGAATCAACATCCTGCATCAACATCCTGGGATAGAAATCCCTTATCTCATCATCAGAAGATAACACCTCAACTAGGCACTCGGCCTTTATCAGGTCCTCAGACCTATCTCATCATACTGGTGATGCATGTTATCTCATCAACAAGGATTATTATCATTTAGTGTTATTCAAGGCACATATACCTCATAGCTCTTACCTGGCTATGAATCCATTTAATATACCTGCATGGTTAGCATACATATCAAGAGAGATAACTTAAATCACTGAACATAGATCTTTATGATTATCATGCTATCATGTTTGGAACAACATCCATGATTATATGAAACATAAGCTGTATCAATCATATTATTGTTAACAAACCATGAGCATACACTATGCCCTATTCTTGAGAACATAACCATGTATCTTATCATCTTATGTGGCAGCATATTAGATTCCCAACATGCTCTGGTTCACAACCTACCATCATATCCCATAACTAACATAGATGCGGGTTCAAGGTGATTAATCCATTTACTAGGATTTCTGGGTTAAACATAACCTTCACCAAAGATTCCAACTTCCCTCACTATAAGTGTGGCAGGTAGTGCCACCCTCACCGCAAGAAAAGCGGGCAAGATCTTATCCCTCATCCTAGCCTATCGGCTAGGGTTTCCAAACCCTAAAGCACTTATGTCACCATATCAACCATCAACACTTCACCCTATCGTGCACTAGAGAGCAACCAACACTGCGTTGTGTCGTGCAGCTTGAACTAGAGATGTGTATCATGCAAAAGAAGCTAGAGCATCATAACTTATCCTATCGACCAAGAACTGTATCGTTTACTAGGGTTAGGGTTTCTATCGGCCAGCCCTCTCAACAAGGATCATATCGACCAGGAGCATGGCGCCCAAGACGCCCTATCGCCCAACCTACAGACCATGTCATCCAAAGGACCCTCATGTCGGCCAAGGCACTCTATTGCCCAAAGCATCATGTCATCCATGGGCAAGGTGGCCACTAAGGCATCATATCAGCTAACTCAACTTAGGGTGTGTTGTGCAAACACAAACCCCAAGCCCGACACAAGGTTTACCCATCTTACTCATATCTTTCAAGGAAGAGGCTAGGGTGTCACCCACCTATAAAAAACAATACTAAGGCACCACAAGAAGGCCTATCATCCAACTAGGTCAAGCACCTAATATCATCCACCACTAAGGCACCAACTAGGGTTCATCATGCAAACACCATATCGGGCAACTCAAGACCAAACCATGTCACCCAAAATAGAGATAACTTATCAGCCACAAAGTCGACCAAGGGGACATCCAAAGCAAGGAAATCATCTCGGCCAAAGCATATCGTCCAATGATACTAACAAGGTGAAAGGGGTCATATCGGGCACAAATCCAACATGACTCAACAGAACATATTGGCCAAGCTAAAACCCAAAAAAAAGGTGTATCATGTAAGGGCACAAGAACCTCACCAAGATGGTCATCTTCAACCTCAAACTCTTTAGCAAAAAACCCTAATTGATCAAGATAATTGGCTCACCTCTCAACAACCAAGTGAGAGGGGTTTTGCACAACCTCCATCACAAATCCGGCAACAAGATGGATCATCTCCAACTTAGGTCATCACTCATCCAAAGGCTCACCTCTCAAATCCATGGTGAGAGGAGGGTGTTGCCCAAGAAACTAGAGCATAGACTCACCTCTCAATGACTAAGGAAGAGAGGGGTTTTACCTACACCACTAGAGCTCAAACTCACTTCTCAAAACCAAGGAGAGAGGGGTATTGCCCCAAAGGAAAACATAATCTATGGGTTCAGCCAACTAGGTCCAAAGGTACACAAGAAACAACAACATCATCAACAACATGATCACTATATCCACAAGATTAAAGGTATATGCTAGAGCAAGAAACATATCTAACAACATGCATGGCCGATCATGATCATATATGAACATGCAACATAAAACAAGGTAGTATAGTTAGGGTTAGAAGTTATGTAACCTGCCTTAAGCAAGCTCCTCAAGCTCCAAAGCTCCAAGATACACCTTTGGCCACCACAAGAGGAAGAAGAAGAAGACTCCAAAGAGAAGGATCAACCACCAAGCTTAGCTCCTCTAAGGGTATCAGACACCAAGGTTGCAAAGGAGAGGTGTCGTTCACCAAGGAAGAGGGGAAACTAAGGGACTAAAGGGATTCTTAGAAAGAGAAAGGAGATACATATATAGAAGAGGGTGGAGGAGAAAACAAGGCAAGGTGTCACCCACCTAGGGACACTTGTCCATGGGCAATGCCACCTTCTCATCTCGCCACATCCACATGTCCAAGCATTTGCCACATGAAAGCATCAAGCACCAAGTGTCCACAAGGGGGGGGGGTGACACAAACGATGCCAAAGGTCAAGGATGGTCAAAGGCCGACACACCCCATGGGCGATACACTCATGCCCAACACAAGCCATGGCCGACACACACTAGGCTGACACAAGCACCCAAACACTCCCTTGCCTGATACAAGGCCCATCAAGGCAAGGCAAAGCCCAAACAAGGCAAAACAAGGCTCAACAAAGCCCAAGGCTACTCAAGAAATGAGCCCAACCCATCCCTCTCCACTCTAGAGGATTCAAGGAGAGATAGAAACATCTCTCAAGGTGACAAACTTGCTCATCAACCCTAAACTTGGGTTATTTTCAAGTAGCACCTCCAACTCTCAACAAAGCACAAACAAACCCTAATCACCATTTGAGGTGATTAGCAAGCAACTAAACACCAGGGTTAGGCAAAGCAAACAAGATAAGCACAAAATAGAGGTCAGGGTCCTTACAAGCTATAAACCTCTACAAAGGGATTTCGTCCCCAAAATCTGAAGAGAAAAGTGAGGGACACTTCCTCCTCATCTCTTCCTCAAGCTCCCACGTGGCTTCCTCAACAGCGCAATAATGCCAAAGAACTTTCAAAAGAACCATGTCTTTCCTTTTTAACTTCTTTACTCTTCTGTCAAGGATCGTCACTGGACCTTCCTCGTAGGTCACATCTTCATCGAGCTCAACCTCAACTGGATGTATCACTGTCCCTGTGTCTGGATCACTTTTCTTCAGCATGCTGACATGGAATACCGGATGTAACCTGTGCAACTCTGGCGGCAGCTCTAACTTATAAGCTACCTTTCCAACACGTGCTATTATCGGGTATGCCCCCATATATTTGGGTGCCAGCTTGCCTTTCTGGCCAAACCTTAGCACGCCTTTCCATGGTGAGACTTTGAGATACACTTTGTGTAACATCCCTGACCTGGGTTATGTACTAACCCTAGGTGTTTTGCTTAAATAAGTGATTAGATGCTTGTGTTTATCCTTTGAAATGTAATTAAGGCTTTTGAGGAATTATATTTCAATTTAAGTCCTTTTTGAATAATGTTGAAACATTGTTTTGTTAACTATGGACTAAAGTGCAAATTACCCAAGTTGAGGGGTTTATTTGCAATTTGCACATGCTAAGATGTTCCTATGATGTTGAGACATCATAAGAATGAATATGATGAAGTGTTATGGATTCCACAAGCTTGAGTACCAAGATATAACTTGTAGAGCAATCCTTGTGCTTTAAAACCTAGTTTTGGTGTATTATGCAATTTACCCAAAATCCAGGGTTCAATATGAAATATATCACTTCTAGAGGGTCTCTCATGTTTCTTGGCATCAATTAGAGTAAAGAAAATGAGAAGGGCGCCTCATGTGAATTATCATAGAAGAGAGATAATTTTGATATTGAAATAAGCAAGATTTAAGCACAAATGGCCCTTTTATACAACTTAATGTAAAAAGAAATAAAGTAATTAGGGAGCCCTTCAATCAAAAGCTGGAGGATGTGTTTGTAATAGTTTGAACGAGCTTGTGAAATTCTTGAGAACCAACAATATCTTGTTTGAGTGAAAGCCATTCACATTAATATAATATAAAACAATATCCAATAAGGGTGGATATTAATATACCTCTCTTTAAAGTGTTTAGTTCCTTTTCCTTTAAACCTTGGGTAATGGAGAAGTTTTTCAAGGTATCAGAAGGTGGCCACATAGCCAAGAAATGGAGGAAGACTTGATGGATATTTTTGGGAGATAAAAGGAAATAATCATCTTTTTCCTTTTTCCTTGAAAAACCCATATATATATATATATATATATATATATATATATATATATATATATATATATATATGTATGTATATCTTTTCCAAACAACCAAAGGATCATTCCTTAGTTTCTTTTCCTTATCACCGTGCTTTGGCCGATCAAGGAGGAGCTCTGGAGCAGAGGGAGGACGACCAAACCTGTTGGTAAGTGTGGGTCATCTCCTACCTCGAATTCATGGTGAAAAATCATAAAACAAGGTTGCATTATTGGTTTTCTTCACACGATTTTCTCTTCTAGCCATCTTGTTCATCCAAAAAATGAAGGAGGAACCTTGGACAACTGCTGGAGCTAAAACCACCATTAAAGCTACGGAGCTTGGAGGTCTGGATCAGTCCTAGAGGCGGGTTTTATAACCCTAACCCTTAAGCTTTGTTAATGCATCTTTCTCTCATAAAATCATTGGTTAATTCTCCTTCTTTTACTACTCTTGTGTTCTTGCTATCAATTCTGTGAAGAACAGCCCCTATTCTTGGTTGAACAGAGGTAGATGAAGGTGGCGTTAATTTTGATGTTTATCCAAGAAATTTACTTTAGAAAACGGTCTCCATATCTTGCTCAAACGGTTTACCAAACTGTTTGGAGCAAACAGTTTTCATCCAAACCGCATAGAAGCAAATGGTCCAAGACCGTTTGGTGGTGTTGACCAAGCGTTGACCGTTTGGAGGTCTGTTGAGAATAATGTAGACTAATCACCTATCAAAAATTATCAATTAATTCCAAGTGGTTCACCAATTAAAGGTCCATCAACCCTCTAAACCCTAATCAGGTTAATTGCTGTTTTTGATAATTGAATTAAGTTGAAGTTTGGGTTGAGTGACCCAAATAGTTTCAAAACCATTTGGGGATCACCCAAACGGTCTCAAGACCGTTTGGTTATCACTCAAGACCGTTTGGGACCAAACGATCCCAAACCATTTAGGTTCATGCGGTTTCCAAATCGATCGTATCCATGCAGTTTCAAAAGTCAAACTTGGGCAAACGGTCTTCACCCCTAACTTTAGAAAATAGTTTTGGAGGTCTACTTTACCAAATGGTTTCAAAGGAAGTCCAAGACCACATGAAGGTCCAAATGGTCTCAGACCGTTTGGAGGTTTGGTGTGCAAGACCGTTTGAGGTCTGAGAAGGTTAAGATCGTTTGATGCCTTAGTGGTCAAGATGGTTTGGTGGTTGATTAACCTAAACCCCTTGGGTAGTTAAAGTGGTTAAAGAACCAAGTAATTAATTGATTAAAGCATGATGTAATCAATGGTGATTATAATAAAGGTATCCTTGATGGGATAAAGTGATTAGTACTCTATGAATGAGTAAGCCTTAATGATCACAATAGAAATGACATAACCCATGATGTCAATGTTGAAATGACTTAGCCTACCAAGGGTGATGCTAATATCATCCTATAGAGGATGAGAGAGAAAAGACTTCTTATATGAATGTTAATCAAGTAATGGACTCCCAATATGAATGAATACCTAATTAGGGTATGATCCATGATAGTAAGATCATGAAAACCCTAATTATAATGATTAATAAATCATAACCCTAAATTGAGGGTAATAATGGAAGTATCCCTAATACATGATGATGATGTAATCCTAATTCATAATAATGACATGATAAACCCTAAATCAAGGTTTGTGAATAGTAAACCCTAAATCAGGGTATGTGAATAGTAAACCCTAATTCCAATTAAGGTGAATAAACGTATGAAACTCTAATCCTGAGTTATGTTTTATAGCATGAATCTCTATGATTGGATAATAAAATGAGGAATCACTATTCCTATTTGAGCTAAGGGGTTGGTTAACCCTAATTGAATTGAAAAGAGAAACCCTAACCCGAGTAAGGGCATAGTGGTGCAACCCTTGAATAGTAAAGTTATCTTTATGATTGTAATATGCTGATCTGAAATTGATGTACCTGTTATCATCTGTACTAATCTGCAGGTTTTATGATATATTGAATATAGCCAGGTAAGGGAAGTGATTCTTTGTTCATTAAAAAGTATTTAATGAGACTTGTAGGCAATAATATGCAATGTTGCCTATTGAAAGATAACAAATGAGATTGATAGGTTGTATGAGCCATATGAATTACCTGTAATACTACTATTATGTTTACACCGTTAAAAGACTTAATGGTATTGAGTTACTTGTTAAAGTGGTAACAAGTGATTTGATGATCTAAGGGTTGAAAACCCATATTCTTGGATCATGATGATAAATTGATAGGGGATTGAGATCCCAATGTTGATATAGCTGTGAAATGAACTTGATTCAAATAGTACTCTTTCTTTATATTAATTGTTTTAATGGTTTATGTTTGAAAACATGCCTGATGCTAAAATAATGTTGTAATGTACTTAAATAATCAAGTGAAATGATATCATGTAGAGCCTTGACCATAGATCCATCATCGTCAGAAGCTAGATGATGGTGAAACAGGTTTTCCTAAGGGAACTCCTGGAGAGCATACTTTTGAGTATGTGGGGGTTATGGACGCAAATATCCTTACATCTTAATGGAGGAATTGATGTGAGATAAACACCTAATCTCTCAATCCTTCATTATATGTATATGCCGGGAAGATGTATCATTAATCTCCCGATGGTGTTGTTAATGCCGAATCGATGTGAGATAAACAAGAAATTCCTCGATTGCGAAGAGAGTACAACATGCCACTGTAACTCTAATAGAGAAGTTGCCAGAATACCCTGGAAAGCTATTAAAGTAGAGATACAAGATGTCCTGCATGTTTCTCCTCACACTAACTGAGGAAGATGAGGTCATAGAAATCCGGCTCTTCTGATGACCTATGTATGGTATCGATTTCGATTTCGCAATGGTCGGTTGGAGTATGAGCGGTATACCTCATCTCCTCAGGGCATAAGTATGGTTGTAAAATGTAATCAGCCGTGTAGCATATTTGCTTAGGTTGAACTGTGAGAAACAATGATTGATGATACATTGTTATAATGTCCTAGTTGGATAATTAGTATACATGTTCTTCATATTCCTTAATGAATAGATGACTTGTTACTCAATCAAGTTATAATTGAAATGATTGCATAGAGATTACTGCTCTACTTAGCTTATTTAATGAATTGCTTGCTGTTAAATAACTATAATTCTATTTCTCAATGTTATTCTATTATTTGCAATAGCAATGCTTCTGGCGAAGAGTTATAACTCTCGCTGGGACAATTATTCAATTGTCTCACCCCCGTGGGATTCAACTTTTTAGGTAGACACCGAGGAAGGAGGAACCCATCAGTGGGTGAGCAGCAGCAACAGCAACAACAACAACATCAAGGACAGTAGTGATCCACAGGTGGAGTCACTGTCTGTTAGGTCTTGTATATAGAGAGTCCTATGTGTCGTCAACTCTCAGGTCCTAGGAGTCAGTAGATGGTTTAATACAGATCTGAGATTTTTGACGTAATGCCTCAAGATTTTGTATACTGCTCATGTACAGTTTAACAGGGCAGTCAATGTTATGACTCTCGAGATGAGATAATACAGAGATGTACGAATGAATCATCTTGTAAATAACTTACCTTGTTTCTTTATGAAAGAGTTTTACCGTTTGAGGATCTCTTTACAATAAGTTTTATTTTTTAGTGATTTTTGATAATTTCGCTGCTAATTAATCGCTTCCGTAAAGTTAATAACATTTTGTTCGAACGGAGTGTCACAATTTAGTGGTATCAGAGCTCTAGGTTCGCTGAGTCTACAGAGACATATGACTAGGGTTGTAGAGTCTATTCTAGTGTCTTCCAGTATATCTGATAGTGTCTTCTACTCATTTAGGAGGAGAAGAGAAAAAACTAATGATGTCTGGATCACACGAGGAACATGTTGCGGAGAGTAGTGTTGCTGCACCAGGAGGAGGTGTAAGAAACCAAGAAAGGGAGGAACCTGTACCTGAACCACCCCAGTTCAACCCAGCTGACATGGGGAACCCAACCTTCCAAGCTATGTTTGGGTAGTTCATGACTGCCATGACACACATGACTGATAGGATGCTTATACCTGTACCTAGGGCACCTACCCATCTAGAAGGACAGGGATCCGACAAGACGTTTGAATGACTTCGCCGAGTTGGAGCCACAGAATATACGGGAATAGCTGACCCAACAGATGCTGACTTGTGGCTAACTAAACTAGAGAAGGCCTTTAGAATCCTGAACATCCCAGAAGTAGAGAAGGTTAGACATGCTGTGTATCTTCTCAAGGGGAGTGCTGGTCACTGGTGGACCATGGAGGAAGGGAAAAGGCCAGGTGTGGAGATTGAATGGGGAGTATTTTGACGAGAATTCGTCAACAGATACTTTCCTAATATGTTTTTGGATGAGAAAATCTCTCAGTTTGAGAGGTTAAGACAAGGACCCATGAACATTAGCAAATACGAGGCTAAGTTCATGGAGCTGTTGCGGTTCTGTCCGCATATGGCAGCTACAGATGAAGAAAGGATTAGGCATTTTGAGAAGGGATTAAACGCTGAGTTGACCACCCCTGTGTCCGCTCTGGAAAATAGGGAAAGGTTTGCTACCTTTTTGGAGTCGGTCAGGAGGGTAGAAAGGTCTATGACGGATAAGCGACAGACCAAGAACAAGAAGATGTATCCCCAGTTCCAAGGATCCTCATCCAAAGATTTCAAGAAACCAAGGTTTTTCCGTGCCTACACCACCACCTAGATTCAGTTGCTAGACACAGTGGACGTCAAATAGGGGTAGAGGATGAAGTTTACCTTTAGAAGGAGCTCGCAGCTCAGCATCTATGTCGGTTACAGGACCAACCAGACCTCAGCAAGGAAACAGAAGTTGTTATATCTGTGGAAAAGTGGGGCATCTGATGAAGGATTGCAGAGCCAGAGAAGTGAGTGTGACTCAACCTCAAAGGTAGAGTCAGCAAGGATCTCAAAGGAGACAGTTTCTAGGAGGAGTTAGAGGATGTGGACAAGCGTCCCAAGCTGGATCATCAGTATCTAGTCATCGAACACCGAATCAACCACGGGCAACGACGAGGTTTTATGCGATGAATCCACCTGAGGCAGTGATCAACCCTCGGGTTGTGGAAGGTCAGATGGAGTTGTTTAATTCTGATATGTCTACATCTTGTGTTGTATCTATATTGATTGATCCAGGTGCGACACACTCCTTTATCACTCGAAGAGTGATTCTTGACTGCAACCTGACTACAAGTCATAGAGCAGATAGTTTGTTGTTAGAAACTCCTTTAATGGGATCTGCTATTTTGCGGGAGGTATGTTCTCCCTGCATTCTCTTATTTTCTGAACATCGCATTCAAGTGGATCTTATACCACTTGAGATGCACGGATTCGATATAATCATGGGGATGGATACTTTAGAAAGGTATAAGGTTGTCTTGGATTGTGAGTCCAAGAAAGCTATGTTCACTGATGATAGTGACACATGGATCTTTCAAGGAAATAGAAAGATTCTTCCAACCTGTTTGGTGTCAGCCATGGTTGCTGAAAAGTGGATGAGGCAAGGATGTTATGCATTCTTGGCCCATGTGGTAGATACTACCATGGAGAGTCCTAATCCTGCTGAAGTTCTTGTAGTCAGGGGATTTGAAGATGTATTTCCTGAAGAACTTCCAGGTGTACCTCTGCCCCGAGAGATCGATTTTGAGATTAATCTAATCCCAAACACGCAACTGATAGCACAAACACCGTATAGGATGGCGCCTGCTGAGATGGCAGAACTCAAGAAACAACTACAAGAGTTGCTTGAAAAGGGTTTCATCCGACCGAGTACTTCACCCTGGGGTGCTTCGGTCCTCTTTGTTAAAAAGAAAGACAGATCAATGTGGTTATGCATTGATTATAGATAGTTAAATAAAGTAACAATAAAGAATAAGTATCCTCTGCCGAGGATTGATGATCTCTTTGACCAGTTGCGTGGTGCAACTGTCTTCTCAAAGATAGATTTGAGGTTAGGATATCACCAACTGCGTATTAAGGATGGTGACATACCAAAGTCTGCCTTTAGAACAAGGTATGGTCACTATGAGTTCACAGTTATGTCGTTTGGACTAACTAATGCACCAGCTGCATTTATGGAACTCATGAATAGAATCTTCCGACCTTTTCTCGATCAGTGTGTTGTTGTCTTCATAGATGACATCCTGATCTATAGTAGAGATGCTCAACAGTATGAGAAGCATCTTCGTCAGGATCTAATTTTGCTAAGAGAGCATAAGTTATATGCTAAGTTTAGCAAGTGTGAGTTCTGGTTACCAGAAGTTTCTTTTCTTAGACACGTAATATCTGCTTCAGGTATTCGTGTTGACCCTAAAAAGGTAGAATCTGTCCTGCAATGGGAGCAGCCGAAGACTCTAACGGAGATTCGAAGTTTCTTAGGGTTGGCAGGCTATTACAGAAGGTTCAATAAGAACTTCAATTCTATAGCTTTACCCCTGACCAAGTTGACCAGGAAGGATGTTCCTTTTACCTGGAGTGATATGTGTCAACAATCATTCTAGTTGTTGAAGGAAAGGTTGACAAGTGCACCTGTGCTTGTATTACCTGAGCAAGGGAAATGATATATAGTATTCTGTGATGCCTCTAAGAATGGACTTGGATGTGTGTTGATGCAGGATAAACAAGTGATTTCTTTTGCTTCTCGACAGCTTAAGAAACACGAGGAAAATTATCCGACACACGATTTAGAACTAGCTGTTGTAGTCCATGCCTTGAAAATATGGAGACATTATCTTTATGGAGAGACATTCCAGATTTTCACAGACCACAAGAACCTTAAGTATATCTTTTCTCAGCATGAGCTTAACATGAGGCAACACTGCTGGATGGAGTTAATCAAGGACTACGATTGTATAATTGATTATCATCCAGGGAAGGCCAATGTAGCTGCTGATGCTTTGAGTAGGAAATCAGCAACACTAGCCCTAGATAAATCACAATTGAATTCCTTGGTATGCTCTAGAAGGGATATGTTTATCTCTTTAAGGAAGGATAATGTACAGTTAAGAGTATCGTTGTTATCAGGTTTGTTAGCTGAGATGCACATAAAACCTACTCTGAGACAACAGATTAAGGAGGCACAACAAGTTGATGTTGTAGTTCAACAGATTAGATCAGAGTATGATAGTGAGAAACGAGAAGGTTTCCATGACTCAGATGATCAAGTAGCATGTTATCATGGTAGGATGATAGTGCCAGATGTGGATAACTTGAGGAAGTTAGTCCTGGAATAAGCTCACTCTTTGATGTATGCTATTCATCCAGGAAGCACCAAGATGTATCGTAACCTGAAAGATATGTATTGGTGGCCGGGTTTGAAGAAGGGCATTGCTGAGTTTGTTATGCGATGTCCAGTGTGTCAGCAGGTTAAAGCTGAACACCAGAAGCCTACATGAACAATGCAACCTTTACCCATACCACAATGGAAGTGGGATCATGTGACCATGGATTTTGTGATTGGTTTACCTAGAACAGCCAAAGGTCATGATTCCATCTGGGTAATAGTTGATAGGTTGACAAAGACAACACATTTCTTACCTGTCAAAACAACCTATTCTACTGAGAAGCTAGCACAGTTGTATGTGTATGAGATAGTGCGGCTGCATGGAGTCCCAGTTACCATTGTTTCTGACAGAGGTCCCCAGTTTATGAGTCATTTTTGGGAGCGACTTGATAAAGCCTTAGGAACACAGTTAAGGTTTAGTAAAACCTTTCATTCTCAGACTGATGGACAGTCAGAAAGGACTATACAGACTTTGGAGGACTTGCTTAGAGCATGTGTCCTTCAGTTTACAGGAAGTTGAGATCTGCACCCAAGTTTGATAGAGTTTGCCTACAACAATAGCTATCAACATAGCATTGATATGACACCTTATGAAGCTTTGTATGGTAGATGTTGTAGGTCTCCCCTATGTTGGTATGAAACCGGTGAATATCAACTTTTAGGTCATGATCTTGTGCACCAGACCACCAAGAAGATTAAAATAATACAACAACAATTGAAGACTGCACAAGATAGGCAGAAATCTTACGCTGATAAGCGTCAAAGACCTTTAGAATTCCAGGTTGGAGACAGAGTGTACCTTAAGGTCTCACCATGGAAGGGAGTTCTTAGATTTGGAAGGAAAGGGAAGTTAGCTCCTAGGTTTATGGGGCCTTATCCAATCATTGAACGGATTGAAAAAGTAGCTTATAAGCTAGAGTTACCACCTGAGTTGCAAAGGTTACACCCAGTGTTTCACATTTCCATGTTAAGGAAATGTCATCCTGATACAGAATTAGTTCTGCAACCTATGGAAGTAGAATTGAATGATGATATATCTTACATAGAAGGACATGTGTCAATCCTTGATAGAAGAATTAAAAAGTTGAAAAAGAAAGACATAAGTCTTGTGAAAGTCCTCTGGAATCATCGTGGTGTTGAAGAATCCACATGGGAACTAGAGGAAGAAATGAGCAGTAACTACCCTACTCTTTTCTCTTAAAAATGTTTTGTAATGATTTCGGGGACGAAATCCTTGTAAGGGGTGGATAATTTGTAACATCCCTGACTTGGGTTATGTACTAACCCTAGGTGTTTTGCTTAAATAAGTGATTATATGCTTGTGTTTATCCTTTGAAATGTAATTAAGGCTTTTGAGGAACTTATATTTCAATTTAAGTCCTTTTTGAATAATGTTGAAACATTGTTTTGTTAACTATGGACTAAAGTGCAAATTACCCAAGTTGAGGGGTTTATTTGCAATTTGCACATGCTAAGATGTTCCTATTATGTTGAGACATCATAATAATGAATATGATGAAGTGGTATGAATTCCACAAGCTTGAATACCAAGATATAGCTTGTAGAACAATCCTTGTGCTTTAAAACCTAGTTTTGGTGTAATATGCAATTTACCCAAAATCTAGGGTTCAATATGCAATATATCACCTCTAGAGGGTCTCTCATGTTTCTTGGCATCAGGTAGAGCAAATAAAATGAGAAGGGCGCCTCATGTGAATTATCATAGAAGAGAGAGAATTTTGATATTGAAATAAGCAAGATTTAAGCACAAATGACCCTTTTATACAACTTAATGTAAAAAGAAACAAAGTAATTAGGGAGCCCTTCAATCAAAAGATGGAGTATGTGTTTGTAATAGTTTGAACAAGTTTGTGCCATGCTTGAGCACCAACAATATCTTGTTTGAGTGAAAGCCATTCACATTAATATAGTATAAAACAATATCCAATAAGGGTGGATATTAATATACCTCTCTTTAAAGTGTTTAGTTCCTTTTCCTTTAAACCTTGGGTAATGGAGAAGTTTTACAAGGTATTAGAAGGTGGCCACGTAGCCAAGAAATGGAGGAAGACTTGATGGATATTTTTGGGAGATAAAAGGAAATAATCCTCTTTTTCCTTTTTCCTTAAAAACCCATAAATAAATAAATAATATATATATATATATATATATATATATATATATATATATATATATATATATATGTATGTATATCTTTTCCAAACAACCAAAGTTCGTTCCTTAGTTTCTTTTCCTTATCACCGTGCTTTGGCCGACCAAGGAGGAGCTCTGGAGCAGAGGGAGGATGACCAAACCTGTTGGTAAGTGTGGGTCATCTCCTACCTCGAATTCATGGCGAAAAAACATAAAACAAGGTTGGATTATTGGTTTTCTTCACACGATGTTCTCTTCTAGCCATCTTGTTCATCCAAAAAGTGAAGAAGGAACCTTGGAACACTGCTGGAACTCAAACCACCATTAAATCTACAGAGCTTGGAGCTCTGGATCAGTCCTAGAGGCGGGTTTTATAACCCTAACCCTTAAGCTTTGTTAATGCATCTTTCTCTCCTAAAATTGTTGGTTAATTTTCCTTCTTTTACTACTCTTGTGTTCTTGCTATCAATTCCGTGAAGAACAGCCGTTGTTCTTTGTTGAACAGAGGTAGACAAAGGTGGCGTTAATTTTGATGTTTATCCAAGAAATTTACTTTAGCAAACGGTCTCCATATCTTGCTCAAATGGTTTACCAAACCGTTTGGAGCAAACGGTTTTCATCCAAACCGCATAGAAGCAAACGGTCCAAGACCGTTTGGTGGCGTTGACCAAGCGTTGACCATTTGGAGGTCTATTGAGAATAATGTAGACTAATCACCTATAAAAAATTATCAATTAATTCCAAGTGGTTCACCAATTAAAGGTCTGTCAACCCTTTAAACCCTAATCGGGTTAATTGCTATTTTTGATAACTGAATTAAGTTGAAGTTTGGGTTGAGTGACCCAAATGGTTTCAAAACCATTTGGGGATCACCCAAACGGTCTCAAGACCGTTTGGTGATCACTCAAGACCGTTTGGGACCAAATGATCCCAAACTGTTTAGGTTCATGCGGTTTCCAAATCGATTGTATCCATGCAGTTTCAAAAGTCAAACTTGGGCAAACAGTCTTCACCCCTAACTTTAGCAAATGGTTTTGGAGGTCTACTTTACCAAACGGTTTCAAAGGCAGTCCAAGACCACATGAAGGTCCAAATGGTCTTAGACCGTTTGGAGGTTTAGTGTGCAAGACCGTTTGAGGTCTGAGAAGGTTAAGATCGTTTGATGCCTTAGTGGTCAAGATGGTTTGGTGGTTGATTAACCTAAACCCCTTGGGTAGTTAAAGTGGTTAAAGAACCAAGTAATTAATTGATTAAATCATGATGTAATCAATGGTGATTATAATAAAGGTATCCTTGATGGGATAAAGTGATTAGTACTCTTTGAATGAGTAAACCTTAATGATCACAATAGAAATGACATAACCCATGATGTCAATGTTGAAATGAGTTAGCCTACCAAGGGTGATGCTAATATCATACTATAGAGGATGAGAGAGAAAAGACTTCTTATATGAATGTTAATCAAGTAATGGACTCCCAATATGAATGAATACCTAATTAGGGTATGATCCATGATAGTAAGATCATGAAAACCCTAATTATAATGATTAATGAATCATAACCCTAAATTGAGGGTAATAATGGAAGTATCCCTAATACATGATGATGATGTAATCCTAATTCATAATAATGACATGATAAACCCTAAATCAAGGTTTGTGAATAGTAGACCCTAAATCAGGGTATGTGAATAGTAAACCCTAATTCCAATTAAGGTGAATAAAAGTATGAAATTCTAAGCCTGAGTTATGTTTTATAGCATGAAGCTCTATGATTGGATAATGAAATGAGGAATCACTATTCCTATTTGAGCTAAGGGGTTGGTTAACCCTAATTGAATTGAAAAGGGAAACCCTAACCCGAGTAAGGGCATAGTGGTGCAACCCTTGAATAGTAAAGTTATCTTTATGATTGTAATATGCTGATATGAAATTGATGTACCTGTTATCATCTGTACTAATCTGTAGGTTTTATGAAATATTGAATATAGCCAGGTAAGGGCAATGATTCTTTGTTCATTAAGAAGTATTTAATGAGACTTGTAGGCAATAATATGCAATGTTGCCTATTGAAAGATAACAAATGAGATTGACAGGTTGTATGAGCCATATGAAATACCTGTAATACTACTATTATGTTTACACTATTAAAAGACTTAATGGTATTGAGTTACCTGTTAAAGTGGTAACAAGTGATTTGATGATCTAAGGGTTGAAAACCCATATTCTTGGATCATGATGATAAATTGATAGGGGATTGAGATCCCAATGTTGATATAGCTGTGAAATGAACTTGATTCAAATAGTACTCTTTCCTTATAGCAATTGTTTTAATGGTTTATGTTTGAAAACATGCCTGATGATAAAAGAATGATGTAATGTACTTAAATAATCAAGTGAAATGATATCATGTAGAGCCCTGACCATAGATCCATCATCGTCAGAAGCTAGATGATGGTGAAATAGGTTTTCCTAAGGGAACTCCTGGAGAGCATACGTTTGAGTATGTGGGGGTTATGGACGCGAATATCCTTACGTCCTAATGGAGGAATTGATGTGAGATAAACACATAATCTCTCAATCCTTCATTATATGTATATGTCGGGAAGATGTATCATTAATCTCCCGATGATGTTGTTAATGCCGAATCGATGTGAGATAAATAAGAAATTCCTCGATTGCGAAGAGAGTACAGCATGCCACTATAACTCTAATAGCGAAGTTGCCAGAATACCCTGGAAAGCTATTAAAGCAGAGATACAAGATGTCCTGCATGTTTCTCCTCACACTGACTGAGGAAGATGAGGTCATAGAAATCCAGCTCTTCTGATGACCTATGTATGGTACCGATTTCGATTTCACAATGGTCAGTTGGAGTATGAGCGGTATACCTCATCTCCTCAGGGCATAAGTATGGTTGTAAAATGTAACCAGTCGCGTAGAATATTTGCTTAGGTTGAACTGTGAGAAACAATGATTGATGATACATTGTTATAGTGTCCTAGTTGGATAATTAGTATACATGTTCTTCATATTCCTTAGTGAATAGATGACTTGTTACTCAATCATGTTATAATTGAAATGATTGCATAGAGATTACTGCTCTACTTAGCTTATTTAATGAATTGCTTGCTGTTAAATAACTATAATTCTACTGCTAAATGTTATTCTATTATTTGCAATAGCAATGCTTCTGGCGAAGAGTTATAACTCTCGCTGGGACAATTATTCAATTGTCTCACCCCCGTGGGATTCAACTTTTTAGGTAGACGCCAAGGAAGGAGGAACCCATCAGTGGGTGAGCAACAACAACAACATCAAAGACAACAGTGATCCATAGGTGGAGTCACTGTCTGTTAGGTCTTGTATATAGAGAGTCCTATGTGTCGTCTCTGTACTCTCAGGTCCTAGGAGTCAGTATATGGTTTAATATAGATCTGAGATTTTTGACGTAATGCCTCAAGATTTTGTATACTGCTCATGTACAATTTAATAGGGCAGTCAGTGTTATGACTCTCGAGATGAGATAATACATAGATGTACTGATGAATCAGCTTGTAAATAACTTACCTTGTTTCTTTATGAAAGATTTTTACCGTTTGAGGATCTCTTTACAATAAGTTTTAATTTTTAGTGATTTTCAGTAATTCCGTTGCTAATTAATCGCTTCCGCATAGTTAATAACATTTTGTTCGAACGGAGTGTCACACTTTGTCTCCCAGCTGGAACTCTAAAGGTCGTCGGCGATTATCTACGTATGACTTCTGTCTGTCCTGTGCCACTTTCAACTTTTGATGTATCACTCTGATCTTATTTGTTGTCTATTGCACTAACTCAGGACCCAAAAGTTGATACTCACTAGACTCATACCAACATAGAGGATATCTGCACTTCCTGCCATATAGAGCCTCATAAGGAGCCATGTCGATGCTCCGCTGGTAACTATTGTTGTAGGCAAACTCTATCAAACTGAGATGCATATCCCAACTGCCTAGAAACTGCAAAACACATGCTCGGAGAAGATCCTCCAAAGTCTGAATAGTCCTTTCAGACTGTCCATCTGTCTATGGGTGGAAAGCAGTATTGAACCTTAACTGCGTTCCCAACACTTTGTGTAGTTGTTCCCAAAAATGACTCATGAAATGAGGACCTCTATCGGAAACTATCATTGTGGGTACACCATGCAAGTGTACTATCTCAACCACATATATCTGAGCAAGCTTTTCTGTTGTATACGTTGTCTTCACGGGTATGAAATGAGCAGACTTTGTCAATCTATCCACTATCACCCAAATGGAATCATGATTCCTAGTTGTCCTTGGCAGACCAACTACAAAATCCATGGTTATATGATCCCATTTCCATTATAGTATTGGTATGGGTTGTAACGTACCTACTGGCTTCTTATGCTCAACCTTAACTTGCTGACATACTGCACATCTAGCCACAAACTTGGCTACATCTCTCTTCAAGCCAGACCACCAATATAGGTCCTTTAGATTATGATACATCTTGGTCACACCTGGATGCATTGCATACATCGATGTGTGCACTTCCTCGAGCACTAGCTTTCTCAGGTTATCAACATCGAGGACCACCATCCTATTATGATAACAAACTAGTCCATCTTCGGACTCATGGAACCCATCACGCTTTTCGCTGCCAAACTCTGATCTTATCAACTGAACTGAAGCATATGCCTACTGTGTGTCTTTGATCTGCTGTCTCAACGTAGGCTTACTTGCATCTGTGCCAACAATTCTGCCAACAAGGAGACTTCTAACTATACATTCATCTACCGCAAAGAAACGAACATATCCCCCCTATGGCATACCAAGGAACTCAACTGTGCCTTCTTCATAGGAAGAGAAGAAGACTTTCTGCTAAGTGCATCAGCTACCACATTCGCCTTACCAGGATGATACTCAATGGTGCAATCATAATCATTGATCAACTCCATCCAGCGACGTTGTCGCATGTTCAACTCACTCTGCAAGAAGATGTACTTCAAGTTCTTATGGTCTGTAAAGATCTGACACACTTTCCCATAAAGATAGTGTCTCCAAATCTTTAACACATGGACCACCACTGCCAGATCCAAATCATGTGTCAGATAATTCTCCTCATGTTTCTTAAGCTATCGCGAAGCAAAAGAAACCACATGATCCACCTGCATCAGCACACATCCTAGACCTTTCTTGGAAGCATCGCAGAAAACCACATAGCCTTTCCCAGGCTCTGGCAGCACCAACACCGTACCACTAGTCATCTTCTTCTTCAAGCTTTGGAAAGCTTGCTGACAACGATCATCCCAAACAAAGGGTACATCCTTCCTAGTGAATCTTGTCAACGACAATGCGATTACATTGAAGTTCCTTATAAATGGTAGTATCCTACTAGACCCAGAAAACTACAGACTTCTGTTGGTGTCTTTGGTTGCTCCCAATCTGCAACTGACTCCACTTTCTTGGGGTCCACTCTGACTCCTTCAACAGATATCATGTGACCCAAGAAAGTCACTTCCTTCAACCAGAACTCACACTTACTGAACTTGGCATATAACTGGTATTGGCGAAGGAGAGTCAATGCTTGTCGAAGATGTTGTTCATGCTCTTGATTGTCCCGACTATAGATCAGGATGTTGTCTATAAAAACTACAACAAACTGATCGAGAAACAGATGGAACACCCTGTTCATCAGATCCATGAAAGCAGTAGGTGCATTGGTTAGCCCAAACAACATAACCACGAACTCAAAGTGACCATACCTCGTCCTAAAAGCTGACTTTGGTATGTACTCATCCTTAATCCTCAACTAATGATATCCAGACCGTAAATTGATCTTTGAGAACACTGTAGTGCCACACAACTGATCAAACAGATCGTCTATCCTCGGCAACATGTACTTGTTCTTGATCAAAACTTTGTTCAGTTGTCGGTAATCTATGCACAAACGCATCGATCCATCCTTATTCTTTACGAACAGGACCAGAGCACCCCACGGCGATGTGCTCGCTCTGATGAAACCTTTATCCAACAACTCCTGTAACTGCTTCTTCAGTTCTGCCATCTCGACTGGAGCCATCATGTACCGCATCTGAGCAGCTGGATGTGTTCCTGGCACCAGATTGATCTCAAAGTCAATCTCTCAAGGTGGGGGAACACTGGGAAACTCCCCGGGAAACACATCCACAAACTCTCGGACAACAGACACCTCCTCAAGGCTAGGACCTTTTGCCTTGGTATCCACAACATGAGCTAGGAACGCCTTACATCCTTGCCACAGAAACTTCTCTGCCACCATCTCTGACACTAAACACGTCGGAAGAATCTTCCTATCACCTTGGAAGATCCATCTTTCACCATCGTCATCAAACACTACTTGCTTGGAACCACAGTCCAACACAACCTTATACTTCTCTAAGGTATCCATCCCAAGGATCACATCGAATCCATGCATCTTAAGTGGTATAAGGTCCACTTGTATACTATGTCCTGAAAATGATAGAACACAAGATGGACACACCTCTCGAAGCATCGAGGAACCATCAAGAGGGGTTTCTAACAACATGCTATCTTTCTTACAACTAACAGGTAAAAGACAGCTTTCAAGCGTACTACGTGCGATAAAAGAGTGCGTAGCACCCGAGTCAACCAAAACAGATATAAAGCAAGAAGACAAATCAGAATGAAATAACTCCATCTTACCTGCCACCACTCGCGGGTTGACTATCGCCTCTGGCTGACTCATAGCATAGAATCAAGCTGTTGCTTGCTATCCACGTCCTCTACTTCCTTGGGCAGATGATCTTGCTTGCGACTCTTGACCGCGTCCTCGCCCTCTGCTACCACTGGGCTGCTTTCTATCTACCCCTTGCTGATTCTGCCTCAGTTGTTGTGTTACTTCAATATCTCTCTTTGGGCAATTTGACCTCAAGTGACCAGTCTGTCCACAGTGGTAACATGGCCTACCTTCTATCTGCGGCCTAGATGGCCCTGTCACTGTTACTAAAGTTGTACTATGACCTTTGGATGGCAAAAATCCATGCCCTCTTCCCTTACTCGGAGACCACTGAGATGGTGCACGAGAACTCTGCATCACGGAAGGTGCCGAAAACCTTGGCTTCTTGAAGTCATCAGATCTCTATCTTTGAAACTGAGCAAGCCTTTTCCTAGTCATGGACTCCCTTTTTCCCCTGACAAACCATTCAATCCTGCAGATGGACTCCACGAATGTGGTAAACCGCTCCTGATTCTCCAAGGCAGTAGTAGGTGTCGACAGTTCAACACTCAAACCTTTCTCAAACCGCCTGATTCTCTCATCATCTGTCATTGCCATGTGAAGACAAAACCTCAATAGGTCCATGAACTTGGCTTCATACTCAGTAATGCTCATCGATCCTTGGTGCAAACGCTCAAACTGGTTGATCTTCTCATCCTGATACGTCTTCGGGAAGTATCAACTCACGAACTCCCGTCAGAAAACCTTTCAACCGATCACCTCACTGGGTCGCTTCTCCTCCTCGATGGCCCACCAGTGGCCATCACTACCTTTCAGAAGGTAGATAACGTGCTTGACTTTGTCTGCTTTGGGGATGTCGAGGATCCGAAAGGCCTTCTCGAGACCTATCAGCCACAGATCTGCATCTACTGGATCAGCCGTTCCAGCATAATTCTAAGCTCCGACTCGACGAAGCTGCTCGAAGATCTTCCCAATGCCTGATGATTCACCATGGGGAGCTTGTGCTCTTAGCGGAGGCACTGGCAATCTATCCACCATGTGATCCATCGTAGCCATTAACTTCTCCATAAGCTGTTGATAGGTAGGGTTTTCAAGAATGGCTGGGTCAAGTAGGAGGACCTCAAGCACTCGATCTTCATGTGCCTGCACTCTTGCTCCATCAACTGATGCAACATTGCTGCTCTCGACATCATGTTCTTCATGGTTTCCAGACATCTTTAAGCTTTATCTTCGGCTGAGGGTAGAAGGTGATTGTAAGAAAATTTGGAAAACTCACAAGAATAGACACAAACCTAGTCCTAGATCTCTGTAGACTTAGCGAACCTAGAGCTATGATACCAAACTTACTGTGACACCCCGCCATCATATGGACAACAAAATGCCACGCGAAAATGTGCAGAACTACCATAAACCACATATTATAAAAAAACACAGGTTAATTAAAACCGATTGCGGAAAGCAGGTGAAAGAGAACTATTACATCCAGATCCTGTAGCAAAACATGTTATATAAACATTTACAAGCCTTGATATATATCCACAGCTTATCAGAACCAACTATACTATCCACACCAGAGTTCATCACCTGTTTATACACACATAACGGGCCACGTAAGGCCAGCAGTAGGATATACAAAAATTACAACAACTAGTCATTGTGAAATGTCGTCAAACACCTCTGAGGACCTGAGAGTACATGGATGACTCTAGGACTCTACTATAAAACCACCAAAACAACAGCATGACCATCTCTTGCCTTCTACCGCTCTTCCTCTTGCTGCTCGACCGCAACCTGGAAACCACCACCACGTCTAGAGCGATCCCCTAAAAAGGTTGTAAACCAGCGGGGTGAGACACACAGTCCCAGCGAGAAACATAACTCCCTGCCGAAACTATAAAACCTCAGAAGGTTTAAAGCAGATAAAACAAATAAATTAGATAAAGCAGATAGCTGGTAAAGACATATAATAAGAGCAACATACTAAGTAAGACTATCATTACCATCAATCTTACCAAGATATTCATGAGGCCTACATCCAGATCTTCTTTATGGAACATGATTGACAAGATAAGCTTTATAAGAACTTATCACAAAATATAAGGATTGTACACATAACCGCAAGGTATAACTAGATCAGCTATATAAGCAAGGCCTCAATCAATGTTCTGTGTTTTGCCTTAAGCAATATATACTATTCAGCTGGATTACGATTAATTATGCCCTGAGGAAGTGAGCCATCCCGCTCAAATCCAACTGTTGGCTACGAAGCCCAAAACCGGTGCCATACAAGGTCAATGGGAGAGTCAGACTCCATGACCTCACCTCTTTGTGATTAGAGTGCGAAAACCAAAGCAGGACCGCAGTCTCTTGCTTGAGTGGCCTCGACTACAGGGTCAACTCCACAGGCTACCCTTCTATAATACTGAGCAATGGGCCTGTTCACCATGCTCTACAATCACTGAGCCATGGGCCTATTCACCATGCTCTATACACAACCACAGTTGTCAAATCCTCCTACTTTCGGCTAGGAGAACCCCACATATTCAACAATATGCGCTCTAGGTAATCCCGCATGATAAACCTGTTTCACCATCACCATTATTGACGATGATGGATCTATGGCCACGGCAAACTACATGATATGCTCCACTGTAATTTATTAGTATATTTTAAGTGAGTTGTTGAGGTAACCAAGTTATACAACATTGAGTTACATTATCACTATCACTATCATGGGATCTCAATCCCTCCTTACAGATTGCTACTGCCTCTCAAGGCATCAATATCCTGGGATAGCAATCCCTTATCTCATCATTAGAGGATAACACCTCAACTAGGCACTCAACCTTTATCATGTCCTCAGACCTATCTCATCATACTGGTGATGCATGTTATACCATCAACAAGGATTATTACCATTTAGTGTTATTCAAGGCACATATACCTCATAGCTCTTACCTGGATATGAATCCATTTAATATACCTGCATGGTTAGCATACATATCAAGAGAGATAACTTAAATCACTGAACATAGATCTTTATGATTATCATGCTGTCATGTTTGGAACAACATTCATGATTATATGAAACATAAGCTGTATCAATCATATTATTGTTATCAAACCATGAGCATACACTATGCCCTATTATTGAGAACATAACCATGTATCTTATCATCTTATACAGCATAATCTTAGATTCCCAACATACCCTGGTTCACAACCTACCATCATATCCCATAACTAACATAGATGCAGGTTCAAGGTGATTAATCCATTTACTAGGATTTCTGGGTTAAACATAACCTTCACCAAAGATTCCAACTTCCCTCACTATAAGTGTGGCGGGTAGCGCCACCCTCACCACAAGAAAAGTAGGCAAGATCTTATCCCTCATCCTAGCCTATCGGCTAGGGTTTCCAAACCCGAAAGCACTTATGTCACCATATCGGCCATCAACACTTCACCCTATCGTGCACTAGAGAGCAACCAACACTGAGTTGTGTCGTGCAGCTTGAACTAGAGGTGTGTATCGTGCACAAGCAGCTAGAGCATCATAACTTATCCTATCGACCAAGAACCCTATCGTTTACTAGGGTTAGGGTTTCTATCGGCCAACCCTCTCAACAAGGATCATATCGACCAGGAGCATGGCGCCCAAGATGCCCTATCGCCCAACCAACAGACCATGTCATCCAAGGGACCCTCATGTCGGCCAAGACACTATATCGCCCAACGCATCCTGTCATCCATGGTAAAGGTGTCCACTAAGGCATCATATCGGCTAACTCAACTTAGGGTGTGTTGTGCAAACACAAGCCCCAAGCCCGACACAAGGTTTACCCATCTTACTCATATCGTTCAAGGAAGAGGCTAGGGTGTCGCCCACCTATAACAAACAATATTAAGGCACCACAAGAAGGCCTATCATCCAACTAGGTCAAGCACCTAATATCGGCCACCACTAAGGCACCAACTAGGGTTCATCATGCAAACACCATATTGGGCAACTCAAGACCAAACCATGTTGCCCAAAACAGAGATAACTTATCAGCCACCAAGTGGACCAAGGGGACATCCAAAGCAAGGAAATCATCTCGGCCAAAGCATATCGTCCAAGGATACTAACAACATGAAAGGGGTCATATCAGGCATAAAGCCAACAAGACTCAACAGAACATATTGGCCAAGCTAAAACCCAAAAAAAAGGTGTATCGTGCAAGGGAACAAGAACCTCACCAAGATGATCATCTTCAACCTCAAAATCTTTAGCAACAAACCCTAATTGATCAAGATAATTGGCTCACCTCTCAACAACCAAGTGAGAGGGGTTTTGTACAACCTCCATCACAAATCAGGCAACAAGATGGATCATCTCCAACTTAGGTCATCACTCATCCAAAGGCTCACCTCTCAAATCCATGGTGAGAGGAGGGTGTTTCCCAAGCAACTAGAGCATAGACTCACCTCTCAACGACTAAGGAAGAGAGGGGTTTTGCCTACACCACTAGAGATCAAACTCACTTCTCAAAACCAAGGAGAGAAAGGGGTATTGCCCCAAAGGAAACCCTAATCTATGGGTTCGGCCAACTAGGTCCAAAGGTACACAAGAAACAACAACATCATCAACAACATGATCACTATATCCACAAGATTAAAGGTATATGCTAGAGCAAGAAACATATCTAACAACATGCATGGCCGATCATGATCATATATGAATGTGCAACATAAAAGAAGGTAGTATAGATAGGGTTAGAAGTTATATAACCCACCTTAAGCAAGCTCCAAAGCTCCACGCTACACCTTCGTCCACCACAAGAGGAAGAAGAAGAAGACTCCAAAGAGAAGGATCGACCACCAAGCTTAGCTCCTCCAAGGGTATCGACCACCAAGGTTGAAAAGGAGAGGTGTCGTTCACCAAGGAAGAGGAGAAACTAAGGAACTAAAGCGATTCTTAGCAAGAGAAAGGAGATAGATATATAAAAGAGGGTGGAGGAGAAAACAAGGCAAGATGTCCCCACCTAGGGACACTTATCCATGGGCAATGCCACCTTCTCATCTCACCACATCCACATGTCTAAGGCATTTGCCACATGCAAGCATCAAGCACCAAGTGTCAACAAGGGGGGTGACACAAACGATGCCAAAGGTCAAGGATGGTCAAAGGTCAACACACCCCATGGGCGATACACTCATGCCCGACACAAGCCATGACCGACACACACTAGGTCGACACAAGCACCCAAACACTCCCTTACCCGATACAAGGCCCATCAAGGCAAGGCAAAGCCTAAACAAGGCAAAACAAGGCTCAACAAAGCCCAAGGCTACTCAAGAAACGAGCCCAACCCATCCTCTCCACTCTAGTGGATGCAAGGAGAGAGAGAAACATCTCTCAAGGTGACAAACTTGCTCATCAACCCTAAACTTAGGTTATTTGCAAGTAGCACCTCCAACTCTCAACAAAGCACAAACAAACCCTAATCACCATTTGAGGTGATTAGCAAGCAATTAAACACCAGGGTTAGGCAAAGCAAATAGGATAAGCCCAAAATGGAGGTCAAGGTCCTTACAGTATCAAAGTCACATTTTAACCCCCAACATCCTACTAGGGGGCTTATCTACTCATAATAAAAGAAAAGAAGAAAGAAGAATGATCAGAGGAGTTGATAGCCACAGAAACTCAGTGAAGACTCCTCCTTCTTCACCCCTTGTTGTAGGCGCACGTCCCCCTTCCCCCTCAATGGATATTTAGCATGAAATGGTGGGTGAAAGTGGTCAAAATCCTAGAAAGCTAGGGTTTTGAGGTGGAAGATGATGAAAATGAAGTGGGAGTTTGTGGGAAGGAGTAGGTGGTTCAATCAATACTAGAGTGGACGGCAATAAGTACGAACTCCAGATACCAGCCGCCACCAATGTATATATACTGGTTGGGGAAGAATATGATTAAGTGGAGATAAATGGGAAACTGATAGCTAGGAAGCAGTAGGGTTTGGGTGGTAGCTCGCTCGTTCTGGGTAGAACAGATGTGGTGGTGAAGTGGTGGAATAGTCATGATGAATAGGAATGACTGTGTTGGTGATGGAAAATGTCAAGTTAGTTTTTGGGTTTTTGGAGGTCAATAGTGTGGTGGAGGCTAGGTAGAATGGTCGTGTAGGGTAGAACATCTACAGTGGTAGAGTAGTTGCATGACCATGCTGGGTAGCACATCTTTGGTCGATGGACTAGATGAGGGTTTTTCTATAGAGCACGAACATTGTTGGATCTAATAGCATGTCTATTCTGGCTGACAGGGTTATGCTAAAGCCTTCTTGGCACGACCGTGTGGTGTGTTTACCCTAAGGAGTACACAACTAGGTCATTTGATATTTGTAAGACCCTAATATGGACTTGCTCTTACTTTAAACACTAATCCACAAGCACACGAGATCACATTATAGTATAGTCAAGCAGCAAGATAGGGGTTGATCCATTAGGAGATTGGGGACTAGTGCTCAGTTAGTTTTGACTAGATTCCTTTAGTGGAGTCTAGTTCAAGGTTTTGATTGGGGTTTGTTTGATTACACTAAAGTTGGAAAAGCAAGAAAATTAAAGGAAAAAATCAATCAAAACCTAAGTTAACCCTAGACAAGTCTGATTCTAATTATCAAGAAAGGCAACTAAGAAAGAAGCAAGTAACTAAGTCTAAGAAAAGCAAAGCAAGATTTGCACCATACTAACTAGAAATTTAGGCAACTAGGACAATTAAGGAACTGAACTAGCACTTAACTAGATAATATTAATACAAGAAAGTACCCAGAGGCACTAGATACACTAGCAAGATCTAACTAAAGAGCAAAACAACTAGCTAAAAAAGGCAATTGAAATAAGTAACTAAGCAAGCATGAACTAGCAAGAGAGAAAATTGGGGTTTTAAACAATTAATGGAGGTCTGGGTTGTTTGGGGGAATGTAACTAGAATCCAAGTTCGAAGTCATAACATGCAAATTCTATTTATTGTTCTAGATTGTTAAAGCAAACAACAAGATACATGCTATAGAATTACCCTAATCTACTAGTTGGCCATGGGTGGTATAAGGTGTATGAAGTGGAACTACACCCTTACACATCCTATCCAACCTTACAAGGCTCAATTGGACTAGAGCTTAGGTGAAATTTTAACAGGATCTCATAATTCTAGGTTTCTAGAGTAGTTTTTTTAAGGCAATTGGCAGTGAGGGTTGAATGGAGAGTGGAGGTGAGGATGTTTCATCTCACATCACTTACCATCTAGCCTTCAAGAAACTCCTAGGCAATTGAACTAAGTACTCCTACACTATCTCCTTAGATCTTCCATATAGAAGTAAGAGAGGGGATATATATGTGGGAAGATAGGGTGCTAGCTAGGGACTAACTAGATCTAGGATAAATCTTTAACATGCCATTCTCTCCTAGAATATAAGTGGTTTCAAGCATAAATCAACAAGCAATCCATACTTTTAAGCACAAACCACAAGAATTAATATGGTAAATAAGATAAAGACAATCATCATAAAAAATTATAGTGTTTACATGTTATTTACCCCCAACATGGTATCAAAGTCACATTTTAGCTCCAAGTAGTGAAAGGAAGAGGCTTGGCTACTCATAAAAAAACAAAAGAATAAGATAGGAGTAGAGGAGTGAAGAGCCATATAATCTTGGTGAAGTCTCCTCGTTCTTCACCTCCTAGCAGCTGGAACACACCCTTTTTCTCCCAAGTTGGATGGATGGCATGAAATGGTGGTGGAAGGTGACCAAAACCCTAGAAAACTAGGGTTTTGAGGTTGAGGGAGGTGGAAATGAGGTGGGGGTAGGTGGGAGTAGGTAGGAGCTCATTGCATGCTCAAGTAGGGTAAAAACGAATTCTAGGGGAGTGTAACCTCATGCTACAACCGCCACCTAGGTATATATAGGTGGTGGGGAAGCATTAGGTTAAGTGGGGGTAGGTATGGGGTGGGGGATGAAACATGAGCCTTTCTCATGGGCATCCTCCCTCCCTATAGTGGCGGAGGGCTCCTGCCATTTTTGCAGCTGGATTCTCTGGCCTATAGCCTATAGAATGGTTTGTATCTCCTCATATGATACTCTCTTCCTTACCCTTTCCTTAACACCATCTACCTGACGCCCACAACCTATCCAACCATACTTCTCTAAATTAGTGTAGAAAAATTAGGTTTTTGGAGGAAGCACGACCGTCGTGAGTAGAGGGTAGCACTGTCGTGCTGAGGGGGGACAACTATTATGGTGGAGGTAAAAATTTCCCTGGAAATGGGAAAATGGGGACTTCCAGCATGGCCATGCTGGGAAACACAGACGTGGTGGTGGCTAAGTAGCATGAACGTGGTGGGTGACTTGGTTGGGGGTCGTTCTCTTGGTCACAGTCATTCTGGCTCTAGGAAGCATAACCATTTTGGTTGGAATGACTGTGTTGGGATCATCTTGGCAAGACCGTTTTGGTTAGCATGGTCATTCTATTGGAGTTATTGTAGATTCATCATTTCTCAATTTCCACTATGATTTGGTGTTGGAAGCATAGTCGTTCGGTGTCACCACGGTCATTCTAGGGTCTTTTCATGCACTTTGAGCTTCAATCTTTGAGATCCATGGACTCCTTCACTTAAGCTTTACCCTTGGACACTAGGATTAGGTTGGGGAGCTCTAGGGCCTTCTTTGGACTCCTCCATGAGTGAGGAATCCTAGAACACCTTCCTTCTCTCATGTCCATCCAATGTGTGATCCAAGTATCTGAATAAATGCAAAGAGTATCCATAAGTGCATTTGATATGAAACCATTTACTAGGGGAAATAACTTGCAATATAACATGTTTAGATGTGATTAAAATGCAAGAAGACACAAGATGAAACCCTAATATGTGACACATCACCACCAAAAACTTAAAACATAATTGTCCTCAAGTGTGCTCCAACTTAATATCTCTTTTAGTTCATTCAAGAAAAATGTGATCATGATGTTATTTGGCTATAATGAGCTCACATGTGAAATTAGGCATGCAATACACTACTCTCTATTCATATACCATTTTTAAATGTGAATCAATCATGGAGTACAAAATCTTCAAATATGGGATGCTAACCAAACATGTAAGTGATACAATTTTCATAAAGCTCTAGGTAAACTGTGTCATTCATGACATACAATTAAATGGTTAGAGTTGTTGTTTGACTTGCTAGAGCTACATCATACACTTCATTCCACCTCTTCATGAAACATTTGACTTGTGTAGGGGTGGCAGGGCTAGAGTTGATATACCCTAGCCCTACTAAGCATAAAAAGAGAAGAAAGGGTTATGGAAGGGACTGAGGTGCTATTACATAGGAGAACTCATTTTTTTTTCTTTTCTTTTATTGAGAGGCTACTACATAGAGTCATCCCTTACTTCCTTTTATTTTTCTTTTTATCTTCCCTATATGTAAGGATGGCACATGGTGACAACAGTGAAGCGGGGTGATGTAGACATGGACACCCCAAACTTTTGAAGGGTGACCAAGGATATTATGTGCACTTTTGGCTTCATTTCATTAGGCGGAGAGGCAAGATGATGATATAATAAATGTCGGGTCAAAGAGGGGTCATGGATAGTGAGGATCTATGTATGGTTTCATTCAAGCAAGCTAATCTCTACGACATTCACCAAACAAACAAACCATGCATAAAATGAATAATATAGTAGATTACACTCTTTTCACATGGAGTACATAATGCCAAGAGCTCAAGGCTTGCAAGGTTCACATTTTTAATCAAAAATAGTAACTACTTGTGAGAGGCTTGGAGCACGTGCAAAATTTCATCATAGGGCTCACTTATCCAAAAACATCATAAACATGTTGCTAT
Organism: Alisma plantago-aquatica; assembly: GCA_963693085.1. Taxonomy (NCBI): domain Eukaryota; kingdom Viridiplantae; phylum Streptophyta; class Magnoliopsida; order Alismatales; family Alismataceae; genus Alisma; species Alisma plantago-aquatica. Next base: position 794,977,303 of record OY856414.1, on the reverse strand, counting down.
CATTCTAATCATCCACATCACAATAGATAAATATTTAGTTGAAATGCACCATTGGGAAAGGGATTCAAATTTGGGCAAGATTGGGCAAAATGGTGCAAAATTGCATTCAACCACATCTAAACCTTCATTTAGGAGATAAAAAGCACAAAGCAAGCAAATTCTAACTAAAATTACCAAAAATCTATATGAAATGCAATGTTTGACATGGAATGGCATGACATATTTTTTTTAAAATTACATAAAAGATGCATGAAATTCAACTACATGATATGCATGTATGTAAGAAAGCACACAAATAATGAATAGATAGGTATAAGAGTTAGTTTTACTATTTGACCATCTTGAGCAAAAATTTAATCAACGAACATATAGGAAAATGGGGTAAAGCATGGGATTACCGCCCTACCACCCCAAATTTAAACCATATTGTCCTCAGCATGAAATAGAAGTTTTTGATGACATGCTAGAGGGCATGGAGTCGTGTTAGATTATTTCCAAGAGGGGAGAGATATCTCAAGGTGTCCAAGGAGCAGGGAATATCCACCAGGTCCGTCTTGTGATGACAACCATTTTGGTTTTCTAGCACCACTACCGTGTTGTGTAGAATGGATATGCTAGTCGCCATCCTATAGCTTTTCTATTGATTTTCAATTTTATATTCAATTTCAATTTTTTCCTTGGTGATATCATCCATGCATCATCCTCCTTCCAATCAAAGTACCTATCCTGACATGATTCACAAACAACAAAACATCAAGTATAGTGTGTGTGTGTTTCTTGGAAAAAACAAAAACAAAAGTATAACAAAACAAAAGAGGTTTTGAGAACAAAGATCTCAAACTGATGTGGGTTGCCTCCCACTAGCGCTAAGTTTATTGCCTTCATCCATGCTTGATGTTCCTCCATCCATCATTCATTCACTAGGAAGGTGATCCTATCTTCATCATCGACAATCTTCTCAAAAAATTTCAACTCATGATCTTTATCCCCTTCGGGATCATCATCATAGATCTCACAAGAATGGTCCTCATCAACAAAACCTTTTAGCTCGGTCAACATACTCCCTTTAAGAAGCTTCCCCTTTATCTTCTTCTTGAAGCTGTGTAATCCCTTATGGAAGTTCAAATAAGTTGGGATTTGATTGATGATGTCAAGCAATGGAGTGAGCACCTTAATCTACCTTAAGGCCTTCAAAATTTTCATACTTATCCTTGCCTTTCCTTGAGGAACGGGTCTTCTAAGACATCTAAGAGAGGGGGTTCAATCATAGTGAAAACTTTAGAATCTTGACAAATCACATTGAGATGTCTTGGATCATGGGTTGGGGTACTTGGTGGTGTTATATTTAACAATGTTGGGACACATGATATTATCCATTAAAAAACTAGTGGGACACTTGGTGTTATCTCCTCAAACAATGGTAGGACATCAGGTGTTATCTTATGCAGAAAAGGGGGGACAACATGAACATTAGTGCACTTATAACTCTCACTCAATTCCGAGACAAAAAGGTTTGTGATGCTCTTAGCACCTTCATAAGAACTTTCTAGCAATGATTCTCTGTCATGATCTTTGGCCACTTTCTCCTTTACCTTCATGGATTTCTCAATAACCTTGTTACCCCATATGTTAGACACCATGTTCATTTGCTCATGGGGAGGAGGGGGGATCCTAATGATGGTGGTGGTGGTGGTCTTTGATTTAGTGGGTTGGGGTTTTGGAGGATGTAGTGTGGTTGTTGTGGAGGTTGTCGTGGAGGTGGTTGGTGTTGAGGTGGTGATTTTTGGTATTGAGGTGGTGGTTGTTGGGTGTATTGGAGGTTGAATGGAGGTTGTAGTGGTGGAGGAAAGTATGGGTTGAAGGGTCCTTGATATTGTTGCAAGGTTGTCACTTGCCCTTGTGGTGGAGACTGGCCATGAAAGTTCCACCACAAGAAGAATCAACCAATGTTTGACCCTATTGGTAGAGGCTAGTGTAGAATGATTGAACCAACTGTCATATGGGGACCTCGTGATGTGGGCAATTCGCAACATCTTTTGGAACCTCTCCCATGTATCATGAAATTGCTGATTATCCTTTTGGCTGAATAAATCAATGTGTCTCCGCATTTGAGTTAGCTTATCTATGGGGTAGAACTTCTTCAATAAGTCATTTTTCACAGCCTCCCAAGTGAGAAGCTCTGCCTTGGACAAATACCATTCTTTCACCTTGTCCTTGAGGGAAAATGTAAATAGAGTACGTCGAATCAAGTGATTCACAGTGGTGGGAGTGCAGAAAGTGTAGAATGTCTCCAAGAAAGCATCAATGTTGTGGTAGGGATTCTCATTCTTGAGCCCATAGAAGGTGGGCAAGAGTCCAAGAAGAGCGGGAGGAATGGAGAATTGTTCCCCTGGAATTTGATCTACCCTTGTGGCAATTGATGGAACATAGTTGTCGGGCATGAAGTAATCATGCAACGGCTTGGGAGGTGGAGGACCTAGAGGGCCTCCTCCTCATGGTTGTGAGCATGCCTATCTCCCATCTCAGCCTCTTGTTTTGGCTTGCACCAATTTTGATGTCGTATTCTTCCTATCTCAGGATCATCTAGGAGTGATTCAATAGACAACAAAAAACGTTCAAACATGCACAACTATCACATGCACACGTCACAATCAATTAAAAGAAGCTATGTTAGAAGATAGTTATGCAAGACTAAACAAAGAATAAATAATAGCAATGATGAGGGTAGTAGGAACAAATCAAGAAAAAACTTACTAGCTAAGCAAATGACCTCTATCCCTAAAAATGAAGCCATAAAGCTTGGTGTGTTTTTCCCAAGTTACACACAACTAGGTCTTTTGATATTTTTAAGACCCTAAGATGGACTAGCTCTAATACTTGAAACACTAATCCTCTAGCGTACATGATTATATTATAGTATAGGTAAGCGACAACATAGGGGTCGGCCATAGGGAGAGAGGGGGAAATTAGATTTAGGTTAGTTTTGGCTAGGTTCCTAAAGCGGAGTCTAGGGTTCAAGGGTTTGATTGGGATTTGTTTGATTACATTAAGGATGAACAAGCAAGAAGTTGAAGGGAACAATCAATCAAAACCTAAGTTAACCTTAGGAAAATTGAATTCTAATTATTAATAAAGGCAACTAAGCAAGAAGAGAGCAATTAAGACTAAGAAAAGCAAAGGAAGAGCTACACTTCATTAACTATCAATTTAGGTAACTAGGACAATTAAGGAACTAGAATAGCACTTAACTATTTAAGATTAACAAAAGCAAGCACCAAGAGGCACTACATACACTAGCAAGACCTAACTCTCAGGAGAAAAGCAACCAACTAAAAAGGCAATTAAAGCAAGTAACTAAGCAAGAATGAACTAGCAAGAGAGTAGAATGGGGTTTAAAGAAATTAATGGAGGTGTGGGTTGTTTGGAGGAATTTAACTAGATCCAAGTTGGGGGGTCATAACATGCATATTCTATCCATTCATTCTAGATTGTTAAACCAAACAAAAAGATAAATGCTATAGAATTACCCTAAGCTACTAGTTGGTCAAGGGTGGTATAAGGTGTGTGAAGGGGAACTACACTTCTACACACCCTATCCAACCTTAAGAGGCTGAACTGGACTAGGGATTAGGTGAAATTCTAATAGGATCTAGCAAGTCTAGGTTTCCATAGTAGGTGTTCGTAAGGCAACTGGTAGTCAAGGGTAGGAATGGAGAGTGGAGGTAAGGGTGTTTCATCTCACATAATTCATCATCTAGATTTTAGGAAACTCCTAGGTAATTGTACTAAGTACTCCCACACTAGCTACTTAGATCTTACACATAGAAGTAAGAGAGGGGATATACATGTGGGAAAATAGGGTGCCATATAGGGATCCACTAGTCATACCTAGGAGAAATCCCTAAGATAGCCTCATACAAGCCATTATCCCCTAGAATCTAAGTGGTTTCAAGCACACATCAATAAGGTATCCATGTTTTTAAGCACAAACCACAATAATTAATATGGGAAATAAAATAAAAAGTGGAAGATGTTGGATCTAGGGCTCTAGAGGGGGTGAATAGAGCTTTAAAATTCTCCCCCAAGAATAGTTAAACCTTAAAATTATATCAATTAGAACCAAATGCTAAACTCAATTTGAAGTTCTATCTAAACAAGCATAGCAAGGATGAGAGAGATTGAAACAAACACTTGAACAATGTGGTTAGAGTGGTTCCAATCTCCAACTAGGAGACCATCATTCCACTACCTAGAGAGGTCAACCTCTAGGACTTTGCAAACCATGTGTACCTATATTCCATTATAAGAGATACAAGAAGACCGCCATATATCCAAGGACTTCCCTATTCAAGACAAGAGTCTTTCACCTACACAAGGACTTACCCACTTGATCAAGATGTCTTCAGCCTTCACTAAGGACTTACCCACACTTGCATCAAGTATTTGGCCTCACATAATTTACCCACTCTTCTTGAATCTTCCGCCTTGTCCTTCTCCTTGACTTGGAGAAGATCTTCACACCTTCTTCAACTTTGAAGAAGAGTAGAAACTTCTCCTTCACTCGGAGAAGATGACTTCAACTTTTGCTCTTTGAGAAAGGGGATTGGGAATATGGAAGCATTGAGATCTTTACAAGATAACATTGAGGTATCTCTCTCACAACATGCCTAACTCACTCATAATCACTAAATGCTTTGTAAATGAGAGAGAGAAAGGGGCTCAAAGGGTTTTAGCACACTCAACTATAGAAAGGACCAGGGATAGCGTGAATGAGCAATCTTGGAATGAACTCCAATAGGTCTTATATATAACTGGGGTGTTCCTTTGAGTGTCAGATCACTTAAGAATGAAAATAACGATTTTAAAACTTGCAACATATCTATTTTAATTTTTAACAACTATCCAATAGTTAGAATCACCTTTTCTGCATTTCCGTACAGTACATTCAGTCGAGTTCAATTACAGATAAATCGACCGATCCACTAACTAACAAAGTCAATTTTCAAACTATCAGTCGAGTTTGTCCTGGGAAAACTTGACCGATCAGTCAAAATCAGTTTCAGTGAGTCGATCGATCGAGTTCTTTGAGTGTAGAACTCGATCGATTGATCCATTTCCAATAATCCATCACTTATCGGTCGAGATTCAAACTCGATCGACAAAGTTGTTGTGACAAATTTTTCAAAATGATTTTTGAGTGATCAAATGTTGGAATTAAGTGTCCCTGATTTTTTTCTCATCTTAGTTGCAAGTCATATCATCAATACAAATGATTACAAATTTATTCTAAGGTGGTTTGGAATGATTTCCCAAATTGCACATTTGCATTGTTTTGATTTGAACTTGGACAAGCTAGGGCTTGTGTAATTTGATCCTTTTCATGTACCTAAAGCCTAAAATCAATCTTAAACAAACATATTAGATACATATGAATGGAATGGTTAAGACATTATCAAAATATGGACAATGTATAACTCGTAAGTCAACATTCTCCCCCTTTTTGACAATGACAAATCATTCCTCAACATATTAAAAAGGATAAGTAAACTTATACCTTGGCCTTGTGAATTGCAAGGGGATTCATTATTTTAACGATGTGAATTGCTCCCCCTCAATCTGTGCTCACTCTTACCTACATAGTTAGCATTTCTACACAAAGCTATATAACATATATACAACATGGTCTCTTAGCAAGTCACATGATAAAACTTATATTAGACAAGAAAAATGATCACATTGGCAATAAAAGCAATATGGTTGAGCTTCAAAACATTGAACTTCTCTCCCCCTTTTGGAATTATAAAAAAGACAAGGGGTGTAGAAGAGAACAAAGAAAATGGGTCTTCTCTAAGCACAACAAAAATATCCAACCACAAGGTAAAACTTGCAACCTCATAACACACATCAGACAGTCACGAGAGAGAAACAAGAATCTGTGTCATAGTTAAAATATGGGTAACATACCACCAACTCATGAGATATAGTCAACCAGGGAGTAAGGGTACATATGATTAAGATTACAACACTGAAAGCATGTTCTCAAAACAACTGCAAGCCAAATCGATGAAAAAACAACATGATGATACAAATAGTACATACCAAATAATGTACCCAAATGTTTTTAGTACAAAATAGTCTAGAACGATATATATGATCAACATCTAAATACTAAAAACTAAAACATCTAAACATATAGGCTATCTAAGTCCAAGGGGTCATCATCATTGACATCATCATCAGAGGCTTCAGACTCATAGTCATCATCTCCATCTGAAGGCGCAACAGAGGCAACAACTTCATCTTCATCACTAGATGCACCAACAAAGCCATCATCAGAACCATATGAACCATCCTCACCATCATCTTCATACGCCTCCTCATCAGCAGTAACAACTTCCCCATCAGCTTGGTCCTACATCTCCTCATCGGTAGAAGGACCAAAACCATGATCGAGCCACTTGGCATTCTGCTCACCCCAAGACATGCCAAGGTCATGCAATTCTTGGTCTTGAGGAAATGTGGGAGCAAAGGTGCCAAGTCCTGCAAGCAAGGTAGCTATAGGGCTATCAGGGAGAGGTAGAACTCTAGGGGTAGATTCACCAACAACAGAGGGTGTAGTAGCAGAAGTAGTAGGTGGAGGTATAGGGTAGAAGTGATTATATGCATAGGATGCATACTCACTACCTGGGAAGGGCTGGTAGGTAGGATAATGATGGGTGCAAGATATATTCATGGTAGACATGATAGAACAGAGGTCCTGATGCAGATGCTCTTGAAACTGAAGGTTATACGCCTGCTGATGCATCATGTAACCCATGAGGGCTTCATTTGATACATTGAACAAGGCGCATGCTGGTTGGGATGGCTGAGGAGGTGGAGGTGCCTGGGTGGAGGTAGAGACTCTAGGTGTGGTAGAGGAAGGGGTAGGCACGTTTTTCTTTGGTCTCACTGATACAAACTCCTTTTCTAGTAGGTTTGTAATGAAGATCATGAAAAAGAGACTTTCCAGTTGCAGATTGAAAGAGACCACAAATCAGGGCTAGGTAGGGTGGGTGGGTACCTCGGGTGTTGTTGGTTATTTACACTAACGAGTTTCAATCATAAGAATGATCTTTTACTCAACTAGCTATATCCCGCAAGTATACGAGAGTAGTTGTAGTCGAGGTCGAACACAAGGAGCGTTGGTTAGTTAGGCGCAAGAGTTATGATTTTCAATAATCTATATCATTGTACATAAGATGATTGGATTAGAACAATTAAATTATAGATTTAAAACAAAATAGTAAATTATCACTTAAGAAAGGTTAAGATACAGATTTGGAAGGATCTTAGACTTGAGATTTCACTATCACATCATAGATTATATTAAAATATGAATTTAAACATGTTAATTAACTTGCAAAGGAGGTTTGTAGTCATCACTCACCTCCCGGTGAATAATGACGATTCTAACTCCATACATCACTCTCGTGCATGTATTTCATTTTGAATCACAAACCTTGCTCCTCAACTTAATCCCAGCCACTCTCGCGGTCAAGGACAAGTTGCCAAAAGAGTAACACCATACTCTCAAACACATCTTCTCAGATTATGAAAGAAAGCATAAAACATGCAAGTATGATGGCCAATCACACAAATAAGCATTTCAGATCTGAAACAACTCTTGGAACATGCAAGAAACTAACATTTAGTATGAAATTCATATGTTCATACAAGCTATGACACGGGAGTTACTCTCCCATGTCCAAGATTTGGATTCTACTCATCCATGATCATGTATTGCAGAAATGCTACAGAATTTTCAGAGTTTAATATGGTTTAGAGAAGGAAAAGCTAGGAGAATTGAAAGTGTAACCCAAGAGAAGTAGAATTCCATCTTGGGGACAAAATTCCACTCCTAAAGCTGCTCCAAAACGGACTGGCTCCTCTCCCGAGAAGCTGTATGAAGTTGGGGAAGCTTGGCTGCACCTTGGACAAGACAATGGAGAAGAAGAAATGGACTCCTTTCCCAAGAAACCACCCTTGATCTCCTCAAAATCGCCCTCCTCTCCTATAGGCTTGCTCTGGGATGAGGGAACGTTCATAAATGATCGGGCATAACCGCCCATTAAGTTCCCACTTCGTTTTAAACAAAAAATCATATTTTTCAAAATGTTGAAACTGCCAGGTGCACCCAAAGTGCACGGCGTGCAACTTTCTAAAAACTTTCAATTTGCTCCAGAATGCAATGTGCACGGCGTGCATTGAAGAAATGCACGCCGTGCAACTTTCCAGAAACTTTTAGCTCCCACTTGCATGGAGTGCGATGAAGAAATGCACATCGTGCAATTTTCTAGAAACTTTCAACTCCCAGGTGCATGCCGTGCAACTTTCCAGAAACTTTGGTCTGCTTGATGCTCCCAGGTGCACGATGTGCACTTGGCTGTTCTGGGCTGTTGTATATTCTGCTCATAACTTTCAGCGTGTAGGTCCGAATTACATGCCGTAAAAAGTGGTATTTGTATAGTTTCGAACCGAAAAACATGTAGATACTTGAGGAGTGATCCAATAAGAGATAATATGATATATTCCTCATCATTTCATTGCAAAATATAGTACCTACAATCCAAACCATGAGACAAGTAAGAATAGCTAAAATATAGAATCTAGCATGAATGAGAGTGATAATTGAGTCAAAATAACATGGATATGCAACCAAACATGATCCAAAAGATGATATGATTTGTACACATCAAATCCCCCTAAGATTAAACCATTGCTTGTCCTCAAGCAAAAAGAGCATAGAAACATAAATGAAGAATTGTCAAGTTCATGAATAGATCAAATGAAATGAAAGATGTGTATAAGACCAAACCAACCATAATCAACATGTTTATGCTCATAGCCATCAATTCAACTTAAACACCCAAGAAAGATATTTTTAGTTCAGCAGGGGTGGTCACAATTAAATAAATCAATCAATTAAACAACACTAAGTAGAATTTGGATGACCAAGCCAAGCAATTAGTGAGTGTGCAACTCAAACTCTCAACTATTAAGGATACAAATGATGAAATCTTAGTTAAAATTGACAATTTTTGTAGTACTCTCCTTCATTCCCAAAAGTGACATGATAATGGATTATGGGTTCTGACACTCGGCTGCTAATGTAGGCTTATGCACACGTGGAATGTCGGTTGGGGTATTTTACCCTCTTTTAAGACATACCACCTAACCATCGTGGCCAGATCGGACTTACACTAGGCTAGCATGATATGTGGGCAGTTTAGCCATCTTTTATGGGGTATAAAGATGAGATAAGCCAAAAGAAATTTTAAAATTTTTCCAAAACATAGGAGAGTAAACTAAATTGCAACATTAGCTAGATTTCATTCATTTGTTTTGATTTTTTTTCATTGAAAGAGTGGTTGAAAATGCACTAAGAGCTTGACAAGGGCATCACGTATTCCAAATGATGTTGTAAAGTTGATTTACTCACAAAATTTGAAACCATTACATGTGTGAAGCAATCAAGGATGTGAAAGATGAATTTTCAGGCTAGAAGCATAAACCAGAGTTAAGCACATGTTGATGGCCAAAAGGTTTCATTTGATGAATGCATGCCTTTTACAATTTCTCCAAATGATATTTCTAATCAAAAGAGGACAATTAGTTAAACATAGGAGTTCTATCCACATATAAAAGATAAACCTCATATCATACTAGATTTTCCACAAGAAGAGCAGAATTGAAAACAAAAGACTGAAATGTGAACACAAAACAAAAGCAATTGACAAGAAGCAAATAACATGAAAGGGAAAAGCTAAAAGAATTAGGTTACCATCTGGTTGCTCCCCCCTAAGCTTGAAATATGCAGTGTCCTCACTGCATAAATCAAACTAAAAAGGTTGCAACCGGGTACCTCATCATGGTGGAAACATCAAAGTCCATGGAGGACCGGTGCTCTGATTTGCAGCTGGAAATTGTTGTGCTAAAGATTTATGCCTCCTTACAATTATGTCCTTGATTTTGGGCAAGCGAAAGCACCCATGAGATGTAGCAAGAATAGTCTTTTGTATGCCAATACTATTTGTCTTTTCATTCTCCTTTGAAGCATCATCAAAATATGAGTTGGGAAGAGTGTTCTCATTATAAAGCAATGTGTCATCTAGAATGTGAGGAGGAAGGACATGTGGCTTGCTTGAAGAATCAACATGTAGAGCATGTGTTGTAGCTTTCTCCCCTTTAGTTGAAACTTCATAATCATCATGGATATCAACATCATCATACCTTGAAGGATATACTTCTATGACAACACCATTCTTCAATGTCACTGGCCTGAAATACGTAGGATTCATCTCCGGTGGACTAGGCAAGAAAGGTGGAAATGCTTCTTTGCTAGAAAGAGCTTGCTGGGCAATTTGTTTCTCCAAGATGTGTGCATGAGTGGCAATATCGTCCACCTTAGAAGAGAGTTGGCAAATGGCACCCTTCATTGATTGTCTTTGTTGATGGAACTCCTCATTTTGCTACATTTGAGCTGAAATAACTGTTGCAAGCATGGACTCTAATCTAGAAGTTATTTGTGGTTGTTGTGGTTGAATGAAATCTGGGTTTGCATTACTGTAGAAGCCCGGTGGAGTGTAGCCCATTGGAGAATAAATAGAAGCAGCATAACATGTAGAAGATGAGTGTCCAAGCAACCCACATGCATCACAAATATTGTTGGCTGTTTGAATTAGTTGTGTGCTTAGATTCTCGAACCTTTGTGATAAAGTGTCTATCCTTGCTGCAATCAAGTCTATAACATCAACCATGTGATCTTCCACTTGCATTTCAGAAGTAGTATGTGAAAAGGATGGGTGGTATCTTGTAGCTGAACTCTATTGGCAATGATTTGCTACCATATCTTCAATAATAGCATAGGCTTCTCTATAAGATTTATTCATTAGAGCTCCATTTGCAGCTGCATCAATAGACATCCTTGTATTGTAGCACAAACCATTGTAGAAAGATTGCAATAGAAGCCAATTTCTTAGACCGTGATGTGGAAAAAGATGTTGAAGATCTTTGAACCTCTCCCATGTATCATACAAGGTCTCTCCATCCCTTTGAGAATAATTGATGAGTTGACTCCTTAGCTGCAAAGTTTTGCTAGGTGGAAAATATCTTGCCAAAAAGACCTTTAGAAGCTCCTCCCAAGTGCCGATTGACTTCTTTGGCAAAGTATAGAGCCATGCCTTGGCTCTATCTCTAAGAGAGAATGGAAAAAGAATTAGCTGTATCCCATCAGTAGGAACACCATATATCTTTATGGTGCTTAGCAACTGCAGAAATTCAGCAATGTTGAGGTTTGGATCCTCCATTGGTGTCCCTCCAAATGCATTCAGCTATAGCAATTGTATGATGGATGGGCTGATAGAAAACTCATCTGCCTCAAATTTTGAAATATTAATAGGCCCACTCATGTGCATTGCAGCTGTACCAAAGTAGTCCTTAAGAGGAAGGTCATCCTCCTTGATTAGTTCTTCATGTGGATCCAGAGGATTAGGTGGATGTGGCGTACATGGTGGTGGTGTATTTGGTATGGATGAAGGTGGTGAATATGAGGGTGTGGAAGAATGTGGCATGGATATTGGTGGTATATATGATGGCGGTGAATTAGGTGTGATTGATGGTGGTGTGGATGAAGGATGTGTGGATGAGGGTGGGGTATATGATGGTGACATGGATGATGGTTGTGTGGGTTGTAATTCCTCCATACATGTTTGAGTTTCACTCCTTCTTTCTCCATGAGGGCTGCAAATGATGTGTTCATTTTCTGAATGTAGATATATGCACGGTTCAAGGATCTTTTTATGAACACCCCATATGCTCCTGCAAATAAATAAGGTGAGTGAGATACAAAAACAAACATGGAAGATACAACAAATTATGATGATCATGATGAATTATGATTTATGGATATGATGGTGGATATGAAGGTTGTGATCTAGTCTCATTTACTTATCATCAACTCTTACTCTAACAGGAATATCGATGCTCCCTGGCAACGACGCCAAAAACTTGTTGGTTATTTACACTAACGAGTTTCAATCATAAGAATGATCTTTTACTCAACTAGATATATCCCGCAAGTATACGAGAGTAGTTGTAGTCGAGGTCGAACACAAGGAGCGTTGGTTAGTTAGGCGCAAGAGTTATGATTTTCAATAATCTAGATCATTGTACATAAGATGATTGGATTAGAACAATTAAAGTATAGATTTAAAACAAAACAATAAATTATCACTTAAGAAAGGTTAAGATACATATTTGGAAGGATCTTAGACTTGGGATTTCACTATCACATCATAGCTTATATTTAAATATGAATTTAAACATGTTATTAACTTGCAAAGGAGGTTTGTAGTCATCACTCACCTCCCGGTGAAGTAATGACGATTCTAACTCCATACATAATTCTCGTGCATGTATTTCATTTTGAATCACAAACCTTGCTCCTCAACTTAATCCCAGCCACTCTCGCGGTCAAGGACAAGTTGCCAAAAGAGTAACACCATACTCTCAAACACATCTTCTCAGATTATGAAAGAAAGCATAAAACATGCAAGTATGATGGCCAATCACACAAACAAGCATTTCAGATCTGAAACAACTCTTGGAACATGCAAGAAACTAACATTTAGTACAAAATTCACATGTTCATACAAGCTATGACATGGGAGTTACTCTCCCATGTCCAAGATTCGGATTCTACTCGTCCATGATCATGTATTGCAGAAATGCTACATAATTTTCAGAGTTTAACATGGTTTAGAGAAGGAAAAGCTAGGAGAATTGAAAGTGTAACCCAAGAGAAGTAGAATTCCATCTTGGGGATGAAATTCCACTCCTAAAGCTGCTCCAAAATAGACTGGCTCCTCTCCTGAGAAGCTGTACGAAGTTGGGGAAGCTTGGCTGCACCTTGGATAAGACAATGGAGAAGAAGAAATTGACTCCTTTCCTAAGAAACCACCCTTGATCTCCTCAAAATCGCCCTCCTCTCCTCTAGGCTTGCTCTGGGACGAGGGAACGTTCATAAATGACCTGACATAACCGCCCATTAAATTCCCATTTCATTTTAAACAAAAACTCGTATTTTTCAAAATACTGAAACTTCCAGGTGCATGTCGTGCACCAAAAGTGCACGGCGTGCAACTTTCCAGAAACTTTCAATTTGCTCCAGAATGCAATGTGCACGGCGTGCGTTGAAGAAATGCACATTGTGCAACTTTCCAGAAACTTTTAGCTCCTAGTTGCATGGCGTGCGATGAAGAAATGCACACCGTGCAATTTTCTAGAAACTTTCAACTCCCAGGTGCACGCCGTGCAACTTTCCAGAAACTTTGGTATGCTTGATGCTCCCAGGTGCACGGCGTGCACTTGGCTGTTCTGGGCTGTTGTGTATTCTGCTCATAACTTTCAGCGTGTAGGTCCGAATTACATGCCGTAAAAAGTGGTATTTGCATAGTTTCGAACCCCAAAACATGTAGATACTTGAGGAGTGATCCAATAAGAGATAATATGATATATTCCTCATCATTTCATTGCAAAATATAGTACCTACAATCCAAACCATGAGACAAGTAAGAATAGCTAAAAATATAGAATCTAGCATGAATGAGAGTGATAATTGAGTCAAAACAACATGGATATGCAACCAAACATGATCCAAAAGATGATATGATTTGTGCACATCAGGTGTTCTTCTCAGAGTCAAAGCAGGTCATGTGGTGGAGAACATATCTAGACTACTTGACTCTAATGTTGTTTAGAAGGCAAAACATAATCACTGTGTTATTCTCTACAATTTCAGTTCAATTTTTCTTGGGGTGAATATTGCAGTTGAATACCAGAGTGAGAATGTGGTTTTTTAGGTCTAGGGTAGAGGTAGGTAGGGTGGACTTCTTCCTATAGAGAAACCGAGGCTTCTTCAAGAATTTGGGTATGTCAAGGAGAGTGATATCATATTTCTTGTGGAAGGCCTTGAGGTCTAGGAGGTCAAAATGCTCAGGGTAATCCTTCCTCCATGTGTCAGTTACCTCAGTAGTAGAGAAAAAGATATTCAAGGTATCTTCTAAGATTTTGAACTTGTTATCGGTAATCATGGAAGTAAGAACCACTTGAGTATTTGGCGGGGGTATAAGAGTGTCGTAATTCCATGAAAAATTTGCATAGAACTCATGAACTGCCTTAGTGCTTGTGATGGAGTTGTTATAGCACTGGCATTTGACACTCAGGGTTGATACATGATGATCATACAACAGCTCATGGACCTCATCTATGACCTTTTATCTAAGCAGAACAGGCTCAAACAAGGTCCAAAAAGGAAAGGGGTTCCTAGAAGGATCTCCTTGTACCTATTTAGAGCTTCGTTAGAGACAAAGAAGGTATCATCATAGGGAATGAGTGAGAGTTGGAAGAGGAAGAGGGAACTCCTACAGGGCCATCTCTCTTTCTCCCATTAGAAGCCATGGAGGTGAGATAAGAAAGAATGAGAGTTGAAACACGAGAGGATCACCACCTAGGATCGTATAACCACCTAGGTTTGACAGGTAAAGGAGCTAGGAAGGCCAAATGAGGGCAGGCTAGGTCTAGGAGAAGGAAGGTCGAGGCTAGGGTTGAGAGCTTGAGAGAGATAGAGGAGGAATCAGTCGATTTTTCTCTAGGAGGGAGAAAAATCGGCCAAACCTTACTTAAGTGTTGCTCCAGTCCGGCCATCAGTCGAGTTTTGAGAAAAGGAAACTTGATCGAATGCCTTTCTTCAGAATCTCTCAGCCACCAATCGGTCGAGTTTGCAACTCGACCGATAGAAAGTCTGCTGTCCCAAAATTAAAAATCTAAATTTCTAGCCATTTGAGTGCTAATTAAATTTATTTTTCTAGTCCATTTTGCATTTTAAATATACTTAGGCACATATCACTCATCATTGGGTACTATTTAGTAATAAAATAAGCATTTGAGAAAGATACCCAAAACAAGTGAAAAACAAGGCAAAAAGAACATGAAATTTTAGCACATTAGCAAGCAGGGGTGAACAAGATATGAGAAAAGCATATAGGATAGATAGTAACTAAGTAGAAGGCATATTAGATTCATCCAAAGCAATTATGATCATTTTTAATCTAATGAAATTAAATTTCTTTCTAGCTAGAGGTTTAGTAAAAAATGTCCGCCAACTGATTTTCTGTGTCCACACGCGTGATATAAATATCCTTTTTGACAATGTGATCACGAAGAAAATGACAACGAACCTCTATATGCTTGGCTTTACTATGCAATATTGGATTGTAAGATAAATTGATTGCACTAGTGTTATCACAATAGACACGAGAAGCATCAAAATAAATGTTAAAGTTTTGGAGGATTTGCTTCATCCATAGAACCTGGGCACAACAACTCCCATATGCAATGCATTCAGCCTCGATAGTTGATATAGCCACTCTGTTCTATTTTTTGGAAAACTAAGACACCAAGCATGGTCCTAGGAGGAAGCAAGTGCCACTTGTGCACTTTCTATCAATCAAGAATCCTACGTAATCTGCATCACTACAGACAGTAAGAGTAAAGTCCCTTGATTTGGGATACCATAGTCTAAAATTTTCGATTTTGGATAAGTACCTCAAAATCCTCTTAACAAATATAAGATGTGATTTCTTGGGATTTGATTGAAAGCAAGCACACAAGCCAACACTAAACATTATATTAGGTCTAGAGGCAGTTAAATAAAGTAAACTTCTAATCATACCTCTATAGAGCTTCTCATCCACTTTCTCATCTTCTTCATCTTTATCAAGTTTTGTGGTGTTTGACATGGGGGTGTCCATCGACTTGGTGTTCTCCATCCCAAAGCGCTCGAGTAGCTCACTTGTGTACTTGCCTTGGTTGATGAAGTTCCCATATTTAGTTTGCTTGATTTTGAATACGATGAAGAATGTAATCTCACCCATCATGCTCATCTCAAACTCACTCTACATAAGATCACTAAACTCCTTACAAATATCAATATTAGTTCCGCCAAAAATGATATCATCAACATAAATTTGAATGATGAGAAAATAGGTAGAAGTCTATTATAGAAACAAGGTAGAATCTACTTTGCCCATGATATACCCATGATCTAACAAAAAGTTCTTTAATTTCTCATACCAAGATCGAGGTGCTTGTTTGAGGCCATAGAGAACTTTTTGCAATAGATAAACATGGTTAGATAAACTATCATGTTCAAAGCCTGGAGGTTGTGCAACATACACTTCCTCTTCAATTATACCATTCAAAAATACACTTTAACATCCATTTGATAAAGAAGAAAGTTCTTATAACTAGAAAAAGCAAGCGACGTATGAATGGACTCAAGCCTAGATACAGGTGCATATGTTTCATCAAAATCTATACCTTCCTATTGATTGTAGCCTTGATCCACTAGCCGTGCTTTATTTCTTATCACCTTGCCACTTTCATCTAGCTTGTTGCGGTAGACCCACTTGGTGTCAATGATCTTTCAATCGCATGTTCTTGGAACTAGAGTCCACACTTTTTTCTTCTTGAATTGTTCCAATTCTTCTTGCCTGGCTACGATCCATTCATCATCCCCAAGAGCTTCTTTCACATCCTTTGGCTCGAGTTGTGAAATGAAGGCTCTGTTTGCTTGTTCCTTGTGGTAGGTAGCCCGTGTCTTCACTTTTTCAGAAGGGCCATCTATGATCAGCTCTTTAGGATGATTATTTGCAAAGTGGGGAGTTGGATCTTTCTTTTCTTCATCTATCTCTTCTTTTCGAGTGGCCACCTCTTTTCCCTTTTGGGTGATGTTGAGTTCTTTGAGGATAGGAATTACTTCTTCTACAACATCATCAATATCACTATCTTTTGGAACAGGGGGTTTGAATTTTCCATTAATAGATTCTTCTACTTTAGATAGATCAACATTAAACACTCTATAAGATTGCTAGTACTTCTATAGCCAAGAAAGAAAGCCTTGTACCATTTCAGATCAAACTTGTCGAGAGAATCTTTTGTGTTCAAAACAAAACAAGGACATCCAAAAACATTAAAATACTTTATAGAAGGCTTCCTACCATGCCATATATCATAGGGGGTTTTCTTCAAGGAAGGATGTGTGAAAACCCATTTTTGCACAAAATATGAGGTACTGCCGGCTTCGTCCCAAAACTTCTTTGGAGTGTCATACTCTAAAATTACGGTCCTAGCCATTTCTTGTACTTTTATGTTCTTCCTCTCTACAACCCCATTTTATTGAGGTGTTTGAGGTGAAGAGAAGTTATACATATAGCCTGATTCTTCACAAAAATGTTCAAAAAGATCATGTTCAAATTATTCTGCATGATCACTATGGATGGAAAAAATCCGACAAGAAGCTTCATTTTCAACTCGTTTGCAAAAACTAGAGAAGACATCAAGCATATCACTCTTGGAAATGAGAAAGAAAGTCCAAGTATATATCGAGAGAAATCATCAATAATAACAAGACAATACTTGGAACCAAGAGGCGATTGAGTTCTCATAGGTCCAAATAGATGAATATGGAGAAGTTTAAGATCTCTCTTGGTGCTAAGGACTCCTTTGGATTTTAAGGAGGACTTGGTTTACTTTCCTTAGGTAAAAGTTTGAAACTCCTCATCATTTTCAAAATCCAATTTTGGAAGTCCCTTGACCAAGTCCTTTTTGCCCAACTTCTTCAATTGATGCATATTTACATGACCAAGCCTACGATGCCAAAGATAAATATCATTCAAGTTGACTACAAGGCATCTACCAACAATAGTCTTAATAGATTACAACACAGTTACATAAAGATTACCATTTCTATTTCCCTTATATATGACATGATAAGTGAGGGAATCTAGAAGTAAGCATTCAAAAGAAGTAAATAGCACAAGGTAACCATTATCACATAATTGACTAACACTTATTAAATTATGATGTAAGCCATCAACAAAGAGACCATTCTTGATACACAAGGATTCACATAAATCACCCGCACCTTTTACTTTACCTTTCTTATTGTCCCCAAACGTAATCAAACCTCCCTTTTTCCTTTTGAAATTGTTGAAATGACTTATTTCACCTGTCATGTGTTTAGTGCAACCACTATCAACAATCTATTTTCCTTTTTCCTACAAGAAAGGAAAGTGTCGATTCCCAACTCAAACTTCGAGATTTGGAGTTATCTTGGGGACCCATTTCATCTTTGGGTTGGTCCCCTTAGGTTTTTAAGGACAAGAAGTAGAAAAATGATCATCACTTTTGCAATGAGAGCAAATCGTGGGGTTCTTAGAGCTAGAAGACTCTCCAATGAAAAGAGGAGTTCTCTTACTCTTTTTCTTACCTTTGGCCTTACTCTTGCCCTTAGGTTCTCCCCCTACAAATCCCAAACCACTAGTACCACTTTGTTTGTTATAATGGTCAAGGATTTCTTTTAGGGAGTTTTTCCCTTTGAGGAATTTCAGCAGAGAGGCTCTAAGTATATGATTTTCATCAGTAACTGATATAATAGCATAAGATAAACTAGCATGAACAAGGTCAACCTCTAAATAGAGGGATTTAGTTAAATAAGAATATTTTTCAAGAGTAATGGAAGAAACATCATTACTAGGTAAAATAGGTCTAGAAGAAAAATCATTAACTTGACCAAGTAACCTAATATTTTTAGGTTTAAGCAATTGAGTTTCTTTGAGATAAACATCCCTCTCATTGTTACGAGCATCACTAATAAGCTTAAGTTCAACATTTTCAGTTTTAAGTAACTCAAGCTCATCTAGGCACTTTTGGTTGTCTTCCTTAAGAGATTCAATGTTCTTAAGATAGACACCATTCTCTACCTTAACTCCATTGTATTGGAGATCAAGATCAAGAAATTGGCCTTGCAAGGAATCAATGCTCTCAAGATGAATTTTCTCATTTTGCTCAAGAATATCAAGTTTAGCAT
Organism: Alisma plantago-aquatica; assembly: GCA_963693085.1. Taxonomy (NCBI): domain Eukaryota; kingdom Viridiplantae; phylum Streptophyta; class Magnoliopsida; order Alismatales; family Alismataceae; genus Alisma; species Alisma plantago-aquatica. The sequence continues at coordinate 794,958,336 of OY856414.1, read as the reverse complement.
ACAAATCGTCATGATTTTACCCAACCTCTTCTTTTTAGTTTTACATTTAGAAAAAGAAGAATGGGTAGTAACAAGCATGTTAATAAGAGTTTCTTTAGCAAACTCATGCAAGCTTACCTCACTTACCTCACCAATATCTTCACTTGTAGAGGCCATGAGTGCAAGGTGGCACTCTCCATCTTAATAGGATCTTGAGCCACCAGAGGATGATCCTTCCCAAGATGCATGAGCCGTGTCTTTGTGTTTCCTCTCCTTCTTGTCCTTCCTCTTGTATTTGCTATCTTTCTTGTACTCTTCCTCCTATTTGGAGTTGCTCTTGTGGTGAGACTTTCTAGCTTTAGGACATTCACTCTTGTAGTGTCCTCTTTTACCACACTTGTAGCACCTTGGAGTAGAGGAAGAATATTGCTTTCCTTTGAAGTGCTTTCCCATGGAGAAGTTGGCTTCATGCTCACTAGGGCCATCATCTTCACTAGAGAAGGAGGGAGATGTCTGAAAAATAAGTTGTTGTTGAAGGATGAGGGCCTCCACTTGATCTTTGAAAGCACTATCTTTGATCTTCCTTGCTTCTTTTTCTTCTTTCTTAGCTTCCTCTTCTTGCTTGTAAGTCTTGTCTCATGAGCTTGTAGATCGCCAATAAGCTTCTTGGTTGGAATGTCACTAAGACTTCTCACTTCTTCAATGGAGATCATCTTTGACTCCCATCTCTTTAGAAGAGACCTCAAGATCTTTGAGTTGATTGCTCCTCTATCCAAAGTGTGTCCCAAAGCAACTAGGCTATTGATGATGATGTTCAACCTAGAGTACATCTCGACAACTCCTTTCTTCCCCATCTTGAAGTTCTCTAGGAGTCTATTCAACATGTAGATCTTTACATCCTTCACTTTCTTCGTGCCCTCATAAGTGTTGTACAACTTCTCCCATATCTCATAGGTTGTATCCCATGAGGAGATTCGGTTGAACTCAGATGGAGTGAGGGTAGCATAGATGATGCTAATCACTTTGGCATTGAGCTGAGCATTTTTTAGGACTACTTCATCCCATTTTGATATAGCTCCAGTTGGCTCCTTATAGGGTGTGATCATCATCTTCCACATATCAAAGTTCATCCCTTGAATGTATAATTGCACCCACCACTTTCAATAGAGAAAGTTGGTGCCTTTGAAGACCGGGGAGCATGGAGAAGCCTCCCTCTAGGTTGAGGGAACCAAGTAGGTTCTCACCCATATTCTCGTCCCATGGGAGATTCGTTGGAGAAGATCCTTGCTCTGATACCACTTATTGGATTTAGGGCATGGGGGGTGAATAAAGCTTCAAAATTCTCCCCCAAGAATAGTTAGACCTTCATATTATATCAATTGAAACCAAATGCTAAAACTCAATTTAAAGTTCTATCTAAACAATCATATCAAAGATGAGAGAGATTGAAACAAATACTTGGACAATGTGGTTAGAGTGGTTCTAATCTCCAAACTAGGAGATCGTCAATCCACTACCTAGAGAGTTCAACCTCTAGGACTTTGCAACCCATGTATACTAATATTTCATTATAAGAGATACAAGAAGACTACCATACATCCAAGGACTTACCTATTCAAGACAAGATTCGTTCACCTACATAAGGGCTTACCCACTAGATCAAGACGTCGTCAACTTTCACTGAGGACTTACCCACACTTGCATCAAGTCTTTGACCTCACATGATTTACCACTCTTCTTGAATCTTACACCTTGTCCTTCTCCTTCACTTGGAGAAGATATTCACACCTTCTTCAACCTTGAAGAAGAGTAGCAACTCCTCCTTCACTCATAGAAGATTACTTCAACCTTTTCTCTTTGAGAAAGGGGACTGAGAAGATGGAAGGATTGAGATATTTACAACATAGCATTGGCGTATCTCTCTTACAACATTCCTAACTCACTCATAATCATGAAATTCTTTGTAAATGAGATAGAGAAAGGGGCTCAAAGGATTTTAGCACACTCAACTATAGCAAGGACCAAGGATAGAATGAATGAGCAACCTTGGAATGAACTCTAAGAGGTCCTATTTATAACGGGGGTGTTCTTTTGAGTGCGGTATCACTTAAGAATGAATAATAGCCATTTTAAAACTTGCAACATATCTATTTTCATCTCTAACAACTCTCGAATGGTTAGAATCACTTTTTCTGCATTTTCCGTACAGTACATTCGGTCGAGTTTCGATAAAGATAACTCGACCGATCCACTAACTGACAAAACCAATTTTCAAACTATAAGTTGAGTTTGTCCTGAGGAAACTCAACCGATCAGTCAAAATCAATTTTGGTCAGTGAGTCGGTCGACCGAGTTATGTGATTGTACAACTCAATCGATTGATCCATTTCCAAAAATCCATCATTGATTAGTCGAGATTCAAACTTGACCGAAAAATTTGCTGTGACAAAATTTTAAAAATGAAATTTGGGTGATCAAATGTTGGAATTAAGTGTCTGTAAAGAGTATGAAAACCAACCCTCTACTAAATATGGCAAACAAAACACCAATGAATAGTATTGGAATTTTAAACTTTGACTATATTCAATTGTATAAAGAGTACATTACAAATTTCCCAATAGAGGTGTACAATCTTTATACATACAAAAGATCTAGGTAGAGGAAGGCTAAAACTACATCAACATGTCTCCAACAAAAACAACATAGTATATAGTTAAGTCCATGTCGGAATTTTGAACTCCTTTCTCTTAGCCTTATGTTGGTTCATAATGCTTCTGATGCACACTCTGATCCTATACCTGGTAGGTTGGGATCACCCAGCAAGAGGAGAGAAAAGTATGTGCCAAGCAAGATAAATAAGGATAATTATAAACTACAACATTGCATAATAAAAGATTCACTATACTAAGAGAGTCAAAAGTATGAGGAAAGTAATCAAATAAGAAATAAGAATTCTGCCATAGTTCAACAACAATAATAATCATCATAGCATGAACGATATCATGACACAAAATAAACAAATGCAGGGTGAGGCACCTACCAGACCTCAACTGATAGGTGAGGGAGAGTGGTCACATTCTCGAACACCTACAAATATATATCATACGAGGAGAGTGGTCACATTACTCGGGAGACAATGATCACATTCCCCTAGGGTGAAATTACACATGCCCTCGATGGGTGGTTTGTACTCATGTGCACTACATTGTTATTTGGCCAATAATACATCATGCTGAATAATTCACTTGACAGTAGTGAAAATATAAATAATATTGCATCATAGAAAATGGGGTTTCACAACCCAAGAAGTAATCCAAATAAATAAGCCAACTATGGCAATAGAGATTCAAATCAAATAAAAGAGCCAAAGAAAGGCAATAGAAAGATTCCAAGGCTAGCACATGCCTCATTAGGAATTTAGGACTGGATAAATACCCAACTGAAGGATAAGTGTACAAGATTTCACATTCATAGGTTTGCACATATATCATAGGGTTCAATACATAAATAGGGTCCACATACCTTATTGTAGATTCATATTAACACTTTCACCATTTGGATTGTATCCAAATCCACTTTATCCTAGTTACCAATATTTCACATGGATTAGATTTTATAAGCATAAAGTATATAGAAAGATACCAATTTTGAACCTTATATTAAAACCTTCAATTTAGGACTCAAAACCTAGACCAGACAATTAGTTAGACTTCATTGATTAAGAAAACATATTTAATTTCCCAATTTGGAGTTAAAATGAATTAATAACATATTTTAGAACGTTTTATATAATCAAAATTGGTATTCAAGATAAACATTGAAAATGAATTAGAATCAAGACTAAAAAACCACAAATTAGGATTCTACATGAAAAATTCTTTCCAATGACTATTTATTCGCATTTTTCTGACAAGGCATAGATTTAATATGAATTAAACTATATCGACCAATCAGAATTCAAGAAAATACCACATAGGCAATAAAAGCTTGCAAAGCGCGGGGCGTAGAGGTCGGGCCCACACTGACTTAGGCCAATCAAATTTGGCCCTATCAACCGATCTGTGCTCACGTGACTTTGATCAACTGAGACTGAGTGAAGGGGCGAGATTACCAAAATGCCCTTGCGATATAAATGGTTCAAGTAAAATTGCACGGTTACTAGAGTCATTCAAATGTATTAATAAACTGTGATGAGAAATCAAAACAGGATGCCAAATACCACTATTGCCCATGTTTGATGAATTGGCTAATTAAAAGGGCATGGCTACCCTGGTCATTCCATGAACAGGCTTCTTCCAACCGTGCCATGGCGATGGAGCAGTGACCTGGAGGTCTGAACTCATGGCTCCAAATTGCCATCATCACGAGATAACTCCAAACAGAGATCGGCAACACCCTCCCCAAGTTCCCACAGTCATAGGAGATACAAAACATGATCTCGCATGCCCAAGAGCCATGGAACCAAGCTTCAACATGACTAGAACGGAGGAGCTCATTTTCTGGAAAACCACCAAGAAAGCACAACGCAAAAAGAAATTGAAGTCGGGGACACCTTCGCGGAGTCAAGGTGAGTAGAAGCACATCTTACCACGATCAGAGAAGCATCGAGGTAGAGAAACACCAGTCATTCGGTGAGGTCAAGAATCGACTATAGGTTAGAGCATCTCAGTCAACCTGGGAGCAAACGAGAAGAACTGGGGTGAAGGATAAGAGGTCGGGAAGCTTACCATGTCATCAGTTGCACTGAAAGTGGCAGAGAGCTCGGTGATAGTCGTGGAGCTCGCCGGAGTGAAGAGTGAGTAGGTCAGGGGGTTTTGGGGTAGCATGGAACCAATTGTAAGAGGAGGAGGGGAGCTCGTGGCTTGGGGGAGCTTTCCCCAGCCTTAAATAGGCAAGAGGAGGATTCTAACCCCCCTCTGTACAATTACGACAGCGAAGAGGAGAAGCCCCTAGTTGGGTGTTTCATGCTCAAGGTGAGAGAAGAGATGAGGTAAGGCTCATTCAAAGAGTCTGGGAGAGACGGAGCCAACAGAAGAGAAATCAATCGAAATGGTTGAGAGAGAGAGAGAGAACGGTCAAAACGGTCACCACTTTTCTCTGGCATGTGAACAGTCAGAGGTGGAAGACTACGCCTCGTCCGTTCGATCGAGCAAGAAACAAATCACAGTCGTTGGATGTGTGTCCATGATGGACTCGAGTGCGTGACAGAAATAAATCAACCGACTATAGCATTACAAATGAAATACATGATATCGATTAATGCACTATAGTTACACTATATTCATTTCTTATAAAATTGATTTGAAGGGTCAAATCAAGTCCAAATGAACTCAAATTTTAACCATAGGCTAGAATTAATGTCTAGAACCATGTTATATAGTTTCTCAATTCACTTAAGTTTTGGACATTAACCACCATATTTTCTATTAATGTGCATATTAATACATTAAAAGGATGAAACAATATGAAAATGTTATTTTAATGAAGTCTTAGGTGAATATTTGAGATAGCCAACACATATTAAGTTTAAGAGAAATAACTCACCATCATATTCTATTTTCATATATTTCTGCCACTTTGGAGGATAGAGAAAGAAAAGAGTGTCATATTCTCATTTATTATTCAATTACACATTATTACTCATTTCTTATCCCAAAAAGATATAAAAGCTCTGAATTAACATTATCTACTTATTATCTCTCATTAATGGCCATTTTTCATTATTAGACCCAATTATCACATTAGTTGTTATATTTGTGCAAAAGCCCATTCATTGACATGAATGTGGGTAAATATAGATCTCATCACCCAATTATGCTCAAATACCAAAGATACAGAAATTTAGGAAAAAGGTACAAAAGGACTTAAAGGAAAAGAAAAGCTTGGAAATGGGTAAATTGCAAAAGGACCTAGAGATTTTGTCTGTTACATCACTCCACCCCTTAAAGAGGATTTTGTCCCCGAAATCACAACAAGAGGGAAGGGTGAGTATGTAACATCCCAACATTTAAGCAACTAGGTGGTTATCTCCAATCTATGATACTTCATGTGCTCTACTTATAAGCCGAGTTTCACCAGGGCTTCCATCATAATATTACCTTTAATCAAACACAACATAATTAATATTTTGGATTATGAGCATTATCTCCATAATGAATTTGCATCATCTTCATTATCCTATTACTTGTGTCATATTATACTCACATTATTGTTGCAACAAGAATTACATCTCAACATTATGCACAATTCATATGTATTATCCTTATTTATCTCATTAAGGGTTTTAAGCACAATTAGGGTTTACTAAGTAATCCCAATATTTATTAATGCATTAGGTCACAAATCTTAATAACTTGGATTCATTCTCCATTATCCTCATATTACCATCATGTAGAATTATCACAAATTATTTTGTAAGGAATAGATAATATTATCCAACAAGTTATTAAGTATATAATAATTCCAAATAATGCCAAATTAATTTCTTATAGCTATATTTCACATTGTCACATCACCTTTCATACTCATATTAATTTTACCATTCATCATGTTCTCCTATTACACTTCATATTATAAATTATACTTTTAACATCACATTAGGCATTTATGCATGCTTATGTGAATCCAATTACTCATTATCATATTTGAGTCATTATATGTATTTTAGTGAATAAGATGGAACACATTAAACATAAATGAATTGATTCATATACCAAGTTATGATAAGGTGATTAATGAGGTTTGTATTTAGAGAACAAGGTGATATGCCTTTCATATATTGATAACTTGATTTAACTATGATGAGGTGATTATATACCCCTTATGTGTATCAAGTATATTATTAGGTTATGACACCTAATGTCACTTATGTATTATGAAGGCATATATGTATATATGTATATATGTAAAGGTTAGATGATTACAACTTAGGGTTTAGGTCAACATGACCATTATATGCTATGCATTCTTATCATGCATTAGTTCCATTACCATAGCATTAGGGTGACATGGTCAACGTTATGTGTAGTCACAATTAGTTATGAGTAACTCACTATTATGTGCATCAAGTATTTAGAATTCAAGCATATGAACCATTCCTTTAGATGACTTATTATATATATTCATTTGTATATAAACAAACAAGATGAATTATAATTATAATTTGTCTGTTCAACACTTAATCATATAAGCTCACTAATCTCTTCTCTATGGAGTTAGGGTTTCCAAATTTCATAGTAGCTAGATCTCAATGTATTGTGAGACTCCATCCCCCTAAAGAGGATTTCGTCCATGAAATCAATAATTCCAAAATCTATCAAGGTATTTCTATCATTTCTACTATTACTCCACTCATTAAAGGGTTGACCTGCTAAGTTTATATAAGCTAGAGGTAAAAGAGTGAGTCTAGGCATATATAAGACCCAACACTTAATTGTCTTACTAATCACTATTACCAACTTCAAAGTCTAGTATAGGGTACACTAACCCTAAACATGGAAATCTAAGTATCATATAAGGAACTTGAGGGATTACAAGATGATTTTGTTTGGGTAACCAAATCATCATATTAGGTTTTCTAAGGATACTCAACATTGAGGTTATTTGCCTAAAGGTATGCTATTTTGGGCATTCTGTATCAGATCAGGCCAGGCCGGTGTCATATGAAGTTGGGAGTCCCTGTAAACCAAGCTAGTGGCACAGAGGAAAATATTGCCAGCCCCCAAGTTCTGACCCTTTCTAGACACCATCATTTTCAACTTTGTGCCCTAGTAGATACCTAATAGGCTAATCACCTAAAAGTTGATTAAATATGTATCTAATATGAAACTATTAGAGTTCTATCTCAACCTTTTATCATAGGTTAATTCTAAGGTGAACTAAATGGATACTATATGAGGTAATGGTTTCTAACTAAGGATTCAAATTGAAATAGTCAAGACTCCGACTACCATTGGCTCTAATACCATGTTGTAAAGAGTGTGAAAACCAACCCTCTACTAAATATGGTAAACACAACACCAATGAATAGCGGCGGAATTTTAAACTTTGACTATATTCAATTGTATAAAGAGTACATTACAAATTTTCCAATAGAGGTGTACAATCTTTATACATATAAAGAATCTAGGTAGAGGAAGACTAAAACTACATCAACCTGTCTCCAAAAAACAATATAGTATGTAGTTTTGATCACATTCCTCGGGATACAGTGATCACATTCCCCTAGGGCGAAATTACACATGCCCTCGATGGGTGGTTTGTACTCATGTAAACTACATTGTTATTTGGCCAATAATACATCATGTTGAATAATTCATTTGGCAGTATTAATTTTCTAATCATCGCATTCAAGTGGATCTTATACCGCTTGAGATGAGAAATAAGAATTCTACCATAGTTCAACAACAATAATAATCAGCATAGCATGAATAATATTATGACACCAAATAAACAAATGTAGGGTGAGGACCTACCAGACCTCAACCAATAGGTGAGGGAGAGTGGTCACATTCCCAAACACCTACAAATATATATAATATGAGGAGAGTGGTCACATTCCTCGGGGGAGAGTGGTCACATTCCCCTAGGGCAAAATTACACATGCCCTCTATGGGTGGTTTGTACTCATGTGAACTACATTGTTATTTGGCCAATAATACATCATGCTGAATAATTCACTTGGCAGTAGTGAAAATATAAATAATATTTCATCATAGAAAATGGGGTTTCACAACCCAAGAAGTAATCCAAATAAGTGAGCCAATGATGGCAATATAGATTCAAATCAAATAAAAGAGTCAAAGAAAGACAATAGAAAGATTCCAAGGCTAGCACATGCCTCATTAGGAATTTAGGACTGGATAAATACCCAACTGAAGGATAAGTGTACAAGATTTTACATTCATAGGTTTGCACATATATCATAGGGTTCACATACATAAATAGGGTCCACATACCTTATTGTATATTCATATTCAACACTTTCACCAATTAGATTGTATCCAAATCCACTTTATCCTAGTTACCAATATTTCACATGGATTAGAGTTTATAAGCATAAAGTATATAGAAAGATACCCATTTTGAACCTTATATTAAAACCTTCAATTTAGGACTCAAAATCTAGACCGAACAATTAGTTAGACTTCACCGATTAAGAAAACATATTTAATTTCCCAATTTGGAGTTAAAATGAGTTAATTACATATTTTAGAACGTTTTAATAATCAAAATTGGTATTCAAGATAAACTTCAAAAAAGGAATTAGAATCATTGAATCAAAACCACAAATTAGGATTCTTCATGAAAAATTCTTTCCAATGACTATTTATTCACATTTTTCTGACAAGGCATCCCTTTAATATGAATTAAACTAAATCGACCATTCAAAATTTAAGAAAATGCCACATAGGCAATAAAAGTTGCAAAGAGCGGGCTGTGGAGGCTGGACCCACACTGACTTAGGCCAATCACATTTGGCTCCATCAGCCGGTCCACACTCACGTGACTCCGGTCAACTAAGACTAAGTGAAGGGGTGAGATTACCAAAATGCCCTTGCGATATAAATGTTTCAATTAAAATTGCAGGGTTACTAGAGTCATTCAAACGTCTCAATAAATCACAGTGAGAAATCAAAATAGTAGTCCAAATACCACTATTACCCATGTTTGATAAATTTTCTAATTAAAAGGACATGGCTACCCTAGTCATTCCATGACTAGGCTTCTTCCAGTCATGCCATGGCGTTGGAGCAGTGACCTGGAGGTCTGAACTCAAGGCTCCAGATCACCATCCTCTTGAGATAACTCCAAACAGAGATTGGAAAGACCCTCCCCAAGTTCCCACATTCATAGGAGATATAGAACATGATCTCGTGTGCCCAAGATCCATGGAACCAAGCTTTAACATGACCGGAACAGAGGAGCTCATTTTCTGAAAAACCACCACGAAAGCGCAACGCAAAAAGAAACTGAAGTCGGGGACACCTTCGCGGAGTCAAGGTGAGTAGAAAGCACGTCTTGCCATGGGAGGAGAAGCACCGAGGTGGAGAAACACTAGTCGTCTGGTGAGGTCAAGAACCAACTATAGGTTAGAGCATCTCAGTCAACCTGGGTGTAAATGAGAAGAACTGGGGTGAAGGATAAGAGGTCGGGAAGCTTACTGTGCCATCAATTGCACTGAAAGTGGTGGAGAATTCAGTGAAAGTCGTGGAGCTCACTGGAGTGAAGAGTGAGTAAGTCAGGGGGTTTTGGGGTAGCATGAAACCAATTGTAAGAGGAGGAGGGGAGCTCATGGCTTGGGGGAGCTTTCCCCACCTTAAATAGGAAAGAGGAGGATTCTAACCCCCCCTCTATACAATCACGACGGAGAAGAGGAGAAACCCCCAGTTGGGCATTTCACATTCAAGGTAAGAGAAGAGATGAGCCAAGGCTCATTCAAAGAGTCATGGAAAGATGGATCCAATGGAAGATAAATCAATTGAAATGATTAAGGAGAGAGAGAGAACGGGTCGGGGAACCAACACGGTCGCCAGTGTTCACTGGCCCGTGAACAGTTAGAGGTGGAAGATAACACCTCATTTTTTAGATCGAGCGGGAAACAAATCACAGCCATTGGATGCATGTCCATGATGGACCCGAGCATGTGATAGAAATCAATCAACCGACTATAGCGTTATGAATGAAATAAATGATATCGATTAGTACACTATGGTTACACTATATTCATTTCTTATAAAATTTATTTGAAGGGTCAAACCAAGTCCAAATGGCCTCAAATTTTAACCATAGGATAGAATTAATGTCTAAAAGCATGATATATAATTAGTTTCTCGATTCACTTAAGTTTTGGCCATTATCCACCATATTTTCTATTAATGTGCATATTAATACATTAAAAGGATGAAACAATATGAAAAGGCTATTTTAATGAAGTCTTAGGTGAATATTAGAGATAGCCAACACATATTAAGTTCAAGAGAAATAACTCACCATCATATTCTATTTTCATATATTTTTGCCACTTTGGAGGAGAGAGAAAGAAAAGAGTGTCATATTCTCATTTATGACTCAATTACACATTATTACTCATTTCTTATCCCAAAAAGATATAAAAACTCTTAATTAACATTATCTACTAATTCTCTCTCAATAATGGCCATTTTGCATTATTAGACCCCAATTATCACATTAGTTTTTATATTTATGCAAAAGCCCATACATTGATATGAATGTGGGTAAATATAGATCTCATCACCCAATTATGCTCAAATTCAACATTGAGGCCAAAAAGGATAGCAAAGATAGGGAAATTTAGGAAAAAGGTCCAAAAGGACTCAAAGGAAAAGAAAACCTTGGAAATGGGTAAATTGCAAAAAAGACCTTAAGATTCAGTCTGTTATAGTGTCCTTGATTTTTTCCCATCTTAATTATAAGTAATATCATTAATACAAATGATTACAAAATTATTATAAGGTGGTTTTGTTTTATACCGAATCTTGGACCCCACCCTAGAACTTTGACCTTTTGGACTTAGCCAAACATGGTTGAGGTTAGATCTAAAAGATGTTTAGTATGAATCTAATGAGCTAATGCATGCACAAAATGTAACCTAATGTTCTCACATCAATCTTAGGCCAATAATGTATACATAAAATATGTCACATGAGATAAATAATGAATTATATAAAATTTCTTACAAATAATGACACATAATTCTTTTGGTGATAATATTAATCTATGTAACATAAATATATGATCAATAATGATAATAGTGAAATAATATGATAACCTAAATAATAATGTGATATTAATAGCCACAAATATTAAAGGTGACATAACTCATCGAAAGAAATCCCAAAAGTGAAATCAAAGTTAAAAATCATATTCCTTGGGTCCCAATTGCCTTAGGAGTCAAGTTTCACATTATTCACATAATAATAATAATTAATTTAATTTATTTTTGATAGAGAAGATCTAAGTTTTCCCCAAAATATCAAATAAAAAGATAAATGACTCCAAAAGAGGGGGAAAATCATGCATTCATAATATACATAATAAATATAGCCTTTGGGTAAATTTTCATCCAATTTGGAATATGTTTGATTAAAAGGTAAAATTGAGAGAGAAAGTGTGTAGAACCTTCAAAATATTAAATAAATGTAAAACTTCTCCAACATGTAAAATTAATGGCAAATTCATATCCAACACATTAAATATGACTTGTGGGTGAAGTTTCATAAAATTTGGAGAATCTTAAAGTCATTAATGAAGGAGGAAAGAGAAAATAAGGCATGATTTATTTAATACATAAAAAGTTCTCAAAAAGCAAATCTAATTTCATAATGAGAATTGACATGCTTTAATTAGCCTCTATGCAAAATTTCATATAATTTGGATAACGGTGTGCCCTTAATTTAAGATGGGAAAAAAGACATAATTATTTGAATGTTACTTTACTTTGAATTCATATTTCCTAAAGTACTGGGATTATGTTTTGTCACGTGAGACTTATATCTCTGCTTGAGATTGAGTCTAATCATGACCATTCATTTTAGTTGTGTGGTTATGATTTTCTCTCCTAGCTTCCGTCTTCTACTTCCCCTTTCCACTTCTCGCACCCACTCCCTGCTCCTTTCCCAATCCTGATCACTTACTACTTTCCCTCTTATTCTCTGATTTCATCTCCCACATCTTCCTTTATTCATTGTGAATCTGATGACCCCATAAATATAGGGGTTTGTGACTTCATCACCAGTTCTCACCCCGACCTTCCTTCCTTCTCTGTTCCTCCCCTGCTTTCCTCTTCTTTGGCCTCTTCCGGCATGCCTTCACCGTCGGACCACTGGGAACTGGTTTCCAGACCTTCAACGTTCCCTCACAATTCATCTCTGGGCACTGGATTGGACTCTGTGGTACTCGAGGGCGATGCCCCTACTCCAATCGGCGTTATTGGAGGTTGTGGTTCAAGGGGGAAAGGTTTCCGGCTATGGCAAAGCCAAGACAAGGTACAAACATGTCCCTCGCACCCTCCTGAAGCTTTTTGAACCCCTACTTGAATATATTAAGGTGTGTGTTCATTTTCCCCCTTTTCTTTTTATCACCTGGCTGTTTTTCTTTGGTTATCATCTGGTGTTTTGTTTGTACTTGGGTTTCATTCTCTCTATGTCTGAATCTGTCACGAGTTAAGGAGTCATCCTCATTTTCTAGTTATTCATCGGGTTCCCTTATTCCTTGATTTCCCACCTGCTTCTCAGCACTGCCCATGGCAGAGAGGGTATCTTGGGGTTGGTGAACCTTCACAGACATTGTTTGGGTTCTCTGAAATTGCTCGAATCCCTCGAACCTATTACTTACTTTGATGACAGGTTTTGGCATTTGTTTTGTGTTTTCATCTTAGATTTTGGTTCTCTCAGAGCTCTGTGATTCTGTGCTGATTTTCCTGGTTCCAAAGAAGACAACTGATTTCCTTCTTACCTCACTACCCTTGTGTTTTCATTTTCCAATCTTTCCCCTTCAGGGATAGGACCATATTTTCTCCCTTCTTTTAATTTCATTTGTATCCGTTGAGCTGTACACCCATCTGGGCCACTTGGACGCCTTTGGTTGGGCCAACCTATCAAGGTTTGATTGCTGCACATATTTCTTTACTGACAAGGATTTTGGGTATTTTTCGATTGGTCAGACTTTATAAAATCCACAACTAATTCTCTATTCATCCAAAAATTACAAATAAATAGTTGCTGGAATCAGAAAATATAATCTACCTATTGATACAAATTTTGTCGCCAAAATCTAATATTGTAAATATGTGATTTATATGGATTTCCAAAATAGATAATAATTTGCAAAATTCATAACTAATAATCTATAAGTTAGAAAAATGTAATAAAATATGTTTTAAACTTAGAAAAAGATACCCTAAAATATGGCGTGGTTTTGGTAACGTAATTCACTAATATTAAAAAGGTGATTTTAAGGTTTTGAATAAATTATGAAAACCTAATCGTAATTCTACATATATGCAATATAGGTTCTTTGGACACCTAGGCTTGGATCTAGGACTGTATTTGGACGGTTTAGATTTTTAAGTAAGGTATGTTTGCATCCCCTATTATTCTATGTTGAGCAATTCACCTATGTTTTCTTTTTCTTGATCCTATGGACATTAGCCTATACACAATGCCTTTTTCTTTTGAAAATCATGGTTCATGTGAACTACCTTATTTGTTATTGATCATGTGATCATGGATATAATTTTGGACTCTTTTCATATGCTTTGTACATGATGGAACTATATATGATGACATGTGATGTCTTTAGTCCACTTGTGATGTGGATGCATATGTTGGCCACTTTTGTGGTGATTTTGTATAATCTAACTATACTTTTTACTTGCCTCTCTATTAAACATGCTATGTGAATTAGTAGAACTAGAGTAGTGTAATTACATTAGTTTTTGGACAGTATGCCCTTGTTATTATTAGGATGGAGGTGGTGGTGCCCAATACCGGGGTTTCAAATTTGTGAGGCTTGGCCCAACTTATATATATTGGAAGTTTGGCAGTACGTCATTCTCTATCAGGTTTCAAGTTTGTGAGGCTTGGCCACCTTTGTAATTATATTTTTCTAGGGCTATACTTATCTCACATGCATGTAGGTTGATGATTGTGGAGTGTGTGCCCTACTTTCTTTGTATGTGCTAGTATGACACAATTTTATTTGTTTGGTTATGGCAAGTATTTCTTTTGTTGTTGTTCTTTCCTTTTATGCCCTTTTGGGTAGTCCTTATCTTTTCTATGGGAAGCCTTTTATATTTTTTGTTCTTTATTCCATATATTTCTCAATTTCCTTTTTAGTATGCACATACCATCCTTTGCTAATGTTATCTATTTTTCTCCTTTTGTTGGGGTATGATTCAACCCTAGGTGAAGGACTTTGATGATATAGCATGAAGACTTGGACTTTGTTTAAGGAGTTAAAGCTTGGAGACAATCTTGACGTGATTTAGATTTCCTATACATGGATCCTTATGATGTACCTTACATGTAAGTTTAAGATGCTCTTTTGTAACCTTATGTGAAATTGAATATAGTCAATATATTTTTTTGCTGCTACACTTTGGTTGTTTTGTATACTATTAATAAGATTTGAAAATTTTACACCCACTTCAACATATCTTTTGGGCATGTTTGCAATGGAGGTTCTATTCTTCAAATTTTTAGTAATGAGTGGTTCCCCTCTGGGATCCCACTCCTTACACCATGGTATTAGATCCCATGGTAATCAGAATATGACTATTTCTTTGTCTCCCTAGTTAAAACCCTTACCTTGCATAGCTGCCCTCTGGGTGAGATGTTCACCCTATAATTGATCTATGTTAAATATGTGATTAGGCTTTAGGGTATCTTACCCTATCATATATATTAATTATGATTTGTATCTCTCGATGCTATGAGGTTTGACTTGAGGATGCAATTAGGTTGGGGAGGTAGTGGGATGAAAAGTTCTTATTATGGATATATTCTGACTTGGTTTTAACATTGAATTTTGGCCAACTTGTTGGTTTTACTTCGCAATGTTTCTTATCAACAAAAAAAATATTTTCATTATACTACTATATGTACAAAAAAATTCTCTAATTTTCTTGATGGTTTTTTGAACTAAGTCACAATGAAGAGGTATGTAAAGTTTTAGTGGAGAAACACTAGAATTCGTTGGATTGACTTATTAGTTGGTAGGTTAGAGATACAAGGACCTAAAACTCAACCCTAGATGGATTGACTTATTAGTTGGATACATGAACAACATAAATGTTTAAAACATTCACAACTAAAAGATTTGTGGGTAAACCTAAATGCTATTTAG
Source organism: Alisma plantago-aquatica (assembly GCA_963693085.1). Lineage (NCBI taxonomy): Eukaryota > Viridiplantae > Streptophyta > Magnoliopsida > Alismatales > Alismataceae > Alisma > Alisma plantago-aquatica. Next base: position 794,942,490 of record OY856414.1, on the reverse strand, counting down.
ATTGACTTGTTAGGATAAACCTTTTAAGGGGTGGAGAGTAGTTGGTTGTTGATGTTTGGATCAATATATTTCGAGGAAAAAATCCTTTTAAGGGGTGGAGTGCTATATCATACCGGATCTTGGACCCTACCCTAGAACTTTGACCTTTTAAACTTAGCCAAACATGGTTGAGGTTAGATCTAAAAGATGTTTAGTATGGCTTTAATGAGCTAATGCAACACAAAATGTAACCTAATGTTCTCACATTAATATTAGGCCAATAATGGACACATAAAATATGTCACATGAGATAAATAATGAATTATATAACATTTCTTGCAAATAATGACACATAATTCTTTTGGTGATAATATTAAGCTATGGAACATAAATATATGAGCAATAATGATAACAGTGAAATAATATGATAACCTAAATAATAATGTGATATTAATAGCCACAAATATTACCCTCAAAAAAAATATCCACAAATATTAAATCTTACATAACTCATTAATAGAAATCCCAAAAGTGAAATCTAAGTTAAAAATCATATTCCTTGGGTCCCAATTTCCTTGGGAGTCAACTTTCACATTATTCACATAATAATAATAATTAATTTAATTATACACATCCCATATCAAATAAGCTCTCTCTCTAGTGTCGGCTCTGCCTTCGCTCTAGGATTTGCGTTTCTGGGGTTCCATGGTAGGCGGGGGCGCTCGACCCCACCTGCTTCTACAGCATCGGGTTCTGGTGCCGCAGCGGCCGACAAGGGCGGGTGGTTCTCTCCTTCCACCGATGTCACTGTGGCAGGCGAGTGGGTGCGTGCGGTGGCTGGCCCACCCCCCACTCTGAGGGGCGCCGGAGCGGAGGACCCCAAAGCCCCCTTCCGCAGGGAGGGCGATCAGAGGCTTTGGACGAAGATGACAGATAACATACTGGAGGAGATGGATGCTTATCATCAACACTCGGCGATCGTCCAGATCCTTGGCAGGAAATGTCACCCAACGCAGCTCAGAGGGTGGATGCAGCGCTTCTGGTGGCCGAGAGGAGCTCTGGAGCTTTTCTCGCTGGACGGCGGCCTGTATTTGGCTCGTTTCTCCAATGCCTCTGATCTGAAGAAAGCTACAGATGGTGGTCCGTGGTTTTTTGATGATCAACTTGTGCTGGTGAGGAAATGGACGAGGGAGGCTGACACCCGCAGAGGGGCGTTCACCACAGCCCCGGTGTGGGTTTCCCTCCCTGACGTTGGAAGACACTGGACTCCGCGCGCCATAGCTGTGATTGCTCACGCCATAGGTGTTCCTAGAGCTATGGACAGGAGATCGGATGGATCCACCATGGGCTGCACTAGGTTTTGTGTCGACATTTCAGCGAGCACTAAACCACCGCCTGAAGTTATGGTGGAACTACCTAATGGGGAGGAATGGGAGGTCAAAGTCAGATATGAAGCTTTGCCCGATCGCTGCGATGTTTGCAAGGTGTTTGGGCATGAAACTGGACAATGCCCAGGTGCTAGAAGAGCCGTCAATGATGAACCGCCGATTGTTCCTGAACCTGTGAGGGGGAGACTAACAGAGCGGGGAAAGCCAGACCGCCGCATCAGAGACAGAAAAGCAAGACTAAGGAGATAGGCGAGTTTGCTGCAGCTGCTGAGGTACTGTGTGCGGGCGCTGCGGCGGCTGAGATGCCGGATGACAATGCGGATACAGTGGAAGAAGGAGAGGTGACTGAGATTCTACCTGTGGTGGTTATCCCAACTGATGGAGCAGGCAGGCTGACTGTGGCTTTGCCTGTGACAGAAGTTGAATCCTCTACCACTATTGTGGCAACCTCTACGGAATCTGGCAAAGATGCAAGAGCAGCAAACCATATTGATGTTAATCCGTTCGTTGTTTTAGAGAGCATTACTGATGAGCCGAATGCTGAGGGGCACACGCGTAGTCGGAGCCCAAGGCAAACACGCAACACAGCCAATAAGAAGAAGAAAAGGAACTGCTCCGACAAAGGGAGTGGTTCCAAACAGCAGTAGTCATGTCCATCCTCGCATGGAATGTGCGAGGGGCAGCTCTGCCGAGAACGCAGAGAAGACTCAGAGGTATTCTGGGTGAGATGAAGGCTGACTTAGTTTTCTGTTTTGAAACTAAGATTAGAAGGATTAATGGGTCCATGACAAAAACCATTTTTCCTGAATCCTGGCAGACGTTAGACAATCTGAATCATGTTGATAGAGGAAGGATTGTTATTGGCTGGAACCCCCTTGTTTGGAGGATTGAACTGATTCATATATCTGACCAAGTCGCCACGATTAGCTGCTTCAATGCTGGTGGTTTTTCTGGCATTATCACTGGTGTCTACGGCGAAAACTTGGAGTGCAATCGGAGGACTCTGTGGGAGGACATCATTGGGGCTGTCCAAAACGAGGTCCCTTGGCTTGTGCTGGGGGACTTCAACAATGTTCGCAAAGCTAGAGAGAAAAAGGTGGCCTACCTGTGCCTGAAAGAGTCATGGCCGCCTTCAACGACACCATGGACGCTGCCAAGCTGCTGGAGCTTCTTTCCATTGGGGGGATAACCTCCTGGTCTAACAAACAAGGCATCAATAGAAGGATTGCTAGCCACCTCGATAGAGGGCTAGTGAACGAGCAATGGCTGATTTCCTTCCCACATGCGGTCATTAGAATGGGTTCACACCCTTTCAGTGACCATGCGTGGATGAAGCTGGATTTGGTGAACACACCTCATTCTCCTAAGCCATTCAGATTTCTTAATCTGTGGTATGAATGGTCGGGGTTCAAACAACTAGTAGAGCAAAGCTGGGACACTGTGGTGGTGGGCAACCCGCTCTTTGTTGTTCTCAAAAAGCTGTAGCATACGAAGATGTCCCTTAAGAAATGGTCGAAGGAGAAAGTGAACCTACTTAATCTAACCAGGGAGGCTTTGGCGGTCTACAACAATGCTGCTCTGGAAGTTATATTACATCCGATGGATAATCTAGCTATTGAGGAGGAACGCAAAGCTGAAGACAGATTAAGACAACTGGAAAAAGCTAAGGAGTTGTTCTATTGGCAGAGGAGCCGGATGAGATGGGTTGCGGATGGTGATAGGAATTCTAAAGTCTATCACAGCGCTGTGAAAAAGAAGGAAATGCTAGAAACAATTCATGAACTCATTAATGAGGATGGGCAGACGGTTGGTGGTCAAGAGGAGGTTGCGTGCGAGGCTGTGGAGTTCTTCAAAAAATTGTACAATCAACACGGCACCTGCTCTAACCTTAAAGACGAGCATCTTCCAGGGACAAGAGTAAATGCAGCCATGAATGTTGATCTTTGAAAAGCTGCTACAGCTGAGGAAATAAAAAAGGCTGTTTTTTCTATCCACTACTCCAAAGCTCCGGGTCCCGACGGATTTAATAGCATGTTCTTTCAGAAGATGTGGTATCTCATTGAGGAGGATATCTGCAAAGCCATTAATTGGTTTCTCAATGGAGGTCGGATGGTCAGAGCCGTAAACCATGCCTTTTTGAAGTTGATTCCTAAATCGAAGCATGTCAATTCTATTACCGACTACATGCCCATTGCCTGTTGTTCAGTACTTTATAAAATCCTCTCTAAGCTCCTTGCAGCCAGGTTGAAGATCATACTTCCCAGTCTCATATCGGTTGAACAAAATGCCTTCATCAAAGGCAGAAATATTGCTGATTGTGCTCTGCTTGCCACTGAATTTCTGGTGGACTTTAACAAGCAGAGATCCTCCTCTAAAACTTGTATTAAGATTGACATCACGAAGGCCTTTGATTCAGTCAAGTGGGTTGCTCTGTGGCGTATCATGGAGGCGATGGGCTTTTCTGAAACTTGGATCGATTAGATGAAAGAGTGCGTTGAGACAACCTCTTTCTCGGTCTTGGTTAATGGCACACCTACTGGGCTGTTTCGTGCTTCGAACAGCCTAAGACAAGGTGACCCTTTGTCACCTCTTCTCTTCACCCTCATGATGGAGGGGCTTACTAATGCCATCAACTTAGCTGAACAACAGGGCAAGATTAAAAGCTTCAAAATTAAGGGTAACAAAGTAATGACACACCTCATCTTTGCGGACGATGTGTTGCTTTTCTCTGCGGGACATGTCAACCGTCTGAAAGAGTACAAGAAAGTTGTGACTAGCTTTGGCCGCGCTACTGGGCTTTACATCAATACGATTAAATCTCAGATCTTTAACTCCAAATCATGCGATTCAAGAAGAGGCAGACTCAAAAGAGCCATGGGAGTGAGAAGGGGTGTTTGGCCAACCAGATACCTTGGCATTCCTATCACAGGTGGTAGAGGTGTTGTCAAAGATTTTAGTATGATGATTGACAAGATTAAAGACAAAGTGAACAAATGGTCGGGAATTAATATATCGATGACTGGTCGCTTGGTGCTTATCAGAACGGTCATTCAAAGCATGTTGAGATATTAGGGGGATCTCTGTGATATTCCTTTTGCTTGTCTGAACAGAATCAAAAGTGTGTCGGCAGCTTTTCTTTGGGGGGGGCGCAGCCATGGCGTCGCCTGGGATAAGCTGGCCAAACCTTACTGGAAAGGTGGCCTGCAGATTAGCGATGGTCGCAAAATCATGGAGAGTTGTACGCTGAAAAGGATTGTGAAATTCTGTAGCCAACCGGATAATGTTTGGGTCCAATGGATGAGAAATAGATATGGTCCTTCCATCACTTTGGAGGGTTGTATTAATCCTTCGAGGATCTGGAGAAGCATGTGCAAACTATATGGGGGGATTTACGGGGAGCCTTCTGTTGATCCTTCGGGTCATGAAGGGATCATACCTTTGTTACCCAGCATCAACACTAGTGATGAACCTGACGTGCCTTGGTTCCATGTAGTTTGGGGGAGGTACCATTGTCCAAAGTGGAGCACTCTCTTGTTTAGAGCCAAGCTTGATAGGCTGCCCACCAAAGAAAGAATGGTTGATTGGGGCATACAGACGGAGACTGGTTGCTTGATGTGTCATTCAAGATTTGAAACGAATGAGCATCTTTTCTTCGAGTGCAGTTATTCCAGATGCATTTGGCAGATCATCTGCCTTAGAAATGAGTGGGGACACCAGGTTCCTAACAACCTTGATGAAGCCATCAACTGGATCTTGAGCAGATTTGACAAAAGGGAGAAGGATGTGAGTGTTGGTGGGCTGTTCCTTGCTTGCGTCATTTACCATTTATGGGGAGAAAGGAATAGAAGAGTCCACAACAATGGTTCCCTGGTTGAAACTGACTTGATTAGAACCATTAGTAGGGACATATGCTGGTCTTTTGCTGCTAGACCCGAAATGAAAACTAATCTTAGTACAAACACAAAAATGTATTGGGGTTTTTGTAGATAATACCCCCTGGTTTGTTTGTTGGCCTCGTGCCTGTCTTTGTATTGTATAGCTTGCTATACCGCTTTTTGGCAATACTATTTACCTATTTCCAAAAAAAAAATTAATTTATTTTGGATAGAGAAGATTTAAGTTTTCCCCAAAATATCAAATAAAATAATAAATGACTTCAAAAAAGGAAAATAATATTGGATTCGTAATATACATAATAAATACAGCCTTTAGGTAATTTTTCATCCAATTTGGATGATGTTTGATTAAAATGTGAAATTAGGAGAGATAAAGTGTGTAGAACCTCCAAAATATTAAATAAATGTACAAACTTCTTCAACATGTAATATTAATGAAAAATTCATATCCAACACATTAAATATGACTTGTGGGTGAAGTTTCATAAAATTTGGAGAATATTAAATTCATTAATGAAGGAGGAAAGAGAAAATAAGACTTGATTTATTTAATACATGAAAAGTTCTCAAAAAGAAAATTTAATTTTATTATCAGAATCTACATGCTTTAATTAGCCTCTATGTAAAATTTCATATAATTTGGATAACGTATGTACCCTCAATTTAAGATGGGAATAAAAGACATAATTATTTGAATGTCACTTTACTTTGAATTCAGATTTCCTAAAGTACTGGGATTTTGTTTTGTCATAGGAGACTTATATCTCTACTTGAGATCGAGTCTCATGACTGTGCATTTTGGTTGTGTGGTTATGATTTTCTCTCCTAGCTTCCATCTTCTGCTTCCCCTTTCCTCTTCTCGCGCCCACTCCTTGCTCCTTTCCCAATCCCGATCCCTCACTGCTTTCCCTCTTATTTTCTGATTTCATCTCCCACATCTTCCTCTCCTCATTGTGAATCATAAATATAGGGGGTTTGTGACTTCATCACCAGTTCTCACCCCGGCCTCCCTCCCTTCAATGTTCCTCCCTTGATTTCCTCTTCTTTTCCCTCTTCTAGCATGCCTTCACCGTCGGACCACTGGGAACTGGTTCCCAGACCTTCAACGTTCACTCACGATTCATCTTCAGGCACTAGATCAGACTCGGTGGTACCCGAGGGCGTTGCCCCTGCTCGAATTGACATTATTGGAGGTTGTGGTTCAAGGGGTGAGGTTTCTGGCTATGGCAAAGCCAAGACAAGGTCCAAACATGTCCCTCACGCCCTCCTGAAGCTTTTTGAACCCCTGCTTGAATCTATTAAGGTGTGTGTTCATTTTCCCCCTTTTTGTTTTTTCACCTAGATGTTGTTCTTTAGTTATGATTTGGTGTTTCTTTTGTACTTGGGTCTCATTCTCTCTATCTATGAATCTGCCACGAGTTAAGGAGTCATCCTCATTTGCTAGTTATTTGTCAGGTTCCCTTGTTCCTTGATTTCCCACCTACTGCTCAGTGTTGTCCATAGCAGAGAGGGTATCTTGGGGTTGGTGAACCTTCACAAACATTGTTTGGGTTCTCTGAAATCACTCAAATCCCTCGAACCTATTGCTTACTCTGGTGACAAGTTTTGGCATTTGTGTTGTGTTTTCATCTTAGATTTTGGAGCTATCAGAGCTCTGTGATTCTGCGTTGGTTTTCCTGGTTCTGAAGAAGACGACTTATTTCCTTCTTACCTCACTGCCCTGATTTGATGAAATATGGATCTTGGCCCACTAGAATATTGTCCGCGGCTAAATTCTAAATTGATATTGAGGGCTACAATTTAAAAAAAAAATAGTGGGAGAGATAATAAGTAAATACCTAATTAATATTATAAAAAATTTCAAATCAAATCAAAAGGTTTTGACAAATGCAAATGTTCTCTTATAGAATCAAATGATGAACACATCCCAATTGTGATTTGTCCTGAAGAAGGACAAACTTGACGGGAGAAATTTCCATGACTAGTTTTGGATTTTGAGAGGGGTTCTCAGTGAAGAGTGCAAGCACTACATCCTTGATAAACTAGTACTAGAAATACCTGTTCCTGTTGCACCTAGGTCACAAGTGGATGCTTACTGGAAGCATGCCAATGATGCCTTAGTGATAAAGTACCTTATGATTAGATGCATGAACTATGAGTTTCATGAGTAATGTAAAGACATGAGTGTTCTTGAGATAGTAACACATCTTCACAAAGTGGCATTTGGTCTTACAAAGAAAGAAAGGGATGATATCCTGAAGGTGTTGCTTGCGTCTAAGCTGCCAGAGGGAACCTCAATAAAAGAACACATGCTCAATATGATTGGACATGTGTACCATCTTGAAGAACTAGGATTCACCTTGAGCCAAGAGTTGGCCATTGATATGATTCTAAAGACTATTCCATAATTATATCGACACTTTATTACATATTATCATGTGAAATAATATGGATAGACAGATGTCAAACTTGCTTTCCATATTGATTCATGCTAAAGAAAAATTGAAGAAGGACAAGCCCATGATGGTGATCAGTGGAGCTGAGTGCAAGGATCAAAGCAAGATCAAGAAGAGTTCTAAGGTCAAGCCTCAATCCACATCTTAAACACTCAAGATAAGGAGAAAGAAAAGTACAATAGGATCTCATCCTTTGTACTTGAAGGCATTTAGGAAAAAGAAGAGGGATGGTGATCTCCACTTCAATTATATACATTATCTGATAGTAGGAGGTTTTTGCTTTAGCTCTACCCTTTACCATTAAGGGTAGGTTGGGGAAGCTCTCTTTCTCTCTTTAGGCTCCTCTAAGGATGGATAAACCCTTAGACCATTATCCTTCTCTCCCATTAATCCAAAGCATGGTCAAGGTTCCTAAACAACATGCAAAGAACATCCATAAGTGCATTTGACAGTGATATACTTATTGAGGGAAACAATATGGATCCTAATATGTTTAGATGTGATTAATGAGTAAAATGACAAAAGATGAATCCCAAAATGAGGGTAGCATCAGTGACAACATATCTAAGCAACAAGAACTAGCAAATGAAAACAACAATTGAAATGGTAAGGTGTCAAATGAAATAAAACACAATAAGATTGTGGAAATGTTTTGAAAGATGTGTCAATAGAAATGAGAGTAATAATTGGTTATTCATGATAAATAGAATCCATTTAGAACATAAGGAGATCAATAGATATACACCAAGCTAACAATAAGGAATGTTAATTTTATCAATATGATTGAGAACATGATTGTCATAGAGAGCTATAAAGCAACAAACTTGTATTAGATATAAACAATGTCAATGTAAGGAATGCAAAGTCCTTCATGATGTAGAGGCTTCATAAATCTAATAAGAATTAAAAAAATAATCTATGTGCCAACAATAAGGGATTTAAATCCCACTATTTGACATAGATAAGCCATTAGAAATCAAAGCTATTAAACATAACAAGATATGGCAAAAAGTTTGAGACCCCCCAATGCTATACACAAGATAATTTTATCTCAAACCAAAGAAAACATGTACCTACAAACCGAGCTAAACAGCCATGAAAAAGATAGACAAAAAGAATATTACATATAATATTTTTGTCAAACTATGACATGACCAAACTATCCATCAATAAAAATGCATCTCATATGAAAGACAATTTGCTAGAAGTTTTTAATACATCAGAAATATAACCTCAATCAAACAACTACATAGATATATGAAATGAAAATTTAACATACTAAGAGAAAGACATATCAATTGAATAAGAAAACTACAAGACCAAATAGATAATCAATGAAGCTCATGATCACACACAACCTCATCTAAAGAGATATTCTTCAAACCCAAACATTATTTCTATCATTTTTTCTCTTTATATGGTAGAAAAAGGCATAGTGATTGAATTTCAACCGAAAGACAATATGTTGGAAATTTTTTATTCATAAAAAATACGACCCCCCCCCCCCAAACCACTAGATAGATGTATCCTATGAAAATTTATCATATAAAAGAAAGGTATACGAGTTGAAAAACATGAAATATTATGAGACTAGATACACAATCAATGCAGTTCGAGATTAGAGACAACCACATATAAAGAGAGGTTTTTGGAGCATGAATCATTTTTATATCACTTTTTTCTCTTGAAAGGGTAGGAAAAAGCATAGTTATTAAATCACCCACAAGAAAACAGGTAACATGCTTAGTTGAGAACGAATATGTAGATTTTGTTTTGCAATAATGGACCCATTCTTATTCCTCCAATTCTCATTTCTTAGAACATTTCCTATACCCTTTGTACCTACATGAACCTTGAGTTTTTATTTTCCTAATCAAGCATCAAAGAGTCTTTAGTGTTAGAGATAAGGAATATATTAGTGATATCAAGATTATTTTCAAATATGGAAAATGTTATCACTAAGATCAATATCCAGTAGAAGAATAATATCGTAGTCAGCATGTGAGCAAATAATAGGTTGTTTCTCCAAATAAATCATTTTTTTGAACAAATAAGAATTTTGAAAAACAAGACCGTCTTCTTTTATATTTATTATATAATGATTATTAAGTCTCTAAGTTCATCATTCAAAGAATCAACAATAGTATCCAATTCATTTCTCTTTGACATATTTTTTAACCTTTTCCAAACTAGGTTAATAAGTTCAATAAATTCATGTTTGCATAAAAAAATGAGAGAGATACCTCACTATCATCACTTTGTGTGCGTTCTTGTTCTTGTTTGTCATTTTCATCAAGTTTGACTATGAACCATTCAAACACATGAAGGAAGGTTTTTTCATCATCATCTGACCCCATATTTAAAGAAGAGTCCCAAGCATCACGATATACCTTCTTATTTTCCTTGGATTTCTTCTTCTTCTTATTATTACTCTTGAGTTCTAAACATTCATCCTTCTAATGTCCCTTTTATCCACAAGCATGTCATCTAAAAGAGAAGGATCAGTTTCCGTTAGAATAAGAATTTGATTTCTAGCCTTTCTAATTATTTTCACAAGAGTAAGGCATTCTATGATTTTGAATGGAGAAAAATCAAATTTCATTAAGATATAATCATACAAGATCATGGAAAATCATATGAGGTCCATTATAGGTATAGATTTTGATGGAATATGAATAAAACATAGCAAGATGGGGTATTATCTTAGTTCAATAAGTCACATATCATCATAATGATTATTTAATTTAAATTTATATGGACGTGTGATAACAAACTAGGACACATTTCCAATTTTTATCAAGTGAGATAATGCATATACATAAAGGAGTCATTTTTAGGTCAAGGTGATCATATATACACGTTAAGGTGATTCTTTCATAATCCAAGTCAAATAGAAGACCAAAGTTACTAATTTTGATATCAGGGAATCTTTTGACCATTAATGACCAAAGGGGACCATGGTTTAGTAATTAGGTCATTTAAAGATCATTAAGATAGCATTTTTAGCAAAATAGAGGAATATTGAGTAGATTTAGGGTTCAAAAATAGGACCATTAGAAAGGTGCAATTTTTATGATCAAAATAGTATATAATATTGCCATATTTGGGTACATGGTTTAGGATCTATGATATTTGGAAGAAAAACACAATTTATGCATTTTTGGTGAGAGAGTGAGGCGAAAAATGGAAAATACCAAAATACGTCGACCATTGGATGGACAATCAATGAATCTCCACATGTCTTAGGGTGTAGGAGATGGCTGGCACAAAGCAGGTGCAATAGGATGTGTGTCCATTCCCTACTGGTCAGGGACCTCAGATGCACATAAGGGGTAGGGATGAACCAATAGATCAAGAAGAAGGCTTCTTTGAGACCTTTTCATTGAGGGTCGTTCTCTTTCTCATAACTTTTTCTTATACACAATGCACCTCCTATTCTTAGAGATAGACTTCATAGGTCACTAGATTACATGTAAGTTCTTCAATCTACAAAATGGCAAGCTCTGATTATTCTTATATGGCACTATTATATTCATATCTAGAGATTAGAGAATGCAAAAATTTAATAACAATCTATGTATTCAATATATAATTAAAGTAAATTTCAGAAATCATCAAATATTAATTCATACAAAACAAATCTAGTTTTAAGAAAGCATATTAGTTTTAGTATCCTTCACTTGAATCGTTCCTTCATTAGTAATAGAAAGTTTCAAACAATATCATAATCAGTTTTGCAAGAGGACAATATATGAAACTCACTAGGAGATAGGAAATAATATACCATACTCACAATCTTATCATTTAATGTTGCATTTCTTAATGTAGCCACAAACTATTGTTGAAGATCTATCATTGGGCACACATATGGTTAGATGATCATCTACTAGAGGTCAAGTGTAACACCTTCAAAGAAGAATTGCATACACTAATCCTATACATGTTGTTGGATGTATAAAAAAGTGTAGTCTAGTAGACATGCACTCCTTTGATATTGAGTGGGCCATTAACATTTTCCCATATTCTTTATGACTTTTTAAATCTTCTTGAAGCCTCCATCTAATACAACTGAAAGATCTAGAGAGGGTGTATGGAGAAAATTTGATTTTATGTAACTTAAAACACATGGAAGGCAGTTAAAAATTATTAAACAATATTAACATTAGAAATTAAAGTAATTAATCATCAAGTGAACCCGATACAAAAGAACTCCAGATGTATAGTGGTTCCATTTTGAAATGTCATAGTTCCATTATGTAGTTTCTTCCAAATAGGTTTTTTTAAACTATAGTTTTATTCATCTTTTCTAGACTAATTCAAATTACAAATATTGATGCATGTTGTGTACTAAGACCAACCTTGTCTTCAACTCATTTATAACTGAAACCTTCTTAGTGTTATGATGGAAGACCAACCTCTTGAAGAATATCACAATATACCTCCACTACCTTTGGGAGAAACATCTGACATGAAGTAGCTGCAAAGAGCTTCATCACGACCTTCTTATTCATAGCCTTATAGAAAGAAGTATCTCCAAACCAAACAATGAACAAGAATGTAGAAAGAAATTTCAACTAATTCTCACAACATATACAATTGAAGAACTAATGAATAAGTGATGAGAAACTTCATATGGGTTCATGTGAGGCTATATATGGTGGACTAGGACTATGAAAAACTGAGTATCTCTTTCATACTAGTATATATATCTCAATTTGTATCTCTCTTCATGCTTTGACTATTATTCATGCCTTAATTTGATCTTACATCAACCTAAGTTCCAATATGTAAAACTTAATTCCATTTGAGCTAAGTTGGAAGGGATGTATACATCCATTATGCCCATATTTTTTTCATCTTTATCTACTCCCTCTACTCTACTATGTGTTTCAAGTTGTAGAGGATTTATTTATGAATCCATTGGCCCACCAATTGCATCAATCATACACATGAATCAAAAGTTATGATCAAGTGAAGTTTGATCCTTCTATCCCTGTTTTCTTTTTTTCCCTTCTCTTCCTTGGTCTGAGACATCTTTCTGGGCCTGTCACCCATGCTGTACCAATTGTGCTCACCCTCTCCCTTTGTTATGCCACAATCCGTACCCACATCCCACACCCATGAGGAGATACATATCACGTGAGGTGGATTAAACATTTGATCTAGCAGCCACATGATTATCCTATATCTATCCTACCTAGGGCATGGTGGCATCACGGTCATCCATATTAGCCACCATAATGCACCTGCTCTGCACTCCACCTTAGCCAAAATTGTTCACTTAAATTTCTTTATCTCTTCCTTACCTCTCCTTCCCCCTCTTTTTCCCTTGTACCATGCACTAGGGCACCGCACCTGCTCCTACTTCTTCCTCCATTCCCTACCAGCGTTGTCGTACTTGGCCATTTGGGCATCACTATGCCAACCCTCCTTGGGCAAATACAACTCTGTCGATGAGTTCATGTGACCTTAGAAAATATGGGTAATTGGTTTTTTCTATTCACCACTCCCTTTTCCTACTCTTTCTTCATTGATTTGGTGAGGAGCTGGAGGACCAATATCATGGGCCTACCCCTCGTCTTCCTGTTTGTGTGGGTTGAGGGGTTTCCTCCCCACAATCAGATTTAGTGTGCGTTAGAAACAATGAACAAGATCGTCCATAGTGACCTCTCCTCCCTCCCTCTAATGAGTTGGTCAAATTGTAGTGAAAGGAGCTGAGATCCCCCCGCCACATGTCTTTTGTGCCTCTCCCCCTTGCACGTGCACTACACTTGAGGGGCATGATGCACATGTGATGGGGGATCAATGGCCAATGTTAATTAAAATTAATGGAAATAAGCTTCCTCTCTCACGATTATCCAAGATAAAATTTATTTTTGTAAAACTTATTAGCAAATACCTCCCTTACCAAAGTATAGTCATTCAATATACCAAATTGACAAAAAAATGAGATCAAGCTATTAAAAATACTTCTACACCCTAATTCCAAACAAAATCTTGTGTTATCATCAATATGACACGTTTGTTCATTTTGGAAATATATGTATTTGTTATTTTATTTAACTTGGAGCATAATTTTCACACCCATCCCAAAATATTCTAATTAGTAACCTATACAAACTTTTTGAACCAAATGAGAACCTAAATTGCCCCCATTGTGCTTGTGATGGCCCTTTTTTTATAATGTGACTTTTAAATGGACATTTTTATGGAAGTTAGGAGGCTATCTATTAATTGCGCACTCATCTTGCATGCAATTTCAAAAATTCATTACAAAAAGTCAAAGAATGCAGAAAAGAAAATCTAGTAGTGCTACTACCATTACATATTTCACTAGAGAAGATGTCTAGTACCTCTTGGGTGGTCTTATGTGGTGACAAGACTTGTTTGTTTCTTAAGTGATCCTTCTCCATCCAGTCTGCCACTCCATTAGTGTCACAATTTTCATAGGTCACCGTCCACTCATCCCTCATCATCCCTTGGATATAAGTTACCCAGTTCGCATACCTAGGGTTGAGAGTACTATCTTCAGCGATAATCCTAGCTGTGCGTTGGCTATCACTTACCATCAAAGATTCTTGGGTACCCTTCTTCTACCACAATTTTTAGAGCAAGTTTAATAGCCCCCCTTAAATGGAGTTGATGTGGAAGTTTGATCGATTTGCTAATTCCTATTTTCTTGATGCATCAAACTCTTATCCAAAAATTAGTAACTTTAGACATTAGATGACACAAAATCCAAGACTCAACCATGCATATGACCGTTCTTTGGTCTATGTGACAATATTTTCAAAAAATGTGACTTAATATTACATAATGTGAATCCTTTTTGCCTAAGTCCTCAACTATAATCAAATCTTATGTTTACCCTTTGTGATCTTGGAATTTTCTATTCAAAATCTCTAGCATGTTGTGGATGTTACATCTAGGACTAATTGGACCTCTAATGATGTATAGCAATGATGATAGTTACATGCAAGTTTGACATACTGAAACCAATTTTGGTAATAGTGACACCTAGACCTAAGGGAACATCTACTCACCTTGAAATGTGCTTAATATGTCTTTGTATTATTGATCTAAATCATCTTTCATGTTTAAATATCGAGATCTCATGAAATTTAATCATATTTGGTTAGTTATGAGTCTTTGTCCCTTAAATGTAAAAAAGTGCTCTAATCTTCATATTAATTATAGAATACGGATAAAACCTCAGAATGATATGAAATTTGAAAAATATGAACATCAAATCAGTAAAAGACCATCAAAATATGTTAATGATCAAGTTGAACCTAGGCTTGATAAAAAAAATCTAGCCCAAACCTAATAAATAAGAAACATGTGAACCATGTTTTGATGATGATTAATATTCTAAATCAGGTGATATCTATGACTAGCTGATCAAGGATAAGTTAAAAAACTTTTAAATCAGGTATGTGGGTTTTTATTATTATATGAATATGGTTTTCTAATTTGAATACATAGTATGTGTGTGTGCTCTTTTACTTGCAAATATTGATGTGTAGTATTACTAGATAGTACTTGATGGTTTCATCTCAAAGTTTTATCACTTAAAAACATATAGATTTTCATTATACAACCTTTAAAATAGGGTTCACTCAATGACTTTGGTCATTATAGATCCCTCACATAGAAATAGTGTTAGATCTTGGATTTTAGCCTCGAGATCCCTCACAGACCCCTTTCCACAGGAAGTTGGTAGAAGTCCTTATATTATGATTCACTCAATGTAATGGAATAAAATGACTAAAATGAGTGATTTTGTTTTTCTAAATAACTATTTTTATAGGTATGGAAACCACCAATTGTGAAACCTGGGGGGGAGAGGGGCAGCGATGATTCAAAAAGGAATTTCCCTGACAAGTATGTCAATTACAATTGGGGCCTAGAAAGAGAGAAGCATCTTAGGATCCAAAGGACTACAAATGTAGAAGATGAAACTATGCGAGATACACATCAACATTGAATAGTGGTTTAGACCCTAGAAATAGGGTTCACTCTATCGATTCACACCCCACTTTTTCTCATTTGGTTGAAATTCATGATTGATTTTAATCCTCTAGCTAATGATAGAATCTGTTCCACATCCTACCCAATTTTCACAAATACCTAATTTTCCATCTTTTCCCACATTTTTAGCACATTTATCCATCCCGTTTTGCCCACGTTCATCCAGTTTGGGCCCTAACACGAAGAAACCTTCTTTTAGAATGAAAGTGCAATCATCCTTCGATTATGCCTTAAACAGGTTATTTTTCACAAACTTCCCAATTGAAATGTTTGGAATTAAACATTCGCTTTCCAACTGCCTTTCCCCAAAAAAATATGAGAGATAACTTCAACTTATCTTTTTGTGGATTTTTTTTCCGAATCCCACCAAAACTTTCCTAAAATTACTGAGAATACAAGAGACTGCCTTTTTCCACTCGAGGAACCACACAGATCACAACCATCCTTCATGTGACACATGGTGTATCATGTTGATCTGTGTGCTCTTCCATGGGGCACATTGGTGATCCGTCACGTCTTACAGTAGATCCTGCCCATAATCTCAAATTCTAATATCTACCTATAAATAGACCCCCATGCCCAATGTATTCTAAGAACCTATCATCTATCTTAAAGCCAGAACGATGACTACTTCTCTCTTTACTTTTCATGTTGCTTATGATTGAAAGATCCTTCCTCTGACACCACCTGCCCTACTAGATTTGTAGAACGATAAGCTGCTCCAACTACAACACCTAAACTACTATCTCTACTATCTAGTTATATCTGATCTATAACTACTACACCTGACCTGATATTTGCTTCATATGATCCATTATCTGCTATAACTGCCCTGCCACTCTTATAATTGTGAGTTTTCACTATTTTTGTAAAATCAAATGCAGTTCTCTAGCACACTTATGCTAGTTATTCTCTAACATTCTACACATTTGTCCTGGTCACCAATGATGGATCTCTACCTTGGGAGGTCTTGAGGTGATTAGGATGTCAAAACACCTAAAAATTAGGACTTTTGGGGCCAGTATAGGAAGGCCACAAACATCTTCATCCCTAATAGACCATTCACAATAAAAATCACTTTTTTGTTTTTCATGTTTTTCTTTAATTTAACCATCCTAAAATGACTCAATTTTGTCACAACATGATAGTGTCTTGATACCAATTTACCGAGCAAGATGGGGATGTTAGTCATTTGCTACTCATGACTAGATTGCTAGACCTGAGCTCTGGTTTTACTTTTCATTTTCCTATTTTTTATCCAACATGGATAATCACTCAAACTACACTAAGGCTTCCACAATCTACCTTTTTCCCCAAGTTTTGCATAAAACATGGTGGTAATTCTAACACTTTAATTTTCATGTATTGTTTCACTACCAAAAAGGGTAGAGCTTTTATTTCCCGAATATCTCTAATTCCTTACCCCTTTTTGGGCAGTGTGCGATACATTAGTGACTTTGTTAGGGAATAATGCCAAGTTGATCTAAGTCAAATTCCCATTGTCCCGTTTCAAGGTTTTAGATTTCAGGATCATTTGTTTTTTTCCATTTTGTCTGCCACTTTTTGGCTAGGAAAAGGGCCGTGGATCACCGCAATCCACTGGATTTGGGCACGTAGATTGAGGCAATCCACCATCCCTAACCTCGTGTATTTTCTTTTTTTCTTCCCAGGGTGTCCTAATACTGATGTTGTTTTGCCTCTTTAGATATATCTACCCACTGTTGATTAGGACTTCAGCCGCTCTTCCCTTCTAGGGTTTGTGTTTGCTCCCTCATTTTTTTTTCCAAAAAAAGTGAATATATATATATATATATATATAAAGGATGAATGGCAGATGAGGATCATGAACATATCTGATCTTTCGTGAAACATGTTGATGTTATTTCTTTACCTGCATATTTGTGACTATCACGAATCATGGGCTTGATTCCAAAATCACTAAAACCCATCACGTGCACTTCACACTTCTATAAACCCATGTGTCATGGAACGAGTGCCAATGACATGTTGGATCCCTAGAAGTAATATGAGATGATAGTAAAGGTATTGACACATCATTAGCTGGACGTCCTAAGGCCTTGCAAACACCCCACTCTTCAAGCATTTACATTTGATTGCAACCACCATAGTCATGATGTGTATTTGGAGAAATACCTTTATCATTTGAACCTAGGATATCCCTAGGTGAGTGTCATCTATCTGTAGAGAAGATAAGGATCAACACCTCCTATAAATATCATGCTTGAGTGAGTACTTAATACAAATCTAAACTCATGGGCTGAAAAGGGGGATGTCAGCTTCTCGTGCATATGTCATGTGTTCATTGTTGAAATGTTATTGAGATTATTGCTAACCCCTTCTATGTGCAGATTTGAAACAATATTTTTTAAAGATTAACAATCTCAAACTCATATTTCAAACAATATTTTCCACAAGTTAAAAATATCAAGCTCAGATAAATAATATTTTGCAAAGATTAACAATCTCAAACTCAGATTTCAAATTTTTTTGTTAAAGACTAACAATTTCAAACTCAGATGTCAAACAATATTTTTCAAAGTTTAAAAATATCAAACTCATATTTCAAACAATCTTTTGCAAAGGTTGTCATACTAAAAAGGAACTTGTCCCCATAAATCCTGCAAATAGGGGGCGGTCCTCCATCTTGTGTGAGACATCATTTTCCAATGTTGAGTCCATTCCACGATGGGCCTGCATTATCACCTTAAACTAATCCCACTTCAACTTTACCACTACCTAAAACTATCCCAACCATACACCTCATCTTCCTAAGTAGGGTCCTGGACTATGATCTAAAACTAAACCATGGCCTCTCACTGTATGACACAAAAAGGGAGAGGCCAAGACGAGGGTTCCTCCCTACTAACCACTATCCACAGAAACCATTTTAGATAGGATAAGGACACCCTGGGGAAAGAAAAGTGATTGATTGAGCATAGTCACTAGCCCAGTCTGAGAACCTTACTTTTGATCAACCACTCAAAACCCACCTCCCATCCTACTTAAATGATCCTTTTGGGAGTACTTCCTGAAGGAACATCACATTAATCATATTTTACTTTTATACCATGGCATTGGAAAACACATCTTACAACGAAGTGGATAAGCTTGCTCATATAAGCTACGGGTAGGAACCATCACCCAAAAGTAACAAACAACAAAAAAAGAAATCCATGTGTCCCTTATCATGAGAAAATCATAAGAAATCCCGAAGTATCCCTTTCATACGCTTCCCCAATGCGGGAGGAGTCCTTTTAAATTCTTGTCTAATACAAAGTATGTGGAGGGACTCATCCCAAAGAATGTACCATTTACTCATAAAGTTACATCCTATTTTTGAATCTCACTAGTGGTAATTTAAGGACATCACAAGAAGAGCAAGAAGCCCATACCTCACCTGGTCTTACTAGAAATTAGTCCAGATAGTCGAGAACAATAGTACAAATCATCAATCTAATGGTAGCACCAAATGGGATGCCATTCACGACAAATTAGACAAGCCAGAAGAGGAGGAAAAATTGCAAGAAAGACACAATTGTGCCTAAAGCAGCAACCGCTCAGGAACATCCACAAGAGCAACCTTCCAGCATGCCTTTTTAGCCTCCAATGAGATCAACATATATAGGAGGGTGGCACTATCCAGGGTTTGTTAGACAAGGAGCTACACATGTTGAGTCATCCACACCATTCTTCCCATACAATGCATAGAGTTCCCACCCACCTCAATCTGAAGCATTCTAAATGGGGCTCTATTAGAGTCTACCATTTGGGAATATTGCGCCAGTCCTGATACCTCAGAGGGTAGCAACATCCTTCTTAAATTTTGAAGAAGAAACTAAAGGAAAGAAGAAAAAGAAGAAGTTGTATTCGCACAAGGAGAGTCCCAAGGGGTCGAGCAAACCAACACCTCCACAAAGGCTCATACGCTATACCTAAATGTCTGAGGACCCATACCCAACATGCATTCTATGTATCCATCTCCCCACTACTGATACAACCCTTACATAGGGAGAGGGTATGGATTCCCACCATATGTATATATGATTCCACTAAAAACAATCAAACCACCAGCTATATTGTGGTGGTCACATGTCAGGAAGTTGTTGTGTAGGTTCTCACTGCCACAGAAATGGGTTATTCTTTCACATACTCTTGGACTTGCCTTGATCTACTGTCAGACACATATATTCATTATCTTCGCTAAATATGGCTGGGATCCCCTATTGCCTTAAATCATGTTAAAAATAAAATTGCTAGAGGGGAAGAAAGACAGTGGGAAAGCATTCAACAATTTCTACCACTTCCCAGATGCAAAACTACATGCCAACTTCAACATGCCAAAATTCCATGAGTACTCTGGAAAAGGGGATCACATGGCTCACGTCAAGGCTTATTGCTCATATATGGTGGAAGTTCATAATGATGACAAGGTACTGATACATAGTTTTGCATGGACCTTGAATGTCCCCACATAGGCATGGTACAGTAAACATGACATGACTATGATCACCACATGGGCCAAGATGGCCTAAAGGTTTATGGGTCAGTATGCATGTAATCTAGACCAGATCCCGACCAAGGAGGACTTGGAAGCACTATAGAAGCAAATGGATGAAACATTTTTTGAGGTTGTTGGATGGTGGAGGGAGCTTGACTCTCAATTATAATTTGGGTCTATGGATAAGGAGGCCTTGGGAATGCTGATCAAAGTAGAGACACCCGCTCTCACTACCCTCTTATCTTTAAAATGGTAAAATACTATCCCATAAGTCATACAAGCAACCATGTGGATCAAAAATTCAATCGAGAAAGGGGTCTATCAAAACATAGGCCTCACTTTCGACCCACTGCCTACGTCATCAACAACTAATAAGAAGTCCAAATTGGCAAAAGTGAAGATATCATATTCCGCAATGGGTGTAGTACTCATTCTTGTTGGAATGGGTAAGCGACTTTCACCAGCCATACAAATCTCGCTAGCACAAACATCAATGACACAGATAGTGCATGTCTTGACACCTCAAAAACAAAAAGCTCCATGATGCTACCCAATTATTGGTTTCATTATGCACCTCCACAATATGTGTGGCCACCAAACAACTACTATGGGTACGCACCACTGCCTTTCCAACTATCAATACAATAGATGGCCACAAACACTCCTTTGGTAGTGAGTAGTCTGACATCTCATGCCGAGACAGAAACTACCATTCCATCAGAAGAGGATCCTTCCAAACCAAAGAGGAAGTTCACCCCTTCAGAGCTTTGCTCATCACTATCCTAGCATATATAAAGCATCTGCATAAGGGATCCATTGAATCCCTTTTCAAAGAGCTACAATGTTGACGCCTTTTACGACTTCCATTGCATAAATGACACAAGGTGGATGCTTGCATCACATTCATGCAGAACTTGTAAGATTTGATAGATGATGGGGAGGTCCACAATGTCACCTCAAAAAAGTACCTTACTCATCTAATATGGTTGCCATGATCTCTTCATCGAAAGATCCACCCTGTAGGCTCATCTTTCCACTATAACAAGCAATCAAGAACTGGTCTTGAAATGCTCAAATTGTTGCCTCGGTCTAGGAACATAAGCAGGTATTCCTATAAGTACCCAAAATTTTACAGGCACATCGAGTGCCCATCAGGAGCAGAGAATGTAGTCGATCATCATACCAGGGATCTGCCTATGGAAGAAGGCACAACCAAGCAATGTACCAAAGGCAAATTCAAAGCTAAAAGTGTAGAATGTGTGGGTCCCAAAGACACCAGTCCCTCTAATATCCCGCCCTACAGTTGTGATATCAGCTACAACAACTTCACCTATCTAGGAAAAGGGCGACCAACACTCTACTTTGATAGAGGTGACACTACCCCTCAACAAGGGTAAAGAGAAGGTGATTACCTACATAGGAGTTCCTGCCAACATTACAGAAGAAGGGGCCAGCAAGGTCTCCATTCCATCCTTTGATACCAAGAAGGTTCCACCGACACTTGAGCTTTGTAAAGAGATATATTCCAAAGTCTTGAATACAATCCAGTTCCTTAGTGTACCATAAGGGGAAGTGTCACTAGAAGAAGTGATGCAAAACTCCCCAACACACTAAAATGTAACCATGAAGACTCTATAAGGGGCCTATGTTTCTAGAGGATGTACGTCCTGAGACTCTTGCAACCACTATCGAGTTAATCATGACCCCACACTTGATCTCATACTTTGAGGACAAGATCATGACAAGTGGGAATCACAACATGCCCTTATTGATGACATCAATATACAACGGCCTCAAGATACCATCCTGCTTCATCAACAATGGTGTATGTCTCAA
The DNA here is from genome assembly GCA_963693085.1 of Alisma plantago-aquatica. Classification (NCBI taxonomy): domain Eukaryota; kingdom Viridiplantae; phylum Streptophyta; class Magnoliopsida; order Alismatales; family Alismataceae; genus Alisma; species Alisma plantago-aquatica. Next base: position 794,920,385 of record OY856414.1, on the reverse strand, counting down.
TGTGTGTCCCTTAAAGACATTAATTAGCTTGGGGAAGGATCCTTATGACCTCCAACTGACAAAAAAGAAAGCAACGTCCTTCTCTAGAGTAATTAAGGATGCTCTGGTAGAAATCATGTTGGAGATTCAAAACAAACCTCAGATGCTCACCATCCTATTCATCGTCACAAATCTAAGTCCATCCTTTAGCCACCTTCTGGGGAGGTCGTGGATTCATCAAAATTGGGTAGTTCCTCATCACTACATCAGAATCTAAAATATCAGTTAGGCCATGCCATTGTCACTATTTAGGCCAACAATCCCAATGCCATTGTGTGCATATATGAAGATGACCTCCTACTTTTCTTTGAGATGCTTCTCATCACCAACATCAGTTGGGTGTCCCCACGTAGGAGGAGACTTCATCTACCTTACAACCCCATACTGTATGCAAATGGTTACGTGAGATGAATATCCATCTAGATAGTGAATTGGGAGCCGATGACAAGGAGACACAAAGATTATTCAAACCCCTCCCAAACAAAAAGGATTTGGTCTAGGGTTCTATGGCTCATCCTACACATGTCCTCAGATCACCAGATGGATGTTGTATTGGAATCCTGCAACATTGTGGCCCACTACAAGGGACTTAACTCAAAGAGGTTACCTTTAAAATCCTACTCATGACTTGAGATATGAGTCGCAAAACCAGAAAAATCCATCTAGAGGAAGAACGTTGATTTAGGATGTTATGTTGGTGGTTTCCCAGCCCTGAGCATAAGGGTCCCCACCCATGTTTTCCTCATATCGTGTCCATCATAGAAGATCATTTAGATACAACTAAGGCAATAGTTCTAGTGACATTGCCTTATTTCGTGCAAGAGATCGAAAATGAAAACTAGGAGCACTATCCCAGGATCACCACCAACATCGAGGAGATCACCCTCACCATAGATGAAGATTAGGGCATTTATCTTACACTAAACAATCAATCATATGAGAACAACACTATCCCTCCAAACGAGGGCACAACCAACATGATGTTGACTCCCTGTTGTCATTAAGTCACACCCTAAGTATGCAGACATCACTAAAAGCATCACACATTTTCAAAATGACCACATTGTCTAGATGAAGATCATTGACCCAACACCAGAAAGGGCAGAAATGCTACCCAAAGAAGATGGATAGGATCCTCTCTGGATTTTCCACATCTATCCAAGTCAAGATGATGCTTAACTATGGATGTTGAAGTTGTAGAAGAGGACTATGGCATCACATGGGACGACTAAGACAATGCCTACAACATGATCGAAGGATGGGGTGTCAATGCCATCTTTGATTCTAAGGTTGTGGAAGACCCACAAACTGTCATTGATCCTATCTAGAAAGGAGAGGAACTTTAGAACTGGTGTGTGAATGACCAAAATGTCCTAAGGACCAAGTATTTCCTCACACCTAAATAAAATCCCATTAAAGGAATGACACCCTCATGTGGTAGAGATTCTAGAGTGTCATTTCAATTAGCTTTGTCACATCCCCACTCATCCCTGAAAAATCTATTTTTTTTTTCAAAATACACAAAATCTAAAAAGTTACAAAATCCAGAAAACCTAGAGGAATGTGAAGATGAGCAAGCTCTCTGAGAGTTTGCTATCTACTTCACTAAGGTGGCACATATCTAGAATGGCGACGACATCGAGTTCGAATACATCCCTATTCTAGAGTATATGGGGAAGGAGCATCAACTTTTTCATATTGAAGATAAAATGGAAATGGTCAATCTAGGCTTTAGACCGCAAGCCATGCAAAGTCAAAGTTGGGATGTGTCCACCAAAAAATGTCAAAGACCATCTAATAGATCTTCTATGCCACTACATCAACATGTTTTCCTAGAGCTATGACAACATGGCTATGTTGGACAAAGCAATCACTATCCACCAATTACCCATCATCCCTGGAGTTAGCCCCATCAAATTGAATGCTAGATGATTACATAATGGAGCCTCAAGATCATGGGGGAAGTTCAAAAGCAATACAATGTTAGTTTCCTAGAGCTGATCAACTATCCTACATGGCTCGACAACATTTGTACCAGTTTCAAAGAAAGAGGGAAAAGTGTGAATGTGTGTGGACTATCACATCCTTAGAAATACATATCCAAAACATGACTTCCTACTTTCACACATAAATGTACTCGTTGATCACTGACTGGGGAGTTTCCTTCTATCTGGTCATGCCTTTTGGTCTCAAGAACTTCGTTGATACATATCCAAGGGAAATCATCTCTCTTTCATGGCATGATGCACAAAGAGGTGGATGTCTATGTGGATGAAATGATTGCTAAATATAAAAAGTTGAAGACCACATCACCAACCTTAGGAAATTGTTTCAATGACTATAATGGTTCTACTTGTGCCTTAATCCCGCCAAATGCACCTTTGGGGTTACATTTTGTAATATGTTGGGATACATCATCTACCAGAGAGGGTTCAAAGTATATATAGGGAAATTTTGGGTCATCCTAGAAATGACTTACCCAAAATTGAAGGTGGTAGGAGGCCTTCTCAGTCATCTCTAATACATCAACCGCTTCATCACTAAACTCACACCTATATGTGAGCCAATCTTCAAGTTATTAAAGAAGAATCTAGGTGGAATGAAAAGTATGAGGCCACACTCTTGAAGATAAAAGATTACCTCACAAATCCCCCAATACTTGTAACAACGCATTGCCACATGAGTGAGATTACTCAAAACAAAGCACAGAACAAACACTAAACATCAAGATTACTAGAAAACATGATAAATTAAAACCGATATGATGTAATTATCTCAAGCAAAAACATAAACATCAAGATCCAAAAACCATGCCACATGTATAATATATCATACCATAAAGGTATATACATCATTGTACAATGGCCATCACGTCACAACCTGTTACAAAAGATAACTCATTCATATATACAAGCCATATGTGTACAATCATGGCGTACCGCCAAAACCTTATATTGATATACATCATCTACAAAACACCCCCAAGGACTTGAGAGTAAAAGGATAAAACATAGGACTCTAATACAAAACACTAGCAACATATCCAACCTTCAACAAATACTGCTCTCCTTGCTGCTCTTCCTCAACCACACAATCTCTACCTCATCGTGTACGACCACCTAAAAGATTGGGAAACCCATTGGGTGAGACCAACGACCCAAAGAGAGATATAACTCCCCCCAACAACTATTGTTGACACATATAGGTTATATACCAAAAAATTATTACTATTAATAGGATGAGTATGTTTAGCTAAATTATATAAATAAAATTTATATCACATATAAAGCAATTTAAGCAGTTATAAACTGATTAACAAATTATCATATGTATTTAGAAGGAATATGAAGAACATGTATAAATGTTATTAACTAAAGAGTATAAGAAATAAGGCAAAGGGTCATCCAATGTGAATCGTATTTAACCTTAAGCAAATGTACTACACAACTCCATTACATCTTTTATTATGCCATGTGGAGAAGAGGTATACCACTCATACTCCAACTGACCATTGTTAAGTCAAAATTAGTGCCATACAAGATCTAAGAGAGTCAAGCTCCTATAATCTCCCAACCTCGGTCAGTCTGAGTCTGTCGTAGTGGCATATAGAGTCAAACTACAAATTATCCTAGTCCACCTTGGTATATAGGCACGACACTAGTGAGATACGACCACAACCGTTCTACTACTATGACATGATCACAACCATCCCTAGAAATATATCATCTAAGATATGACCTCAACCATTCTAATTCTGAGGTATGACCACAACTATGGACATTAAATGCATGATGCTTTGCTACATGAATCATGAGATTTAGAAGCAACATGAGAACATGGATGTTATTGAGATGATAACACATCTCAAGAACATGTATCAAGAATAAGCAAGCCAAGAGAGGTATGGTGTCTCCAAGACCCTATTTAAAGTGCAAAATGGCAGAAGGTGATCTAGTTGGACGTCATATACTCAAGTTATTTGGGTATGTGGAAACTCTTGCAAGATAGGGATTTCATTTAGGTCAAGAGTTGGCCAAAAATGTAATCATGTAATTAGTGTTGGATTCAAACAAATTAATTTTTCATAAATTACAACATGAACAATTTTGACAAGCCATTGACTGAGCTACTAGGCATGTCAAGAACTGTTGAGGGGAAAATGAAAGACATACCCAAATATGTGTTGATGGTCAACAAGGGAAAAGGAAAATCCAAGTGAAAAGGCAAAGCTAAGAAAGGTTCTACAGCTAGACAAAAGTCGTATGCACTCAAAGAAAAGGAGGAGTGGCTAAGGAAGGCAATTGTCATCATTATCACCAGGATAGACATTGGAAGAAAACTTTCCCTCTATAGCTTGAGGAAATGAAAACAAGAAGATAGGGATAAAGATCCCCACTCGTGTATATATGTTATTGAAATAAATGTATCTACTTCTTCATCATTGGTATTGGATAAACGATTTGGATCTCACATATGTTTAGATATGTAGAATCTAAAAATAAGCAGACAAACAAAGGGGAGGTGGAACTATGTGTTGCAAATGGAGCATGAGTTTCTTAGGCACCTACTATTTATCTTTTCCCATTAGACTTGTAATATAGTTAGAGAATTGATATTATGTACCTACAATAAATATAAACATTATTATGTATCTTGTGTTTGGACAAGAAATGGTTTTGAGTTTGTAATTAAGAATGGGCATATTTCCATTTAGAAAGATGAGATATTTTTATGGCAGTGCCACTATGTATTATGGTCTTTATTTATTAGATCTTGAGACACACATATAATATATATATATATATATAATATAAATTTAAAAGATCAATATCAAGAAGGTAAAACTCAATGACTCAAACAAAATATATCTTTGGCATTGTTGTCTAGGGCACATAAATGAGAAGCACATTTCTAGACTCCAAGAAGATGGTTATCTAGACTCTTTTGATTTTGAGTCAATAGAGACATGTGAATCTTGTTTACTGGGCAAGCTGACAAAAGAACCTTTCACCAGGCAACAATGAGAGAGTGAGTGACTAATTAGGATTCATACATAGAGATGTATGTGGACCTTTTAGGACAAGTGATAAAGGTGGATATCTATATTTCATCACCTTCACTGAGGATTTCATTAGATTTAGATATGTGAATCTTATGCAACACAAATTAGAATCCTTTGAAAAGTTCAAGTAATTCATGAATGAAGTACAAAATCAAATTGGAAAAAGAATTCAAGCACATTGATCAAATATAGGTGATGAATAGCTTAGCCAAGAGTTTGAGGTCATTCTGAGTGATTGTCATATTGTATCATAATGGACTCGACCTGGAACACCACAACAGAATCGTGTGTTAGAAAGAAGGAATCACACCTTGTTGGACATGGTATAATCAATGGTGAATTTAGAGGATCTTATGAATTTCTTTTGGGGATATGCTTTTGAAACCTCTGCATTTTCACTTAAACGAGTACCTTCCAAATCTATTGAAAAGACACCATATGGGATATGAAATGTGAAACATCCAAATTTGTTAGGGAAGGTTCACTGTCAATCTCTCCTAGAGATACATATCTAGATGATAGCCTATCTTTGAACAATTTCTCCAGGAAGAAATCATTTTTATTAGTCCCATTTCCACCAACAACAACCCTACTGAACATAGCATGTGCTTCTTGGTTTGGTTTTGGCATTGTAGCCCTTATGCTGCAACTAGGGTTGGACGCTTCCTTCATTATTTCATGTGTGTTCCCCGATGGTATATCTAAAATGACTTGCCTTGTGGCTCCCAGATGCTCCATGTAGATGATTTAGTATGATAGTGGACGACATTTAATTGTCAGATCCTCACACCCCATCATATGATAGTACTGCACCCTACCCAGAAAGGGGGTAAAGAAATAGATATATTTGAGGAATAAAGATCTACCCTTTTTTGGTAGAAAATGTTGCATGAATAAGAAAGTGTTAGATTTTCCAGCACATTTTGTGCAAAAAAGGAGGAAAAAAAGGTAGATCGTGGAAGCCACAATGTAGTCTGAGAAACTATCCATGCTAGGTGAAAAATAGGAAAATAAAAAGTAAAACTAAAGATCAGATCTGGCGATTTAGTTACGAGCGGGGAAGGATTAACACCCCTGCCTAGATTGGTAAATCGGTATCAAGACACTATTAGGTTGCTAGGAAATTGAGTGATTTGCGGATGGTTATATTAAGTAAAAACATGAAAAAGGAGATAAAAAGTGGTATTTATTGTGGGAGGGCTTTTAGGGTTGAAGATGTTTGTGGCCTTTTTATCCTGACTCCAAAGTCCTAATTGTTAGGTGTGTTGTGGTCATGATCACCTTAGTACCTCCCATGAAGGAGATCCATCATTGGTGACCAGGACCAATGTATAGGATATTACAAGATGACTAGAAGAAGTGTGATTAGAGAACTAGATTTTATTTTTTAGAAATAGTGAAAAATAACAACTATAAGAGCAACATGGCAGTTATACTAGATAATAGATCAGATGCAACAATAGATTAGGTTAGGTGCAATAGTTATATATCAAATTTAATCAGATAGTAGATGCAATCATTTTAGGTGTAGAAGTTAGAACAACTTACCATTATATAGATCTAGAAATGTAGGTGGTGCTAGAGGAAGGATTATCTAATCACAAACAACACAAAAAGTAAAAAGATCAATGTTCATTACACAAGAGATATGAGAGGGTCCTGGAATACATTGGGCATGGGGGTCTATTCATAGGTAGATTTTAGGTGTCAAGATTCTTGGCAGAATCTTTTAGAAGAGGTTGTGGATCACTGCAATTCATTCCATGGAAGAGAATACAAATCGAGATGATCAGCCACGTGTCACACAACATATGGTTATGATCTTCTTAGTGTCCTAGGTTGGAAAAGTAGTCCCATGTTTTCTGAATAATTTTAGGAATGTTTTGGAAAAAATCAGAGAAAACTTGCACAAAAAGATAAGTCAGAATTGTCTCTCAGATATTTCTGGAAAATGTAGTTGGAAAGTGAGTATTTAATTACAGACAATTCAACTGGGTAATTTGTGAAAAATAGCCGAATTGAAGTATAATTTCACTTTCAGTCTGAAAGAAGTTCTCTTCTCATAAGGGCCCAAACTGGGTGAAAGTGGGTCAGGGTGCAGAACACATTCCACCACTATCTAGAGGATTTACATTAATCATGAATTTCTTTTGAGTGAGAAAAAATGGGGTGTCAATAGTTTTTCCCTCTCAAGGCAAGGTTCAAGATAAGAATGAGAATCTCAGACTTGAGTCAGACCCCAATTTTTTTGTCATGGACGGTCAGAAAGGTTGGACTTGCCAAGGATGTTCTGATAAACCTTATCAAAGGTGAAAACCAAATGTGATGTGTGGTTTGTCTGAGAGACATAAAGATCAATAGTCTATGATCATCAAGGAATAATGGCAACTACATTATCTAAAAAATATATCTTAGGGAGAAGTAGTAGTCATCCCTCTTCCTACACATCTTTAGTTTCTAGTTGTTTTTTAGTGGGCCAATATAGAGTTAGGACCGAAACTCTTAAAAAGAACAATATGAAGAGTTTAACTATCATAATAGGGTTTGGATCATCAATAGGGTGGTTGTATTTTAGACAAGCTTTTAAGAATTAAGGTGACCTTTCTAGCCAATGATTGTACCGATTAGCTATTTGATTGATTGAGGCATCTGAGATTTGATAGAGGTGCCTTGGCCATTATCCAGTGAAAGGTGGCCTCTATGACACGTTCCCTTATTGGTTCTCCTTTCATCTTCTAGAGTGTCAATGATCCTTGACTTTCTAGATCTCACTCATGGAAACTGGAGATATGAGTCACAACTCAAGGTCATGGTAAGGGTCGGAAATTCAGTTCATCATTGAATCATGATCAAAGATTGTCAAAGAATGTGCGCTTGAAAGAAAGCTAGTAACCTTGGTTGTAATGGTTTCAAAGGGTAATCTAGACTCCTATTGTAGGTCGTGAGTGAAGACCCTAGAAAGTTTTAAAAAAGGCCTAGGGATCATGTTTAGGATAAGGCTTGTGGTCTAGTTTAAAGTATTAGTCCGGACCCAAACATATTTGCATATGAAGCATATAATTGGTCTACTTTTAGTTCGTATTCGGGGACCCTAAAATATTGAAAAAATGTGGTTTTGAATTTGATCCACTTTTAGGTCATAGTCTGAGACCCAAAAGAGATGTGAAGGTTAAGTTTGGGATTGGTCCAGTATTAGATCATGATCGAGGACCCTGATGATTGTAGGTAGGTCCAGTGACTGTTTATCTTTGATAATTTTGCTTTTTAGTCAACATTTAACATTTCTTACCTTTTTTACATTTTTATGATTTTTTTGCAATTTTATAGGTTTTTGGAAATTCTGCTAAAAACTAGGGACATGTTTGTAATTTTTGCATATGTTTTTGTCTTTAAAAGGGGAAATTGGAGGAGGGTTGATAACCCTTCCCATTTATTACCTACTCATGTAAGTAGTGGTGGCGGCAACTAGCTCGAAGCATTCTAGGGTTATGAAGGTAGTAAGAGGAGAGAGAGAGATCAGAGATCATTGAGATTCGTTTGCTTGGATCTCGCAAATTTGGGTGTTTTTTAGCCTTCTCAGTGGCATTTCTAGAAGCAACATCTCGAAGGAGAAGGAGCTTTTGGAGGTCCTCTTTGGTGGCATTTTAGTGCGGGTTTCTGCTACACCAATCTCAGGGCAGGTAAAACTTTCATTTTTGCACTTTAATTTGACCATTTTGGCCCTCAATGGTGAAATCCAATTTTTGGCTTCTAAACATTCTTCACGGTCTGGAGGTTGAAGATGACCTGGATGCACATTCTAATTTGTGATGTAGATGACTTCTTCATTTTGTGGTCTTCTCGTCTATTTGTTGTCTGATTGAGCCGATTTTAGATGCATTGGAAAATTCTTGATATTGTTATTGTCATTGTACAAATGGATACTCATGACTGGCATGATGGAGATCCCCTTGTAGATGAGAAAGATGTTGGCAATGTTTTGGGGGTTGAGGCATACCCACAGTTTGCATACTTGCCTTTCTAAGTTGTATCCGCTCTTATGAATATTCTAACTTAAGTCTTCCTTGAGCAGCCGTCATGGCGGTGTGAGTAGGATTGAGGGGGAACTACTCCCTACTGAGAGATTGAACCATCATTTGAGTGAGTTGTGGATAAATCTACATCAGTGAGTCCATCGAGCGGGTGATGAGGTATAATTAGGAAACTTTGCTCCATGTTATTTTCAGTCTATTTTGTTGAGCTTGAATCATGCTTTTTAGCCATGTAGTGATGATTTTGACTTTGCCCTCCTCTTTTCTTTATGTATTGAATTGTTGAACATATATTGGATAGCCGATTGGAATGATATGGGTTATCTATATGAGAGCCTTGTGGCCGACGAAGTGGAGTTATTGGACAAAACTGGCTTTGACAACATTAGCTGGTGTGATATCATAGACCGACCCTATATCCTTCCCCTGATTGAGAACTTTCAAAGACTAGTACTTCTCATTTTTCTTTTGGTGAGATGGCTATCACCCTAAGTGAGATTTTCGAGATTAGTGGTTTGGGGTTTGGTGGGACTCTATTAGTTCTCTACATGAATGAGAAGAGTGGGATTGTTACCACCTCGCTGGGATTCTAGGAGTGAATCTTGGGTATATTGAGATGTCCTCTAGGTATGAAGTCATGTATACTTGGTTGAGATCTATATTTTTTCATGAGAACGAGTGACGAGGTGCCAGTGATCCATTATATACAACCTTGTAGGTCCAGGTGTTCTTGTTTGTATTGATCACTGGTTGCTTATTTATCAATAGATTGAGGAATAGAGGAGGTGTATGTTGGTTCTTCTTTCTTCTACATCTCGATCCAGTTCCTTTGACTAGGTGGCAACATGTGTGCCCATATACTGATGCATTTGAAGAGATGTCATGTGGACAAATGCACATGAGAGATGGTTCAAAATATGAAAAGTTGCAAAGCTTCACAGTCTTGATTGTTGTAAGCATTCACCTATTTTTGCTTGTACTTGAGATAGCTACAATAAATGATTTGATCTAACGCCTCTTCTGTAGATGTGGGACTATGAGCACTTCTACTACATAGACCTATCACTTTGAGTGGTGCATAGGGCTATCTATATGCCTCCTCCCTACTTGCCTCCATTGGGCTGACTGTGCAAATAGGGTGCAGTTCGAGCAGTGGAGAGGTGAAATGGAAAAATGACTCTAGTTGAGGTATGTGTAGCACTTTGAACATTGTATTATATCATTCATATATACTTTAGTTGACTTTAATTCATTGTTTTCCTAGGTCTGATTCATGATCTTCTCTAGGTTTCAGCATGGTGATGTGGCCACATCTTGTACAACCTTCTCTGAGGCTTTGGCTAAGGATGCTTGCCGAATCCAATTCGAGTCTCTATCTGGAAGTGTGTTGTATATAGGTGAGTACTTGTCAATGGGTTGCTGGCTGTCACATCCCTTTCGACCCTCTGTTCGGGCTAGTCCCTTCTGGACTCTAGATTTGTCAAGTTGTGTGACAGCTGATGTATGGAAAAATGACACATGATAGGTACCTAAGGTGGTATTTTCCACATGGTCAGCATGTTCTCTTTTCCAAAGAGGTGTATGATCGACTTGGACGTCCTCTAGTGGTGAGTTTCTGAGTCTGATACTATTTTTGTTTGTTTGCATTACCTTTGACATGCACTTTCTTGCAAGTAATTGATTATGATTCTGTTGAGGAGCAGGATGATTAGAGGTACAAGTTTCATCATCCACCCCCTCCTGAGGAAGTTCCTACACATGAGGTAGTTTATTTTCCTTCTGATCCACCTTATCTGCTGGTTGACGATCATAGATTTGATGACTTCCCTGTGTTGTAGTCCCATTGAGATTTTGGTATTGGAGGCTCATGTCACTTCCCAAATGAATTCGTATGGACCTGGTCCTTTGGGGATATGAGTGAGGCTTCAGATGCAACAAGTGGACTCTTTGGCTTGAGTTTCCTATCGGGCTATGGGAATATCCAACACTTTGGAGGGTCTTCTAGTGTAGGAGATTTTCCTCATATGTCCCCATTTACGACTGATAACACCAATTTTTGTGATGATTTTGACCTTTATTTTGTTATCAAAACTGCCCTTTCAAACTGTTTTCCTCTCTTTTTATATGTACTTTTGCAATAACCGGTCACACTACGCTCTTAACTCAATATTTTCATCATTTGTAGAGTTTTCCCTCATTTTGGACTCATTTATCATCAATAAGGTCGTTTCGGCCCACATGCATGCTCCACCTGCATCGGTCTTCCAGTCGGCTGATATGCTCACTGCCCGACAGGATAGTGCAATACACCGACGCGCGACATGAGGATGCCGCGTAAGAAGGAACTGACGGGCGATACGCCTCTTACCCGATAGGGAGTCAGGCTCGCCATGACAACTGAAGCTTGTCGCGTGATACAAGGCCACCCACCGGCAGGCGCCGCTCGCTACGTTGACCGACAGCCGACATTCTTGTATCGGGCGATACTGATATTGGTCGTCCACCGACTCCGCGATAATAAGAAGGACACGTGGCACCCTGAGCACCATAACTTCCCCAACCGGTGCCTATAAATAGAAGCTATAGGAAGCCGAAAAGACAGGTCGGAACCCTACACAAGTCACCTTAGGAAAGCTACAAGAGCTAGTGTATCGTGCCTCAGTTTGTGCCGGGCGATTCTAGGTGAGCACTTCCTCATCCCGAGAGGGAGGGAATGGTTCACTTAGGAATGTACCGAGCACCACTGCAGGCTGATATCGGCCAACGAGGATACCTGATACAAGTAACCGACACTAGAAGCATCGCTCTAGCCCGGCACGATATCGAACCCGATACGCATTGCCCGTCACGGCATGTCACCCGAGAGGGTGCTGCCTAACATGAGCGTATTTGGCAAGGGTCCTCGCACGATACAATCCACTCGTCATGGTGTGTCACCTGAGAGGGTGTGCCACCCGACACGGTTGTATCGGGCTAGGCTCCTGACCGGTATCGGGCTGGAGGGTCAGCTGTAGTCTGTCATCCTTCTATATCAAGAAGGCGACATTTATCTTTATCATTTCTGTCATTTATTTCTTTTACTTATGCAATGTAATCAGAACTTTATTTGTTTATGGAAATAGAAGAGTTTAATTATCTACTGCTCTATGTTTGGTAACTTTCTTGGATGATTGTTGTGTTTAACATCTAAACTCTAGCTTGTACGCTTGGATCGCGTTTCGATTAGCTACCGAATCATGTTTTCCCATTGCAACAGCCTCGATATAGGTGTTGTGGCTCTAGTGTTTGGTCCGATTCTGGAGTACGAGAGTGCCCGGAGTCGGAGTTGCTTTAGTAAACTTTCCACTCTAACTTAAGTCCAGCAGCCTCGAGAGAGGTGTTGAAGCTTGGTTAGAGGTACCCACTTCGAGAGGAGGGGTACAGGATGTTTCTGTTGCCGCTTGTTTCACCGAAGTTTTCTCCTTCATACCTTGCTTTAGCATTAGTTTTATCTCTCGGTTTCCGTTGCACGAAAACCCCTAAAAACTGATAAATGCCTAAAATCTTAATCTTCCTCGTAACTCCAGTTGGAGATAGTTTTCTTTCATTTTATCGATCTTATCTTGTTGTTCCCTTGGGGAACCTTACCATCTCTTTACCCTTGCCGGAGTGTATCGTGTCGATTCAGAGTTCTCAACACTACCACCCTTGTCCCTGTGTTCGACCCCGTATATCTACTTCGACCCCGTAAGCAAAGTTGTGGGGGCCTAGAAGGTTTCAGGTTATAAATGTAAAAGTCCGACTACATCAAATCCGCCTCCAATTTTAGGACGCGCGATTTAGGCCGGTCTACTTTTTGGCGCCGTTACCGGGGACAAAGCAAAATGGTACTATTGACGAATCAGAATCCACTAACTACACTCCCATGCCTCAAGCTTAGAAATGAGCTCGACAACACTTTTTTCTTTCTTTTGTTATTATTATCATTATTCTTTGCCTGAAATAAATAATTTGATTTTCTGACTTGATTTATTTGTGCTATTCCAGCTACTCAGAAGAAAGGCATTCTGTTCATCTGAACTCCAACATCGTCAGACATGCCTCCTCGTGTCGAACAACCTCTTTCCGAAGGCGAACATCAAAGGAGGGCTAGACCTCACTCGCCCCCACCGGAAGATAATGACCGCTACAATGGCAATGATCAGTCTGAAGACCCAGAAATAGAGCAGTCCAAGGAAGATCATCGCCAGGATAGACGCTGTCATCATCGAAGGCACATAAGGAATCACAATGATCAAAATCAGTGCCAGGAAGGCAGCAACAAAGATGATTCAGATGAAGAAGAAAAGACTCTAAGAGAGTTAGCCTCTATGAAGGCTAACAATTCCCGGTGCCCGGTCATCATTCCACATTTCAACGCCACTAACTTTGAGCTCAAGCCGTCTGTAATCTCCATGATTCAAAATAAGAGCTTCAGAGGGAGTTCCAAGAGCGACAACCCTTATCATCACCTGGACACCTTCAAGAATATCTGCGACACGATTAAGATGTGAGGTGTACCCCAGGAAGTCATTTACTGCAACGGCTTCATCTTCTCTCTTATCATCACCTGGACGCCTTCAAGAATATCTGCGACACGATTAAGATGCGAGGTGTACCCCAGGAAGTCATTTATTGCAACGGCTTCATCTTCTCTCTGAAAGACAAGGCTCTATCGTGGTATCTGGGACTTCCCCACCAATCTCTAAACATATGGGGAGCACTAGCAGACGCTTTCGTAAATAAATTTTATCCGAGTGAGAAGACAGTGAGGAACAGGAAAAAGATAACCTCCTTTATGCAAAGGCCCAGTGAGAATCTCCACGACGCCTGGGAAAGATACCAGGAATATCAGAGGGACTGCCCTCACCATAACTACAAGAAAGGTTTCCTAGTCACCACCTTTTACAACGGTCTAACTTCCGAAGAAAGGGTTTGACTAAATGCTGCAGCGGGAAGTGATTTTCTAGGGAAGAAGTCGAGCAAGTCTGAAAAGATCATCAAAAACATGGCCGAGCTGCAAGCCGACGCTAAATATGATAGATCTGACAGAGGGCAGGGTAAGAAGGTCAGTGAAGGACCCTCTCTTGAATCCAAGGCTCTGGAGTCTATAACTTCTCAGATACAGAAGATAGCGACAGATGTCAAGCAGCTAAAGGAGTCTGGTGGTAAGGGGAAGAAGCAGGTGGAAAAAGTAATGAAGTGTGTGACTTGTGGAGAAGGGGGCCATGGGGTAAATAAATGCATCTACACCCGACCAGAAGCATCAAGAGATTCTGACTCTGAGGCCGAAGAGACTGAAAATGTCTCTTTTGTAAATTTTAAGAGGCCACACCACCCTGGTTTCAGCTACGGCAACAAGGATGCAGCCAAGAATTCACATCAGCTGCATAGCTCATCTAAGCCACCCCAAGCATTCGAGAAGAGGGGAGGACCCAGTCAGTACACTAAAAACACCCCCTTCCAGACGAACAAAGGTAACTTCCAAGTTCAAGTCAAGTACCAAGGATCGACCAAGGAACATGATAAGGTTTCTAGCCAGTCGGATGTGGTTGGGCAACTGTTTGATTTCATGAAAAGGCAAGACACTATTAACAACCAGTTAGCGCAGAGCACGCTATCGAATTCGGGTGTTTTGAACTCGTTGCAGGTACAAATGGCGAATATGCAGACGCATCAACGCCAGATTGATCAGCAACTAGCTCAAATGGCCGAGTTAATAAAGAATCCGTCAGGAAAAATTCTGTCGAATACTGAAACGACAAAGAAGGCAGGACAGTGATCAAGAGGAATGAGGATCGAGTTGCACGAGAGGATGATGGCAGAGACTAAGAAGTGACGAAGCTAAAAGACGTCAAGCAGGAGACGAAGATTACAACCCTTCTCGGGAGGCATCCCAAGCTTTCTTTTATTTCCTAGAATAGGATGCATTATACTTTCCTGCAAAACAAACATTACAAACATTATGGACTGTAATAAGGCCCGAGTCAGTGCACGCATCGAGCGTACCGACTCTTAAGTTTTATGGGCCACCGCTCTATTTTATGAAGCATTGAGGAGTAATACCATCTGAGGTCAGGGACTCATCCCTAAGCCAATGATGTTTTACCCATCAATCGCTTTTTCTTCGTCTTGTTTTAGTATTTGGTCGCATGTATCCCCTTTTATTAACCGTATCGGGCAGCAACTCAGCTGGTGCGCAGAATCGCTTGTATCGAGCGATAGTTTCTCGGGCATCGCAAAGGCTGTAACGGACGACATTCCTGGGCGGCGTGCACCCGTATCGTGCATATGAGTAACTGCCCTTGATCAGACTGATGGGACCGTTCGTCTCGGGAATGGCTTGTCTCAACGGCCGACGCGTGCCCCAGAACTGCCCGTTTTACCCCCAGTTGAGATTGTTATATATAGTAAGGAGGTTTTATCATGTCGGGCTGCTACACTTACTTTTCCATCCACCCATACCATGCAGTAATCCCCCCCTGCTCACATGACGGACAACCATCCTTTGCTCTCGTGTCGGGCGAGAGCCTCAAAGAGTAAGGGTATAGCCCGACAGCCTGTTTGCCTGACACGGGTTTCGTATCGCGCGCAGCATATCGGGTTGGCTATCTTAGTTGATTTTTCTTATCACCTGACACATATGGATCATGACACGACTTCCTTTCGCTCTTGCCCGATACGCAATATCGGGCGACACATTTTTCCGTCAAGAGGACCTATCGGGCAGTTGTTTCATACGACCGTATCGCCTGACACACCCGTGTCGGGTAGCGTGTTTTGAAGCACAACTTTTTCTCCGTATCGTCCAGTCTTGCATCGCCTTGGATTTTCTTTTGATGGACGATACTCGTACTTTGCAATGAGACAAGTTTTATCGTGATATCAGTTTTTCCTACCTAACATTTAAATGGTCAATGAACTTGATAATAGGTATGGCTCATACAAAGCAAACCTCCGGTCGAGTTGACAAACACGGCACAAGAATCGACACTGCGGCCGCAGTTGAAGCAACAACAGTTGGAAAGAAATGTCAGAATCCCGAGACAGCTGGGCCATCAACCGCCAAAAAGAGAGCAAGGACAGATTTTCTTGATTTGGTAGCCCCAAAAGAGGTCCATTTCCTTATCATAGTCTGTCTTCTGCGGTGGTTTAGGACCGTCTCCAAAAAAGAAAACCAGTGGAAGTCTTTCCCCGGTGGCCCCTGGATTGAATGTGGGTATTTTGGGTCCATCAGACATGAAGCCACCTTCATCATGGAGAGGGTATCTTCTTCTTATATAGCATACACAAGTGTTTTCAAGAGCTCTTTGTCTACCATAGGCCGGTTATCTTTGTCATAATATGCACGAGCCTTGCGTTTCGTTCTGGAGAGCTTTGCACTTGTTCTGGTTGCATCCTCCTGGGAAAGAAAATGGACTCGGCTAAGGAGAACGTATGGAAGCTTCTCCATGGCACAAGCGCAATCGCCAGCTAAACCTCACTGGGTTAACATTACCTTACCCTGTCTTCTTCACTACTCTAGGACAGAGTGTGGAGTAAGTTTGGGGGGGTACCCATGTACCAGTGAGGGAGGTACCCTTTGTGCTCTTTCATTCTTCCCTTATATCTTGTGTACGTATACATGCTCATATACATGCTTATTTTGTCTCCAAACTCATGTACAAAGTCGTCATATTAGTAAAAACCTGATATGACTTCTTGCCAGTTTGTTTTCTATGTGCATAAGCAGAAGCAAGTTTTGTTATGTCTTTATGATAATGTTGCCTCAAACAACAAAAGGCTACTACTTTCCACGCCAAAAATTTCGAAAAATAACCTCGCGACAGCTAAGAGATGTGTATGCAGAAGGAAAAAGCTGCCCAAACAACAAAGATTTCTCTTGTTTTCCCTTACTCAACAAAATCCCCAAAAGAGAGAAAAGCCTTATGAGAGTGAATAAAAGCATGAGAGTTGTGCCCAATAAAAAGGAAGAGAAAATAAAAAAAGGAAATATATACACACTTGTTTTCCAAAAGTACCCATCTTTAGGCATGGTAGATCCGGGGCAGTGGTACGTAGGATGTGAAATCACTGCTCTAAAGTCAACTGGCTTGGACTACAGGGACCACTCGCCTGCTAACGGACCCTTACCTGGATGGACTGATGGTAAGCAAGAAGAAAAACCCAAAAAGCCTTAGCCTACCCAACACACAACTTTCTTCTCCCTAAAAAAGTTTTTTGGTGTGAAAGCTAACTTCAAAATCATGCACCCAAGTCTCGCTGAAGCTGTAGAGAAAATTTTGCTTAAACAAGGCAGGAAAAATAAAGTATGTTGTTCGTGGTCAGGCAGTATTCTCTTTAAAGACATTTCAATGCTCACTTAAACATGTGGTTTGAAAACTATACCGATCAAGAAGAAGCATCACAAAATAAAGTTTAAATATTTATTGAGGACAATCAAAATGATAAGTTTGGGGGAGTTGATAACACCAATTTTTGTGATGATTTTGACCTTTATTTTGTTATCAAAATTGTCCTTTCAAACTATTTTCCTCTCTTTTTATATGTACTTTTGCAATAACCGGCCACACTACGCTCTTAACTCAATATTTCCATCTTTTGCAGAGTTTTCCCTCATTTTGGACTCATTTATCATCAATAAGGCCGTTCCGGCCCACAGGCATGCTCCACCTACATCGGCCTTCCATCCGGCTGATATGCTCACTGCCAGATAGTGCAATACACCGACGCGCGACATGAGGATGCCGCACAAGAAGGAACTGACGGGCGATACGCCTCTTACCCGACAGGGAGCTGGGCTCGCCACGACAACTGAAGCTTGTCGCGCGATACAAGGCCACCCACCGGCAGGTGCCGCTCGTCAGGTTGACCGACAACCGACATCCTTGTATCGGGCGATACTGATATCGGCCGTCCACCGACTCCGCGATAATAAGAAGGACACGTGGCGCCATGAGCACCATAACTTCCCTAACTGCTGCCTATAAATAGCAGCTACAGGAAGCTGAAAAGACAGGTCGGAACCCTACGCAAGTCACCTCAGGAAAGCTACAAGAGCTAGTGTATCGTTCCTCAGTTTGTGTCGGGCGATTCTAGGTGAGCACTTCCTCATCCTGAGAGGGAGGGAATGGTTCACTTAAGAACGTACCGAGCACCACTGCAGGCCGATATCGGCCAACAAGGATACCCGATACAAGTGACTGACACTAGAAGCATCGCTCTAGCCCGGCACGATACCGAACCCGATACGCATCGCCCGTCACGGTGTGTCGCTCGAGAGGGTGCTGCCCAACATTAGCGTATCGGGCAAGGGTCCTCGCACGATACAATCCACTCGTCATGGTGTGTCTCCTGAGAGGGTGTGCCACCCGACACGGTTGTATCGGGCTAGGCTCCTAACCGGTATCGGGCTGGAGGGTCCGCCGTAGTCTGTCGTCCTTCTATATCAAGAAGGCGACATTTATCTTTATCATTTCTGTCATTTATTTCTTTTACTTATGCAATGTAATCAGACCTTTATTTGTTTATGGAAATAGAAGAGTTTAATTATCTGCTGCTCTATGTTTGGTACCTTTGTTGGATGATTGTTGTGTTTAACATCTGAACTCTAGCTTGTACGCTTGGATTGCATTTCGATTAGCTACCAGATTGTATTTTCCCGTTGCAACAGCCTTGAGAGAGGTGTTTTGGCTCTAGTGTTTGGTCTGATTCTGGAGTACGAGAGTTCCTGGAGTTGGAGTTGCTTTAGTAACCTTTCCACTCTAACTTAAGTCCAGCAGCCTCGAGAGAGGTGTTGAAGCTTGGTTAGAGGTACCCGCTTCGAGAGGAGGGGTACAGGATGTTTCTGCTGCCGCTTGTTTCACCAAAGTTTTCTCCTTCGTACCTTGCTTTAGCATTAGTTTTATCTCTCTATTTTCATTGCACGAAAACCCCTAAAAACTGATAAATGCCTAAAATCTTAATCTTCCTCGTAACTCCAGTTGGAGATAGTTTTCTTTCATTTTATCGATCTTATCCTACTGTTCCCTTGGGGAACCTTACCATCTCTTTGAAAAACACTAGGGGGGTGAATAGAGTTTTTAAATATTTTAACAATTATTTAACTCAAACAACCAATCACAAGAATATTGGACAAGGGGACAAGGATTTAGAGTGGTTCCTACCTTAGCAAATACTAAGGTAGTCAGTCCACTACCCGGTTGCTTACCCAACCGGGATTTGGAAAGAATTTAATTTTATTACCTCGCAAGGACTTTACATAAAATTACAATTCTCTCCCTAAACCCTTCAAGCAGCCTTCACCTTGAAGTAATTGCACCACCTTGAAGCAGCCTTCACCTAGAAGTAATTGCACCAACTTTGAAGCAGCCTTCCTCCTGAAGTAGCTTCCCGTTGCAATAGCCTTCTTGAAGTAGCTTCCCATTGCAATAGCCTTCTTGAAGTAGCTTGAAGTCCACCTTCTCTTCCGAGAAGAACCTTCTCCAATCCGCAGCCTCCAACCCTAGGAGTAGCAAGGAGAATACAAAGAATAAAAAGAACAAGAAGGAAAATAGAAAGTACAACTTATCCTTTGAAGCACAAGGCTTGATTTGCCTATATCAAGCGTATTGATCTCCTAACCAATGAGTGTAGAAGTGTAAGTGTTGTGGAAAGGAGATGCTAGCCTATAGGACACGAAATAGGAGCAATGGGAATGAATAGCCAATGTTAGAATTGCTCTATTGCTCAAAACAGATTTCCAATGAGTATTCAATCTCAATTGTAGCACAAGTGTAGCTTGGGTGAGTTTAGGTGTCCTAAGGCATGTCCTATTTATAGAAACAACCTACAAGTGCTTAAGGACGTTCTAGACACTTTCTAGGGGGTTCTTAGTGCTTAAGTAGCCGTTATGTGTCCACTAATTGCATTTGCAACGGTTAGTTAATTGACCCTGAAAAGTGCAGACAGGACTTTTCTCGGTCGAAGATTTATCTACCGAGAGTCCTTCTCGGTCGAAGATTTGTCGACCGAGGGACCTCCTGGAGCAAGTGTTTACAACATTCATTTCCAACTCCCAACCACTTTGTCTGCTGGGTCTAACGGCTAGTAGGGTCTATTCTCGATCGAAGATTTTGTTGACCGAGAGTTTCTCGGTCGAAGTTTTTGTCGACCGATATTTTCTCGATCGACAATTTGTCGACCGAGAATATTACTGACTCAATGTATTCATTTATTAAGTGTGTGTATCAATGTGCAATTGTGATACTATCTTGGGGAATGGCCTATCTAAGTGTTGTGAGTGGATAGGGAAGATCTAAACGCTTGATTTACATGATATCTAATTACTTGTACATTATATACTTGTACAAGCATTTACATTTGATTACAATCATGAAAATAAAGCGATTTTATCAAATTATTCTTCCAAGTCTTTGTTATCCACCACCTTATATGCTTGTTCCTGAAATACTCAAATAGCACGTTAAAACCACAAGAATGAAATGTTTGTCATTATCAAAACAAAAGGGATTAACATAATGTCCAATTTAGCCAACAATCTCCCCCTTTTTGAAGATGACAAACATTTCCTAAATATAAAATAAGGAAATATAAATCATATGAGTTTCATACCTGAAGTTTACCTTTTGTAGCCATTCTTGTGTTTTGCAAGTGGATGCTGGCTGAGATATTATGAAACTCATTTTATTTTATGTATTTGATTTTATATTATTTCTCCCCCTTTGTCATTTCAAAAAGATATCCAAGTTTACTTTGTATTTCTCCCCCTTAATTTTATTCTATGCTCCCCCTTAAAGAGATATTCAATTTAAAGTCAAGGGATTAATATAAATGTAAGCCGTTTATTGTCAAATTTAGCCATAATGTATCTCTAACCAAATACACGGGATGTTAAGCCCAAATTTGTTTAGAGAATTCCATTAAGAACAAGATATATGTCATATTCATGAATTTTGTAGATTTCTTGTTTTCATAACAAAAATTTCTTTCAAGAATACTAAGGTCATAACAAGCTTCAAAGTTTTGTAAACTTCTTAATCTTATAATCAAATTTGTTTTTGTGAGCTCCCCCTTAATCTTATAATTAAGACAATTTAAGGATTGCAAGGTCACAAATGATTTTTAAGATTTGATTTTGACCTTTTATTAAAGCTCCATGTTTTCAATATGATAGACTCATTTTGAGTCAAGATACTAAAATGCATTAAAATGATGTACAAATAAGCATTTTGTCAAGCTTATTTTAGGTCGACCTTGACTTCGACCATAGCGCCCCTTGGTCAAATTTTATTTTAACCAAGAGGCAAAAATTGTAGATTTCCAATTTAAGCACTCATATGTGAAGTTCTTGATTAGATATCAATTTTGAAGCATGTTTAGTGATACTCAATATGAAAACATCTTCTTAAAAATGAAAGCACGATTAATATCTCAAGTCTTTTAAAGATGCCAATTGAGAAATTTTTATCGTATGTGTTGTAAGCATTTCTAAGAGATATATCATCATTGAATTATTTTGCTTGCCTATGTATCATCAAGGATCCATGCATACAATTATCATTATCTATTCGTGCTAACACAGCATCATCATGATGAAAATGATAATTCCATGATTGTAGTCACATGATTTCTATATGGGTAGACCAGAAAATACTTTAGGAAAAATCATGTGGATAATGATAAAACAGAAATTTCCTTTTTATTAAGCTAAGCATAATTTCAGTTTTGACTTAAATCATTTAGAGAATAAACCAAATTAATCTCATATAAGTTTTCAGGGATGATTTCCAAAATATATACAATCATTAATCACAAATAGATAGCAATTTGATCAATTACAAAAAGAATTTAGCAATTTTATAGCATACTGGAAATCAGTGACATGCTCGGTCGACAATTTCTCGACCGAGGTTCACTCGGTCGACAGATTCTCGACCGATAAAGTATCTGGAATATTTTCAGAACTGTTAATTTATTCCAAGCAAAATAAGATTATGCAAGTTAGAGCTCGATTGTGTTGAGATATGACATTTGTATATCAAGAATCAGTTTAGGTCAAATCTCAACAGTTAATTTTAAGCTACTAAGTTTTAGGAATCCAAGCTAAATCATCATTCTTTTTCTTATATAGGCATGAAAATGAATAATGTCCAATACACATGCAATAATGACAACTAATAGAGTCAACTTCATTTCTCTTTCTAGGAATTGTGTTCCTAGGTACAAACATAATCTTAGTCTTGGATGCTTTAACTCTTTTGGTTTTATTTCTCCTTGGATCATATCCTAATCCTTTTCTTCCATTATAACTAGAGGAAATTTTCAGAATATTTTTAAGCATGTCATTTCCTCTTAACTCATTTACATTTCTTTGTAACTTAGCAATATCATCCATCTTCTTGTTTATATCTTTCTTTGCTTGATCTAAATCAGATACTAGAGAGTTTCTTTCTTTGACAACCTCATCATAATCTAAATGTGAACATAGAACAGGTTGTTTCTGAAGATCATTCACTTGAGTTTGCAAGTTTAACTTTTCTAAGGAAAGAAGATTGCAATTAGCTTCTACCGATTTTAACTTAAGATCATAATCTTCATTTTCCTTTTTGAGATTTTCATTTTCGGATACAAGAGCAAGAAGTTTAACATTTAAATCATCATTTACTTTATTTGATTTCTTAAGTTTCTTCTTGCACTCAATATATTTATCATGAGTATCTTGAAGACTAGCAATTAAATCTTCTTTTGGTATATCATAAAGACTTACCTCTTCTTCGTCTTCATTTGTTGTAGCAATGAGGCATTCTACTTCTTCTTTTCCATCATCACTATCATCACTTGAATCATCCCATGCAGCTTTATATGCTCTTTCTTTCTTTTTGTGAGATGATTTCTTCCCTTTCTTGAGTTTTGGACAATCACCTTTCATGTGTCCCTTTTTGCCACATTCAAAGCACCTGGAAGAAGAAACACTAGAAGTTTTATTAGTTTTAAAACTTTTATATTGCTTACCATTTACAATGAGAGTTTCTTCTTCACTATCATCTTCACTTGTGTCATGAGTGTTCTTGGTTGATGCTTTGAATGCAATGTCCTTCTTTTTGTCTTGTTGACGTTCACGTTCTCTTCTTTCTTCCTCTTCTAACGTTGCCTCATGAGCTTCTAGGTTGCCAATGAGTTGTTCCATCTTTAGTCGAGTGAGGTCATTTGCTTCTTTAATGGCTGTCACTTTGGGCTTGTATTTGGGAGGAAGTGATCTAAGAATTTTTGATACCTGATCTTCCTCAAGAACAACTTTACCTAAGGCATTTAAACCATTTACAATAGAAGAGAATTTTGCATACATTTCACTAATAGATTCATTTGGATCCATACGGAAATGTTCAAACTTTTGTTTAAGCATACTAACTTTGGAATTCTTAACTTGAACTGTCCCTTCATAAGTTATAGAAAATCTATGCCATATTTCATAGGCTGTTTCACAGTTTGATATTCTATTAAATTCTCCTACTGAAATTGAACAATAAAGAATACTTACAGCCTTTGCATTCATTTGAGCCGATTTTACCGTATTGGTGTCCCAAGCTGCATATTCCATTTGAGGTAGCTCATAAGGGGTTGACACCATTCTCCATAGATCCCAACTTATACCTTGAAAGTAGAACTGCATCCTTTTCTTCCAATATGTGTAGTTTGTTCCATCAAACATTGGAGGCCTAGCAACAAATGTCCCTTCAAGGTTAAGGTTGTTGAGCACCCCGTCACCCATTCTTCAAGACCTTGTTAGGGTTCCTTGAAGCCTGCTCTGATACCAATTGAAAAACACTAGAGGGGGGTGAATAGAGTTTTTAAATATTTTAACAATTATTTAACTCAAACAACCAATCACAAGAATATTGGACAAGGGGACAAGGATTTAGAGTGGTTCCTACCTTAGCAAATACTAAGGTAGTCAGTCCACTACCCGGTTGCTTACCCAACCGGGATTTGGAAAGAATTTAATTTTATTACCTCGCAAGGACTTTACATAAAATTACAATTCTCTCCCTAAACCCTTCAAGCATCCTTCACCTTGAAGTAATTGCACCACCTTGAAGCAGCCTTCACCTAGAAGTAATTGCACCAACTTTGAAGCAGCCTTCCTCCTGAAGTAGCTTCCCGTTGCAATAGCCTTCTTGAAGTAGCTTCCCGTTGCAATAGCCTTCTTGAAGTAGCTTGAAGTCCACCTTCTCTTCCGAGAAGAACCTTCTCCAATCCGCAGCCTCCAACCCTAGGAGTAGCAAGGAGAATACAAAGAATAAAAAGAACAAGAAGGAAAATAGAAAGTACAACTTATCCTTTAAAGCACAAGGCTTGATTTGCCTATATGAAGCGTATTGATCTCCTAACCAATGAGTGTAGAAGTGTAAGTGTTGTGGAAAGGAGATGCTAGCCTATAGGACACAAAATAGGAGCAATGGGAATGAATAGCCAATGTTGGTATTGCTCTATTGCTCAAAACAGATTACCAATGAGTATTCAATCTCAATTGTAGCACAAGTGTAGTTTGGGTGAGTTTAGGTGTCCTAAGGCATGTCCTATTTATAGAAATGACCTACAAGTGCTTAAGGACGTTCTAGACACTTTCTAGGGGGTTCTTAGTGCTTAACTAGCCGTTATGTGTCCACTAATTGCATTTGCAACGACTAGTTAATTGACCCTGAAAAGTGCAGACAGGACTTTTCTCGGTCGAAGATTTGTCGACCGAGAGTCCTTCTCGGTCGAAGATTTGTCGACCGAGGGACCTCCTGGAGCAAGTGTTTACAACGTTCATTTCCAACTCCCAACCACTTTGTCTGCTGGGTCTAATGGCTAGTAGGGTCTATTCTCGATCGAAGATTTTGTCGACCGAGAGTTTCTCGGTCGAAGTTTTTGTCGACCGATATTTTCTCGATCGACGATTTGTCAACCGAGAATATTACTGACTCAATGTATTCATTTATTAAGTGTGTGTATCAATGTGCAATTGTGATACTATCTTGGGGAATGGCCTATCTAAGTGTTGTGAGTGGATAGGGAAGATCTAAACGCTTGATTTACATGATATCTAATTACTTGTACATTATATACTTGTACAAGCATTTACATTTGATTACAATCATGAAAATAAAGCGATTTTATCAAATTATTCTTCCAAGTCTTTGTTATCCACCACCTTATATGCTTGTTCCTGAAATACTCAAATAGCACGTTAAAACCACAAGAATGAAATGTTTGTCATTATCAAAACAAAAGGGATTAACATAATGTCCAATTTAGCCAACACTCTTTACCCTTCCTGGAGTGTACCGTGTTGATTTAGAGTTCTCAACACTACCACCCTTGTCCCTGTGTTCGACCCCGTATATCTACTTCGACCCCATAAGCAAAGTTGCGGGGGCCTAGAAGGTTTCAGGTTATAAATGTAAATGTCCGACTACTTCAAATCCGCCTCCAATTTTAGGACGCGCGATTTAGGCTGAATGACCTATTTGGTACGCGGTGAATGGAGGGGAGGGCAAGGAAGGATAAATGACTTAAGTTGTTTGGTTGCACATGGTGAAGGAGAATGGAGGGGAGGGAAAGGAAGGGGAAATGACTTAAGTTGTTTGGTTGCACAAGGTGAAGGGGAAGGGAGGGGAATGGAGGGGAAAGAATCATGTATATTTCCAGCCACTCTTCTCCCCACCAAATCGAAGTGGAGACAAGGAGAAGGGGAAAGATTTAGCTGGAACTTTATTCTAAAACATGGATGGAAAAATGGAATGTGGAGGGAAAATATATATAATATGGTGGGAAATACATGTATCCCTCCAAGTGAGGTGAGAGAATTATAACGCACAATTTAGAAATGTCGAGGGGGGAATTTGGAGGAAAAATTTAGAACTAAAAATTTAAAATAAAAGAAACTAGAATAAATTAGCACACAATTTATAAGAAATCTTAGAAAGTCTAGAAAAATTGTTGTTAGATAATACGTAAAGTTTGAGATAGATAAAAATTAAAAACATAATAACATAAGGAAAAATAAAAAAGTAGAGGGAATTGTGGAGGAAAGTGGAGGAAACTCTCAAGTTATGGAGGGAACATAAAGAAATGGAGGGAACTACACATATAACCACAATGGATATATTAATAGAATATGTAAAATATATCTTGAGATGAAATATATGTTGTGCAACATCTAGATATGTTGGTTGTTGTTTTCCCGTCAGAAGACGGTTATGAATTATTGACGGATATGCTGCCAAACAACTAAAATGTAGAATATAATGATATTAGACATGAGAAATGTATCTTCTTCATTAAAAAAATAATTATATGAATAGTTTTATTTTGATCACGAGACACATGATATTAATTTATCTTATTTTTTTTATAATTAATATATGTGTGGTGTATGTAACCTTTTGCGACAATATGACTTGTTAAAAATTGGCATGTTTTTTATGTCTTTTATGTTATCTCCCCTTCCCCTCCCCATATTAACCAAACAAACTAAAACAAGTGTCCCCTCCTCTCCTCTCCCTTCCCTTCCCCTCCCCTACCCTCCCCTCCCTTCCCTTACCCTCCCCTTCATTCATCGTATACCAAACATAGCATCAAAGTGTAGACAAACCTTTAGTTGATGTAGGTGTAGGCTCCTCTTAGTGTAGAGATATTACATTGGTTGTTGAGGTGACTATTGGGAGTTCCTCTTCTAGTCACTGGTGGTCCACCAGAAGCATTCACCCTGACACGATCAATGGTCGTCATGCTTCAGGGCAGTCCTCCATTAATCATTGGCCTTTGGCCAAATGCTTTACTGGGTAGCTGAAGAAAAAGTTGATGAAGTAGTTGTTTAACTTTAGAATTTTTATTCTATGATGTATTTTCCTTCTCTACAAGAAAATTCATGTATTAGTCATGATAGTTTTAGTAAACTCTTTTATATTTTGAATAAAAATTTAAGTTTCAGTTTAAAAATAATTGTGAGGTTTGTGATTTTCAATTCAGAATTGGATTTCATAGTTTGATCTTTGGAAGATGTTTGGTAGATCAAAGGATTACCTTGATCTACATGTTGATCCATGCTAGCAGATCACGGTGATCCACAACCATGGACTCGGATTCCCGCTTTCCTCAAGATTTGAGTCCTTATTGGTCGTGGATGTAGTGTGATTCTGTTAGGTAAAAGGATTGGAATCCCCTTGCCTCTAGAGATGAGTTTTCCCTATTTAATACCTAGAAATTGGGTTGTATCCCTCATTTATTAGACACAACTTGTCTCTCAAGACTAAAGGTCATGGGATAAAAGGAGGTATGAAAGATCCCACTTGTGTGGCATCCTCCCATTAACTTGTCTTTGGTGAGATGTTAGTGATCTTTTTGAGATAGAAGAAGTCGAGCTAGCAAGATTTGGCTTTATTTTTCATCCTCATTATCGTGCATATATCCTTATGACAAGGGATTTGATGTCGACAAAGATCACTTATGGGAGCCCCTGAGTCACACCTTCCATTTTCATGACATAATTATGAATCCTACCTTGGAGGATGTGCACAAGATCACCTGGCTTCCTCTTCATGACTGTAGCTGGTGGTTCAGAGGAAGTCAAGATGGGTTGTTGCACTAGGGAGTCTTCTTGGCATGAAGAACACTCAAGTTTCTTGGCGGTTAACTGGTGACAGTTGCTTCATTTAGATGGCCTCCCTATGGGAGTTTTTTTAGTGAAGCACGTTGTGGTGTCGATTCTCCAGATATGCTTCGCCTTCAGGTGTATACTTTGATCATCCTGACAGAGCTATTCTTTGGAGAGTCCGTTCGGTGAGTGATGACTACTATTTCTAGAGTTGTATCTACTTTGTTGAGGGAGGGAACTGGCTTTTTTTATTTTTCTGGAGGAGATGTATGAGTGCTTGGATGAAGCACAACTAATTGGAAAGATAAGGGGATCCTTCCAGGTTATGTAGATTTATCTATGAACGTGCATTGGTAAAGCCGTTTTAATGGAGTCTTTGAACCATCATCATACTATGGGGAAGGGGGTTCTATTGAACCAAATTTAGGTAGGTAAGCTTCTTCAGCTATGTGGAGATTTGGCTCAATGGCTCACATGTCTGAAAGCTACAGATGTGCACTGGGGATGGATGGAATTGCACCTTGACAATTCCGCCTATGGTGTGGCCAAGCCTAATTTTTAGTGGTCGATCATCTCACTTATCCTGCAGTGTTGTGTTGCTTGCTACCCGATATAAGTGTTGTAACAGTTCAATTGTCGACAGTGAGTGTATCAAGTTGAAGCTATCCCCCCTTACATCAAGAATCTGATGCTAGATTCTCAAAAAGTTCATGAGAATGTTGTAGAAATGTGGTTGACTCATAAGAGGTTAACCTAGGATATCTTCCCTATAGGTCAAGACTACTCTCATGAGTACTTGGAGTGGCTTGCATTGGCACCTATAGTAGTAGTGACTTGTAGTTCTTATGGGAACTGCAATGAGGCCTCTTTTTGTTTTGTTTTTGTTAGTTTATTTGATTATTGGTGTGATACGATAGAGTTTTATAATGATTTTATTCTGGAATCAAGATTTTTGGTTCATGAAATGTGGATTTGACTGTGAGTACTCCCCCATGATACCTAGAAATGTGCATTGAACTCGAGTGTCTGAGGTGCATATGACTATGAGCTCCTTTGGAGAAATTGCCTGATAGGGGAGAATCTAGAGTTCCCATCTATGCATTTTAGGACTCCAAGTATAGCTATAGGTTTTATATGTCAGGGTCACCTCCTTCTCACCCACCTCCTTGCATGAAGTTGGAAGGTTGAAACCCCAAGAACTTTAATCTATCTCCCATCCTGACATGATGATAGATGTTTCCTCCTTCTAAATGTTTGTGGCCCGTTCTGTCATGAGGAGGGTCCTCATACGTGGGGGGGATGGAAGAAGCTATATTGGGTTTGGTTGTCATGCTAAGAGCTAAAACTATGACATGTAGTGGGTGTGTTAGCGACAATTGCCTACCTAGTTAGGTCAAGGTGCCAGATGTCGAAGACATCCCAGTAGGCATTAATCCCGACATGCCTTAGAGTAGAAAGACCACAAGCATGTGTCTTCCTATGTTCAAAGCTTTCTGATTATCTCTTTGTTTTTGTAAAGTTCCCTTGTAATATCCTTAATTTTTATAAATTGAATTATATAAATATAAGGCATGAATTGATAAGTAAGTTCTCTAATTGAATTATTGATGGAATAAGAAAGCCACTTTTGTGGCATGAGTGCAACCTGTGGCCCATATAAAGTCCCATGAGACTGTTTGCTTTGCAAATAGGTCCTTGTGGAAGAAAGTAAAGAAATAAGAAATTTTGTGTATAAATAAAGGATAGTGACTTTATTAATCATTAGAAAACTGAATTATAAGATAATGTGCAAGTTTCCAAAAAAAAGTATGGGTGTTTTAGATAATTAAAGGAGTAATATTGTAAACCAATTTGGCAACACATATTTTGAGACATCAATTAGTATTATTTCAATATGACTTTTGGTATACTTAAAGATAATATAAAAAAAGAAAATTCTAGAAATTGGGAGAAAAAAGGACATTCCGTGAGATAATGGTGATTGTTTTAAATAACTTTCAAAAGGAGCAAGTTTCATATATGAAAGACATCCCAATAAAACCCAAAAAATTGGATATAGGTTGGGAAAATATTAACTAGTTCCTATAATCAATGGGAGGAATATATCAAAGAGAAAGAGACATAATAGTCTAGAGGGTCTCCTAAATAGATTAATGACCAATTATTGCCATATGTTTATATACTCTCCCAATGGATTTTAGTGTGTCAACCAAGTAAAATGTGGACATTTGATTTAGGAAATATATTAAAGAAAGATAAAGAGAGAGAAAGATAGGATATTTCTTTAGTGGTGTCTCGTGGGCATCATGGTGTGACCCTCTCCCATAGAAACCGACAAGTTAACTTTGGTAATTGGATAAGGAAAAGAAAGAGGAAATCGACAAGTCTTTCTGGAAACCAGCCTCAAGAGACAAATCCTAGTGTAAAGATTTTGTGAGGTTAGTACATATATATGTGTTTCCCAACCTTATGGTAGGATTCCCTACCCTTCCTTCCCCATATTATCCTTCCTTTGAGCTTCTATGATTTTTCCTAGAACATGTATAAGGGGTAGAGAACCCTGATCCCCTCCTTCTCAATGCGGAAGGACCCATAGAGAATGATGGGGTGAAGTTGTAGAAGGAGTGGATGGAAGCAGGCAGCCCTAGTAGCGACCTATTTTGTGAGAACCCATTACACTAAATAAGATTACTCAAAACACAAAACACAATTACTCCTTGATTAAACACAAATACAAAAAGTAGGGTTAATTAAAACCAATTTCAACAATTCCCAATTTTCTCAGAAACATTTATATAAAAGCCCAACAACTTTCTTTAATTCACATAATGTTCAATATTCTCTACAACTGCCTTGTAGCCTCAACTACAACATAAACTTTTCAAAGGTACATTATCCAAATAGTGAACATATACAACATTAACATGATGTAGAAAGATCGATTCAATCGAAACATTGTATACAAACTTTTCATCTGAGCCTGAGAGTACAGGGATGACTCTAGGACACACTAGACCGCTAAACAACCATCTCTAGGATTTATTACCTTGGATTCTCCTCGCTATCATGATATTGTTGTTGATTTTGTCAATCACCTAAAAAATGTGGTGACCCACGAGGTGATACCCAGTCCCAGTGAGTGATATAACTCTCTCTAACATATACTAATTACATCATATTAAATAGTAAATAACTGAGCAGTTGGAGTATTTAATAGTCAATTGAGCAGATTGAACAGTTCAAGCATGCTAAACAGATTAAGCAAATAAGCTTAGCAACAAGTATGATTATCAATGTATATATAGGTAATAGATAAATCCATTTCTTTTATCATATATCTACTGATGCTTCATAAGATTGCATCTAATAACAATCATTATCATTGATATGACTATCATCATATGCCTTACTAACAACACAAGCAATCTAGAAGCATAAGCATCTCTAATACGTCTAGTAGTATGACATGGCTATCAATATTGGCATATTTAATAGAGTGAACCAATCTACATAATAAGTAGAGCTAACATCATATCACAACTAACTGCATAGGCATAATTAGCAGTCTAAGCATTTATAATTACATAGGCATGGCTAGCAATATTAGACATTGCTATAAGCATAATATTAAATATCAATGACAAAATAAATAGGTTTACAATGTGATCACATCTACAATACAAGCATATCTATCATCTCTCATTTTACTATATATCATTTCTTTATAAGAAGATCAAACATGGGTTATCATCCAATGTGAGACATTGTGTATAATCCTAAACATATATGCTACACGGTTGTCTTACATCTTTTATTATGTCCTGGGGAGTTTGAGTTATATCACTCAAAGACCAAATGACCACAGCTTGGTCACAATCAGTTCCCTATAAGATCTAGGAAGAACCTGACTCCAAGATCTTCTCCATACTCGGTCAGTACGAGTCTGCACTGTAGTGACATATAGTCAAACTACAAAACAATGACATATAGTCATGTAACTAGCCCACCTTGGTATAGGTCACGACACTAGCATTCAGGGTGTTCAAATTCAATCACTGAGGTACAACCACAGTTGTCCTCTAATCACATCATGTTATAATCACTGAGACTCGACCGTAGTCGTTCTCAAAAAGCGGGATAGGTATGACCCCAGCCATCCTCCCGAAACACTTGGTGTCAGGATGACAAGCACCCTATATACTCAATAGTATGTGCTCCGAGTTTCCTTAGGAATACTCATTTCACCATCTGGCAAGTTCTGACACTCAGATGGATCTATGGCACAGGGCACTACATGATTAGAATTTCACTTGATTGGTTATTGCCAATTGAGTGAATTAAGGCTTCTTCATACAAATGGACATACAAACCTTAGTTTATTCCTAGAAAGAGTATGTCAATTGCAACTTTAGAAGATATAAAACGTTTCAGGTATAAATTTTTATCACTTTACCACTTACTATCATCCATTTCAAGATAATGGACCACACTTGTCGCCATACTATCATAAGATACCAAAATCTTATCATAAGTTTTAGGGTTTTAACCCTTATTGGAACATGAAGAGGATTCCACCTCAATCAGGGCTTCAAACCTGCCCAAAGGTCATTAAGACCATCACATTATTCATAGCAAGGTTATCCTCATCATTCCATGCCTTAAACAAGGCTCAAAAGATCATCAACAAATATGTGTCCATAGGTATTATTATGGTAAGGCACTATGATATTCAAATAGCACTACATTGTGATTTCAATACAAGAAGAGTATAATAAATTGTCACATTAATCATGCAAGAGGGATGATTATAACCAATTATCATCATTAGATGTGATCATTAAGTCAACATCGATTATTAGATCAACACTATATTCGTTCAACACCATCAGATATTAAGCTAATGTCATCATTGATTGATAACATCATTAGAGAATCAAACCATTTCTCATTAAGATTCCAAGAGAGCCTAGCACTAACCTAAGGTGTGACTATAAATTAAAATCATCATTCATAACCCTTGGTCAGCTCCTTTGGTTGTCATGAAGACCACACCATCGAGTCATGTGTTTAGAGGAGAAAATAACCTAGAAAGCCTAATATGGACCATCGGTTGATAGGTGCTTAGCACCATAGGTGGTCATACCAACCTGAAATAAGTCATATATTTCCTTAGGATAAACGTGCACATGATTACAGGTTCATCTAGAGCTGGAAACAAAATAGGAAACACCATAAAAAACAAAATCCAAGTCGAGCAAAGCTTTTTAGTGCATGGATCATCATTTTAAAGCAAGAACATGAGCTAGCAAGCTTATGGTAAGCAATAAACATGGAGCAAGTTATAAAACTCACCTCTACTGAGAAGAACAAACTTCTAGTAGCAAGAAACTTGAGCCAAGAAGGTAGAAAACCCAACAGGAAGCTCTGAACCCGGCCAAGCATGCACTCTTCTTCACAAGGACTCAAAACCCTAGAAGAAGAAGCAACAAGGGTTGGATATTGAGCTCTAAAGCAACTTTTACCATGTAATAGTAGAGTTCTGACCTGGAGAAAGGTATAAGAAAGGGGGAGAGAAAGAAAAATGGATAAGGAAGGAAGAAAACAACTTGCCTTGGTCGAAACCCCTAGAAGATGACCTTAGAAACCCTAGGTAGGGCTAGATGGAGCTCTGGGAGACTTTCTTCTCCAAAAATAGGTTGTCTTCTACCTTAGGCCACTTTGTTTTGCAACCAAACATAGAAAGGTACGTGATCTAAGCTAGAGGAAAGAGGGAGTGAGCAATGACTTCGAATTGGGGATAGGAAGGGGTATATATAGCTTTATGGATAAGGAAGGGGTCAACCATGAGGTGCCCAGGAGTTTTCCATGTGTCGATAGCCTAGATCTTCTATGTCCATGCAACACCTCACTCACTTTCCACCTGAAC
The DNA here is from genome assembly GCA_963693085.1 of Alisma plantago-aquatica. NCBI lineage: Eukaryota > Viridiplantae > Streptophyta > Magnoliopsida > Alismatales > Alismataceae > Alisma > Alisma plantago-aquatica. The sequence continues at coordinate 794,886,669 of OY856414.1, read as the reverse complement.
TTCCTCTCCTTTACCGATAACCTTATCATTATCTTTATTCTTATCCTTATCATGACCCTTATCCTTATCCTTTTCTTTGCCATTACTCTTATCCTTATCCATAAAGGGGAAAACCCCTAAAATGTCCTTGAAGAGGAACACCTTCAAATCAAGAACAAATAGGAGCCCCATAGCCCAACAAATTAGAGAATGATTAGGAAAACTATAAGGATCATAATTATTGTGAAAATATAAAAATAAAACCTCCCAATTGGGTAAATTGTAGAAAAGTCCAAAATATACCTAAAATTGTATAACTTGCTCATACAATGTCCAAATTGGACCAAATTTGAAACTTAAGCTTTTATTATGATTCAAACGCATATCAAAAGGTTAGATAAATGTTCTAAACATTGAATTATGGTAATTAAACACGTTCAATCATTTAAGTAGGGTTAGGGGTCTCACATATTTGGTCATGTCTGAAGGGAGAAGAGAGTGTAAAGGGTTGTTGGACTTGTCCCCGTCACCGGGGGGGCAAAAGGAGTCTGGATAGAGCTCTCAATTGTGAAGGAACCCTTGGTGAATTCACATGCAACCCATGCATAGAGAAGGAGCGAGCCTTTTTGCTGAGGAGGAGAGGAAGAAAACCATTTGGGGTTTTTCCGATGGTGAAGAGGAAGGAGACGAACTGGAAACTTGAGGGCAGCTGTGTAACAAGGATAGTGGAATGACGGGTGTAATTGAGGGTAGATGATATGAACAAGGGAGGTCTCCCTCCAACCTGGGAGGTAGTAGTACCCTCCAACCCAAAAACGCCCTCCATGCTATGTTTCCTGTGTGAGCGGGAGAGAGAGGATGAGAGAGGGATGCATGAGGTGGTCCATGGAGATCGGAGGAAGGTTCTACATCATAGCTGACTAGTATGATATGTGGTTGGAATTCTACCAAAGGCAGAGGTCTTGTGTAGTTGACCTACTAGCCTTGCAGGCTGTCATGGAAGGAAAGGGAAGTCGGTCAGGGTCCACAACCAACTGATGACCCAACCCTATAAACCAAGTAATGGCCAACCGGTTCAGAGAAGAACCACGGAGTGAACCATGCCCCAACTTAAACAGCATGGCAATAACATTAACTAATGACAATGTGCCACATGGCTAAGGTTTAAGGTATAAATTCTTATTTTAGTTTATTTCATAGAAATTGCTAGGAAGATTCGAATATATTAGTATTATATATCAAATCAGTTGGAAAAATGTGTAGAATCCAAATATATTAATGTCTAATTTTGTGTCCTAAACCAAAAGTAAGGCTAGTACGTGTTTAAGTAATGATTAATGCATGGAAACTCTATATTTGGTGAGTATGCTACTTAAATCAATTAAAAAATTATCATGTGTTATAGAATGTTATTGTTGAATCGGATGAGAAATAAAGATATGTGTAATCATGGTCTCTAAAGAGAATAACCATATACATGAAAAATTAGGGTTTTAAAACTAAGGAGCATACTAGTAATAATCTTAATGAATATAAGTGAATCTGAGTGATCATAATGAAAGGATATGTCAGATCCAGTAATTAGTGTTTCACCTAATGATTAATATGTAATGGAATTAAGGTTTGAACCCTTATTTCTTATCCAAAACCTAAACCCTAGTCTAATTAATATGATGGTGACACTTTAGGATTTACATATATGCAGATTGAATGTTGATTGATTGATTTACTTGCTGGTTGGATAATATGCTTAAAGTATGACTAGAAGATCTGCATGGTTCTACAAAAGGTATGTGGTTCCGATTATGACTACCCTCAATATAATTTGCCAATGCTTTCTGAGGTTTTCTCGAAGATTGACTGAATAAGTTGTTGAGTGTTTATTTACAATCTGTTCAATTACACTTCCACTGTGAGTATCACCTAAAGTATCAAGGTTTGATGCACATGAGCCCTGGAAGGGACAATGATCATGCCCAAGATAATATATCCAATGAGGGAAAGAATATGTAAAGAAAATTTCAGTTCTTATTTGCAATATTTGATGCTTTATATGTGAATATCTTAGTTGCACACATTGTGGTTGCATCCCACGTACACAATATAGAAATATGATGATCTTGTTTTGTTTGTCGACATTTTACATATATGATACACATGATAAAGGACATGAAGAATAAGATGAAATATATTGAAGGTATTAAAGCTATACCAAGAAGGATTAAATATATGAGAACTTATTCTTAATATGTATTAGTTTCATGAGGTATTTCATTCTACAATTTATAAACAATATTTCAAAATAATAGAATTTTTTTACTATAATTTGGTATTTGCTGAATCTGGATCCTTGGGAATATATGTAATGGCTCTCGACTTGAAGGTCTTTCCTTAATTGAGGGACACTAAAAGTGAGGTCGTTACATTTGGTATTAGAGCCCCAAAATTTGCAAATAATATTTAATAGTTTGTAATTTCAAGTAATATGTAGATATATGAGGGAATTATTAGGGAATTATCCAAGACGATGGTGTTTAGAAAGGATCATAACCCCTATGTTGGAAATACTTTCCCTTGCACAGCTACTCAGCTTACGAGGACTCTTGATCTCATCTATCTTCCTGGGCAAAGTCAGAAGATTTTTCCCAAAGTAAAATACCTTTAGGTTTTCTTCTCATCTTGATTCGTCCACTTCTTATCCTCTTGCTTAATAAACCATAAAAAGGAACTTCCCTCCTCATCTCAAGTTAGGGTTTTTTAGAAGAAGTATGATTAAGGCTTTATCCACCAAATAACGTACATGTAATGTGATTATAATGATAAAGTAAAGAAATATATTTTATGAGTTTTTCATGAAAGAGTAAAGCCTAGATGGGACTAGGGTTGATTTAGGAAGACCCTAGTGGGTCAAGGGGACATGGAAACCCTAAGAGACAAGGTGTCGATTGTGTAATCCCTAACCCTAACCCTAAACCCTAATCCTAGGGAATGAGTGTAGAGTCACTGATATAGTAACCCTACCATGTGAACCCTAATTAGTAAGAGGGAAGAGGAAATGTAAATGATTTTTCACATAAAGGGTTTTAAGAAACATAAGCAACCAATGGTTACATAAAAGATAGAAGTTCAACTTTGAGGGTCGGTGTCCTAACCTAGGGTGGGTCAACGCAAGAGTGGGAAAAGGACCTATGGGGGAGGAAAAACCCTAAACCCATGGGGTTAGGTTGTGGCTAGACAACCTAACCTTTTTCAATTAGTCAAGAAGACACCCTAGGTTAGGTCCTTCCCTAGGAGGGTGAGTAGACCAATCCATTTAAAAATTAAGGTAAACCTAAATGTCACCTAAAATGTGAAGGATTAAGTACAAAAAATATGATAGCACATACATTCTTTGAATCCAAGTATGCCATCTCTGAGGGACACAAAGAAAGTCACTAAGTAAGTGGCTAAAAGTAGGTGACCAAGCTGGGATAGGAAGGTCACTAATCGGATAAGCCAGGATAGGAAGGCCGGTGTTAAAAGGAAAGTCATTGTAATGACTAGTGATCAAGATGGGGTAGGAAGATCATTAGTATGTCAATCCGGGCTAGGAAGGTCGATATAAAAGGAAGTCATTACAACGACGGGTGATCAAGTTGGGATAGGAAGGTCACCAACAGGCCAAGTCAGGATAGGAAGGATGACATAAGAGGAAGTCATTGCAATCACTATTGATGAAGACGGAATAGGAAGGTCACCAATATGCCAAGTTGGGAAAGGAAGGCCGATATGAGAATAAGTAATTACAATGACTACTGACCAAGCCAGGAAAGGAAGGTCATTGATAGGCCAAGGCGGGAAAGGAAGGCCGCCATGAAAGGCTAAGACCAAGAAGGGAAGGTCGCTATGAGCCCAATGCAAAGTGAATAATGTGTACCCCTAGAGATATTAAGGAAATTTGGTTTAAAGAATTACATGATGAAATAATGTGCAAAAGTTGTGATATCTCAATAAACCCTAGGCAAGGTAGAGCCTTAAATCAATCCTAAATTAAAGTTGGGATGTTTAAAGGTACATGAAATCTATTGAGGTTAGGAGGTGATCATTACCTAAATGTATAAGACCCTAGGTTCAGGAGATAGCCATCCATCCTCACCCGAGGCCCATGGGCTAAGAGATTGGCCATCTTCATGAGTTCATGAGGCCCAAGGGGTAAATATGAAAGTCACTCCCTAAGTGCATGAGTCCCACGAGAATAGGAGGAGATCACTCCAAAGGTACCCGAACCCCTAGAGACCTTGGTGAAATGACTAGGGCTAATGAGACATGAGGTGTAAATATAAAAGATATAAGAAGTCGTATAACAATGAAATCTTGAAGGATTTGTGTACAAACTCAAGAGTGAGAAAAGCACTTGACTTCATGAATTACAGCTTTATTTTGGAATCACAAAAAACCAATCATGGTTTGGAATCATTTATTGAGAGTGATTCACCTTAAAAGGTAAAACTTTAAAGAAAATGTGTACATACATCATCTCTACTCTTGGAATGAGATGAACATTTTTTTGGGTTGCAATCATATTTCATCTCATTATGAGTGGGAAAGATTGGGTAGACACATGCTATGTTTAAAATTGACATATGATAATGAATATCCTAAGTTGAGGTTAATGCAATAATCTAGGGTTAGGTGTTACCTCACCCTTATGTGAATATAAATAAATTATAGGATGGAAACTTAGGTGAGAAGGTAGTCACCAAGTGGAATTGAAATCACAAATGGAAATGTGATCACTAAGAGATGATATCATGTAAATATTCAGGATGTAGATATACCTTGAATAAATACATGTACCAATCTTGGTAATAATGTGAGGAATTTGAATATCAATAAAAGATAAAAAAATATATCTAAGTAGGGTCTCTAACCCTAAGGTTTGAAACTAAATTGAGTTATCATTCACCTTAACCTTATTAGATTTGAATTGGGGGGGGGCATTCCTGTTAAGGAGGGGTGAATGTAATATCCTCAATTTTGATAAACCTGAACTATATAAATATAAGGCATGAATTGATAAGTAAGTTCTATAATTTAATTATTGATGGAATAATAAAGTCACATGTGTGGCATGGGTGCAACACATGGACCATATAAAGGGCCATGAACTATTTGCGGTCAAAATAGGTCCTTGTGGCACAAGTTAAAGAAATAAGAGATTTTGTGCATAAATAAAGGACAATGGCTTTGCTAATTATTAGAAATCTGAATTGTAAGATAATTTGCAAGTTTCCAAAGGAAAATATGACATATGATGCTTTAGATAAATAAAAGAGTAATTATCAAAACCAGTTTGGCAACACATGTTTTGAGACATCAATTAGTATTATTTCAATATGACTTTTGGTATACTTAATGATAATAACAAAAAAAGAGAATTCTAGAAATTGGGAGGAAAAAGGACATTCCATGAGATAATGCTAATTGCTTTAAATAAATGCTTAAAAGGAACAAGTTTTGTATATGAAAGATTATCCTAATAAAACCCCACAAATTGGATATAGGTGGGAAAAATATTAATGAGTTCCAATAATCAATGCGAGGAATATATCAAAGAGAGAGAGATAGAATAATAAAGAGGGTTTCCTAGATAGATTAATGACCAATTAGTTCCATATGTTTATATCTTCTCCCCAATGGCTTTTGGTGTGTCAACCAAGTAAAATATGGGTGTTTGATTTAGGAAATATATTAAAGAAAGATAAACTAAGAAAAAGATAGGTGGTTTTTTTAGTGGTCTCTCGTGGGCATAATGGTGTGACCCTCTCCCGTAGTAATCAACAAGTTAACTTTGCTAATAGGATAAGGAAAAGAAAGAGGAAATTGGAAAGTCTTTAAGGAAACCAACCTGAAAGAGAAAAATCTGATTGGAAGGATTCTGTGAGGTTAGTATATACATATGTGGGTTTCCCAACCTTATCGTAGGATTCCCTACCCTTCCTTCCCCATTGTCTCCCTCCTTAAAGGTTCTATGGTTTTTCCTAGAACTTGTAAAAGGAGCAGAGCACCCTGCTCCCCTCCTTATTAACCCTCCAGGACCCATAGAGAACGATGTTGTGAAGTCATCAGAGGAGTGGAGGGAAGTAGGTGATGCTAGTAGTGACCTATTTGGTCATGTCCAAAGGGAGTAGAAAGCATGAAGGCTTGCTGGGCTTGGCCCCAACGTGGTTGGGAGATGGCAGAAGGAGTCTGGCCATACCTCTTAGTGGTGAAGGAATCCTTGGAAAATTCTCAGGCAGTCTAGGCATAAATAAGGAGAGAGCCTTCTTGCTGAGCGTAAGACAAAGCAACCCTACTAGGGTTTTGTTGGTGGTGAAGAGGAAGGAGACGAACTCAAAACTTAAGGGTGGTTGTGTACCTAAGTAGTGAAGATGGCAGGTGGAAATGAGGGTACTTGAGATGTATGAGGGAGGTAGCCCTCCAGCCTGGGAGGTAGTGGTCCAGTTCGATAGCATCCTCCACCCTATATTCCCTATGCAAGTGGGAGAGCGAGGATGAGAGAGGGATGCAAGAGGTGGTCCATGTAGAATGGAGGAAGATTTTGTATCATAGATGATTGGGATGTGAAATAAGAGGATATGTGGTCAGACTTCTGCCAAAGATAGAGGTCCTGCAAAGAAGACCTGCCAGCCTCACAAACAAGCGTGGAAGGAAAGGGAAGTCGGTTGGTGTCCATCACCCAACTGATGGCCCAATTCTGTAAACCAAGTAATGGTCGGCTAGTACAAAGAAGAACTACCAAGTGAACCACACCCCAGCTTAAAAAGTGTGGTGATAAAATTGACCAATGAGTCGCCCTGTGGCCGAGGTTTAAGGTATACATTCTTATTTTGGTTTATTTCGTAGAAATTTCTAGAAATATTTGAATATATCGATATTATACATTAAAATAATTGAAAAATGATTATAATCCAAATATGACACTTTTAATTTCTAATTACGCTTCCTTTTCCAAAAGTAAGGCTAATACATCTTTAAGTAATGATTAATGCATGGAAACTCTAGAGTTGGTGAGTATGATACTTAAATAAATTAATCCATTTATCTTGTGTTATAAAATGGTATTGTTGAATAGGATGAGAAATTAATATATGCTTAATCATGGTCACAAAAGCAATAATTGTATGCATGGTGAATTAGGGTTTTAAAACTAAAGAGCATAAGTTGTGATAATCTTAATGAACATAAGTGAATATGAGTGATCATAGTGACAGGGTATGTCAGATATAGTAATTAGGGTTTCACCTAATGATTAATTTGTGATGGAATTAGGGTTTATATCCTTATTTCTTACAAAACCTAAACCCTACATTAGGACCCAAGTAGGATTTAATCTAGTTGATATGATGTGACACTTTAGGATTTCCATACATGCAAATTAAATGTTGATTGCTTGATTGGATAATATGCTCAAAGTATGACTGTAAGATCTGTATGGTTCTACAAAAGGTAAATGGTTACAATTATGACTACCCAAAATATAGTTTCTCAGTGCTTTCTGAGGTTTTTTTTAATATTGACCAAATAAATTTTTGAGTGTTTATTTACATTATGTTCAATTATAATGCCACTATGAGTATCACATAAATTTAGATACCATATTTTGAACCCTAGGCTGAAGAGTATCAAGGGGTGATGCACATGAGCCCTGGAAGGGATGGTGATCATGCCAAATATAATATATTCAGTGTAGGCCCCAATATGTAAAGAAAATGCTAGTTCTTAATTGCATTATTTGATTATTCATATGTGATTATCTTAGTTGCACACATTGTGGTTGCACCCCACGTATGCAGTATAGCAATACCGCATTTTGTTTGTCGATCTTTTAGGTATATGATACACATGATAAAGGACATGAAGAATAATATGAAATATATTGAAGGTATTAAAGTTATACCAAGGAGGATTAGATAGATGAGCACTTCTTCTCAATATGTATTAGTTTCATGAGGTATTTCATTCTGCAATTTGTAAACAATATTAAAAATCAATAAAAAAATATTTATTGTTATTTTCTATTTGCTAGTGGATCCTTGGGAATATGTAATGGCTCTCAACTTGAAGGTCTTTCCTTAATCATGGGGGACGCTGAAAGTGAGTTCATTACACTGCTAGACACTGGTCCTTTTGCCAAAGCTTTTTATTTGGCATTGATGCTCAAGGACTTAGTATGAGACCCAAGGGTTCCATGGGGAATGAATGAGGTTTTCCTATAGATGGTTTTTCATATTATGACTCCTGATTTAGCTCATATAGAGTTTGGTCCCACCTCTCTTCGAGACGAGGAAAGAGTAATTTCAAGGAGTTTCGTCCTTCCCTTTTAGGTTGACCTTGAATGATGAAAAGGTTATGGCATCTCCCTGGGTACATATGTTAGGATTTTAATTATAGAGATCGGGTATGACTTGCCTCTAAGGACTCGTAGCCTCTATCATCCTTTTTTCTGATCATGGGGCTTCTCCTAGCTTTAGCCACAGTCATGAAGAATCTGAATGTATTTTGTTAGGATGGGCCTATTTTAAGGAGTTATTTAGGTTGAAGAACCATTGGGACTTCAAGATGACTACCGTGTTCCTTTCGTCCTAGGCCTTAGGTTCTACTTTGACCTTCCCACTTCAGGGTGCACAGGGGTACGTAATTCAATGTTTATGTAGGTTTTAAGTTTTTGGAAGGGCAGGATCATTTGCCTTCTTTACATCGCTTTTTTCTCATCATCATAATATGATCAGTAGAGGTATCATTTGACGAGTCTAGAGTTTGTGTGATGAAGATTAACATCTCCATCCATGTCTTTTAGGCACATGTTTCCCCATTCATAGATGATGTATGATCCTTCCATTTTAGGGTTGAACTTTCTCCTAGAATAAGCATTCTAGATGACTCGTAATACCAGGTTCCCTTCTAGAAACTGTTTGGTTGAACATTCTTATTGAAAGCTTGAGATATTTTTGAAATAACACTATGCATGGTGTAGAGATTTTACCCACTGTTCTTCTAGAGTGTTGATGCAGTAGAATTGGTCTTGAATCCATTCAGTCTCCAAAATATCTACTTCATGTAATATGCCGAGTCAAGGGATTTTCATTTCCACTTGCAAGATTGCTTCCATCCCATATACTAGAGAGTATGACATAGTGTCAAGATTGCTCTTCTCGGTTCCTGTTATCTTTAGGTCTAGTGTTATACCCCCTGCGTGGGGTATATGATCCTTGGTTGAGCTCTTTAGCTCCAGTTAATGTAAGGGGGTACTCAGTGCCCAAAGTTTTGGATTATAGTAACATGCTTTTTGACTGACCAAAAAAAGAGAGTATGACGTAGCCATAGTCGAAGCTTTGATGGAAGTGTGATAGGTCTACAAATCCATTAGAAGATGTTCATGCCAATTGGCATGAGATCTGATAGTTTTCTTCACAATCTTGATTAGATTTTTGTTTGCAACTTCTATATCTCCATTCATCTGAGGTCGGTAGGGTGATGCTCAATGATGTTTGATCCCCAAAGAGCTTAAGAACTCCCTCACAGTATCAGAGATGAAGTTTTTCCCATAACCAGAAACGATCTTGTGTGGTATCCCATACCAACTTATGATATTATTTTTGATGAACTTGATGACCTGTTGGGTTTGGGTATTGGTGATGGATACAACTTCTACCCACTTGGTAAAGTAGTCAATTGTGACAAGATGAAGTAGTTGTTTCTTAATTCCCTAGGATTGATCTTGTCGATCATGTCTGTTCCCAAGATGTAAATGACCAAGGCATGGTTATGTTGTTACCAAAGAGTTGTATTTTCTTGGATAGTATGACTCCATTCATGTGTGTGTCGCATGATCCTACATGTACCTCCTTCATAAGAGCTTCAACTTTTGTCTTGTTGATGCGTCGAAGAAGAGTCTGATTGTAAGATTGATAGCATAGTTGTTCTACCCCTAGAACATACTTTATGGCTCATTGTTTGAATGCCAGTTTCTCTCTCTGGGAGAGATTCTTGAGAATTACCTATTTTGATAGATACATCTTTACGTCATGAAACCAGACCCTTTCTTTGTCGTCAAGTGCATTGTCAATGATCATGCAGTAAGTAGGTTGAGTAAGTGCCTCAACTTTGAGAGAGAGGGTCTGACCCTCCTAGATGTTGATCCATGAAGTGAGGGTTGCTAGAATGTCAACAATGGCATTGTGCTCTCTAATGAAGTAGAAGGTTATATGCCCGAAGCCTCAAGCTAGAGAACACATGTGCTCCTGGTAGGGTACCAAGTTTTGATGGTGTGTTCTTTAATTGTTCTAGACTTGAGAATAACAAGAAGGGAGTCACCATAGACCTGGAGACGTTGCACCCCTTATTGTCTAGTGAATTGGAGTCCCAAAATGTAGACTTAATTGTTTGCCACACTATTACTGGCATCAAATTTTAATCATCTTCTTATGGATAGCTATCTCTACAAGGGTTATGAAGGGCTACACCTATTCAAGCTCATTTTCGATATATAGCTCCATTATAGAAGATTGCCCATGTGTTAGTGTTTGGAGGATCTCCATACCTAGTAGGTTGATCATCCCTATATCTTCATCTAGGAACTCTTATTCATGAGTGGCTTATTCCAATAGCAGGGAATCTGCCAGTTGATCTATGAGGGCTTGTTCTTAAACTGCCTTCATTGGGATATAAGTAATGTTGAATTTTAACAACATTACCTATCATGTAGAGCATTGTCCAGTCAGAGTTGGTTGATAGCATAAATACCATAGTGGATCATGCTTGGCAATTAGCTATAGAGGATATGCCATTAGATAGTGGTGCAACTTCCTCATTGTGTGAATAAGAGCTAGGCAATAGTTTTCAATCACAGTGTAGCAAACTTTTGTGTCCTTCAACTTCTTAGGTAGGTAATAGATAGCATGCTTGCTTTTGATCATTGCTTGACTTAAGACTCCATCTAGCGATGTCTCATAGACGAATAGGTGTAGGATGAGAGGCTAGCCAAGCATGACTGGCCTCAGTATTGTAAGGCCCCTGACCTAGCTTAATGCTTGATTTTTCTTGATTTTACTTAATAAGATGTTGAAACCTTAATCTAACCATGTGATGCACCTTAATAGCATGTGACATTCTTATGTTTTCATTTTGGTCCAGTTTGGATAATGTTTGAGCTAATTATGCTACATGGATGCTTGTTTTTAACCAAGTTGCAATTTATCCATGTTGAGGGTTTATCTTGCAATTTGTCACATGTTGGATGTGCCTCTTGTGCCTTGGAATCATTAGAGAGAGAGAATTATGCTTAGGGGTTCTTTTTTGGACCTTGGTTGAGGAGGTGGCATCATGGGTGTTGATGCTAGGTTTGATAGTTTGCATGGATGCTTGAGTTGGTGATGTCGACCATGTTGATGTTGGATTTGTAGCAACCTATGTGTTTTTTGTCCTTAAGAGTGCTTCGACTGATGTACCTTGTTTTGTTTGGTTTGTAGCAACCAAGGTTCCTTATTCTTGGTTGTGGTCACTAGGGTTTGCTTATGTTGATATGTGTGTCGACCTGTTGTTTGCATGACATGGTGTAGAGGTCGCGACTATGTCTACCCTTAGTTTTTGTTTTGACTGAAGGAGGATTGAGTGGCCTATAGGTATCTACTCAACCTTGGTTTTAACATTCCTCTTGCATGCATATACAGAGTGATTGCATGGTCGTGGTTTTGAGGGACATGTGTCATGAAAAGATCTAATATCTTGACACCTCATAATATCTACCCCTCTCCTACCCCTGGGTATTTATACCCCTTCTTTCATATGCAAGCATCCACTTTTTCTCTCTTCTTTCTTGTGTTCAGACTTAAGATTAATGGTGCAAGTGGAGGTGTTGATCTTGATGAAGGTTGTTTTTCCTCTTTACATGTGGTGATTTAGGGTTTGATCATCTCTCTTGTGGTGGTTCTTGGTGGTCTTTGATCTTGGTAAATAGTTTATCTCTCATTGATCTCATTTTTCTTGAACAATGTCTCTTTCTTCCTTCTCTTGGTTGTTAGAATATTGGTTACCATGGTGGCTATCTTGAGAAACTTCTCTCCATATAGGTCGATACTATGGTTTGACCATGGTAGTACCTGAGTGATATGAAGCTCTCCTCTTTCTTCTTTCTTTTTCCGCCTAGGGATTTTACCCTCTTTCTTTTTATCTTCCTTTGACCATGGCATGTTCTTCTTCTCTTGAGGTGATTGTGCTTGGAGTTGGAGTTGATCCAAGATTGGCGTTCCTTCTCTCTCTTAGATCTTGTGGCTTTGGAGTTGATCTTTGCCTCAAGGTGGTTTATGTAACTCTCTCCTCTACTATGGTTACACCTTTATCTTGCTTGCATGCTATAGTTTAATCCCTAAAATGTCACCATAAGCTGTTAGATGATTCTATCTTGTTTTAGGATTAAATATTATGAAGTATTCTAGAATATATTTCTCTTTCTCCTAGACCCTAATTCTTGTACCTAAAATCTAAGTGATGATGGAGTTTATGGTTCTCACATGCACTTTGAATGTTGGTTTCATCACCATGTTTTTGGTTCGGTCAGCATGTTGAGGATGATGGTTGTTACAACCCCAGTTTTTGGGTTCATTTGCCGAGAAATGTAATTTCTCATATTAAGGATATTTGAACAAATAATGATATAATTTGGTTCGAATAAACGGATTTTGTTTACAATAGCCTTGATGTTTGTGTTGTGGGCTTTATTGGTTATTGGGCCCAAATAATAAGAAAATTCAATTAGTAAATGAATAATTGAATATTTGAGAAAAGGAAAGAGACAGAAACCTCTAGAAGGCAAAGAGATGTAATCCAAGGATGGATTTTGTGCCTCTTGGGTTCCTTGGGTTCCAAGGAGTCCAAAGTTGCATAAAGGGTGCAATAAGAAAAGAAAATATCAATTAAGTATTTCTTTATTAAGAAAGAAATTGAAAATAATGATAAAATATTGGAAATAAGTGGAAAAAGGCATAATTGGGTTATCCTTGGTGGAATTTCGTATCCCAAGGATTCCTAATGATAAAAGGAATACCAATGAGGAAAAAAAAGAAATAAAGAGAAAACCTCAAAAAGAGTTATTTTAATAAGAAATGAACAAGATAATGTGAAATAATGAGTTTTGATGCATCTAGAAGGATAATATGTATCCTTATGAAGGAATTTTGAAATAATGGAGTGTCTTGGGATCCAAGGAGTCCCAATAAAGAGGAAAGGAAGAGAAAATGCCAAATTTGCAAAATAAAAGATAATGTGATACATTATTAATGATTTTAGTGGCATTGTGAAAAAGGAAGTGATTTCTATTAAAAAAATAGAAATTAGGCTAAAGAATTAAAAGGTAAGAATAATGAGGGTAAGAAAAAGGATTTTTGTTTTCTTGTATACCCAAATAACATGGTTATCTAAGGAGATAATGAGGAGAGAGAGAGATGGTTGCTTCACACCTGAGGAAAATATGTTTCCTTTCAAGAATAGGACTTGAGTCCTCAAGGAGGCACGCCTTAGGGCTTTGTACTCCCCCCATATAAGGGGTAAGACATTGGGCCGAGTTCAGAAGATCACACACACCAACTTCTCTTCTTCTTCCTTGTTTCTCATTCTTAAACCCTAGCAAAGGGAAGTTTTGCGACCCTGGCACAGAGAGAAGCCCAGGAGGGGTTGTGTTGGAGGTTGGATGTGTGCCGAGGTCAGAGCATGACCTAGCCAGTGTTGTCGTGCCCAAAACAACCCACTGAGGTAGCCACACGGCTGCTTTTGACGTCTGCAAGTGCAGGTTCGCACAGCACTTCTCAGCCATCTTGGCCCCACCTTAGGTCTTCACTGGGTGCGCCAAGGAGTGTCGGAGGTGGAGGGACCCTTCCATGTGGTCGTCGGGGTCCAGGAGAGGAAGGAGGAGGGCCGCAAGCCACAGCTAGGGCTGCTACGGCAGTCATTCTGGAGGTTGAAGAAGGAGAGTTGGCGTTGGATGATTTTGCCCTCCGCGGGCTGAAGAAACCTCAACTTAAGCGAGGGGTAATCGCATCATTTCGTCATGTTTCTAAGCCATGCGAGCTGTTGCATGAGAACAAGGCGACGTGGTGCCCTCTCATTGGCTGTGGTAAGGTTTTCTTGCAAAAATCATAGTTAAATATTCGTAGCTCGAATGACAAAAGTTTATATATGAATTTTGATCATGAGAACAAGAGGAATGCAATAAAAATATGTTTAGAAGCAAATTCCTCTTGATATTCGAAAAAAAGTGTAAATTATCATCTTTAATGAATTAAAGATTAAGAAACCAACTTAAGATGGCGGAGAAAACCAGAGGTGGCGGCGCAGGCGATTCCAATGGCGATTCTGTGTTAGGTCGTCCTCCTGTGCTATTCGGGGTAAGCAATGTAGAAGCCGGTAATCCAAATCTCGGTAGGAAATCCTGGAGTGAACTCTTCCATTTTCTGAAGAAGAAGAATGCTAATACTCTTCTGGAGAAAATGGCAATCACGGTAAAGGAAGGTAAACTGCTCTACCCCAAGAAGGAAGCTGATGAGAACTCGGAAAGATGGAAGAATTGCCTAGCTGGTTATATTGTGGGTTTCAAGCCGCATCTTCCTACTTTTGAATCCTATTTTACTCAGATATGGAAGATTGTTGGGAATATAGAGGTTATTGGTAGAGGAAATGGTTTCTTCATCGTCAGATTTTCTGAGAGCCAAGACCTTGAAGATGTTCTGGAAGGTGGGATCTGGACTATCAAAGGGAAGCCGATTGTTCTTCTAAGATGGAAACTGGGAGATATTATCTCGAGATTTAAACTATCAGATATTCCCATCTGGGTTCATGTTCATAACATTCCTCTGGAGTTATGGGATAAATGAATGTGCGATCGTATTGGATCTTATTTGGGAATTCCTTTGTGCACGGATAGGCTCACAAGTGAGTGCAAGAGGATGGAATTTGCTAGGCTTCAAATTTTAATCCCGGCAGAGTTTGGTTTTCCGTAGGAGTTGGAACTCTGTTCTGATGAAGGTACTACTCACACGATCAATTTTGAGTATGAGTGGAAACCAGAGAAGTGTAACTCTTGTGGTTTGTTCAGACATGGGGAATGTGGGAAAGCTGTCAAGAAGGTCTAGGTACCTAAAATGGTTAAATAGAAAGTTACATCTGTATCCTCGTCGGAAAATTCTGTTCTCATCAATGTGGACATCATTACTAATAAACCCCTATCTGAGGAAGGTTCTGAAGGCGACTCTACTGTAAATTCTAGTGATAAGCTGGATTATATTTCTGAAAAGGAGAGGGAAGCATTTGAGAAGGCTGTTAAAGAGTTTGAAGAAAAAAGTAAAAGGTCTAATGCAGACGAGGTGATTGACATTACGCCTGATAATACGCCTCCTGAAGCTAACAAAGGAAAGGAAGCTAAATTTAAAGTTGCTGGAAATAAAAAGAAGGCAAAGGTTACTAAGAAGATTGCAGACCAAAAGGCCAGTCTAAATAACATATTCAATAAGTAAGGGGAAGGCCACCTGCCCAGTGAAGTACTGGATGAAAACTGTTCAAATGGATAGTTCTTCTTTGACTATCGTGGCCTGGAATGTGAGAGGTCTTAATAACAAGATCCTCAAAGTCTAGGAGGAGGTCAGTAGGAGGAATCCCCACATCATTGTTCTTTCTGAAACGAAAGTTAGGTTGCTTAAGATTCAAAAGCTTGTTAATAAGTATTTCCCTGGATTCTCTTGGTTTTCTAATCATGAGTCCCATATGTTGGGTAGAGTTCTTATTTTTTGGAGACAGGACGTCTGTACTATCACCAAAATTGAAGAATCGGATCAGTATGTGCATATGAATGTTTCTGTTGATGATGGGTCTTTTCTTTTGACTGGTGTCTATGGCCACAATGATGATAATGATAGATCTAAGCTTTGGAAGGACATTGAACGCCTGTCTGATTCTATTACTTGCTCGTGGTGTTTAATTAACGATTTCGATGCTGTTAGGAGAGATGGTGAACACATTAGTAAGGATCCTCCTTCAAAAAAATGTATGGATGATTTTAATGATTGCTTGACTTACACTGGTTTATTCGAGCTTGATACTGATGGATCTTTCTATACCTAGGATAATCATCAGGAAGGGGGTAATTTTGCCATATCTAAGATTGATAGAATTTTGTTTAATTCTTATTTCTTATTGTGCTGCCCTGAAGCTAAAGCCATCGCTCATCCTTCTTCTACGAGTGATCATAGACTTATTGAGTTTACTTTGGGGAAAAGGAAGGTTATTAAAAGCCCTTTTAGATTTATCAACGATTGGTGCTCTAAGGAAAACTTTAACAGTATTGTGATTGACGCATGAAGGAATGGAGTTGAAGGCTTCCCTATGTATATTGTTTATAACAAACTCAAAAGTGTCAGAGCTGCTCTTACTAAGTGGAATAAGGAGTCCGGTAATCTGGCTGATAATTACAGAATTCTTGAGTCTAAATCTAATCGCATTCAAAATGCTCTTGATAGAAATCCTACTGATTTGAGTCTCATTCATGATGCTGTTATTGCTCGGAAAAAGGCGAAGGAGGCTTATGTTCAGTATGAGTCCTTGCTCAGGTAGAAATCCTGGGTTAGATGGTTAAAGGAAGGTAACATGAACTCTAAGTTCTTTTATTCCTCTTTAAGAACTAGAAGGCACACGAACACTATCAGATGCCTTAACATGAATGGTACTTTGGAGTCTAACCCAGATGTTATCAAAGGTTTTGTGTACAACTTCTATAGAGATATTTTCAACAAGAATGAGAAAGTGGATATTTCTAAACTGAATCAGTTGGAGTTTCCTCGTCTTGATGAGATTTAAAAGATGTCGTTGGACAAGCTTGTTACTCCTAAGGAGGTTGAAGATGTTTTCATGAGTTTAAATGTTGACAAAAGCCCATGACCAGACGGGTTTAATGGCAAGTTCTTTAAACATTGTTGGAAAGATATTAAAGATGATATTATTCATTCTGTTCTTGACTTTTTCAAATCTGGCAGATGCTCAGAGAGGCAAATAAGACATTTATCTGTCTTATTCCTAAGGGCAATGGTACTGAGGATCTGAAGAATTGGCGTCCTATATCCTTATGCAATGTCATTTACAAGGTCATCTCAAAATTTTTGACTAATAGGTTGCAGGTTGTGCTTCCCTCTCTTATTAGCCCAATCAGTGTGCTTTTGTGAAGAGTAGAAGCATTAAAGATTCTATCTTGCTTTCCAATGAAATTATTCATGATTTCAATAGGACACATGGCAGTCCTAGAATGTGTATCAAAGTAGACCTTACAAAAGCCTATGATTCCATTAATTGGGACTCGCTTTTTGTTATTTTAAGAAAGATGAACTCTCCTCAATGTTGGTTAGTTTGGATCAAGGAGATTTTTTTCACTACCTCTTATCAAGTGCTCTTTAATGGAGAACCTCTTGACTCTTTTAGTCCTAGTAATGGAGTGAGGCAAGGTGATCCTCTTGCCCCCTACCTCTTTATGATTGTTATGCAGTGCTTTTCCATTTTGATGAAGCAGGCTATTGATGATAAGAAAATTTCTCCGCTTAGAGCTTCTGCCAATTTCAATGTATTTCATCTTATTTTTGCTGATGATTTGATGATTTTCTCTGAAGCTAATGCTCATAATGCCCGAAATATTAGTTCTTTGTTTGAAGATCTTAAAAATATGACTGGTTTATGCTTGAACCCTTCAAAGAGTTCAGTGTTCTATAGTTGTAATGTGGATAAGAAGGAGATGGAAGCCATCCTTAATATTGAGGAAGGATCCCTACCTGAGAGATATCTTGGAGTTCCTTTGTTTATTGGTAAGCTTAAGAAGAATTTTTGTGCTCCGTTGATGGATAGAATTAAAGCTAGATTGGATGGTTGGAAACCTAAGTTGTTATCCATGGCTGGGCAGTTGGAACTCATTTAGTCTACTATTATGGCTATCCAAAGGTTTTGGTCTTCTATCTTTCCTTTGCCTTTTTCTATAGTTGATGATATCGAGAAAATTTGTAGAAAATTTTTTTGGGGAGGCTCTGATGCTAAAAGTGGTGTTCATCTTGTGAAGTGGAAAGATATTATTTGTCCTAAGGATGAAGGGGGGTTAAGTATCACTTCTATGAGGTCTTCTATTAAATCTGCCTCCATTGTTAATTTTTGGAATCTTGCTGCTAAGAAAGATAGCCTTTGGGTTCATTGGGTTCATGAGAAGTATTTACACAAGACTTCAGTTTGGCTGCTTAACGTGCAAAGTTCAAATTCTTGGCTCATTAATCAATTGATTCGTGTTAGAGACTTACTGATTCCTCATCTCAAGTTTTCTATTGGTGATGGAAAGTCTATTAGTCTGTGGGGTAACCCCTAGTTACCTGGTAACAAGTTCTTGATGGATGTTATTGGTCCTAAGATGGATCTCAACCTTGGGGTTCCAAATGATGCGCTGTTAAGCCACATCATTAAGGATGGCTCTTGGAGTATTCTGCATAACAGAAGAAATATCCCTATTCTGGAAATGTTAAAGGATAACTGTATCATTTCTGGAGGCAATGATATTGTTAGTCTCATGGGTGTGTCTTATCCTAGATTCTCTCTCATATATGATAACATTAGAGAGAAAGGTTTCAGGTCTGAGATCTTTAAATGGATTTGGAAGTTTGTGTGCCCAAGGAATTTTCAGATTCATGCTTGGAAGGTTGCACATCTCAAACTGTTAACTACTGATTATATTATGAAGTTGGGCATTTCTGCCTCGTCTATGTGCTTTTTATGCAGAAATGATTGTGAGGATGTTGTTCATATTATGTTCAATTGCCCCTATTCAAAGGAGTTATGGGAAAAAGGTCAGGCTTTTGGTCCTACTCTGAGCTGCTGTGATGATTTGATCAAGTGGTCGAGTAAGGATGCTCATCTTTATGCCTTACTGATTCTTTATACTCTCTGGCATGAAAGGAACCTTCGTGTTCATGAGAACAAATATACAAGGATAGAAGCTCAGTGGCTTAAGTTACAAAGTACCTTTTGCCTTCTAAAGAATTAATTTTCTTGTGCAGACAGGTTTTAGTGTTTTCTTTTGCTCTGGTTTCAGCTAGGTTCTTCACCTGCTGAGTTTTCATCAGTTAACAGCTTCATAGGCACTGATTATGTTATCCTCTTTCCCCCTTTTTTCCCAAAAATATAAAAAGACACAGGAGCTTTCGTACCAAAAAAAAAAGATTAAGAAACCCTATTTTGAAATGAAGAAAGTGTTTACTAGGGTTTAATGGATCATTAAAGTTGATTATAACCTATTAATTGTAAAAAGGTACTTTAAGTTCGAAAAGGATGATCTTTGCACGTAATTAGTTTAATTTAGAGATTATGTGCATAAATATGCTTGAAATTTGAAAAGTACATAAAGCTATCATCTTTAATGATTTAATTAATGAAAAACCCTTAGATTTGATGATAGATGGATTTAATGTTGTTCAATGGATAATTCAAGCCAATATTAACCTGTTATTGATAAATGTGAAGATAGAATCTAAAAAGATAATCTTTTATATAATTGGCTTAATTTTGGGTTTCGTGCATGAATATGCATTAATAAGCTTGAAAACCCTAATTTAGGTGAATATGTCTTTTAATTGATTTAATTGTTCAAATCCATGAATAAATAGGGATATGATGATCCTAAGTCAATTTGGGTATAAAAGACTATTAAAATGGATAATTGAGCAATTGAGGTTCATATAAGTAGAAAAGAGTATTTTAGGGTTTGTTGACCTAAAAGGGATAAAGTTTGAGAAATTGATCTAAGAAACCCTAATGAATATTAATGAAACCTTAATGAGGATCAGAAACCCTAGAAAGTGAATCCAAGTCAATAAAGTAGATTCTTGATAAAGTGTGTAATAAATAGAGTACATATTCTTTTTAGGAATTATGTGATTGCTTGCTTGGATTGCATTCTTGGTTGGATTTGCTTAATGTTTGTGAAATCATCAAATCAGGTATGTGGTTACGCTTATGAATAATCACTTTAGTTTCACGGAGATTTCTGAATGATTTTATCAGTTTCTTGAAAATAACTGTTGGATGCCTTTTATTTCATGCAACTATAGAGTGACTATGACTATCACTATGAATATACATGTATAACTGGCTAGATCCGGGTCCACCTATGTGGCTTGTAAAGGCTAAAAAGGGGTAACCTAGAGTAAGGTCTAGGTTATCATGGGTTAGAAATTGGGCTACCAAGTGTAGTGCCATGATACCCATTAGCCTGCCATGAGTTAAGGAGTGGGCTACTTACGAGTAGTACCATGTGACTCAACCCTAGAAACTGGTTTGCCTATAGGTGGGACCATGAGGGGTTTAATGGGGATCTACCATAAGGAAGGTAGTATCCAGATCCACTGCAGGGATAGCACAGAGGATAGGGTACTCATGGGTCGTGAAGTTATATTTAAAATGTAATCTTGGTTGTTAAATGATTAATTGAATGATTATGTTTTTATCATAGTTGCACTTTTATTGTTTCCCCCACATACCAGCTTCGGTTGATCGAAGTTTTGTTTGTCGGCGTTTTAGGTTCAAGCCAAAAGGACAAACATTAAATTGTCATATTGCAAAATACATGAAGTAAAGTGCAAGGAGGATTAGTTAGAGTAGAATGCATACATGGATAGAGGTTTAGAAATCCAAAATTTTCAAAAGGTATGAAAAATTTTATTACAGCTTTTCAGTATAGATTGTGGAAATTTAATAATTGTTATTGGTTAAGTGTCGAACCTTTGATCTAGAAGTTATGGGTGCGGCTTCGACCTCTCAGTCTCCCTTAATTGGGGGTTATCGGGAGGTGGGGTCGTAACCTTTGGTATCAGAGCGTAGGTTCCTCACTTAACCATTAATAATTATTAAATTTTACAAACTCCATAGAACCCAAGGGAGTTATTAGAGGATTATCCGAAAGACAGAGGTGTCTAGCAAAGGATCACGATCGGGGGCTGGCAAGATTTTCCTCCGCACTGCTAGTCAGAATACGAGGACTCCCAGATCCGTGTGACTACCTGGCCAAAGTCTTAGGGTATGAATCGAAATAAGATACCTTTAGGACTTTCTCATCTTATTCATCCCTTCTCATCATAAATTCCCTTAAGGACCTTAAGGATTAGGGTTTTCTCTCTCCTCCTCACCCTCTTGAGGTATGGGTAAGGTTGATAAGGTTTAAGGGATCCTCCACCAAATTAAATGAAAAGCATGTAAATAAGATGTCATGGACATAAGCTTAATAGATTAAGCGCAAACTAAAGAATAGATACATGCTTAGGTCGTATGACATAAGTTGTCATGCCCTCAGAAGAGACCTGAGGCTAGACCTTCATATTAGGAGGATAGATAAAGAGAGTTAGTCTTGGAGATAGAAATCTCCATTGCAAGTAGAGACCTGGCACATCCTCTGAGGATGATGTTAACCCTAACCCTAAGTGAAGGTTAGAGAGGGATGACACGATGAGTTAGCTGTCATAGTAGACCAGGTGTTTGGATGGGCATGCCTGGGATGACATATGAGCCAGGAGAGATGACCTAGTACCATCGGCGACCCAACCTTGGAAAGGTTTGTGCATGTTAGAGTTAAGGATCACTCCTTCATTGACAAAATTAGAAAAGAACCCATGGAAACCCCATGAGCTTATATGAGCATGGTATAGTAGACACCCATAGTACGTCAATAGTATGACAGTAGGTTGAAACCATGGCCAGGATAGCTTATGAGATAAGCATAGGAAACTAGGGATAACCTTGAGTAAAGATAAGTTGAACATATGCTTCATCCAGGTAGGGGCATGCTTTTGAGGTTGATCCTTCATGAAGAGAGAACATCTAATGGTGAGGTTGGTTGGAGGGTTAGAGAGAGAGCAGGACACCAAGCAAGAAGGTTGTAAACCTAGACCCCGAGATATGAGGAACAGTGGGGAGTCGAGGCTGATGCGACCTAAGTGGATGATAGAGGTTGCCTCATGCATGATCCGTTAAGGCTGTTGATATCTTAGTTGCCTTTATAGGAACCAAACCCTAGAGAGAGGATGATGCTTCTGGTACCGATGTGCGTGTGGACCGAAAGAGGTTTGGTAACAGGTTGTGAGGCCTTGTACCTTGTTGGTTGTCCTTGGGGAGGACTCGACCCTGATGTGTTGCTCGAGTAGAAGGATGACAGGAAGTGCATGTCATACCATGTATATGGTTGGTTTGTGGTTAACAAGTTGAGCATGTAGTTGGTCATCAAGAAGTGAACCTAGGGTTCCTAGGCCTAAGAGGGGAAGTGGTGTACCTAATTATCATGACGAGAATTAAGTTGCTATAGTTTCGAGCATAGGACAAGGGAAGTCCCTTAAGTTTAAGGTATGTTTGATGAACCCCTCATAATTAAGTTGAAGATATTGACCTAATGTTGAGGACGAGAATAAGTGTAACCTAGCATGGTTTGGCAGGTGGTCCATGGTGCGTTTCCGCTAGAGGTGCAACACACTAACCGGTTTGACCCGACTAGATGCGCCCCACGAGGTCGGAACACACGGTGGATTGGGGGTTTGCTTTCAAAATTTATAAACCTAGACTAGCTACCTACTTCTACTAAAACAACTACACCCGCAAGCGCACGGGGTCGTGTCGTAGTATAGGAAGGTGGCAAGTATAGGGTCGATCCACAGGGAAAAGAGGGGGCACTAGAGCTAGGTTAGTTTAGCTAGGTTCCTACTGCGGAGACTAGGGTTAAGGGTTTAAAGGTTGATTTGATAGTTAACTAAGGATGAACAAGAAAGCAGTTAAAGGCAGGAACGAAATCTACGTTAACCCTAGACTAGATTAAGACTAAGCAGGAAAGAAAGGACTAAGCTAGGTATGAAAAGACAAATTATGCTAAGGCAAATAAGATAAAAGCAAAAGAGCAATTAAAGAACTAAACTAGCATAAACAAGGCAAGAGCAAGGCAAGAAGCTAACTAAGCAAGAAAAGAACTAACTAAGCTAAGCGAGCACAAAACTAGGGTTTTAAGCAGTAAAGAGATGTGTGGGCTGTTTAGGGGTATGAACTTATCACTTAAGTTGGGGGTGACATATGAACATTATGATTCCATTTAGATTATCCAAACCAAACAACAAGTTAGAGTCTAATGAATTAACCTAAGCTACTAACTGGCCATGGATATGCTAGGTTGTGTATAGGGGAACTAGTCCCTAACACCCCCTACTACCCTTACGAGGCTCAATTGGGTTGGGGTTAGGTTTAATTCAATTAGAGTCTAATCAAGTCTAGGTTTCTAGATTAGGCATTCCTAGGGCAATTAGGGGCCGAGGGTAGTAATGGGGAGGTGAGATTAGGGTTTTGGACCCCAATTCCCCCACATTCTAGCCTTGAGAAGGCACCATGTTAATTGCACTAGAATTATCTAATCTAGCTACTTAGATCTCTCACTTAGGTTTAGGGAGATTGATTAAGATGTAGGAAGATGGGAGGCAACCTAGGGATCTAAGAATTGGACCTAGGGGCAAATCCCAAAATTCACACATATAAGCAATTTGCCTAAATTCCTAGGTGATTTCACACACAAACCAACAAGTAATCCATGGAGAAAGAGATGCAAATAGAATATAATCATTAACAAATGAAATTACAAAGTTTACATGTCATTTTCCCCCAACATGGTATCAAAGTAACATATTTGACCCCAAACAGCCCACCCAAAGAGCCTAGCTACTCATATACATGGAAAATACAAAAAGAAAGGAGAAGAAGATAGAGGTGGCCATGGAGCTCGAAGTAGTGGCTGTCAATCCTCTCTCCAGCAGCAGCAGGTCGACCTCCTCCCTCCTCTAAGGTGCAAGGGTGAAGAATGAAGGGGATTATGGGTAGGAACTAGTCTAAACTAGTGATTTGGTGGTGAAAATGGTGGAATGGGGTGGATTTGAGGTGGATATGGAGTGGAATGGAGTGGATGGCGATTTGGGGAGCTAGGAGGCGGTGGAAGGTAGCCAGGCTTGTGCCCCAGCCGCAACCTAGGTATATATAGGTGTGGGGGAAGCACTAGGTCAAGTTAGGGGCAAAATGGGGAAAGCAGTGAAAAAGTGGCTGGATTTTGTGAGTAGCATGGCCGTGGTGGGGTACCACGGCCGTGGTGGGCAGGGTAGGCCACGGCCGTGGTGGATGGGGCACGGTCGTGGGAATTAAAATGACTAAAAGTCAGGTTGGTGGTCAAAATGGCCGCGGCCGTGGTGGGGTACCACGAACGTGGTGGCTGTGGTGTGCCACGGCTGTGGTGGCTGGCACGACCGTGGTGGGCCTGGTTGATGTGGTCGTGGTACTACTGCACGGTCGTTTTGCTCTACTGCACCACGGACATTTTGTGGTGCACGGCCGTGGTGTCTATCACTGGCACGGCCGTTTTGTTCCACCACGGTCGTGCTGCCTTTTGCTTGATTTGGAAGTTGAACCTGTCGATTCCTAAGTGACCTAGCACGGCCGTTTTGTTGTACCACGGCCGTGCTGAGTCCTGGGGTAGCACTTTGACTTGTATCTTTGGATTTTCTTGGACATCTTTGCTTCAAATGATCTTTGGCCACTAGGGGTAGGTCGAGGGAGCGTCATACTTCACTTTGGGCTTCTCCAAGTACAGAGGAACCCTAGGATCACTCCTTCTCTCTTTCTTCCATCAATCATGGTCCAAATTCCTGAAAAACATGCAAATAATGTCCATAAGTGCATTTTATACAAATTAGCATATTAGGGGGAATGACATGCAATCTAACAGGTATAGATGTGATTGAAGAGCAAAATAACACAAGATGAAGCCCTAAAATAGGGCTGCATCACCACCCCAAACTTGAAACATACTTGTCCTCAAGTATGCTCTAACTCAATCTCTCTACAAACTTTCACATAAAGAAATGACAAATGCAATATAAAAGATGATTGTTGCTGAATGGGATCAAAGATGACTAGGTGCATGCATTTCACCTCTCTCCTCTCCTGCTTTCACAAACCAACCATGAAGGGAGCACAGAGCACAAGAACTTCACATATAATGCATGGATTGCACAAGTTATCAATACCTCATCCATAAGGTTCCGAGTAGACCGTTTCATGATGATGTTAATCGCCGATGACTAGGAGTGTCGTTTCACCTTCATGCCTTCAACCTTATGCTTCAAGTTATGCCAAATGACCCACATGGCTGCGGAAAAGGGATAAAGTGAGCTAGGTTTGAAGTTTCCTAGCTCAATGGGTGTAAAAGTGGAAGAAAGGGATGTGGTAAGATTTTTGGAGTGTTTTTATACACTCATCTTTTCTTTATTTGAATGCTCTTAAACAGGAGCATCCTTTTATTTTATTTTGTTTTTCTTTTTCTTTTCTTTTCTTTTTCTTGCCCTTGGTGTAGATAGGGCATATGGTGGATAGAGTGAAGTGGGGAGATAAAGATGTGGCCACCCCAAACTTTTGGAGGTGGCCACGGCTAATATGTGCACTTTGGCATCTTTTTATGAGGCGGAGAGGTATGAAGATGATGAAAGAGTGGTCGGGTCAAAGAGGGGTCACTTGGCATGATCTTCCACATATGGTCTCCTGCATGAAAACTAGTCTGACACTTCACCATATATATCACATCACATGAATGAACCAAATGAAATCCATATATCAATCAAGTAACTCCACAAACATTAAACGTTCCATGCTTGCTCGGATCATAATTCAATCAAACCAACACATTCCCAAGAGAGGTGATGCACGTGTAAAAAGTCAAACATTGATACCACTTAGCAACAAACAATGGTGATTCACTTGCATTTGTCAAAGGTCAACATTTTAATTCAAAACAGTAGAGATTGGGTCGAAACACAATTTTTAGACAAGAAGTTCCAAATTTGGGAACAATTGGCAAAAATGGTGCCAAGTTGCCTTCAATCACATCTAAACCTATATTATTGAACTTAAAGCAGTAAATAAGCATATCCTAGCTAAAAACATGCAAAAATTACCAAAAATCTACATGGTATGCAATGCATGGCAAAAGAGAAATTTTTTTGAAAATTACGCAAAAAATGACAATAAGGTAAACTACATGGAATAAAGGTATGCAAAGTAGTAAAATTCTAGACTAGATAGCAGGACAAGCAAAAGAAATGAAAAACAACAAACAAAAAGTAAAATAGTAGATGAGATGCAAAAATGAGTGAAAGAAGAATAAGGGCATACCGCCCTACCACCCCAAACTTTTGAATCGTGTTGTCCTCAGCATGACACTAAAGTCTAGGGTGATAGGGTAGATGATCACTGCGGGGGTGGTGGAGGTGCTCCTACCTGCCTGTAGTAGGCGCCCCAGTAATCTGACTGTGGAGGCGGATAGCTGTCCTGAAAAGCTGATAAAGAACTCCACCAGTCCCCACCCCACTGTGGGTTCCTCTAGGCCTGGGCATTGTGAAACTGATAAAGGTGGTTGACCTGGTAATGCATATGTTGGTGGTCCAACCACATGGCATCATGTGTCCTTTGAAAGCCCTCCTGTTCCTGTAGAATTCTGTCCTACGTCGCCTGAATGCCCTCCAGCTGTGCATGGATGGTACTCATATCATATGCATTCACTGAAGGCTGTTGTGGCTCTGACGCTCCCATTCTTTCTTCTCTGTGCCTCACCCATCTTGCCACTCTCTCCTCTGCCGTCTGCCTCTGCTCTGCCGCCTGTGAAGGCTCTCTTGGACTCCTTGCAAACCTCACCTCAGGGATTTCCTCTCCTTTGGGGTTCTCCTCCTCGTACCTCCTCAACTTTTCCAGAAAATCTGGCAATGGTCCAAATTGTGCCATGAGGGGAGGAGTATGGTAAGGCAACTCCAATGTGACTCCTGGGTAGGGTGGGTTGATTTGGTACATGATCTTCTGATCCGTAATCGTAATCATGGATGAGCGAGCCAGGTAGTGCAAATCAACCAACTTGCCACCCTCGGCCTTTGTATATCCTGTCATGTCATGCCCCAAGGTCGTGGCAATAGATGTTACAATCCCTCCCATTACAAAAGGATTTGTGCTCTTGGACGGGATTGTCCTCATGTGATCAATCAATAACGCCCCCAGGTTCACATGTCTCTCCTTTGCCATCCAACCAAGCACAAAAAGATCTTTGTTGGTGCAGCTGCCTTGATTTTCATACCTGTCAAAGATGGTATTTGCCAACACCTTCTGAACATAGCGGAGAAATGGGCTATGAATACCACTTGTCTTTGATTTCCCTACTATAAATGTACTTTGGCCGGTGAAACACTTCCACATGGCTTTATACATAGAACTAGAGTCATTTTCTATCCTCCCTCCATCCAGGAGGGCAGCCATCTCTCCACTTGGGGCAAAAATCTGATTTAACATCTCTGAGGTTATCTTCCACCTCTTGTCCCCAATCGTTACCTTAATTGCATTCTCACCATCATTGGTTGCTTTCTCTAGTGTGGCGAAGAACTGCTGTGTCAGCTCAATGTATGTCTCCTGCTGCAATGTCAGTATTTCATAAAGCCCCAATTTTTCCATCAATTCTTGAAAACAGACAAAGAACCCCATTGCCTCCATTGACGCTTGGCATGCATATCGAGTAGCTAACACTCTGCGTGTCAGGCACCCAGGGTGCTTGAGCTCCTTTGCCCTGTCTGTGGTAACCTCTGGCTGTGAAAGCGGGCGCTGTGGTGGCCTTGGTTGCTACTCAACTTCAGGCATCTCAGTATCATCTTCATCATGTAAAACGAGGCGTCGACGTGGTCGTCGTTGTGGCTCGGGTTGCGGCTGCGTCGCGGAGGAGACGGACGGTCGTGCGGCCAAAATTGACGGCCGCGCAGCTGAGGCGGAAGGTCTCTCAGATGAGACGGAGTGTCAGGAGGCAGACGGCGGTGGTTGCGACGAAGATGGTGCCCCCCGTTGTGGTTGTATGGAGGCTTCTTCAGCAATAGACTCCACTGTGGCATCCAATTCTGCCTCCGTCAACTGGAGGTGGCTGTTTCTTGGCTTCCTTTGGTAGGGGATGAAACCCCTAGTCTTCTCTACTGCCTTCCTCGCAAACTTCTTCATTCTTGCTCGAAAACTGAAGTAGAATTAGAAAATTTCGGATTTCTCCGAAGAACGGGGTTGTTGGGGCGGAATGGAGAGAAAGTGGTGCGTTTGTGGATGGAAATGGGTGGGATTTGGAGATTATGGTAGTGGAAATGGTAGGGGAGTGATTGGGAATGGTTTTGGGGTGATTTGGTGAGGATTCGAAGGCTGGAGGAGGCGGGCGGAGTGCTACACGGGCGCTAGGGCGCGGAGCACGGCCGTTCTGTTCTTTGGAGAAATGAGCAAGTGAAAAGAAGTTTTGCAAAAATTGACTTAAATCTGCTGGAATCGGGCTGCTGCACGGCCGTGCTGCGCGGCACGGCCGTGCTGCCTTGCATGGCCGTTCTGCCCTGGTTCAAAACTTAGTTGATTTTCTGAATTTTCTGATCATTTCCTTGTTGAATGTGAGTGCACCACCACGGCCTTGTTGATGTACCACGGCCGTGTTGGGCATTGTAACAGTAGTAGGAGACTTGAATCTTGTTTAAATCATCAAAAACTGATCTCAAGTTGATATTCTATTGATTCTTTGTCAAACTTTCATCTATTCGTCTTCATTTCACTCTGTTCTCACCTGCACATATCAAAACTATACAAAAACTATCAAAAATGAGTGTGTGTGTGTGTGTGTGCTTTCTTGGAAAAAAGTAAAAACAAAGAAAAGGTATCAAAAATGCAGTCCGGGTCAAAAATTCCCAAACCTAGGTGGGTTGCCTCCCACAAGCGCTGAGTTTCTTGCCTTCAGCTAGGCTTCTTGGTGATTCTTCAAAATTCACCCGTTTGGCATTCTCATGTGTCCATTCTTGCAAAACATGCATCCTTCCTTTGCACTCAATCTATTTTCCTCATCCCTTTGATCCCAGTAATCATCATTAACTTCTTCACCCTGATGTCCTTCTCTCAATTGCCCATTTGGACTTGTGAAGTGATCATGTCCAATATCCCTATCTCGGACTCGCCGGGTTGGGGTCCTGTACATGTTGATGTTGATCTTCATGTCCATAAATGAGACTGTCATGGTGCCACTGCGTACATGAATTTCGACATCAGTTGTAGATAAGAACGGCCTCCCCAAGATGATGGGAATCTTCCTATCCTCCGGCTCCATATCAAGTACAATGAAATCCGCCGGGAACACCGCGCCTTTTTCCTTGTCTATCATTACTAAGACATCATCCACTCTACCTCTAGGCACTTTTATGGATCTGTCTGCCAACTGGAGAGTGTAATGTGCCGGCTTCAACTTGCCTAAGCCCAGCTCAACATAGACATGATATGGCATCAAATTCACACTAGATCCCAAATCAAGCAAGGACCTATCTATGTGATGTCCCCCTATGTAACTAGGTATGAGTGGGGTTCCTTGGTCCTTTCTCTTCATGGGGAGTGAGTGTTGTATGATGGAGCTCACTTGTTCATTCAGTCTCACCTTCTTTGGAATCCTCCCCGTTGACCTTCTTTGCACAGTGCATAGGTTCTTGAGGAACTTGGCATATGATGGGATTTGCTTGATAGCATCCAAAAGTGGAATGTTCACCTTTACCTGACGAAACACCTCAAGAATGTCAACATTGTGCTTTTGCCTCCTTTTCAATTCTGGTGGCTCATCTAGTGCTTCTACAACTGGAGGATCACTAGCTTTTGCTGCACTTACATGAACATGAGGCGGAACACTAGGGATGGTAGGACCTGCACAAGGGATATGTGATGGATCACATGGAATCCCAAACTCAACATGCGGTATCACAACATCATTTTTAGCAATATCAATCACAGTATCACCACTTGGCTGCCTTTGCTTTGCTTTATCAACCATTCTTTGACTTGCGGGCTGCTCAAGAGTTCTCCCACTCCTTAGAACGGTCACAGCACTACCTTGCTCATGATGGGGAGGGGGAGCATGTTGTGGCTGTGGAGGAGGTGGGGGTGACACTTGGGGTTGAAACTGAGGTGGAGAAGAGGATTGAGGGGGAGAAGAGAATTGGGGTTGGAAGGTGAAGTTTTGGGAAAATTGAGGTGGTGAAGGTGGTGGAGGAGTGTAAGGCTGGGGATAGCCTTGGAAGGAGTGAATGGGATGCACTTGCATGGGGGTGGAATGTAGAAAACTTGTGAAGAGGGCATGGGTCCACTTGCTTCATGGTAGCTCACGATGGGTCTTGAAGACAATTTTTCTTCTTGAAGAGAAATTATGGAAGATAGCTGCTCTATTCTTTCTTCTAACCTTGCAACATCTCTTTGAACATCATCAAACACTCTCAACCTAGAAAGAACTTCTTCCTCAAACCTTGAGATGTATGTGGGACTTTGTGGTTCCTGGTAGCTATAGGAGTGAGGTGTCTTCTTTTCTTCCCCATAGAACTCAATAGAATTGACCGGGTGGCAAGGAGCATTTGTCACCTGGTTCTTCATGAGGCTCACCATGTCACCAAGAATCTTCATCACTTGCGGGCTTGAGTCATCATGAGTAGGGGGTGTCACACCAAAGGCATACCCTCTTTCATTCATCATACTAGAAGCTCGAATTCTTGATCCTTCAGCCAACTGCTCAAACAAAGGCCATATCTCCTCAGGTGGCCTAGCCATGAAAACTCCTCCACAAGAAGAGTCCACTGTGTCTTGGTCCTTTAGAGACAAACCAGAGTAGAATGATTGAACTAGCTGCCACAAAGGGATCTCGTGGTGAGGACACTCTCTCAACAGCTTCTTGAATCTCTCCCATGCGTCATGAAACTGCTCACTGCCCATTTGGCTAAAACTTGTCACGGCACGCCGCATTTGTGTCAACCTTGCTATAGAGTAGAATTGTCTCAAGAAGGCATTCTTCATCATTTCCCAACTCATAATGTCCCTTCTTGAGTCATACCAGTCTTTAGCTCTATCTTTGAGGGAGAAAGAGAACAGGGTCAACCGAATTGTATCATCACTAGCCGTCGACGTCCTGAAGGTGGAGCATACTTCAAGAAAGGCGTCCAAGTGCTTATAGGGGTTCTCACTCTCTGAGCTGTAGAAGATGGGCAGGAGCCCAAGAAGACCTCGAGGAATAGAGAATTGCTCCCCTGGCATTTGATCAACCCTGCTAGCAATTGGCGATTTGTAGTTGCTAGGCATGAAGTAGTCTTGAAGCGGCTTGTGAGGTGCATTTTGATCTTCCATATTGTTTCCTCCCGAATGGCTTGTCACATGCACAAAGCACAACCAAACAAAAGAAAGCAAGTTAGCAAACCAATATATACAAGAAATGCAAAGAAAAATGAATAAAGAATAGCAATGATGAGGGCAGTAGGAAAAGTCAAAGCAAAACTAACTAGCTAGGCCGAGCACCTCTAATCCCCGGCAACGGTTCCAGAAAGCTTGGTGCGTTTCCACTAGAGGTGCAACACATTAACCGGTTTGACCCGACTAGATGCGCCCCACGAGGTCGGAACACACGGTGGATTGGGGGTTTGCTTTCAAAATTTATAAACCTAGACTAGCTACCTACTTCTACTAAAACAACTACACCCGCAAGCGCACGGGGTCGTGTCGTAGTATAGGAAGGTGGCAAGTATAGGGTCGATCCACAGGGAAAAGAGGGGGCACTAGAGCTAGGTTAGTTTAGCTACGTTCCTACTGTGGAGACTAGGGTTAAGGGTTTAAAGGTTGATTTGATTGTTAACTAAGAATGAACAAGAAAGCAGTTAAAGGCAGGAATGAAATCTACGTTAACCCTAGACTAGATTAAGACTAAGCAGGAAAGAAAGGACTAAGCTAGGTATGAAAAGACAAATTATGCTAAGGCAAACAAGATAAAAGCAAAAGAGAAATTAAAGAACTAAACTAGCATAAACAAGGCAAGAGCAAGGCAAGAAGCTAACTAAGCAAGAAAAGAACTAACTAAGCTAAGCGAGCACAAAACTAGGGTTTTAAGCAGTAAAGAGATGTGTGGGCTGTTTAGGGGTATGAACTTATCACTTAAGTTGGGGGTGACATATGAACATTATGATTCTATTTAGATTATCCAAACCAAACAACAAGTTAGAGTCTAATGAATTAACCTAAGCTACTAACTGACCATGGATATGCTAGGTTGTGTATAGGGGAACTAGTCCCTAACACCCCCTACTACCCTTACGAGGCTCAATTGGGTTAGGGGTTAGGTTTAATTCAATTAGAGTCTAATCAAGTCTAGGTTTCTAGATTAGGCATTCCTAGGGAAATTAGGGGCCGAGGGTAGTAATGGGGAGGTGAGATTAGGGTTTTGGACCCCAATTCCTCCACATTCTAGCCTTGAGAAGGCACCATGCTAATTGCACTAGAATTATCTAATCTAGCTACTTAGATCTCTCACTTAGGTTTAGGGAGATTGATTAAGATGTAGGAAGATGGGAGGCAACCTAGGGATCCAAGAATTGGACCTAGGGGCAAATCCCAAAATTCACACATATAAGCAATTTGCCTAAATTCCTAGGTGATTTCACACACAAACCAACAAGTAATCCATGGAGAAAGAGATGCAAATAGAATATAATCATTAACAAATGAAATTACAAAGTTTACATGTCATTTTCCCCCAACATGGTATCAAAGTAACATATTTGACCCCAAACAGCCCACCCAAAGAGCCTAGCTACTCATATACATGGAAAATACAAAAAGAAAGGAGAAGAAGATAGAGGTGGCCATGGAGCTCGAAGTAGTGGCTGTCAATCCTCTCTCCAGTAGCAGAAGGTCGACCTCCTCCCTCCTCCAAGGTGCAAGGGTGAAGAATGAAGGGGATTATGGGTAGGAACTAGTCGAAACTAGTGATTTGGTGGTGAAAATGGTGGAATGGGGTGGATTTGAGGTGGATATGGAGTGGAATGGAGTGGATGGCGATTTGGGGAGCTAGGAGGCAGTGGAAGGTAGCCAGGCTCATGCCCCATCCGCAACCTAGGTATATATAGGTGTGGGGGAAGCACTAGGTCAAGTTGGGGGCAAAATGGGGAAAGTAGTGAAAAAGTGGCTGGATTTTGTGAGTAGCACGGCCGTGGTGGGGTACCACGGCCGTGGTGGGCAGGGTAGGCCATGGCCGTGGTGGCTGGGGCACGGTCGTGGGAATTAAAATGACTAAAAGTTAGGTTGGTGGTCAAAACGGCCACGGTCGTGGTGGGGTACTACGGACGTGGTGGCTGTGGTGTGCCACGGCTGTGGTGGCTGGCACGACCGTGGTGGGCCTGGTTGATGTGATCGTGGTACTGCTGCACGGTCGTTTTGCTCTACTGCGCCACGGCCATTTTGTGGTGCACGGCAGTGGTGTCTGTCACTGGCACGGCCGTTTTGTTCCACCACGGCCGTGCTGCCTTCTTCTTGATTTGGAAGTTGAACCTGTCGATTCCTAAGTGACCTAGCACGGCCGTTTTGTTGTACCACGGCCGTGCTGAGTCCTGGGGCAGCGCTTTGACTTGTATCTTTGGATTTTCTTGGATGTCTTTGCTTCAAATGATCTTTGGCCACTAGGGGTAGGTCGAGGGAGAGTCGGACTTCACTTTGGGCCTCTCCAAGTACAGAGGAACCCTAGGATCACTCCTCTCTTTCTTCCATCAATCGTGGTCCAAATGCCTGAAAAACATGCAAATAATGTCCATAAGTGCATTTTATACAAATTAGCATATTGGGGGGAATGACATGCAATCTAACAGGTATAGATGTGATTGAAGAGCAAAATAACACAAGATGAAGCCCTAAAATAGGGCTGCATCATTCCACTTATGTCTTAATGGCCTTCTAGGGTCAAGCATGCTCATATAAATATAAACCCTAAGGACGTTTGTGACCTTTGTTATCAAGGTGAGGTTTTCCTCCCATCCTGGGAGAGGGACCCTTTGGTAGAGTGTATACCAGTTTTTTTGGGTTAAGTTAACCTAAAGAGGTCTCATAGGATCTTGAGAAACTAAGTGAAAAGTACATGGTATGAGAACGAACCTCTAGACCCATAGATAGCCATCTCTATGTGCATATAGATGTGTTACCATGGAGGTAACCGGTATGGGGCTTGACCAGGGTAGGCAGATCACCATGACCCCTATGAAAGGATAAAAGTCAACCCTTAGATGCAGAAAGAGAGATGATGAAGGCTTGGGTAAGGTTCTAAGTTAAACATGTACAATAAGAGAATCCTAAGTCTATCCTAGGGTCAGGTAGGGATAAGACCGATGAAAGTAGGAGTTGTCTAATTCTCTAGTTGCACATGACCATAGGGTCAGGAGGTAATAGTTATCATTGTCTAAGGGCCATGGGTTAGGACATTTGATCACCTTCATGAACTCATGGGACCCAAAGGGCAGATGAGTAGGGCACTCTCTAGATGCATAAGGGAAGAGGGATGACCCTAAAAGTGTCGGCACCCTATAGACCTAGAGGAGATGACCAAGGATTGTGTGGTGACCCAAGTAGGTTCGAAACCACTTTTCCATGGAGGTAACTTTGATATCTAGATGATCGTAATATAGAGGCATAAACATCACGTTTCAACTTAGATTTACAGGTGTACTGGCAAAGTGGGATGTACCATCTCTACTCTTGGAACAGGAAGAACTCTGTATTTGGACTGCAGCCAAATGCTTATTTCCCCTTGTTATGGGTGTGAGAGATAGGACAGTACGCATGCCATACACTAAGGATTAAGATGATGTGAGTTGGAACGATTCTACAAGGTATGAGGATAGGGATGATAACATACTCTGGTGGAGTGAACGATACATGGATGGTTTACATATAGTAAGAGTGTTAAGGTAATCACCTTATGAGGGTGTTTTTATCATGAGATATGAGTCATACAAGATTGAGTTTGATCACCAAGAAGATGAGATCAAAGTGTTCTCAATAAAGATAGACTTAGAATTTGAGTTTGAGATGATAAGTGAAAAACATGGGAGTGTATGTCTTTAATGTTTACCTAATACTTAAGGATGTGAAGTGGTAATGGATGTTCTGGTTGAGATGTATCTGACTAGTTTGGCTAGAAGCTAGAAGAGGTTGTTAGGCTAACCCTAAGTTTGGAAAGGAGATATGTTTGGCTAATACTCTGATGTAATGAGATATGTTGAACAAGTTAATGGTTGTTTGGTTAGCCAATCTAGTCCTTGATGCAATGAAAGGATGGTGGTAGAACCTCAGATGCACTTCTTTGGAAAAGAAGGTGATGAAACACCAACTAGAGTGGTTTAGGGTTTCTGAGGAATCGATCTTGAGGAATCATGACATACAGGAAATCATGATTGAAGATCACCATACACCGTGGTTCTACCAAGATAGTAAATGACAATAGCACTTTAGATGCTTAAGATGAAGTTGCATGTGGTATATGGCCATGCAAGATAGGAGGTAAAGGACGAACCCCAGTAACCCAGTGTATCGATATAGAGGACAAAAGAGTCCCTGAGAGGGAATGGGAGTTCATCATTATGGATGATGTGATAAGTCTCCCCTAGACCAAGGAAGGTCAAGATGCAATATGGGTTATGGTAGATTGCCTTACCTAGAAGACATGAGAAAGAAAGAGTGGTGTCAAGGGACAAATTGGGTTGAACTACATATGAGAGATATGTTTCAACTACACCATGATGCGAGTTCAAAGGTTCTTGAGTTTGACCTAAAGGTTTCCTTCCAAAAGGTGGAAGTAGGTACATGAAGAACTCAATGTTA
Source organism: Alisma plantago-aquatica (assembly GCA_963693085.1). NCBI lineage: Eukaryota > Viridiplantae > Streptophyta > Magnoliopsida > Alismatales > Alismataceae > Alisma > Alisma plantago-aquatica. The sequence continues at coordinate 794,850,876 of OY856414.1, read as the reverse complement.
GTACAATTTATCACCCCAAACTAATGGTTAGTATGATCCAGACTAAAGGGCCTGATGAGAGCAGATGTGCTCATTTAGGGTGATAGCTAGAGACAGTTCTTGTCCTATGAAAGATGTGAGGATAGCCACCATAGCTAGTATCGGGATTTAAAGAAGCTCTGTAAGAGAGGTTGTGTCGGTCACCACTTCAGTAAGGTGATGTTGGTGAAAGGACCACAGTGCATGTAGACGAAGTCGCTTTAATCATGCAATGGATGAAAGGAGCCTAGAGACGACGAGAGTCATGAGCATATGCGAAGTAGACTAACATGCAGTGCATTTTGGGAGAATATAATGTGAGAATTCGATCTCTCTGAGCTGCAACTGAGAAAGCTGAGTCCCCGATACATGGGTCCATTAGAGATGGATGGGTGGAGATGGTTAAGTTTGACCTTACCCCTCAGGATAAAGTAATATGTGATGAGTTTCAGGTGTCCAATTTAGAGCACTATGTGAGGTACCCCGACCATGTGCTGAGCAATGAACCTAGTAAGCCCCAAGGGAGGCTGAAATGGCCTAAGTCACCTGTGCAGTTTATAGACGCCAGGATGAAAGAACTCGGAGAAACGAATATGTGATGATAAAGGTTCTTTGGAGACTCCATGAGTATGGTAAAGCCACATAGGGGCCAATGATGGACATGGAAAAGTCTTATCCTGAATTGTTTGTTTGCTTGATAGAATTTTGAGGACAAAATTCCTATAAGAGAGGAAGGATGTTACAACCCCAATTTTTGGGTTCATTTGCTGAGAAATGTAATTTCTCATATTAAGGATATTTGAACAAATAATGATATAATTTGGTTCGAATAAATGGATTTTGTTTACAATAGCCTTGATGTTTGTGTTGTGGTCTTTATTGGCTATTGGGCCCAAATAACAAGAAAATTCAATTAGTAAATGAATAATTGAATATTTGAGAAAAGGAAAGAGATAGAAACCTCTAGAAGGCAAAGAGATGTAATCCAAGGATGGATTTCGTGCCTCTTGGGTTACTTGGGTTCCAAGGAGTCCAAAGTTGCATAAAGGGTGCAATAAGAAAAGAAAATATCAATTAAGTATTTCTTTATTAAGAAAGAAATTGAAAATAATGATAAAATATTGGAAATAAGTGGAAAAGGGCATAATTGGGTTATCCTTGGTGGAATTTCGTATCCTAAGGATTCCTAATGATAAAAGGAATACCAATGAGGAAAAAAAAGAAATAAAGAGAAAACCTCAAAAAGAGTTATTTTTATAAGAAATGAACAAGATAATGTGAAATAATGAGTTTTGATGCATCTAGAAGGATAATATGTATCCTTGTGAAGGAATTTCAAAATAATGGAGTGTCTTGGTATCCAAGGAGTCCCAATAAAGAGGAAAGGAAGAGAAAATGCCAAATTTGCAAAATAAAAGATAATGTGATACATTATTAATGATTTTTGTGGCATTATGAAAAAGGAAGTGATTTCTATTAAAAGAAAATAGAAATTCGTGCCAAAGAATTAAAAGGCAAGAATAATGAGGATAAGAAAAAGGATTTTTGTTTTCCTGTATACCCAAATAACATGGTTATCTAAGGAGATAAAGAAGAGAGAGAGAGATGGTTGCTTCACACCCGAGGAAAATATGTTTCCTTTCAAAAATAGGACTTGAGTCCTCAAGGAGGCACGCCTTAGGGCTTTGTACTTCCCCCTATATAAGGGGTAAGGCATTGGGCTGAGTTCAGAAGATCACACACACCAACTTCTCTTCTTCTTCCTTGTTTCTCATTCTTAAACCCTAGCAAAGGGAAGTTTTGTGACCCTGGCACAGAGAGAAGCCCAGGAGGGGTTGCGTTGGAGGCTGGATGTGCGCCGAGGTCAGAGCATTACCTAGCCAGCGTTGTCGTGCCCTAAACAACCCATCGAGGCAGTCGCACGGCTGCTTTTGACGTCTGTAAGTGCAGGTTCGCGTAGCACTTCTCGACCATCTTGGCCCCACCTTAGGTCTTCACCGGGTGCGCCAAGGAGTGTCGGAGGTGCAGGGACCCTTCCATGTGGTCGTCGGGGTCCAGGAGAGGAAGGAGGAGGGCCGCAAGTCACGGATAGGGCTGCTGCGGCAGCCGTTCTAGAGGTTGAAGAAGGAGAGTTGGCGTTCAACGATTCTTCCATCCGTGCGCTGAAGAAACCTTAACTTAAGCGAGGGGTAATCATGTCATTTCATCATGTTTCTAAGTCACGCGAGCTGTTGCATGAGAACAAGGCGACGTGGCAGCCTCTCATTGGTTATGGTAAGGTTTTCTTGCAAAAATCATAGTTAAATATTCGTAGCTCGGATGACAAAAGTTTATATATGAATTTTGATCATGAGAACGAGAGGAATGCAATAAAAATATGTTTAGAAGAAAATTCCTCTTGCTATTCGAAAAGTAGTGTAAATTATCATCTTTAATGAATTAAAAATTAAGAAACCCTATTTTGAAATGAAGAAAGTGTTTAATAGGGTTTAATGGATCATTAAAGTTGATTATAACCTATTAATTGTAAAAAGGTACTTTAAGTTGAAAACAGATGATCTTTGCACGTAATTAGTTTAATTTAGAGATTATGTGCATAAATATGCTTGAAATTTGAAAAGTACATAAAACTATCATCTTTAATGATTTAATTAATGAAAAACCCTTAGATTTGATGATAGATGGATTTAATGTTGTTCAATGGATAATTCAAGCCAATATTAACCTGTTGTTGATAAATGTGAAGATAGAATCTAAAAAGATAATCTTTTTATATAATTGGCTTAATTTTGGGTTTCGTGCATGAATATGCATTAATAAGCTTGAAAACCCTAATTTAGGTGAATATGTCTTTTAATTGTTTTAATTGTTCAAATCCATGAATAAATAGGGATATGATGATCCTAAGTCAATTTGGGTATAAAAGACTATTAAAATGGATAGTTGAGCAATTGAGGTTCATATAAGTAGAAAAGAGTATTTTAGGGTTTGTTGACCTAAAAGGGATAAAGTTTGAGAAATTGATCTAAGAAACCCTAATGAATATTAATGAAACCTTAATGAGGATTAGAAACCCTAGAAAGTGAATCCAAGTCAATAAAGTAGATTCTTGATAAAGTGTGTAATAAATAGAGTACATATTCTTTTCAGGAATTATGTGATTGCTTGCTTGGATTGCATTCTTGGTTGGATTTGCTTAATGTTTGTGAAATCATCAAATCAGGTATGTGGTTACGCTTATGAATAATCGCTTTAGTTTCATGGCAATTTCCAAATGATTTTATCGATTGCTTGAAAATAACTGTTGGATGCCTTTTATTTCATGCAACTATAGAGTGACTATGACTATCACTATGAATATACATGTATAACTGGCTAGATCTGGGTCCACCTATGTGGCTTGTAAAGGCTAAAAATGGGTAACCTAGAGTAAGGTCTAGGTTATCATGGGTTAGAAATTGGGCTACCAAGTGTAGTGCCATGAGACCCATTAGCCTGCCATGAGTTAAGGAGTGGGCTACTTACGAGTAGTGCCATGTGACTCAACCCTAGAAACTAGTTCATCTATAGGTGGGACCATGAGGGGTTTAATGGGGATCTACCATAAGGAAGGTAGTATCCAGATCCACTGCAGGGATAGCACAGAGGATAGGGTACTCATGGATCGCAGAGTTATATTTAAAATGTAATCTTGGTTGTTAAATGATTAATTGAATGATTACGTTGTTATCATAGTTGCATGTTTATTGTTTCCCCCACATACCAGCTTCGGCTGACCGAAGTTTTGTTTGTCGGCATTTTAGGTTCAAGCCAAAAGGACAAACAATAAATCATCAATTGTGAAATACATGAAGTAAAGTGCAAGGAGGATTAGTTAGAGTAGAATGCATACATGGATAGAGGTTTAGAAATCCAAAATTTTCAAAAGGTATGAAAAATGTTATTACAACTTTTCAGTATAGATTGTGGAAATTTAATAATTGTTATTGGTTAAGTACCGAACCTTAGATCCAGAAGTTATGGGTGCGGCTTCGACCTCTCGATCTCCCTTAATTGGGGGTTATCGGGAGGTGGGGTTGTAACAATGGTTTTGTTATCTACATTCATGTTTGATGCTTGGTTTTCATCCCTCATATAATGGTTTTTCATTAAATCCTTGTGACACTTATTTTAGGGTTTTGTTGATCATCTTTTCCAACATGTTTTCTTTTAGTGACTCTTTGGTTTTGTGGTGTTTATCACCTATTTTGGGGTCTCTATACATCTTGATGGTCACTACATATGATCCCTTGTGTTGGGCAACACTACTTTGGTGTAAGGATTGGTATGATTGTTATGTTTTAACCTCCCTTGTGGTCGCTACACCTTAACCCTTGTTGCGGTCGCCATGCACAAGTGGTTTTGGTCGCTACGTTATTTAACCTATTTGGTCGCAACACCTTGATCCATGTGTGGTCGCTACTGGAGTTGAAGGTTGCTACATGTGCTAACCTTAGTGGTCGCTACATGGGGTAAACCTATTTGGTCGCTACTCATGATTCTTCTTGAGTGGTCATTATAGTGTGTTCATCTAGTATGGTCTCTACACATGGAGTTGAAGTTCGTTCGCTACAGATGGTCTTAACCTTGTATGGCGGATGCATAGTGATGTTGGAATGATCATTAGATCATAATAATAATTCCTAACCTAATGTGTTCCAAGAATGTGGGAAGTAATGTATGTAGGGTTTAGTGTGGAGTGTTGTTATGGAAACCCTAATCGGCTATCTATAAGAATCTCTAACCCTAATTTGGGCATATGATGTAATTTCTTAGCTTGCTTGGATGATTAGCATGCTATAAAGTATTTTTCTCTCTCCTACTTGTGTAACCCTAATTTTGCAGGTTGAATGTACATCATAGCTGGTGATTTCTATGGTATATCTTATATGACACATGGTGATCATTTTGAGCCTTGATGAGGCATGATGAGATAATGTTGTTATGTAGGAGCTATGTGATTGGGTTTTGTGACCTGGAAGAGGATTTGTGTGTAGTTTGAGGTTATATACTCCATTGATGTGATAAGGGATGGTTATCCCAAGATGATGTGATAATGATGATGGCCTTGTATGGAAGTGATATTGTAGCATCCCTGACCTGGGTTATGTACTAACCCTAGGTGTTTTGATTAATTAAGTGATTAGATGCTTGTGTTTATCCTTTGAAATGTAATTAAGGCTTTTGAGGAACTTATATTTCAATTTCAGTCCTTTTTGAATAATGTTGAAACATTGTTTTGTTAACTTAGACCAAGGTGAAAATTACCCAAGTAGAGGGGTTAACTTGAAAATTTCACATGTTAAGATGTTACTATGATGTTGAGACATCATAAGAATGTATATGATGTGGTGGAATGGATTCCACAAGCTTGTACATTAAGATAAAGCTTGTAGAGCAAACCTTGTACATTAAAACCTAGTTTTGGTGTAATGTGCAATTTACCCAAAACCTAGGGTCCAATATGCAAAATGTCACCTCTAGAGGGTCTCTCATGTTTATTGTCATCAAGTAGAGCAAAGAAAATGATAGGGGTGCCTCATTTGAATTATCTTGGAGGAGAAAGAATCTTGACATTAAAATAATCAAGATTTAAGCACAAATGGATCTTTAATATAATTTAATGAAAAAGGAAAATATATTAATTATGGAGCCCTTCAACCAAAAGTTGGAGGATGTGTTTGTAATATTTTGTACAAGCTTGTGCCATGCTTGGGCACCAAAAATATCTTGTTTAAGTGAAAGCCATTCACATTAATATAATATAAAGCAATATCCACTAAAAGATGGATATTAACACATAACTGTTTAAGGTGCTTAGTTCTTTTCCATTATTCTTGGATAATGGAGAAAGTTTTGCAAGGTATTAGAAGGTGGATACGTGGACAAAGAATGGATAAAGCTTTGTTGGAATTTAGTTGGGAAATAAAAGGAGATAATCCTCTATTTCTATTTTCCTTGAAAACCCATAAATATATATATATATCCTTTTTCCAAACATCAAAGGATCGTTTCCTTAGTTACTTTTCTTCTCATCACCTTGCTTTTGCCGACCAAGGAAGAGCTCTGGAGCAGAGGGAGGATGACCAAACCTGTTGGTAAGTTTAGATCATACCCTACCTCGAATTCATGATGGAAACCATAAAACAAGGTTAGATTCATGGTTTTCTTCACACGATTTCCTTTTCTAGCCACCTTGTTCATCCAAAGATTGAAGAACAAACCTTGGACAACTACTGGAGCTCAATCCACCATTAAAGATGAGAATCTTGGAGCTATGGATCAGTTCTAGAGGTGGGTTTTATAACTCTAACCCTTAAGCATTGCTAATGCATCCATCTCTCTAATAATCGTTAGCTATTTTTCTTCTTTGGTACTCTTTTGGTTTATTGCTATTATTTCCGTGAAGAACAGCAACAGTTCTTGGTTTCTCATAGGAATAAGATGATGACGTTAACTTTGATGATTATCCAAAGAAAATCACTTTAGCAAACGGTTTTCCTTTGTGCTCAAACGGTTTCCCAAACCGTTTGGGAGCAAACGGTTTCAAACTGTTTGATTGCAAACGGTTTCATCCAAACCGCATAGAAGCAAACGGTCCAAGACCGTTTGGTGGTGTTGACCAAGAGTTGACCATTTTTAGGTCTGTTGGGAATAATTTAGACTAATAACCTATCAATAATTATTAATTAACTCCAAGTGGTTCACCAATTAAAGGTCCAACAATCATCAAACCCTAAATCGGGTTAATTGCTGATTTGATAATTGAATTAGGTTGAAGTTTGGGTTGAGTGACCCAAACGGTTTCAAAACCGTTTGTGGATCACCCAAATGGTCTCAAGACCGTTTGGTGATCACCCAAGACCGTTTGGAGGTCTAGGGTTGACCATGGTTGACCAATTGAAGCTCCAAAAGTATTGAGGTGATGTGTAATTAATTGTTGATTTGGTGACCAATCCTAGGATCCAAACCCTAAATAAATGACATGGTTATTGATGAAGTGATGGGAAAACGGTCTTAATACCGTTTGGAGAATATCCAAATGATCCCAAGACTGTTTGGAGGTAACCCAAGACCGTTTGGAGGTCTAGGGTTGACTATGGTTAAGTGGTTGAAGATCTAAAGGTATTAGGTTGAAGTACATTCAATTGATTGACCTAATGATCAATCTAATGAGTCAAACCCTAATTGGTTGACTTGGTTTTTGATGTTGACTTGAGAAAACGGTCTCAAGACCGTTTGGAGCTCATCCAAATGATCCCAAGACTGTTTGGGGTTAGGTCATGACCAAATTGGATGATGGTTTAATGGGTTCAAATCAATTAAACTCACATTGAATTATGTTGAAGGGTCATCGATTCTAAACCCTAATCCAATTGATTCAAGCCCTAATTGATGATAAATTGAGGGTCAATTGAGGGTCAAATCAGTTAAAGGTTGACCTAATTAACTTAATTGAATGATGGTGATAGGCCCAATTGATGATTGAATACATATATACAAATGTTGAAGGAACCAACAATGGAAACCCTAATTCAATTTGACTTGTTGAGACCATACTTGGTCCATGCGGTTTTGAGGTGGTTTGGACCAAACGGTCTCAAGAACGTTTGATTCCAAATGGTCTCAAGACCTTTTGGGACCAAATGGTCTCAAGACCGTTTGGAACCAAACGATCCCAAACTGTTTAGGGTTCATGCGGTTTCAAACCAATTGTATCCATGCGGTTTCAAATGTCAAACTTGGAAAACGGTCTTCACCTCCTACTTTAGAAAATGGTCTTGAGTGTAAACTTTACCAAATGGTCTCAAGGGTAGACCAAGACCGCATGAAGGTCCAAACGGTCTTAGACCATTTGGAGGTTTAGTATGCAAGACCGTTTGAGGTCTAAGTTAGTCAAGATCGTTTGGAGCCTTAGTGGCCAAGATCGTTTGGTGGATGTTTAACCTAAACCTCATGGGTACTTAAAGTGGTTAAAGTACAAGTGATTAGTTAATTAACATATGATGTAATCAAAGGTGATTCATGATACTTGTACCTTAATGGGATAGTGTGATAGAGACCCGTGAAGTGATTAAGCTCTAATGATTACAATGGTAATGATATAAACTATGAAGTCAATTTTCTTTCATGATTGAGTTACTTAACCTAATCAAGGTTGAAGTAAACATCATCCTATAAAGGATGAGAGAGAGAATACTCCTTTTATGAATGTTAATCACGTAATGGACTTCCAATATGGATGAATATCTAATTAGGGTATGATCCTTCATAGTGAGATCATGAAAACCCTAATTATGATGGTTAATGAACCTTAACCCTAAATTGAGGATAATAATGGAAGTATACCTAATGCATGCTGATGATGTAATATTAATTCATAATGATGACATGATAAACCCTAAATCAAGGAATGTGAATAGTAAACCCTAATTCCAATTAAGGTGAATAAAAGTGTAAAACCCTAATCCTGGGTTATGTTTTATAGCATGAAGCTCTATGATTAGATAGTGAAATGATGAATCACTATTCCTAATTAAGCCAAAGGGGTTGGTTAACCCTAATTGAATTAAAAAGGGAAACCATAACCTAATAAAAGGCATAATGGTGCAACCCTTGAAATAGTGATACTATCATTATTGTACATTGTGCTGATATAGAAATAATGTGCTTGTTACCATTTGTATTAATCATGCATGTTTTTATGAAATAGTGAGCATAGCTAGGTAAGAGCTATGATGCCATATTCATTGAAAGCACTTTATAAGCTTTGAAAGAAATGATTTACTATGTTGCCTAGTGAGAGGTAACAAAAGAGATTGATAGACTATATGAGCCATGTGAAATATTTGCATTTCTACTATCATGTTTATACTGTCAAATGACTTGATGGAAATATGTTACTTGGAAACAAGTGATTTGATGATCTAAGGGTTTGAAAACCCATATTCCTGGATCATGATGATAAATTGATAGGGGATTGAGATCCCAATGTTGATAAAGCTGTGAAATGAACTTGATTCAAATAGTACTCTTTCTTTATAACAATTGTTTTAATGGTTTATGTTTGAAAACATGCCTGATGCTAAAGAATGTTGTAATGTACTTAATTAATCAAGTAAAATGATATCATATAGAGCACTAACCATAGATCCATCATCGTCGGAAGTTGGGTGATGGTGAGACAGGTTTTCCTAAGGAAACTCCTAGAGATCATACTTTTGAGTATGTGGGGGTTATGGACGCGAATATCCTTACGTCCTAATGGAGGAATTGATCTGAGATAAACATTTAATCTCTCAATCCTTCATTATATGTTTATGCCAGGATGATGTATCACTAATCTCTCGATGATGTTGTTAATGTCGAATCGATGTGAGATAAACAAGAAATCCCTCGATTGCGAAAAGAGTACATCATGCCACTGTAACTCTAATAGCGAAGTTTCCAGAATACCTTGGAAAGTTATTATAGCAGAGACACAAGATGTCCTACATGTTTTTCCTCACACTGATTGAGGAGGATGAGGTCATAGAAATTTGCCTCTTCTGATGACCTATGTATGGTAACGATTTCGATTTCGCAATGGTCGGTTGGAGTATGAGCGGTATACCTCATCTCCTCAGGGCATAAGTATGTTTGTAAAATGTAATCAGCCGTGTAGCATATTTGCTTAGGTTGAACTACAAGAAACAATGATTGATGATACATTGTTTATTAAGTCCTAGTTAGACAAATAATATACATGTTCTTCATATTCCTTATTGAATTAAATGAGTTGTTATTCAATCAAGTTATAATTGAAATGATTGTATAAAGTATACTGCTTTATTTAGTTAATCAATGATTTACCTATTGTTAAGTATTTATAATCCTACTGCTCAATATCATTTTATTATTTGCAATAATAATGTTTCTGGCTGAGAGTTATAACTCTCGTTGGGACAATTTTTTTCAATTGTCTCACCCCTGTGGGATTCAACTTTTTAGGTAGACGTCGAGGAAGAAGAAACCCATCAGTGGGTGAGTAGCAACAGCAGCAACATCAAGGACAGCAGTGATCCACAGGTGGAGTCACTGTTTGTTAGGTCAAGTTTATAGAGAGTCCTACGTGTCGTATCTGTACTCTCAGGTCCTAGGAGTCAGTAGATAGTTTGATATAGATCTGAGATTTTTGGCTTAATGCCTCGAGATTTTTGTATACTGCTCATGTACAGTTTAACAGGGCATTCAGTGTTATGACTCTCGAGATGAGATAATACAGAGATGTACTGATGAATCAGCTTGTAAATAACTTACCTTGTTTCTTTATGAAAGATTTTTACCATTTGTGGATCTCTTAAACAAAAAGTTTTAATTTTTAGTGATTTTTAGTAATTCCACTGCTAATTAATCGCTTCCACATCATTTAGTTTAGTTAATAACATTTTGTTCGAACGATGTATCACAATTAGTGGTATCAGAGCTCTAGGTTCGCTGAGTCTACAGAGACATAGGACTAGGGTTGTAGAGTCTGTTCTAGTGTCTTCCGGTATATCTGATAGTGTCTTCTGCTCATATAGGAGGAGAAGAGAAAACTAAAGATGCCTGGATCACACGAGGAACACGTTGCAGAGAGTAGTGTTGCTGCACCCGGAGAAGGTGCAAGAGACCAAGAAAGGGAGAAACATGTGCCTGAACCACCCCAGTTCAACCCAGATGACATGGGGAACCCAGCCTTTCAAGCCATGTTTGGGCAGTTTATGACTGCCATGACACACATGACTGATAGGATACCTAAACCTATACCTAGGGCACCTACCCATCTAGAAGGATAAGGATCCGGTAAGACGTTTGAATGACTACGCCGGGTTGGAGCCACGGAATATGCTGGAATAGCTGACCCAGCAGATGCTGACTTGTGGTTAACTGAACTAGAGAAGGCCTTTAGAATCCTGAACATCCCAGAAGCTGAGAAGGTTAGACATGTTGTGTATCTTCTCAAGGGGAGTGTTGGTCATTGGTGGACCATAGAGGAGGGGAAGAGACCAGGTGTGGAGATTGAATGGGAAGTATTTCGACGAGAATTTGTCAACAGATTCTTTCCTAAGACGTTCTTGGATGAGAAAATCTCTCAGTTTGAGAGGTTAAGACAAGGACCGATGAACATTAGTGAATACGAGGCTAAGTTCATGGAGCTGTTGCGGTTATGTCCGCATATGGTAGCTACAGATGAAGAAAGGATTAGGCATTTTGAGAAAGGATTAAATGCTGAGTTGACCACCCCTATGTCTGCTCTGGAAAATAGGGAAAGTTTTGCTACCTTTGTGGAGTTTTTCAGGAGGATAGAGAGGTTTGTGTCAGAGAAGAGACATACCAAGAATAAGAAGATGTACCCCCAGTTTCAAGGATCCTCATCCAAAGGTTTCAAGAAACCTAGGTTTTCTGTGCCTACACCACCACCTAGATTCAGTACCCAGACATAGTGGACGTCAAATAGGGGTATAGGATGAAGTTTACCACCAAAAGAAGCTTGTAGCTCAGCATCTGTGTCGGTCACAGGACCAACTAGACCACAACAAGGGATCAGGAGCTGTTATATCTATGGAAAGGTGGGACATCTGATGAAGGATTGCAGATCCCGAGAGGTGAGTGTGACACAACCTCAAAGGCAGAGTCAACAAGGATCTCAAAGGAGACAATTTCCTGGAGGAGCTAGAGGGCGTGGACAAGCATCCCAAGCTAGATCATCGGCACCCAGTCATCGAGCACCAAATCAACCATAGGAAACGACGAGGTTTTACGTGATGAATCCACCTGATGCAGTGATCAACCCTCGGGTTGTGACAGGTTATATGAAACTGTTTTATTCTGATATGTCTACATCCTGCATCGTATCTGTTTTAATTGATCCGGGTGCTACGCACTCCTTTATCACTCGAAGAGTGATTCTTATTTGCAACCTGACTACAAGTCATAGAGCAGATAGTCTGTTTTTAGAAACTCCTTTGATGAGATCTGCTGTGTTGCAGGAGGTGTGTTCTCCCTGCACTCTTTTCTTTTCTAAACATTGCATTCAAGTGGATCTTATACCACTTGAGATGCACGTGTTTGATATAATCCTTGGGATGGATACCTTAGAAAGGTATAAGGTTTTCTTAGATTGTGAGTCCAAGCAAGATGTGTTCACTGATGGAAGTGACACATGGATCTTTCAAGGTGATAGAAAGATTCTTCCGACCTGTCTTGTGTCAGCCATGGTAGCTGAGAAGTTGTTGAGGCAAGGATGCCTTGCATTCTTGGCCCATGTGGTAGATACCACCACAGAGAGTCTTAATCCTGCTGAAGTTCCTATAGTTAGGGAATTTGAAGATGTATTTCCTGAAGAACTTCTAGGTATACCTCCGCCCCGAGAGATTGATTTTGAGATTAATCTAACCCCGGGCACACAACCAATAACACAAACACCGTATAGGATGGCGCCTGCTGAGATGGCAGAACTCAAGAAACAGCTGCAAGAGTTGCTTGTGAAGGGTTTCATCCGACCAAGCACTTCACCCTGGGGTGCTCCAGTCCTCTTTGTTAAAAAGAAGGATGGGTCGATGCGGTTGTGCATTTGATTACAGACAATTAAATAAAGTAACTATAAATAATAAGTATCCTTTGCCAAGGATTGATGATCTCTTTGACCAGTTGCGTGGTGCAACAGTCTTCTCAAAGATAGATTTGAGGTTGGGATATCATCAGTTGCGTATTAAGGAGGGTGACATACCTAAGTATGCTTTTAGGATAAGGTATGGTCACTATGAGTTCATAGTTATGTCGTTTGGACTAACTAATGCACCATCTGCATTTATGGAACTCATGAATAGAATCTTTCAACCTTTTCTTGATCAGTGTGTAGTTGTCTTTATAGATGACATACTGATCTACAGTAGAGATGCTCAACAACATGAGAAGCATCTTCGTCAGGCTCTAACTTTGGTAAGAGAGCATGAGTTATATGCTAAGTTTAGCAAGTGTGCCAACAAGGTGCAACTAAGCAAGGAACTAAACTAGCTACATGCATAGCTGATATGATCATAAGAAGCATAAAAGAACATGAAAGAAGGTAGTATAGTTAGGGTTAGGAGTTATGCAACCCGCCTTAAGCAAGCTCCAAGATCCTAGCACCAAGGAAGAAGAAAGATTCCAAGGTAGATCGGCCACCAAGCTTGCTCCTCCAAGGTGTATCAGCCACCAACTTGCAAAGGAGAGGGGGTGTCATGCACCAAGGTAGAGGAGAAACCAAGAGACTAAAAGGATCCCTAGCAAGAGGAAAAGGACACATATATAGATGGGGTTGGTGGAGAAAACAAAGCAAAGTCAAGCAAGGTGTCACCCACCTAGGGACACTTGTCCTAGGGCACGAGCCACCACTCTAGCAAGCCCTAAACACATGTCCAAGGTCATTGCCACATGTAGGAATCATGCACCAAGTGTCCACTATTGGTGACACAAACGGAGTCAAACTTGGTCAAAGGGTCATGGGCGACACACAACCAGCACCATGGGCGACACAGCCCCTCGGCGACACAGCCACCTCCTGGCCGATATAAGGCCCAAAGAGACAAAAGCAAGGCACCACATGGCCTAACAAGCTCAACCAGGCCCAAAGGAACTCAAGCAACGAGCCCAAACCATCCTCTCTACACTAGAGGAAGCAAGGAGAGGGAGGAACACCTCACAAGGTGACAAACTTGCCCACAAAACCCTAGACTTGGGTTATTTGCAAGTAGCACCTCCAACTCTCAACAAAGCTCAAACAAACCCTAATAACCACTTAAAGGTGATTAGCAAGCAACTAAGCATCAAGGTTAAGCAAAACAAACAGGGTAAACCCTAAACGAAGGTCAGGGTCCTTACATAATGTGAACTTGAATAAGGGTTTTCATACATGTGGTGCTTGGGTGCACTACACATGTGGATTACTATGAGTGATGTAGATGAAATTTGTGCCTCCTCTTGGAGGTAAATCCTAACAACTTGACGAGTGAGACTACAAAATGTACAAACATTCTCATGCCAGTTAGTAGATAATATTGAGCTCATATGTATCATAAACAATCTATTCTATGTCAAGGAACAAAGATTGAATAGTATAAGGATGACATTTCCATGCCTTTGGTTCAACATGGGTACCGAAGGGGATTATACGATCACTATAATAGTGACCACAACACTAGATTGAAGTTGTTCTCCAACTTCTTCATTTACTTGGGTGGAAACAAAGTATTACTAGATACCGATCATTATCTATGAGATCATAATATAATCATATGTATCACTACCAACACAATTTAGAGTCGATAGGGAACATAAATAGAATGCATGGGGAAAAGGAATATAATAACAGACACATGATTAATTGGTTAGTAAAAGATTTAGGCAATCAATTAGATTGTTGATGGATAAATTAGAAGTGTGTTCGGTCTAGAAAGTCCACTCACTTGACTGGAGAATTTGATAAACCACCTAGAAGGTCTAGTTGATTAATGTTTGAGATCTTCCCAATGAGTCGACCAGTTTTCCCAATCGCTTGGATAGACTAGATCAACCAATATATTAACTAGATGCCCAGTCACTTGACTAGACTAGATAAATAGATCGGCCCAGAACATACTGGCCCACATTCCACTCTATCAATTGGATTGGCCAGCCACTTGATTAGAATACTATACATGGTTAAAAATAGCCTGACCTAGCCAGTTAATCGACTGGACTAAGCTAGTTAATCAATCGAATGTCCGTGATTGGACTACAAAAAGTCATCATTGTATTTACATTTTGTAGGGTTTATTAGGAACCCTACTTACCCTCCTCTCATGTAAATTAGGAGTGTGGCGGCCAAGGTTTTAGTTACACCTTTGGACTATCCATCATCGGCCACTAGGATATGGAGAGAGAGAGAGTAGGTGAGAATGTGTAATACTATCACATTACCAACGAGAAGGTTACTTCTTCCCAATGACTCTAGGAGAGCGACATGGAGTTCCCTTCACTTGTGTGGACGATATAGAGAAGTAGATATTTTTTTGGATATGTTGGGAGAATTTAACTCTCTATGTGTATTCTTGTGAGCACCATCTCTAGATCTAATACATGAAAAAGGTACATCCACATACCTTATTCCCGATGTGTCATTGTTGACAAGGTCTGCTCTTGGGATCATGGATAAATATTAATGTTGTTGCTTTTGATGCGCCTTTCACCTCCAAAAATTCCTATAGAATGTCATTTAGATAATTAAAATAACTTTTACAACTTATATTCAAATATCTAAAGCGAGGTGAATTACTAAGTCGGGAAAATAAATCCCTAACATGTTGAACTTAATGTCTATACACCCTAATTTGATTTAAAATAAATGGTATGGTGAATTTAATGTCACAAAACCGTTTATAGGAAAGATCACATAACATATGCATGAATAAAACCACAAACAACAACTAAGGTATGATACAAGAAATCATAAAATAATGCTAAACTAATACCCGACAAGATCTTAGGTCCCATATATCAACCATGTATATTCCATTTGCATGTCATTGTATATCATTAGAGTACGAGCAGATTATCATAAGTGTGGAAGCATTGATCATCAATAGAGATTCATATTGTACTTGTTACCTAATATCATAAAATGGGTATACATCATCACAACTACGCTGAGTACGCTGGCAAACATATAAAATCATAGGTTTAAGAACATATATTTCTTAGCAAAATCATAAAGTAAATAATAAGAATGAAGCAACAACATGATTGAAGACTTTCTTATTAACATGCAAGCGTGTTTTATGTTCATTTCCTTTATACCAACAATATCATAAGTCCGTTGACTAGCTTCTCAAAAGAAGGGGTCCGTGAGGGTGCTCTAGATTAGCTACCCTATTTCAACATGAGGGACTACAAGACTAAACGTCAAGAGTTAACCCTATTCGTAAGGGACCTCAATGCCATTGCCAAGAGCTAACCCTTTTATCAACATGGTCTGCCCTAACATGAAAACTCAAGTAGGAAACCCATCCTTGTGTCCTTACCTTAAGAATATAGGCAGGTACACAAGTCTGTATAATGGAAATCTATCACTATGTTTCCAAGTTTGTTCAACATATGTAATCAAGACCAAAACATAGTAGTCATAGGGAACAATAGCTCAAACAAGTATATACAACTAAGCATTTATACTACATACATACATGCAATTCAATACCATTAGTCTGGCTAATAGGAGGATAAAGCGTACCTTGATATGAGCAAACTAGCATTATACAACATGATTAGATCTTTGAAAAGAGTCCATCAAAGAGATACTGACATTACAAGAAAGTGTGACTAAATCAACAACACAACACTTAGGTCATCTTAAACATATTCATCGAGGGTGTATGTTTCACCCAATCTAAGTTCCATTAATCACGATGATTGATTTTAACATCTCCAACATTCATGCAATATCATCATCAAGCTATATGCAACATCATATATCATTTAGACTTAAGGTGAAACATCTTTATCAAGATTATGGATTCTAATCATAGGTTATCATCATCTTAATAGGGAAAACATATGATTGAATATGACTAAGTCTTAATCATCATATCATCCATTTAAGTCATATTTAGTCATTTTTACACAAGATGGTCATCACTAGAGTACAATATAGATAAACTAGATTTAGCATCACAAAGATCAACATTTTACTGATTTGATTATATCAAATAGCATGGGTGACCATTAGGGTGACATTTATACAAGGTTAGGTCTCAATATAGCAACATGCACATTAGGTCACATTTCAATGTCATCTTTAGGTCACTTAGTCATAATAGTAACAAGAGTGATTCATAAGTCATTTAGGTGATGAAATCATGTAAAGTTACCTATATAGATCAAACATGATGATTTGGAGTGCATATAATCAAGTTGAGAATCAAAATAAAGATCATTAGCATCAAAGTCTATATTACATACATTTCATGGTCCATTTCATATATTAGAATCATTATTAGAGCATGGCATGATCAATTTAAATATGCATTTGATGCCATTTTCAATATAACAATATCTATGAATATATTTAGGCTATGAAATAAGGTTCATTGGTTAGATCTTCTTGAGTAGATCAATTTTGATATACAACATATCTCATTTGGATTTAGGAATCATTTTCTACGATTTTTGCAAGATCATGGCATAAACATAGGTCAAGGAGGGAGATTTATACCTCAATGGGGCACTGAGGTGGTGCGCCACCATTGGCTGGAGTTGGGCCAGGCGGGCGCCAGCTGTAGTGGGTCCAGGGCTTGAACCTTTGACCAGCCAAGCATGAGAAAGAGAGAGGGACAGAGAGGAGGCCAGTGCAATATGGGCCCTTCAATGGCAATCTGATGACATATGCTCTTCGGCCCCTTGCCAGTGAGGCTTGCGAGGGCAGAGCCCAGTGCGGTAGTGCTGCAACCGCAAAGCTCATCGGGTGTAGAGGAGGAAGGAGTATGAGGGAAGCTCGAGGATGGGAACCTTCTGTCCAAGTTTGTGGCGGTTGTGTGGAGCTTCTGAAGGTGGCAACATCACTGGAAGTCGACTAGAAGAAGGAAACCCAAAGGTGATCATGGCGACGGTGTCAGGAAGCCCTGAGGTAGAAGATGAGGTGATGGAGAAATGTATAGAGAACAAGAGTGTTTGAGAGAAAGGGAAAAACAAATGAAAAGCTCTCACACATATCGCGGGATTAAAAGAGGGTGCGAGTATGGTTGTATGGCCCCGTCCACCATGGTGGCCGCCATGATGGCCAGATATGGACAAAGGGGTGCCCCATATCCCTACAAGCACCTAAAAGCCTAAAATGACTTAGGGAAATGTCCAGGAAGACCATGGGGAGAAGATTGATGGTGAAAAAAAATCACAAGCAAGGACAATATGGGGGTCTAGACTAGTGCCGAGGGGCATGCCCATCCCACTAGCAGCTGACCCTGTCGAGAGGTTGGGGATGATTTCCAATCCATCAGATCGGGCCTTAATCCCATGACACACAATCAGGTGGCCAGGAAAGCCTCCCAATCTTGCAAGGGCCAGAGATAATCCTTGTAACATCATGTGGGCCTGGTCTAGATAGGGTAAAAGGGCCGAGGCCCAACATGAAAAAGAAGGGTAAAATGCTTAGGCAAAAGCATCTTAAAAAGGCCATATCTTCCTCCTCGATTATTAGATTTGAGTGAAATCTTCACCATCGGATCACAAATTTAATCATATATTCAATAGTCAAGGATTGAAATCAAGATCATCACATTTAGTTGTCTCAAAACTTCAAAACCATTCTCAAAGTTAATTAAGCACTTAACATTGCATAATCGAGTTCGAATTTGTAATCATCAATCACATATCAATAATTGATAATATTTTATTCTAAAACATCCAATTGATTATTAGGGAGGTCATTTGTTCAAACTGAGTGTGTTATTAGTCAAAGTGTGCATGGTTGGAGGAGAGAGAAAAATTAAGGTTGCTACATCCTCCCCACCTTAAAAGGAATTTTGTCCCCAAAATTAAAACAAATCCTCAAAAGACATTGGGACTCCACATTCCTTATCATATCGATCATAATACTCCACATAATCATACTTCAATCATCATCATTATTTTAAAATCAAGATGCCAAACATCAATGTCCAAACATAGCTATGCTTCCACTCGCCACTCTAATACAAATAAATCATCAAAAGAACATGAATTTGGAGAGACCATCAATTTAGGTCAAACAAGTAGGACTCTTTGATTCAAGAGTAAAGCATGACTTTCAATCCCAACATTTAGGGTTAGCCTCTATGTTGGGACCAGGTGGGTTTATACATCTTTGATTGAGATTTCATATTTCAACAATTCAAGACAAACACCATTTTTCAATATCGTGGTTTCATATTACAATCAAAGGAAGGTACCACCCTAGTCCACATGAGAGTTTATCCCTAAGTCATAAACTGAGTGAATCAACATAATCATCATTTCAAAATTTTAAGATTTGGGAATACAAAAGTCATCAATCATAAATCGAGGGTGATCTCAAGATCCAAATAGGGTGATCATAGGAGTCAAATCATAATCGAGATGAGTCATGATTAGTCAAGATTTTGCAAATCAATACCAGAGTCATGATTTTAAACAACAGAAGTAATAGGTCCAAAATCTCAAAGCTAGGGTACAAGATTCCTATTAGGAAATAGGTGGGATCATTCATCCATAATCAATAATCGAGCAACATTTTGTGATATCAACATCAATGCCATTATCATGGTATTCAAGGTTGATGACTGATCTAGACCTAGGTTCTTCTAGGAAGTTAAGCACAAGCTAGAGTGAACATCATAATATTTCAATATCAACGTCAAATCGAAATTCAATATCGAGTTTCAATATCATCATATTATTTGACCTATTAGAGACTTAGGTCAAGAGATCAAAATCGTGTGGAAGGGGTTACCTTTCCCAACTCTAAATAATCAGCAAAATGGAAATTTAGAGGCAATCATAATAGGTATGCGACCTAGGATAGGGGAGTTATGAAACAAACTACCACCCTAAGATAACACATTTATCCTCATTAATCATGAAGTATCAAGTCTATCAAATAGGAAGAGCATCATTTATTGATTTATATTTCACAATGTCATGACATCAAGGATCATTTATCAAAATAGAACAACCATGATTCAAGATTTCATATATTCAAGGTCATAATATTGTTCCCTTCTCTTCATAATTAAGAGCAAGGGGGTATACATGAAAATAGAGAAGTCAATATAGGATCTTTCAACATTTTGAGCATTTCAAGGTATGATCAAGATCTCATATTTTTCATATTATTCAAAATTGAGTTTAACAATGAGGCATTATAATCAATAGGGAATTTTGCCTCTTATATCAAAATTTTCATCATGATTTTGAGAGTCCAAAGTCATAGTCATTACAAGGCATGATCATATACATGTCAACAAATAGGGGAAATGTTTGCTTAATCATGTTTGAGGTTTAATCAACAATAGGGGCAACATGGACTTAGTCAATAGTGATATCATCAACAATGAGGTATATTACATGAGTTCTCCTAATTTCATCATGTTAAAGATCATTATCATTTACCTCAAACATAAGAAGCACATGGGTCATATTTGGTAAAATTGAATTTACATGATCTTGAGACATCCTACATGAGTACTTAGCTTCAAGAGTACTTTCATTAATCATAATCTAGTTTTCAAATTAAGATCACATCATGGCATCATTATCATCTTTAATCATCTTTTACCAATTCATTCAAATTTTATTTTCCTCATACAAAAGCTACCCATAATCGAGAAATCATGTGACGAATTTTCACAAGAAAGATCACATGATGAGATGAGAAACTATGTAATCATCATTTAATGGGTGGCTTAGGGTAGTCCTTAAAGAAGAGATGAGATCCTAGAAGACTCTCTAAGATTTTTAGAAAAAATATCCTTAATCCAATCTTGGATTCACTTTGGCCTAGTAGGCATACACGGGAGACCCCAACCACCGCAACTAGGCAGATAGGAGGTGCATCGACCCCCATGTAGTGACCTGCCTAGACTCCTCAACTTCACCATTATGGAGTTAGGTTTTCCCAAGGTTCATACAAGTTGGGTTATTAAACACACATAGAGGATATGTGATTGCTCTGATACCATATGTCACATAACCGTTTGTTACCCAAATCCTCACTCCTAATGGCTAGAAAGTCAAAGGCGAGAGGACCCAAGCATCCGTCCATAGGATAGATCACATAACATATGCATGAATAAAACCACAAATAACAACTAAGGTATGAGATAAGAAAGCATAAAATAATGCTAAACTAATACTTGACAAGATCTTAGGTCCCATATATAAACCATGTATATTCCATTTGCATGTCATTATATATCATTAGAGTACGAGCATATTATCATAAGTGCGGAAGCATTGATCATCGTTAGAGATTCATATTGTACCTATTACCTAAAATCATAAAATGGGTACACATCAGCACAACTGTGCTGAGTACGCTGGCAAAATATAAAATCATAGGTTTAAGAACATATAGTGCTTGGAAAAATCATAAAGTAAATAACAAGAATGAAGCTACAACATGGTTAAAGACTTTCTTATTAACATGCAAGTGTGTTTTATGTTCATTTTCATTATACCAACAATATCATAGCCTTTGACCAGCTTCTCAAAAGAAGGGGTCCGTGAGGGTGCTCAAGATTAGCTACCCTATTTCAACATGAGGGACTACAAGACTAAGCATCAAGAATTAACCCTATTCGTAAGGGACCTCAAGGCCATTGTCAAGAGCTAACCCTTGTATCAACATGGTCTGGCCAAACATGACAACTCAAGTAGGACACCCATCCTTGTGTTCTTACCTCGAGAATACAGGCAGTTACACAAGGTTGAATAATGGAAATATATCATTATGTTTTCAAGTTTGTTCAACATATGTAATCAAGACCAAAACATAGTAGTCATAGGGAACAATAGCTCAAACAAGTATATACAGCTAAGCATTTATACTACATACATACATACAATTCAATACCACTAGTTTGGCCAATAGTAGGATAAAGCGTACCTTAATACGAGCAAACTAGCATTATACAACATGATTAGATCTTTGAAAAGAGTCCATCAAAGAGATCTTAACATTACAAGAAAGTGTGACAAGATCAACATCACAAAACTTAGGTCATCTTAAACATATTCATCAAGGGTGTATGTTTCACCTAATCTAGGTTCCATTAATCACGATGATTGATTTCGACATCTCCAACATTCATGCAATATCATCATCAAGATACATGCTACATCATATATCATTTAGACTTAAGGTGAAACATATTTATCAAGATCAAGGATTCTAATCATAGGTTCTCATTGTCTTAATAGGGAAAACATATGATTGAATATGACTAAAGTCTTAATCATCATATCATCCATTTAAGTCATATTTAGTCATTTTTATGCAAGATAGTCATCACTAGATTACAATATAGATCAAGCTATATTTATCATCACAAGGTCAACATTTTACTGGTTTTATTAGTTCAAATAGCATGGGTGACCATTAGGGAGACATTTATACAATGTTAGATCTCAATATAGTAACATACACATTAGGTCACATTTCAATGTCATCTTTAGGTCACTTAGTCATAATAGTGAACAAGAGTGATTCATAAGTCATTTAGGTGATGAAAGTATGTAAAGTTACTAATCTAGATCAAACATGATGATTTGGAGTGCATATAATCAAGTTGAGCATCAAAATAAATATCATTAGCATCAAAGTCCATATTACATTCATTTCATGGTCCATTTCATATATTAGAATCATTATTAGAGCATGGCATGATCAAGTTCGATTTATATATTACAATATATCATAGGTTACTGATCAGGGTCATCAAGAACAAGTGGGTGCATCATATGATCATGGTTGAACATAAATCATCATTAATCATGTATAAGAGATGCATTTGATGCCATTTTCAACATAACATGATCTACAAATATAATTAGGATCTTAAATCAGATTCATTCTATATATCTAGTTGAGTAGATCAATTTTGATATATAACATGTCTCATTTGGACTTACAAATAATTTTCTATGATTTTTGCAAGATCATGGCATAAACATAGGTCAAGGAGGGAGATTTATACCCCCAATGGGGCGTTGAGGTGGTGCGCCACCATTGGCTGGCGTTGGGCCACGCTGGTGCCAGCTGAAGCGGATCTAGGGCTTTACCCTTTGACCGGTAAAGCACAAGAAAGAGAGGGGCATAGGGATGCTCGTGCGATCTGGGCCCTTCAATGGCAATCTGACGACATCTGCTCTTCGGCCCCTTGCCAATGCGGCTTGCGAGTGTAGAGTCCAGTGAGGCTGTGCTACAACTATAAAATCACTGGGGTGAAGAGAAGGAAGGAGAGGGAGGGAGGCTCAAGGTATGGGAACCTACCAACCAAGTTTGTGGCGGCTGTGCGGAGCTTCTGAAGTTGGCAGCATCACTGGAAGTCGACTAGAAGAAGGAAACCCAAAGGTGGTCATGGCGGCGGCGTCGGGAAGCCATGAGGTAGAATATGAGGTGATGGATCAAGTTATAGAGAACGAGAGTGTTAGGGAGAAAGTACAAAACAAAGGAAAAACTCTCGTACATCTTGTGAGATTAAAAGAGGGTGCGAGTAGGGCTGTATGGCCCCGTCCACCATGGTGGTTAGACATGGACAAAGGGGTGCCCCCATATCCCTACAAGTGCCTAAAGGCCTAAAATGACTTAGAGAAATAGTCTGGAAGACCATGGGGAGAATATCCATGGTGGAAAAAATCACAAACAAGGACAATACGGGGGTCTAGACTAGTGTGCGGGGTGTGGCCATCCCACTAGCGGCTGACCTTATCGTGAGGTTGGGGATGACTTCCCATCCGTCAGATCGGGTCGTAATCCATGGCATCCGATTGGGTGGCCAGGAAAGCCTCCCAGTCTTGAGAGGGCCAGAGCTAATCCTTGGAGAGCCGTGTGGGCCTAGCGTAGATAGGGTAAAAGGGCTGAGTCCCAACATGAAAAAAAAGGGTAAAATGCTTAGCAAAAAGCATCTTAAAAAGGTCATATCTTCCTCCTCGATTATCGGATTTGAGTGAAATCTTCACAATCGGATCACAAATTTCATCATCTATTTAATAGTAAAAGATTGAAATCAATATCATCACGTTCAGTGGTCTCAAAACTTAAAAACCATTCTCAAATTTAATTAAGCACTCAACATTGCATAACCGAGTTCAAAATTGTAATCATCAATCGTATCTCAACCATTGATCAATATATAATTCTAAAACATCCAATTGATGATTAGGGAGGTCATTGGTTCAAACAGAGTGCATTATTAGTCAAAGTGTGCATGGTTGGAGGAAAGATAAAAATCAAGGTTGTTACACTTAATGCCTCCAGAAATTAGGTTAAAAACCCTAATGATGTCGAACTTAATGAATGTTTCATCATAATAAACTAAATTATTAAAGTATTAAGAACACCTTAATCATAGTCTATGTAATACATTGTGTCGATAAAAAGCATGTATTATTATCCAATCAGTTGCATACATATACTATAATGCTCAAGTGTGAATGGTAAAGCTTGCTTAATTGTAAACAAAACCATAAACTTACATCTCAAACCTAGTCTTAGTAATAGTTTATATGTAACGGTTTGGTCATGAGCACAAGATAACTAATCTATTGATAAAATATGTAAATATATTCAGCTTATGAGATAACCCTAATACTGAAAGGAAAAGAAGAGAAATATTCATGTTATGCCCTAAAATAACATTTGATCTTAATCTTTGATAAAATTAATAGCTATAAAATAAAAGAATTCTTATAATGATAATGCAGATCACGATGATATTCTTGAGATTATTGTTTTTAGACTAGCATAGTATACCAACACAGTGGTCATAATCTAAAGGATCCCATAGCAAACCTATCTAAAAAATTGTTCTTTCGTGTTTATGTGATGAAGAATGAGAAGTTGTAGTAAAATTTAGTGACTAGATACATGTAGTTTTTAACCCTAAAAATGGAAGTGATACTAGAAACAATAGAAGTATGGTGCAACTAACGTGTCAGTGTAGGTAACCACAATGATTGCACACTGGTAATATAATCTTGTATGCTAGTGTAACACCCCTAGCTCAACTATTTTTTTACATGAAGACTAATGGAAATGTGATGCATGGAGTGATATATTTTTGCCTTATGAGTGGACTAAAACGTGAGGTGGGGGTATACCATTATCCAATACATTAAGTGAAATTTAATCAAGTAAAGTGGTTAAGAGGTATAACATAGTATATCACACCATAGATGGATGGATTTTGGGGACGAAATCCCTTTTAAGGGATGTAGTATTATAACATACCCAAATCAAGGATAATAGCTTAACCTTCCCCTTTTATAGACTCCATTTTGGTTTTGTTAGTATTGAATTCCTCTTTACTTTATTTAGAATGTAATATGATTATTAGAAGACAAATAATTACATGTGATAATGATTTTCCCTTTATATGAACTTTTAGGTTAGATAAACTAATTCATTTCTCTTGTAGGATCAATCACACAATTAAATTAGTCGATGAATTTAGCCCTAAGTTGACTCTCTAGGTGCTTACTAGGTATAAAGGTTAGTCAATTGGACAAGCACAAATACCAATATTATATATAAGTGGAGGAGGTAATGAATGCACTAAACAAACACTTAACATACAATTAATTAATTAATTATATACCCAACAACCCCTAAAAGACAAAATGGATATGATTGTGTTCCTTACACCTTAATTAGATCCCATGCATGATTCCATGATAAGAGAACATTATTTGCACCCAAAATGTATGGAGAAAGAAATTAAATAATAAACCTAAGTGGTTAATTAGATATATCATTTTTTCACATTTGATTCCTTAAGTCCACTACATTTACCCGCTTATTCCTTCGTTGTCTGTCAGACTGCACGGTCAAATAGTTTGCATCCCTAATCCCCTATATCAGACGACCAAGCCATCATCTCCTACCTCTAACTCTTCTACTTTCTTATGCAATCGCTTCCTCTCTCCCTAATTCATGGAGTCATATGTTCTCTCTGGAAATCATCTCTCCTCCCCATTACACATCAAATGAGCCTTGAAATAAATATTTTGATTGCCTCTCTATGGGACATCCAAACATCTTTTTAGGTTTTTGCTCATGTCATTTTCTGGGAGCACGCCAGTCGTCTAAACTAGAACCCATCCCCACTTTTCTACCAAGAAATGTAGCTCATAATCCCTTTCATCGCCTAGCATAACCAATTGTATCTGAGGTTCTTTGTATTGATCAATCATGCTCAAGTTTTACTACTTATTTCTTAGATCCACTACACTTCCACTCATCACCTCAAAGAAATTATTAGAGAGGTAGCCATCCTTGATACCTCTTCTTACTATTTTTCATTCTTCTAGTTATGTCGTTTACTTGCTTCCTCTACCAGTGAGCTCCTTGCAACTTTGCTCATGACAAGCAAGGGAAGGGTGTAATGTAAAGAAGTGAAATCACCTCCTTACTAAAAATTTGAAGAATAGAACCTCCAGTCCAAACACACTTCAAAGGTATTCTTGGAGTGGGTGTAAATTTTCAAATTTCAATAAATGGTAATAAAAACAACCAAAGTACACCAACGGAATAAAAACATTGACTATATTCAATTTCACATAAGGGTACAAAAGAACATCTTAAACTTATACATGTAAGCGTACATCATAGGGATCCATGTAGAGGGAAATCTAAACCACATCAAGATTGTCTCCAAGCTTTAACTTCTCAATCTAAGTCCAATTTAAGCCATGTCCTCCATATCCTTCACCTAGGGTTGGAAGCATACCCCAACAAGAAGAGAAAATAGATAACATCAGCAAAGGCTGGTATGTGCATACTAAAAAGTAATTTGAGCAATATATGGAATAAAGGACATCAAATAAATAGAATATTCCCATAGAAGAGATAAGTATCACCCAAGTGGGTATCAAGAGATAAGATTCACAAAAGAAGATACTTGCCATAAAACAACATAAATGGATTGTGCCATATATACATCCACTACCATGGTGGGAAACAAAGCGCATATCATGAAATCATCCACCTGCATGCATGTGATATAAGCATAACCCTAGAACAATATAAAGACAAAGGCGGACAAGAATCATACATCTTGAAACATGATAGAGAATTATGGTATACTGCCAAAATCCCAAATATATAAAACATGGGCCAAGAATCATACATATTTCCTGGGTATGGGGTAACCTCTCCATTCTAAAAGAGTAGGAAATTACACATCTACTCAGTAGGAAATTACACATCTTCCATAAGCAAAAACCAATGCAAATACACTACTATAGTGCTACTGAATCACATAGCATGTAAAATGTAGAGGAAAGTAGAAAAGTATGGTCAGAATTATACAATGTTGTCATCACACAATGGACAACACATACATCCACATGCAAGTGGGAACAAGATATCACATATCCACAACTAAACATCAACATCATAGTGGGCACATATCATCAAAAGTCCAGCATGCACCAAGGCACAAAATAAGAGTCAAGAGAATATCTAATATTACCACAAACAAGATAGTTCACAAGAACCATGATATCAAAAGATAAGAGCAATGTGTATAGGCTATTGTCCATAGGACCAAGAGAAAGAATAAACATAGGTGAATTGCTCAACATAGAAAATAGGGGATACAACATACCTCAACTTCAGAGTCCAAAGTCCAAAGTCCAATCTAGGTCCAAGCCTAGGATTCCAAAGAACCTATTAAGCACCATATGTAGATTTTGTGTCAATTTCATATTATATTCATTATTCAAACCCTAAAAACCACCTTTTTATTAATGTGTGAATTAGGTTATGAAAACTATACCACGTTTTAGTTTATGTTATTAGGAGCTAGTCCAAACCATATTTTATTATATTTTTCTGACTTATAAATATGTAGTTATGAATTTTACAAGTTATAACCAATTAAGAAAATCCATTAAATATCACATATCCATTAGTTTGGAATTTGGTGAAGAAACTGGTATCATTAGACAAATCTTATTTTTCTGGTTTCAAAAACATTTTCTTAAATTTTTCTGATCAATAAATAATTAGTTAAGAATTTTAGAAAACTGACCAATGAGAATCCCAGCAAAAGCCACGTCAGCAACCAAAAATACAGTCAGTAGTCCACCTTGATGACTTGGCCCAATAACAGAGTCCAATCAGGCCAAGTGGAAACCCTATGTGACTCATATTCAAGGAAGGAAAAAAAGATTAAAGGTTCAAAATGCCCTCAAATTGAAAACAAAGAAGCAAAGAAATCACGAGGGGTGAAACTGGAAAAACAACATCGCTCATTGTTCTATGAAGAACAACTCTCAAGCAGAATCCATGGAGTTATACTCTAAAGGTCTAGAAGAAAGGAGGACCTGAAGAAAGAGGAGAGATAGGTGATGCAATCCCCAAGATTGTCCTAGCTATTACATGCTATCGCGAAGACGAAAGGTGATTAAAACAGAAGAAACCAAAATCCACACGCCGCAAACAACCACCGGGATCTGCGTTAGGTAGAAGGCTAAAAAAGAGGGGAATATGACATACCCAAAATTGGCAAAGCCATGAGCTCAAGAGGGGTCACCCATCATGTCCAAACACCTTTGTCTCCACGTGGAAGACTCCAGAGGCCTCGACCAGCACGCTGGAGTTGGGGAGGCTCATATCGAAAAGCAAATAGGGGAGATAGGCTCAACGCCCTACGAGGCAGAACCAAAGCCGGAAATAGAAGCAACATGTTCCCTCAAAGGTCAGGGACCAATCTATAGGTCCCACGAGAGGAGGAAGAGCAGAAGGGGGAAGGAACATGGGACAAAACATGGAGTTAATAGAGGAAGAACAAGAATAGTGCCGTCTGGGTCGAGGATCACCAAAATCTCAGATTTTATAGGGTTGTCAGATGCAGGAAAAAGCGAGGAAGGTTTAGGGAGAAGAATTTGGATGGAAGTAGAGAAGGAAAGTGGAGGAGAGGAAGAATCAGAGAGGCAACTGATGCCTGCTTGTGAGGGAAGGGAAAAGGAAAGCGGGAGGCGGAAGCTAGGAGAAGAAATCAGAGCCGTCAAAGGAAAAATCCAACAGTCAAAATTAATCCCAAAATAAAAAATGTGAAACATCAAACCATAGGCAAACCGGAAGTGTGATACGAAATAAATGAAATCCTTAACCAAAAGGAAATTGGATTATAGTGAAATATGTTGCATTATTTCGTTTTTCTCTCTCTTCAATTCAAGGTCCAACCATTATCCAATAAAAATGAAATTTTGCACAGAGGTCAATTGAGGTATGTAGATTCCGTTTATGAAATTATATTTCATTTCTAAAAACTTTAGGTGAATTGATTAAAAAATATTAGTTTCTCTCTCCTCATGCATTAATGACTTTAGGATTATCCAAATTAGGTGAAACTTTACCCACAAGTTAACTTAAGTGTGTTGAATATGAATTTGCCTTTATTTCCATATTTTTTTGACATATATCATATTTGTTTTCTACTTATGTCTTTTATGCTTTTTCTCTCTCCTAAACTTAGCATATTATTTCAAGGTTTTCCAAATTAGATGAAATTTGACATGTAGGCCTATTTTGATATGTAGATTACAAATTTGAAGTTTATTTTCACTTTTGTGTCTTATTTGTGTGAGATATGCCTTAAGGCCCACTAATGGCCCATTATCTTAATTACTCATTCAGTCAGGTTCCATTAGGGTAATTTTACATGCATTAACTCATTAAGATTTTACTAAACATCTTTTTAGTTCTAACCCTCAACCTTGTTTGGCCAAACCCAAAAGATCAAAGTTCTAGGGTAGGGTTCAACATCTAGTATGTTACAGGTACCATCAGATGTTAGACGCTAAAGTCTGTGACAATCCCTTAGACTTAGTGAAGCTCTTGGGAGTGGTGGTTGCTAAAATACTCCATTGCAATTTCATTTTGGATTTTCAGTTTTGCTCACAATAGCTTATCCATGCCGATGCACTCGTCCTTATTTCTGATCATAATTTGACCTTGTGATCTCTCACGTGTTTCTAGCTAGTGTCTCTAGACTTTTCCCAGCCTCTAAAAGGTCCCCACACCTAACCTTTTCCATTTGCGGACTTCCCCTATTTCCTTCCTTCTTCCTAGGAACTCATATACCTTGCGTAGTGCATTGAGACCTGAGTTTTGGGTTCTCTGGGTCTGCCACAACTCTCAAACCTTTGAAATCACCTCTCCTCGTGTGAAGGTGGTTGAGAGGGCTTTGATTGTGGGTTTATAAGCTCTACCACGATTCTAGTTGTCATAGTACATGGGGTTGGAGAGGACAAGGGACAACCCCTTTGGGAATTTCCACCCATGCCCTTAATGATCAATGATTTATCTTTTCATATCAAGGGTACAAAGGCCTTTTTACCTCTATTCATTTTATTGGCACAATACTCTAACCATGGTCAAATAACCAATATGCCTTGTCTCATCTAGTTGATCAAAAATCAGATGTGAGGGCATTTATATTATTTTTCCATTTTTCTTTATTATTTAAATAGAAAACAATTATCATTCACCCATTGTTGGTTTATCTATTTTTCTATAAAATAAAAAAATCATAAAAATGTGACTAATTTATTGATTTGGGCTTCATAGACTAAATATATGTTTATTAGTTAGTCCATTCTAAGAGTTTAGTGAATTGAATTAAATAAATTATGATCTTAACACATGTATGTTATGATTAGGTGTTGAAAATCCTGAACCTTGACCTTAGTAGTATTTTGGGCATTTAGATCATATTTTGAGGTATGTGCAGACTCTTTTCAATTTAGGCATGCTTATAACTAGAACTCTTAACTTGTTGTAATGAGGCATTACATTACTTGAACGATCCCCTAACCTCTTTTGAAATCCATTTGAAATGGTACTTTTCTCTGTGTGACTATTTGTGACCACCTTTATGACTTCAAGGGCTTCTTTCTATCCTTTTCCATGCTATGCCAAATTATACTTTCCAGACTTATTATATGAATTATATAGCGACTTGCTACTATTAATGAAACATGTGTTTGATGTGTGGATATGTACATCCCCACACCAAATATTTGTGCACATGTGTTAGTTCTTGCAATAAAATTAAAAGGGAAAATTTGCATCTTCACATGCTCAATAGACATATAAAAGAAAAATGTATATCTTTTTATGTTCACTTCACATTTATGGTAGATGTGTAAATTTATAACTACATACTTATATTGCTCTAGTTTTGTCACACTTACTGTCACACTTAATACACATGCATGCTTTGGCATGGAGAGTTATTTTATAGTATAAGTGCCTCATCTTTTGATTAAGCATTCCTTAATATATTTTTTCTTGGCTTGCCTAAGTTTTGGGAACATCCTGGTTTGCATTTAAGTTCCTTAGAATGCCCAAGTGCTATTCTCGATGAACAAATACCAATCTTCTTAACACATACTTCATCTTGCTTCTGTCTTTTCTAGGCATTGTTCTCAAACCACCCAAGTGTACGTGCTTTAGAATACGAGACCCAAAAGGATCATATATAAGGATTCACATTGTGGATAACTTTGGATGGATAGGTTGCCCTTTGCAGTTGGTATTGTGTGCACTACTACAGAAATGGATTATAAAGTCACTTTTCAAGGTGTCGGTTGTATACATAAACCGACACCTAAACTCTACAGTGTCGGTTGATAACATAAACCGACATCCAATCTATGAAGGTTGATCAGACACGGGTACCGCTTTTATTAAGTGTCGGTTAATTAATAAAAAACAGACACCTAAAATCAACCGCCAAAACCAAAATTCCAGCGAAAAAATTACCACCAAAATTTGACATATGGCGTCGATTCATAAATGAATAACCGATGACTAAAGGTTATTCGCGGGACAAGAATAGTTGTCGGTTGTCTTTTAGTTAAAAACCGACGACTATAATCTAGTATAGGCGTCGGTTGTTGGAAAAGAACTGACACTTTTAGTTTAGTTGTCGGTTATTTTAAATAATCGCTTATTGTCAACTTAATAGCTCACCAGCGCGAGCGACTCTTCCCCTTTCCCTGTTTCATTCCCGATTTCAGTTAGGTCCGGCGATTTTCTTACTCACCCCCGCCGGTCGTTGCTCCGTGCTCGTGCCCGTCGTGCTCCTGCTCCTGCCCTCGCCGCTGCTCCTGCTCCTGCCCTCGCCGCTGCTCCATGCTCACCGGCGGCTGTGCTCCTGCTCCTGCCCTCTGTGCTCACCGGCGGCCGTGCTCCTGCTCCGTGCCCTCGCCGCCACTCCTGCTGCTCTCCCTTCCGCCGCCGCTCCTCGCCTTGCTCCGGCCACTGCTCTCCTCTGCCCTCAAGGTATGCCCGCCCTGCCTTCTTCCTTCTTCCTCTGCTCCGGCGGCTGCTTGGGCGGTGCCAAGGCAACCACGACCTTCTTCCTCTGCTCCGCCCTGCTCTTCTTCTTTCTTCTCCCTCTCCTTACCAATAGCAACCACGGTCGTGTGGGCTGGCACGGCCATGGCTGTGTTGGCCGACCACACGGTCGTGCTACCCAGGCTGCTACTGGGCATTTTTTTTAAAGTTATTTACTTATTGGTAACTTGATAAATAACTCATATACACTGATCTATGGCAATGCCTTAGTTGATCACTCTTTATATTAGAGTTGCAAGCCTGTAACATTAAGTAATTTTTGAAAGTAAAATAATTATTGACTGTAATATATTGAACTTATATACAATACATGTTCTATGATAAGCCTTAGTTAATTTAATATGCATACTTTGTATGTAAGACATAGTAATTGGGTACTGCTGTATATCCAAGTAAATTACATATAACTAATCATGACATAGATTTTAGAATGCATACTTTGGTTAAATGTACTGCTGTAATTTTTTATCAAGTGATGATATGTAAATGTAGCAATAAGTTAGTAAGGTATCAATGATAAGTCTGTTGTAATGTGATGCAAAATAGTTATTGTATCATGCATGTCTTAATACTTTTTTGTTTTATAGTTGTATAGGGTGTTTTATGTGTGACAAGTCTATTGTTTAATAGTTTAGCTATAATCATTGTTTTATAGTTGTGTTATAAAGTATTTGGGTGTTTAGTATGGTTATTTAGGGTGTTCAGATATGTATAAAGGTTCCAAAAAGTATAGTATATATATGCATACATGTGCATTTTTTATAAAATTGTATAGAAAATCAAAACCCATTCTTGGTGAGAATCCTAATCACCCTTCTTGTTTAATGATGAACTGTAATGCACACATGTGACATGCTTTGAATGAAAACTAGGATTTTAGGTATAAGAATGACAACACATTACTTGTTGGCCTAGAAACCCGTCCAAGATTTACTCATTAGGAGTAAATCTTGGATAGTCCCCGGTTTGGGACTGTTCTTGAACATCTAATCTCGCTTAGGATGTAAGTGTATAATGTGTATTGGGTTTTCAAGAAAATTTCGGTAGCATTTCCCCGTTTGTTCTCTAAGTACATATGTACTTGGAGAACAGCGGGGAAATGCTACCGAAATTTTCTTGAAAACCCAATACACATTATACACTTACTAGTGAGATTAGTTGTTCAAGAATGAGATAGGTGGTACACATTTATTATATATAATAATGACATCACATGTATTTGTTAACCCTAGACCCTAATCTTGTTGTAATATATACTTGTTTTCTCTTTGATCATAGAATGGATAGATCGTGGATGTCCATTCGCAATCGCTGCACCCCAGAGTTTATTTCTGGTCTTGACCAGTTTATTAGATTTGCTGAGGAACATAGGAAACAACCTGGAGATAGGTTCTACTGTCCATGTAGGCATTGCGGTAACAACTTGAAAGTCAACACTGGTGACAAAATCAAAAGTCATGTCATGTGCAACGGGATTATACAAGGCTATATAGAATGGCACTGGCATGGAGAGATTTCAATCCCAAAACCAGTGGATGTCGATAGCAGTGCTTGTGTGGAAGAAGAAATTGCCTACGATTACGTAGATGTGAATGAACCAGTTCCAGTAGACATCGTTGATGCGATGCTGAATAGTTGTGGGGTAGAGCACACAGATCCACCTCCCATTTTTAGAAACATTGTGCATGATGCTGAGAT
Source organism: Alisma plantago-aquatica (assembly GCA_963693085.1). NCBI lineage: Eukaryota > Viridiplantae > Streptophyta > Magnoliopsida > Alismatales > Alismataceae > Alisma > Alisma plantago-aquatica. The sequence continues at coordinate 794,816,984 of OY856414.1, read as the reverse complement.
GTCGTTATACACAGATTGTACTAAGTTTACGAAGCTTAGCACTGTGTTGAGATTATATAAGCTGAAAGCTAACAATAGATGGAGCGACAAAAGCTTCACGTCATTGTTGTCTTTGTTGAAAGAAATGCTTCCTGAAGGAAACGAGCTGCCAATCTCAACATACCAGGTAAAGAAATTGTTGTGCCCAATGGGAATGGATGCCAAGAAGATGCACGCATGCCCGAATGATTGTGTATTATTTCAAAAGGACTATGTGGATTTGAAAGATTTTCCAAAATGTGGTGCGTCACAGTATAAATTGACGACTTCAGGGAGTCCAAAACTGGTTCTCCTGCCAAGGTGATGTGGTATCTACCTATAATATCACAGTTTCAACGCTTGTTTGCCAATCCGATAGATGCAAAGAATTTGAGGTGGCATGCAGATGTTAAGAAAAATAATGATGGGATCCTACGACATGCGTCTGATTCCCCACAGTGGAAGAAGATTGATCTATTATACCCTGAATTTGGTGAAGAAGTCAGGAATCTAAGACTTGGGCATTGTACAGACGGGATGAATCCGTACGGGACATTGAGCAGCCAACATAGCACTTGGCCAGTCATGCTTGTTATATACAATCTTCCTCCCTGGTTGTGTATGAAAAATAAGTATGTAATGTTGTCGTTGTTGATATCGGGCCCTAAACAACCTAGAAATGACATCGATGTTTATCTTGAACCTCTGATTGATGACTTAAAGAAACTCTGGGGTGAAGGTGTGATGACCTATTATGCTTCACGAAGAGAGACATTTTGTTTGCATGCTATGTTGTTTTGCACTATTAATGACTTTCCAGCATATGGGAATTTGTCTGGATATAGTGTCAAAGGAGCTAAAGCGTGTCCTATATGTGAAGAGAACACTGATTCAACAAGACTAAAACATGGCGGTAAGACTGTATATCTCGGTCATCGAAGGTTTCTTCCAAAATTCCATCTGTATCGTAGGAAGCGCAAAGCATTCAATGGATTGAATGAGGAACGGAGTGCACCTAAACCTATACCAGGAGAGGTTGTTTATGAAAGAGTAAAAGACTTTGTCAATGAATTTGGTAAGAGATCACAATGTACTATGGCCACACAGAGTGACAAATCTTTATTCAAGAAGAAGTCAATATTTTGGGATCTTCAGGCATTGTATCGATGTCATGCACGTTGAGAAAAATGTTTGTGATAGTGTCATCGGTACTTTGTTGAATATACCAGGTAAGACTAAAGATGGGATAAAATCCAGACTGGACCTACGTGAAATGGGAATAAGGTCAGAATTAATAGAATTTCGTGAAATGGGAAATCGGAGAACATACTTACCTCCTGCTTGTTACACATTGTCTAGAAAGGAGAAGAAAGCTTTTTGTGAATGTTTGGTAAATGTTAAGGTGCCACAGGGTTACTCATCCAACATCCATAGATTGGTATCAATGAAAAATCTGAAGTTGATAGGTCTTAAATCTCATGATTGTCACACTCTAATGCAACAAATATTTCCTGTGGCAATTAGATCTATATTGCCGAAGCATGTAAGGTTTGCAATCACCAGACTTTGTTTCTTTTTCAACAGTCTGTGCAGCAAAGTTATTGACCCTGATACTCTCGATAAATTGCAAAGAGAAGTGGTTGTTACCCTATGTCAGCTTGAGATGTATTTTCCTCCGTCGTTCTTTGATATCATGGTACATCTTGTTGTCCAATTGACTAGGGAAGTGAAAATGTTGGGACCAGTTTTCTTGCATTGGATGTATCCCTTTGAACGATACATGAGCATTTTTAAAAGTGATGTTCAAAACCATTATCGTCCTGAAGGGAGTATTATCGAGGGTTATGTGGCGAGAGAGGTTATGGATTTTTGCAATGACTTTCTCAATGGTAATGACACTCCTGATAATGACAAGAATATTGACGAGCAATTTGGCAAAGGAATTTTGGGATCACGTGTGAAAGTAATCAGCTGTGAGCAGTTGGAACAAGGTCACTTGTATATTTTACACAACATGGACGAAGTGAACGTTTCTATCGAGGAACATACCAATTTCATCAAGAGACAATATCCTCGAGCCAATACAATGTGGCTTGCTAGAGAGCATAACAAGACATTTATTAAGTGGTTTGAAAATAAAGTCTTACATCAACTATCTCAAACACCAAATGATATTACTGAAACTATCAAATGCCTCGCCTTTAAACCAAAATTGACTGTTATGTTTTATGAAGGGTATGACATTAATGGATTCACATATTACACTAAGCGCCAAGATGATAAGAGTGTCATCCAAAACAGTGGGGTCACCCTTCAAGCATCGACTATGTTTTTTGCAAGTGCAAAGGATAAGAGTCCACGTGAAGCTAAAATGTCATATTACGGTGTCATTGAAGACATATGGGAGTTTGACTACATAGATTTCAGAATTCCGCTCTTCAAATGTAATTGGGTTGATAACACCAAAGGAGTTATAGTGGATGAATTGGGTTTCACTTTAGTGAACTTTGAAAAGATTGGCGAGAAGGATGAACCATTCATATTGGCATCACATGCGAAACAAGTATTTTATATCGATGATCCTACAAATGATAAATGGTCAGTTGTTCTTCATGGTAAAAGACAGTTCATTGAAGATCCTATAGATGAAGAACAGTACTATGATAAGTATGATGACTCCAGTCCATTCTCAGTTGGGTTGCCAACACCAGCAAATATTGAAGCTAATGATGACTTGTATGTGCGCGGAGATCACAATGAAGGATTGTTAATTGATAAAAAATCGCAATATTAGAGGCATGTTTATACAATGTTTTTTTTATATGTTTTATTTTTCTGAATGTGAACTTTACAATGTGAATGTGAACTTTACAATGTGAATGTGAACTTTACAATATGAAATTTACAATGTGAATTACTTTATAATGTGAACTTTACAATGTGAATGTGAACTTTACAATGTGAATTTTATAATGTGAATTACTTTATAATGTGAACTTTACAATGTGAATTACTTTACAATGTGAATGTGAACTTTACAATGTGAGCTTTACAATTTGAATTACTTTACAATGTAAACTTTACAATGTGAATGTGAATTTTCAGATGGCTGAGCATTCTCCTGATGACCGTGTTGATGATTACCGTGAGGGTGAGGACATCAATGCGCCGCCTCACAATGTAAGTTTTAAAAATATATCATATATTTATATCTATATGTCCATTTATAGTTATATCTTGTAAATGTGTTTATTTTGTCAAATTTTAGGTTGATGATGCACATGTACCATCTGAAGCACTTGAGGCACTTGATCAGCAACACCAAAAAGTTGACAGGAGAAGGGGCATCACTATGATGAAGAAGTTAATAGTGCAAAAGGGCAATGGACCCAAACTTGTTGTGGATTTTGATAATGCAGGAAATGCATCTGGTGTGAATCGCAATTCATTTGTTTCATATCTTGGGTATGTTACTCGCAGCCATTGCGGTTGTATAATAGATTCTTGGCATAAAGTTTCTAAGGAGAAGAAAGACGTAATATGGAGGGATTTATGCGTGAGTTATTATTAATTTGCAATTATATTTTATAGATTACTAATTTTTTGGATACTAGTTAATAGCAATTCTAATTTGTAGAGTATATTTGAATTGGATGAAAAGCTGCATCGTAAATACGTGATGCAACGCTATGGGAGAGTCCTAAGGAACTATAGGACAAATCTCACCCGAGAATACATAAAAGAAGCAGACAAGAGGAAGAAGACAACCACTGAACAGTGGAACTTCCTAGACAAAGAAGAATGAGACGTGTTTGTTGCTTCAAGACAAACAGATGAATTCAAGGTATTAGGCGTCAGTCCCAATCTCATTAATATATGTTGTATTCACCTATTCAAGATTAACATTTACTGTTACTAACCAAATCATTAATATGCATACTAACTAGGCCCTCAGTGAGGCACAAAGATCAAGGCGCGCACTGAATGTGCATGACCACACAATGGGTCCAAAGGGGTATGCAGGCATTCGCCAAAGACTACAGTCTGAGGCTACTGCTCAGTCTGCTGCTACTTAGGAGTCCTCCACTGTAGGTAGCACACCTCTGCCTCGCCATGATATCTGGATAGCTGGGAGGCAAACTAAGAAGGGGGAAATAAGGAAGCCCGCAACTGCTGAGGCGACTGCAAAAATGGTAAAATACAACTCTTACAGCAATCATTCAAATATTGATTATTTGTGGTGTTTACTTAATTACACAATTTTGTTTTGGCGATTAGCGGGAGCTGCACGAGCTGAGGAAATAAGGCAAGTTCATCCCTGAGGGCAGAAGGGATGAATTGACAGTTGCTCTGGGTAACCCAGAGCATCCTGGACGTGTTAGGGCTGCAGGCGCTGGTGTGGGCATCAAATCTTTTTTTGGGCCATCCCAGCGCAAACATGTCCCAAAAGTAGGACTTTTACAAGAAGAGGTAACATATTCTTTCTTTATAATGTTATTGTAAAAAGAGAATTCAATAATTAGAATCTAACGTTTCTTTTATCCATGTATAGGTAGATAAGATAGTTGATAGGAAACTGGAAGAAGCACTGAAAAAGTGGCAGGCATCTCAGACTACCACTCAGCAGACAATACCTATCATAGCATCCCGCTCTACTCCTACTGCAGAGGTTGGGAGTAATCCTATAGACCCACCACCTAGCACATCTACTGTAAGTATTTTTATGACATAGTAACTAGTTTTTTAATTCAAGATGATATGTATATATGTATATAACATTCTTTACACAAAAAATTGTAGGGGTTGAAGCCATGTTGTCTAAAAGTTAATGAATATGTCGTTGCAGAGGCGTTGGATTACCCATCCCTACCAGGGAAACTATTTCACGGGTCTCCATTACCAATTGGTTGGATTCGTGTGAGCCCGGTACATATATTCCCCAAGTGGATGGATCTTCCATTGCCATATGCCCACCCAGATTGTGAAACACTTGGTGAGGCACTAGGCGGAGTGATATTGTGGCTAAAAGCGGATGTCATCTTTACTAAAATTGTATGGTAAATTTACATTACATTAAATTGTTAGTGTGTGTATATGATGTCAGTTGATCTGAAATTATTATATATATACAGGTTAAAAAGAAGACACCCACAACATCTAGGCCTCCACTTCCACCTCCTACATTACCCAGTTGGGTTCCACATGACCTAACTGTCCCGTCAGGTCCTAACTGTAGGAGTATGACAATATGGTTAGGCGAACATGATATAAATTGCCCTATAACTGTTTATATAGATTCAGATGTTGCAGGTCAATCATACGAAAGCAAACTATTTATACAAGATATTTTGGAGTTGTTTCGATATGATTGGCTAAATACATCTGTGATAGAGCTATGGATAAGGTGAGATCTTCTTTATACATCCATATACCTTTGCTTATTCTGGTGATCTGGTTTCTTATTTATTAATGCATGCGTAATTAATACATATTTTGCAGCTACTTAGACAAGATATGTGCAGATTTTGCATTCGAAATATGTAGGATTTTTTATTCCATCTTTGATTAGTCTAGTAGCTAAAGACCCTCCGCCAGTTCAACAATACTGTTGTGAGGCTTTTTTATTTTTTGCTCAAAAAAAGAAGACGATGATAATGGCTCCATTCAATGTAGAGTAAGTTTACTTTGCTTATTATAATTTGGACTTAAGAAAATTACACTTTTATTGTGGATTTTGAGTTATTAATTTTTAACTTTTTTACCTCTAGTGGTATGCATTGGGAGTTACTGGTTATTGTCCCTGAGACGTTCACTGTCTATTATCTAGATCCTAAGGGGAGTATATTGAATACAAAATATGGACACATAATGAAAATGGCATTATTCCGGTGAGAAATATTTCATTTTCATATCCGTTAACATATGTTATTACATTACTATTTAATTATGCAATGTACTGTGTTTCATTAACATGTAGGGGTTTTGATGAGTTCAAAAAGGCTGGAGGAAAGGTCCCCACAAAAAAGAACCAGCCAATTATTTGGAAGAACGTGAAAGTAAGTTCCTGACTGCAATTGTGATAACCCTGATTTTGGGGTTTAGATGAAATATGGTAGTAGAGGAGCAGGCATGCTTAATAGATAAAAAAATATCAAATTGAGGAAATTGTTAACTCAGTTATGGATAGTTTCACCCTAGTTAGGTCATTTGATATATGATAGAGGATTGTAGTGCCTGATTGAAATTAGTTATACATGAATAGCCTTTATTACTCAATCGAGTATTTCCTAGACAAAACATCCAGTTAGAGACCTATTTGATGGGTGAAAGGATCCTTCATAGGAATTTATTTAGGTGATCAATAATATTATTTGTGGCTCAGACTAGGCATAGAGCAAGAACAATTGATAACGAATGCATGGTTAAAAGTTTCATAACCGTTGAATGATCCATGTGATAGATATTGATGGTTGAGTTTTGAATAAGGTTTAAATGATTTAGACCTAGGTTTGATTTCCTTATCACGCAGCCAACTCACTAACAAATGGACACAACTCTAATATTTGTGACTTGGCTGGGTGTGGCATCTTAGCGACCTGGGTATAGATCCAATCAGTTGATGCTTATCACCTACCTCCATTTCAAGCGGAGCAACTAGTTTCTAGGAGACCAAGTCATGAGAAGTAACGAGGAGGCTGTTAGAAGTTTAAGCGAGATCTTTGGATCCATTGTGCCACCAGTATCCAACCAACTCCCCTGAGACCTGGCTCGTGAGACCTAAAGGTAATGTGAGGGAGATCATCACCCTTGACCTCGTCTTCCTTCTCCCTTGTCCCCGACCTCCTCTTCCTTCTCCTTTCCCCATTGCTGCCAGCAAAATGTAACCCTAGAAATGGAGGAACTCACCCTTCTCACATCCCTGATCTATCTAGAGCGAAGGGCCACCAGCAGAAATGGCGAGGCTATCTAGAGCATGAGCTCCAAATCCAGTCGAGGTACAGCTTGGCATCGCCAAACTGAAAGCGACCGAGGTCACGTTTAGGTTCCTTGCCACTTCTTGTCCCTGCAGCGGCACCATATTGGTCAGAACAGAGCTTTCTTACTCCTCTACTCTGCCGCTACACCAAACAGCCCCTGTCGGCACTGATGTCGGGGCCACTGAAGGAGGAGTCTGCGCTCCTGTCTCTCCTTGAACCACTTGTTCAAGGAGGAAGAAGATCGGCATAGGGGATGAAGGAAGGTGTATAGGAGGATCCTGAACACGCACGACAAGACCCTTGGTTACCAACTTGACCTCCTCCTCCTTCTTCTTTTCTCCAACGCTACCGATTCAGAGATCACACCGAATCGTGAAGTACTTGACATGGGGCGTAGATGGCGAGAAAGGAGGAGTCGACGGCTTGTGCAGCAGCACTGGCGGTGTTGTTCTACCACAATCTTGATTGATAGATAGACCTGGATTCTATAGACCGCAGCATTGTGGCGCTTGGACAAAAGAGAGGATGAACCTCTAAGGACTGGGGGACAACCGATTGCATCGTAGACATTCTCCGCAGTGGCAACTTGTTTGGAGGAGACCCTGACCTGGATTCCTTGCTCGCCGGAGAGAAAGTTGATGGCGGCGGCTGCTTCAGGCCCAGATCACCTTGGAGCTTGACTTCAAGCAGCGCCCAGAGGAACAGGAGGAGAAGGAGCCAGGAAGCCATAGGGAGATCTCTTCGAAGAGAACTAGGATCCCAGACCTTCACGGAGGAGAGGCTAGAGTCTAACGGCTCTAGTTTTGGATTAGGAGGGAGCAAGGTCACGAGTGGTTTCCTCACCACTTCCAGCCCTCACGGCGGCGCACCCCGGGCAGCGAGCGGAGTCCCGCATCGGGTTACAGGGCGTGAGCGAGGGGGGACAAAGAAGACCGGTCCCTCTTGACCGTCAACCAGACTAAACCAGGTCCAATTTCACTGAACCGGACCGGCTCTGCCTGGTATGAGAGGAGCAGCGCTGACACGTGTCAGCCCCCGATTGGTCCAATGAAGGTAAATATCCCAAAATGCTCAAATCTTCTTTAATTCACAGTAATTAGCTCATGCGTCAGAAAAATACAAATAGTATATCAAAATTCTCAGAAAAATGCGTAGAACACTATGAAAGCATAATATCCTGCTTTTGATGCAGTAATAACAGTGATATCATGTAAGATGTGAAATTCTCTTATGATGGATAATAAATATCAAATGATTCCCTAAAATTATGAGAAAATACTTGTAAATCATATTTCATGTTTATAATGCATATGATGTCAGTTATGGTTATGATGAAGTATGAAATCATGTAGTTTGATTATTATGGCTAATTAGGGCTAATAACACTAAAGATAATGTATTAAATGCATACCTGCTCAATAAATGATGAAATTCACAGAGTAAGGTCATATCAGTATATTGAACCTCAGTTTTAATTATGAGATCATCATGATGAACAAAATCTATGTTATATGAAGATGAATCTTAATGCATGTTATAAAACCCTAATCTAGGTTAATGATGTAACCTAGGGTTAATATGTTTACAAAAATAGAATATGGAACCTGATATTCAGATAATGAATCATAATCTGGAAAATGACATCAGTAAGATAAATATAAGACAATAATGCAAGTAAACGTTGGAATATCCTAATGAGATAATATAAACCCTAATGAACACGACTAGGGTTAAGATGATTAGAATCTGATGATAGTATGTGGTCTTGTCTTAATCAGGTGATGACTGGACTTCTATATGATCAAAGATATTTATGAATCTCTGAACTCAGGTATGTGGGATTTACTAAGTATAAGACTAGTTTTCATGAATGCATAATGATATGATGTACTTTGGATGCTTGTGTTTGCATATAAATTCTTGGATGTGTATTAGTAGTATATGCTCCGCAAAACTTTACAGAACATAAAAGAATATGGATGGTTTGTAGCTATTGAGTGGATATATGCTCTCTCTCTCTCCCTCAATCCTCTCTCTCTCTCTTCCTCTAAATATAAGGTCGGCACTCGGTCCCCATAGCCCAAGGGGCGGGGAAAAATGAAGTGCGACATCTCTCTCTCCCCTCTGAATATAAGGTCGACACTCGGTCCTCATAGCCCAAGGGGCGGGGAAAATGAAGTGTGACACCACTTAGTAGTACAAACGCATCAAAAGGCATCTAAAAATGTGTTTACCTGATTATCGCTTTAAATAATGTTTTCTTTTACTCTTTCTTTCTCAAGTTATTTCAATTATGAAAACATATTAGTATGTATCTTTCTACCCACGTACACAACACCTTGTGTGTTGATTCGTTGTTTCACATATGTTTTAGGTTCAGAGATAGCGTGGGATAAAAGACGTGAAGTGAGCAGTGTTCAGGTTGTACCTATTGTCTAAGATCATGTTAGCATACATGTTCAGACTTGTAGAATTTTCATTCAATATGTAACTGTAAATCATGTTGTAATAATTCATATTGTATAAATATACATGTGAATGTTGAGTATGTTATGGTTGTACGTTCATGTATGCGTATTATGCTTCCGCATCGCTTTCTGATATGATTGGATGATGTTTTCAGATTATGGGCTCTCATTCCCAATAGGGTTTGGAGAAGCCAAAATCCGGGGACGTCACAGTTGGTATCAGAGCATGAACAATAGCTACACCTAACAATTGCTCACCATGAAACATTAAACCTAAATCTCACCTTTCACTTTAAACCTTAGAAACTTAGTAAGTTGTTCTATAGGAATAAGGTTTGACCTAGCCTCTAGGTTAGAACCTAGATGTTTGAGAACTAGGTTTAGACAAGTGTCTGACACCCTTTGCATATAGAGCTCATATGTATTGGGTAGCTACACTAGTCTACACCTTGTTCTCACCATTTCACTAGGTGACATGACACTAGACTATCTACTGTGTGTGGGACACTCGGTTTTTCTGATTTGGTTTTGTTTTCCAATCGGCTCGAGCCTCGAGTGTTTTCTCTGACGTCTTCTTTCTCGGCGAAAAACTATATAATATTTTATTATATATATGTAAATATGAAAATGTGTCCCTCACACAGGAGAGTAGTGGGTGTTCATGCAATCTAAGTGAAAGGGAGTGACATCAGTCTAGAAGAGAGAATAGATCTAGATTAGATGTCTAGAGCCTCATAAGGTTATGTGATAGATAGATAGACAAAAGAAAGATGAAGGAAATAAGTATTTAGAATCTTACCTAAGTTGATCTATGATGGTATAAGTTTCCTTATTAAGATTTGAGTTGTATATGAGCCGAATCCACTCTTAGAGGATCTATGCTAAGTCGTGATGATGAAAGTGCATTCCCTTTACCTACTTAAGATAAGCTAAGTTAAGATAGAGATGAGTGTGCATGAGCCTCAAGCTCTTATACAAGGAGGACGTCTAGTGGTAGGACGAGATATGTGGTGAACTCTAGAGAGAGTAAGACCCACAGGGAGAAGGTCATAGGACCTAGCCTCCAATATATGAGATATGTGTTAAAAAAATGTCCTACACTAGATTACTCTTGAGTGTTGAGTTGAGTCCTTATGCATGATTCAAATCTATATATGAGAATTGGGTAAAAGATAAGGACGGGTAGATGACCCATATGATAAAGTCAATCCTTTGGCTGAGTTAGGTCCTAGCTGGAGTGATATACTTTTCTGAATCTCATCATTAGTTGCAAGTGAGGTAATATGTGAACTCTAATCATGAGAGTATGATGCTTTGTACAAAAGATACTCAAAATACATGTTCTCCCTTCTTCTTCTCTTTCTTAATATATGATGATAGAAACCTCACTTGAGCTATATGGATGATTTATATATGAGGAGTCACTCGTATAAGCTTGACTTATTCTATATCCCCCCTATATCATACATGTAGCACCCACGATTGAAATCATTATAAGTTTGACAATAAAATATTCTCTTTCCCTTCATATGAAACATGAAAGACATTTTTGGATCATGGGATATATGATCAGAAATATAGTTCGTAACTTTGATCCTTCTTAATGTATGCTTCTAAGTTGAGTATGAATATCACACAATAGGGTGAAACCCTAATGGTCAAGCATGTTACGTAAGCCCTTCTTATGTAGAAAGATCCTAATATCAAGGACGAAGATAAATCTCCTCTAATGCTGAAATCATTGTAAGATGTTGATCATAAAACATATTAATGATGTTAGATTTGAACGATCTGAATATCATGGCTAATAAATGATTTTCCTCCTGAACATTAAAAGTATGAACAAAATTCGTACCCTTAGGGGTGATGTAATCCTAAGATATCATAATGTCATGTTATGACTAAGACTTTAAGTGATGCTTCCATATATATATAAGGTGGGGTGGACACACCCAAAAATCTCTAGACCCTAAGCTAACAATTTAGAGTGCATGCAACTATGATGGTCTTAGAACCTAAGAAATAATGATGTATATGAAGTTGAACCCATAAATAGCCTCTTAAGGATGAGATTAGTTGAATTTCGAGGACAAAATTCCAAATAAGGTGGGGTGAATGTGATAACCCTGATTTTGGGGTTTAGATGAAATATGGTAGTAGAGGAGCAGGCATGCTTAATAGATAAAAAAATATCAAATTGAGGAAATTGTTAACTCAGTTATGGATAGTTTCACCCTAGTTAGGTCATTTGATATATGATAGAGGACTGTAGTGCCTGATTGAAATTAGGTATACATGAATAGCCTTTATTACTCAATCGAGTATTTCCTAGACAAAACATCCAGTTAGAGACCTATTTGATGGGTGAAAGGATCCTTCATAGGAATTTATTTAGGTGATCAATAATATTATTTGTGGCTCAGACTAGGCATAGAGAAAGAACAATTGATAACGAATGCATGGTTAAAAGTTTCATAACCGTTGAATGATCCATGTGATAGATATTGATGGTTGAGTTTTGAATAAGGTTTAAATGATTTAGACCTAGGTTTGATTTCCTTATCACGCAGCCAACTCACTAACAAATGGACACGACTCTAATATTTGTGACTTGGCTGGGTGTGGCATCTTTGCGACCTGGGTATAGATCCAATCAGTTGATGATTATCACCTACCTCCATTTCAAGCGGAGCAACTAGTTTCTAGGAGACCAAGTCATGAGAAGTAACGAGGAGGCTGTTAGAAGTTTAAGCGAGATCTTTGGATCCATTGTGCCACCAGTATCCAACCAACTCCCCTGAGACCTGGCTCGTGAGACCTAAAGGTAATGTGAGGGAGATCATCACCCTTGACCTCGTCTTCCTTCTCCCTTGTCCCCGACCTCCTCTTCCTTCTCCTTTCCCCATTGCTGCCAGCAAAATGTAACCCTAGAAATGGAGGAACTCACCCTTCTCACATCCCTGATCTATCTAGAGCGAAGGGCCACCAGCAGAAATGGCGGGGCTATCTAGAGCATGAGCTCCAAATCCAGTCGAGGTACAGCTTGGCATCGCCAAACTGAAAGCGACCGAGGTCACGTTTGGGTTCCTTGCCACTTCTTGTCCCTGCAGCGGCACCATATTGGTCAGAACAGAGCTTTCTTACTCCTCTACTCTGCCGCTACACCAAACAGCCCCTGTCGGCACTGATGTCGGGGCCACTGAAGGAGAAGTCTGCGCTCCTGTCTCTCCTTGAACCACTTGTTCAAGGAGGAAGAAGATCGGCATAGGGGATGAAGGAAGGTGTATAGGAGGATCCTGAACACGCACGACAAGACCCTTGGTTACCAGCTTGACCTCCTCCTCCTTCTTCTTTTCTCCAACGCTACCGATTGAGATATCACACCGAATCGTGAAGTACTTGACATGGGGCGTAGATGGCGAGAAAGGAGGAGTCGACGACTTGTGCAGCAGCACTGGCGGTGTTGTTCTACCACAATCTTGATTGATAGATAGACCTGGATTCTATAGACCGCAGCATTGTGGCGCTTGGACAAAAGAGAGGATGAACCTCTAAGGACTGGGGGACAACCGATTGCATTGTAGACATTCTCCACAGCGGCAGCTTGTTTGGAGGAGACCCTGACCTGGATTCCTTGCTCGCCGGAGAGAAAGTTGATGGCGGCGGCTGCTTCAGGCCCAGATCACCTTGGAGCTTGACTTCAAGCAGCGCCCGGAGGAACAGGAGGAGAAGGAGCCAGGAAGCCATAGGGAGATCTCTTCGAAGAGAACTAGGATCCCAGACCTTCACGGAGGAGAGGCTAGAGTCTAACGGCTCTAGTTTTGGATTAGGAGGGAGCAAGGTCACGAGTGGTTTCCTCACCACTTCCAGCCCTCACGGCGGCGCACCCCGGGCAGCGAGCGGAGTCCCGCATCGGGTTCCAGGGCGTGAGCGAGGGGGGACAAAGAAGACCGGTCCCTCTTGACCGTCAACCAGACTAAACCAGGTCCAATTTGACTGAACCGGACCGGCTCTGCCTGGTATGAGAGGAGCAGCGCTGACACGTGTCAGCCCCCGATTGGTCCAATGAAGGTAAATATCCCAAAATGCTCAAATCTTCTTTAATTCACAGTAATTAGCTCATGCGTCAGAAAAATACAAATAGTATATCAAAATTCTCAGAAAAATGCGTAGAACACTATGAAAGCATAATATCCTACTTTTGATGCAGTAATAACAGTGATATCATGTAAGATGTGAAATTCTCTTATGATGGATAATAAATATCAAATGATTCCCTAAAATTATGAGAAAATACTTGTAAATCATATTTCATGTTTATAATGCATATGATGTCAGTTATGGTTATGATGAAGTATGAAATCATGTAATTTGATTATTATGGCTAATTAGGGCTAATAACACTAAAGATAATGTATTAAATGCATACCTGCTCAATAAATGATGAAATTCACAGAGTAAGGTCATATCAGTATATTGAACCTCAGTTTTAATTATGAGATCATCATGATGAACAAAATCTATGTTATATGAAGATGAATCTTAATGCATGTTATAAAACCCTAATCTAGGTTAATGATGTAACCTAGGGTTAATATGTTTACAAAAATAGAATATGGAACCTGATATTCAGATAATGAATCATAATATGGAAAATGACATCAGTAAGATAAATATAAGACAATAATGCAAGTAAACGTTGGAATATCCTAATGAGATAATATAAACCCTAATGAACACGACTAGGGTTAAGATGATTAGAATCTGATGATAGTATGTGGTCTTGTCTTAATCAGGTGATGACTGGACTTCTATATGATCAAAGATATTTATGAATCTCTGAACTCAGGTATGTGGGATTTACTAAGTATAAGACTAGTTTTCATGAATGCATAATGATATGATGTACTTTGGATGCTTGTGTTTGCATATAAATTCTTGGATGTGTATTAGTAGTATATGCTCCGCAAAACTTTACAGAACATAAAAGAATATGGATGGTTTGTAGCTATTGAGTGGATATATGCTCTCTCTCTCCCTCAATCCTCTCTCTCTCTCTCTCTTCCTCTAAATATAAGGTCGGCACTCGGTCCCCATAGCCCAAGGGGCGGGGAAAAATGAAGTGCGACATCTCTCTCTCCCCTCTGAATATAAGGTCGACACTCGGTCCTCATAGCCCAAGGGGCGGGGAAAAATGAAGTGTGACACCACTTAGTAGTACAAACGCATCAAAAGGCATCTAAAAATGTGTTTACCTGATTATCGCTTTAAATAATGTTTTCTTTTACTCTTTCTTTCTCAAGTTATTTCAATTATGAAAACATATTAGTATGTATCTTTCTACCCACGTACACAACACCTTGTGTGTTGATTTGTTGTTTCACGTATGTTTTAGGTTCAGAGATAGCGTGGGATAAAAGACGTGAAGTGAGCAGTGTTCAGGTTGTACCTATTGTCTAAGATCATGTTAGCATACAAGTTCAGACTTGTAGAATTTTCATTCAATATGTAACTGTAAATCATGTTGTAATAATTCATATTGTATAAATATACATGTGAATGTTGAGTATGTTATGGTTGTACGTTCATGTATGCGTATTATACTTCCGCCTCGCTTTCTGATATGATTGGATGATGTTTTCGGATTATGGGCTCTCATTCCCAATAGGGTTTGGAGAAGCCAAAATCCGGGGACGTCACAGTTGGTATCAGAGCATGAACAATAGCTACACCTAACAATTGCTCACCATGAAACATTAAACCTAAATCTCACCTTTCACTTTAAACCTTAGAAACTTAGTAAGTTGTTCTATAGGAATAAGGTTTGACCTAGCCTCTAGGTTAGAACCTAGATGTTTGAGAACTAGGTTTAGACAAGTGTCTGACACCCTTTGCATATAGAGCTCATATGTATTGGGTAGCTACACTAGTCTACACCTTGTTCTCACCATTTCACTAGGTGACATGACACTAGACTATCTACTATGTGTGGGACACTCGGTTTTTCTGATTTGGTTTTGTTTTCCAATCGGCTCGAGCCTCGAATGTTTTCTCTGACGTCTTCTTTCTCGGCGAAAAACTATATAATATTTTATTATATATATGTAAATATGAAAATGTGTCCCTCACACAGGAGAGTAGTGGGTGTTCATGCAATCTAAGTGAAAGGGAGTGACATCAGTCTAGAAGAGAGAATAGATCTAGATTAGATGTCTAGAGCCTCATAAGGTTATGTGATAGATAGACAAAAGAAAGATGAAGGAAATAAGTATTTAGAATCTTACCTAAGTTGATCTATGATGGTATAAGTTTCCTTATTAAGATTTGAGTTGTATATGAGCCGAATCCACTCTTAGAGGATCTATGCTAAGTCGTGATGATGAAAGTGCATTCCCTTTTCCTATTTAAGATAAGCTAAGTTAAGATAGAGATGAGTGTGCATGAGCCTCAAGCTCTTATACAAGGAGGACGTCTAGTGGTAGGACGAGATATGTGGTGAACTCTAGAGAGAGTAAGACCCACAGGGAGAAGGTCATAGGACCTAGCCTCCAATATATGAGATATGTGTTAAAAAAAATGTCCTACACTAGATTACTCTTGAGTGTTGAGTTGAGTCCTTATGCATGATTCAAATCTATATATGAGAATTGGGTAAAAGATAAGGACGGGTAGATGACCCATATGATAAAGTCAATCCTTTGGCTGAGTTAGGTCCTAGCTGGAGTGATATACTTTTCTGAATCTCATTATTAGTTGCAAGTGAGGTAATATGTGAACTCTAATCATGAGAGTATGATGCTTTGTACAAAAGATACTCAAAATACATGTTCTCCCTTCTTCTTCTCTTTCTTAATATATGATGATAGAAACCTCACTTGAGCTATATGGATGATTTATATATGAGGAGTCACTCGTATAAGCTTGACCTATTCTATATCCCCCCCCTATATCATACATGTAGCACCCAGGATTGAAATCATTATAAGTTTGACAATAAAATATTCTCTTTCCCTTCATATGAAACATGAAAGACATTTTTGGATCTTGGGATATATGATCAGAAATATAGTTTGTAACTTTGATCCTTCTTAATGTATGCTTCTAAGTTGAGTATGAATATCACACAATAGGGTGAAACCCTAATGGTCAAGCATGTTACGTAATCCCTTCTTATGTAGAAAGATCCTAATATCAAGGACGAAGATAAATCTCCTATAATGCTGAAATCATTGTAAGATGTTGATCATAAAACATATTAATGATGTTAGATTTGAACGATCTGAATATCATGGCTAATAAATGATTTTCCTCCTGAACATTAAAAGTATGAACAAAATTCGTACCCTTAGGGGTGATGTAATCCTAAGATATCATAATGTCATGTTATGACTAAGACTTTAAGTGATGCTTCCATATATATATAAGGTGGGGTGGACACACCCAAAAATTTCTAGACCCTAAGCTAAAAATTTAGAGTGCATGCAACTATGATGGTCTTAGAACCTAAGAAATAATGATGTATATGAAGTTGAACCCATAAATAGCCTCTTAAGGATGAGATTAGTTGAATTTCGAGGACAAAATTCCAAATAAGGTGGGGTGAATGTGATAACCCTGATTTTGGGGTTTAGATGAAATATGGTAGTAGAGGAGCAGGCATGCTTAATAGATAAAAAAATATCAAATTGAGGAAATTGTTAACTCAGTTATGGATAGTTTCACCCTAGTTAGGTCATTTGATATATGATAGAGGACTGTAGTGCCTGATTGAAATTAGTTATACATGAATAGCCTTTATTACTCAATCGAGTATTTCCTAGACAAAACATCCAGTTAGAGACCTATTTGATGGGTGAAAGGATCCTTCATAGGAATTTATTTAGGTGATCAATAATATTATTTGTGGCTCAGACTAGGCATAGAGAAAGAACAATTAATAACGAATGCATGGTTAAAAGTTTCATAACCGTCGAATGATCCATGTGATAGATATTGATGGTTGAGTTTTGAATAAGGTTTAAATGATTTAGACCTAGGTTTGATTTCCTTATCACGCAGCCAACTCACTAACAAATGGACACGACTCTAATATTTGTGACTTGGCTGGGTGTGGCATCTTTGCGACCTGGGTATAGATCCAATCAGTTGATGATTATCACCTACCTCCATTTCAAGCGGAGCAACTAGTTTCTAGGAGACCAAGTCATGAGAAGTAACGAGGAGGTTGTTAGAAGTTTAAGCGAGATCTTTGGATCCATTGTGCCACCAGTATCCAACCAACTCCCCTGAGACCTGGCTCGTGAGACCTAAAGGTAATGTGAGGGAGATCATCACCCTTGACCTCGTCTTCCTTCTCCCTTGTCCCCGACCTCCTCTTCCTTCTCCTTTCCCCATTGCTGCCAGCAAAATGTAACCCTAGAAATGGAGGAACTCACCCTTCTCACATCCCTGATCTATCTAGAGCGAAGGGCCACCAGCAGAAATGGCGGGGCTATCTAGAGCATGATCTCCAAATCCAGTCGAGGTACAGCTTGGCATCGCCAAACTGAAAGCGACCGAGGTCACGTTTGGGGTTCCTTGCCACTTCTTGTCCCTGCAGCGGCACCATATTGGTCAGAACAGAGCTTTCTTACTCCTCTACTCTGCCGCTACACCAAACAGCCCCTGTCGGCACTGATGTCGGGGCCACTGAAGGAGGAGTCTGCGCTCCTGTCTCTCCTTGAACCACTTGTTCAAGGAGGAAGAAGATCGGCATAGGGGATGAAGGAAGGTGTATATGAGGATCCTGAACACGCACGACAAGACCCTTGGTTACCAGCTTGACCTCCTCCTCCTTCTTCTTTTCTCCAACGCTACCGATTCAGAGATCACACCGAATCGTGAAGTACT
Source organism: Alisma plantago-aquatica (assembly GCA_963693085.1). Lineage (NCBI taxonomy): Eukaryota > Viridiplantae > Streptophyta > Magnoliopsida > Alismatales > Alismataceae > Alisma > Alisma plantago-aquatica. The sequence continues at coordinate 794,798,632 of OY856414.1, read as the reverse complement.
TGACATGGGGCGTAGATGGCGAGAAAGGAGGAGTCGACGGCTTGTGTAGCAGCACTGGCGGTGTTGTTCTACCACAATCTTGATTGATAGATAGACCTGGATTCTATAGACCGCAGCATTGTGGCGCTTGGACAAAAGAGAGGATGAACCTCTAAGGACTGGGGGACAACCGATTGCATCGTAGACATTCTCCGCAGCGGCAGCTTGTTTGGAGGAGACCCTGACCTGGATTCCTTGCTCGCCGGAGAGAAAGCTGATGGCGGCGGCTGCTTCAGGCCCAGATCACCTTGGAGCTTGACTTCAAGCAGCGCCCAGAGGAACAGGAGGAGAAGGAGCCAGGAAGCCATAGGGAGATCTCTTCGAAGAGAACTAGGATCCCAGACCTTCACGGAGGAGAGGCTAGAGTCTAACGACTCTAGTTTTGGATTAGGAGGGAGCAAGGTCACGAGTGGTTTCCTCACCACTTCCAGCCCTCACGGCGGCGCACCCCGGGCAGCGAGCGGAGTCCCGCATCGGGTTCCAGGGCGTGAGCGAGGGGGGACAAAGAAGACCGGTCCCTCTTGACCGTCAACCAGACTAAACCAGGTCCAATTTGACTGAACTGGACCGGCTCTGCCTGGTATGAGAGGAGCAGCGCTGACACGTGTCATCCCCCGATTGGTCCAATGAAGGTAAATATCCCAAAATGCTCAAATCTTCTTTAATTCACAGTAATTAGCTCATGCGTCAGAAAAATACAAATAGTATATCAAAATTCTCAGAAAAATGTGTAGAACACTATGAAAGCATAATATCCTGCTTTTGATGCAGTAATAACAGTGATATCATGTAAGATGTGAAATTCTCTTATGATGGATAATAAATATCAAATGATTCCCTAAAATTATGAGAAAATACTTGTAAATCATATTTCATGTTTATAATGCATATGATGTCAGTTATGGTTATGATGAAGTATGAAATCATGTAATTTGATTATTATGGCTAATTAGGGCTAATAACACTAAAGATAATGTATTAAATGCATACCTGCTCAATAAATGATGAGATTCATAGAGTAAGGTCATATCAGTATATTGAACCTCAGTTTTAATTATGAGATCATCATGATGAACAGAATCTATGTTATATGAAGATGAATCTTAATGCATGTTATAAAACCCTAATCTAGGTTAATGATGTAACCTAGGGTTAATATGTTTACAAAAATAGAATATGGAACCTGATATTCAGATAATGAATCATAATATGGAAAATGACATCAGTAAGATAAATATAAGACAATAATGCAAGTAAACGTTGGAATATCCTAATGAGATAATATAAACCCTAATGAACACGACTAGGGTTAAGATGATTAGAATCTGATGATAGTATGTGGTCTTGTCTTAATCAGGTGATGACTGGACTTCTATATGATCAAAGATATTTATGAATCTCTGAACTCAGGTACGTGGGATTTACTAAGTATAAGACTAGTTTTCATGAATGCATAATGATATGATGTACTTTGGATGCTTGTGTTTGCATATAAATTCTTGGATGTGTATTAGTAGTATATGCTCCGCAAAACTTTACAGAACATAAAAGAATATGGATGGTTTGTAGCTATTGAGTGGATATATGCTCTCTCTCTCTCCCTCAATCCTCTCTCTCTCTCTTCCTCTAAATATAAGGTCGGCACTCGGTCCCCATAGCCCAAGGGGCGGGGAAAAATGAAGTGCGACATCTCTCTCTCCCCTCTGAATATAAGGTTGACACTCAGTCCTCATAGCCCAAGGGGTGGGGAAAAATGAAGTGTGACACCACTTAGTAGTACAAACGCATCAAAAGGCATATAAAAATGTGTTTACCTGATTATCGCTTTAAATAATGTTTTCTTTTACTCTTTCTTTCTCAAGTTATTTCAATTATGAAAACATATTAGTATGTATCTTTCTACCCACGTACACAACACCTTGTGTGTTGATTCGTTGTTTCACGTATGTTTTAGGTTCAGAGATAGCGTGGGATAAAAGACGTGAAGTGAGCAGTGTTCAGGTTGTACCTATTGTCTAAGATCCTGTTAGCATACATGTTCAGACTTGTAGAATTTTCATTCAATATGTAACTGTAAATCATGTTGTAATAATTCATATTGTATAAATATACATGTGAATGTTGAGTATGTTATGGTTGTACGTTCATGTATGCGTATTATGCTTCCGCATCGCTTTCTGATATGATTGGATGATGTTTTCGGATTATGGGCTCTCATTCCCAATAGGGTTTGGAGAAGCCAAAATCCGGGGACGTCACAGCAATATATGTATATATTATTTATGTGAACAATGCTTAATTAGTTGTATTTTTTAATATTTTGTATGTTTGAATTTATAGTGTCCTACACAAGACAACGGATGGGCATGTTGATACTATGTGATGCGATTTATGCACATGATTATCAAATATGCCGCATTGAACATCGATTATATTGCTGAGGTATTATATAGTCTCATTAGATAATATGAAATATATCAATCTTATTTATAGCTCATTAATTATATATATACATCATTCTCTTTACAGGTGTTTAAAACTGAACACACGACAGGAACGGCCTTACCAGATGTACATGATCCCTATACGAAGGAAGAATTAAATGAAGTAAGAGAAGAATGGGCAACAACCATACAAGTAGTGGGGGATTTAAGATATAATTGGGATGTTGATAGCGAATAATGACTAAAGAATGATATTTTGTAAATGAATTTCTGAATTATAATATATGTGTGAATGTTTCTACATGTCTGGATGTTTCTACATGTGTCTGAGTGAAAATGAATGAAATTGTTGGTTGCTATATGAATGTTTCTATATGTGTGAATGTGAAAATGAATGGAACTACAGATTGCTATCTACATGAATGATTCTAAATGTGAAAATCAAATGGAACTGCATGTTGCATTGCTAAATGTGTGAATATTTTTGTTGTTAATTTTGCAGGTTTGTGGCCTGTTGTTGGCTGATATCAATGGATGTCGTAAAACCTGCAGTTCATAACTGAACTGCAGGTTTCTCATCCTGTGACCAGCCATACAGCAGGTCTGCAAACTGACAGAAAAAAACAAAAAATAGGCGTCGATTATTTGTATAAAACCGACGCCAAATAGTTACAATGTCAGTTTGTAAAAGAAACCGACGTCTATTTCCTTAACACCACGGCCGTGCTGGCCAGCACAGCCGTGGCAGCAGACCAGACACCACGGTCGTGCTGTCTAGTATGGTCGTGGCAGCGGACCAGACACCACGGCCGTGCTGTCCAGCACGGCTGTGTTGAGACTTATATGGCATCGGTTATTAGCTAATAACCGACGCCTATAGTGCCCAAGTTGGCGCCCTTCTATGGCGCGAAGGTATATGGCGTCAGTTTCTTAGGTAATAACCGACGCCTATAGTGCCCTGCTGGCGCGTTTTCGTTGGCGCGCGAAGGGTTTTGGCGTCGGTTTTTGAACCGACGCGTAACGGCTGGGCTTTTAGCGTCGCCCACATAGGTGTCGCTTAGAAACCAACACTAAAGGCCTTAAATAACCGACACTAAAGGTCGGTTATGTACTAGTGGTGCCATTAAATGTACCCTTTTAATTAGCTAATACCACCCTTCATACATTGCGGGATAGTTGTAATTGGATGGTTTTTTTCTCAATATAAATGAGGAGTGGATCCCTTCCTAGGTCCCACTTTTGAAACTCAAAAGATATACATTTTGTATTAGTTACCTTACAAATATCCTATTTACTCTAAGATGTCACATGTGGTCAAGCTCATAATAGTGTATATGGGCCCTTTAAGGCAGAAGTCTCTCAAGTATAATGTTGGTGCCTTATGGATACATGGTTAGCCATGGGACGAAGCCCAATGGGTCCAATTTGTAGTTGAAGATGCATCCCAAACACTAGAATTATTTCAAACTTGTCTATTGGATCTATTTTCTCTTGCATACCCCCTATAAGAGCTATATTGTACTTTACAATTATAGTACCGTCGGTTGAGATCATGTTGCCATAACTCGACCGATGCACAAAAGGGAAAAAATGGGACAGGTTCATCGATTGAGTGTCTTTGTTGAAATCTCAATCCATGATTTTTCTTAGATCAAACTTTTTGCTCGTCAATTAATATTCTTATCAATTAAGAATTTAGCTGACGACATCAATTGTGCAAACAAACATTGTCATTGGTCGAGATTTATATGGGATAAATCCAACCAATGAGAAAGCTTATTTTGAAAATTCACAGTTAATGCTAAGTGGAGTATTAACTTGATCTAATAAGTTCTATTACACTATTGAGTGTAATGACAAGTCATACAACCATTACAATTGATTTACAACAAATATCTAAGGACAAAACTATCTAATATTCAATCGTGATCTCTGAGTATGTATAACTTGATTTCTCCAAACTAGGGTTTGTAAGTTTGAGCATTCAGAGTTTTTCTCTCTAAAATCACTCAAGTAGAAGCATTAAATACAAATAAGTAGAATGGTTTAGTCATCATCCAAACATGGGATTTATGCTATGTAGCCTCTTGAATTAGCAATGTATTGTCTAAGTTCTTTGATCACCTAAAATACTTAATGCACACATTAACAACATGAATGGGGAATTTTTTATATCATCAAAATTAGAGCATGATAATGTAAAAATCCAACACACATAACTTATTTTTTAGACACCACAACATAAAACCCAAACCGTCTGGCCATGCGATGATGTTTACTTCGTCAAAAAAGCTGACAATTCTTATACTATATCTAGACAAACTTCCTCGATCGAAATTACTTGAAATGTCAAAAAAAATACATATGTTTCTTTGGCTTATATGACACAAAAACTTAGTTGTTGGTGTCAAAATTATGAAGTGTGATTTCTATGGTCCTTACACTTGCCTTCTTTGCAGGTGATCCTCAAAAGAGACACATGACATCTTCTTTAATTGAATGTACTCATGAAAAATATAATCATCTTTTTATTTAGAGTAAACAAATCCTTTCAGGCATTGTGATAGACACTTCCATTCCTTTTTCAACGATAATGCCTGTCTTTTCCTTGTCTCTAGATACAATTCTAATTTCTCACCACTTGTATTTTATGAAATTTATGAGTTGAGAGACTAATAGATACTTTCAAGGCTAAGAAACAAAATTAAAGCTGTAGCTGATATATATATATATATATATATATATATATATATATATATATATATATATATATATATATATATATATATATATATATATATATATATATATATATATATAATCCCACCATATTTGAAATATTTGTAATGTTAGGTGTTGCTTCATCATCTTTCAAAGTGAAGAGCTCCTTGAGCCTTCACCATCTACCAAGACACAAATGACTCCATTTTCGTGGGTCTTATCAACTTTGAAGATGAAGTTGAGATGCCCTCAATGCATGGTAATCCCATGGATCCTTGGGGCTACTGCACTTGTTTTTTTGCCCGATAGTTGATGATGATGTTGCTTGCGCTGTTAGATGGTTTATGTAATAGTGGGTTGTATTCATGGAGAACCAACCCCTCTTGATGACTCATCTTGGCATGCCACTCTTCTTCCTTTTTGGTATTTTTTTTTAATTTTCTCCTGGTTATCTCCTCGGTTGGTGTGTTGTTAGGTGTTCCTCTCCTCGACTTTGTATTTTGGGCTCATCATACTCCATCTATGCACACTTATGTTAAGTTTTGTGGACACTACTGGTGCTCTCTAGATCCTATAAGATGTATGCAATAGCAGTCACCAACCTTATTATTTTGATATATAGGTATGTTATAAAAAAAATATCAAATTTAGAATTTTGATATCCACATATGGGACTTACACGAAACATAGGCTTAAGGTTTTGCTATTTTAGAGTGCCACAATGGGGTAGGCTTGGGGTTTTTCCGTAAATTTTTGCCAAACAATAAACCGAGAGCATTGTCGCTGCTGTTACGAACTGACCGACCCCTCTTGGCTCTCTCTTCACTACTTCGTAGGGAACAACTACCTTAACGCGGGATCGCGGCTACCTTCCCGACATTTTACTTCTGTTTCCTTCACCGCACTCGCGCCGGATCTTCCGGCAAACGGCTTCCGGCGACCCATCTGATCGCCGGCGGCGCAGCTGCTACTCACCTTCTACCTCGTTTCACAGCCCCAGTTGCAAACATGGTAGGAATTACGCGTTTTTGCCGTTCGCCTGTTGGACTCTGCTTTGCGAAATCTAGATCTGACGAGGATGAGGCTTTTGTTATCTGTTCTTCTTATTACTCTTCGTCTCCATTTCATCTCTTCCCAAATTCGCGTGGGCCATTTTGGCAATGGACGTCAGAGATCTATGAGTTCGAGTTGTGAAATTTTAGAATGCATTAGTCTGATGTTTTAATTGTTTTGAGATCTGTCTCTGGGAGCTCATACTAACTGACGTTTTAATTTTGGTTGCATTCTTTGTTCGTGGGATGACGCAGCCTCTCGGGTTCGAGATCAAGGTACATCCCCACTTTCCAGTTGTCTCATCATCAGCGAATTGACAGATCTTTAGCCTCATCTCATTATAACTAACCACTGTATTTATTTGGATCAGCGCAAACTAGCGCAAAGGTCGGAAAGGGTAAAATCTGTAGATCTGCACCCCACTGAACCATGGTAATGTGCTTCCTCATTCTGTTGACGTCTTTTCCAATATTTTCTCTTGCTTCGAATTACAATTTTATAGTCCCGAGGTGGACTCTGGTTAGTTTTCCAGCTAGCCACATTTGCTAGTTGCACTTTATTAACGATGTCAACCTTCTTTTTCCACAGGATTCTTGCAAGTTTATATTCTGGGAGTGTCTGCATTTGGAACTACCAGACAAAGGTGAGAACACTGATTTGTTCAATCTTTAGTACAAGTCCACAGGCTTGCTACACCATAGCAATTAACAAGTTATGTGTTCGATGAAGAATTGATCTCAAGGAACAGAGACTTCTTATCCTGTCATACATTATTTCAAGTCTCACCTTGAATCTCAAACTGATATCTTTGCACCATTCCTGGTTATACTTGTTGCGGGTATATCCTTGTTGATTTGGGTGATTGGTTGATTCAACATAGTGGTTCATGGTGATCTTTCTGTTTTCTGGTTGGTGCATAAGTTTCATTTACCTATGTTCCCCATTATACGTGGAGGAGTTGCTCCAGTGGTACCAGGATGTGAAGCATATCTATGAATTTTGACAGTGTCATATATAATGACGATCCTCAAGGATATTTTCACTGTCCAATGATTTAATTATGGGCATATTGGTGACTGTGTGACACAATGTTTTAAGAAACAGCCCAGGCGGCCACTTAAGCGGTTCAGCACACTGGCTGCCTCAAATAGGCCTTACGCACCTGCCTGATTAAGCCAACTAAAGACACCCCTACCCAAGGCCCGCCTAGAGTACTTAAGCACCCGTCTAAAGCTTCAATCTGGGTGCTCGCCTTGACCCACTTTGTAAATAGTGTGGATTAGATCCTATTTCAGCCTAGGACTAATTGCTTATGGTGTAGCTTGCCTCTATGATACTGTATAATATTATACAATTTATACTACTGTAGAATATAATGCTATCCGAGAGTTTTACGCTGTCTTTGGGGGGGGGGGTCACAAAGTGGCGCTTTTACTGGGGCGGTTCTCTCGATAATCAAAAAAAGAAGAAGAAGAGAATATAATGCTAACCCATTGCACCAAAAAAAGTATATAATACATTGTAATGTATAACTAAGTTCACAGTTATATATTATACAAGATCAGCTAGATGTTGATCAAGTAACTCACATGTATATATGTAATATATTCGAATGACATAATTATATATTACGTAAGTACTGTTAGATACTGTACTAGTTCTTTATAGTATTATACTATATAGCACTAACTCAATAATATACTACTACTGTATTTATATAAGTATGTGATTTTATGCTAATATTTATATGAAACTACTGTGTGAAAGTGTACTACTGCATGATACTAACTCTTTAGAAATATTATACAACTGAAGATTACTAAATATATAAAATAATACAAGATTACGACTATATTATATAACTACTGCACAGTGCATAGTACTATCCTACTGTGAACATATATGCAGTACTAATATGGAAGCTTTTATATTGATGTTTTCGGGCTGTATTTTACATTATTACCTGTGTTTACCTGTGTATAAGATTCAATGATATATGAATGCTCATATTTTGATGTATAGAAAAATATAGAAGAATTTTCATCTACTTTTTAAAAAGCGTATTCTCTCGCCTCTAGCTTGGCGCTTTCTAAAACAATGGCGTGGCAGCTAATCAAACTATGAAACATATCACGAGGCAGACATAAGCAGACTTATCATAGTCTCAAGATCAGGGGATTTAAGTCCTTCATATATCAGTGTTATAAATGCTCTTGTTATCTGTTTTCACTATGAAATATCACTAACAGACTAGCACATCTCTATGTTTAGGGAATGGTGAAATCTTTTGAGGCCACTGAGTTGCCAGGTATGCCATTCATGGCTAGTTATGAATGAATTTTATTCCTCTAAAAAGACTCTTTTAACTATCTGCATGATACGGAATGCAGTTCGATCAGCAAAGTTTATTCCAAGGAAGCAGTGGATTGTTGCTGGTGCAGACGATATGTTTATTCGTGTTTATAATTATAATACGATGGACAAAGTGAAAGTATTTGAGGCACATACAGACTATATCAGATGTGTGGCTGTTCATCCAACTCTTCCCTATGTTTTGTCATCATCTGATGACATGTTAATTAAGCTTTGGGATTGGGACAAAGGCTGGATCTGCACCCAAATCTTTGAGGGCCATTCTCATTACGTGATGCAAGTAACATTTAATCCAAAAGACACCAATACTTTTGCAAGTGCATCTCTGGATCGGACAATCAAGGTGACCAAGCAGAATATTATGCCTGTTTCGCTGCTGTTCTCTAGATAAATACATCATAACAGACTAGAATTTCGAATGTCATATATCTTTTCTTATCCTTACAGATATGGAATCTCGGTTCTCCTGATCCAAACTTTACACTAGATGCCCATTTGAAAGGAGTAAATTGTGTTGATTATTTCACTGGTGGTGACCGGCCTTATTTAATCACTGGTTCAGACGACCATACAGCAAAGGTCTACTTTCCAAGATATCAGAAGATAGTTAGAAGTGTCCCTTTTTTTCAGAATTTGTATGATATGGGCTTATAAATATTGTTATATTGTAGGTGTGGGACTACCAAACTAAGAGCTGTGTGCAGACCCTTGAAGGGCACACTCATAACGTATCAGCAGTCTGCTTCCACCCAGAGCTTCCTATAATAATTACCGGCTCTGAAGATGGTACTGTCCGCATTTGGCATGCTACGACATATAGGTTGGTTCTTACTGCTCCAGTTCAATTGGCACCAGCTGCATTATGCAGCTTCTAATATATAAGGAAAAATGTATTATAATCTTCAATGTTGAGCTGTTGATCCCAATACTTCAGAGTTCAGCTTTCACATTTGATCAGTATTGTTAGAAAGAAAAAAAGACTGCTAATAAATAGATATGCATCAGAGAAACCTGACTCCTTTATATAGGAGAGGGGACACAATGATAGACTTGGATACAACCCTAATGGCTCTGCAAATTCACTAAATACATAATAAATCCATTAACTAAATAATTTGCAACACCCCCCTCCAGCTGTAGCATGGGTGAAACACATGTCTAACTTGCCAATACCTACTCAAATGAAAAACAACAAGATATCAAAAGCTTATACACAATTTGTTCACCATTTGAATCACAAAATACAAAAACTTCACTCCCTCTTGAGAGGATAAAGTAACAAGCATGTCTTCTCACCCCTGAAGTAGATAGTATGATAGTAGTAGCAGATCGACTGCCCTTGAAGCACATAGTGGTGAACCGAGTGGAATGAAGAGGGCAGTGCCAAGTTAGATAGAAGTGCCTCCCAAATAAATAAAGTTGCATCTAGAGCAGTACACATCAACACATGTGCGCAATGGTCTCCATCTCAATTGTTGATGTCGCAGTCCAAAGAGTGTTGGCTCACAAACAAACATGAGCGATTAGCATACAAATCACAAACAAGTTGAGAATCACTGTGTGAACAAAGCACGAACAAGTAGAGAGTTAACACACAAATAAAGCAGGAACATGCAAATGGTGCAAATGCACAAAATATCCGATAAAATGTGTTAATATAAAACAAGTAGCAATAACAACGTTCCAAGATAGCTGACCATGAACAATATGTATAAGAAAACTTCATGATGCATAGGCATATATATGAGAAGCTCCTTCAACAATAAGAGAATCTACAAAGCTTTCCTTCAACAGTAAGTCCAGAAATATTTTGTCTATTTTATTTACTATATCTCATCTCCTTCACTAGACCTTTCCCTCATTTCAATAACGAATAAAATCCAGAGTAGTTAAGGTGATAAAAGGTATACGCTGAAGAGAAAAACACGGGTTATAAAAATATGGGAACCCAAAATAAGAGTGGAGATTGAGATGTTGCTACTAAAAAAAAAAGGCCAAAACATTGCAGCATTGGAGTCTGGCGACAAAAGAGTGAACTGATTTTGAGAGAAAAGATACAAGGAGCAGTATGAAAACAGTCCAATTGACCCATAACACTGCAGTAGTATAAGTTGATAGTGAATTCAAAAATATATAAATGCCAGACGTGAAGCAAACAGCTGTAAAACACTGACGAATGGGCAACATACGTTAACTCTTAATTAGGAAAAAAACATTGTTGGTTTGAAAATTACCATTACAGACAGTAGGTAGGACACCGACGACGCACTCAAGTGAATCACATACAAATGCTGGCACAGAGAGGAAAAGGAATAAAGGGAGGGAAGACTAGCATCTGTATGGTGGGATGACAATTGATAGAAAAAAGGGATGCATGCCAATCCTTCTGCGTTACTTTATTGTTCTAAAGAAAAAGTAGAAACGTCTAAGAAAGACCTGCCACACCGCATAATAAAAAGTGAAGGGGTAGGGGCAATTGCTGCTACTAAAGATGGAGCGACGCACACAAGTGTCTCCTTGAGGCGCGCCTTTTTGCTCACAACTAAGCTGCCGAAAGTACACTCAATAGGTGACTCAAATGCTCGTTGCACGTCAGCCGTTTAGCAACATAGCTGTAAAGGAAGACAAGTAGCAGCAATGATGTTTGCGGCATGCCATGCTGGCGACAAACAAAGGGACATGGTTGGTTACCTGAGAGCAAAAATTTCTTCTCTCTAACTCTCTCCTTAGGTTTAGGGTTTGGGCTCTTGAAATGATGCCTTTGATACCATCTTAGAAATTAAAACAGATGCTTAATAGATAGATATGCATTGGAGAAACCCTACTCTTACATATAGTAGGAGAGAGAACACAAATACATGCTCGAAGTTAACCTGAATGAGCCAACACACTTAGGCTCATTTACCTTGTAGATAATAAATCTAATGATGCAGTGTAACTAATATCACAATGATTGAAATTGTAGTAAAGCATATTGTATTATCGTAGCAAAGCATATGAAATATGTTTTTATTAAAGTTAATATACTATGTGAAAAAATTAGCCGCTCATGGTTTGACTGTATCCCCATTAAAAAACAGTTCAATTTTATTGCTACATAGTTTTGAACGAAATGACTATATCAGGAATAAAGTTGGGGTGGTGAGCATTGTGGACAAGTTCGCGCGAGGGCCGACTCAGATGGTATGGACATGTTCAACACAGACCGACTAATGCGCCTATACGAAGCAATGCTATTGAGTCAAGTACAATTAATAGAAGAAGAGGAAGGCCTACATGAACATGGGATGAGCTTATAAAGAGAGATTTTGAATCTCTACATCTCGACCAGAATATGACCCATGATAGAGCTGAATGGAAATGAAGGATCCATGTAGACGAGCCCAACATAGTTGGGACTGAGGCTTAGATGACGACGACGACGACGATGATAATAGTTTTGACTGAAATGGGGGTTTCTTTTATTTTAAGTTGAGGAAGATGGATATGGCAGAAAAGGCCTGAGAGGGAGTTACAAGTTGAGAATCTTACTCTAGTTCTTAAAATAGAAAGTGGAACTAGCAAAGAAGATAAGGGGAGGCATTCATTGTTTAGAGAATAGAGTGGATGAGATCCATACTCAGTTTGCTCTTATTGGTCTACTGCTATGGCTTGGCATGGACAAGACAGGACCTTCCCCGTTGTATGTGGGTTTGGCCACTTTTCCCATGCAAAATGACTAGCAGGACGGAATCGATAGGGGATAAGGCCATGACCATCTTACAATATGATATTCTGGATTTCTTGAAAATGGGAAATCTATTGGACAACTTCCATTCTTTATTTACACTGACAAAATGACTGGGCTTTAGCAAAATTCGTGATTGATCTGGATCAACCTAATAGGTTACCTTGAATGCTGACCCCCACCATCACTCCAGTCCTTAGAGAGACTCCATTGTGGAACCAGAATTGGAATTTATAGGGGAGAATGGTTTCCTTCATTTTTGCTAATGTAAGGTCATTAAGGTATGCTCCCATATCACATCCACTGGTGTATTAGATTTCCTTTATGCATCACAATGTATCATCCTGATTCTGACTTGCTGTTAAGGGTGGACATGCAGGTCAAATCTGCTGTGGCCCAAAACCGAAGATTTGACTACACATAGTGGTCTAAAATTTTCTAGACCACACTTAACAGCAAGGGTGTTCAAACCGGACTTGACCACCGTGGTCAAGTTTGGTCTAAAATCACTACTACTATTCTTCCCCCGTACATCTATGTCCGGTAGTATTCTCAGGCCTTCATATATTTTCTCAATGCGACCCCAAGTACTGCTTCTGCCTTTTGGGCTATATCCTGAATGTTATGTTGCTTCTTTGCTATTATGACTGTCAATTGTCCTTATTTTTTCCATCATTTGATAGACGGCAAGGTAGCAATTGTTGGATGTGTGCTTACTAATTTGACATGCCTCCTTAGCAGGAATGCAAATGGATAAATTTGCCAATCATATGTTGTCGTTACCACATGAATACTCAACTTAGTGTTGCATATGAATGTAAATTTGGATATGTTGGGGATACACATAACTACAGAAGCAAGAATTATATGAAAACTAGGGCAAAGTAAGAAAACTACTAGTAATGTAACAGACTCTCAGTTAAAAGGAAGTGGATCCATCCACAAGCATTACAAGGGGATGAGCAGATGATCCCAGTGAATAGAACATGTCAAGATTGCTAGATATGTGAAGAGGCCTCGAAATCTAAAGATTTAGGGTGAAGATTTGAGAAGTTCAAAGTCTGATTTAGCAAACGGAGCTATTTGAAGACTAACGGGAAGTTGCAACATGGGAGTCAATTTCCGAGAAGCCTAAGCTTCGATCACTAATGCAGAAAAGTTAACATCAACGCCATCCCTAGAGTACTGGGGATGAGATGACCTTAAACCATAATAGAGGGACTGGGTTTTACAAATGAGTAGCAGGGGTCAATAGTCGCCTGAGTTGCCCGTTTGGGCTTCCTGTGATTCCCCCAACGCATGTCCTTCACGAGGGTCGAGCAACCAGATAAAGTCCATAGTCACTATGGTTTGAAGGAGCATTGTCTTCTACTTGCTGTAGTGGAGCATCCACCTCTGTGCCTGCATTGGAGCCTGTTATGGGAAACAAGTATAAAGACCTATGTTAAACAACACAGTAGGAGAGGACACCAAAACGTGAATCTTTTTGTGAATAGATAAGTGGTAGGTGCAGCAAGATGACAATCTCAGTGAATCTGCTGTTGTTTCTGCTGCATGAACAAGTCAACGTGGGCCGCGAACACTTCTCCCAATTCAGACAATGTTCAGAAAAAAAGGATCTTGTTGTAAATGAATAAGAGGTAGCTATAGCAAGATACCTATCCGACTAAATCTCCTGCTGTCATTTCTATAGCAAGGACAAGTGAATGCTTAGGGGATGTCAAATATTCAGTTCATCCTATAGTCCCTGATGTGTTGACAAGATCTGCAAAGGATGCATACCCATCTAAAGGAAGTGACCAATCCTCCTGTTAGTTTTAAAACACATGGAGGATTCATCTTATTTGGAGTGTATAAATGAGCTAGATGATCCTAGATTGCCTTTGCAGTTTCTATCTACACCATGCTATTGCCAGTGCACTACTCCATGTTAATTAGGAACCAACTGCTGACGTCAGTCAAGTCTTTCTCCGACATTGCTTCCAAGACTTTAGCTTGGTGCCATCGCCTACTTCTTTTGTTTCTGGTTTGTTAGTCAAGCAAAATAAGTGAGCTTGAAGATCTTGAAGGAAAGACTCAAACATAATAGTTATCTCATCAAGTTTTGTGGACATTACTTGCTACCATGGATGAATATCGAGAATTGTTAATCCAGAAGAGTGCTCGACATAGGAGTTTTGTTGTGTCCTTGCAGTTGCAAACCACGAGTTGGTAATGGATTTGATAAGCAAAATAAATGGTTAGGCTTGAGGTATATTGTCTGGCAGTAGATCATGTAGGTAAGTGATAAATAAAATTGGCAAGTAGCAGGGCAAGCAAGCATGTGGCTGGGAAGGGGTACGCTCTTTAGTCGATACCCTAGTGAAGCAACAGGGATTCACTGGTAGGCATGCATCATGCACAATGGTCTTAAGATCCTAAGGGGGAAGAGCCTGGAAGGTTAAATCCACTTAAGGAACACTGACAGACTATTGGTTTTGGTTGGCCTCAAATAAAAAGAGGAGAGGATAGGAGTAACCTTAGATGGACAAGGGATGATCATAGCCCCCCTAGCAGAGTGGAGGGAGGGCTAATGATCAGTTAGATGGCGATGTCAGCACATGCAACAAGGAGGCAGGCCGCAGCCCACATGCCACAATGGTTGGAGACTGTTGTTTCTTCCTACGAGGCTGTGGCATTACTGGCAATTGAAGGAGGGGGGTGGGGAGGGGTGCACGACTGCACGGTCGTGGAAAATGTAACAGTTGTAGGTCACAATTGGTAACTCTTGGCTGATCATTCTACCAATGGAAATAATATTGCGATATACTTTTGTTGGCATATAATGATCAAACCTCCTTCATATAGGAAGGTCCAATGCATGATCTTCCATTGATATGAAAAGAGTGCACAAGCTTTATATATATAGGGGTACCTGCTTTTTATATTCATTACAAGGAACAAATTATAAAGAGATTGGCAATAGACACTGTAACTAAGATAAAAGAGATGACCGCCATAAGTGATGAGTAACAGAAGAATTATCCGGGAACAACATTATGAGGTAAGTGGGGTGCACGCGATCGTGGAAAGTGTAAGTCAAAGGTGACACAACTGGGAACCTTTGACTGATGATTTTACCCAATGTTTTAGAAAGCGGGAAGCGGGAGGCGTGCGGATGCCACCTTATGGACGCTTGAGCGGCAGGCGCTTTTTGATAAAGCGGGTTCCTAAATCCTAATACAATTTGATATAAAATTACACATAAGTCTATATAAATCACATATTGTAGGTAGACATTTTACTTATCTAAACACATTATACAACATAATAAAACACCCAAATAGTCTATGAATTATAACATAAGTTATAACTATAAAATAATGGATGACATTATGACAAATTGACAATGAATAAATACAACTCAAGTAAAAATACATGAAGAAGATCAAGAAATAAATATAAATTACTGTTGTACTTGTAGATGGAGCATGATCCGTAAAAAAATAGTTGATCCAATTGCAGATACGCCACAACACACTAACATCATCATCATCATCATCATCTAAGCCTCAATCCCAACTATGTTGGGGTCGGCTACATGGATCCTTCGTTTCCATTTAGCTCTATCATGGGCCATATTCTGATTGAGATGTAGAGATTCAAAATCTCTCTTTATAAGCTCATCCCATGTTAATTTAGGCCACAACACACTAACATGAAAATATAAAAACAAGAAACAGTTAATACAAGAAATAGTTTATGCAGTATCACCACAAAATAATTAGAATTAAATTTCATAGACAATTTGCATGCAGCATAAGGAACATTAGCATACTGAATGTAAATATAAAACAAGTAGACACTAGGCAATAGCTACATAGCATAATAAATGAAAGGAGGATGTTTCCCATGACTATGAGTCTATGCATTAGTCTAATCCCAAATAGCATCAAAAAAATGAATGCCCAACAAAAACACTACAAGTCTATTCCCCAAAACATAAAAAATGCTACAATATCACATCCCCCTTAATTCAACCCTAATTCTCCCCGTCTTCCTCCATGTCTTCAGCACTAGAATAGTAGTCAGCCTCTAGATCAACAACATACCTTAGGGGATCATCTCTTCCCTCAACCTCTGGATCAGAATCCTCTTGGTAAGCAACTCTATTTGCCTTTTCTCTGTGCATCACCAGGAGTAAAAGGGGTAGACTGAGCAGGAATGGTGGGTTGGAGATTTCTTCTGGTCCTGGTATAAACCCTTTCTGTCACCCCAGATGCTTCAGCTACTTGTCCCCATGTAAGTCCAACACCTGGATAGATCTCATCTTCATCTGGATTGAGATCTGAAAACCAATCCTTTGCCTTGTCTCTATAGGTAGACTCCAAAGGTTCTCCCTGTGCTTCAACCTTTTCCTTTTTATCCTTGAGTTTTGCATTGAACTGCACATATACCAAATCATTTAACCTTTGCACATCAAGTCTGTTCCTCTTCTTGGTGTGAATATGTTAGACATGTCAAAATGAAAATAAAAATTCAAATAGATTAGTCATGTTATGAAATGCAAATAGTAAATATCTTAGATACAAATTTTAAAAATCTTGAATGTTTGAGATCATTACCATCTCAAATGTACTCCAATTTCTTTCACACCCTGATGAAGTGCATGTTAGATTCAGTATCCTAAGTGCCATTCTTTGTAGGTAGGGAGTACCATATCCATGATTTGTCCACCACTCCACTGCTCATCATTAAATGCTATTAGTCAAAAAATATAATAATGCTTTATATTGAATTTATCAAAATTGTTAAGTTTCAAGACATTTTACCGGGGTCCAAATTAGGATTTGATCTGTGTCTTATGGCACTTGGTTTCCCAAATGCCCCAAGACTCTGTCTATAGGTAGGCATCTCTTTCTCCAAAACAATTTTATCTTGAATGACACTTTCAGGAAAAAAAAATCTATGCACTCCATGAGTCCATCCATCACACCTTCTCACGTGTTTATCCCAGGTTCAGACCAATAATAGTATGGTTTCAGATAGTAGCCTACATTGTGTAATGAATAGAACAGAAAATTAGAATACATTATGTAGACATTGAATATAAAAAGCCATGCATAAAATTTCTTTACCAGCCACATGCAAGGGACGGTGGAGCCTTTTGTCCCATTTCTCATCAACAATCTCCATCATCCTCTTCAGGAAGGGTTGATCATGATCTAGGCTCTGTGCCAGCTCCTTTTCAGCATCAAGCATTGCAGCAAATATGAAGCCCATAGCTGGCTTCCTCTCACTGTCTACAAGTCGTAACACGTTGACTAGAGGCTTGAATGTTTTTACAGTAGACACCACTGAAGGCCAAAATGTTGACGATGTCACCATATTTGCAAAACGCTCCCCCTCACCTGTCTTAGAGTACCTGCATTCCTCCCACTCTGAGGAACAAAACATAGTTCTCAGCTCATTTCTTTTGTCCAACAAGCTTTGCAAACTGAGGTAGGCCGTCGCAAAACGTGTCACACCCGGCCTAACCAAGTCACCCTTAGTGAACTTCCTCATCAAATTGAGGGTGCTGTGGTGGCTGTAAATAAAGATGGCTAACTTCTTGCACTTCTGAATCACATTTTTTATCCTAGGCAACTGACCAATGCCCTCAAGCATGAGATCTACACAGTGCGTGGTGCAAGGAGTCCAAAAAATTGCAGGCCTCTTGTCCTTAAGAAGCTTTCCAGCTGCGATATTAGCTATGGCATTGTCAGTGACCACCTGCACTACATTGTCTGCTCCAACTTCCTCTATACAACTATCCACCAACTTAAATATGAACTCAGCATTGTGAATGTCAGCAGATGCATCTATAGCTCTTAGGAAACTTGTACCCTTTTTACAATTGACACAAAGATTCATTATACTTCTTCCTCTTCTATCTGTCCATGCATCTGTCATAATTGAGCAGCCACTCCTCCTCCACTCATCTCTGTGAGTCTCCAACGAGTTCCTAGTATGTTCCACTTCTCTTTTTAAGAGAGGCTCTCGCAATTCATGTATTGTAGGGCCCCGCAAGCCAGGACCAAATTGGCCAACAACCTCCAACATTACATTGAAGCTCCTCAATGTGACTATATTCATCGCTATCCCTGCAATTTTCATTGTGTTTCATGTGAGTACTTGCTTATGTAAGTATACAATATGCTAAAATAATCCCAGGAACAAGATGAAATGATATAGATATATTAAACAAGTAAAGACATGCTTACCAGCTTGATAAAACCATCTTGCAATGAACTGCACTGCCTTCTTCCTTTCTTCTTTCTTTAACTTCATGTTAATTTCCTCTTGTTTTGATGACAACCTCTCCTTCACTACAACTTCTGGGTCCCTATTGAAATACTGGTTAATCTGTCCAACCACCTTAGGCTTCTTTAGTTGTGAACCACCAAGAACTACCATATCCTCATCATCAGACCGCTCCCTAATGTTGACCTCCTCTCTAGCTCCATCCATTACCTGTTGTTTCTTGGCCTTCTTTGCTGCTAATTTATCCAAATACTCAATAATCTCCCATTTTACTTCTGGTGGCACACTGATACAAGGTTCCACATCTCCTCTCCTTCCAGCAAGGTGTTTCTTCAATCGGAAAATACCACCCGTGGAGATATGTTTGCAAAACTTACAGCGAAGGCGATCTCTACGAGTCGGGTCTGGAAGATCACAATACTTCCAACCCAGATCTTGCGACCTACTGTTAGGAGCAGCATTTTGGAGATTCTTGGGGGCTTGAGGAGTAGACATATCATTGTCCATCTGCAAATTATGATGACAACATGACATAAACAAATATTACATACTATATACTGCATAAATTGAAAGAGAACACATACTTTGATCTTTTTGGTTTTCATCTTACTATTATAGAATGTATGTACGATTTTATCTAATGTATTAAACTATTTAATATTAATAACCGCTATCAAATAAACAGTAGTATAGAATAGTAGAATGTAATCAATCATACAAGGATCAACATTATAGAATTAAATTTAATTATTCTTACTGTAACCGTTACATGTACTAATGTACTGTTCCCTATTAGACTATTTGTGTATTAGTATTAGTGTATTAATGAGGTAAAAACTATAGAAAAAAAGAGAGAAACATTACATGATAAACTGCTGTCCCGTTTTTGTATAATTTCTAATGTAAATCAACAACATATAATACTCGTATAGTATTCTATAATGTATTATATGATGAATAAATAGCACACATAGCCATACACAAACGTAGATACTAGAATATAGTATGAATGATAAAAAAAAAAGAAAAAAAGCAATGAACAGCAGAAACACAGGTTGTATTTATGAAGAAAACGAGGATTTAAGAGCCAATGGATAGAAAGAAGTGATTATAAGAGTACCTTTGGCTTGATCCTTCTTCTATTGAGCAGTAGATGCTTCTCTAAATCACCCGCAGCAGCAAGAAGCAAGGGAACGACCGCCGCACCTTCCTTGTCCCTTCCGAACGTCTTGATCCTTCTTCGGTTCCTTCCGAACAGCAAGCAAGGGAGGCAAATAGAGGCTGCAACGTGTGCGAGGCGTCGCCTTCAGGGCCGCCGGAGACACTTGGACGCAAGGAGTGGCTTGGGGGCCGCCGGCTGCCTCTCCGGAGTCGACGGGGGGGGGGGGGCGTCGCAGACGGGGAGTCGCGCGGCAACTGTCGCGTCGAGAAACAGAAGCCGGGGGGGGGGGGAATGCAAGTGTTGCTTGCATGGATCCCGCTAATAGGGATTAAGTTAATTCAAGTGGGCCAGGGTTAATTTTTTAACTTGGCAAGTGGGCCAATTTTTTTTCGGGGCCCAAAACCGGCACTCAAAATTTAGGCGCCCAAAGGCGGCCGCTCGGCAAGGGTCACCAAGCAGGCGACCAGGCGGGTGCCTTTTGGGCCGACGCCTTAAGGGCCGCTTATGGGCCGAACCAGGTGGATGGATGGCCGATCCGCATAGGCGGGCGCCCAGGCGGCCGCCTGGGCCGCTTTTCAAAACATTGATTTTACCAATGGAAATGACACCATAAATATATAAAGAGAACACATCCTTCATATAAAATATTACCTGCATGACCTTGCATTGATATAAAAAGACTATACACCCTTTATATCGACGGGGTTACATGCTGTTGTTGCATCAATTACAAGGAGTAGAAAAGTGGAAACACCTTATAAAGAGATTGTAACGCATGATGAAAATAAGATGAAGCAAATGACACCATAAGTGATAGAAAATGAAAGAACTGTCTACAAACAACATTATGAGGTAAGTTAATTGATTTAAAGTTGAATAATAGCAGTGTAGGTTTGTGAGTTTCTTCAATAATGAATTGTCACATCTTATTTTAAGACAATAAAATAGCATTTCCTATAAAATAATGCAATAGAACACGGTTGTTAAGCCTGCATATAACTTGGTTTTTGTCTTATATCATTTTAATCTCATATCTGTCACGGGTATACACTCTTCATGCACTTTCAGGCTTTCGCTTCACTCTTTCATGATATGTTAGGGTTAGGACATTAAGTAAATCATGAAATACCTTATATATGAAATAGTTTAACACATGAATTGGCTAGGCACCTGACAAAAAACCAAAGTATACCTAGTCGCCTTGATGACCATGCCTTAGAGAATGACCAGAACACCACTTTTCATTATTAATTAGTCTGCACTTCGATAAAGGCTCAAGAAATCTCAGTTGTTATGTTATGACATCCATCCAAATATGCTGACTTATCGCCAAATGAATGCACTCTTAACAGTTTTACCCTCCTCTTCTTCAGTCATGTACAAGGTCCAGTTTTCCATGGCTGACATTTCTCTCATGTTGTTTTCTTACTTCAGCATTTCTCCCCATTGAAATAGAATGTGAAAGATTTATGATGGATCCCATCACACACACACAGCACTATGATCGAACATCACTGCTATTATATTAATTTGATTCTACATGAAATTTCAATAACGGCCTTATTTGCAGATTCCTTAAGATGCGGTTATCTTCCATATTGCAATGAACATTATATCTTTTATGCTATGATAGATTTGACTGATGAGTAAAAACCTAAGTTTGCAGATTTCTTAAGGTGTGGTTATCATTTAATATTTTTTTTTGGTTACAGACTTGAGAATACACTAAACTATGGCCTTGAACGAGTATGGGCTCTTGGTTATATGAAAGCATCGAGAAGGTAATGGGTTTAAGAAAACAGTGTAGCAGTGTCAAAGGATATGTAATAAATCAACTTTCAAGTGTAATAGTAGTGGGACATTTCTTGCATCATCTGTGATTTGGTAGAACCATATTTTTTTAATAATAATTACCATCATCCTATCAGCACTGGGCCACTGGCCAATATCTGCTAGTGGTGCATAGGAATGTTATCTACGCTGCAGATGCAATAATTCCCACTATTATTTATGACAGCTTAACTGCTAAGCTTGTTTGTTAGACATTTGGCCTCAATCAACAGCTATACATGCTGTTCTTTTAGGAAATGATTTTCAAATTTTTGGGTTGTGGAGCGTTCAAATTTAAGTTAATGCTTTCTGGCAGGATTGTAATTGGATACGATGAAGGGACCATCATGATAAAGATTGGTCGTGAAGTACCAGTTGTAAGCATGGATAGTAGTGGAAAGATAATATGGGCAAAACATAACGAAATCCAAACGGTCAATATCAGAAGTGTCGGAGCAGACTCTGAGGTTAGTTGTCTTATTTGGCTACGTCGGATCATTCAGAGTTAATCTGGAAACAGAATAAATCCCGTCTCTAATCTGTATCTTAGGTTGCTGACGGGGAGAGATTACCTTTGGCAGTTAAGGAGTTGGGCAGCTGCGACCTCTATCCTCAAGTATGCTGTCTAAATGGGATCTGACATCTATTTTACGTTGAACTCCTTTTTTTTTTTCATGCTCTGTTCTTAAAAATATTCCCTGGTTTGTAGCTTATTGATATTTGTTTTCTCTCTGTTGATGTACAGGGTACATTACATAAAAATCCCAATGGTAAGAATTTGACAGCTGTTCTGAAAAAATTAACATACAAACACAAACTTAACCTTCTCAAGGTCTTAGTTAAAATTAGGAGTGATATAGGAAGAACCAGTGAGGTCCAGTGTAGAAACAAGAAAAGGTTCCAAAACTGCAAGATAAGGGTTCATAAGGGGCTACGAGTGATTTAGATCCCAAGAGAAGGAATTAGGCCCAGTTAAAGCCCTGCAATAAAGCGGCACACCCTTCTTGCTTATCTGACGAAGGCATTGTTGTCTCCAGCAGGCTGCATGCAGATGCAGGCACCCTGATGAGTGCAGTGCGAACGACTAATATAGAGGTTGAGAGTGGTACTAGGGTAGCAGGATGTTACACACCATGCAGTACGGTATGGTGCATAGCCCCAACAACAACAGGTATAAGTCTGTAAATGGGTAGGGTATTACCCGTTTACCCACTACCCTACCCTGTAGGATAGGGGTAAAGGTAAGTATACCTTTTACCCACCACCCATTTACCCTTTACCCGCTTTACCTCATCTAAAGAGGGTAGGATAAAGGGAGAAGCTTTACCCATTTGCCCATTAGTATAAGGTTATTTATTAATTTCATATATAATACAACTATCAATGGCTACAAAAAAACCGACAAGCCTCACTATTAGTCTCTTGATTTGTACTATAAAATTTGATTCAAAAAACTTTATTGAATAATTGGTAACATGTCACACTTTTATAGTCATCTATTAGAGAAAAAAATAACCCCCTAATAGAAAATAATATATCAAAAAGGTTAGACCTTATTTGTATGTATAGATGTTGGGATGGATATTAGTATTTTCAGTGTGTATCATTATTAATGTAATCTAGAATTATTTTTAGGAGTATATTGTGTTTGATGTAAGGAATATAATATGAAATTATTGTCGAAAACATTGCGTATCTATCTTCATGTTGCTTTACCCATTTCACCCGTTACCCTACCCATTACCTTGCAGGTAAACGACGCAGGTGAGGGTAGGGTAAAGGTTGTCAAGGAAGGGGTAATCATGGTATTATAGGGATGTGCCTTCCATTCCCTATACCTTCCATTACAGTTGTTAATTTTGTGACAACAACATATTATATTCATTATCATGCAATCATATAGAAGCCGTGATGGTATGCATCCATTCATCTGACATGGTGAAATTGTGCAACAGGCAATAGCAAAAAAAATTGTATATACATGTGACAGGATGATGCACTGTCATATAGGAGGTTACAATATGAGATTGCGGAACAAAAAAAATCATGCAAATTCAAAACATAGTAAGAACATGATGTATTACTAATATAATATCATGAAAAATTAAAGCATCACAGGAACAAGATGCAACATCAAAAAAATTCATGCAACTATCGCTCTTATTATATTGCAAACTCTAAAAATGACAAGATGACAATACATAGTTCTTATACAGATGTATAGTATACAAACAACAATAATTATATAGAGATACTAATTATCAAACTGATTATTACACCAATTAGAATACATAGTTTTCATTTTTTAAAATTCAGCCGGTGATTGCGCAAGTTTCAAAAATACTTGCTGTGAAGTGTCCTGAAGCGGCCGCTTAAGCTAACCCAGAAAAGCGGTCTGAAGCAGGAAAAAGTGGACAAAAGCGGCCACTTCACTACAAAACACTTCAAAGCCCGCTTCAGCGAAAATTACAACGGGTATATGCTTGGGCGCTTAAGCGTCCGCTTAAGCAGGCACTTCACCCGCTTTTTCATTCACAGTTGATCCAAGGATAACAAATAGTTCAATACTAACAATCACACAGGTGTATATTTGAATTTCCAACTTTCATTTTCAAAATTGTATATTTTTCACGACAAATAAGTGTTACAAACACACCAACTTGGTTTTCTACTTTAAAAATTGAATGATTCTCACACAATTTTCATTTGACCTAATACGAAACGTGACTTTACAAAACTCAGAACCTTACCACCAAATAAGGTTGGAAATAGATATACAAGACATTATTCACAAACCGCAACCGCCCAAGTGGCTAATTATTGCCTTCCATTCTCTACTTCACGCCACCTTCAAAATTGGGGAATAGTCCCGCGAACGTGTAGATTGGTTGGAGTTCAATCCGCAAACTTGAATTGAGTGGGATGCAACTGATCAAATATAAGAAGATAGGATCTGAGCACCTTGGGGAACCTAAAACAAAATACATAGGAAAAAAATGGATGGATGAAAACAAAATACATCAAAGGGGAACACTGCCATTGGTTTTGATCAAAGATCTAGTTTTGCATGTTGACTGGGGGGGGCATACTTGCTGAACTTTTTTTTATTGAGGAAACAAAAATGAGCAGAGAGGAGTTTAAAAGTATGACTAATTGGAATGTTGCATTGTAAGCGACAAATATAGATAAAATCTGGGAAGCACAGACACATGCTTGGACACGGACACGGGACACGAGAGATTTTGAAAATATAGGACACAGACACGAGATTTTTTTTTAAATTTTTTGAATCATTATTTTTTCTTGATATACTTATTAATAGAACTAAAGTATTTTATACAAGAACTTAACAAAACACATTTCTTAATTCAAATTTGTAAAATTCTAAAAAGATAAGTTCTAGGTAACACAATAAATTTGCAATACAAGAAAGTGGAACTTCAATACTCTATTACGCAAACTCTCAAAATGTATAGAGTTATATCAACATATAGTCATGAGTACCATTACTACCACACGCCTTCATGTGGCTACATGTCATATCTTTACATGACCCTAGTGAAATGTGGCATACACAAAAACTCAAAAATGTACAAGTCATGCTATGACTATCTTTACATTACTACTCATCTCCATTTCCCACAATGATGTCATATTGTTATCTTTACAAAAAGTTACAATTCATCCACAAAAAAAGAAGCTAGCAAGTGATCTCCATCCCAATTCAATTTTCTCTAGCTCCTTGAATTCCATCATTGTCATCATCAAGAAAGACAATAGACTCCAAGTCTGGCTCATCTAATGATAACTCTGCCATCTCCAAAAGCCCTTCGCCATCAAGTGAACTGAATGCATCTCCACAAACATCCCACAATTTGTTGACTCCTTCAGTATAACTAGACTTTTGTCTAGATAAGAGTCGAAGATTAGTGTGCACATAAACCAAACCTTCACCATGTTGAGGATGTATCTTGTTTCTCCTCATAGAATTGTTAAATGAATAAGTGCTCCAATTTCTTTCGCAACATGAGGAAGGGCAAGGTTGGCCTAGCAATTTTAAGGCCAATTTTTTGAGATGTGGAGCATTACTCCCATGAACTAACCACCAAATGTGTGGTTCCATCAAGGATCTATCAGCAATAGAATCATGATTTCTGAATTCTTCTAGGAAAGATGAGAACTTTGCATACTCAATCATCACAATACGACGTTCCTCAGCATTAGGGAAGTATCTCTTAAGACATGTGTTTCTTTCATTTGTAATTTCAATGTCATTATGAGGAGCGACTCTACTAGAATCCTCATCAAGCCATTGAGAGCTATAATACCTAAAAGAAATGAGTAAAGATAGTTAAGTTATTAACTCTTAAAAATACCATGATATATCTAGGTGGAAGGAGTAAATTGTTGAATAACTTTTTACCTTGGATTCAATGAATGTGCTAAACAATGCTGAGGAGTATTGCTTTTATTCCACCGATCTACTAAATTGTGTGCACCACCGTATAGAAGCTTGACTCATCATCCTTCTTCTTTTCATGGTTGTATATGATTGCCTTCACTTTCTCTATCATAGAATCCCACATATCATACACTAAGTGCAAGCAAGGTTTGTCAGTGTCGGCAGCCCTCAACATCTCATAGATAGGTTTTGTGAAAGCAATTATGTACTCCACTTTATCCCACCAAATATCATCAATAATTTTTTCTTTGATAAATTGGGCTTTTTGTACATCATCATCTCTATACAAAGCCCACTTTTCACTGACAACCATATTTGCAAGGCCAACTTTGATATTCCTCATCCTTCCAAGCATAATAACAACAGAAGCAAATCGAGTTTCTGCAATAGATAGCATCTTCAACTTCACAAACTCATTGAATATGGCAAGCCGCATAGAATGATTTGCAATAAAATTGCGAATGGAATGAGCATCAGCTGCCACTTCAGATATCCACTTACACTCATCATAAGCTATTTCATTTGCTTCTGTGGTTTTTGCAGCACAAATATTCTTGAGAGCTAGATTGAGTGTATGCACCACACAAGGTGTCCAAAAGATATATGGATATACAGCCTCAACTAGCATGCCAGCTGCTCTACACACCGGGGCATTATCAGTAATAACTTGAACTACATTCTTGTCCCCAACCTCAGCAATGCATTGTTTAATCAAGTTTGCAATAAAGAACCTATCCTTGCACTCCCCCTCACAATTCACAGCTTTTAAGAACATTGGACCATTCTCAAAACAACCATAAAATTTATTAATGGCCGTCTTTGTGCATTGGTCCATCCATCACTCACGAGACTCAACCCTTGTTCCTTCCATTTTATTTTGGTAGGTTCCAAGAGCCTCTCAATGTTTGCCTTTTCCTTTTGCAGCAAGGTTGTTCTAAGCATATTATAACCAGGAGGGATGTAGCCTGAGGTTGGATTATTAGCTGCAAAAGTGAACGAGCTTGCATAGTAAGGATTTCTAGCAAGATGGAAAGGCAAACCAGCAGAGTAAAACATCCTAGCAATTTCAGAATGCAATTGCTCCCTCTTTTCAAGGTCAAAAGATTCCTCTATCCTTGACTTCCCGGTGGCTTTCCTTTTATTTGCGAGGTTGGATGAAGATGGAGGTAGAGGGACTTCTTTGGGCATTGAATTTTTCACCCGTTGTGCAGCTGCATTTACTACATCCTGCATTTCACTAAGATGTACAGCTGAAACTTTAGGGCAGACTTTAATACCATAATGGTATTCTAAGAAGATGGGCTTTCACCCTAGAATATGACCCATTGAAGATTTGGTTGCAATAGTTGCATTGGAACTGATAATTCCCCCCTGTTGTTGCCTTGTCTAATTTTGTAACATATTTCCACAATGGTGCGCTATCATCGATGGATAATTCTTCCCTAGACACACTCATTTTCCTAATATAAACAATAAACATACAGATTTTTAAATAAAACATTCGATATGCATTGGTACTAAATAGAAGAAAATGCAATTAGAAATAACTCAATAAGAGATAACTCAAAGGAGGAGTAGAAGACTTACTGAGATTTTTCTAGATGATAGACACCAACACTGCGATTAGGTGTCTAGACAAGTGTGACAATCACAAGACTCCGAAGTCAGAGAGGAGAAGTCGAAGATACGTGCTGTACAGGAACAAAATAAATCAAACTGGTAATTATTTGGAGAGTTCATCATAGATTCACAATCATTTAATCGAAGTAAAAGAAAAAAAGATGAGAAGAAAGCAACAACCACCAGCACCAAAGCAAAGAGAAGAAAAACTTTTGCTAAAACAGGGAGTTCTCTAAAAGGACCAAAACGTGATGTCCAGGGAACAAAAATAATAACGATTCACGTGATTCATTGTTTAGTTGAAGTCAGAGAAAGAAAGAAGAAGAAAGAGATATAGACTGCAGTACTAAAGCAAACAGAAAAGAAGGTTGGACGTAGGCCAAAGAAGAAGAAAAAAATGTACAGGAAGTTGTCCGAAAATGAAGAAGAATGCATTATTTAATTGATATAAAAAAGAAAGAAGAAGAAGAAAAGGGTACAAGAAGCAACACTAAAGCAATGAAGAAGAAGACATGAAAAAGAAGAAGAAAAGAGTAGGATGTTGCCAACAAAAAAGAAGAGACCTACTGTCGGGCTCCAAAACGTGTACAGGGGAAAAACGAAATAAAATGCTTTGGAGTATCATCCTTTAAGAAGTCAAAGAAAGAAAAAGAATAAGAAAGGGATATAAGCCGCGATACTTAGACTAGCAGTAATCAAGGAGGACAAAAAAATTAGACAATGGCCAAAGAATGGAGAAAAATTGAAGAAATCAATCGGATGATGGCCAGAAAAAAGTGGAACAACAGGGTGCGTAATCGAAGTAATTGAAACTAAGAATAGGAGTGCATCGTTAAGTTGAAGAGAAAGAAAAAAAGAAGCAGAAGAGGAGATGAAGACGTATGCTTAAAAAATATGGACTGATATGTTGTTGACTTGCACCTTGCTGTGCGACTGCCGACCTGTTGGTCCTTGCTGTTCCCACAACGCCGCTGCTGCAAGCTTCTCTAAGGCGCAGCTGCTGCAAGGTTCTCCAAGCGCCGCTGCTCCAAGCCTTCAAGGCGTCGCTGCTCCCAAGATGCCACTGCTCTAAGGCACACGTTGGAGAGGTGGGCTGCTGCCACTTCCGCAGCTTTCAACTCCCAAGAAGGGACGTGCGCGGCTGGCGGCCTAGAAGGGAGATGGCCGGAGCACAATGCGGAGAAACTACCTTCGCATGTCACACCCGAGAGGGGGATCAGGCTCCGAGCCCTAATCGGCGACGCACGCGAGTCGGAAGGGAGAAAGAGTGGAAAGAAAGAAAGGGGTCTCGGGAGATGTCAGTCGGGGTCTGCAGGAGTCTTGGTCACGCACAAAGTGACTAAGCGTCATGCTGGGCCGATTTACTGGGCTTTTTCCAGTGAACCGCGTCCAAGACGTGTCCAGGGCCATAAAAACCGTGTCCAGGCAGTAAAAAATAACCCAAACGGGCCAGACACAGCCGGAACGTGTCCAATACGTTTTGAGCCGTGTCCAGGCCGTGTCCGTGTCCAAAAAGCGTCCAACACGGCCACGGGAACCCCACAGAAGTGTCCGTGCTTCCCAGGATAAAATTGATGCCAATACAGCAACAAGTGTGAAGAAAAAAAAGAAGAAGATAAGAAACGCCAGGATTCATTGAAAGCAATTATTTGGCAGCCACCTTCGGTGTTGTTGGTGATGCACCGGCCGCTGCTAGGGGGCAACGGTGGCGGGCTGGTATGTGTTTGCTGGTAAATATTTTCAGTAATCCGTGAGGATGAGCGGATGTGTTGGGGAGGTGGGTACATCAGTGGGGATTACATGCATTATTCAGCCGTCAAAGTGGAGTGGGAGGCTATTGTGGTTTGGTGGAAGCCTCCAAGGCGCCGTTGTGCTTGAATGTCGGTGACTACCGCCCGATTGTTGGAGGCGGCAGATCATACTATTAAAAAAAGTTTCGGCACAACAATAGGATGCAACTAGTCAGCTGAAAATGAGGAATGTGTGAATGGGCTGGAGATCTGGTGACAGAGATGCTGGTGGCTGCCGACTGGAAGTTTGAACTGCTGCTGCTTGGGCTGTCGGTGTCGGGTACAATGAAGGAGAGAAAGATGACCAACGATAAAAAAATTAGTAGCTACAAGAGACCGGGGAGGAGAGAAGTAGTTGCTTCCTTGCCCATGGTTCCCTACTTGATTTGAGGAAGGAGTAGTGACTATAGGGCTTGGCATTGTACTGTAAGCAATGTTTTAAAAAGCGGTATGCGTGCGGAGAGGTTATCTTATAGAGTGTATGTGGTGTGCAAGAGTATATTGGGAAGTATATGCAGTTTTGGATTTGTTTAATAATTTAGTTATTATATATAAATTAATCACACAATTGCATATTTAATTGTACAATTCAATATTTGGACCCTAAAGTTGATATGGATTCAAATATAAAATTTTAATGCAAAGTAAAACACCATTTAGAACACTTTGAAGAATTAAGCATAAACTCTAATAAAGCACACACAAAATGACTTAAAACAAGTACGCAACAATGAAGACTAACCAAATCGTACAAAAAGATGCCCACATGTCCTAGAGGTTCAAAACAACAAACATTAAATAAGCGTGCAACTTGTATACAAAACAAACAACAAATTAGTACATCAATAGATTTTTTTAATAAAAATATAATCTAGTTTGGGCCGAGATAACAAATGTCCATCTAGAAATCGCCGATTAATTGGCCTTATAAGCGGCTAAGTATATGTGGTCTGGTTATGCGACATGTGCAACCGTTTTTTAAAGCACTGATCGTAGGGTCGCACTATGCAATTCAATGTAACATCATCTAGGATCATATGTTGGAGCATCACAATCAAGGTTGAATCATATCTTGTTTAAAAACAAAGACACATGGGTAGGGCTGATGATGATTGTACTTATTCTATACCCTCTCTTCTTTCTTCTTTCGTCCCTCTTTCACTTGAAGGTGACAACAAAAGAAGCAAAACTTGCCTGCAACTGAAAGCGAGAGGGAGTGGGATGGTCGCCCACCAAACGACAGCCCAACCTGCTAAAGGTTACAATCTAGGTTTTAAACCATGTAGCACATTGAAGCAATTTTTACATCCGGAGGTTTGATGTAAGCCTTAAAATTATTGAGGCTTGTTCTACATGCACACATATGCATATAGATCACATTACATATACTTCAGTAGATATAATAATTAAAGAAATATACACACAAACACTTATATGATAGATAATTATGAAAAAAATATATACACAATATACTTCTTCATAACATAATTTAGAGTTGAAGATGTTGAATGATAAAGGGCATTGCCATTTTTTTTAGTTGGACAAAGAGAGTTGAGAAAAATGTACTTTTGGACGAGTAGGAACAAGCAAGAAAATAAAAATATATTTTAAATGCAACATCATAAAACTTTAAATCAAGAGTGGATATTGATGAATCTAAATCAATATTAACTTTACGTTTTAAGGCTTTTAATTTTTTTATGTATGTATTTTTTTAATGGGATGGTGGCGACTAATTGAAATAATTCCAACAACATTCTACAACTCTAAAACAATCTAAATGAGCCACAGGGTCAAAGTGATCACGTAGTTATAGGCTTAGTGTAAAAAATTGCGGTTCAGCCCATAAATACGGCACTTTGGGATCCTACATCAATCAAAGTGGCTCAAAACCTCCGCACATTTCAGTTTCCATCCTGGTCTGATGCAACAACTCACCCTAGACTCCCAACCTGAAGCGACCACATCGGCTGATCTTCTGACCCGATGCGGCCCCATGCGAGAATTGACCGCCTTCATTCATTCCTGTCTAATCCAGCCGGTCAATCAACGGGTGATCTCTCACTTTAGCAGAATCTATTTTTTTTTAATTATAAAAAGAAAATTGAGCCTATCATCCCAAGGCTGTTCAAATAAAATCGATATGTAAACCGTCCAGCAGAAAACGAAATGGTCGCTTCAACCACCTTACAAGGCGGACAAAGCGGCCCATCTAAGGCTCATTCCAAGCCCCACGGCTGTTCCACTTGCATTGTTTGATCCCATTAATTGATGCACGTTTTCTATGGTACCTGCCTATTATGTCCATAACTTCAAAAAGTTTTAATTTACCCGAAGTTGAACATAGCATTTCCTCATCATTTAGAACTGATGCATGCATCATCACATATAATAACTTTAATTTATAAATGATTCCAAATGAATCACATAATCATGCAACTAAAGCTAATAAAGCTTGATTAAAGCAAATCTATGTTCAGGACTTACAATATCTTTATGAGCAACCATTAGAACAAATGAAAGTTACAGAGTGTAGCACGGTAAAGAAAGAGAAAGCTACCTTAGCCTAAGCACTGTAGATAGGAAGGCAAAAAATTGCAGCAATACTGGGAGAAGCACGATATGGAGAAGCATTGTGATTGAAAAGCATATAAAGCTCCTTGTTAAAATAGCAAGCATTTATCCATGCATATAAGGGAACTGTACGGAGAAGAAAAAAACATGTTGTGCCCTTTCTCGTCTTATGTTTTCATATAAAAATTAGGTTTTTTGTTCCTCTGTTTTTGTTGACTACAAGAGGAGGCAGAGAGAGAGAGGAGGCTGCTTAGACGAGCATGCAAAGTGATTATTTTGCTCCTTGTTGCAGCAAGACCCGACAACCGACAGCTGTGTGCCTGTTGCGGCCTTGGTAGTGGCCTTGAGGTTCCCGTGCCGTTGCGGCTAGGCGGCTGCAGCAGGGCCTCCTGCAGGTGCTGTTGCATGTTACATGGGGCTTTAATGGGCACAAAGAGGAGGAAAGAAGGGAGAAGGGAAGAGGAAAAAGGAAGGGAAAGGAGAGCGGCGCTAAGGGATGAGGGGTTGGGTGGTGGATAGATTCTCATTAGTGTAACCAAAAATTTACAGGAGACTCCTATATATAGGAGTACAGAGAGTAGATAAGCGAATACTTTAGTGGTATATGGATCCACTCAAGTATGGTACAAATTAGAAGAGAAAGTATAAGTGGTCCTAAGCCTAATACAAAATAAGTTAAATAACCAATGTTAACATTCGGGAAAAAGGAGTTATTAATTTGGATTATCACATGTGACTAGAAAAAATCTGACGATTATTATGACACTGGTTATTAAGTCAGATAATGTTAATGAGGTATAAGTGCTAAATCAACATGGGTTAGAGCCAGTAAGAAAAAATCTGGATGATTACATCTTAATAAAAACAACCCAAGAAAGAGCTGGAAAGATGGATCTATTTAGCTGAACTAAAACGTGATTGGGATGAGGCTTAGATTTTGATGATGACGGTGATGATGAAAAGAGAAGGAAAACCTCTCTCTTCCCTCTTGTCTCCTTCTTCCTTTGTCCACAACTAAAGTGCTAAATCAACATGGATTAGAGCCACTAAGAAAAAATCTGGACGATTACATCTTAATAAAAACAAAACCCAAGAAAGAGCTGGAAAGAAGGATCTATTTAGCTATATTAAACGTGATTGGGATGAGGCTTAGGTTTCGATGATAACAACGATGATGAAAAGAAAAAGAAAACCTCTATTTTCCTTCTTGTCTCCTTCATCCTTTGGCCACAACCACTATTAACAGATCAATTACCACCAAGGCAGCAACTGCAGATGGCCATGCCCCAACTATCCTCATTGGAAACTGAGTTGTGGTTGACGGCAATGGGTAGTGATGCAGGACGATCATAGCCTTCGGCATGGTCATTCAAGTAACATATTAGTTTCCATGTGTTTTAGGTGTTATTTGATATTTTTCGATTTGGTTTTGTAAAGCCTATGGTTTAGTCCCACACTGGCTACATGTCTAGTTAGTTGGTATTAAAGGCCTATATATAGGCTTGGTAAACCTTTTTAGAAGGCATACTTGATGACTAAAATCTTTGATAAAATATACTCCTTGATTAATTATTTTGTAATTAGTTTAAATTTTAATCATGCGCTTCCCTGTTAGGGTGTAGGGATGGGGCATTGGGAAGTGGCTGGTAGCATGGTATAAAAAGGCACGCCTCAAGAGGTGTGCACCTCAACCTAGTTTTGCCACTCGAGTGCCTCAAATTTGCAAGGTGTACCTCATAGATGTGAGGCGGGGAGGCATCTTAGAGACAAAAGCCTTGTTGGCGGAGCAGAGAGGAGGAGAGGAGGTGCAGACTTACCTTGGTTGCTGTAATAGGTTGACGTCGACTTTTGCATCTCTCACTCCCTATGACCGCGGCTATTGTTGCAGTTGCTCCTCCTTGTGGCAGCTATAGTTGCTGCTGCTGCAGCTTGGTGCTCTGTGCAACGGCGGTGGCTGCAACTGCTGCTCCTTGTGACGGTGTGCTGCTGCTGCTGGAGTAGGAGGCGGCGGCCACTAGCAACTGTTGCTTGAGTAGAGGTAGGGAGCGGGTGAGAAGTCAAGTGAGCCCTCAGCAACTGACTATTTTTGATACTAGACTTATTTTTGTGTTTTAAAAAGGTATCTGGGCCGGCTCAGGAGCATGGGCAAAAATATTTCTCGGCTCTAATATTTATAAATTAGTAATATTTGTTATATAGTTGAATCCTTTAGGAAAAATCTATATATAAATGTTCAGTATATGTGTGTATGCGTGCATATATTTATATGCACACACATGTGGCCGCCACAATACTGAATTATGTATATTTGATTCCTCACCTATGTACCTAAAAGTTACTTCTTTGAAGATTGTCATTACTGAAGGGTATCTGCACTCACATAGGGTTTGCACAAAATATCTGTGATTATAATACTCACACCCAGGAATTATGCTCACTTGTTCAGTTGGCAAGCCTGGCATGCTTGTTATTTCAAATCAGACAATTCTAATTATTAAAATACCTGATTTCTCACCTATGTAAATTCCACCTTGGAAGTTGTATACACACTCTCTCATCCTCTTTACTGGATCACTCGTCTCTCTTGTGTGAGGTATCTAAATATTTAGATTGTGCTAACATGCAATGCCTTATATTACTTTTTAATCCATTCTTACAGTATCATATCAAGACACCTCATATTGAATTCAACCAAGTATTTTTGCCTGTCCTGAAATATTTTAGGTTTTCCTACAAAATTCTTGTAACAAGTGCCACTTAAGTTTCTTGCTGATAGAATTTTAATTACAGTGTCTAAAACATAATCCAAATGGACGGTTTGTTGTTGTCTGCGGTGATGGAGAATATATTATCTACACAGCATTGGCATGGAGAAATCGGTCTTTTGGTAGTGCCCTTGAATTCGTATGGTCGCCAGAAGGAGAATATGCAGTTCGAGAAAGCACATCAAGGATAAAACTTTTTAGTAAGAGCTTTCAGGTGCGCTTATCCATAACTCATTATACTATTTTAACGATTGGATATTCATGTCAATTCACCTTTTATACGCTGTTCCTATTATGATATATTCCTTATGTGCCCCATCTTTTATGTACTGTTCACTATTTTTCTCTGCTCTTTGCATGGATCATTATTTGTATACATTGAAATGTTCATGAAGTTTGATGGTAAATAGCCTGAAATAATTAGTAAGACAGAATGCTTTCATATAACCATGATCATTTCATAATTCATTTCTACCATGTGCCTCAGGGTTGGTTTTTATTGGACATTTTTTATTTTGGCCCAATCTATCTTTTTCTTTTGAAAAGAGTGGGTTTATGAAATTTATTGATTGACTAATTACCTCTGAGAATCCTATAGCATCTCAACCAAGGAATGAGGTATCTGATTTCAATGCCGTTTCGATAATACATGGAAACCATTTTTTTTGAAATTTAGACGAAATTTTTGATAAATGCGACCGTGCCCGTTTCGACGTCAAAATGAACAAATTAATTTATGAAATTTTACAGGTGAGATGTCTACACCTAAATGCATCGTTTTATGCAATAAAATTTTATGTGGGGGTGGGTTTGGGGGTTCATTCATATGGGAGGTATGGAAACTTTCTTGTTTCTGGGGATTTCGATGACAAAATTTTGAAATTAAGTTATGTAATTTTGCATTTATGAGCTATATACATGCATGTACCTAATTGCATAGTAACAAAAGTCTCCGAATTTTACGAAAAATCGGCGGTTTTTCACAATTTGAAAGGTTACCGAATTTTCACCATGATTAATACGTCAGTCGCCGATTTTTCACGACTTTTCACGATTTTCCCGCTTTTTTGTGATTTATACAATTTTTCACAATTCTTCGTGACTTTTCACGATTTTTCTCTTTTAAGTCGTCTGCTCTTTTTTTGCCAAACCATGTACAGAGAACTCCCGATATACACTAAACCTTCAACCTCAACTCTCCCGACAGTACTATACTTTAATTCTTTTACTACTTTTGTCACTCAATAAGATTGTATGTCTAGTGACCTTAATAGTTACATTTGTATCTGATATGTATATGTACATACATACATACATACATATATATATATATATGTATATATATATATATATATATGTATATATATGTATATATATAGCCGACTGATTCTCGATTATTTCCGAATAGTTGACTGAACTTTGACCAAAATATATCGACTTTTTCACGTTTTTTTCTGATTTTTTCTGAATTCCGATTTTTTCCGACCAGCCGAAAAGTTGTAGAATCCTGAATTTGTCACTATGCTTAATTGTGCTATAACATCACATATTGGATACGTAGGGCGCCCCCACATATTTTGCTTGGATTGATAGTGCGATGTTGATATTGACTCAATAGCCAACCACTTCATTGGCCCCAAGAACATTAACACAATGTTTCCAAGTAAAACCATTATTTATTGGTGTATTTAGCTTCCTAGGCGCCTCATTGTCTGATAAACCACCACCAGGATACATGTCATCCATATTGAAGAGAATAAAAAACAGCATGAAGCATGCATTGTACTAATATTTAATAGTTTGAGTAACAAATATTAGGGAATAAAATGCAATTATGATATACTATAGATATATGCTATGTATGAGTACTAAATGGTGAAATAACCCCCAATCCCCCTTTACTCTCTTAAAAAAGCAACAATAACACCAAGGATTGCAATTATCGAATTTTTCATCGAAATTTCATTTGAATTTTTTGAGTTTGTGCAAAAAAAATTGAAATTGGCAAAATTCATCGAAATTGTCGAAATTTTTATCGAAATTTTGATAAATGCAATCTTGTTGGCAGTTTCTATCGAAATCGATATAGTCGCATGTTTCGATAGCAGATGCCACCGAAATCAAAATATTTTGGCGAAATTTTGCCAATTTCGCCGAAACCTCATTCCTTTGTCCCAACGATAGCTATTCAAACTGCTTCAAGTTTTAAATTAAATACCACACTTTGATCTTTTTTTAATCATTAATGAAATATGAACATGTACTATTACGTTGTAGAAACCTTAACATGCTAATTATGTAACATTTTAGGCTTTCAGCCAAACGACGTTAGCCAATTGTAATTTTCAATAATACCAACTGATGTGACAAACACAATGTGCAAGAGGGGAATTAGGCACACATTTATAAAAACAAATTCTTCAAAACAATTTTACTGCCCGGACGAGCCTGACTAATTACAACTTAGGATTATTGTATCTATTTACCAACTCTAAAGAGAAAGGGAATTGTTTATTAAGTGAGTAAAACAGGTTACACGGTAGTCTCTAATATAGGTACTGAGGGTAGAGACATTAGTACAAGTGAGCAATATGGGACTAATATTACAAGCATAACAAAGTAGCACAAGTAAATAACAGAGTATATCTATACTCCCCCTCAAGCTGGAGCCATGGTTCAAAATTTCGGTCGAAATCTCGAAATTTCGCTCGAAATTTCAGTTTCGACGGGAATCAGACATAGAAATGCAACGGTCCAGAATAATTAAGTAAAATTTCGAAATTTCGATAGAAATTTTGCAAAGGGGGGCGGAATTTCGACAAAATACAACAATTTCGTTGAAAAAGGCCAGTTTGGGCATGCATTTCGCGAAACACAACCGAAATTGGTTTACAATTTCGAAAATCAACGGTCCAAAGCCTGTTGTACTTGGAGGGTTATTTCTTTGGTTTTTTTTTTCATTCTCTTGCTCTTAAAGGCTTTGTTCTTCGATCTAAGGTAAGTTTACTTTCCCCTTCCCATCTACATCTATATCTTCCACTTTTACCCCAGTTTAATCAAAAGATTACTACCGAACTGCAAGTTACAAGTGATAGTCTACAACTTATACTTGATGATTTATGAAATTATGCTATAAATTACATATAACTACAATTGTTTTGCAAATCTAACTTAAATATATATATATATCCTATTCGTCATAACAATGGATAAAATAGTTTTCAAATGAGTTTTTTTTGAAGTTTTGTAACGTTATATTCATATATATTATGTAACACTTAACAAATGTTCAATTTATAAATAAATATTTTATATTAAAGATGAATTTTGTAACAATAATTTACAACTATGTAATACTTTGAATATTAATTATCTATAATTTAGACTTTTAAAATGAAAATAAACTAAAACAATTTAGAATTGTTGTGTATAATGTTTTGTTACATACATCAAATTTCAACTACTATTGGGAATAATATATAGTTAAATGTATTCAATTGATATATTCAATACATTAGACTATTAGTATCAGCAAATTTTAGTAATTTGTTCCAATTTTATGAATAATTTTAAGC
Organism: Alisma plantago-aquatica; assembly: GCA_963693085.1. Taxonomy (NCBI): domain Eukaryota; kingdom Viridiplantae; phylum Streptophyta; class Magnoliopsida; order Alismatales; family Alismataceae; genus Alisma; species Alisma plantago-aquatica. The sequence goes on along the minus strand of OY856414.1, from coordinate 794,760,215 downwards.
CTAGATTAAGAATGCTTTTAGTATTTTTACTCTTTGATGATCCATAGTGTAAGCTAGAAAGTATCAATTGAAATCGATTATTAACGTGATGACCTATAAACGAATTCCTTCATTATATTAAAAAGTCATCGAAATCTCGTTCAAAACAGTTTTTGATCTTTTCACACATGTAGGACCCCTCACCAAGATCAATATATGATCTTATTGCATAAATAGGTGTATTTATGTATGTACATCATCCTGATAAAATTTCATGACTTAATTCCTTTATTTGGTCGTCGAAATCTTGTGTCGAAATAAGCGTAAAATCTCAAAATTTCCATCGAAATTTCTGTAAATTTCTGTTTCTGAGCCATCGGAAATGGCGTCGAAATCAAAATTTTAAACCATGGCTGGAGCGTAGATGTCAAACAAGCCCAACTTGTCAATCAGAGGTTGAAACCGAGCTTTGGGCAAAATTTTGGTGAAGATGTCCGCAAGCTGCTTGTCAGTGCAAATATATGGAGTGTAGATGCCCAGATAAAACTTTCTCCCGAACAAAGTGGCAATCAACCTCAATATGCTTTGTGCGTTCATGAAATGTGGGGTTGCTCGCAATAAAAATAGAAGCTTTGTTGTCACAGAACATAGGAATAGGGCTGGAATAAGTAATATCAAACTCATGTAGAAGGCCACAGACCCACATAAGCTCACATGCAGTATGAGCCATGGCTCTGTATTCTGCCTCGGCACTGGATCTAGCAACAACAGTCTGCTTTTTGCTTTGCCAGGTGACTAGATTTCCTCCCACAAACGTACAATATCCAGAAGTAGACTTCCGATCAGATCGACTTCCTGCATAGTCAGAATCTGAGAATCCAGATAAATTGCAATGGCCATGCTTTTTATACATAAGACCTTTCCCTGTCGAGCTTTTGAGATATCGTAAGATGTGACAAATAGCATCCCAGTGGCACTGCCGGGGTTTATCAAGATACCGGCTTATGAATCCTACAATAGCTGCCAGGTCAGCCCTAATGACCGTTAGGTAGATAAGCTTGCCTACCAGTCTCCGAAACTGGTGGCGATCATTATAAGGAGGAGAGTTGTCATCGTCCCAATCCATATTAGGGTCCAGAGGAGTGTTGGCTGGCTTGCAGCCTAGCATGCCTGTCTCCTGCAACAGATCAAGAACATATTTTCTCTGTGAAAGACAGAGTCCTGCAGATGATCTGGCAACCTCAATGCCTAAAAAGTATTGCAGTTTGCCAAGGTCCTTGGTGATAAAGTGTTGTGCTAAATAATTTTTGGTTGCCTGTATACCCGCATTATCACTGCCAGATAAGACAATATCATCAACATATACAATAAGGATAACAAGTCCTGCTGCTGACTTACGAATAAATACAGAATGATCAAATTGTGATCGCCGAAAGCCAAAGGAAATTAAGATCTGACTGAGTTTATCAAACCACGCACGCGGGCTCTATTTAAAACCATCGATGGCCTTTCTGAGTTTACAGATTTTGAAGGTAGACTCCCCCTGAGCAACAAATCCCGGAGGTTGCTCCATGTAAACTTCCTCCTGTAGATCTCCATATAGAAAGGCATTTTTGACATCGAGTTGAAACAGAGGCTAGTCTTTATTCACAGCAATAGATATCCATATGCGAACAGAATTTAAGCGTGCAACTGGAGAAAAGGTCTCAAAGTAGTCAACACCATATGTCTGTGTGTAACCTTTTGCAACTAATCTAGCTTTCAGGCGTTCAATAGTGCCATCCAGTTGATATTTAATAGTAAATATCCAACGACAACCCACGGTAGGGCACGATCGACTAGATCCCATGTCTGACGATTGCAGAGCGCATGCATTTCTTGCTCCATAGCATGTTTCCAGGCAGGAATACGAAGGGCCTCCTCTGCTGATTTAGGGATAGTCACAGCAGACAAAACAGAAGTGAAGCATGCAAAACTGGCACATAGATGGTCAGAGGAACAAAAATTACTGATAGGATGTTGAGTACATGAACAGACACCTTTCCGTAAACTGATAGGAAGGTCCAGATCAGAAAATACCTCAGTGGGTGGTGGATCAACTGCAGACGAAGGAGTTGGTTCGACTGGGGCCTCAGAAGTAGTCTTTGACCTACGCTTGTATACTTGCAATGGGCGTTCCGTGGGCATATCAGGAGAAGGTAAATCCTCAACAATATCCGGTAAGGGTGTGGTGGCCATAACATCAGTAGACAGTTTTGCTCCATCAGTAGAGTAGTAAGGCATATGCTCAAAGAAAGTCACATCTGCACTCACAAACCACTATTTTTGAACAAGATCAAAGCAGCGATAACCTTTTTGTGTACGGGAATACCCTAGGAAAACATACTTGGTCGAGCGAGAAACAAGTTTTGTGAGGCCAGGGCGAAGGTTTTTCACAAAGCAAGTACTCCCAAAAATGTGAGGAGGAAGAGAGAATAAATGTTTATCAGGAAACAAAATGGCGTAAGGAACCTGATTTTGCAAAACAGAGGAAGGCATGCGATTTATAAGATAGCACGCCGTAGAGACAGCTTTAGGCCAGAAATGATGGGGTACTTTGTAGTGTATGAGAAGAGTGCGAGTAACCTCTAGTAAGTGGCGGTTTTTTCTCTCAACGACGCCATTTTGCTGAGGAGTGTAAGGACAAGTAGACTGATGTATGGTCCCACAAGTGGCACAGAAAGAGGTAACAAATTTTTGCATAAACTCAAGTGCATTATCAGTACTAAAGATTTTAATAGGCCTGTTAAACTGGGTGTGAATTTCAGCAAAGAAAGTACGAATAGTTTCCAGCACAGTATCCCGACCCTTAAGCAAAAACAACCATGTGGTGCGAGAGTAATCATCAATGAAAGTCATAAAATATTTCACACCCGAGTGACTCGAAGTTTTACCATCTTACTTACAGATAAAAGATTAACAGGAAACTGTGGGATGTATAAAACAGAGTTTAGGTGTAGCTTTGGTGAAAGTGGGACTGTGCTAGTGCCATGAACTGTAGTTTTGGAGCCATTTGCAACAGTAACATAAGAGATAGTAGCAGATTTATTGAGAGCAGAAAATAGGTGGATGTCACCGGCCATATGAGTAGATGCACCCGAATCAATACACCATTTATTGTTACTAGTAGTCGGAGATGCAAGCATAGCAGAGGATCCCACTGCAGAGGAGGGGGGGGTAGCTGGGTGATACGCTCCTGGAACAACTTCTCAAATTCAGAACGAAGCCAGTCTGTGTTTGCCGGAGCAGCAGGTGTGTCAGAGGTAGTGTCAGCAGTAGAATCTGTAGAAGCCTGGTTAGCCCAAGCTGGCTTGCCATGCTTAATCCAGCAGCGATCTTCAATATGGTTGTCCCGACCACACCAGTTGCAGTAGCGAGGGCCGGGAGGTGGACCACGTCCAGGAGTAGATGAGCCACGACCACCTGGGGGAGGAGGTCGACCTCCACATCCACGGCCGTGACCACGGCCACGGCCAGAATCAGCAGGGCGAGCAATGAGAGCCGGATGCTCAATAGCAGGAGCAGGAGTCATGGATGGTAGTCGTTGGACTCTTTTGAGGACATCTCTGAGGGTAGGCAACGGATCACTAGATAGAATTTGGTCGACCACGCCAGAGAAGGATGCAGGAAGGGCAACCAAAAACTGAACTAGTTGAAGTTTGTTGCGTTGTTTCTGGGCTACTTTGATATCGGCCGTCAATGGGTGGTAGAGTTCGAACTCATTCCACAGAGCTGAGCACTAATTGTAGAAGTCCTCGATAGAAGTGTCAGGGGAGAACTCCTTGGCCAAGTTCTTGAAAATTTCAAAAACTCGCTTGGGATTCTCCTGATGAGAGTAGACATGGGAGAGTTGATCCCACATGGCCTTAACATCATGAAGGCAGAGCAGAAATTGGCTAATCCTTGGTTTAGTGCTGTTGAGGAGCCACGACATAGCTCCAGAGTCGTCCTTGGACCATTGTGCATAGTTTTGTTTGGTTTTGTCATCAACATCAACAGTAGGAACGCCAGGAGGCTCAACTGTAAGATGGTGATATCGGCCTTGGGCTTTGACATACAGAATGAAGGACGCCGACCATAGATGATAGTTGGAGCCACCGTCAAGTTTCACCGTGGTAACACACAGAGAGCGGGGAGGCTCAGATAAAGCCATAGCAGAGGCAGTAGTCGGCGCAGCAGCAAAATAGATCAAAGACCCACGACGGGGCAGATAGCAGTAGCAGGGATCTGACAAGTCAGATCAGAGAACCCGTATAGGGCAGAGTATGCATATAGAGAAACCTACGCCGTCATGAAGAATACTAATGTTCCTTCATGAGGCATAGGCAGAGAAGACGGTGAGGTGAGAGACTCTCAACGTAGATAGCCAATGGCTGTCCGGACGTGTAGTTGTTGTGAACCGGACGTAGAGAGGGAGAAGAGACGGATAGCAGTAGCAGCCGTAGAAGAAAAAGGAAAGAGGGGCTGAAGGATGGTTGTGGTGGAGGAAAAGGGAGGGAGAGGTGCCTGCGGCGGCTGGAAGGGAAGGAGGGGGGTGCTGTGGTGGCGGCGACGGGAAGGGGGCAGGGGCAGGTTGACGACGGCGGGGAGGGGGGGTGTGAAGAGGGCAGGGAGGGCAGAGGCGGGGGGGGGGGGGTTGACGTCTTACGTCATTTCGGACGGGTGGGTGGGGACAAATAGGAGCCTGCTCTTGATACCATCTAAAGAGAAAGGGAATTGTTTATTAAGTGAGTAAAACAGGTTACATGGTAGTCTCTAATATAGCTACTGAGAGTAGAGACATAAGTACAAGTGAGCAATATGGGACTAATATTACAAGCATAACAAAGCAGCACAAGTAAATAACACAGTATATCTATACCAACAATATAAATAAAAGTGAAAAATCCCTAAATTGGAAAATTGTAAATAAATTCCAACTCCTATGAGATATACTTGAAAAAGTTTTAACTGTTTTACTTTTACCATCCCGTCTTCTTGGCCTGAATATGGAGTGAATGTGTATCTTGTCATGCATATTATCCTATATCAACATGAGTTCTAACTATCCAATTGAATAAATTACATTTCTTTCAGCAGTTACAATCTATATTACACAGTCACAATTTGATTAAATAATAGGTTAAATTTTGAGGGCATCATTGCCATGGAATGAGGTTTCGTCGAAATCATCGAAATTTCACTCGAAATTTCGATTTCGATGCTATGTGGTACCGAAACCTGCGACTATTTCGATTTCGATGATTTCGATGAGTTTCGCCAAATTTCGACGATTTCGATGAATTTCGCCAAATTTCGATGAATTTCGCCAAATTTCGATGAAAATTTCGATAATTGCAATCCTTGTTGTTATTGTTGATTTTTGAAGAGGAGCAAAGGGGGATTGGGGTCATTTCACCATTTAGTACTCATACATAGTATATTCTTATAGTATATCATAATTGCATTGCATTTCCCTAATATTTGCTATTCAAATTATTAAATACTTATGTGATGCATGCTATTTTAGTTTCTGCAATGTGGACGACATGTATCCTAGTGGTGATTTATTAGACAATGAGGGTGCTAGGAAGCCAACCACACCAACAAATGATGATTTAGCTTGGAAACATTGCACTAGTATTCTTGGGACCAATGAAATGGTTGACTATTGAGTCAATATCAGCAACAAACTATAAACCCAAGTAAAATGTGTGGGATGCCCTACATATCCAATATTTGATATTATAACACGAACAAGTACATGCATGTATATAGCTCATACTTACAAAATTGCATAACTTAATTCCTACATTTTGTCATCGAAATCATTCATCGAAATCCTCAAGAAACATGACAGTTCCCTTACCTCCCACATGAAGGACCCCCTCCCTAACCTACCCCCACATAAAATTTTATTGCATAAAACGATGCATTTAGGTGTAGAGATCACACCTGTAAAATTTCATAAATTAATTCATTCATTTTGGCGTCGAAACGGGCACAATTGCATTTATCGAAATTTCTGTCGAAATTTCCATAAATTTTGATTTCCATGCTGTCGAAACGGTATCGAAATCGGATACCTCGTTCCTTGATCATTGCTTGGCCTCTTAATACATACACTTTTCTCTTATGTAACAAAATATAGAAATACAGTTACTGTTGATTCATGTTATATATAACTTCAAAAAGAAAACATAAGATACCATATTTGTTTATATTAAAACACTATTCATGATCTTGGTCAAAAGACGCGTACCAACATAGTGACAAATATGGAATTCAACATTTTTTAGCTGCCCTTAAAAGATGGGATTCGGAAAAAAGTCACTAAAATTTGGTTGAAGTTTGGTCAACTATTTAGATAAAATAGGACTAAGTCTGCTGTGTATGTCTGTGTGTGTGTATTATATATAAGATCAGTAAGAGACATTTGAATGACTCTTAATGGTGATGACTTTTTCATAATTCAACAATATGGATTTAGATGTAAATCATAGTACATACCTATCTACCATATTTCATTATCATTAGACTTGTATATCACGTATGTATATACATACACACATAGATAACTTATCATAATCCAACAATATGGATTCGAAGTAGGTACTTACTTGCCTACCTACCATAGTTCATTATCGTGGACTTGTATACCATGTATGTATATACATACTAATGGTATGCATATTTTATTGGTTTTGTTATGTTATGTTACTTGTTGTGTTATGGGCTTTAGATTTGTCTTGTCTATTAGCCTTTCTTTTATCCTATATCACTTATCCCTGGTTTATGTTTTACGCTCTTATCCTATAAAAGAGAGAGCACTGTAATTGTTTTGGATACATCAAATAAACACCTTTTCTATTTTATATGGTATCAGAGCAACAATTCGATCCACCCTAACTCCGTTTCCCCTCAACCTTAGCCGTCATCCACCACTAACCCTAGCCGCCACCCAACTCAACCCTAGCCATCACCCAACTCAGCCCTAGACACCACTCCCTCTCTCTCGCCACCAGCCAACCCCCTATCGCCGCCGCCCCTACCCCCTTCCTCTTTCTCTCTCTTCTTGATGCTGTCCCGTCTCCTCTCTCTCTCGGACACCACCTCTTTCTCTTTTTCCCCTTGCTGCTGCCTCCTCTCCTTCTCCTCTTTCTCCTTTGTCGCCGCTACCCTGCCCCTTCCCCACCCTGCTGCCGCCACCGCTACCCACCACCACCACCCAATCCGACGCCTCTTCCACAACTACAACCCCTCTCGCTGCTGCCCTCTTCGCCCAATATCCCACCACTAACCCCTTCTCCACCATCTAGCCGCTCCCAATCCATCTCCCTTTCTTCTTCCATCTCTGTCTCCATCTCCAGTAACTTTCTAAAAATTGCACGTTGAAGTTTTAATCGGCCTTCGCTCGTTGCCTGCCTGCACCCCATGGGGGAGTAACTCTCTCCCCATGTTGGCATAAGTCTTTATCTCTTCTTCTGCCCTTGTGTGGGTCTCTGCGATCTGATGCGTCATATATGCTTATTCTGCATTCTGCCCCGTTGCGGGTTTTGTCGGATCTGCTGATTGAGGATTTATGCCGCCCATGTGTTGGGTTTCTACTGCTTCTATTGTCTGCTGACTGCTATTACTGCATGCTGCCTGCTGTTACTGCCCTTGCGTCGCACTCCTCTTGCTTGCTTCTGCTTCCTGCTATCTTCTGCATTTTTCTCTGGTGGCGTCCGCCGATCCGCTACGGACACTTTGAGTCAGTTAATATGGCTCCAAGCCTCCAACTACAATACCTGGTCTGCCTCCTTCGAGCTCTATGTTAAACCTCAAGCACGTTACTCCCATCTTAATGTTGCTGCCCCGGCAGTTCCTGTTGAGAATGCTGATGATAAAACAAAACAGGCTTATGACCTATGGGTGAAGGACTCCAACGTTATGACCTAGATGGTCAACAATGCTGAGCCTAAGATCAGCCAATCCCTTCTGTGGCTTCGGACTGCTAAAGACACGTGGGATCAACTTTCCCACGTTTACTCTCACCAACAAAACCTGAAGGTGTTTGAAATTTTCGAACACTTGGCCAAGAAAGAGTACTCTAATATTGAGTATGTGGAAGACTACTACAACCAATGTTGTGCGGACGAATTTGAGATTTATCACCCACTCTCTGCTGATATTAAAGAAATCCAACGTCAGCGCAATGAACTTCAGCTAGTCCAGTTCCTTGCTGGTTTACCACACTCCTTTACTGGCGTCGTTGATCAAATCTTGTCCAACGATCCTTTGCCTACATTGTGTGACGTTCACAAACGAGTTCAACGATTGCCATCTGTCTCTCCAATATCTCTTGATTCCTCTGATGCAGCTGCACTTGCCCTCTGTTCTGGTGATTTTTTTTGTGGCCGTGGCCGCGATCGTGGTTGTGGTCGAGGTCGCGCTGCTACTGGGCCTGGTCGAGGATCTTGCTCATCTGGTTCCATTCCTTCCTCTACCGAACCACACTACTGCAACTTCTGTAAGCGCACAAACCATAATGAAGACCACTGTTGGATCAAGCATGGCAAACTTGCATGGTCCAATCAAGTCACGTCTGACCAACCTGATACTGCTCCACCCTCGCCCGCCCAACCTTCTGCAGATTGGAAGCTATGGATTTGAGAAGCTACTTCAGACTCGTCTGGCTTCCTCTACAGAAGCTTCTACTGATAGAGGTTCTGCTCTACTTGCCTCTTTTGCACAGTCTAATAAACATACATGGGTGATTGACTCTGGAGCCACCTCACATATTTCTAGCAATCATACATTATTTTCTGAACTGCATAAGACTTCCACTGTTCCACCTATTACCCTTGCCGATGGTTCTCAAACGCCTATTTTTGAAATTGAGAATATATGCACTCATGGTCGGTTTTTATTGTGCTCAGCTCTATATGTTCCAAAATTCCCAATTAATCTGTTATCGGTTAGTAGAACTGTTAAGAGCCTATGGCTTTATCACTTTTGACCTAGATGGTGTTGTCTTTCAGGATCTGCACATGAGGATGAAGATTGGTTCGGGCCATGAGGGACCAGACGACTTATACTACTTTGATACGCCGCAAATTGCTGCTCTACTGACTGCTTTTGTGACCTATAGTGGCACATCCATCTCCTGCTAAGTTGAAGCATTTATTGCCTGTTTCAGATTTTGTTCTCCATTGTGAAATATGCCAGTTTGGCAAATAAACTCGTTCTACATTTTCCAAAAAAACCTATATTGGCTCAAAACAAGTTTTTGATATTGTGCATGTTGACATTTGGCCCCCCTGTTCTGTTCCCAGGATTTTTGGATTTCGGTACTTTATGAGCTTTATTGATGATTTCTCTAGAACTACATGGTTGTTTTTGTTAAAGGGCAGATCTCTCATAGTAGATACTATCACATCGTTTTTTGCTGAAATTCGTACCCAGTTTGATGGACCTATAAAAATCTTCCGCACCGATAATGCCCTTGAATTTATGCAATCTTCTGTTAGTCAGTTTTGTCGAATAATGGGTACCATTCATCGAACCTCTTGTTCTTACACACCCCAACAAAATGGGTATGTGTGTGTATATATGTGTGTGCGCGCGCATGTTTTTAAAGATTGCCCAAGTCCTTTGTTTGAAATTGACCATGCTGAAAGGTTTTTAGTTGTGCAATGTTATGCCTGCCATCACTAATCACAATATCATCAAGATATACTACCAGGAAATTACTCCCAAAACTATCTTGCGTGTAAAAGACTGAATAATCCATGGTACATCTCTGGAGTCCAAACTTGGGAAGAGCACTGCTGATCTGCCAAAGCAGGCATGAGGTGATCACTTCAGTCCATGGAGAGACGTGTGAAGACGACATACTAGATCTAATCCCCCTTGAGCAACAAACCTAGGTGGTTGCTCCATAAAAATCTCCTCAAACAATCACCATGCATGGATTAATTTTTTAAATCAAGTTGGTGCATAGGTGGTTGATCTGCCAAACCAGGCATGAGGTGATCACTTCAGTCCATGGAGAGACGTGTGAAGATGACATACTAGATCTAATCCCCCTTGAGCAACAAACCTAGGTGGTTGCTCCATAAAAATCTCCTCAAACAGTCACCATGTATGGATTAATTTTTTAAATCAAGTTGGTGCATAGGTCAAGAGTGACTAGCAACTAGAGATAAGAAGATGTGAACATATGCCATCTTTGTGCCAAAAGAGGTCTTTGAATATTCCTCACCATAAATCTAGGTGTAGCCATTGGCTACCAGACACACTTTAAACCAATCAACACTTTGATGTGCACCCACTTTGACAATGTCTGCCCAACGACATCCAACTATGGACATGCCCTACGAACGTGAAACAAGGGACTCTGCCCAACGACATCTCTTTTTATATAGCACAAAGCCAACCCGAGTGATCCAAGTGCAAAACAGATGAAAGTATAGGGACAGAGGATAGAAAAAATAAAGGCATAATATGAAGGTGAGAGAATGCGATATGAAACAAAGTTAAAAATGGGATGTTGAATATTTTTTAAGTGTGCATGATTTTTTTTAAGAGTACATGATCTGCTAGCTTTACTACTGTGAAGGTGAGAAGGAACTGTTTTAACCTGACCTTTTGACAAGGAATCACATCGAGGAGTCAAACTGTACGAACTGCTCTACCACTTGTATTGGTGCAAGAACCAGACTGTCCACTTGTACCTATACAACCAGTATAGACCTAAGTGATCAGTCTGTCTTGCAGAGCTAGGTAGAATTACATCAGGAGGGTCATCATTGTTAGCATAGTCACATAAAGCGCCGAATTTTTCAATTATTCGCGTATTATACGCAAACTTTTCATCCGACGTATGTAACGGCCGAATTACGTATTGAACCCGAAATATTCCCGAATACTACGAATAATTCGCGAATTAATCGTCGTCCGTGTACAAAACGCGCATTTAACGCAAAATACCGAATAATAGCCGATTTGTTTTGAAAAATTCGGCCCTATTCATCCAGGCTCCAGCTGCTGGTCGGCCCACTTAGGCCTTAGGGTATTGTTCTTTTTTTAGTTCCCGGCTCGCGTCTCGTGTTCTCGTTCCCGGCTCCTCGCGTTCCCGTTCCCGGCTGCCCCGACACTGCTGTGACGTCTCTCGTCACCTGAGCCGGCCTGCTGCGGCGCCTTTCAAGCCAACACCTGCCGCCTGGGCTGCCTCTACAGCAGCGACGCCAGCTTGTAGGAGAAAGCAACAACCTCTACAGTAGGACGCCGCCACCTCCAGCCACCGGTAGCAATAGCAGCGACCAACGAGAGCGGCAAGGCAACCCAAAACCAGGTATTCCTTCCGCCTCTCAAGTCTCAACTCCTAAAAGGGTGGTTTACTCATAAGTCGATTACTCAATTCAATCCTTCCAATTTTAGTAATTTGATACACCCCCGTTTCCTGCTGTACGAAGGTCGCGTTTGATTTGTACTTTTGCAGTATAAGACGCTGATAGGACTGAATAACGTGTAACAATTACAACCTGCGTTTGTTTGCACTTTTGTTCATGTAATATTTTATAATTCCTTTTTAAGATTTAGAACATATTATTTGACTTGGTTATTGGGACGTTGTCATTGGATCAAAATGTGTATGATGTGTTATATATATATATATATATATATATATATATATATATATATATACACGATTTTTTTCCGAATATTTCCCGAATAGTTGACCGAACTTTTACCGAATTCTTACCGATTTTAATCCGAATTTTTTGCATAATTCCCGAATGCCGAATTTTTTAGCCTCGCCGAATGATTACCGAATACCGAATTTGTGACTATGATTGTTAGGGGACTGAAAATCAAGAGACTCGAAAATGATAGGAAGGGGCAATAGTTCCTATGTAACTATGGGTGTCACAAGAAGAACTATCACCAAAGTAGGATTTGTCTTCAAAGGTGACATCTGCAGATATAGAGAAGCTACATAAGGTTGGGTTGTAGTATTTGTACCCCTTTGCAACCCGAGATTAATCTAAGAACACGCATTCCATGGACTTCGGACTGTTTATCCATATCGTGGTTCAAGACCATGGACAAAACAAGCACATCCAAACACTTTGGGTGGAACATTATACGATAGCTTTATAGGATGAAGGATCTGAATAGGTATGCAGTTTTGGAGAATGGATGATGGTATACAACTGATGAGGTCAGTGGCGGTGAAAACCGCACCCCCCAGAAATCTCTACAAAACATGCATATGGAGGAGTGTGAACGGTCTCAACAATATGACACGCCCACTCCATTCTACTGTGGAATATGCATGCAAGATGGCCGATTGATGATGCCATGCATAGAGTTAAAAATGGATGAACTAACGACTAAAGTACTCTGGAATTTTCAGAACCAGTACAAATTTTCCTTTTAAATTGGATTTCCATCTACATAAAAGGATTGAATTGGCGTGTGGGCGTGTACTTCATGTAAAAGGAGAGGCGGCTGTGGTGTTGTTGCACGTATGCAACTTGAGCAACCCAATAGGGTTCTCTTCTCTATTTATAGTAAAGGGTAATTTACATGTAGGTACAGCAGTAATATGAAATAGGAAATAAATACAAAGTGAAGATATATTAACACTCCCCCTCAAGCTGGAGTGTACACATTGTGGATGCCCAGCTTGCCGCATAAATTCTGGAACACTGCTGGACCTAATGGCTTTGTCAAGATATCAGCAAGTTGATCTTCAGACTTAACATATGGCGTCACCACATTGCCATTCTTTATCTGATCTCGGATGAAATGACAGTCAACCTCTATATGCTTTGTGCGCTCATGAAAGACAGGATTCCTGGCAATATGTATAGCAGATTGATTGTCACACTTGAGAATCATGGGAGTTTGAATCAAAATCTTCAACTCAGATAAGACAGATTTGACCCATTGTAATTCACAACATGCATGTGCCATAGCACGATACTCAGCCTCAGTACTAGATCGTGCCACCACTTGTTGTTTCTTGCTCTTCCAAGTAATCAGATGATCACCAAGAAAGGTGCAGTAGCCAGATGTAGATCGTCTATCAACTTGATTACCAGCCCAATCTGCATCTGCATAACCTGTAAGAGTCAAGGAAGATAGAGGACTCTTGGGTTTATAATAAGTGATCCCCTTTCCAGGAGCACTTTTCAGATATCTCAGAATCCTGCATACAGCTGTCCAATGTGACTGTCGTGGTGTACACATGTGTTGACTTACTACTCCAACAGCAAAAGAAATATCAGGTCTTGTGACAGTTAGGTAAATCAGCTTCCCAACTATTCTCCTGTAGTGACCTGGATCTGAATATGCAATATCATCTTCCACCTCCTTGATGTGATAATCCATAGGAGTGGATACAGGCTTAGAATCAGTCATACCCGTTTCCTGTAGTAAGTCAAGCACATACTTTCTCTGGGAGAGATTGATACCTGCATGGGATCTAAGTACCTCAATCCCTAGAAAATATCTCAGTTTCCCAAGATCCTTTGTGTGAAAATGATGTTGTAGTCCTTCTTTCACACGTGATATGCCTGTAGAATCACTGCCAGTAATCACAATATCATCAACATAGACAGCAATAATTATGAACCCACCAGAAGAATTTGAATAAAATAGAGAGTGATCAGTCATAGAACGAGAGAAGCCCATCTGTAAAACAACAGCACTGAACCTGTCAAACCAAGCCCGAGGAGATTGTTTTAACCCATAGATAGCCTTCTTCAATTTGCAGACCTGCTGACACTCCCCCTGAGCAACAAAACCGGGTGGTTGCTCCATATACACCTCTTCCTGAAGAACCCCGTGAAGAAAGGCGTTCTTGACATCCAGCTGGAAAAGAGGCCAATCAAAAGTAGTAGCCAAAGAGATAAGGATCCGTACAGAATTGAGACGAGCAACCGGAGAAAAAGTCTCAAAGAAGTCCACTCCATATGTCTGTGTGTAGCCCTTGGCTACCAATCTGGCCTTCAACCGCTCAATCGAACCGTCAGGATTGTGTTTCACTGTGAAGACCCATCTGCAGCCCACAACTTTCTTGCCCGCAGGTAAGGAAACCAGATCCCATGTGCCATTATCAACCAGAGCAGAAATTTCCACCCGCATGGCCTGCATCCAGCCACTGTCCTTCATAGCCTCTAAGTGGTTCCTTGGTATTTGAACAGAATCCATCCCAACAGCAAATGCACGAGCCTGTGTAGATAAGTGCGACAAACAACATACATTGGATATGGGATGTCGAATAGTACATGATCGTATACCTTTCCGGACAGCAATAGGAAGATCAAGATCAGAAGCCGCTGCAGGAATCTCTTGAGTAGAAGATGGGGAAGGAGGCTCATGGACTTGTGCCGCTACCTCATCTGGATCCGGTCTACCTCGCCTATGATAAACCTGGGTATAGGGTTGAATGGTAGGTGGATCAGGCGATATGTCTTCAACAATGATAGGTGGCACTCCCTCACTTGGAATTGCGGGTGGCACTCCCTCACTCAATTGCTCCCCCTTGCTCACAGCATGTGCAAAATACGGGCTGGTTTCATGAAAGGTGACATCCTTAGAGACAAACATACGACGCAAATTGGGGCAATAACACTTGTAACCTTTACTCGTACCAGAGTAACCAAGAAACAAGGTTTTCAAGGACCGAGGAGAGAGTTTGTCTTGTTTGGGATCAAAATTATGAACAAAGGATGTACAGCCAAAAACCCGAAGCGGCACATGAAACGGTGTGTCCATAGGGCGTAAAACAGAAAAAGGAGTGCGCCCATTCAAAACAGAAGAGGGCTGCCGATTAATCAAAAAACAGGCAGTGAGAAGAGCCTCAGACCAGAAACGTTTAGGCACATTGGATGCAAACATGATAGACCTAGTGATATCCAAAAGATGGCGATTTTTACGTTCAGCAACACCATTCTGCATAGGAGTATGAGGACAAGAAGTGTGGTGAATCATACCAACCAAACTGCAAAACTCATTCATTGCTTTCTGAACATACTCAAGGGCATTATCAGATTGAAAAATTTTGATATTGCAGTTAAATTGAACTTGAATTTGTTTATGAAAATGTTTGATAATGGAAAGCACAGACTCCCGACTTTTCAACAGATAAATCCATGTCATGCGAGAGTAATCATCAACAAAGGAAATGAAATAACTAAAACCATTATAACTTTGGTTTTTAACAGGACCCCATACATCACTGTGAACCAACTCAAACGGGCTAGAAGCCCGATTATTGACACAGACAGGATAGGACAACCGATGATGTTTGCCCAACTGACAAGACTGACACTCTAATGAAGACACATGAGCAAGATCGGGTTCCAATTTCTTCAGGCTGTCTAAGGATGGATGGCCATATCTGCAATGCCATAGCAAGGGGGAACCACTCAGCATGGCGGAGGAAACTGGAGCAGGAGGTGGAGGACGAGGTAGATAATCACCAGGAAAGAGGTAGAGGTCACCTTTCCTAGGCCCCCCACCAATCATCTTCAAACTCTTGAGATCCTGTAAGACAAAGCAGGAAGGCCCAAAAGTTACTGTGCAGTTCATAGTGTCAATCAACTTGGCAACAGAAAGTAAATTGAAAGGAAATTCAGGCACAAAATGAACAGATTTCAAATCAATATCTGGAGTAAGGGACACAGAACCACTAGCCACCACCCTCCTCACAGAACCATCTGCCAAGGTAACAGATGGGTGAGGAATATATGAGTCAAAAGTGCGAAGCAGTCGCCTCATACCAGTCATGTGCTGGGAGGCACCAGAGTCAACCACCCAGGGAGTTGCGGATCCAGTAGCCATAAAAGAGGTAGCCTGATTACCCGCGGTAGAGGCAAGGTGCGCTGAAGAAGCAGAAGAGGCGCCCACACTCCAATGTTGAGTAGCCTGAATAAACCGGTCATACTCCTCCTGAGTAAGTGTAATGCCAGAGGAAGTTGAGCTCGCAGGTGTAGAGTCAGAAGTAGCACAATTAGCAGCTCCAGCAGGTGGGGCGGCAGGTCGCCCATGTTTCTTCCAGCATCTGTCAACAGTGTGCCCCGGTCTGTCACAGAAAGTGCATCGAGGACGAGTCCCACGTCCTCTGCCCAAGCCAGGCCTGTCAGCTGTAGTAGATGCAGGTCGTCCTCCGCGAACTGCTGCAGCAATGGAGGCATGAGAATCTCCAGAAGGAACAACCGGAGAAGGATCAACAGATTCAAAGGTGGACTGTTGAATCCTAGAGAAGGCCTCCGCAAGGCTCGGTAATCTGTCAGATGCAAGAATCACACTACGCGCTGAACCAAACGAGGAGTTAAGGCCGGAGAGGAACTTGGCAGTGACAAGATCATCTCTGTCTTTAATCTGCTCAGCAACCTTCACGGGATGATAGTAGCTCAACTCCTGGGAAATAGACTGAATCACACCAAAATACTCTTCAAGGGATCGATCCCCCTGTTTTTCTGCAAACAGACGATCATAGATCATAAACTGGCGAAGAGCATTTTTCTCCTGAGCATAGTGCTGCTTAACAGCATCCCAAATCTCCTTAGCAGTGGAGTAGAACATGAACCTCGAAGCAATAGACGGTTCCATGCTACCCCATAGCCAAGTCTTCACAAGGCTGTCAAGACGTTTCCACTCTGCATAGTCTTTGTCAGCGCTCGTGAGAGGCGCAGAATCAACAAACTTGGCGCGGTCCCTCGATTCCAAGACAGTATGAACCGCATTCATCCAAAGCAGAAAGTTCTTCCCATTGAGCTTGATAGGAATAGGCGAGACCTCATAATAGGTCTTGTTCTCCATGATGCAACAGGGATATGGGTGACGGAGTGATACACGTCACGCAGAAGGCTGAGTGGACGGATAGATACACGTCCCGTGACGGAGAGATACACGTCACGACAGAAACTGGAAAGAGGATGCGTTACTGACGCATCGACAACCTTCAAACGAGAGGTTCCTAATCACATATGAAGGAGATGTGATTAGGAAGCCACACTGGAAAAGACGAGACCCCCGGGTAGGACTTTAGAAGGCCGTTGTATCAACCGGAGATCCCCGAGCAGCAAGATCGGCGCCCGAAAAAGAAACCGAAAAGGCTGAAAACGAGCCCGGAGACGTAGACTGAGCCTGTAGAGTGGTGCGACGGGATCTACGGCAGCATGGGACGAGCCACCGAGGATCAGCGGCGCCGCACGGAAGGCCCTTGCCCCTGCCGCACGCCGGCGGCAAGGTGCAGCAGCCGCTGCTGCTGGCTGCGGCGGCGGCCGGCGGCGGGAGAGGCGGCCGGCGCCCGGCGGCTGAAGGAGAGGGGCGGCGGGAGGAAGAGAGAGGAGGGGGGGGGGCGGCGCTGGGTGGGAGGGCCGACGGCTGCGGAAGCCTAACCTGCTCTTGATACCATGTAAAAGGAGAGGCGGCTGTGGTGTTGTTGCACGTATGCAACTTGAGCAACCCAATAGGGTTCTCTTCTCTATTTATAGTAAAGGGTAATTTACATGTAGGTACAGCAGTAATATGAAATAGGAAATAAATACAAAGTGAAGATATATTAACACTTCACATATCTTAAAGCTATCATTATCCACTAGGTTAGTAATATGATTTTGAATTAACTTTCTCATGCTTTATCTTTGGTTATCTGCAAATGTATCTGTTGGTCTTAAATTTTTAGTTCCTCTCCACATAAATGTATGTTTGTTCAATGTTTAAAAAAAATTAATGTCGATTTTTAATTGGGTGAAGCGGCAGTCATCATTCTTTCACCCCTCGACACAGGAACCTCATTTTCCACTGCAAGAAAAATAAGCAAACAGAGGCTGATTGATACTTTTGTCTATTTAAATTAACTAATGTCTACTCTGTTTCAGGAAAAGAAAACTGTGCGTCCTACATTTTCTGCTGAACGAATTTTTGGGGGAGCTTTACTAGCGATGTGCTCGAATGATTACATTTGCTTTTATGAATGGGCTGAATGCAGGTTGATATGCAGGATTGATGTTACTGTCAAAGTGAGTTATGAATACTGTGCATTATTAGATAAATTTTGTAGAATTTGTAATTGACTTGTTTGCTTGTCTTCTTGTCAGAATCTTTATTGGGCTGACAGCGGTGACTTGTTGGCCATTGCAAGTGATACATCATTTTACATTCTAAAGTTCAACGTAAGTGTCATGATCCCTATTATGGGGTCACATCCTATATGAGATCTTAGTATTTTTAAAATACACAACATTTATCTGATTTCACTGCTTTTGGTAGAGAGATGTTGTTTCATCTTATTTGGAGAGTGGGAGGACAGTGGATGAGGAAGGTGTTCAGGATGCATTCGAACTTCTTCATGAAACAAGTGAGCGTGTTCGCACTGGAATTTGGGTTGGAGACTGTTTCATCTATAACAATTCTTCAGGACGTTTGAACTATTGTGTCGGAGGGGAGGTATCGTTTTTTATAAGCATTGCCATCTGGTGTAAGTTAGGTTTTCAATTTTTCCTTCTAGCATTCTGAGCTCATACACTTACATCTAGGTAACAACGATGTTCCACTTGGACCGTCCCATGTACCTGCTAGGCTATTTGGCTAGTCAAAGCAAAGTGTATCTTGTAGACAAAGAACTCAAGTAAGTTTTTACTTAATAATGTGAAAATGTGCTTCCTTTCACGACATCTGACAATCTTTTTGCTTATATTTCAAACACAGTGTTGTTGGGTACACTCTACTTCTTAGTTTAATTGAGTATAAAACCCTGGTAATGCGAGGAGATTTGGAGCGTGCTGCCACTGTTCTTGAGTCAATTCCAAGGGAGCATCATAATAGGTACCACTTTATCAGATGATCAGTAGCTTTTAGTGATAGCTATACACATTGCACCGACTCTTTTATCTTTGATTTTACTTTTCACCAATGATGCTAGAGTATGAAGACTTATTTCTTGGATATTGATGTAGAATGATAACAGATTTTAAACACCCAAAAATGTTAAGCATAAGTTTTTTTTGTTTTGTTTGGCGCTATTTTGATGGTCCAAAAACATAAGTTTTGAGAAATGCACTCTCAGTGATTATGGCATTGATTGAAGGAATTAAGTCATGAATTTTCTTAACAATGATCTTAAAATATGAATACATATCTTTTACAATAACACCACGTATTGTGTATGCGGCGGTGTTCTTGCATGTTTGAGTTAACGAAATTGTACTATCTGATAAAGACTTTGATTTCGATCGGCAATGAAATGAAAGAATTAGCTTGTGAGATTCCCAAGCAAAATACATAGATCATACATTTAAATTTAAATCATATGTTGGATCTGTTTGGGTGTCCTACAATTATTGATGATATAATAATCTTGCACTATATATAAGCAATTTTGTTGAAATTATGGAAATTCCAAAAAAAAAAACCCTAAACTGAGTTCCCCTGTATACAGAAAACTGTTTTTTTTTAAAATTTCCAATCCCCCTTGAAATCAATATCTTTTTCTAAATTTTGTTAAACTTTTCTTCTATAAACTTAACACTGATCTCGACCCTAATTGGTGATCCAAAATAACAAAATTTCAACCTGCGAATGCTCATTTCTTCTAAATTTATCCTTAATGATGAATAGAAACTTCAGTTTTATAGGATACTGGAAAGTGAAAACTTAAACCCTACCCATTCAGTTTGAAGTTGAGCTAAAATGGCTATATATATAGAATATTGATGATGCTGCACACCAAGTTGATGTACTACATAGCACATATACATATTCAATTCGTTTTTTTTTTTGCTATATACATATGACAAATCTGTTTAGGATGTAGATTTTAGTTTATCACCTAGAATGCCACTCCACCAACCTTGATTTGAATGTAATGAATTTAGTTGCAGGAAAGGATCATGTAGATTTTGAGAAGTTTTCTAACAAACATATTGCTTTCTTGGTGCCGACAAGGAGTGGCTCAAGTGGTCAAAGCACGGTGTCTCCTCACGAAGAGACCCGGGTTCGAATCCCAGCTGCCGCCTTAGTTTATCACCCTCCCGGACGTTCGGCCTCTGTCACGGGCGTGGGAGAGGGGGAGAGAATGCCTCTCTTTATCCCATATTGCTTTCTTGGTCTTTTTGATATCTCAAATAATTTGAGGGCGACTCATACCCATGTGCCCCTTCTCACGTGTCCTCTTATTTTCACCATCACTCAAGTTCAGATTCATTTTTGTTTTCTGCAATTGCTGTGAATTCTAATGTAGTGGTAGTTTTTCTAATTAATTTATACTGTTTATAATTGCTATGTTGGAAAGTTGTATTTACATATTTAAAACTGTTGTCACACGACTAATAAAACCTTGACTCTATTTTTCAAACATATATAGAATTAAATGTTTGATTTTGACGCCATTTCATATGGCCCATAAACATAAATTAACAAAATTTTGACATTTACGATTCCTAATGATTTTGACGCTAAAATGAAGAGTTAAATCACAAAATTTTACCACAACGATCAAAATGCCAACATGCACTTATTAGTGCAATAATAATATTACATATTGGGTACGTGGGGCGGGGTCTCCCACTTGTGTAAGTGAACTGAACTATTTCGGTAAGGACTTCGATGACAATTTTGATGAGGAAATAAAGGAATTAAGTTATGAATTTCTGCAAACACAATATATAGACCATGGTGCAAGACTTCGACTTCGTATCGACTTCGCTAGGTGTGGAAGTGGAAGTTTGTGGAAACTTCGAGGAAGTTTATACACAAACTTCGACGAACTTCAATGCCGATTTTTGAATAAATGATGTGAGCTTGAAGGAAACTTCGATTGAGAACTTCTAATTATATTATACCTTTATCTTATAATTGTTAATTTAACACAAAAACATGATCCATGACTCTCTAGCCCTAGGTAGGTTGATCATACAATGTGTTGTTTTGCATTGGTCAAACGTGCAATACACGTGCAAATATAGTTCAAGTGTTGAACATATGTATTATATACAATATACAACCAAACAATAGTTACAAGACCCTCTATAAGAAAGAGTGGCAACAACAAATCCTGGAGTTGATATTAGTTGTGAAGAGCATTGGAGGCGACACTCATGCCTTATATGGCCGTTAGGGCACTAGTTAGGATTAATGTTCTGGGTCGTCTCAACTTCGCCCCAACTTCGAGAAAACTTCGACAACTTTGGAGAAGTTGGAATGAAAATACACAAAAAATTCAACTTCGACGAAAACAAAGAAACTTTGCCTCGAAGTTTTGATGATGCCAAAGTGTTGGGGATTTGACTTCGCCCGTGGTTGAAGTTCGAAGCTTCGGCGAGACTTTGCCCAACTTCGCTGAAGTTTAGTTCCATGATATAGACATCAATATACTAGATTATATAATAATTTATATGTTGAGAGGTTGGGGCGGGTCTCCATGTCTTGTTGAGTTAGTGCACAAATGAACATAATTGTCTAGTCTTTAGATTGTTACAAACTTACAAACCTACAAGTTACACCTTACAACTTAATCCTTATAGCTACAAGTTAAAACTTACAAATTATAAGTAATATTACCTATGTTACTAACAAGTAGTTACTAATTTAGTATTAAATAGTACTAACCAGTAACCAATTAATAGCTGATAAGTATTAAGTATTAAGTTTTAACTACTAACCATAAACCTGTTAGAGTAAAGTAAGTGGTAACTACTTAACTAGTAACATTGCTTGTTAAAATCATCACATGTTGATTATATTACATTCCCCCTTTTTATTTGTAATTACTTTTTGAAGTTTGAAACTATATGTTAATTAGGTATAAAATAAAAAAATATGCTTCTACTAATAGTTTTAAATTAGTTTATCTTGATTGTTTAAGTCTACTGTTAGCATTTTAATTAGGTTACAGAAGTCATTTATACATAGGTTTCATAAGTTACATTCCCAATATAACCTTTTAAGCCATTTTGTATAAATAACAAATCTATGCGTAAGAATTTTAAAATTATTGTAGATCTACATACTTCATACCATTATTAATTGATCTACAATTATGTTTGTAGATCATGTGATTTTCACAAGATCTAGCTCTTAAAACTTTGTGATTTTTAGAGTTTTTCCTTCAATCTATATAGAAGAGGGTAGGAATACCCGAGATGTAGATGGGCTAGGGATAGGGAAAACATACCTTCAAATCAAGAAAAATCGCCTTTGAAAGCAAGAGAAATAAATAAAATTGCCAAAATACCCAAGATGTGGTAGCAACATCCCATGGAACAACATTTCTCAAATTGTAGGTTGCAATTCTGTGCCATTTCGCGAAATTAAGGGCCAAACTGGGTTTTTTGCTGCGAAATTCCCCCCCTATTTTGTAAAATTTTGCACCTACATGTAACAACAAAACTCTTTTGAGATTACCTCCATTCCCTGTGTATGTGCATTTCGATGTCCGAGTTCAAAATAAATTTCAATAGAAGTTTCGCAAACTTTGTTCCATGCAAAGATATGCCTGGGCAGTTTTAGCATTCACTTGATATATATATGTGCAGTTTTAGCATTCACTTGATATATATATGTGTGTGTGTGTGTGTGTGTGTGTGTGTGTGTGTGTGTGTATATATATATATATATATATATATATATAGAGAGAGAGAGAGAGAGAGAGAGAGAGAGTCAGGCTAGAATATACTCGAGTGTATTCTGCTTCGATCGAGTGTATTCGAAGCAGAATACACTCAAGTAGTTTTTCATTATGCAATATTTTTTTCAAAAATCTAATCCATTGATCTTCTTAATCATCTTGTGAATAACTCATATAAAAAATTTGAGCACATTTGGATATTTATAGGTCATGTTATAAAGACCGCAAAAATTATGCATTTCAAATTTGTTTCGTGCGTCGATTTTGTTGCCCTCGGATGAGTGACTTACACTCATCCAAATGGGCTCAAAATTTGTATGTAGCCTAATTATAGTATGACAATGAAGATCAATGGTTTAAATATTGCAAAAAATAGTCTTGATATGCAAACACACTTGAGTGTATCCGTGCGATCTGTACACTCGAGTGTATTCTAGCCTGACTCTCTCTCTCTCTCTCTCTATATATATATATATATATATATATATATTAAAGCTGGAATACACTCGAGTGTATCGGAGACGCTATACACCTTAGTCATTTTCCATCATGGAGCAATTATTTTGGAAATCTAAGCCGTTGATCTTCTTAAATATCTCAAGAACATACTATATAACAAATTTCAGCTCATTTGGACACTTATAGGTCATGCATCTAAAGGAGGCAAAATTCATACATTTTAAATTAGTTTTGTGCGTCGATTTTGTTGTCCTTGGATGAGCGACTTACGCTCATCCAAATGAGCTTAAATTTTGTATGTGGCCTATTCTTATTGTAACCAAGAAGATCAATGGATTAGATTTTGCAAAAACCTGGTCTACATAGGCAAATATTAGTGGGGTGTACGGTGTGATCAGTACACTCGAGTGTATTCTAGCCTGCCTCTCTCTCTCTCTCTCTATATATATATATATATATATATATATATATATATATATATAGAAGCTAGGAAGCACGGATACGGATATGGGTACGGGGATATGACGATTTTTTAAAATATAGGATATCGGTACGACATGGATACGACAATTTTTTTAATATATATTTAAATATTTTCAAAAATAAATAGTATATTTTAAAAATAGATGAAGGCAGGCAAATTTCATTTACAAATCACAATATATCTTAAAGAAAATGGAAACCAATTCCATAGTATCGAACAATGATATAAAAAGGGGTTTTCATTCATACTAATGTCAGATAGAAGTTACAAAAAGACGTCAGAAAATCATATTCTAAACCATTCACATTTCATGTATCATTTAATTTTGTGTTGTAAAGTGTATCACGTCATCTGTGACACCAATCCATCTCCTTTCGTCTATAAGAAGCTAGGAAGCACGGACACTTCCCGGAGGCTGCCGTGTCCGTGTCCAACACGTGTCCAACCCGGACACGCCTTGGACACACATGGACGCACGGCGGACACTCCTCCAACGTTTCCAGTTTTTTTTTTTTAAATTTACAAACTGGACACGGCGTGGACACATCTAGGACGCTTAGTGGACACGTCCAACCCAACCCACATAAGATCTAACTAAAATGAAAAGAGAAAATAAGACCCAACCCCGGAGACTCCTCAACCAAACTCCAACTCCTCACCAAAACCTTCATCCCTTCCCTCGAGAGGCGACCAACAAGCCTCACCCTCTAATTGTTGTTGTTCCCCTAAACATCGTATGAAACCACTTCTAGCAGCAGTTGGTGTAAGTAGCAGCTAGGTCCTGAAGTTGCTGCAAGCAGCCACCATAAAGAGATGGAGCTGCTACTAGCAGCAGCCTTTGGATCAGCAACCACTAGGAGCTAAAGCCACCATAAGCAGCAACCAGCAGCCTTTTGTGAGCCATTTGCAGTAGGAGCTGCCAACACCTAAAACAGCCATTGAAAGCAACTTCCTTCCCTTTTTAGGAACTCCTTCCCTCTTCTTCCTCTTGATTTTAATATATCATTTTGTATGCTAAATTTTATAGTATCATTTTGTATGCTAAATTTTATAGCATCAATATAGTGGGTTTGAATACATATATGAATATAAAGTGGATATCATGGTGATCGTTGTTTTTGCTTGTTGTTAAGAATTATGGAGTTTTTTGTGTTTACAAATAAATTATATACATACATATATATATATGTCTTTAACTGTATATATTTATGTAAATATATGTATGTATATATGTATATATATTGTCGTGTCCTACTCCGTGTCCGTGTCCTATATTTTTGAAAATTGCCGTGTCCCGTGTCCGTGTCCGTGTCCGTGTCCGTATCCGTGTCCGTGTCCGTGCTTCTTAGATAAGAAGTAATTAAATATTTACGTATACAAGAAGTATATCCAAATTCCAAAAAAAGAAAAAATGAACTGAAATATGAAACAGCAGAGGCAATTATAGATAAGTAGGTATATTAACAGCAAGACACAGTGAGAAAATCAGAACTATTAAACAACAAAATTAGAGAAAGCTAGAGAGGCTTACGTTCAAAAGAGATGAACAAAGTCAATGCCAAAATAGAATTCCAAAAAGAGTTAAGGTAGAAATTCAGAGGCTAGAGGCTGTAACCACCAATAGAAAATTGAATCCCTTTAGAGAAGATGAGGCACAAAGGTTGTATGTTAACCACCAATAGCCCATTGGAGAAGATGAGGCACAAGCCGCACAACAATAGAAATATGATGTGGACTGAAGCAAAACCAAGCTTCAAAATGTATCACACTAGCCAAAGGAGCCATTTTACTGATTTGCACAGAGAATCGATAAAAACGTAGGTCAATCTGTTAAAAGAAGGTCTTTCAAACGAAAAAAAGAAGGCTTAAATGGGTCCGGCCGTATCCAGGCAAAAAAAGCAGAAAAAAAGGGGACACGGCTGGAGAGGTATCCGATACGTATTTAGGTGTATCCATGAAGTATTAGTATCCGATACGTATCGGATACGGGTACGACACCTATTTTGGAGTATTCGTGCTTCCTAGTATATAAGTTAGGAAGTGTGTGCCGGCCGGTACATGTGACTTGCGTGTATCGGCCACTAAAATGGCACATATGGAATATGTTAGTAAAATATAACCATACGGATTGATTCAACACTATATAGATTAGACGTGTTTAAAAACTTATAAGCATATTCCATACATATCATGACATATAACAACATATCATTTAATAGTTCATGTAATTTCTGCAGCTTACCGTTGATTGAAAAATATACATATTCATAATTTGGATGATCTATGAATATCATATTGCAGTGATTTTTGATACACATCTTATCTAAGGCGTGTACATCATATCCACAAAGTTAGATTGTTCAATAGAGTTTTACAATCATCATAAATGAAGACGGGTACATGTAAGCTACATGTACTCATGTACACAATTCTTTTAGCTATATATATATATATATATATATAGCCATTCATTCACTACCTGTGTGGGTAACTAAGGTTAGTTACTTGTGCTTCTGTTTTGTAATAGGAAGGCACACATTTGTAATGAGACAGCCAATGTTGTAATGAGATGACCAAAATTATAATATAAAGACTCGTTTTGTAATACTACGTAAACTGCTGTCATAAATATCATTTTTACTGTTTTCAGAGGGAGAATAAAAATTTCATTTGTATTTACAAAATGAGTTTTGTATTACAATTTTGGTTGTTTCATTAAAATTAGGTGCCTTCCTATTACAAAACAGATCCATGGGTAACAAAAGTTAGTTACCCACGTGGGAAGTGAATATATATATATATATATATATATATATATATATATATATATATATATATATATATATATATATATATATAGAGTCAGGCTAGAATACACTCGAGTGTATCCGGAGCGGAATACACTCAAGTAGTTTTTCATGATGCAATATTTTTTTTGAAAATCTAATCCATTGATCTTCTTAAACATCTCGTGAACAACTCATATACAAAATTTGAGCACATTTGGATATGTATATCTCATGTTATGAAGACCACAAAAATTATGCATTTCAAATTAGTTTCGCGCGTCGATTTTGTTGCCCTTAGATGAGTGACTTACACTCATCCAAATGGGCTCAAAATTTGTATGTAGCCTAGTTATAGTATGATGTTGAAGATCAACGGTTTACATTTTGCAAAAAATAGTCTTGATATGTAAACACACTTGAGTGTATTCGTGCAATCCGTACACTCGAGTGTATTCTAGCCTGACTCTCTCTCTCTCTCTCTATATATATATATATATATATGTTGCACACTCTTACCTGTCCTGCTAAAGGTATTTATTTCACCTTTTAA
This sequence comes from Alisma plantago-aquatica, assembly GCA_963693085.1. Lineage (NCBI taxonomy): Eukaryota > Viridiplantae > Streptophyta > Magnoliopsida > Alismatales > Alismataceae > Alisma > Alisma plantago-aquatica. The sequence goes on along the minus strand of OY856414.1, from coordinate 794,733,306 downwards.
GTGTCCATCCCTCCTGTAATCTTCAATTGAAGTTGAGAATGTACGACCTGTTCTTTCCTTGGTGATGCAAGTCTCTTTACATTCTTAAGTAATTAAGTTGCTGCAAGGCCAGACCTCGTGGATAACATTGATTCTGTTTTGCACACACAATTTTGGCAGCGTCGCTCATTTTTTGGAGTCTCGAGCAATGCTGGACGATGCTTTGGAAGTGGCTACCGATCCCAATTACAGATTTGATCTTGCTATACAACTGGGGAAGTTAGATATTGCAAAGGTGTGCTTTTGTTTTAAATGATTTTTACCCAGGTTCATTGTGTTTCTGTTCCTTGATTTAATTATATACTTGAATTAACTGGTATTTAAATCTATTCCAGGCAATTGCTGTTGAGGTGCAAAATGAATCAAAATGGAAGCAGCTAGGAGAACTTGCTATGTCTTTTGGAAAGGTAATGCCACCTACGTTGAGAAGTTACAACTCTGTTATGGAATTAGTGGTGTTGTTGTATGAACATACACTTCTGTCTGTTTCCATCAAAATTTAGAATTCTTTTGTGGATTTAACAGAGAGCACTGATGTAATTTTTTGTTACTATGTAATCTTAATATCTGCAGTTTTGAGGGTTTGGCCTTAGCCCTGAGGATCAAAAGATCTCCAGACTTAATGTTTTTAATTGATTGTCCACTGAATGTCTATACTCTAAAGTTTGCTATGAATCGCATAATGTGTAATGGTTTTTATAGCAAACGTGTGATAATTCTTGTTTTGATGCGATCCAACTGACTATCATTTCCTTAATCAGATAATGACAGTTTTTTTGCCATTCAATTTTGTTAATTTTTAGAATATACTGTTGATACAGTTAGAGATGGCAAGAGAATGCCTATCACAGGCAATGGATTTGAGTGGCCTGTTGCTTCTTTACTCGTCACTGGGAGATGCTGAAGGAATTGCCAACCTTGCTTCTCTTGCTAGGGAACAAGGGAAAAATAATGTTGCATTTCTTTGTCTCTTCCTTCTAGGTAAATTGGAGGATTGCCTTCAGCTTCTGGTTGCAAGGTAGCTATTTTTAATTGAAAGTCATGGTATTTATGTAAAGATGTTCCTGTTTACCTTTTTTGAGCGTCTTGAGTTCTTGTTCAGCAATCGAATACCTGAAGCAGCTTTAATGGCACGATCCTATGTTCCAAGCAAAGTATCTGAGATTGTAGGAATCTGGAGAAATGATCTTAAGAAGGTATCATTGTATCATAACGGAACTAGCCTGCATGTTTGAATCAAGATGTATATGCTTTTCTTTCAATTTTAGTATCCAAACGGGCTTCTTTAATATTACAACATGCATATGGAAAATATGTTAGATAATTGTGCTCTGCCAGACAGCAACTTAGTAATTTTGGTCAGTATTCATTTCTGATTCTTGACAACTTATTGCATAGGTTAATCCGAAAGCTGCAGAGTCATTAGCTGACCCAGTAGACTATCCTAACCTCTTTGAAGACTGGCAAATTGCTTTAGAAGTTGAATCAAGTCTCGCATCTAAGAGGTACGCAATATAGTTTTTTGTTAGAAGTTATAAAACCGTTGGGGAATTTTGTACCAGCTGTTTCCACCTGTTTTGAACATCTACCTGGGTTGATGATAGTGATAGCTAGCAGTAACTTGATTGCCAATGTTGTCATTAGCTCCAATGTGCTGGTTTTCTACTCTGCTTTAGCTAAAAAGATAACTGCTGGAAGTTGGTATTATGCATAGAACTAATGCATATTGAGATTGTAAAATTGATCCTTACATAGTATCTGGCAATGGACGATAATGATTTTATGATGGAACAGAGATCTATACCCCCCTGCAAATGAATATCTGAAATATGCTGAGAGTGCAAGTGATAATCTTGTTGAGGCATTCAGAAATATGCAAGTATTGTCTGAAATTGGAGATGGTGAGGAAACAGAGGTATGTCAATATTTACAATGTCTACCTGCTTCCTGGTTACCACTATCATTCTCTTTGGTTCTTTCAGTAGCAAATTTGATCTGGTCTGCCCATTTCAATACACATTATATATACAATTTTGTTCATGGCTTGTGATCGTATGAAACAGAAGTTTTACTTTAAAGTGCCTTTGTAGATGATGGAAGAGGGTCATGAGCATCTTGAGGAATCCCAAGAGGAAGCTGCTGATGTTGACGCTGAGGATTCCACAGATGGTGCTGTCCTTGTTAATGGAAATGAGGGTGAAGACCAGTGGGGTACGAACCATGAAGGAAAACCGACAGCCTAAACGCAATTGGTTGGGCGAGTGTATAGTCCAAATTTTGTTTCTGGTGATTAATTGTGCTCTTTAAAATGCCCGCTCAGTCCTGATTCTAGCAGTCCTGTCATTTTTATATGGTATTTTGGCGGCTCTTTTGACTTCCATCTTAATTTTCAAAGAACAGACCTACCAAGCAAACTTAGCATTATTATGAGACGAGAACAACTGCTTACCTCTATGTGTGTCTTATTCACTACCTACTGCTATACTGTCCGTTGACAGGTTCAAAATGAGTTAGAAACTAATAATAAAAGATTTAATAGTTCATATAATGTTGAATATTGCATTATAAATCGTATGATAAAAATTGCATATATATGCTCAAAACAGCATGTTGTGGCAAAACTTGCCTTATTTCTTTGCACAAGTAGTCTTAGATAATTCTTTTCTAGTATTATTTAATTCACAGTTAACTTCTGTGAACATTTTTCTGTTTTGCTTCACTATTACAAGAACTCTTAGCTTTGGAATTGTCCTTTAGTACTTTATGCCACTCAAGATATGTTCTTCTGTGCAGTCAATATCGTCATTTTGAACTGCCTGTATGTCTTGATGTTCATGGTTTGCCTTTTGAATTGTGTTTGAGTGACAACTGACTGTATCACACATGATTTCCTAATTTTCTGAATTTGTTGAAATTGCAGTTCTTACACCCAGACATTTAGAGGCCCACGAAGAGGAAGGCTGACATTCCTTAAAGAAAATGGATCTTGGAAAGGTGAATACCCAGAACCTGCTAGTATAGTCAGGCATCTTTATGTTTTTGATAGGTTCATGAATCAATGCACCCCTATACATCTCTGTAGTTATCATATGATGTTTGGTCCGTAATCGATGTAATTTTGGGATGGCGGGTACTGTTAAACACATCAGAAGCCTAATATGGTTGGATGGTAAGCTTTACAATAGTGTAACCCCTCCCAAAAGTTCTTTTTTGTTCTTTTAGAACAATGTACTGCAATATTGGCAATATTTATACCGAAAGGCACAATTTGATGTACGGACCGAGGACCAAAATTCCAGTCGAGCTTCAGGTGCATAAATAAAGAGGTGGGAGGAGGCTGTTTCCTTTGGTGGATGTAGACAGGTTGTCAAGATGTGGTATTGCTGCCGGTCCAGCTGCTTTCAGTTGGATCGAGTCGTCCGACTTATTCTGTATCTTGGGAGTTAAAACATGCATTCTCTAGTTTTTGTATAAACATTCTTTTGTACCATTATTTGTCAAAGTCTACAATTCTTAGGCATCACAACAATGGTTTCTTTTTTCCGAATCTCGCCATATATACTGGCATGTTTCTTGGTGATACAACTATTGGTCTTGCCAGGGACATGCTTCCCTAGTCTTAACGGACTTCTTTAAAAATTCTATATTTGCAAATTCCAGCGACATCTGAACGCCTATATGCATGCAACCCACTATCGTCACTGAGTCACTCGCGAACAAGCTAATACAACATTGCCAGGAAACCTCTCTTTTAAAAGAACCATTTCATTAAATTTGCATTTGAAATGCAGCACAACAATGGACAACTTTTGGTCCAGTCATATGACATTTTTGCGACTTAGGGCCTGTTTGCTAGGGTGTAATAGGATGCAGTTTCTTGAATTAAAAAACACATCAGACAAAATCAAGCTTTTTACGCTGCATCAATTCCATCTGGTATAGGACGAGGCCGCTGTTTTGTTTCCATAAGCCTTTGGTACCCATCCGGTAGTACCTTTTTTCCAAGGAGGATCGCTGGTTACAGCTGTAAAAGCTCAACTCCACCGGACCACAACCTTTTAGGAGGTGGTATGTTTTCCAAGAATTTGTGCCGAAACAGCTGTGATTTGTGAATTAGAAACCAACGTTTTTGTTTTCCTATTTGCTAACCAAACAGCTCTAATTCCTGGAATTTAAAAGTAATGATCTCATCTTACTTCCTACCAAACATGCCCTTATGCCGGTATCCAAACTTGGCACTGTCTGTTAGTTTGGTTTTCAGATGCCATTCAAAGGTCTCATTGTGATGTGGTCTTTCGCTCTAGACGTCATGGATATTTTGTCCAAGCAACATGAGCCTTTTTCATCTCGTCTTTTTCTGCTTAACGTGTTAAAGTGGAGCACCTTAAAAGCTTCCAATGCAAAATATAATATAATCCGTAACTGAGTAGCCATCAAGTCAGCAGCTGAAACCAGGCAGAAAATAACAAAGATTGTGCCTGAGGCTGTTAAATTACAGGCAGTGTTTGGAAAAGTCGTAACAATCGTTTGGATAGGGTATGGTAAATCCCTGGCAGTTACGACACATGGTACCAAACATGTGCTAATAACCAAAAGACCTCCCATACATATTGTTTCTAAGGCAACGCATATTGGTCTCTTGTTATCTCGGGCAGCATTCAAACGCTGTTAATAAAGCAGCGACCAACTGCTATTCCTTTTTCGTATTCATTTGAAACGTAAGGAGCGGCCAATTTCTCGGAATTTTCATCATGTCAAAAAGCCACGGTGATCCATGAATTGAAAGCCGCGCGCGGCAATATCCCTTCTGCGGCGATTGGAATTGGTTAAAAGTCAAGGTTTGTCGCTGCACGCCTGCATGAAAATATTGCGGTGAGCTATAGTAGGCCATCAGCTATAACAGAACAAAAAAAGATCTAATAGTCTGTAGTCTTTTCTCCGTGATTGGAGACAAACAGTAAGGTGGAAAAGAAATAAAATATAGATATCAAATGCGCTGGCTGTGTTGTAAACTTGGTGCTATAGCAAGCTTAAATAATCAATTACATACACAGATCCCAATATATTCAGGTTAAAGGAGATACAAAGGCAGTAATTGATTACATAATTCCAACTGAAGTGCGCTTTATCGGTTTAATAAAAGTGCTATTGTGAACACATAAAGTAATAACAGAAAATAAATATTTAGTTTTGATGGAAAAAGTTCAAATAATTAAAAGAAATGCATTAGGACAGTTGGATTTGATGAATGCTTTTTCCCAAGAGGAGGAGAGCAGTCGGCGAGCAGTAGCTCATGTGGTCACAACATGTGGCCCCTTATGAAGGGTCTTGGGTTCGAACCTCCTGGTGGTGCTGTTCGAAATTGTTTCTCCCGTAGCGCAGCTGGCTTCTGCGCGACTTAATGGGCTATGTTCCTTACATGATGAGACTGAGCTCCCCATATCGGGCTCGGTGCAAGCCTTACGAGTCTTCTGGGTTACAAAAAAAAAGAGAGGAGAGCAGAATCTACACATAAGCAAGTAGCACCATCAAATGTTGATCACTTCTCCCTCGTTCTCTGGATCAGATCCGCCAAGCACAAGAAGTCTCAAGCCTCCGCCCCCTCCCAAATGATGGTTGCCATAACTGCCCTCCTAGAAGATGTTCCAAAATCTGCCCTTTCCTTCTTGTACATCTTAATAATGGCAAGTCTTGTCATAGCATACATGTAAAATTGAACTAGTTCAGAAGGGGTAACCCCCCTGCCGCATACATGCAAGATTACTCATAAATATTGTGTACGCAAAAAAGCTCCTTACTTTCTAGTTTCTACTCGCTTTTCATGAATCCAATCGATCTATTACTTCTCTCAGTCGCCTTGCCCTTCCCCTTAAATGTTGAAAGCACTTCTAACGTAGGAATGTTCGTTCTGATTCCAGATACAACAAGAGCTTCACTAAGAATGGTCGCGCAGTTCAAAACGCTGAGAATTATACAAGCCCAAAGTAATTTATAGAAAACCAGCCGCACAAAAATTAAACACATTTCCACAACATCCCCCCCCCCTCCTCCTCCTTAAAACACACACACACACCCACCTCCTGTCTTGGACACGAAAATCTCCACAAAAATCACCTTCAAAAGCTTTGATCTGGCTTTCAACTTCACACCACCGCTATGCCACCCTATGGACTCCTTGTGGAATTAATACATTCTATAGATAGCCACTGGCCCATTATCTACACCTTATCATTCCCTTGAAGGTGCCATAGTAGAACTTAGGCTCTATCTGCTTGTTTTTGAAGGATCACCTACCTAATCTTGCTTGAGGAAGATGCAGAGGGATCTTGTGCATTGACAGGTGGTCTGACCTCTTGCATGTCTTTTGTATGAAAATTTCCTCACCGTGGCCTTCTATTTTTGGCTAAAGACCAATTCAAACTATCTATCTACAACAACGATGGTTAAGATATTTTCCCACCCTCATATATACATCACATTAACCGTGTCTCTCTTATCAATCACAACCTCGCCATTAATGAAAACAACTTGCACTATCCCATAAAGTATAATGACTTCCCAGAGACCACCCTTGAAAATGAAGATGAGGGCCTCTATGTAAAGATAGCCTTCGACTGCTTCCAACAACTTATAATTAAGTCTGAGATTGATACCATCATCTTCTCCTCAAGACGACATCTTAAGATGATACATAGAAATTGTTTAGTTGATGTCTAATCGAGCTTAAAACATGCTCATATGTTCCTAAGGTTAGAGACCAGTTTAAATCCTAAATCTCTTTGATTCGTCAAATGTAACCTTACTTCCAACGATCTAGGCCTTCATGTCTGTTAAAAAAAATCACAATCAAACCATACACCTAGCTAGGGATAAGCATTGGGCTGAACATTGGGTTTTGCTAGGCCTGTACCCAAACCCATATCGTCGAGCAAGTTGTAGGTCAAGTCTAGGCCCATATAATGTCTGGAAATCTCAATCCATAGTAATAATCTAGGTTTTGAATCAAGTTCAAACCATCCCAAATAAAATACCGAAGATACTATATATTCAAACATACACACGGTTACATATTTACTAATAGAGTCAAGAACATGCATATTACGTATAACTAATATGCCAGCCATAAAATTATAGTTTTCATTGTGAAACCCAAATCCAAACCTAGATTGAACTGGATTTGAATTATCAACCCAGAAAACTAAGCTGATTTTGATATCTTTTAATTGAAGTGGTACATGTTTGTGGACCAATCTTATAGCATTTATGACCTAGATTTGAACTTAGATCCAGACTCAACCCAGTTCATTAATTAGTTATATATGACCTAATCTAACTAGGATCACTTCAATTTTTAATTTTTCATACGAATAGGATATTAATATAATAGTCTAAATGTATAACCAACTCATGTATATTTTTCTCTATCAAAAATATATTTCTTATGAAAATTCAAATCGTACATGTTAGAGAAAATATATTTCATCTTGTGACCCAAATTGTAACCTAGATTTAGTCTGAACTTGAATCAACATAACTTTTAAACAACCTCATGTAACACATTTCATTTATAACATAATAAATAAAGCTAATCATTTGAAAAAAAGTTTGTCTTCTAGATTAGGAGTGTTTACAAAATTATAAACATCCCATGTATATAATACGATATAAAAAAATCATCCAACATTTACTACAATTTCTATAACTTACTATTGGTTACAATATACACATTGAAGTAGTTCAACAATGTCCAAGTGATATGTTTTTGGAGATAGCTCATGTACACACTCTTTCAACCACATTAATAGGTACTCCAAACATATCCCAAAAAATGTATAGATCGTATGCAAGATGGATATTTTGTGCAAAATGGTGGTTAAACATACATGTATATCCAAAGAATCTTGGCATTTGTGGAAGCGCAACATCCAGACAACACACGCTCCACAAAGAGGATGGTAACCTTGATGTTGCTAGGGAATGCATTTGGAAGAGGACATGGAAATCACATTAATTGGATTGTATGATATGTGTTGAGAACTTCTCTGACAAAATTATAGCTTCTTGAAGTCTTTTATTGGTTTGTATCTGTATCCCTTATGACTCTTTATCATCTTGATGATTTCTTAAAAGCATGTCTTAGCTTTCTTCTGTGACACAACAATCTATTCAAATTGGTGTATATCTTTGCACTGTACCGTTCTTTTGAGATGCTGTCTAAAATGGTAGTTTTTTCTATAGTATTGACATCCGTCATAGTCTAATAGTTGCCATGCAATAGTGGTAGGAAGATGTAACATGAATCAATTTTTACAACTACTCAATAAGTTTTCCCTTGTCTCTAGAATTCTTGTTATGTATTAGGCCTTCTTGTAATACATAACCTTCCATAAGGACATCGGGTAGGTTGCCCTTGACCAAAGATTGATAGGCTGACATAACATGTATCGTCATATACCCACTATTATTTAGTATATCATGGCAATTTTCTTTCATAATATAGATATCTCCTCCCTGAAAGATGGCATCGTCATCGTTGTCATCCTTGTTTAAGTCTAGGTATTTTCCAATTATACTATCACATGCCAATATTTCAAAGTTCTTTAATGTTGCTTTGATAGTCCCCACTAACCCTTCAAGTATATTTTTATACTCTAGAGTTTAGTCTCCTTGGGATGATATAAGTGGACACTATTTAATAAAACAGCTTCTCTAAATTTCCCATTTTGTGGATGAAACTTTATGGCAAACATTTCGACTTATGACTGTAGTCTAGAGACTTCAACTGCCATGTTACTATGACATAGTATATGTTGCCGTTTTTTTTGTCAGTAACTCCAATGTTGGTTCTTTTTTAGGTTCGACATGTCATCTGACCTCTCTTTGTTTGATGTAGTTGTTCTTGTGATGTTATCTCTTTTTACAAGGTGGTTTCTACTTCTACTTCTTAAGTTTAGGTTTATTAGGTGCTGGTTGTTTAGAATGGTGATTTCTATCTTCATTGTTTCTCCAACCCTTTTTCCATGCAAGTTCCCACTCTTTCTCAGTGTTATCTATCCACATGTCTCTTAGTTTTTCTCTTAATGGACACTAATTTGGAAGCAATACACCAATGTATAGCTGTGGCACCTCAACACCACACAAACAAGATAACTCAAAACCAAAGCACGCGAAAAACAACTAAACAACCACATTACCATAAAAGTAGGTAAATTAAAATCGATCTCATATAACCATAATAAGCAGAAACATATTACAATAAGGTCCAACCACTTATATCATACCATATCGGGTATTTACAACTATTTAGTGGCATCAAACACAACATGTATACAAAAGAACCTATTCACATGTACATGTCATATATATGTGTGTATATATATATATATATATATATATATATATATATATATATATATATATATATATATATATATATATATATATATATATATATATATATATATAAAACCAAGACATAGTGCCAAAACCACATGCCGATATACATCATCTATAAAACACATCCCTCTCGGGACCTGAGAGTAGAGTACAAGGATGGCACATAGGACTTTACTACAACACTAGCAACTATATAACCTTCTGAGTTCACTGATCTCCAAGCTGTTCTTCCTCAACAACACATTCTCTACCATGTTGCTGACGACCGCCTAAAAGGGTGTGGAAACCACGAGAGTGAGACCCATATCCCAACGAGAGATATAACTCTCCGCCAGCAATTGTTGTTACCACAAATATGCTACTATTAAACATGATGAGCATATTCAGCTAAAATGAATTATTTAAACTATTTACAAAGGTTAAGCCGGTTAAGTACCACAACAGATATGTAGAGCATCATATGTAACTAAAAGGAATATGCTGAACATGTATAATAGTTAACTTTTGAGCAGTTTAAGAAACTCTATTTTATCATAAACAACTAGAAGCATAAGGAACAAGCAAGGGTAAACATCCAATGTGAAGCGTGGTTAACCCTAAATAAATATGCTACACAACTGTATTACATCTTTTATTATGCCCTAGGGAGTTTGAGTCATACCACCCAAATTCCAACTGACCATCACTTGGTCGCAATCAGTTCCATATAAGATCTAGGAAGATCCGAACTCCAAGATCTTTTCCGTACCACTCAGTCAGTTCGAGTCTGTGTTGTAGTGACATATCAATCAACTACCATCAGCAACACATAGTCAAGCTGAAAACACCTAGCCCACCTTAGTACATGTCATGATGCGAGAAACCAGGATATACAAACCCAATCAATGGGGTACACCCGCAATTGTCCTCCCATCACATCACATATACAATCACCGAGACCCGTGATTAAACGTGCCATAAGGAAGTTTTATACTACACAAATCAAGACGATAGGCCTAGTGTAACGCCTGGGCCCACTGCCCAAGGCTCTAGTAGAGTTTCAGGAATGACGACTGGCCCCACAGACCACCACTAGCCTTAACTGCACGCTTTTTGTCCACTCACGCACAAGTCGGGGTCAACTTCCCGACTGGTCACCCATCCTAGTACTACTCCAAGCCGAGCACGCTTAACTATGGAGTTCTTTAGTGATGGGCTCCCGGAAAAGGAGGTGCACCTTGGTGATATGGGTAGTCCAATCATTCCTTTTAAGATCATATTATCTGAGGCCTCAAATCCTGGGATGTTACAATCTCCCCCACTTAGACTCTTGACGTCCTCGTCAAGGCTCAACTATATGGCCTCATAATCTGACCCCATTTCAGTGTAGACCCACAATGACCCATGGACACCCAGCTCCCGTCCACGGCTACCAGCGCAAGGGTGGCTCCATCTCGTCTCTACGGATAGCCCTTTCCATCTTGCCTGGACCGCACGGCTCAAGACTGGCATGCCACATGCCCATGTGAGCCCCACCTACTGGAGGGGTTATGGCTCTGATACCATTTGTAACGCCTGGGCCCACTGCCCAAGGCTCTAGTAGAGTTTCAGGAATGACGACTGGCCCCACAGACCACCACTAGCCTTAACTGCACGCTTTTTGTCCACTCACGCACAAGTCGGGGTCAACTTCCCGACTGGTCACCCATCCTAGTACTACTCCAAGCCGAGCACGCTTAACTATGGAGTTCTTTAGTGATGGGCTCCCGGAAAAGGAGGTGCACCTTGGTGATATGGGTAGTCCAATCATTCCTTTTAAGATCATATTATCTGAGGCCTCAAATCCTGGGATGTTACACCTAGCGTCTCGATTCATTCGGGACAACAGTTCTCAAACACCGAGGCATGGCCGTGGCCATCCTCAAAACACCTGGGGTCAAGATGACAAGGATACACAATCACTTGCACATACTCAACAATATGCACTTCGACTTTCCCTTAGGAATACTCGTTTCACCATCCAACAAGTTTTGACACTGGGATGGATCTATGGCACATGGCACTACACGATTAAGGTTTCACTTGATTAGTCATTTCCAATTGGGTGAATTATGACTGCATCAAACAAGTGGACATACAAACCCTAATTCATTTCTAACAAGCATTAAGGTATAATAACTCCAGAAGATATAAAATGTATGAGGTATGTATTTTGTCACATCACCACATGAAACCACTCAATGTCACATAAGTAAGAGGACCACACTTCCAATAGGGATAAACCATGTCCAAGGGTTATTAAGACCATCACATGATAATCACCTGCAAGGACATCATTGTCTTTCCATTCCTTATCAGAGGCTCAACAAACTGTCACCATACTTGTGATACACTTGTTAAGCATAACCTTGCATTCAAATGTTCACATAATAGCATATTACGGTTCCACCATATTGAGAAGATATTCCATCCCCACATAAGTTACACAAGGGAGCTAAGCATAAGAAATCACCCATATTGGATCATTTTAGGGTTAGGTTCAACAACTGGATTAAGTATGATCAACTATCACCACTTAGTTGTATTAGAGTTTGGTATATCAAGGATAAGCTAGATCAACCTTACACATTATCTCATTATGGTGATTATAAGTTTACATGCATATGAGGGCAAAGGTAAGACTACATGATTAAGGGCAAATCACCATCAAATTCTTCATCATTCAAACCAACAAACCAACAAACAAAAAGCATCACCACAAAGCCATCAGATGTGAGAAGGTAAAACCATTGATTGTAACACATGCAAAAACCTTGAACAAACCACTTAGAAAACCATCGAGTTGTGACTTAGATGAGTCACTAACTAAACCTAGTCAAGCCATCCTTTGACAACATAGAAACACCATCGGTTGTTGACTCAAGAAAGACTAGCGGTTGAGGGAATGCAACTCACCATTGGTTGATCACTTAAAGAAAGCCATCAGTTGTAGTGTCCAGGACCACCATTGGTTGTGGTGTCCATGACCCCCATCGGTTGTGACACTCCATGTCACCATTGGTTTTAGACCATCAGATCATGGGACAAATGAGCCATCGATTGAGACTCAAAACAACCATTGGATGATGAACTGGGCTAGCCATTAGTTGTAAGACTCAAGGAGGGCATCGATTGATATCAGCAGGTGGGAAAAACTAATCCAAGGACCAAGGAAAAACCATCGTTTGTTAAACCAAGAAAGCCATTATTTGAACCACCACTTAAAGTACAAATGACTATCGAATTAAAAACCCTAACCATCCTTTGTAGAGGGGAAAGCATGTCCATCAATTATGTTTAAGAGAAAGAACCCAAAATAGCAGAAAAGTAACCCTCATCGGTTGGTACACAAAAGCCAAGCAAAACAACAAAAGAACCAAACCATCAGGTGTAGAAGAAGGAGAGAAAACAACTCATGAAACCTAAGTAAAACCATTGTTCCAGAGAGACCAAGAGCCATCATTTGTTAAAAAAGAATTCCCTAAAGCTTCCTCTATCATAGGAAGGTCGTGCACAAGGTTTAGAACGCATTCAAGAAGATAAACCACCAAGGAATGAGCACCTAAGCTCAAACCCTATGGAAGGGTAGGATCTTTCTACTCAGAACTTAGTTTTAGAGCAAGATCTAGCACATGCAAGCTACAAGTAAGCAATAAACATGGATAAAGTTATATAAATCACCTCAAGGAAGAAGAATAAGGTCCAAACAGAAAGCTAGCTCAAGCACAAGAGGAAGGAAATCCTAGCTTAGCACTCCACATGGCCAAGCAAGCTTCTTCTCCAAGAAAGAGAGAAAAGGAAGCAAGAAAGAAGGGTTCTTTAAGCTCTAGAGTAAGCTCTACCATGGAACACCATGGAAACAACCACGAAGAAGGAGGAAGGAGGTATGAAAGCAAATAAAACAAAGGAAAAGAGAGGTAGCTTACTTGATTAGGTTAAGAACTAGCAAAGGAAGCTCCATAAGCTCCAAGAGAGGGTATGTCTGAACCCTAACTTCACATACAAGGATATCGACCACCGTATTCTACCTTGGGCGCCTTATTCTCCACTAGATCAAGAAGGATGAAGATCTAGACAGTAAGGAAGAGAAAGGAGTCCAAAGGTTCATTTGCATAGAAGGTAGGAGGTTTATATAGCTATGGGAGATAGAAAAGAGAAGGCTAAGGTGTCCTAACATGGTTGCCAAGTGTCCATGGCAAAGGGACATCATATACATTCAAGAAGAAGCTTCATTGGTTGTGGAGTCTGATAGGACATTGGGTCTTGACACTCTCAGGGTGGCCATAGAGTTTCATCACTAGGTGACCATCGTTTGATGAAACCCTAGGTCACTAGGTGGAAAACCATCGATTGGTCACCCCTTCCAAGCAAACCATCAGCTCAAGGGACCGCAAGAGAGAATACTATGGACCTAACACCTCTAAAGATCATCATCAGTTTCCCCCACCTAAGGTTGACCATCAGATGCCACTCATCCATGGAACCATCAGTTGATGGCCTCTCAAGGTAGCTCATCAATGAGGGCAAAACCCCAACTCACCCTATAGAGGCGTCACCATCAAACTAAGGTGAACCAAGGCTCACTAAGACACAAAAAACTAAAGAATGATATGAAAACATGTAAGGAACGCAAAGCATGTGACAAATTACAGAAAAGTCCAAAGCAAGCATATAATTGCATAACTTTCTCAAACAATGCCCAAACTGGACCAAACTTGAAACTTAAATTGTAACATGATATAATAGCATATCACAAGGTTATATTAAGGGTTTAAGCACTAAATTAAGGTAATAAAGCAAATTCAACCACTATGAAAGGTCTTGGGGTCTTAAAATAGCCTTTACGGTATGGTGGTCATTGTGGGTTCGTTGAAGAAGCACCTATAATAATTGACTTTCATAGTGTATTTTCTGCACATTCTATTGAAGTCTTCCCCAACCAAATCCTCAAAAGGGATTCTTCTATAAATTGCCTCCATTAAACTCAGAACAATGGAAGTGTTGTTCCCAACCGTGGCTACTATTGGGACACCTTGGAGTTGATTGTAAAAACCTTCCAATGACTTTTGTAATAGTTATTATCCTCTTTAATTTTATGTTCCAGTTTGATTGGAATTTTCTGGATCCTCCTTGTTTCAATGTCCTTCATATCATGTTGTTGAATTTCAACTCCCTAGCACTGGAGTTGTTGACTACATTATGTCTTTTCTCCAGATTTTCCATAGACAAGAGTCGATGATCTACAGTTTTATATGGCAGTGTACTAAATTTGGTCTAGTTTCTATTCACTACTACAATAATTTTCTAGATGGAGGGTGCATTTAGTTTGATCTCATAGAGGTAGTTGGTGAGGAAATGGGTGCCATTAAACATGTGCCCTTCTTTGTTGGGATCTAAGAACTATTGAAGAATTGCTATAAAGAGTAATTTGTACAGACACACACTCACCTGCGCTTATGCACTAAATATCACATGGAAGTCTTACCTTTTAAAGGATCACCTTTGGTTGACTGGTATCTTGTCATCCAAGATATCATTAAGGATGTGGGAGTCCCTACAAGATATTCTTAATGCATAGGTCATGCCCATTTCCTTCAGTTTGTATGGAAGAGGTGGAGGCCTAGGATTCTACTGAGTTCTAGGATCTCCAGTTCAAAGGATTGTTGGCTGGGTGTTCTCACAGGGAAATTATCAAAGAAATTCTATATTCCTTGTTCATCTTCACCTGACAAGTCAGTTCCCCAACAATCTTGTCTGTATCAACTACATGTTCTGCTGTTGGCTCTTCTTCTTTATTGATTGCAGGCACTCATCATAGATATGCAATGGAATGGCTTTATAGTTGAATAAGTCTGACAATTTCTAAACCACCTTCTCTATAGTTTCTTCTACTTTGCTCCACAATTGCACTTAAAGTTCTTCCTTTTTAGTAGTGTTTCCCACACCATCTGCTGCACTAGACTATGCTCTTTTACCTAGGGTGTTGTGTGCCCCTTCTATAGCTTTTTTTTAATATCCTCAATTTTGGTAAAAATTGAATTGTATATATATAAAGCATGATTTTCTACAATGGTATTATTGGAGAAATAATAATTATGTTAACCACCTTTGCGGCATTGGTGCTTGTGGCACAAGTTAAATAAATGGAAAGAATTCATACATGAATAAAATAGCTTTTTTATATGATAAAGATAATTGTAAGTTTCCAAGAAAAAATGAGGTCCATGGTATTTTAAATAATTAAAAGAGTAATTATCTAGTTGTTATTGGTAACACAGTGGTTGAGGAAACAATCAATATTATTTTGATCTAACCTTTGGTATACTCGAAAACAATAATGGAAAGAAAGGGAATTTTAGATTTTGATAGGAAAAGGATGTACCATGGGTTAATGGTAGTGTTTTAAATAATGTTTAAAAGAGAAAGTTTTGTATATCAAAGACATCTCAATAAATCCCAAAAGAGTAAATATAAATTGGGAAAGATATTAGGGAGTTTCCTTGAAATAGAATTAATTGATTTGGAGGAATATATCAATGAAAGAGGCAAAAGGACAATAGAAGGAAGGTGTAATTATTCTTTTGGTAAGAAAATATAGCCTTGAATCGAGAATATGAGTGAGGGACCGGTAGTTAACCTCATGGTGCCATATTGTCTTCTAAATAGTAGGTATACGAGTAAGGAAACCCAGGTTTCTGCATAAGGCCGCTCCTTCTCCCTGCGTTCTTTCTTGATAGTAGCCTTAGGGTTCTCCTAGGACCTATATAAAGACACAGGGATCCTTTCATCGACCCAGACAGGAACACCCAATTAATCCTTGAGGCCCTGACGAACGACTGAACCAATAGGCCATAGTCCGAACCTTGACTCTGTGGTCGTCTGATTCCGGTGAGGGTCTGGACCTACAAGTAGCAACAACATGAGGTACCTTGGTCCATGAGAGGGCGCTAGCGCGGTGGGAAAACCCTAAGGGAAACTAGAGGACAAAACACCACCTTCCCCTTTCTGG
This sequence comes from Alisma plantago-aquatica, assembly GCA_963693085.1. Taxonomy (NCBI): domain Eukaryota; kingdom Viridiplantae; phylum Streptophyta; class Magnoliopsida; order Alismatales; family Alismataceae; genus Alisma; species Alisma plantago-aquatica. The sequence goes on along the minus strand of OY856414.1, from coordinate 794,716,844 downwards.
TGTTGGCATCGGCGGACACCTTCACGGTAGGAACCCCGACTGGATTGCTGCCAGGGAACCGCGGCTACAGGGGTATGCTCCGGCTACCCTGGAGGACCCAACAGTGCTGGGAGGGTCCGACGGACAAGAACCAACTACCGCCGATGCCCAGGAGCCGGGTCCACAAGTCTACCTTAGCTCTACGCCGCTCGTGACATCCAGTCCTCCCGCTCGACAGACTCAAGTGAGGTAGAAGAAGGTGATGCTAAGGGGAACCGAGGTAAGGGAGGGGACCCTGGAGTCGGAAGTCGTGTCACCATGACTTTGACTTGGGAGACGGAGGCGGGGCGAGGGTGGCCTGTGAGGCCGATCTCTCCCCGGTAGGCAGTGCTGTCTGTATAGCCCGCACAAGGAAGACGAGCGTGTAAAGAAGAAAGAAGGGCTGCATCTGGGTCGCGGGTTAGACGGATCTCAGCAAAGAGTCCGTGAGCTATAGGATAAAGGAAAGGAAGAATACAAGGTAATATAACTAGTTGATGTGGCCTTTCTTGATTGGCTGAATAATGATTAATCTTGCAATATTGTTAATTAATTAGTAACTCTGACCAGGATGAAACCATATATCAAGTTCATCAGAAAAATGATAGTAATCTAAATAAAATAGTTTCAACGTCTAATTATGCTTCCAATTCTAAAAGTAGTGCAAAAATGGATTTTAAGTGGTGATTAGTGCACAAAAACTCTAGTTTTGAATATTAACACGTTGAGTATGTTAAAAACCTTTCTTTCATGCTAGTATATGATATTGTGGACTATAATGGAAAATTCACTTGGTCATGATCATAATAATGAGAAACTAGATTTTGTAGAGTGGATGATACTTAACATGTGTAACTAAGATCTTGAACATCAATGGTGTAACTTGCTATAACCTTAATGATGTTAATATGATCTAAGTGTTCATTATGCAATGATATGGTAGATTTGATAGTCCTAGCTACACTTAACATGAATTAGGGTTCTTAAGTCAATGAACATGAGAATTAAAGTTTTGAAGCATGACTCTAATGCTAACTCAATAATAAGGAAACCTAAACCCTAGATTAGGGCCGAGTAAGGTTTAACGTGATTAACATGATGATGACACTTTATGATTTACGTACATGCATATTAAAGTTGATTGCTTGGGTTGATTGCTTAATTGGATAATATGCTTGAAGTATGATTGTATAATCTGCATGGCCCACCATTGAGGTACGTGTTTACACCTATGACTACCCACATCAGTTTGTCGGTGTTTGCCTAGTGTTTCTTGAAGATTGAATAATTACACTATTGGATGTTTATTTACATTCTATTCAATCACTATGGGTATCACATAGATAAAGATTATGTGAAGAAAATGACAAGTTCTTATTTGCAAGTAAATAGTTGTTATATGTTGTTATGTACTTGCAAACTTTTGCATGCACCCCACATACATAGTATAACTTGTTACACTAATCCACGTTTTGGTTTCACAGTGATTTAGGTACATTCTAGATAAGGTGATATCAAGATGATGTGTATATGAAATTACTTGAAGACATTAAAGTAAATTTGTAAGGATGATTAGATAGATTCTTCTTCTCATATAATTCTCATAAGTACAATTCTGATGATAGAACATTATGTAAGTTCTAGAGGAACATATTATAAATAATAATATATTTGAGTTAACAGAAATTATTTAATGTTATTTATAATTTTCTAAATCTGGATCCTTGGGAAAAATGTTAGGTAATGGCTCTCATCTTTTTGGCCTTCCTTGGGGTTTGCTGAAAAGTGAGGTCGTTACATTTGATATCAGAAACCTAGATTTTTCAAATAATATTTAATAGTTTATAATTTCAAGTAATCTGTATAAATATGAGGGAATTATTAAGGCATTTTCTTAAGACAATGGTGTCTAGAAGGGACCACGACCCAGGGGTTGGAAAAAGTTTTCTCCACACTACTAGTCATCTTATGAGGACTCCCATGCCCGTCCATCCTACCTAGACAAAGTTGAAAGATTTTCCCCAAAATAAAATACCTTTAGGTATTCTTCTCATCTTGATTCATCCACTTCTCATCCTCTTGCTTAATAAAACCTAAAAGGTTCTTCACTCCTCATCCAAAGTTAGGGGTTTTGAGAAGAAGTAGGATTAAGGTATCCTCTACCAATTAATGTACATGTAATGCAAAAATAATAATGTACATGTAATGTGGAAATAATAATGTACATGATATGGGAATAATGATAAAGAAAGGAAAAATGGTTTTATGAGTTACAACAACAAACTCTATACGGGGCTAGGGTTGGTTTAGAAGAACCTTAGGGGGTCAAGGGACATAGAGACCCTAAGAGGTAGGGTGTAGTCTCTAACTCGAACCTAAAACCCTAATCATGGGAAATGGGAGTAGTGTTGGTGATAGAGTAATACTACCCATATTGTGGGATCCAACTTATAAAACACGAGATTAACTTAAGCAGAAGCGATTAACTTGCAACAGAATTATTAAAAATCACTAAAAATTAAAACTTTTTGTAAAGAGATCTTCAATCGGTAAAACTCTTTCATAAAGAAACATGATAAGTTATTTACAAACTGATCCATCATTACATCTCTGTAATAATCACATCTCGAGGGTTACAAACATCAATTGCCCTGTTAACTGTACAAGGCAAGATACAAAAAAAAAAACTCGAGGCTTTATGCCAAAATCTCAGATCTACTTTAAACATCTACTGACTCCTAGGACCTGAGAGTACAGAGACGACTCATAGGACATTCTATCTACAAGACTTGACAGACAGTGTCTCCACCTGAGGATCACTGATGTCCCTGGTGTTGCTGCTGCTGCTGTTATTGTTGCTCACCCACTGAAGGGTTTCTTCCTCTTCTTCGGCGATTACCTAAAAATTTAATCCCACGGGGGTGAGACAATTGAATACTTTTCCCAGCGAGAGTTATAAATCTTCGCCGGAAACATTGTTATTGCAATTAAAGGAATAATACTGAGTAGTAGATACATATTTATTCAACAGTAGGCAATACATTGAATAAGATAAGTAGGACAATATTCTCTATGTAATCATTTCAATTATAACTTGATTGAATGACAAGACATATATCACTAAGGAATATGAAGAACATGTATACTAGTTATTCAACTAGAACATTATAAACAATGTATCATCAATCATTGTTTCTCGTAGTTCAACCTAAGCAGTTATGCTACACGGATGATTATGTTTTTCAACCATATTTATGCCCTGAGGAGATGAGTTACACCTCTCATACTCCAACCGACCATTACGAAATTACAATCGGTACCATACGTAGGTCATCAGAAGAGTCGGATTCCTATGACATCATCTTCCTCAGTCAGTGTGAGGATCATCATGCGAGACATCTTGTATCTCTGCCATAATAGCTTTCCAGGGTATTCTGGAAACTTCACTATTAGAGTTATAGTGGCGTGCTATACTCTCTTCGCCATCGAGGGATTTCTTGTTTATCTCACATCGATGCGGCATTAACAACATCATCGGGAGATTAGTGATACATCATCCCGACATAAACATATAATGAAGGAATGAGAGATTAAAAGTACAACTCACATCAATTACTACATTAGGAGGTAAGGATATTCACGTCCATAACCCCCACAAACTCAAAAGTATGCTCTCCAGGAGTTCCCTTAGGAAAACTTGTTTCACCATCATTTAACTTCTGACAATGATGGATCTATGGTCAGAGCTCTACATGATATCATTATATTTGATTATTTAAATACATTATAGCATTCTTTTAGCATCATGCATGTTTTCAAACATAAACCAATAAGACAATTTCTATAAAGAAAAAGTATTGATTGTATCAAGTTCAATTCACCTTTAGTTATTATTGGGATACCAATCCCTAACCATTTCATCATTATGATTCAAGTACATGGGTATTCAAACCCCTCGGTCACAAAAACACTTGTTATCAAGTATCATACTGCCCTCAAGTCATTTGACAGTATAAACAGAATAATATCAATGCTGATATTTCATATGGCTCATATAGCATGTCAATCATAGCAAATCATTACATTCAAAACTTATAACGTGCTCTTAATGAATGTGACATCATAGCTCTTACTTGGCTATGTTCACCATTTCATAAGACCTGCATAGTTAATACATTTGATAATATGCACATTATCTCTATATCAGCACATTACAAAACAGAGATAACTTTACTACTCAAGGGTTATACCATTATGCCCTTACTAGGGTTAGGGTTTCCCTTTTTAATTCAATTAGGGTTAACCAACCCATTTATCTTAATTAGGAATAGTATTTCCTCATCTCATATTTCAATCATGGAGTTTCATGCTTAGAAGCATAACTCAGAATTAGGGTTTACTGTTCACGTCATCACATTACCCTAGATTAGGGTTTACTATTCACATTACATCATAGTACCCTAGATTAGGGTTTACTATTCACATTACATCACATTACCCTCATACATGAGGATTACTTCCATTAATGCCCTCAAATTAGGTTAAGATTCATTAACCATCATAATTAGGGTTGCCATGATCTCACTTTGAAGGATCATACCCCAATTAGATTTATTCATACATATTGGAAGTTTGTTACTTGATTCTCATTCATATAAGAAGTCTTCTCTCTCCTCTTTCTATCAGATGATGTTTACACCATCCTTAATTAGACTAAGTCAAATCAACCTCGACAACATAAGTTATGTCATCACCATTATGGTCATTAGGGTTTACTTGATCAAGGGGTATTAGTCACACTATCCCATCAAGGGTACCTTGGTAAAGTTCACCACTTGATCATGACATGCATTAATCAACTAATTACTTGATCCCTTAATCAATTTAGGCATATATGGGGTTTATGTTAATCAACTACTAAACCATTTGACCACTAAGGCATCAAATGTTCTCAACCTTTTAAGACCTCAAACGGTCTTGCACACAATTTCCCCAAATGGTCTTAGTTAGACCTTGAAAGCATTTGGTGGTGTTGACCATTTGGACTAGTTTGACTTTTGAAACCGTTTAGTAAAGTGCACACTCAAGACCGTTTGCCCAAGATGGGGTGAAGACCGTTTGGTCTTGTTGATCGTTTGGCCAACTTTGACTTTAAAACCACATGGGCAAAATTGATCTTGAAACCGCATGAGCACCAAACGGTTTGGGATCGTTTGGTCCCAAATGGTCTTGAGACCGTTTGGTCCAAACCACCTCAAAACTGTATGGACCAAAAAGTGTCTCAACCACTTCAATTAAGTTAGGGTTTCCAAGGTTGAACCCCTCAATCGTTCATGCACTTGATAGACACTTATCAATTGAGTCAATTAGGTCAACCCTAAACTGATTTGACCCTCAATTGATCACCAATTAGGGCTTGGATCAATTGAATTAGGGTTTGGAATTGATCACCCTTCAACATGGTTCAACATGAGTCTAATTGATTTGAACCCATGGAACCATCAATCAATTTGGTCATGACTTGACCCCAAATGGTCTTGGGATCGTTTGGATGTCCTCCAAACGGTCTTGAGACCATTTTCTCAAGTCAACACCAAAAACTAACTCAACCACTTAGGGTTTGGCTCATTGATTTGATCATTAGGTCACTACTCAATTACACTTCAACTTGTTACCTTTAGATTTGTAATCACTTGACCATAGTCAACCCTAGACCTCCAAACGGTCCTGGGTGACCCCCAAACGGTCTTCGGATCATTTGGATATCCTCCAAATGGTCTTGAGACCGTTTTCCCATTATTTCATCAAAAACCAAGTTATTCTCTTAAGGGTTGAACCCTAGATTTGGTCACCAAATCAGCACTTAATTGTTCAACACCTTGATATCATTGGACCCTGAATTGGTTAACCCTACTTAACCCTAGACCTCCAAATGGTCTTGGGTGATCGCCAAACGGTCTTGAGACCGTTTGGGTGATCCCCAAATGGTTTTGAAACCGTTTGGGCCACTCAACCCAAACTTCAACATGATTGTATTATTGAAATCAGCATCTAACCCGATTAGGGTTTAGGTGACTAATGTGCCTTCAATTGGTGATTTACTTGGAATTACTTGATGATTTTTGGAGGGTGATTAGTCCACATTATTTACAACAGACCTCCAAATGGTAAATGCCTGGTCAACACATCCAAATGGTCTTAAACCGTTTGCTTCTATGCGGTTTTGTGAAACCGTTTGCATTCAAACGGTTTGAAACCGTTTGCTCCCAAACGGTTTGGGAAACCGTTTGTGCAAAAGTTGGAGACCGTTTGCTAAAGTGGATTTTTGAATAAACATTGGAAATAACGTCATCATATTCTACCTCAAGAACAAGGGCTTTTCTTCACGTAAATACTAGCAAGAACACTTAAAGGTGTCTAAAGGAGAAGTATAAGCAACTATTCTAAGAGAAGAAGATGCAAAAGCAAAGCTTAAGGGTTAGAGTTATAAAACCCGCCTTAAGATCTGATCCAGAGCTCCAAGCTTTGTAGCTTTAATGGTGGATGAAGCTCCAAAGGTTTTCCAAGGTCCGTTCTTTAAGATTTGGATGGAGAAGATGGCTAGAAAGAAGAGTTGTGTAAGGAAAACTACTAAACCAACCTTGTATTAGGGTTTTCACCATGAATTCGAGCTAGGTGATGATCCATACTTACCAACTTAGCTTGGTCGTTATCCTATGTTCCTGAGCTTCTTCTTGGTCGTTCCAAAGCAAGAAGATGAGAAGAGAAACAAAGGGAAACGTTCCCTTGCTTTGTTAAAAAGAATCCTTATATACTTTTGGATATTTTCAAGGCAAAGGAAAAGGTAGTTATCTCTTTTATTTCCTAATCATATACACTACGGCTTGCCCCATTCATGGACATATTTATTTCTCCTAAACACATGCAAGACTCCTCCCTTATCCAAGGTTAAAGGAAAAGAAACCAAACACCTTACTAAGTTGTACATGTATAAAAGGGCCATTTTGCATAAAACTTGGTTATCTAAATATTAAGGTTATCTTTCTTACTTGATCATTCAAATGAAGCACCCCTCTCATTTTATTTGCTATACTTGATGCCAAGAAACATGAGAGATACTCTAGAGGTTACAGTTTACATGCTAGACCCTAGGTTTTGGGTAATTTACACTTTACACCAAAACTAGGTTTTAAAGCATAAGGATTGCTCTGCAAGCTATATCTTGGTGCTCAAGCTTGGAGAATCCATACCACTACATAATATTCATTCTTATGATGTCTAATTATCATAGGAACATATTAACATGTGCAATTTTCAAGTTAACCCCTCAACTTGGGTAATTTGCACTTTAGTCCATTTTTAACAAAATAATATTGCAACATTATGTAAAAAGGACTAAAATTGAAATATATGTTCCTCAAAAGCTTTAATTGCATTACACAAGATAACCACAAGCATCTAATCACATATTTAAGCAAAACACCTAGTGGTTAGTACATAACCCAGGTCAGGGATGTTACAAATTATCCACCCCTTACACGGATTTCCTCCCCGAAATCAACAAAACATATTAAGAGAAAAGAGCAGGGTATTTTCTTGTCATCTCTTCCTCTAGTTCCCATGCGGCTTCCTCAACACCACAGTGATTCCAGAGGACTTTCACAATATTTATATCTTTCTTTTTCAGCTTTTTAATTCTTTTATCAAGGATTGACATAGGTCCTTCCTCATAAGACACATCATCATTCAACTCTACTTCCATAGGTTGCAGGACTAATTCTGTATCAGGGTGACATTTCCTAAGCATGGAAATGTGGAACACATGGTGTAACTTTTGTAACTCTGGTGGTAACTCTAGCTTATAAGCTACCTTCCCAATCCGTTCAATGATTGGATAAGGCCCCATAAACCTAGGAGCTAACTTTCCTTTCCTTCCAAATCTCAGAACTCCTTTCCAAGGTGAGACTTTGAGGTACACTCTGTCTCCAACCTGGAATTCTAAAGGTCTACGACGCTTATCAACATAAGATTTCTGCCTATCCTGTGCAATCTTCAATTGTTGTTGTATTATCTTAATCTTCTCAGTGGTTTGCTGCACAAGATCATGACCTAAAAGTTGATATTCACCGGTTTCATACCAACATAGGGGTGATCTACAACATCTACCATACAAAGCTTCATAAGGTGCCATGTCAGTGCTATGTTGATAGCTGTTATTGTAGGCAAACTCTATCAGGCTTAGGTGCAGATCCCAACTCCCTGTAAACTGAAGAACACATGCTCTAAGCAAGTCTTCTAAGGTCTGTATAGTCCTTTTTGACTGTCCATCAGTTTGAGGATGAAAGGTTGTAATAAACCTTAACTGTGTGCCTATAGCTTTATGAAGTCGCTCCCAAAAACGACTCGTAAACTGGGGACCTCTGTCAGAAACAATGGTAACTGGGACTCCATGCAGCCACACTATCTCATCGACATATAACTGTGCTAACTTCTCAACAGAATAGGTTGTTTTGACAGGCAAGAAATGTGCTGTCTTCGTCAACCTATCAACTATTATCCAAATGGAATCATGCCCTTTTCTTACCCTGGGTAGGCCAACAACAAAGTCCATGGTTACATGATCCCACTTCCACTATGGTATGGGTAAAGGTTGCATTGTTTCTGTAGGCTTCTGGTGTTCAGCTTTAACTTGTTGACACACAGGACACCACATAACAAACTCAACAACATCTTTCTTCAAACCAGGCCACCAATACATATATTTCAAGTTTCGATACATCTTGTGCTTCCTGGATGCATAACATACATTGAAGAATGAGCTTCTTCCAGGACTAACTTTCTCAAGTTATCTGCATCTGGCACTATCATCCTACCATGATAACAAGCTACTTGATCATCTGAATCATGGAAACCATCTCGTTTCTCACTACTATACTCTGATCTAATCAGTTGAACTGCAACATCAACTTACTGTGCTTCCTTGATCTGCTGTCTCAAAGTAGGTTTTATATGCATCTCAGCTAACAACCTGGCTAACAATGATACTTTTAATTGTACACTGTCTTGCCTTAAGGAGATAAGCATATCTCTCCTTGAGCACACTAAGGAATTTAGTTGTGCTTTATCTAGGGTTGGTGTTGCTGATTTCCTACTCAAAGCATCTGCAACCACATTGGCCTTCCCTGGATGGTAATCAATCGTACAATCATAGTCTTTGATTAACTCCATCCAGCGGCATTGCCTCATGTTAAGCTCATGATGAGAAAAGATATACTTAAGGTTCTTATGGTCTGTGAAAATCTGGAATGTCTCTCCATAAAGATAATGCCTCCAGATCTTCAAGGCATGAACCACAATAGCTAGCTCTAGACCGTGTGTCGGATAATTCTCCTCGTGTTTCTTAAGCTGTCGGGAAGCAAAAGAAATCACTTGTTTATCCTGCATCAACACACATCCAAGTCCATTCTTAGAGGCATCACATAAAACTATATATCCTTTTCCTTGTTCAGGTAATACAAGTACATGTGCACTTGTCAACCTCTCCTTCAACAGCTGAAAAGATTGTTGACACTTATCATTCCCGAAGAAAGGAACATCCTTCCTTGTCAACTTAGTCAAGGGTAAGGCTATAGAACTGAAGTTCTTAATGAACCTTCGATAATAGCCTGCCAACCCTAAGAAACTACAGATTTTTGTCGGTGTCTTTGGCTGCTCCCATTGCAGAACAGATTCTACCTTTTTAGGGTCAACACGAATACCTGAAGTAGATATTATGTGTCCAAGGAAAGATACTTCTGGTAACCATAACTCACACTTGCTAAACTTAGCGTATAGCTTATACTTTCTTAGCAAAGTTAGAGCCTGTCGAAGATGCTGTTCATACTACTGAGCATCTCTACTATAGATCAGGATGTCATCTATAAAGACAACAACACACTGATCGAGAAAAGGTCGGAATATTCTATTCATGAGTTCCATAAATGTAGCTGGTGCATTAGTTAGTCCAAACGACATAACTGTGAACTCATAGTGACCATACCTTGTCCTAAAGGCAGAGTTAGGTATGTTACCCTCCTTAATACGCAATTGGTGATATCCTGACCTCAAGTCTATCTTTGAGAAGATGGTTGCACCACACAACTGGTCAAAGAGATCATCAATCCTCGACAGAGGATACTTATTCTTTATCGTTATTTTATTTAATTATCTGTAATCAATGCACAACCGCATTGATCCGTCTTTCTTTTTAACAAAAAGGATCGGAGCACCCCAAGGTGAAGTACTTGGTCAGATGAAACCTTTCTCAAGCAACTCTTGCAGTTGTTTCTTGAGTTCTGCCATCTCAACAGGCGCCATCCTATATGGTGTTTTTGCTATAGGTTGCGTGTCTGGGATTAAATTGATTTCAAAATCAATCTCCCGAGGCGGTGGCACACCTGGAAGTTCTTTAGGAAATACATTTTCAAATTCCCTGACTACATGAACTTCAGTAGGGTTAGGACTCTCCATGGTAGTATCTACCACATGGGCCAAGAATGCATAACATCCTTGCCTCATCAGCTTCTCAGCAACCATAGATAATACAAGACATGTGGGTAGAATCTTTCTCTCTCCTTGAAAGATCCATGTGTCACTATCATCAGCAAACATATCTTGCTTGGATTCACAATCCAAAACAACCTTATACCTTTCTAAGGTATCCATCCCAAGGATTATATCAAATCCATGCATCTCAAGTGGTATAAGATCCACTTAAATGCGATGTTCAGAAAAGAAGAGGATGCAGGGAGAACATACCTCCTGCAACACGGCAGATCCCATCAAAGGAGTTTATAGCAACAAACTATCTGCTCTATGACTTATAGTCAGATTGCAGTCAAGAATCACTCTTCGAGTGATAAAGGAGTGTGTAGCACCCGTATCAATTAGAACAGATACAACGCAAGATATAGATATATCATAATATAATAATTCCATCTGACCTGCCACAACTTGAGGGTTGATCACTGCATCAGGTGGATTCATCGCATAAAATCTTGCCGTTACTTGTGGTTGATTCGGTGCTCGTTGACCTAGTGTCAATGATCCATCTTGGGACACTTGTCCACGTCCTCTAGCTCCTCCTGGAAACTGTCTCCTTTGAGATCCTTGCTGACTCTGCCTTTGAGGTTGAGTTACACTCACTTCTCTGGCTCTGCAATCTTTCATAAGATGTCCCATCTTTCCACATATTTAACAACTTCTGTTCAGTTGTTGTGGTCTGGGTGGTCCTGTAACCAACATAGATGCTGAACTGCGAGCTCCTTCTAGTGGTAGGCTTCGTCCTCTACCCCTATTCGACGTCCACTGCGTCTGGGTACTGAATCTAGGTGGTGGTGTAGGCGCAGAAAACCTAGGTTTCTTGAAATCTTTAGATGATGATCCTTGGAACTGGGGATACATCCTCTTATTCTTGGTCTGTCTTTTCTCTGACATAGACTTCTCTATCCTCCTGACCAACTCCACAAAGGTAGCAAACATTTCCCTGTTCTCTAGAGCAGACACAGGGGTGGTCAACTCAGCGTTTAACCCTTTCTCAAAACGTCTAATCCTTTCTTCATATGTAGCTACCATGTGCGTACAGAACCGCAACAACTCCATGAAATTAGCCTCGTATTCGCTAATGTTCATAGGTCCCTGCCTTAACCATTCAAACTGAGAGATTTTCTCGTCCAGAAACATCTTAGGGAAATATCTATTGATAAATTCCCGTCTGAAAACTTCCCATTCAATCTCCACACCTGGCCTCTTCTGCTCTTCCATGGTCCACCAGTGACCAGCACTCCCCTTGAGAAGATACAACACATGTCTAACCTTCTCAGCTTCTGGGATGTTTAGGATTCTAAAGGCCTTCTCTAGTTCAGTTATCCATAAGTCAGCATCTGCTGGGTCAGCTGTTCCAACATACTCTGTGGCTCCAACTCGGCGAAGTCGTTCAAATGTCTTGCCGACTCCTTGTCCTTTAGGATGGGTAGGTGCCCTAGGTGCAGGTATATGCATCCTATCAGTCATATGTGTCATGGCAGTCATAAACTGCCCAAACATGACTTGGACGGCTGGGTTCCCCATGTCAGTTGGATTGAACTGGGGTGGTTCAGGCACAGGTTCCTCTCTTTCTTGGTCTCTTGCACCTCCTCAGGGTGAAGCGACACTACTTTCTGCAACATGTTCCTCGTGTGGTCCAGACATTCTTAATTTTTATCTTCTCCTCCTGATGAGCAGAAGACACTATCAGATATACTGGAAGACACTAGAACATACGCAACAACCTAAGTCCTATGTCTCTGTAGACTCAGCGAACCTAGAGCTCTGATACCACTAATTGTGGGATCCAACTTATAAAACACGAGATTAACTTAAGCGGAAGTGATTAACTAGCAGCGGAATTATTAAAAATCACTAAAAATTAAAACTTTTTGTAAAGAGATCTTCAATCGGTAAAACTCTTTCATAAATAAACATGATAAGTTATTTACAAACTGATCCATCGTTACATCTCTGTAATAATCACATCTCAAGGGTTACAAACATCAATTGCCCTGTTAACTGTACAAGGCAATATACAAAAAAAAACTCGAGGCTTTACGCCAAAATCTCAGATCTACTTTAAACATCTACTGACTCCTAGGACCTGAGAGTACAGAGATGACTCATAGGACATTCTATCTACAAGACTTGACAGACAATGTCTCCACCCGAGGATCACTGTTGTCCCTGGTGTTGCTGCTGCTGCTGTTATTGTTGCTCACCCACTGAAGGGTTTCTTCCTCTTCTTCGACGATTACCTAAAAATTAATCCCACGGGGGTGAGACAATTGAATAATTGTCCCAGTGAGAGTTATAACTCTTTGCCAGAAACATTGTTATTGCAATCAAAGGAATAATACTGAGCAGTAGAACCATATTTATTCAACAACAGGCAATACATTGAATAAGCTAAGTAGGACAATATTCTCTATGTAATCATTTCAATTATAACTTGATTGAATGACAAGACATATATCACTAAGGAATATGAAGAACATGTATACTAGTTATTCAACTAGAACATTATAAACAATGTATCATCAATCATTGTTTCTCATAGTTCAACCTAAGCAGTTATGCTACACGGCTGATTATGTTTTGCAACCATATTTATGCCCCGAGGAGATGAGTTACACCTCTCATACTCCAACCGACCATTACGAAATTGCAATCGGTACCATACGTAGGTCATCAGAAGAGCCAGATTCCTATGACCTCATCTTCCTCCGTCAGTGTGAGGATCATCATGCAGGACATCTTGTATGTCTTCCATAATAGATTTCCAGGGTATTCTGGAAACTTCGCTATTAGAGTTACAGTGGCGTGCTGTACTCCCTTCGCCATCGAGGGATTTCTTATTTATCTCACATCGATGCGGAATTAACAACATCATTAGGAGATTAGTGATACATCATCCCGACATAAACATATAATGAAGGGATGAGAGATTAAAAGTACAACTCACATCAATTCCTACATTAGGATGTAAGGATATTCACGTCCATAACCCCCACATACTCAAAAGTATGCTCTCCAGGAGTTCCCTTAGGAAAACCTGTTTCACCATCATTTAACTTCTGACAATGATGGATCTATGGTCAGGGCTCTACATGATATCATTATACTTGATTATTTAAGTACATTATAGCATTCTTTTAGCATCATGCATGTTTTCAAATATAAACCAATAAGACAATTGCTATAAAGAAAGAGTACTGATTGTATCAAGTTCAATTCACCTTTAGTTATTATTGGGATACCAATCCCTAACCATTTCATCATTATGATTCAAGTACATGGGTATTCAAACCCCTCGGTCACAAAAACACTTGTTATCAAGTATCATACTACCCTCAAGTCATTTGACAGTATAAACAGAATAATAGCAATGCTGATATTTCATATGGCTCATATAGCATGTCAATCATAGCAAATCATTACATTCAAAACTTATAACGTGCTCTTAATGAATGTGACATCATAGTTCTTACTTGGCTATGTTCACCATTTCATAAGACCTGCATAGTTAATACATTTGATAATATGCACATTATCTCTATATCAGCACATTGCAAAACAGAGATAACTTTACTACTCAAGGGTTATACCATTATGCCCTTACTAGGGTTAGGGTTTCCCTTTTTAATTCAATTAGGGTTAACCAACCCATTTATCTTAATTAGGAATAGTATTTCCTCATCTCATATTTCAATCATGGAGTTTCATGCTTAGAAGCATAACTCAGAATTAGGGTTTACTGTTCACGTCATCACATTACCCTAGATTAGGGTTTACTATTCACATTACATCATAGTACCCTAGATTAGGGTTTACTATTCACATTACATCACATTACCCTCATACATGAGGATTACTTCCATTAATGCCCTCAAATTAGGTTAAGATTCATTAACCATCATAATTAGGGTTGCCATGATCTCACTTTGAAGGATCATACCCCAATTAGATTTATTCATACATATTGGAAGTTTGTTACTTGATTCTCATTCATATAAGAAGTCTTCTCTCTCCTCTTTCTATTAGATGATGTTTACATCATCCTTAATTAGACTAAGTCAAATCAACCTCAACAACATAAGTTATGTCATCGCCATTATGGTCATTAGGGTTTACTTGATCAAGGGGTATTAGTCACACTATCCCATCAAGGGTACCTTGGTAAAGTTCACCACTTGATCATGACATGCATTAATCAACTAATTACTTGATCCCTTAATCACTTTAGGTATCTATGGGGTTTATGTTAATCAACTAGTAAACCATTTGACCACTAAGGCATCAAATGTTCTCAACCTTTTTAGACCTCAAACGGTCTTGCACACAATTTCCCCAAACGGTCTTAGTTAGACCTTGAAACCATTTGGTGGTGTTGACCGTTTGGTCTAGTTTGACTTTTGAAACTGTTTAGTAAAGTGCACACTCAAGACCATTTGCCCAAGATGGGGGTGAAGACCGTTTGGTCTTGTTGACCGTTTGGCAACCTTTGACTTTGAAACCGCATGGAAAAAATTGATCTTGAAACCGCATGAGCACCAAACGGTTTGGGATCGTTTGGTCCCAAACGGTCTTGAGACCGTTTGGTCCAAACCACCTCAAAACCGCATGGACCAAAAAGTGTCTCAACCACTTCAATTAAGTTAGGGTTTCCAAGGTTGAACCCCTCAATCGTTCATGCACTTGATAGCCACTTATCAATTGAGTCAATTTGGTCAACCCTAAACTGATTTGACCCTCAATTGACCCTCAATTGATCACCAATTAGGGCTTGGATCAATTGAATTAGGGTTTGGAATCGATCACCCTTCAACATGGTTCAACATGAGTCTAATTGATTTGAACCCATGGAACCATCAATCAATTTGGTCATGACCTGACCCCAAACGGTCTTGGGATCATTTGGATGTCCTCCAAATGGTCTTAAGACCGTTTTCTCAAGTCAAAACCAAAAACCAACTCAACCACTTAGGGTTTGGCTCATTGATTTGATCATTAGGTCACTACTCAATTACACTTCAACTTGTTACCTTTAGATTTGTAATCACTTGACCATAGTCAACCCTAGACCTCCAAACGGTCCTGGGTGACCCCCAAATGGTCTTGGGATCGTTTGGATATCCTCCAAACGGTCTTGAGACCGTTTTCCCATTATTTCATCAAAAACCAAGTTATTCTCTTAAGGGTTGAACCCTAGATTTGGTCACCAAATCAACACTTAATTGTTCAACAACTTGATATCATTGGACCCTCAATTGGTTAACCCTACTTAACCCTAGACCTCCAAACGGTCTTGGGTGATCATTAAACGGTCTTGAGACCATTTGGGTGATCCCAAAATGGTTTTGAAACCGTTTGGGCCACTCAACCCAAACTTCAACATGATTGTATTATTGAAATCAGCAACTAACCCGATTAGGGTTTAGGTGACTAATGTGCCTTCAATTGGTGATTTACTTGGAATTACTTGATGATTTTTGGTGGGTGATTAGTCCACATTATTTACAACAGACCTCCAAATGGTCAACACCTGGTCAACACATCCAAACGGTCTTAAACCATTTGCTTCTATGCGGTTTTGTGAAACCGTTTGCATTCAAACGGTTTGAAACCGTTTGCTCCCAAACGGTTTGGGAAACCATTTGTGAAAAAGTTGGAGACCGTTTGCTAAAGTGGATTTTTGGATAAACATTGGAAATAACGTCATCATATTCTACCTCAAGAACATGGACTGTTCTTCATGGAAATACTAGCAAGAACACTTAAAAGTGTCTAAAGGAGAAGTATAAGCAACTATTCTAAGAGAAGAAGATGCAAAAGCAAAGCTTAAGGGTTAGAGTTATAAAACCCGCCTTAAGATCTGATCTAGAGCTCAAAGATTCGTATCTTTAATGGTGGATGAAGCTCCAAAGGTTTTCCAAGGTCCGTTCTTCAATATTTGGATGGAGAAGATGGCTAGAAAGAAGAGTTGTGTAAGGAAAACTACTAAACCAACCTTGTATTAGGGTTTTCACCATGAATTCGAGCTAGGTGAT
This sequence comes from Alisma plantago-aquatica, assembly GCA_963693085.1. Taxonomy (NCBI): domain Eukaryota; kingdom Viridiplantae; phylum Streptophyta; class Magnoliopsida; order Alismatales; family Alismataceae; genus Alisma; species Alisma plantago-aquatica. The sequence continues at coordinate 794,700,210 of OY856414.1, read as the reverse complement.
GATCCATACTTACCAACTTAGCTTGGTCATATTCCTCTGTTCCTGAGATTCTTCTTGGTTGGTCCAAAGCAAGAAGATGAGAAAAGAAACTAAGGGAAATGTTCCCTTGCTTTGTTAAAAAGAATCCTTATATACTTTTGGATATTTTCAAGGCAAAGGAAAAGGTAGTTATCTCTTTTATTTTCTAATCATATCCACTATGGCTTGCCCCATTCATGGCCACATTTCTTTCTCCTAAACACATGCAAGACTCCTCCCTTATCCAAGGTTAAAGGAAAAGAAACCAAACACCTTACTAAGTTGTACATGTATAAAAGGGCCATTTTGCATAAAACTTGGTTATCTAAATATTAAGGTTATCTTTCTTACTTGATCATTCAAATGAAGCACCCCTCTCATTTATTTTCTCTACTGGATGCCAAGAAACATGAGAGATACTCTAGATGTTACATTTTACATGCCGGACCCTAGGTTTTGGGTAATTTTCACTTTACACCAAAACTAGGTTTTAAAGCATAAGGATTGCTCTGCAAGCTATATCTTGGTGCTCAAGCTTGGAGAATCCATACCACTACATCATATTCATTCTTATGATGTCTCATTATCATAGGAACATCTTAACATGCGCAATTTGCAAGTTAACCCCTCAACTTGGTAATTTGCACTTTAGTCCATTTTTAATAAAACAATATTGCAACATTATGTAAAAAGGACTAAAATTGAAATATATGTTCCTCAAAAGCTTTAATTTTATTACACAAGATAACCACAAGCATCTAATCACATATTTAAGCAAAACACCTAGTGGTTAGTACATAACCCAGGTCAGGGATGTTACACATATGAACCCCGATTAAGGTGAAAAGAAATAAGAAAAATATAAATGGGTTAGGTGACCAAGACACCCATGCATGTGTGCATGTGGAACAAGAAATTAATGAGAAAAGTTTTAAGAAGCATAAGAATCTATGAATAATGCATTTATGAAGGTGACCTGCTCAAACCATATATCAATCTTTGGTGAGTTAAAGAGCATGGAGTGAACTAAAGTCATCCTAAAAATGTCTGTGAACCTAGCCCAAATGGGAAGGTTGCAAAAGGGCCAAGCTCAGATGGGATGGACAGTGGAATATCAAGCCCCGATTGGATGGTCATATGAGGGGTCAAGTCCAAATGAGATAGAGAATAGAATACCAAGACCATATGGGATTGTCATATGAGGCATCTAGCTTGGATGGGAAGACCAAAGAAATACCAAGCCTTGACAGGATGGTATGAAAGTCCACTCAGACTAAAACCCTTAGAGAGGGTTCCCCATAAAGAGGATCCCCTAAAGAGAGGGAAAAACATTGAGAAAAGAGGATAAGGGTGGTAAGGTTGAAACAAGAAATACTTATTTTAGTTACATAAAAATATGAATATAACTTCCTCAAACCCCCATGATATCTCTAGAAGTTTGAATATGGAAAGAAAGTCATTAAGATGACTATGATAAAGCCTCTATAGGGGGAGGTCAAGAAAGGTCAAGCCCATGATAGGGAAGGATGACATGGTAGCAAGCCCCCGATAGGGAAGGTGGCCCAAGTCTACTGTAGGGAAAAAACCCCATGAGAGGGTATCTTAGATATTGAGCAAACAAAGCTTGAGAAGTTATAATAAAAATAATACATAAAAATGAAAATATGAAACTTTTAGGGCTAGTGTCCCAGTCTAGGGTGGGTCAACCCAATAGTGGGAACGAACCTATGGGGGAGGCAAACCCTAGACCTATAGGGTCGGGTTGTGCCTAGAGAGCCTAAATTCATCCTGTGAGCCAACAAGGTGCCCTAGGCTCAGACCTTCCCTAGAAAGGTAAGTTTACTAAATTACTTTAAAGATTGAGGTAACCTTAACAGTCATCTAAAGGGTGGATAATTAAAGATATAAATATGAAAGTACATATATTGAAGATGATTCTTTGAACCCAAGTATGGCATCTCCAAGGAACATGAGGAAAACTCACTAAGGAAGTGGCTAGAAGTATGAAACTGAGCCCAAAAAAGAAAGTCACTATGAGTTCAATGAGGGGAGATAAAGTGAATAATGAGCATCATAAGAGATGTATGAAATATGGTTTGAAGAATTACATATGAAAATAGTGTTCTCTCATTTAAACTCTTGGGAAGGGTAGAGATCTAAGTCAGTCCTAAGGTCAAGTAGGGAGTAATAAAGGTACATGGGATCAATGGGATTAGGATTTGATTGTTACCTGAATGCACAAGACCATCTGTCCAGGAGGTAACATCTATGTTTGCTCGAGGCCCATGTCTCCGAAGATCGGACACCTTCATGATGTTCATGTGGATGAAGGGGTGAATGCGAGAGGCACTCGCCGCACTCCCTAGATGCATAAGGATGAGATCACTCTAAAAAGTACATGTACCCCTAGAGACCTCAAGAAAGTGGCTAAGGCTCACAATACCTGAGATCTAATACAAGGAAGTCATGCAATAATGAAAAGAGTTATGCACAAACTGAAATGTGAAAAAGGAACTTGACTTCATGAAATATAAGAATATTGGGAATTAAAAGTATATATGGTTTAGAGTCATGATGAGGATGATCCAACCTATATTGTGAAATTTTGAGATAATGTGTGGGTACACCATCTTTGCTCTTGGAATGGGATGAACTTTGTTTTTGGTCTGGAGTCAAATGCTTATTTCATCTCATTATGTGGAGGAGATATTGGAGTGGACACATGTTATGCCTAGAATTGACATATAAGAATGAAAACCTTAATTTGAGTTTTAAGGACATGATCTAGGGTTTAATATGTTGCCTCACCCTTATGTGGACATAAACCTAGGTGGAAAAGGTGATTATCAAGTAAAAATTGGAATCACAAATGAAAATATAATCATTAAGAGATGATACTAAGGATGTGTATGTACCTTGCAATTGAATTCAAATACCAATCCTAGTAATACTTTGAGGAATTTACATATTAATAAAAGTGATTAAGATGATCTAAGTAGGGTTGCTCACCCTAAGCTGTGAAATTAAGATGAGTTATCATTCACCTTAAGATGACTAGGTTTGAATTTTGGGACAAAATTCCTTTTATGGAGGGGAAAATTTAACATCCTCAATTTTGGTAAAAATTGAATTATATGCATATAAAGCATGATTTTCTATGATGGTATTATTGGAGAAACAATAATAAGGTTAACCACCCTTGTGACATGGGTGCTTGTGGAACAAGTTAAAGAAATGGAAGGAATTCATACATGAATAATAATGACTTTTTGATATGATAAAGATAATTGTAAGTTTCCAAGAGAAAATAAGGTCCATGGTGTTTTGGATAATTAAAAGAGTAATTATATACCCATTATTGACAACACAATGGTTGAGGAAACAATTAGTATTATTTTGATCTAACCTTTGGTATACTTGAAAATAATAATGAAAAGAAAGATAATTCTAGATTTTGAGAGGAAAAGGATGTACCATGGGATAATGGTAGTGTTTTAAATAATGTTTAAAAAGAGCAAGTATTGTATATCAAAGGCATCTCAATAAATCCCAAAATACTAAATATAAATTGAGAAAGATATTAGGGAGTTTCCTTGAAATAGGAATAATTTATTTGGAGGAATATATCAAAGAAAGATGAAGAAGGCCAATAGAAGGAAGGTGTGATTATTATTTTGGTAAGAAAATCTAGCCTTGAATTGAGAATATGAGTGAGGGACCAATAGTTAATGTCGTGGCCCAATATTGTCTCCTTAACAATACACATACAAGTAAGGAAACCCAAGTTATTGCATAAGGCCTCTCCTTTTCCCTACTTTCTTTCTTGATAGTAGCCTTACGGTTCTACAAGGACCTATATAAGGACAACAATGATCCTTTCATTGACCCCAGATAGAATCACCTGATCCTTGAGGCCCGACAAATGACTGAACCAACAAGCCGTTGCCCAAACCTTGATCCTATGGTTGTCTGATTCTGGTGAGGGTCTGGTCCTGCAAGTAGCAACAAAAGGAGGTACCTTGGTCCATGAGAGGGTGCTAGCATGGTGCAGAAACCCTAAGGAAATTGGAGGAAGAGACACCACCTTCCCCTTTCTAGTGCTGGCATCGCGAACCACCTTCATGACAGGAACCCCAACTGGACTGCTGCCAGGGAACCGTGGCCGTAGGGGTGTGATTTAGCAATCCTGGAGGATCCAAAAGTGTTGGGAGGGTTCGACGAAGTAGAACCAACTACCACCGAAGCCTAGAAACTGGGTCTACGAGTCTACCTTAGATCTGCGATGCTCACAACATCCATTCCTTCTGCTCGACAGACTCAAGCAAGGTAGAAGAAGGCAATGCCAGGGGGAACTGAGGTAAGGGAGGGGACCTTGGAGTTGGAAGTTGTGTCATCATGGCTGTGACATGGGAGACAGAGACATGGTGAGGGTGGCCTATGAGTCCGATCTCTCTATGGTAGGTAGTGCCATCTCCGTAGCCTACGTAAGGAATACATGAGCATGTGGAGAAGAAAGAAGGGACGCATCCAGGTCGAAGGTTAAACATATCTCAACAAAGAGTTTGTGAGCCATAGGAAAAGGACAAGGAAGAATAAAAGGTAATATAACTCTCTGACGTGCCTTTCTTGATTGACCGAATAATGAATAATCTTGTCATATTGTTAATTAATTATTGGTAACTTCGATCAGGATGAAACCATATTATCAAATTGATCAGAAAAACAATAGGAACCTAAATAAAATAGTTTTAGAGTCTAATTATCCTTACAATTCCAAAAGTAGTGCGATGATGGGTTTTAAGTGGTGATTAGTGCATGAAAACCATAGTTTTGAATATTTACATGTTGAATATGTTAAAAACCTCTCTTTTATGCTATGATATGATATTATGGACTATATTTTTAATGGAAATTTAATAGGATTATGATCATAATAATGAGAAACTAGGTCTTTTAGAGTTGATAATACTTAACATATGTAATTAAGATCTTAAACGTCAATGATGTAACTTGCTATAACCTTAATGATGTTAATGTGATCAAAGTGTTCATGATGCAATAATATGGTAGATTTGATAGTCATGGCTACCATTAACATGAATTAGGGTTCTTAAGTCAATGAACATGTAAATGAAGGTTTCAAAGCATGAATCTAATGCTAACTCGATAATCAGGAAACCTAAACCCTAGATTAAGGCCGAGTAAGGTTTGATGTGATTAACATGATGCTGACACTTTACGATTTACATACATGTAGATTAAAGTTGATTTCTTATTTTTCTTGATTAATTGGATAATATGCTTGAAGTATGATTCTATATTCTGCATGGCTCACCATTGAGGTATGTGGTTACACCTATGACTACCCAAATTCCTTTGCTGGTGTTTGTTGAGTGTTCTCAAAGATTGAACAACTAAAATGTTGGATGTTTATTTACATTATGTTCAATTATATTGTCACTATGAGTATCACATAAATAAAGATTATGTGAAGAAACTGACAAGTTCCTATTTGCAAATAATTGATTGTTATATGTTGTTATGTACTTGTACACTTTTGCATGCACCCCACGTACACAATATAACTTGTTATACTAATCTATATTTTGGTTTCACTGCGATTTAGGTAAATAATATATAAGGTGATATCAAGATGATTGGCAAATGAAAATACTTGAATACATTAAAGTTAATTTTTAAGGAGGATTAGATAGATAATCCTTCTCATATAGTTCTCATATGTACAATTTTGATGATGGAACTTTATGTAAGTTCTATAGGAATATCTTGCAAATAATATATTTGAATTAATAGAAATTATTTCTTATTTGCTAAATCGGGATCCTTAGAAATTTTTTAGGTAATGTCTTGGACCTCCTTAATTGGGGGTTGCTAAAAGGTGAGGCTGTTAAACTTTTCATCCAAGATAGGGTGAGGGGAGGCTTCTTCTAGTGGTACTCAGAGCTTCTTACTCCATTGTTGTTTCCACATCCGTAGGCTCTTCAATGATAGTCAACATGTATAGGTATGTATTTAGTGGAGAATTGACCTCCTTGCTTGATGCAAAATTTTGACTTTGTTCTTCATACGAAGAAAAGAATGATGATGGGGATGGGCTTGATGAAGATGACGATGAATATGGGTGGTCCTCCTATCTTAGTCTCCTCTTTTATCACTTCTCCTTGTGACGTTTAATCTCTTCCTTCTTCTCTCTCTTCATTTCTTTGCACTCCTTCTACAACTCTACTAGTTCTATTGCCATGCTGGCCATAGTTTCTATCATATGCAATTGGTAGACTACAAGCTGGTTAAGGTATCGTGGAGGGACTGCTAGAGGTTGAATCCACACTTCTATTCCTTCTAAATTCACAATTAGTGATTGCAAGATAGAAGATAAATTATTAGAAGAGTTTAGGATTGCCTCACACATAACATCGTACTTACATCCAAATTCACCCCCTAATTTTGGTAAGTGTTTATGACTTGGAGGATTGTTTTCATCATGGAGGCTTTCTTATTCAGGAAGATTTAGATTCAGGAACACCTTTGAGCGGTTGCTCCATTGTTTCCTTAGTGGTACTCGTGTTCACAGATGATGGTGTCATGTCCTTCTTGGATGGTTCATGCTTGTTTCCCTATGAAGGATGTGTTGGTTATGTATGCCCAGAGAGCCAATCATGTGATGATTGTAATGGCATATCATGTAAAAATGATTTGATTATTAATAAAAGGCAAGCTTCCAATTTATTTTGTTTAATTCAATAATGAGATAATGATGTAACATCAATGTCTAGAGAATAATATTACTCAATGACGTATGTCTTCAAGTACGTGACTTGGAAGAAATGAGATCATACGAATGTTAAGAGTACATATTTACATTCTCATTATGTCCCTGATCAATTTTTATTATGGAAGGTTGATAGACAACAATAATACATAAGCTCAGAGTGTGAGTTGGTTGATGACTACGTTTCATTGGTCATGATATGGTGATATCAAACCAATCACACAGATACATGTTAGAGAATAGTGTATCAGACAAACCCACCATGAGACTAACACATGGAAGCCATTATCATGGAAGTCATAGTCATCTGTAAAGACCCAAAGTCTCTACTATTAAACATGATAAACAAAAACACCAATGGTGTGGCAGCGGAAGAATTAAATCTTGACTTATTCAAAATGTATAAAGAGTACATTATAAAATTTTCCCAAATGGGAGTACAACTTTATACAAGAAACTACAAGGATCTAGGTAGAGGAAGACTTAGACTAATGCAACATTGTCTCCAAACAAACAACTATATAACATAAAAGCAAACATGATCACTCAAGCTATATATATATCTTTCTTCTTATCCTATCCTTAGCTTTAGGTTCACCAAGCTTCCATGCGCACTCTGATCCTAACCTGGATGGTTGGGGTCATCCAACAAGAGAAAGATAAAAGGTATGTGTTAATAAAAAGGGATAGGACAAATAATAATAAAAAGCTTTGCAATATAAAAGATTCTCTACAATAAGAGATTTCAAAAGAAATGAGGCAAATATATGAATATGAGAGAGAGAAATTGCCACATTTAAATATCAACAATTATCACATTTGCATGAATATAAATTATGACTCAACATCCTCTCAATGTAGGGTGAGGCACCTACCGGACCTCACCAATGGCAGGGGGACTAAAACCCCAGTGCCTAAAAAGTGGCAGGGGGAATAAAACCCCAGTGCCTAATATATAAAATGGCAGGGGAACTAAAACCCCAGTGCCCGGCAGGGGGACTAAAACCCCAGTGCCCTGTGGGTGATTTGTACTGATGTACACTACATTGTCAATTGGCCAATAACTATATCATGCATAAACATTCACTTGGCAGCATAGTGAAAAGTATAACAAGATGCAACATAGCATTGGGAATAAAACCCAAATAAATAAATAACAAGACCATCATAGGTCACAACCATGTCCAAGAGTTCTAAGAATAGTCAACGAGCATCAACATTATATAATGTTCCAAATAATTCCAAAAGAATGAGCCACATAGTCAACAATAAGATTAAATCATTTCCAAGTAAAGGAGGCATCATATGTAGAAGCATGATTCACATGATTAAGCCACAATGGCATAAACTAAGTAAAGAGTCAATAAATGTAATAAGAAGGATAACAAGGCTAGCACAATAATGAGTGGGGTTGGATAAAAGCCCAACTGAGAGTAGGTGTATTGCACATTTATCATCACATATATGAATAGAGTCCACATACTAGAATAGGATGCACATACCCAAAAATAGGCATCACATACAAAATAGGGCTCACATACCTTAGATATATACATTACCATCATATCCACCAAACAGATAGCAAACCATCCATATATCCTAGTTATAAACATAACACATGTATTAATATATATAAAGACATAAATCATAAGAAAAACCCTAATTTTACAAAACTACGATTAAGGGTTCAAAACCAAGTCCAAACGATTACTCATAATCTCCTAATTAAGAAAACATATTTTATTATATAAAACAGAGTTAAAATGAATTAATTATGTATTTTAAAACATTTACATATTAAAAATGCCAATCAAAGCAAACTTTGGAAAACCCTTGAGAATCAGGTCTCAAAAATCATAAAATTAGATTCTACGTTAAAAATCCTTTCCATCGACTATTTATTCATATTTTTCTGATAAAGGATCGATTTACTATGAATTAAGTAAACCTGACCAATCAAAAATTAAGAAAAAGCCACATAGGCCAAAAATAAAAAGCGATTGGGCACCACAGTGGCCGGACCCACGCTGACATGGGCCAATCAGGTTTGGCCCAGTCACTGGTCCGCGCCTACCTGACTTCGGTCAAAGGCGATTTAAGGAAATGCCAAACTACCATTTTGCCCTTCATCGCCAAATTGACTTAATCAAACGACGAGGGTAGCAAGGTCATTCGGTATCTTTAGACTACTCGCAGCGAGAACAACCCAAAGGATAAAAAGACGAAAATGCCCTATCTCGCAAACACTGGCCCAATGGCAGGAGCTTGGGGTACCCTGGTCATTTACCGACCAGGTGTCTTCCTGCCCAGCCATGGCGCGAGCAAGCTCGCAGGAGCTAAGCTACCTGCCTCGAATCGCCATCGGGGCGAGTTACAGAAAACGAAAAATGGGAATGAGTCCCCAAGGTTCCCCCGAACTCAGAGAACTCCTACCCTCGCACTCGCGTGCTTAGGAGCAGAAGAGGAAGGCCCAACTTGGCCGGAAACAGGGGAAGACGATGGCTTGCGGAGACACTTGACAAGTCGACGAAACTCAAAACTAACGACACCCACGAGTTCGTGGGGTGGCAAAGAGTAGAACCCGAACGTTGGCGGCGGCGGAGAAGGGTCTGAATGCCCGAAAGCAAAGCGCTAGCATAGGCTCGCCGGGGTCCTACAGGACCGGGCAACTCAGGCGAAGGCGGGGAATTCTGTTTGTGTGGAAATGAAGAGGAGGGGTTCTAGTTGGTTACCTCTCCAGGAATCGACCCGAGAAGGCCATAGGTGAGAGCAGCCACAGAAATCGCCGGAGATTCCAAAGGGAGTAGGGCGGCGAGCTCCGAAGTCGTGGAGGAGGAATTGATGGAGGAGGAAGAAAGGTGGCGGCCCGAGGGTGCTAGGCGGCACCTTATATAGGTGCGAGGATGGCCAAGACACCCTCTGCGCACAACGGCAGAGAGGAGGCGAAGGGTAGGTTTTGGGCGTTTCATGTTCAGGGCACGAGAGAGGGTGAGCCACGGCTTGCTAGGACCGCCAGAGAAAATCGAAGCAAACGCACGAGGAATCACGCCAAACGGTCACTCAGGGAGGGAGATCGGATCAAGGGATTCGGCGGTCGGCTCTGTTCGCAGACTCGCGAAACGGCTGGAGGAAGAAGGAAATGCTGCGACCGTTGGATCGCAAGGGCGATCAAATCGGAGCCGTCCGATGGCCCCAGGCGCGTGACAGTGAAAAATAGCCCAAACCTTAGCGTTACAGATCGAATAAATGACATCTATTGATGCACTATAGTTACACTATAATAAAAGCTAATAAAATCCATTTGAGGGGTCAAATCAACTCCAAATAACGCCAAATTTGAACCATAGGCTTATAATGACGTATTTTACAATGCTATGCAATCGCTTTCTCGTTTAATGCATAATATGGCCATTAATAAATATATAGCTCATAAAGGAGCATAATAATATATTAAAATCAAGGAATTATATGAAGAGGCTATTTAATGAGAAACATGTGAGTAAATTCGACATATAAAACACATTAGGGTACAAATACTCATTACTCAACAAAATAGCATATTAATATGAATTAAAATCATATTTCGAGGAGAGAGAAACAATAAAGGTTAATTACACTCATAATTAATTACATTACATATTATTATTAATATATTTATCCAAAAAGCTCCAACTACATATAATCTACTATATTATCCCATTAAAGACCAAAATTACAACATTAACCCTAACTTATCTCCCAATGTGGGTTATTCGTGCAAACACCCCTCAATTTACATCAATGAGGGTAAATAGTGATTTCAACCTCAGATTGTGCTCAAATTGCACAAGGATTCCAAGAATGATCCAAAAGGATGGGAAATTTATAGAAAAGGTCCAAATGGACTCGAAGGTCAAGAAAAGCTCAAAAGTGGGTAAATTGCAGGGAAGACCCTGAGATTCAGTATGTTACAGCACACCACCCCTTAAAGAGGATTTCGTCCCCGAAATCACAATAAGAGGAAAGAGAGGGTGAGTGTGTAACATCCCAACCATAAACAACTAGATTATAACCCTTAATCTAGGGTACCACATAAAACCCACATAAGTTAGGTATTACTAAGGTTTCCACAAAACCTATAGCCTTTTATCAAACTCAAACTAACATCTTGTTGCATAAACTCTATCATGAAAAGGCAGCATATCTATTATACTATCACTTGTGCCACGTTTTATCCAAAACAATTATATCTCAATATGTGTATTTCCCTTATCAAGGGTTTTAGGCACAATTAGGGTTTACAAGGCCATTTCAATTAATATTAATGCATTAGATCACAAACCTTAATAACTCAATATTATTATCCACTAACTACATCAAGTGGGATTATGCCATATAATTTGTGTGGGAGCCATATAATATCATCCAACCAATTATTAACCTAATAACAAGTCTAAGGGTGTATGGCTAATCTCCAAGTTACATATTGGTACAACATCTAACATACTCATATCCATGACATCATTAATCATTTTCTCTTATAACACTAATTACTATGAATTAACCTCACATTATGTGAATCTAATTACTCATCATCTCATTACTGATTTTATTCATAAACCAATAAGATGATCAATGAGATGTATTTTAGTCAACAAGGTGCTATGCCTAACATGTGTTGATGATTAGGTCATAAATATTATTAAGGGATTATAATCCATTTACATGCATTAAGGTATATCATGTGATTACACCTAATGTCACTAATGTGTCAAGAAAGGCATGAAGGGTATATATATGCATATGTTGTCAAGGCTAGATGATTACATCTTAGGGTTTAGGTCAACATGACCATTACATATCAAGGCATCCTAAGGGTGTATTTTACCATACACATATTACCATTAGGGTGACTTAATCAAAACTATGTATATCTACATATGAACAATTAATGATTATGTGCATCAAGAGTATATTAAGGTTCAAACATATGGATTATGTGACTTATCCATTTGTTTATTATCAAACAAGATGAATTACAAACATATTAGGTTTATTAAACTCTAAACACATAAGCTCTCTATTCCCATGTCTAAGGAGTTAGAGTTTCTTGATTTCAAGGAATTGAGGGATTCCAACCCCCTAAAGAGGATTTCGTCCTCGAAATCAACAACTCCAAAATCTAACAAGGTACTAACACTACCTTTCCACTCAAAAGGTTGACTAAGTCAAACTACTCTAAGGGTATAAGATCCAACATGAAAGTCTTACTATCCACTATCCTCCAAACTAAAGGTATAACATAGGGTACACTAAACCCTAAACATGGAAATCTAAGGCTCATATAAGATACCTAGGGATTACGAGATGATTTTTGTTTGAGAAAAGAAATCAAATCATCATATAAGGGTTATAAAGGTTACTCAACAATAAGGTAATGTCTAAAGGTAGACTATTTCGAGCTATCCGTTTCAGATCAGGCCAGGCCAGGTCATATGAGCTCAGGAGTCCTCGTGACCAAGCTAGTGGGGCGGAGGAAAATATTGCCAGCCCCTAAGCTCTGACCCTTTCTAGACACCATCACTTCAACTTCTTGCTCTAATAGTTACTCAATTAGACAATTCACCAAAAAGTTGACAAATTTTATTTTTAATTAATTATTATTAGGATACAAAATCTAACTTTCATGCTAGGTCAACTCTAAGGTGAAAAACTAACTAAAGGGAAACTATATCCTCTAGGGAGACAATTTTGAACTAGTCAAGAATCCGACTACCTTGATGCTCTGATACCATGCTGTAAAGACCCAAAGTCTCTACTATTAAACATGATAAACAAAAACACCAATGGTGTGGCAGCGGAAGAATTAAATCTTGACTTATTCAAAATGTATGAAGAGTACATTATAAAATTTTCCCAAATGGGAGTACAACTTTATACAAGAAACTACAAGGATCTAGGTAGAGGAAGACTTAGACTAATGCAACATTGTCTCCAAACAAACAACTATATAACATAAAAGCAAACATGATCACTCAAGCTATATATATATCTTTCTTCTTATCCTATCCTTAGCTTTAGGTTCACCAAGCTTCCATGCGCACTCTGATCCTAACCTGGATGGTTGGGGTCATCCAGCAAGAGAAAGATAAAAGATATGTGTTAATAAAAAGGGATAGGACAAATAATAATAAAAAGCTTTGCAATATAAAAGATTCTCTACAATAAGAGATTTCAAAAGAAATGAGGCAAATATATGAATATGAGAGAGAGAAACTTCCACATTTAAATATCAACAATTATCACATTTGCATGAATATAAATTATGACTCAACATCCTCTCAATGTAGGGTGAGGCACCTACCGGACCTCACCAATGGCAGGGGGACTAAAACCCCAGTGCCTAAAAAGTGGCAGGGGGAATAAAACCCCAGTGCCTAATATATAAAATGGCAGGGGGACTAAAACCCCAGTGCCCGGCAGGGGGACTAAAACCCCAGTGCCCTGTGGGTGGTTTGTACTGATGTACACTACATTGTCAATTGGCCAATAACTATATCATGCATAAACATTCACTTGGCAGCATAGTGAAAAGTATAACAAGATGCAACATAGCATTGGGAATAAAACCCAAATAAACAAATAACAAGACCATCATAGGTCACAACCATGTCCAAGAGTTCTAAGAATAGTCAACGAGCATCAACATTATATAATGTTCCAAATAATTCCAAAAGAATGAGCCACATAGTCAACAATAAGATTAAATCATTTCCAAGTAAAGGAGGCATCATATGTAGAAGCATGATTCACATGATTAAGCCACAATGGCATAAACTAAGTAAAGAGTCAATAAATGTAATAAGAAGGATAACAAGGCTAGCACAATAATGAGTGGGGTTGGATAAAAGCCCAACTGAGAGTAGGTGTATTGCACATTTATCATCACATATATGAATAGAGTCCACATACTAGAATAGGATGCACATACCCAAAAATAGGCATCACATACAAAATAGGGCTCACATACCTTAGATATATACATTACCATCATATCCACCAAACAGATAGCAAACCATCCATATATCCTAGTTATAAACATAACACATGTATTAATATATATAAAGACATAAATCATAAGAAAAACCCTAATTTTACAAAACTACGATTAAGGGTTCAAAACCAAGTCCAAACGATTACTCATAATCTCCTAATTAAGAAAACATATTTTATTATATAAAACAGAGTTAAAATGAATTAATTATGTATTTTAAAACATTTACATATTAAAAATGCCAATCAAAGCAAACTTCGGAAAACCCTTGAGAATCAGGTCTCAAAAATCATAAAATTAGATTCTACGTTAAAAATCCTTTCCATCGACTATTTATTCATATTTTTCTGATAAAGGATCGATTTACTATGAATTAAGTAAACCTGACCAATCAAAAATTAAGAAAAAGCCACATAGGCCAAAAATAAAAAGCGATTGGGCGCCACAGTGGCCGGACCCACGCTGACATGGGCCAATCAGGTTTGGCCCAGTCACTGGTCCGCGCCTACCTGACTTCGGTCAAAGGCGATTTAAGGAAATGCCAAACTACCATTTTGCCCTTCATCGCCAAATTGACTTAATCAAACGACGAGGGTAGCAAGGTCATTCGGTATCTTTAGACTACTCGCAGCGAGAACAACCCAAAGGATAAAAAGACGAAAATGCCCTATCTCGCAAACACTGGCCCAATGGCAGGAGCTTGGAGTACCCTGGTCATTTACCGACCAGGCGTCTTCCTGCCCAGCCATGGCGCGAGCAAGCTCGCAGGAGCTAAGCTACCTGCCTCGAATCGCCATCGGGGCGAGTTACAGAAAATGAAAAATGGGAATGAGTCCCCAAGGTTCCCCCGAACTCAGAGAACTCCTACCCTCGCACTCGCGTGCTTAGGAGCAGAAGAGGAAGGCCCAACTTGGCCGGAAACAGGGGAAGACGATGGCTTGCGGAGACACTTGACAAGTCGACGAAACTCAAAACTAACGCCACCCACGAGTTCGTGGGGTGGCAAAGAGTAGAACCCGAACGTTGGCGGTGGCAGAGAAGGGTCTGAATGCCCGAAAGCAAAGCGCTAGCATAGGCTCGCCGGGGTCCTACAGGACCGGGCAACTCAGGCGAAGGCGGGGAATTCTGTTTGTGTGGAAATGAAGAGGAGGGGTTCTAGTTGGTTACCTCTCCAGGAATCGACCCGAGAAGGCCATAGGTGAGAGCAGCCACAGAAATCGCCGGAGATTCCAAAGGGAGTAGGGCGGCGAGCTCCGAAGTCGTGGAGGAGGAATTGATGGAGGAGGAAGAAAGGTGGCGGCCCGAGGGTGCTAGGCGGCACCTTATATAGGTGCGAGGATGGCCAAGACACCCTCTGCGCACAACGGCAGAGAGGAGGCGAAGGGTAGGTTTTGGGCATTTCATGTTCAGGGCACGAGAGAGGGTGAGCCACGGCTTGCTAGGACCGCCAGAGAAAATCGAAGAAAACGCACGAGGAATCACGCCAAACGGTCACTCAGGGAGGGAGATCGGATCAAGGGATTCGGCGGTCGGCTCTGTTCGCAGACTCGCGAAACGGCTGGAGGAAGAAGGAAATGCTGCGACCGTTGGATCGCAAGGGCGATCAAATCGGAGCCGTCCGATGGCCCCAGGCGCGTGACAGCGAAAAATAGCCCAAACCTTAGCGTTACAGATCGAATAAATGACATCTATTGATGCACTATAGTTACACTATAATAAAAGCTAATAAAATCCATTTGAGGGGTCAAATCAACTCCAAATAACGCCAAATTTGAACCATAGGCTTATAATGACGTATTTTACAATGCTATGCAATCGCTTTCTCGTTTAATGCATAATATGGCCATTAATAAATATATAGCTCATAAAGGAGCATAATCATATATTAAAATCAAGGAATTATATGAAGAGGCTATTTAATGAGAAACATGTGAGTAAATTCGACATATAAAACACATTAGGGTACAAATACTCATTACTCAACAAAATAGCATATTAATATGAATTAAAATCATATTTCGAGGAGAGAGAAACAATAAAGGTTAATTACACTCATAATTAATTACATTACATATTATTATTAATATATTTATCCAAAAAGCTCCAACTACATATAATCTACTATATTATCCCATTAAAGACCAAAATTACAACATTAACCCTAACTTATCTCCCAATGTGGGTTATTCGTGCAAACACCCCTCAATTTACATCAATGAGGGTAAATAGTGATTTCAACCTCAGATTGTGCTCAAATTGCACAAGGAGTCCAAGAATGATCCAAAAGGATGGGAAATTTATAGAAAAGGTCCAAATGGACTCGAAGGTCAAGAAAAGCTCAAAAGTGGGTAAATTGCAGGGAAGACCCTGAGATTCAGTATGTTACATCATCTCTCACAGTGATGGTGGTAGTTGTGGTTCTTAGACCTGAAATCACTGCACTCAACACTTGTCGTTGGGTACACTTTGACATCATCAAACACAGTCCTGAAACATGAGTTGTTATAACGGCGATGATTGGGTGGCTTTGACACATGGGGATTGACTATGAGTGATAGACATGGGATTTGTCCCTCCTACTGGAGTGTGATGTCCTAGGCCTCTTGATAAACGAGACTGAGAAAAGCATGGCCATGTGCATGTGAGTCAATATGTGATATTGAGCTCACATATATCTCAGACAGTCCGTTCTTTGTTCAAGAAAGAAGATTGAATAATAATGAGGGTGGATGCTCCATGCCTCTAGTTCAATCTAGACATTAGTGACAAAGGAACTATACAAACACTATAATGCCATACACAGATTGTAAGTTGAAGTTGTTCCCCAACTTTTCCATTTACTTGATTAACAATGATGTCCGACTAGGCACACTCTTTACTTGTGATGTCATAAGTTGTTATGAACATTCACTGCTAACGTAATATGGGGCCTATAGGGTCACACACATAGGTCTTAACCTAGAAGAGCAGTTCAAATCTTGAATGACAGTTGAATTAAGTGCTAAAGTGTTTAAGCATTTGATATAAGAAACAAACATGCTGACAACATTGCCAAACACCCATCTCAAGTGTTGAGACAGCCGTCTGGAAGTGCCAAACATTCGTCTCAAATGTTAAGATGGGTGACTGGGTGTCAGACCTGGTTGTGAGTTGAAATTGGCAATGGAGCAAACCGACCCATCCAAACGAGCTCGACTCAGGTCACTAGATGACCATCTGGGTGAACTGAGATGGCCGTTTCACATGGATGAGATGGTCCATCTTGGCCGGGGAAGGTTCTAGTTGTTTCCCAATTTGTTTCACTTGAGCAATACTTGTTGCATAAGGAAATCAATGTCTAACATTGATGGCAATTGATTTGCCAAATTTTTACACAACTAGAAACTACAAAACATCCATCTCGCAGTACAAGACAATCATCTCGCGTGCGAGACGACCGTCTGGCTCAGCCAAACAGCCGTTTTGGCTGTAGCAGCTTGTGCAATTTCTAAAAAAGTTGCAAAAATTCAAGATCTAGTTGTTCTTTCCACTCCCACACTTTAGTCCCGCATTGGTGGAGACTGGGAACCCTGACCCTAACCCCTCCTATATATAAAGGGGTATTGGGGGCTTCCCAAAGTACAACTGCAACACAAACAACTAAGAATTAGTTCGTCTGACAACTATTGTCCTCTCTAGTTGTGGTAACAACAAGAGCCCATGAAAGTCCTACCCGACAAGGGAGGGACATCCACGGGAGAGAACAAATGAGAGTAGTCATTGTGGGAGAACAAGTTAGTGACTAGTACACTAATGAAGAGGGACAAATAATTCCTGTCCGATCCAGAAGGATGACAAGAGTTCTAGGCGGTCTGTCTGTACTACCATAGAGGCGGGAAGTCATTGTTTACTGCTTGGAGGACAACGTCAATCAACAATATGTGACAAGAGGAGTTGCTAAAGAAGATGACATTTGTGGCTACAATCTGTGGTGCAGACCAAGAGGTACAACAGTCAGACGTGTCTGAGTGCAATTAGGATTCAGAGTTGCACATCTACAATGATGAGGATTGTCACTGGACTTGCTCCAGGACCAGATATATCCTCGAAGCCATTCTTCCCACGTTATAGTTATTGATGTGATCTACTGATTATGTGGAATATGGTAGATAAAATTTTAAATTCCTCTTCCTGCTCTATACCATATTTTCCCGACAAGGGTATCAGAGCCAACAATAATTTACTATATTACATGATAATTGATATGATCAGATTTTGATTTTGTCATTCTATTATTGCATGCGATGCCAATAATATCTTATCAGTTCCAAACACCATGATAATCTCAAACTTATATATATATGTATGTAATTTACACGTGTCACCTTAAAATGGTTTTGATGGTGGATATGTAGTGTGGTTATGGCCAATAAATCCTATATGTGCATGGTTGTATGTGGTTAGTTTATCTATTTATCTCGGTCTATGCATCGAGCCTCTATCTTATCTTCCCATGTAAAGTTTATTCTTTCCTACCCTTGGTCCCCTTGAATGTAACTTGAGGTTTTCCTATAATCATGTAAAAGTAGGATAGTTTACTTTCCTGCAATGACGAAGATGAAGGACCTTGGAGGACATGTTGGACGAGTCAGACCAATCACTTGGTGGACCCAACCGATCTGCTGGAGGAGCCAACTGATGGTGGAAAGAAGGACTAGATGACCGGTGAGACAACCTTACAACCGGCCTGGAGGCGAGCTAATCAGTTCATGGGTTGAATCGATCAACCCAGATTGGAAAGTATAGATCTTCATCAACAACATGTTTCTGCATGTGATGTAGACCTAGATGACATAATCCATTATGACTCCAAGGGATTACATAAGGACTGGCCATAACCATCGCTTTCTTTTATTACATGTTTTTGTTGTGGGATATAGCATGTATATGATACGTACTATACATGTGGTGATTGGATAAAGTATATGTATACACTTATAAATACAAACTCCCTCAATTAAAATATTAAGTCTTGGATGCTTTCCAATAGCAACCCACATGAAAAGCTTGATTGACTAAGCATAGTTTACGCCTTCACATGGTGCACCGTCTATCTTGTGGAAGTGTGATGATAAATATGTAGTTTCAGCTTTTGCAGGGCGCATATCTATCGTGTTGACTGTTGGGCCAGGCTTAACTGGTGATTCTCAGAGCATCTGGGCCCATAAGTATGTAGATGATTATGGAAAGGGGTTGCACATATCATCGATCCAGAATTGCATGTGGTGCAATTGGCAAGAGTTTTCTAGCTTGATGGTTTACTGTGTTTGCGGTGTTGATCGGGCCACAACTGAATTATCTTGGTTTTGGCCCACTAGAATATTGTATGCTGCAATATATTGAGTTGATATTGAGGGCTATCAATTTAAGTAAAATAGTGGGAGCGATAGTAATTAAAGACCTAATTATATCGTCAAAATTTTCAAATCAAATCAAATCAAAATGGTTTTTGACAAATGCAAACTTATTTCTTATAGAATTAAATGGCAAACAAATCATCACGTTTGGACAACTTAAATGAGATTTATTTCCATAACTGGTTCAAGACCTTGAGAAGTGTGCTGCATGATCCTGAAATACCAGAGCCAGTATCCACTCCAAATTTGCCTAAGACTAACATGGATTCTTATTTGAAGCATGCCAATGATGTTGTGAACATCAAGAACCTTATGCTGGGTTGTATGAACTATGAGTTGCTTAAACAACATGACAAGCATGAAAGGTATAATGTCTCTAAGGTGCTATTTGAGTGCAAACTGACAGAGGGAGATCAAGTAGAGCCTCATGTGCTTAATATGATTAGGAATATGGAGCTTCTCAAGAAATTGGGATTTCCTTTGCGTCAAGAGTTGGCCACATATATGATTTTGCAATTATTGCCTAAATCATATATCCAGTTCATTGAGTGCTATCACTTATGCAACATGGATGGACCACTGTCAGAGTTGCCTAACATCTTGATAAATGTTGAAGCATAAATGAAGATGAAAAAATCCATGTTGGTGATAAGTGGAATTGAGTCCAAGGACATAGGCAAAGCCAAAAAGTGTTTTGTGGCTAAGCTAAAGTCCAAATCTTCTGCACTCAAAGCAAGGAGAAGGATAAGGGAACCCTAGAAGATGAAGCAAGGGATAGAGATCTATACTTTTGGGATATATGTCATTGAGATTAAATTCACTACCTCTTCATCATGGGTACTTGATACCGGATGTAGATCACACATTTGCTCAAATGTGAAGGATTTAAAGAGAAGTAGACCTTTAGAGAAAGGTGAGGTTGAACTGTGTGTTGCTAATGGTGTAAGAGTTACAACTAACGCAGTAGGAACCAATGAGTTATATCTACCAAGTGGGATTGTGATAGAGTTAGAGAACTGCTATTACATACCTGCCATTAATAGGAACATCATATATGTATCTTGTTTGGACAAGAACATATTTGAATTTCTTATAAAGAATGGAAGATGTTCTATTAGTAAAGGTGGAATCTTTTATGGAAGTGCCCCAATGTCTTATGGTCTATACTTGATAGATCTAGAGACATGTGTATATAACGTGAATACCAAAAGGAAAAAACTCAATGAGTCAAACAAAACATACCTTTGGCATTGTCGTTTAGGGCACATAAATGAAAATCACATATCTAGTCCATAAAGATGGTTATCTGGACTCTTTTGATTTTGAATCATTAGAGACATGTGAATCTTGTTTGTTGGGCAAGATGGCTAAGACCCCTTTCACTGGAAACAATGAGAGGGCTAGTGATCTATTAGGACTCATACATACTGACATATGTGGAACTTTTAGAACAGATGATAGAGGTGGGTTCAAGTACTTCATTACCTTCACTGATGACTTCAGTAGACATGACTATATTTATTTAATGAAACATAAGTTTGAAGCTCTTGAAAAGTTTTAGGAGTTTATGAATGAAGTACAAAACCAACTTGGTAAAATTATTAAGGCACTTCATTCTGATCAAGGTGGAGAATACTTGAACCAAGAGTTTGAGGACCTTCTTAGAGCCCATGGGATTGTATCCTAGTGGACTCTGCCTAGAACACCTCAGCATAATGGTGTATCAGATAGAAGGAATCACACATTACTAAATATGGTGCGATCTATGATGAGTTTAGCTAAGCTTCGAACTACCTTCTGGGGGTATGCTCTAGAAACCACCTCATATACACTAAACCGAGTACCATCTAAATCGGTTCAAAAGACACCATATGAGATATGGCATGGGAAACGTCCCAAAGTGTCTTTTATGAATATTTGGGGTTGTGAATCTTATGTCAAGAAAATGTTTCCTAAAAAGCTTGGCCCCAGATATGTTAAATATTATTTTATTAGATATCCTAACAAGACTATAGGATATTACTTTTATTCCCTGTCTAATAACAAAATGTTTGTTGCTAGGGATGTTGTATTCCTTAAAACACAATTTATTTCCAAAGGAATCAGTGGGAGGAAGGTAGAACTCAAAGAAGTTTGAGTCCAACAAGAAAATATTGAACCATTAGATGACCAAGAGGAACCAAAAGATTCACAAGGTGTTGTGGAATCTCAAATTCCTCAAGTAACACAGGAACCTCGTAGATCTAATAGGACATGTCTTGAACCTGAGAGATTTGAATATCTTGTGACTCCGGAAGGTAGTGAATTGGTCATAGATGATGAGACAATATACTATAAAGATGCTATAGAGGGACCAGAGTATGAGAAATGGATTGAGGTGATGAGATCTGAGATGGAATCCATGTATACCAATAAAGTATGGACTTTGGTGGATCACCTGAAGGGGTAAAACCCATAGGGTGCAAGTGGGTCTTCAAGAAGAAGACTGACATGGATGGAAAAGTTCAAACCTATAATGGCAGATTGGTTGCAAAGGGTTTCAGATAAGTTTAAGGTGTTCACTATGATGAAAGCTTTTGTCTAGTGGCCATGGTTAAATCCATTAGGATCATGCTTGCTATTGCATCTTATCATGACTATGAGATTTGGCAAATGGATGTTAAACCGCATTTCTTAATGAGAATCTTGTAGAGGATGTATATATGACACAACATGAGGGGTTTATAGATCCAAAGTTTGCCCATAGAGTCTATAAGATATAAAGGTCAATCTATGGATTGAAGCAAGCATCTCAGAGTTGGAATCTTCATTTTAATGAGACAGTCAAAGGGTTTGACTTTGCTCAAAATGAAGATGAAACTTGTGTGTACAAGAAGGTTAGTGGGAGCAGAGTGGCATTCCTCATATTCTATGTAGATGACATAGTATTGATGGGGAATGACATCCCTACTTTAAAAAATGTAAAGACTTGGCTTGGAAATATATTCTCTATAAAAGATTTGGGAGAAGCATCCTACATCTTGGGGATAAAGATCTATAGAGATAGATTCAGAAGACTTCTTAGACTAAGTTAGAGCACATACATTGACAAGGAGATGAAGCAATTCAGCATGGAGAACTCAAAGAGAGGAAATCTACCTATGCGTCTTGGTGTCCTCATGTCTAGAGCTCAATGTCCCTGTTCTTGTGAAGAAAGGGAACACATGAGTGAGATTCCATATGCCTCAACAATTGGATCCATCATGTATGCAATGTTATGTACCCGTCCAGACACCTCTATGCCTTGAGCACGACGAGAAGATATCACTCAGATCCAGGTGATGCTCACTGGCTAGTTGTGAAGTACATCCTCAAGTACTTGAGAAGGACTAAGGATCAGTTCTTAGTCTACGATGGAGAGGAAGAGTTGGTTGTAAAAGGTTACACTGATGCAAGCTTCCAGTCTAATCAAGATGATTACAAACCGCAATCCAGATTCATGTTTTTCCTTAACAACCTGTGAGCTAGAAAAGTTCCAAGTAAGAGATAGTTTCCGATTCTACAACAGAGTCTGAGTATATTGCTGCATCAAGTACATCAAAAGAGGTTGTATGGATCAAGAAGCTCATCATAGAACTTGGGGTCGTTCCTAGCATCAATGAGGCAATTGATCTATATTGTGACAACAATGGAGCTATTGCGTAAGCTAAGGAACCCAAATCGCATCAGCACTCAAAGCATATACAAAGGCAGTATAATCTCATATGAGAAATTATACAATGAGGAGATGTTAAGATTTTCAAAGTTCCAACTGAGAGAAATGTTTCTGATCCTTTGACAAAGGCACTTTTAGAGCAGAAGCATGATGGTCATGCTAGGTCACTTGGAATAAGATTCATGGGTGATTGGATCTAAGTGCAAGTGGGAGTCTGTTGGTTATGTATGCCCAGAGAGACAATCATGTGATGATTGTAATGGCATATCATGTAAAAATGATTTGATTATTAATAATAGGCAAGCCTCTAATTTATTTTGTTTAATTCAATTATGAGATAATGATGTAACATTATAAATGTCTAGAGAATAATATTACTCAATGACGTATGTCTTCAAGTACGTGACTTGGAAGAAATGAGATCATACAAATGTTAAGAGTACATATTTACATTCTCATTGTGTCCCTGATCGGTTGTTATTGTGGAAGGTTGATAGATAGCAATAACACATAAGATCAGAGTGTGAGTTTGTTGATGACCGAGTCTCATTGGTCATGATATGGCAATATCAAACCAATCACATAGATACATGTTAGAGAACAGTGTATCAGACAGACCCACTGTGAGACTGACACATGGAAGCCATTATCATGGAAGTCATAATCAACTCTCACAGTGATGGTGGTGGTTGTGGTTCTTAGACCTAAAATCACTACACTCAACACATGTCATTGAGTATACTTTGACATCATCAAATGCAATCCTAAAACACGAGTTGTTATAACGGTGATGATTGGGTGGCTTTGACACATGGGGATTGATTGTGAGTGATAGACATGAGATTTGTCACATGGCATTTGTCCCTCCTACAAGAATGTGATGTCCTAGGCCTCTTAACAAGCAAGACTGAGAAAATTATGGCCATGCACATGTGAGTCAATATGTGATATTGAACTCACATATATATCATACAGTTTGCTCTTGGTTCAAGAAACATGATCAAATAATAATGAGGGTGGCTGCTCCATGCCTCTAGTTCAATCTGGACATCAGTAACAAAGGAACTATACAAACACTGTAACACCGTACATAGATTGTAGGATGAAGTTGTTCCCCAACTTTTTCATTTACTTGGGTAGCAATGATGTTCAACTAAGCATCACTCTTTGCTTGTGATGTCATAAGTTGTTATGGGCATTCACTGCCAATGTAATATGGGACCGATATGGTCACACACATAGGTCTTGACCTAGAAGAGGAGTTCATATCTCAAATGATAGTTGAATTAAGTGCTAAAGTGTTTAGGCATTTGATTCAGGCAACAAATAGGTTGACATAACTACCAAATGCCCATCTCAAGTGTTGAGACGGCCTTCTGGAAGTGCCAAATGGTCATCTCAAGAGTTGAGACGGGCGACTGGGTGTCAGGTCTGGTTGTGAGTAGAAATTGGCAATGGAGCGAACTGACCCGACCAAACGAGCTCGACTTGGGTCACCAGACGACCATTTGGGTGAATTGAGACAATCGTTTCACATGAACGAGATGGTTCATCTTGGTCGGGGAAGGTTCTAGTTGTTTCCCAATCCGTTTTGCTTGAGCAATACTTGTTGCATAAGGAAATCAATGTCTAACATTAATGGGAATTAATTTGCCAAATTCATACACATCTGGAAACTGTAAAATGGCCATCTCACATGCGAGACGATCGTCTGGCTCAGCCAAACGGCTGTTTCGGCTATCACAGGCTGTGCAATTTCTAGAAAAGTTATGAAAATTCAAGATCTATTTGTTCTTTCCACTCCCGCACTTTAGTCCCGCATTGGTGGGAACTGGGAACCCTGACCCTAACCCCTCCTATATATAGAGGGGTACTGGGGGATTCTCAAAGTACAACTACAACACAAACAACTGAGAATCAGTTTCTCTAACAACTGATGTCCTCTCTAGTTGTAGTAACCATAAGATCCCAGACAAGTCCTACCCGACAAGGGAGGGACAACTACGGGAGAGAACAACTGAGAGTTGTTATTTTGGGAGAGGAAATCAGTGACTAGTACAATGACAAAGAGGAACAACTCCTTCCTGTCCAGTCCACAAGGACAACAAGAGTTCTAGGCGGTCCTTGTGGACTACCATAGAGGTGGGAATCCGTTGTTTGTCGCTTGGAGGACAATGTCAACCAGTAGTCTGTGACAAGAGGAGCTTCCAAAGAAGATGACGTTTGTGGCTGTAGTCTGTGGTGTAGACCAGGAGGTGCATCAGTGAGACAAGTCCCAGTGCAACTAAGATTCAGAGTTGTGCATCCACAACAAAGAAGATTGTCACTGGACTTGCTCCAGGACCATGTATATCCCATAAACCATTCTTCCTGTAGGGTTTTAGGGGAGGCAGAGAAGGCAGCGGAAACAAAAATTTTCTCCCCCAAACCCAGAACAAGGAAACACATCAACGTCGAAAGGGATGGTTTCTGGAATCATACCTTGTCCCGAGGCTTGCTCGGCGACAATACCTCGCGGCTTGCGCGGTCTTCACCTCCGGTCTTGGACGGTGTCTGTGCAGCTCTTGGTCGCACCGGGACTGACGACTCCTGGTCTCACCAGAACTTTCGGGATTGACAGTTGTCCTCTGAGCAGTAGAAATATCCCGCCTCTGAAGTAGTCCACACGGACCACCTGGAACTCCAATATCCTTGTCCCACAAGGAATTGGAAGGAGCCACACCCTCCTGTCGGCGTACTAGTCACCGACACACTCTCCTGCCACCAGTCGCTTTCTGCAGTTGTCTTTCCCTTGTTGTGCCTCCCTTATCAGGTAGCACTTGCTCGGGCTCTCTCGGTTACCAAATCCAGAGAGAATGACAACTTTACAGAGCAACTGGTTGCACTGAGTTGTTCTTTGAGAAGCCCCCAATACCCCTATATATAGGAGGGTCATGGGACATGGTTCTCTATCCCGGGAAATGCGGGACTAAAGCAGGAGTAGAAGGGTTCAAGATTTTCCAAAAAAACAACCAATTGCGTGACCTGAACTGATCGTTTCATTACTGAAATGGTCGGTTGGGGGCCTGAGCCGGTCGGTTGACACCTCAACCGATCGGTTGGGACCCATGAAATGATCGGTTCACTTATGAACTGGTCAGTTCGTGGTCCTGATCAGTTCCCGATTGACTTTCCTTCTTTTGTTTCTAATTGGTATCAATTACCAATCCTTATTCCAATCGTATTGGACAAGTAAAACAAAAAGAATTTTCTCACCAATCTTACTTTCCCAACTTGCTCAGTTGCAACAGTTGAACCGATCGTTTCAACGCTTGAAGCAATCGATTCACCTTGTCCATGAGCCGACCAACTCACAACCTGAGCCGATCGGTTCACCAAGCTCAGTCGATCGGTTCATCACATGAGACGATTGGTTGGGAGTGCAGATTGTGCAGAATCACTCAATTGCAGTTTCAATCAATCCGATACTCTAATCAATCAGTCCAACACCTTGAACATTATGATATTGAGCTATCAATTAATTTTGTGTTTAATTGAACTACTAAACTCCTTTAGTAATCAATCTAAACATTGTTTGTGGACAAAACTCCTCTTCCAGGTTAAATCCTATGTGTGTGACCCTGCAGGTCCATTTCACATTGGTAGTGAAAGTCCATAACACTTATGACTTCACAAGCAAAGAGCGGTGCCTAGTCACACATCAGTGCTAC
Source organism: Alisma plantago-aquatica (assembly GCA_963693085.1). Lineage (NCBI taxonomy): Eukaryota > Viridiplantae > Streptophyta > Magnoliopsida > Alismatales > Alismataceae > Alisma > Alisma plantago-aquatica. The sequence continues at coordinate 794,673,569 of OY856414.1, read as the reverse complement.
CCAAGTGAAATAGAAAGTTGGAGAACAACTTTCAATCCTACAATCTGTGAATGGGGCTACAGTGAATGGATAATTCCTTTGTCACTAATATCCCGAATGAACTCAAGGCATGGAACACTCGTCCTGTCAACGTTCATTCACTTTCTTGATCTCAGAGCAGATTGGAAGAGATATGAATGACATCAATATCACATACTGATTCACACATGCGTGCACGCCTTTCTCAATCCTACTCATCAAACGACCATGGATATCAAACTCCCTCAGGAGGGACAACTCCCATATCTATCACTCACCCCTCAAAAGCCCCATGTGTCAAAGCCACCCAATCATCACCTTTATAACAACCCATGTTTCAGGACTGCGTTTGATGATGTCAAAGTGTGCCCAATGACATGTGTTGAGTGTAGTGATTTCAGGTCAAAGAATCACACTCACCACCATCACTGTGAGTACTGACTGTGACTACCATGTCATGGTTCCATGTGTCAAACTCACGGTGGGTCTGTCTGGTACACTTGTTCTCTAACAAGTACCTATGTGTTTGGTTTGATATCTCTATATCATGACTAATGAGATTCTGTCATCAACCAACACCACAATCTAGTCTTGTGTGTCATTGTTGTCTATCTACCTTCCACAATGACATCCGACTAGGGACATAACAAGAATGTACAAACTCTTAGCATCCGTATGATCTCATCATTCAGGTCCTTAATCTGAAGGCATACGTCATTGAGTACTGTCATTCTCTAGACATTCAATCTGTTCTATCACTATCTCATATGACTGAACCAGAAAGAATTGGAAGCTTGCCTTTGATGTTTATCAAATCAATCTCAATGTATCCCATCAATCATCCCATGATTTGCTCTCAGGGCATACATACCAACAGACTCCCACTTGCACTGTGAGCCAATCACCCTTGAATCATATTCATAGTGATTTTTTAAACATGTCTCACATGTTACTGTGCTCTAGTGTGAACATAGTGAGTAATGGCAACACCTTGCCAAAGTCAGTATAAATTGCATGTCTCTCATCTCCTTGCTGTACGTCACACGTATGAGATGGAGTTGCCGTAATATGCAATCTAGTATTCCTTTGCTAACCTTTAGCCATATTGCATGATCAAGGATTCCATACTTGTCATCAATGAGCGGAATATCTATAAGTTCATCTCATGAACTTCCGGATCCATATAGTATCCACTGCTGTTCTCTAACGCATAGATACTCGACATTTCCTTTTAAATGGTTTTATTGGAACACTTCCAATTATCAACAAACTTTCACTTTTATATATCCTATATATATTTTGTGATTAATTTTCTGCCCTTTTGGAAGTTCGCATCAATGTAACTCTTTACATTGAACTCTTCCTTATCTCCATAGAACTAGTACTTCACAAGTACTTATCAAGTTCTCATGGTATTCCAATAACCCTTACTGGAAGTAGACAGTCATCCACTCATCATGTCTCACATACGAGTTATCAGGATGAGCACATCATATTGCCATGTCATACATACAAGATGATGAATGCATTTTGTTCTTGCCATGTAGATACATGCAAGATAATGGGATGATTACATACATGATAGATCCATATCTATTCTTAGTGTTCCCATTCTTCATAAGAATTGGACACTTGGCCTTGGGATACTAACTCCATGTAACATGGACAAGTTTTCTCCCACTGAATCTGTGCATACTGAACCCTTCAGTACAGATTGCCAATGTATGCTTTCTCTTTTCAGGTCAAGAGATTTTCGAGAACTATCTCTATAGATCTCTATTCCTATCACATAGGAATCATCTCTATATCTTCCTTAAAGATAATTTCCACTTTTGGATTTCCATTCTAGAACATTTCCATTTCACATCAACATGTGGAATGTGAACACGCTCCCACTAAATAACAGATCCTTCTTTATCTTTGTCATATCAGTCAAACCCTTTGACTATATCATCAAAGTAAAGATCCAATTCTGAGTTGCTTGTACTCAATCAATCACATTGATTAGTCCATTGTAACTTATAGACTTCATTTGCATTAGTGGATTCATAAACCTTATAGGTTGTGTCACGTACACATCCTTGTTTTATTCCTCATAGGAATGCAGTTTTAGTATCCATATGCCAAATGTCTTAGTCATTAAGTTGCAATCAATAAGCATCATCCTTCTCAAAATGTTATCCATGTGTCTTAACACTTAAGACTCATTTGCACTTATGGATTTCATCCAATGAGTGCTACCATCAAGGTCATACCTTATGGTTCACATGGATGTCATTTAGGATGTAATGGTCATAAACCATAACTCAAAATTTGGTTCCTCATATTCATCTAGATAGTTGACTCATCACATGAACAACTCATCACATAGATAAATGAGGTGTATCCGTCAAGGATATAAGAACTCACAACCCTTGTGATTCTTAATTTCTTTTATTAGTGAGGGGTATTCTTTTATTAAGAAGAATTCAATTATTTGATAATCATTCTCTAACTCCTTAGAGTATGATTCCTTCTTGATTTAGACATCACCATGCCTTAATCATGAGTTCACTATGATACACTATCATAATTACTCATAAGGATCTCAAACATTTGGTCCAAGTATTTCATTCATTGATCTCATCAAGAATTAACACTTTACCAAATTTGCACTTCATCTATGACAATCTTGAACACTTAAAGATATTCATATTGATATTTCTCTAAACACCATTTGAAGTATTAGCATTTGTTCCAATAGGTATGTAAATACATCACATGTATTATACCTAATAGGACAATCATTCTCCCGCTACCTTTAGTGAAGATTGATTAATCATGTCCAAGATATTCATGTCTCTTATTGGTTCTCTAACCAAAAGAGTCTAGATTTATCCATCACATGGAAACTAGAAATGAATTTCTCATGATTGATGCTAATTTGATTGTTTGAGTTATCTATAACTTTTAGGTATCATTTTATCTTATGCATATAAAATACCACAAGATAAACAAGGCATTGCCACAAAGATCATATCTTTAGAAATTGAAACATCTCTTTATTAATTGCCATCATTGTCATACAATATGCAAAAATAAAGTGTTTCTATCTATTGGCAAATATGAAATAACAGTTCATAACTGTATTACATGCCTTTTAGGCTGAAAATAAACGAAAGTACTCCTATCTATGGCGGCAACACTTGCCCCATTTATTGAGTGATTTACACTTTACATCTTGGTATCATATACCTCAAAAGTGTTACAAGTTTACTTTCATGACACCTTTAAGTAGAGACGTCTGTCGCCTCCTTCTTTTGTTATTCCAGATAGAGAGGACAATTCCTTTTCCAATGTCCTGGCTTTTGACAATGGTGGCAATTGCCTTTCTTGGTCACGCCTCCCTTGGCCTTGAGAGCTGAAGACGACTTGGACTCCTGGCTAGCATCAAAACCTTTCTTATCTTTGCCCTTGCCCTTGCGCTTGGACTTGCCTTTCTTGCTTGTGATCACCATCACAGACTTAGGCTTGTCCTTCTTCATATGTGTCTCAGATGTCCTCAACATGCCCAACAACTCTAATAGTGGCCTAATAAAGCTGTTCATGTTGTAGTTCATCACAAACTGACTGTAGGATTCTGGCAATGATTGCAGTATCACGTAAGTAGCCAACTCTTGGCTCAGTGGAAATCCCAGTATTGTCAGGTTCTCCACATACCCAATCATCTTGAGTATGTGAGGACCAACTGGATCTCCTTCTGTCATGATGCACTTGAACATTGCCCTTGAGACATCATATCTCTCTTGCCATGCTTGATCTTCATACATGTTCCTGAGATGTTGAATCATCTCAATGACACCCATGTTCTCATGTTGTCTCTGCAACTCGTGGTTCATAGAGCACAACATCAAGCACTTTGCATCAATAGAATCATCAGAATGCTTCTTGTAAGCGTACCTTTCTGCCTTTGGTGCAGTAGGAGCAGGTTCCTCTGGAATTGGAGTATCCAGGACATAGAGCTTACGCTCTTGAGTGAGAACAATTCTCAATGTCCTATACTAGTCGTGGAAGTTTGTCCCATTTAGCCTCTCCTTTTCAAGGACCGATCGCAAAGAAAAGTGATTGTTGTTTGTTGTCATTTGTACTACAAAAGGAAAATATGCAATTTTAGTCCAAAACTTATTTTTGACTTATTTGATTGATTTGAAAAGTTGACGATATAATTAGGCCTTTAATTAATTATCAATCCCACTATTTTAGTTCCAATTGATAGCCCTCACCATCAATTCGGAAGATTGCAGCGTACAACCTTCTAGTGGGCAAGATCCTGAAATCCTCTAAGTCATGAACCAGCTAGGGCTTTCACCCACAACTTAGATCTCTCAGGTAGGCAACTCTTGCCAATTGCATCATATGCAACTCTTGATAAGATGTCATATGCAACTCCTTGCCATGATCACCTCCATGCCTCAAGGTACTAGATCCCATCTAGATCACCTTGTTAAGTCCAACCCAAAGAAAACACGACGAATATGCACCCTGCTAGGGAAGACCCACATATCCATCCTTTACGCTTCCATGAGATAGACGGTGCACCACGCTAGGGCGTGCCCACACTTGGTCGATCAAGATTTTCACGTGTGTCGCATTTGGAAGGCATCTAAAACTTAATATTTAATAAGGGATTTGGTTTTATATACATATACATATCCAATCACCACAATACATAGTATGTATCATATACATGCTATATCCCACAGAAAACATGCAAAACGATAAAAGCTATGATTATGGCCATCCTAATGTGATTCCCCGACCCAAGAGGAATCACGATCATCTAGGTCTACATCACATGCAACCTGTACAAGATGAACTCTGTGCTTTGCCTTTATGGGTTTGATCAACTCATCACATGACTGATTGACTCACCATCAGGCCGGTCGGATGGGTGCCACCAGCCGATCGGTTGGCTCCTCCAACCGATCGGTTCACATGGTCGTCGTGCATCTCATCATGGCCGCACCCGCTCGTCTCACTCCTCGAACCGGTCATCAACCGATCGGCTCACTCCTTGAACCGATCGTCTCGAACGTCAACCGATCGGTTCACGCCTTGAACCGATCGTCTCAGCTGTCGTCAGGATGTCCTCCGTTCTTTGACATAACATGAAATAAAATTCTATCCTATTTTACATTGTAAAAGGAGAAACCTCGAGTTACATTCGAGGGGAACAAAGGTAGGAAAGAAATCTCAAATTATTTCAAGTTACATCAGGAATAGGAAAAGGAAGATCGGTGCGCAGACCGAGATGCAAGCAACCACATACAACCATACACAGATAGGGTTTATTAGCCATAACCACACTATACATCCACCACAAAACTCGTTTAAGGGCGCCGCATATCGAGTGCATTCATAATACATATCATATATGTAAATTGGGATTTGTGGATTTAAGATTGGACATGCATAAAGCCAATTTTATTCGCATCGTATGCAATAAATAAAGGCGACAAACCAAAATCGATCATATCAATAATCCTAAAGTATAGAGCAGTTGACGTGGCTCTGATACCACTGTTGGGTTTTAGGGGAGGCAGAGAAGGCAGCGGAAACAAAAATTTTCTCCCCCAAACCCAGAATAAGGAAATGCGTCAACGTCTATACAATAGGAAAGGGATGGTTTCTGGAATCATACCTTGTCCTGAGGCTTGCTCGGCGACAATACCTCGCGGCTTGGGTGGTCTTCACCTCCGGTCTTGGACGGTGTCTGTGCAGCTCCTGGTCGCACCAGGACTGACAACTCCTGGTCTCACCAGAACTGTCGGGATTGACAGTTGTCCTCCGAACGGAAAAAATCTCCAGCCTCTGAAGTAGTCCATACGGACCACCTGGAACTGCAATATCCTTGTCCCACAAGGAATTGGAAGGAGTCACACCCTCCTGTTGGCGTACTAGTCACCGATACACTCTCCTGCCACCAGTCACTTTCTGTAGTTGTCTTTCCCTTGCTGTGCCTCCCTTATCGGGTAGCACTTGCTCGGGCTCTCTCGGTTACCAAAACCAGAGAGAGCGACAACTTTACAGAGCAACCGGTTGCACTGAGTTGTTCTTTTAGAAGCCCCCAATACCCCTATATATATAGGAGGGTCATGGGACATGGTTCTCTATCCCGGGAAATGCGGGACTAAAGTAGGAGTAGAAGGGTTCGAGATTTTCCACAAAAACAACCAACTGCGTGACCTGAACCGATCGTTTCATTACTGAAACGGTCGATTGGGGGCCTGAGCCGATCGGTTGACACCTCAATCGATCGGTTGGGACCCATGAAATGATCGGTTCACTTCTGAACCGGTCAGTTTGTGGTCCTAATCAGTTCCCGATTGACTTTCCTTCTTTTGTTTCTAATTGGTATCAATTACCAATCCTTATTCCAATCGCATTGGACAAGTAAAACAAAAAGAAATTTCTCACCAATCTTACTTTCCCAACTTGCTCGGTTGCAACAGTTGAACCGATCGTTTCAACACTTGAAGCAATTGATTCACCCTATCCATGAGCCAATCGACTCACAACCTGAGCCGATCGGTTCACCAAGCTCAATCGATCGATTCATCACATGAGCCGATCGGTTGGGAGTGCAGATTGTGCAGAATCAGAAAATTACAGTTTCAATCAATCCGATACTCTAATCAATCAGTCCAACACCTTGAACATTATGATATTGAGCTATCAATTAATTGAGTGTTTAATTGAACTACTAAACTCCTTTAGTAATCAATCTAAACATTGTTTGTGGACAAAACTCCTCTTCCAGGTTAAATCCTATGTGTGTGACCCTGCAGGTTCATTTCACGTTGGCAGTGAAAGTCCATAACACTTATGACTTCACAAGCAAAGAGCGGTGCCTAGTCACACATTAGTGCTACCCAAGTGAAATAGAAAGTTGGAGAACAACTTTCAATCCTACAATCAGTGAATGGTGTTACAGTGAATGTATAATTCCTTTGTCACTGATATCCCGAATGAACTCGAGGCATGGAACACTCATCCTGTCAACGTTCATTCACTTTCTTGATCTCAGAGCAGATTGGAAGAGATATGTATGACATTAATATCACATACTGATTCACACATGCGTGCACGCCTTTCTCAATCCTACTCATCAAGCAGCCATAGATATCAAACTCCCTCAGGAGGGACAAATCCCATATCTATCACTCACCCCTCAAAAGCCCCATGTGTCAAAGCCACCCAAATATCACCTTTATAACAACCCATGTTTCAGGACTGCGTTTGATGATGTCAAAGTGTGCCCAACGACATGTGTTGAGTGTAGTGATTTCAGGTCAAAGAATCACACTCACCACCATCACTGTGAGTACTGACTGTGACTACCATGTCATGGTTCCATGTGTCAAACTCACGGTGGGTCTGTCTGGTACACTTATTCTCTAATAAGTACCTATGTGTTTGGTTTGATATCTCTATATCATGACTAATGAGATTCTGTCATCAACCAACACCACAATCTAGTCTTGTGTGTCATTGTTGTCTATCTACCTTCCACAATGACATCCGACTAGGGACATAACAAGAATGTACAAACTCTTAGCATCCATATGATCTCATCGTTCAGGTCCTTAACCTGAAGGCATACGTCATTGAGTACTGTCATTCTCTAGACACTCAATCTGTTCTATCACTATCTCATATGACTGAACCAGAAAGATTTGGAAGCTTGCCTTTGATGTTTATCAAATCAATCTCAATGTATCCCATCAATCATCCCATGATTTGCTCTCAGGGCATACATACCAACACTTCCTACATTATAATTATTGATGCAATATACTGTATATGGGGAATATTGTAATAGAATTTTACATTTCTATGCCTTCTCTATACCATATTTCCCAACAGGATGGACATACACCATGACTTGAACTTCATCATTGATGCCCCTTGACTCTAGTTGCTTCCTCTTCTTGGTTGATGTTCTTTTAGTCACAACATGGTCATTATTATTGTAAGGACCCTGACCTTCATTTAGGGTTTACCCTGTTTGTTTTGCTTAACCCTGGTGCTTTGTTGCTTGCTAATCACCTTTAGTGGTGATTATGGTTTGGTTGTGCTTTGTTGAGAGTTGGAGGGGCTACTTGCAAATAACCCAAGTCTAGGGTTTTGTGAGCAAGTTTGCCACCTTGTGAGGTATTTTCCTCTCTTTGCTTCCTCTAGGGTTGAGAGGAAGGCTTGGGCTTGTTGCTTGAGTTCTTTGGGCTTTGGTTGAGCTTGTTTGGGCCTTGAGGTGCCTTGTTTGGGCTTGGTTGAGCCTTGTATCGGCCTCGGAGTGTTTGTGTCGGCCAAGGGAGTGTGTCACCCATGAGGATGGAGTGTGTCGCCCAAGAAGCAACATGTTGTGTCGCCCATGATGCTTGACCTAGCCTTGACCTTTCTTAAGTGGACACTTGGAGCAGACCTTGGACAAGTGTATAAGGCTTGCTAGAGTGGTGGCTTGAGCTCTAGGACAAGTGTCCTTTGGGTGGATGACACCTTGCTTGGACCAACCTTGTTTTCTCCTCCCTTTCCTTCTATATAGGTGGTTCTTTTCCTTGCTTTGAGTTCCTTTGATCCTTTAGTTTCCTTCTCCACCTTGAGTGCACGACACTCCCTCCTTTCCTTGCTTGTGTCGGCCGATACTCCCCTTGAAGGAGCAGTGGTGGTCGATACCCCCCTTGGAGAAGCAGTGGTGGTCGACATCCCTTGAAGCTTGGAGCTCTTCTTCTTCCTTGGAGCTTGGAGCTTAAGGCGGGCTGCATAACTTCTAACCCTAACTCCTTTATCTCTTGCTATGATCTTGTTTATATGCATGATAGTAGCTTAGTTTCTTGCTTTAGTACCCTTGTTGGCCGATAACCTATGTGGTCTAGTGTTCCTTGTGATCGAGGGTTTTGAGCACCTTGTGTTTGAGGAAGAAGGTGACCTTGTGGACGATATCTCTGTTCTTAGTGTGTTGGGCGACATGTTGGCTCTTGTGATGGGTGATAGACCAGGTGTGGCATGTGTTGGCCGATAGGTTGAGGTGTCGGGCGACACCCCTGGCTCTTGTGATGGGTGTCACAACCCCGTGCTTTGCTCTGTGTCGGCCGTTAGGCCTTGACCATGTCGTTGCACGTTTTGTGGATAAGTTCCCTCTCTCTCTTGGTTGTTATTCCCTTGTGGTGACTTGGACGACAGCCCTTGTATCGGGCGTTATGAGTGGGTAGGACGGGCGTCGCGCCTCTCTTGTGTCGGCCGATAACGTTGAACCATGAAAGGCATTGCCCGATAAGCAAGTGCTCGACACTCCTCTCGACGCGCGTTGTTCTCCCTTGTAACGTTGTGTCGTGCTCGCTGGTTGCCTTGGTGGCAACGCAGCGTTGCTGCTCTCCTTCTCATATGCCGTTGTGTTTGGGTGAGGGCAGGTGGCTGTTACATCCTTCTTTTAGTGAGGGTTGTGGTGAGCTTTTGTGAGGGTTTGTTATTCTTTTGTGATGGATCCTCGTATCATGGGAACAACTAGTCATACATATATCCTTGCTTCCAAATGATGGTGACTCCTTGCTAGTAGTAATGATAATGATGATGGTAGTAGAAATGATAATGAGGATGGTCTTGCTACGCTTAATAATGATAATGGCAACGTTAGTCCCTTTTTTATCATAATCATCGGTATAATACCCAGGAATAATAATGAGCATGTCATGCAGAGTGTTATGAAGCATGATTAAGAAAAGGATATAATCTCTACTGTCACTTTGTGTGGATAATGCGCTTAATCCTAAATGTCACCCTGTGTTGATAATATGCATTTCTAAGTTATTCATGATGATTATCTGTCTATGTTAAGAATGGTAATGGTAGTAGCATGACTATATGCATGAAGTGATCATCAGGTTTATCTGTTAATGATAAGGAAAATGGCGGTAGTTACACTAGTGGTTTGCTTAATGATAATAATGATGATAATAGTAATGATAATGATAATGGTAGTGGTGATGATAATGTTTATTCTGTATATCTAGCTTGATTACATGCATGAAGTGAAAACCTTGATTAATTGTACAATACTAAGATGAGGACAAGTCTAGATATAATTGTTTAATGATGTGTCTTATGCATGTGGTTATAAGTTGAAGCATGATTAAGAAAGTATAGAGTCACTAATGTCACTTGGTGTGATAAAGCACTTAATCAACGAATGGTGGTGGTAATAGTAGTAATAATGGTAAGTGGTTTACTTAACGAATGGTAGTGGTAATGATAACGTTTGTGCTCTTATATCTAAACATGACCATATGTATGGAGTGATTCCCTTGAATATCTGTGTAATGCTGAGGCAAGGATAAGTACATAAATAGTTGCTTTATGATGTGCTTTATGCACTTGATCACCAGATAGAGTAAGATTGATAAGTATAGCATCTTGAGTGTCATCTCATGATAGTAAGCATAGTACTTATGATGAAACTATGATTGTTGAATACACTAGACATGCAGGTGATGCTTAGCCATGAAAAGGCTATGAGACATATGTGATGAGTAACATCACTTTGATAATTACTTTGGTTAATGAGGTTGCATATGTGATGTGTTTGTCCCATGATGATGATGCGAGCCTTGAGAGGCAATGGTAATACGTAATGAGGGATTGAGATCCCATGGTATGTCATGATTCTTGAGATGCATCAGGATGATGTGATTACAATAATAATATAATGTTGAGTTTATATTGTTTACTTTCTGTTATATCTTGCGTGTTATACAACTTGGTTGAATCTTGCAAATCTATCTAAAAGATACTAAATAATCACAGAGGAAACATATCATGTAGTTTGCCCTGGCCATAGATCCATCATCGTCAGCAGCTGGTGATGGTGAAACGGGTTCTCCTATGGGTTAACCCGGAACGCATATTGTTGAATATGCGAGGTTGCTTCTAGCTTAAAGTGAGGAGGTAAGAGTGCAACTGCGGTTGTAGACTCCAGGGTGTGGATTTAGACTCGTAGCCCAGCTATGTGAAGAGCATGGTGAACAGGCACGTGGCTCAGTTTCACTAGCGCCAATACCTGTACCGAGACAGGCTAGGCAGAGGGTAGCCTGACCCGGTGGCTATGACCACTTCAACATGAGATTGTGGTCCTGCTTGTGTTGTATACATGTACTTACCATGAGGTGGGAGGTCGTGGAGTCCGGCTCTTCCATTGACCTTGAATGGCACTAGGCTTCGTAGACGAAGGTTGGATTTGAACGGTACGGTTCACTTCCTCAGGGCATAATAAAATACGTAATGCCATCGTATAATAATTACTAAGGCAAAATGCGAAACATTGGTTGAGGCCTTGTTTATGTAGTTAATTTGTTATATCTTGTGGTTACCTCTATATTCCTCAGGTTATGTGACAATATATCTTATCTGGTTAATCATGTTACATAGCAATATATCCCATCTTGTCAATCATGTTTCATTAAGAGATACTTGGTTATATGCCTTTCGTACAGCTGGTAAGCTTGTCGGTAAGAATAGCTTTGCTTCATATATATATATTGCTCTGGTTATACCTGTTATTAGTTATCTGCTGTATAGCTTTATCTTTCTGAAGTTCTGAAACTACGGTGAGGAAGTTATGTTTCCCACTGGGACAATATTCAATTGTCTCACCCCGCTGGTTTACACCCTTTTTAGGTGGTCGAGCTAGACGTGGTGGTGGTCGTGGTATTGCGGCCGAGCAACTTGATGAGCAGTAGAAGGCAAGCAATGGATATGCTACTGTTTTGGATGTTGGTAGTAGAGTCTAGAGTCATCTCTGTACTCTCAGGTCCTTGACAGTGTTTTGACGTTGTTTCACGATGTATGATCGTTGATGTCTTGTATATCCTGCAATCGGCCGGATGTGGGCCTTTGTGTTATGAACAAGTGGTGAACTCATGTGATGGATAGACAACTGTTCCTTTAAGCTGTGGACACGTATTAGAATTTGTTTATGTATATATGACCTGTTTCTGTGTAGGATGAGGACTGGAATGTAATATTTTCTCAGTTTATCAGCTTTCCGCAAACGGTTTTAATTAACCCGTGTTTTCGATAATCTGTGGTTATGGTGATTTCCGCACGTTTTCGCGTAACACCTCGCTGTCTGTGTGATAGTGGGATGTGTTGCCACAAGTTTGGTATCAGAGCTCTAGGTTCGCTGAGTCTACAGGGATTTAGGACTAGGTTGAGTCTGTTCTTGTGAATTTTCCAGGTTTTCTTACTATATCTTCTGCCCTCAGCGGAAGAAAAGACAAGATGTCTGGAAATCTTGAAGAACATGCTCCTGAGCTTAGTGATGCTGCATCGGTTGATGGAGCAGCAGGGCAGGCACATGAAGATCGGGTGCCTGAGGTCCCCCAACCTAACCCAGCCATTCTTGAACATCCTGCTTACCAACAGCTTATGAGGAAGATGATGGCTATGATGAATCTCATGGTTGAGTGATTACCAGTGCCTCCTCCGCAAGAACAGGTTCCCCATGAAAGAGCATCGGGTATTGGGAAGACCTTTGAGCGGCTTCGCCGAGTTGGAGCTTCGGAGTATGATGGAACGGCTGATCCAGCGGATGCAGATCTGTGGCTGACAAGTCTTGAGAAGGCTTTCCAGATCCTCGACATCCCCGAAGCAAACAAAGTAAAGCATGTTGTCTACCTTCTGAAGGGTAGTGCTGGTCACTGGTGGACCATCGAGGAAGAAAAGCAGCCGGGTGAGGTGATCTGTTGGGAAGTGTTCCGACGCGAGTTCGTCAGTAGATACTTTCCAAAGACGTATGTGGATGAGAAGATGAGACAGTTTGAGAAGTTGCAACAAGGAACGATGAACATCACTGAGTATGAAGCCAAGTTCATGGATCTGTTGAGGTTTTGTCCTCATATGGCAGCGACAGATGAGGAGCGGATCAGACGCTTTGAGAAAGGTCTGAGTGCTGAGTTGACAACACATGTTTCTACGTTGGAAAATCGGGAGCGGTTCACTACGTTTGTGGAATCTGTTCGAAGGATTGAGGGGTCAGTAAGGGAGAAAAGAGAATCCATACCTCACCAAAGACCTACTCAGTCTCAAGGACAAAGGTCTGGGAGCTTTAAGAAGCCGAGATTTTCTACATTGCCAGCATCGTCAAGATTCCATAACCAGACGCAAAGAATTTCAAGTAGGGGTAGGGATCGTAGTAATGTTCCAAGTGGAGCCCCCGACATAGCATCGACGTCGGTAATTGGATCTCACAAACCCTATTTTTCACCCAGGATCTGTTATCAATGTAGGCAACCGGGACATCTAGTAAAGGATTGTCCAGACGGGAATATGATGATGACTCAACCCCAGGGACAGAGTTAGCAGGTCTCACAAAGGAGGCAGTTTTCTAGTAATACTCGAGGGCGTGGACAAACGTCCCAGACAGATCAGATAAAATAGATTCATTCTGATGTTCCATTTTTTGATTCTATGTGTTAAGAATAAGAAAGTAGATGTTTTTGAACTCCCTTTTACCAGTCCTATAAGGACACAAGGAAGAAGAGAATTTACATTTTTCTAAGTGTTCCTTAAAATGCTTTGTAATCTCTCTTATCTGTGTGATAAAAGATGAGATATAGAAGTGATGCCTGAAGAAAATCCAGGAATGAAAAACCATGTGTGAATACTGATATGAAAAGCTTGGGATAGGATAGAAAATAAAGTGCATACTACCTAATCTCAGTACTTGTATACCCTGGCCAGGTATATGATTATTGTAGATAAGGCAAGTATGGAACTCTTAGATTGTTATCTCTCTGATTACACTGATTAGGTAATCATTTTGAAACAATCTAGAGAGTATAATTCAACTAAATAGGAAGAGCTAAGTGAACATTCCTAAATAAGAAGAGCTAAGTGAACATTCTCAACTAAATAGGAAGAGCTAAGTGAACATTCCTAAATGAGAAGAACTAAGTGAACATTCTCAACTAAACAGGAAGAGCTAAGTGAACATTCCTAAACGGGAAGAGCTAAGTGAACAATCCCAATTAAAGAGAAAAGCTAAGTGAACATTCTCAACTAAATAGGAAGAGCTAAGTGAACATTCCTAAATGAGAAGAGCTAAGTGAACATTCTCAACTAAACCGGAAGAGCTAAGTGAACATTCCTACACGGGAAGAACTGTGTGGACATTCCCAATATAGAGGAAAAGCTAAGTGAGCACTCCAAATTAAATAGAGTTTAGCTAAGTGAACTTTTCCAAACGAATAAAAGGTGCATAGTAGACAGATGATGCAATACAATTGATCAGATCAGAGTTCGGCAGTGAAAAACATGATGGGTTTCATGAGTCCAAAGATGGGCTAGTCTGTTATCGTGATAGGATGGTGGTTCCGGATGTTGATAAGTTGAAGAAGTTGGTGCTCGAGGAAGCACACACGTCAATGTATTCTATGCATCCAGGTATCACCAAGATGTACCATAGTCTGAAGGACTTGTATTGGTGGCCCAGCCTGGAGAAAGATGTAGCTGAGTTCGTGGCGAGATGTGTGGTTTGTCAGCAAGTGAAGGCTGAGCATCAGAAGCTGGAAGGTACATTGCAACCTTTGCCGATACCGCAGTGGAAATGGGATCATATAACCATGGATTTCGTAGTTGGTCTACCCCGGACAACTAGGAATCATGAGTCCATTTGGGTGATAGTGGACAGATTGACTAAGTCTGCCCATTTTCTATTAGTGAAGATGACATATACAACTGAGAAACTTGCTCGAGTGTATGTTCATGAGATAGTATGTTTGCATGGTGTGCCAGCAACGATAGTTTCTGACAGAGGTCCTCAGTTTACAAGTCGTTTTTGGGAACAATTGCACAGAGCGTTGGGAACGCAGTTGAGGTTCAGTACAGCTTTTCACCCGCAGACAGATGGATAGTCTGAAAGGACTATTCAGACTTTGGAAGATCTCATTTGAGCTTGTGCTTTGCAGTTCTAGGCAACTGGGATGTACATATGAATTTGATAGAATTCGCCTACAACAACAGTTATCAGCGGAGCATTGACATGGCTCCTTATGAGGCTTTGTATGGAAGGAAGTGCATATCTCTTTTGTGTTGGTATGAGTCTGGTGAGTATCAGTTGTTGGGTCCTGAGTTAGTACAACAGACAATAGAAAAGATCAAAGTGATACAACAACAGTTGAAAGTGGCACAGGACAGGCATGAGTCGTATGCAGACAATCGCCAACGACCTTTGGAGTTCCAGGTAGGAGGCAATGTGTATCTTAAGGTCTTGCCGTGAAAAGGTGTGTTAAGGTTTGGTCGGAAGGGTAAGTTGGCACCCAGGTATATGGGGCCTTACTCAGTCATAGCATGTGTTGGCAAGGTAGCTTACGAAATAGAGTTGCCTCCAGAGTTGCACAGGTTACATCTAGTGTTCCATGTCAGTATGCTGAAGAAAAGTCATCCGGATTCGGGTACAGTGATACAGCCAATTGAGGTCGAGCTTGATGCAAATATGACCTACGAGGAAGGTCCTGTGGCGATCCTTGACAAAAGGGTCAAGAAGCTGAAGAGGAAGGACCTAGTTCTTGTGAAGGTTCTTTGGCAGCGTCGTGGCATTGAGGAAGCCACGTGGGAGCTTGAGGAAGAGATGAGGAGGAAGTATCCCTCGCTTTTCTCTTCGGATTTTGGGGACGAAATCCCTTAAAGGGGGTTAGCTTGTAAGGACCCTGACCTTTGTTTAGGGTTTACACTGTTTGTTTTGCTTAACCCTGGTGCTTTGTTGCTTGTTAATCACCTTTAGTGGTGATTAGGGTTTGGTTGTGCTTTGTTGAGATTTGGAGGGGCTACTTGTAAATAACCCAAGTCTAGGGTTTTGTGAGCAAGTTTGCCACCTTGTGAGGTGTTTTCCTCTCTTTGCTTCCTCTAGGGTTGAGAGGAAGGCTTGGGCTTGTTGCTTGAGTTCTTTGGGCTTTGGTTGAGCTTGTTTGGGCCTTGAGGTGCCTTGTTTGGGCTTGGTTGAGCCTTGTATCGGCCTAGGAGTGTTTGTGTCGGCCAAGGGAGTGTGTCGCCCATGAGGATGGAGTGTGTCGCCCATGAGGATGGAGTGTGTCGCCCAAGAAGCAACATGTTGTGTCGCCCATGATGCTTGACCTAACCTTGACCTTGCTTAAGTGGACACTTGGAGCAGACCTTGGACAAGTGTATAAGGCTTGCTAGAGTGGTGGCTTGAGCTCTAGGACAAGTGTCCTTTGGGTGGACGACACCTTGCTTGGACCAACCTTGTTTTCTCCTCCCTTTCCTTCTATATAGGTGGTTCTTTTCCTTGCTTTGAGTTCCTTTGATCCTTTAGTTTCCTTCTCCACCTTGAGTGCATGACACTCCCTCCTTTCCTTGCTTGTGTCGGCCGATACCCCCCTTGAAGGAGCAGTGGTGGCCGATACCCCCCTTGGAGAAGCAGTGGTGGTCAACATCCCTTGAAGCTTGGAGTTCTTCTTCTTCCTTGGAGCTTGGAGCTTAAGGCGGGTTGCATAACTTCTAACCCTAAATCCTTTATCTCTTGCTATGATCTTGTTTATATGCATGATAGTAGCTTAGTTTCTTGCTTTAGTACCCTTGTTGGCCGATAACCTATGTGGTCTAGTGTTCCTTGTGATCAAGGGTTTTGAGCACCTTGTGTTTGAGGAAGAAGGTGACCTTGTGGACGATATCTCTGCTCTTAGTGTGTTGGGCGACATGTTGGCTCTTGTGATGGGCGATAGACCAGGTGTGGCATGTGTTGGCTGATAGGCCTTGTTGGGCGATAGGTTGAGGTGTCGGGCGACACCTCTGGCTCTTGTGACGGGCGTCACAACGCCGTGCTTTGCTCTGTGTCATCCGTTAGGCCTTGACCATGTCATTGCATGTTTTGTGGATAATTTCCCTCTCTCTCTCTTGGTTGTTATTCCCTTGTGGTGACCTGGACGACAACCCTTGTATCGGGCGTTATGAGTGGGTTGGACGGGCGTCGCGCCTCTCTTGTGTCGGCCGATAATGTTGAACCATGACGAGCATTGCCCGATAAGCAAGTGCCCGACACTCCTCTCGACGCGCGTTATTCTCCCTTGTAACGCTGTGTCGCGCTCGCTGGTTGCCTTGGTGGCAACGCAGCGTTGCTGCTCTCCTTCTCATATGTCGTTGTGTTTGGGTGAGGGAAGGTGGCCGTTACATCCTTCTTTTAGTGAGGGTTGTGGTGAGCTTTTGTGAGGGTTTTTTATTCTTTTGTGATGGATCCTCGTATCATGGGAACAACTAGTCATACATATATCCTTGCTTCCAAACGATGGTGACTCCTTGCTAGTAGTAATGATAATGATGATGGTAGTAGAAATGATAATGAGGATGGTCTTGCTACGCTTAATAATGATAATGGCAACGTTAGTCCCTTTTTTATCATAATCATCGGTATAATACCCAGGAATAATAATGAGCATGTAATGTAGAGTGTTATGAAGCATGATTAAGAAAAGGATATAATCTCTACTGTCACTTTGTGTGGATAATGCGCTTAATCCTAAATGTCACCCTGTGTTGATAATATGCATTTCTAAGTTATTCATGATGATTATATGTCTATGTTAAGAATGGTAATGGTAGTAGCATGACTATATGCATGAAGTGATCATCAGGTTTATCTGTTAATGATAAGGAAAATGGCGGTAGTTACACTAGTGGTTTGCTTAATGATAATAATGATGATAATAGTAATGATAATGATAATGGTAGTGGTGATGATAATGTTTATTCTGTATATCTAGCTTGATTACATGCATGAAGTGAACACCTTGATTAATTGTACAATACTAAGATGAGGACAAGTCTAGATATAATTGTTTAATGATGTGTCTTATGCATGTGGTTATAAGTTGAAGCATGATTAAGAAAGTATATAGTCACTAATGTCACTTGGTGTGATAAAGCACTTAATCAACAAATGGTGGTGGTAATAGTAGTAATAATGGTAAGTGGTTTACTTAACGAATGGTAGTGGTAATGATAACGTTTGTGCTCTTATATCTAAACATGACCATATGTATGGAGTGATTCCCTTGAATATCTGTGTAATGCTGAGGCAAGGATAAGTACATAAATAGTTGCTTTATGATGTGCTTTATGCACTTGATCACCAGATAGAGTAAGATTGATAAGTCTAGCATCTTGAGTGTCATCTCATGATAGTAAGCATAGTCCTTATGATGAAACTATGATTGTTGAATACACTAACCATGCAGGTGATGCTTAGCCATGAAAAGGCTATGAGACATATGTGATGAGTAACATCACTTTGATAATTACTCTGGTTAATGAGGTTGCATATGTGATGTGTTTGTCCCATGATGATGATGCGAGCCTTGAGAGGCAGTGGTAATACATAATGAGGGATTGAGATCCCATGGTATGTGATGATTCTTGAGATGGATCAGGATGATGTGATTACAATAATAATATAATGTTGAGTTTATATTGTTTACTTTCTGTTATATCTTGCATGTTATACAACTTGGTTGAATCTTGCAAATCCATCTAAAAGATACTAAATAATCACAGAGGAAATATATCATGTAGTTTGCCATGGCCATAGATCCATCATCGTCAGTAGCTGGTGATGGTGAAACGGGTTCTCCTACGGGTTAACCCGGAACACATATTTTTGAATATGCGAGGTTGCTTCTAGCTTAAAGTGAGGAGGTAAGAGTGCAACTGTGGTTGTAGACTCCAGGGTGTGGATTCAGGCTCGTAGCCCAGCTATGTGAAGAGCATGGTGAACATGCCCATGGCTTAGTTTCACTAGCGCCGATACTTGTACCGAGACAGGCTAGGCAGAGGGTAGCCTGACCCGGTGGCTAAGACCACTTCAACATGAGACTGCGGTCCTACTTGTGTTGTATACATGTACTTACCACGAGGTGGGAGTTCGTAGAGTCCGGCTCTTCCATTGACCTTGAATGGCACTAGGCTTCGTAGCTGAAGGTTGGATTTGAACGGTACAGTTCACTTCCTCAGGGCATAATAAAATACGTAATGCCATCGTATAATAATTACTAAGGCAAAATGCAAAACATTGGTTGAGGCCTTGTTTATGTAGTTAATCTTTTATATCTTGTGATTACCTCTATATTGCTCAGGTTATGTGACAATATATCTTATCTGGTTAATCATGTTACATAGCAATATATCCCATCTTGTCAATCATGTTCCATTAAGAGATACTTGGTTATATGCCTTTCGTACAACTGGTAAGCTTGTCGGTAAGAATAGCTTTGCTTCATATATATATATATATATATATATATATATCAGCCCGACATTCCAAAAAGTTCATAATAATAGATAACCCCCCTCATTCCCCTATGAGAATATATATATATATATACTGCTCTTGTTATACCTGTTATTAGTTATCTGCTGTATAGCTTTATCTATCTGAAGTTCTGAAACTGCGGTAAGGAAGTTATGTTTCCCGCTGGGACAATATTCAATTGTCTCACCCCGCCGGTTTACACCCTTTTAGGTGGTCGAGCTAGACGTGGTGGTGTTCGTGGTATTGCGGCCGAGCAGTAGAAGGCAAGCAATGGATATGCTGCTGTTTTGGATGTTGGTAGTAGAGTCTAGAGTCATCCCTGTACTCTCAGGTCCTTGACAGTGTTTTGACGTTGTTTCACGATGTATGATTGTTAATGTCTTGTATATCCTGCTGTCGGCCGGATGTGGGCCTTTGTGTTATGAACAAGTGGTGAACTCATGTGATGGATAGACGACTGTTCCTTTAAGCTGTGGACACGTATCAGAATTTGTTTATGTATATATGACCTGTTTCTGTGCAGGATGAGGACTGGAATGTAATAGTTTCTCAGTTTATCAACTTTCCACAAATAGTTTTAATTAACCTGTGTTTTCGATAATCTGTGGTTATGGTGATTTCCGCACGTTTTCACGTAACACCTCGCTGTCTGTGTGATAGTGGGATGTGTTTCCACAATTATTACTAGGGGTCATCTTGGGTTCTGGATCCTTAACATCTATACTTCATAGCTTAATTTTTAATTTCTTCATTTATGATGGCTTACGAATTTGTTATGTGGCCTTATCAAATATACACCTCAAATATGCCAGATCCATGTGATGGCGTGCTAGCCTTGGTCCTAGTCTTCTGATATTTTTCTCTAGAGATCATGTTAATATTTATTCTTAGGAGAAGACTAGCTTATCATAGTTGTAACCCATCATTTTTAAAGTGGATAATAAGTCATTTAGAATTTCAAATCTGTAAAAGTATTTGTCTCCCTTCCTAGAAAAAACCCTTAGGAGGTCAGGTACTCAAAATTGATGAAGCCCCCCTGAATGCGGTGAAATTTCCAAGAAGACAAGGTTCACCTAGTTGATGTCCAATTAGGGTTATCAAACCTTCCACATGCCACTCCATCAATCCCACTTAGCCACTCACTACTACTAGCTTATCTATTAGTAGACATTCGATGTTGACATGCCTATTCTCTATGATGCTCTAGAGTATATGCAACACCTATCTGGCCAGGTCGCCTATGTCATGACGGGTGAAGATTGCACATGTGAAAATCTTGTGGATCACCCACAATATCCCGAAATGCATTTCGGATGGTCTAACCTAACCCAACATGTAGAGTTGTTCACATGTTGGATTCTCCTAGGCTTGGTCTAAAATAAAACTGAGGAGTTTCTATTAGATTTATATTTATTAAAAACAACTACATCTTTGTTCGTTTCACGTAATATTTTGTTCAATATTCATTTTATCAGCACATGGTCTTTCTTGAATATCCTAACGACTAACTTGTAAGGTCATCCACACTATCCTGCTTCTTATTTCATGACTCTGAGCTTCTTTATAGATAATATGAACTCTAGAGTTAGCTCATTGTAGGATCATTGGTGATAGAAGAAGGTTGAGAAGAGGTTGTCTTGTTTTAAGAGTGTCTTGACCCTCTTGTATATCCCCATTTTTTCTATGGTTTTATCACAACCATATCTAGTTGCCTTAAAAACACTCTTCCACACCATAGTTTCATAGTTCACTTGGTCTTCTTCATCCCCTGGGACAATTGCATTATTTCATTGCCTAGATGATTTTAGATTTGTAGGATATGCAGTTGAGACTACAATTGTTGCATCTTATTCCATTTCATCTTTGTTTATTTCACAGTATATTTTGTTCAAGAAACAATTGCATATTTTTCTATTTTGTAGAAGATTTTGTTCAATATTTATTATATCAACACATAGTATTTCTTGAATGTCTTAAGCATTAACTTGTAA
Source organism: Alisma plantago-aquatica (assembly GCA_963693085.1). NCBI lineage: Eukaryota > Viridiplantae > Streptophyta > Magnoliopsida > Alismatales > Alismataceae > Alisma > Alisma plantago-aquatica. The sequence goes on along the minus strand of OY856414.1, from coordinate 794,652,212 downwards.
GCTTCTCCGCTACATTCTTATTCTTCTTTCTAGAATCAGAGCTTCTTTAGATATGACATGAACATCAGAGTTAGCTCATTGTAGGATCGTTAGTGATAGAAGCATGTTGAGAAAAGGTTTGACTTATTTTAAAAGTGTCTTGACCCTATTTTATATCCCCATTTTCTCTAATGTTTTGTCACAACCATATATAGTTGCCTTGGAAATACTCTTCTGCACCACCGTTTCATAGTTTTCTTGGTTTTTTTTTGGGGAAAAAATCATTTTCTGGTTGCTTGGATGGTTGTGCATTTGTGGGTTTTGCAGTTGATACTAAAATTGCTGATGGTTCTACTATAAGCTCTGTAGCAGTTATTCATTCTATTACTACTATTGATGTGGCCCATCTCTGATTAGTTGCTTGTTGTTTCATTTACGCTTATGTTCTTCTCTCTACCTTGGTTTAAATATGTACTAGGCTTCTGGAAGGTGCACTAATTGCTTTTGTTTTCTTTTTCTTTTCATCCTCTTTAGAAGGTGATAAGATAGGTGTATCTTATAGGATTCTCGGGAGCAGAAAACACACTGGAATAAAGCAAGATCTATCTAATGCAAAAAAATAGATTAGGGTTTTCAAGTTTATACGTTATTGTGGAGGAGGCTCCAATGATTCAACTTGTAGTACTCAGTGTAGATCTAGACCCTCTAATCTATGCCTCCTTCGAATCTCTCTAGATCAACAATCAATACTCCTTTTTGGGGTTTCTAAAACTCTGAGAGTTGAGTCAGGATGCATGCAAAAAACTAATTTTTCGTTGGCACATCGCGACAATCCCATGGTGACAGTAGGTGACGGATTGTGGGAATCCACATGTAACGCACCCGAATCTAATATCTAGTAAAATATTCACCTTTTCTATGCCTTATGATTATGCTAATATTTAATATTTTTCCTCTAATTATACTAAATATGAGTAATTGGAAGTAAGGAAAATATAGCAATTGAACAAATAACCTTTTATATAATGTTAATGACAATAATCAATTAATTAAGTAATTAAGACTTAGATTGGTAGTTAACTATATCAATCCATCTATTAAACAACTTTGACCCTTTGACACCCTAGAGTCATTCTAGTCTAATTGATAAAAAGAAATATATAAATGTGAGGCTAATGTAATGAACCAAATAAGAAAGACAATAAATGTATCAGTTGAACACTTAACCCAAAAAGAGAGAGAGAGAAATACTAACTGATGTCAAAAGTCAAAACTAATCGTAAAATTTGGTTAGCCCAAAAAGAAAGAGAGAGAAATACTAAATGATGTCAAAAGTCAAAACTAACCATAAAATTTGGTTCCTCACATTTTTTTGGATTATAGGTCAAATTTCAATTTGATTGGGCATCATTTACCCTCTCGATTAATTCATTGAGTATGCAAACTTTAACACACATTTATGCATTCTATATTCCAATTAAGGTATGGTTCTGTTTTAGCAGTGTTTGGAAACGCGACTGTTGCCATCACTGCCCAATTCATTTTGATGCGGTGGTGTTGATTGCTCTTGGCCGCTCATTTAATTCTTAAAATCAAATTTGTACAAGGTCGTGTAGCGGTGAAATCTACTAGTGTTAGGGATGTCGGTGTTTAACCAGCCCACACTCTTTATGGCCTTCCCGTGATTGCAGGTCTCCACGGGACACTCTCTCCCCCACTTTGCCGATCAAAGCTTTTATTTAATTTCTAGTAACATGCAAACCACAGACGTTATTGCTCCTCTCCCGTTGCCGTTGGATTACCGCAAACCCTTATAACCAACGGGCGCTCTCTTTTCTCTGGGTCAAATCTTCTCTTCTCTTCACCTTCTTTCCGTTCTTCCTCTCTCCCTCTCTTATGTCTATTATTTCTCTCAGAAATGGCAGGCTCAGTCTGTAACCGTTCCCTGTGTTTCCTTCTCATCCATGACCCCAATCATAGTCTTCTCATAATACAGTCGTGAGACTATAGGTAACCGACGCCGCTCATCTCTCAATCCTCTCCTATTTCTTCCCTCTAATTTGCCATATTTCTCAGCGTGAAGAACCCTAGCCACCCGACTCTCTTCTTCCGTTGCATCCTATCTTTAGACAACATGCTGCTACATCACCTTCCATGGTGATCACCAGCCTTCGGCCGCAACCCCGCCACCATCGTGATGGCCGCCACAAGTTCATTACCCATCGCCTTACTAGTTGTCCCTCAACGGCCCTAAACCTTAGCCTCCATACTCGTCTCTCGCCATGGACCCAGCCGTCATTGCAGAAAGGAACGTCACCATCTAATGTGGTTGGCGTCGACAACACCTGTAACACCAAATGACCGCTCTGTCTTTCCCATGTTCTTTGACCCCGTGCTTCTCTGCCACCAAGCTTCAGTGGCCACTGGAGGCACCCCAGCCAGCTGTTCACCACAAATTAGCTTCCTTTATTCCTCTCTAGGTCCGCACCCATCTGAAGGACCAACTTTCTCCGCCATCTGAATCGTAGCCGCTCATTCACCTTCCCCGACAATGACAACCCTGGCAACTACAACCATGACAACAAGCAACTGACGACGCCACCTACTACTATGGTCGTCGTCGGCTCTAGCAGCCATCACGCAGCTGCACAATACTCTCATTCTCCCACCGTTGAGCTTGCCACCTCCCTGGGTTCATACCCCCCTGACCACGCCTACCTCCTCGCCGCTTGGAGATTCAAGGAATTAAGGAAGGAGTTCCTTGACAAAATTAGAAGCTGAAGTCAAACTCCAATACTCCACCGAGATTTGCAATGGAGTTGGGGGAGCCTTGAACACCTCCTCCAGACACGTCAATAAGGGGTCATCTCCTGCTAGGTCTATGGAATCCCATGACTTGATCTGTGGTCATTACCTTCCTCCAAGGTCGACAAGGAACTGGTAATTTCAGACCAGTCTCTGCATCAACCATCGGTGAGTGATCTACTCTATTTGCAGTAGCCAGTAGTATAAAACCTGATCATATACAAGATTTCTAATTTGGATTTAAACAATACTTAAAATAATTCATCATATGTTCATGGCATAGCTGTCTTGACCCCATAAACTGGAATATACATGTACACTAGAAGAAAACTAACTTTTTGTTAGGGTTGGATACCGATAAATCAGTAAGAGTTAAATGCCTTAATATAATTTGTTAGAATATTGACCCTTACATAATATATTAGGCGGGCTCCCGCCAATTACTCCTCTTAATAGAGGAAGGTTCAGATCAATTTCAGAATTTTACACGGCTGAGATTTATTGCCAATAAGGCAGACTAAAAGGGTAAAAAAATACACAGCCGATCGAGAACTTCCTGTTCTTCCAACTTCCGCACGCGTCTCCCGTTCTCTCCCCCTCGCGTGTGCATTCTCGCCTGCCGTCCTTCGCCGCCCTCTTGGACGGCCGGCCTCTACTCCCCTGGACTGTCGGCCTCGATCTGCTCCCGTCGTCCGAAGCCGGCATGTGCTCCCTTCCTCCATTGTGCATTCTCCTCGTATGATGTCGGTTATGTTCTTTACCTCCGCCCCCTTTAATTTTTTAGTCTGGTTGACCTTTGTTTTCCTCTCCAACTCCTGATCTAGTTGCAAAACTTGCATTTCAGTAATGTAAATTCTGGTATGTGACAGCAAAATGAAGGCGTTCAAGGACCCGATTTAGGCCTTGACATTCTGTCTCAACTTCCATTGACGGCAAGGATAGTTCCGGACAAACTGCAGTTAGATATCTCCATAGTCTACATCATCACAGACAGCCAGGACCAGGATTAGAGGCCTAGTTTGACAAGAACGAAGCAAATTCTGTAAGGAAAAAAAGGTAAGTTTGATGCTTCTTTATTTAAATACCCTGTTTAAAATTCTATGGTACACATCAAATTTTAAATATGTTGTAATTGCTGTCAATAAAATAAATAATACTTGATACTGAAAAATTACGGATCTAATTGATCTTCCTTAATTGGACGAGGATGTTTAGGAATTGAAGTTCAGGAACAATTTTTTTATAATTGGTTGTTTATATTTCCAGAAAAAGGTTCATTAGAATTCTTTCATGTTCCATGAGTACATATAAGCTTTGATTTATGAGTTCGGGTGAAAAGAGAAGTGAAAATCAGTTCTCATTTCCATAAGTTCTCTCCCATGAGTGCTGCTCTGTCTAGCAAACTTATGCGAAGGGAACATATAAGGCATTAGAATGCTCTGTCTAGCAAACTTATGCGAAGGGAACATATAAGGCATTAGAAGCGACTGGAGACCATTTGCATATGTTTTACCATTGTCCGTGAACATTTATTCACCGAAATGATACACTCATATGTTCAACTTTTCGTTGTGATCTTTGTTTTTATTGTGATCTTTGTTTCTATTACCACATACGACACGGTATCCTATTCAATGTTTACCGCATATAAAAATATTGACTAAGATAATATCAATAATTTCCTAAATCGTTGTGGATTATTTTTTCATGATATGTTTTTGTTTATCGTCTAATATATGTTTGCATAATTATCAAAATTTAATTAATCCAATAGTTGCACTAGAGCCATTTAGTGCATATGGAATTTATTATACAACTCATTTATAATACAAACTTTTAGTATCATCTATATTAAACTAATATTTGGCAAAGTTGGATATTTAACTCAATATAGTCATCAGAGGTTCCCTAGATATGTACATGTATACATCAAATTTGGTTAAAATTAAAAAGCCACTACAAAGAGATATACATAGACCATATACGAATACATTTATACAGAGGTCCGCCTAGGATTTGTTGACGTGTTAGTTTCTCAAACATGATTAATACTTATATGGGACACTCATGTTTGAGTTGAATTTTTTAAAACTAAACTTGCTCGTATTCGGTAGGACAATCAACTTCATATGTTAGTTGGTTCACCATAGTCTAGATCCTAAGTGTGTGAGATACGAAATCCTTTCTTAATCATTATTGATGCTCATGTATAAGCATTTCCTATTCTACGTACTATCCAAATAGATCAGCCATACAATTTTCAATCTTACTTAGACGTTTTAGTCCCTTCTCCTTTTAGCATATGCATAAAATGAGAAACTAATATGGGAGTAGAATGCTATTTTTACCATGTCAACAATGAGCAACCATATCTAAAAATTTATCATTGTAGTAAGTTTTCTTAACCTCTTTCATATATTGGTACATACACACTCCATTATTAATTATCTAATTTAATCAATATAATTTTGTGGCATTGAGGACATATAGAATATGAAAAATATATCGATAATCATGCACACATTAATCTTTGAAAGTTTATAAAATTTAAATTTATTGTTATGCCATCTTTGTGTATGTTTGAACAATGAATTCTTTGGATATATGAACGGTGGAAGAATTCTTTAATTTTTTAGATACATAATAAAATTATAAAGAGCATATAAAACTTGATTGTAGAAGACACATGGGTAAATTGAGTAACGACTAGAAAAAATATTTCTCTTGACTCCTTAGATATTATTTGTCATTGATAGCTATCTAGTAGCACTTTTAAATAATAAATTTTAATTATTTTTTATTAGGTTATCATTGATGGAGGATTTGGTTAGTGATAAAAGTTGAATTTTGTATGGAAATACTAGTTTTGATAGATGTCGAAGCACATTATTTCAGTAAGGAGTTCAAGCTTTTCTAAAATTTGCATTTCATAATAACTCTACAAAAGAAGTTAGATGCCCATGTAGTAAGTGTGAGAACAAGTGTTACACGAACATGCAAACTATAAGGACTCACATTATAATGAACATATTCTTGGAGGACTATACAACTTGGACAAGACATGGTGAGGTACCCAAGAGTCCAACAAGTATTCAACATTCTGGACTAGTTGATTGTATCGATGATATAAATGACATCATTAATGATGTAATGGGATAATATGAATATGTAGCTTCTGATCCTGCAATGGGTACTTCTAATGAAAGTCCTGATGATGATATAGAGAAATTTAAAAAACTTCTAGAAGATGCTAGTCTACCTCTATATCTTGGATGTTTGAAGTATACTAACTATCTTGCATTATTCGAGTGTTTGAATATAAATGCAAATTCAACTTGAATAATAATGCATTATCAACCCTCTTTATGATGTTGAGCGAATTTCTTCCCGAGGGTAATACTCTTCTGAAGAGTTGGTATGCTTGTCAAAAGATCATGTCAACTTTAGGCTTGGACTACCAAAAGATTCATGCATGTCGAAATGATTGTGTGCTATTTCGTGGTATATATGAAAAACTTGAAGCATGTCCTATTTGTGTATCTTCTAGATGGAAAAGATCAAGAAAAAAGAGTAGGGTGTGGAGATTGCAAAGAGTACCTATGAAACTACTTCGTCACTTTCCATTGACATCAAGACTAAATAGATTATTTATGTCAAAAAAATTAGCCCCACTTCTAATTGGACACCATACTTTCTCTAAGAGTGATGATAGGGAGATGAGTCACCCAAGAGATTCATTAGCATGGAAAGATTTTGATTCAAAACATCAAATATTTAGTTCTGATCCTCGCAATATTAGACTTGCTCTGGTAAGTGATGGTTTCAGCCCTTTCAATTCTATGATGGGTAGTAGTTGGAGTACTTGGCCTGTTATTTTGATATGCTACATTTTTTCTCCATGGTTGGTAATGAAACCATCATTATTTATGTTATCTCTTCTTATACAAGGTCCAAAATCTCCTGGGTCTAAGATTGACACATATTTACAACCACTAATTGATGAGTTGAAAACATTGCGGCTAGATGGTGTACTGACTTATGATGCCAATAAAAATTGAATGTTTAATATGCGAGTAGCACTTCTATGGACAATTAATGATTTTCCTACATACGATATGTTGTCTGGTTGGAGCACCAAAGGATACAAGGCATGTCCACATTGTGGTATTGACCATGGTTCAATTTATCTTCCACATAGTCAAAAATGTGTTTACATGAGACATCGTCGTTTTCTAGATACAAATCATCCATGGTGTTTAGATAAGAAGAATTTTTATGGAATGGAAGAAAATGGCAGTGCACCTAATCAACTTAGTGGTTCAGATATACAAAAGTTGTGGGAAAATTATGATATTGGTGATAATGAAGTTGTAGGCAAATAAGCAAGTTCACATTTGCCAGAAGGGTGGAAAAAGAGGAGTGTTTTCTTTGAGCTCCCTTATTGGTCTACTTTATAGATCCGCCATAACTTAGACATAATGTATATTGAGAAGAATGTAAGTGAAAATATTCTTAGCTGGTTGTTGCACAAAGATGGACGTAGTAAAGAGAATATTAATGCATATTTAGACATACAAAAGTTGAATATAAGAAAACCATTGTGGCCAAAGAAAAGAAAACATAATGACCAATTTTCCTTGCCACACACATCATATAGCATGACAAGTAAAGAAAAAGAAGACTTTTTGTTGGTGTTAAAAGATTTGAAATTTCCTGATGGATTCTCTTCAAATATATCAAATAAAGTGCAAATAGAGGCCAAAAAGATTATTGGGCTGAAAAGTCATGATCATCATATTCTAATGCAGTATCTGTTACCTTTGTCTTTAAGGAGAACAATTTCAAAACCTATTGCAAAAGTGCTCATAGAGTTTTGTCATTTCTTTAAGTCCTTGTGTGAAAAAAAATAGTTATGAAAGCATGGAGAAATTAGAAAGTTCGATGCCAATAATTCTTTGCAAGCTTGAAAGGATCTTTCCCCCAACTTTTTTTGACATCATGATTCATTTGACTATCCACCTACCATATGAGGCAAAATTTGCAGGTGCGGCTGAATATCGATGGATGTACCCAGTTGAGAGATATTTATATTCTTTGAAACGATTTGTTTGCAATCGAAGTAGACCAGAAGGATCTATTGCAGAGGGTTATATTTTCCAGGAAGCAACTATATTTTGCCAACACTATATGAAAGATGTAGTCTAACTTAGATAGAAAAACTCGATATAATGATGGACCTATTGGTGATGGTTTATTTGTGACACTCTCATATGATGAACTCAATCAAGTGCACAAGTTTATTCTATTCAACACAGCTAAAATTGAACCATATATATTGTAAGTGTTTGTTTAGATAATCTTCAAAGTAAACTATCATTTTCTCTATAATATATGCAAGTTTGTTTAGATAATCTTCAAAGTAAACCATCATTTTTATCTATAATACATGCAATTCTTTATATTAGGTTGCATCAGAATGAGGTCATGAATCAGATTCCATGTTGGAATGAACATGAAATACAAAGTGAACAACACAATCATTTTGTTAAATGGTTATCAAATTATGTAAGTATGTTAATATTTTGAAGAAGTAAACACTATCACATATAACCTTTTTTATGTATGATTATCAGGTATGTTCCCTCCCTCATGATACAGTTGTTCCGAATGTTGTGAGATGTCTTGCTAGGGGGCCTACATTAGGAGTATGATTTTACAAGGGATATTATGTGAATGGTTACAAATTTGAATTCGAAGCAATAGATAATAGGCACGTCACCCAAAATTGTGGTATTGCAATGAAAGGAGATGATGACAATATGTTTTATGGAGTGCTGCTTGACATATTAGAACTCCAATATGAAACTATCTCTCCTATTTGTCTTTTCAAGTGTATATGGTATGACATGAAGGATTCTATAGGTTCTTATGTAGATGAATTTGGCTTCACTTTAGTTAACACTTGTAGAACAAGTTTTGATGATGAGCCATTCATTTATCCCGACTAAGCTATTCAAGTATTTTACTCGGTTGATATAGAAGAAAATAATTGGAGCATTGTTTGCCTCTGGAAATCGAGAGACACCTTTGATTTACCGACAGAGACTTGAAATAGTAAACAATATGATATTGAAGAAACTATTGAGGAAATCAATCAAGGAGATTGTGGGGTAGATGATGAGCATGACAACACATGGGTTCGATCAGATATAGAAATCTCTATACACATCGACCATACTTATTAATTATGTCTCCAAGACATAAACAAGCATCCTAAGTTACCGTCTTCATTGAAAATGAACTGTTTTACAATAGAATGTTTCTTATACATAACATTTCTAATGTTGTTCCATACATAATTCTTATATTTTTTATGTTTTTATATGTATATGACAGATTGATTAAAAATTATGCCTCCAAAGAAAAAGTTGAAGTACTTGAGTGAAGTTGTACAATGTGAAAATCAAATTAACACTAGTGTCATTCAAGATCTTAAAGTCAACCAAATATCTCATGATTTGACACCCTTTAACAATGCTTCACTTGTTTCAAATGATCAATTATTGCTCTCCATAGCACGTAAGTAGCTTCTAATGATTGTTTTATTGATTTTGCTAAATATGACATTGTATATGACATTTGTTGCATTTATAGGTGAAGCAAAAGAATAGGCAAAGATTAAAAGATAATTGTTTAAAGCAAATGGTAACTAAAATGTTGTATCATATTCTGAAATGTAAAATATAAATACATACAAAATTTCATCTAGCATGTAATGATTATGCAAATTTTTTTTGTTAACTAATTCAAATGTTGTAGGGTCCAAAGAGCTACCTTCACTTGTGAATAAGGTGCCTAACCCACTAGAAATCCAAAGTAAATCAACAGACTTTTTGAGGAACATTGAAAGTGGTGGGTATTTTTTTATTTTTCAAATGCAATGTCACTAATATGTCTTATTATGTTGTAAGAAAAAAATTATACAAATGTGACATACAGACCATCAAGTCGGTGACCTGTCCAATCACTCAAACTCATCTAGAAGCAAATCACCTGATTGAATGACCAATTATTGCTCTCCATAACACGTGAGTGATTGTGTATAATGTTTATCTTATCATTTATAATACATACAACTTTGTATATGGCACTAATTTTCGAAATAATAGGTGCGGATAAAGAAAAAGTCACTGTTGTCAAGAAAAATCCTCTAGATCCCAAAGAAAATGGTAATAACATGTTATTCTCTACTTTTGACCAACAATAAAAATATCCTCAACATTGTATTTTTTAGGTCACAAGATTGTTGCATTAGGATCCCAACTTGGCAAAAGACTCCACATTTACTTATGAACATCATGAAAAAGGTAGTTTATTTTGGTAAGATAAATGTATGTTGTAAAATACTTTATTTTTTAATTAACTGATTCAAATGTTGTAGGGACCAAAGAAGTACCTTCACCCGCTTATAAGGTACCTAATCCCTTAGAGATTCAAAGTAAAGCAAGTGACTTTTCGAAGAACAATAAAATCGGTGGGTCTTTTTTCCATATAATAGATGCAATGTTATTAATATATCTTATTATGTTGTAAGAAAAAAATACAAATGTGACATGTAGACCATCAAGTCAGTCACTTGTCTCATCACTCAACTCCGTCTAGAAGAAAATCACTTGTATTGAATGACCAAACATTGTACTCATAGCTCATGAGTGATTGTTTGTAGCGTTTATCTTAGCATTTATATTATATAAAACTTTGTATAGGGCACTAATTTTCCAAATAATAGGTGCGGATAAAGAAAAAGTCACTATTTTCAAGGAAAATTCTCTAGATCCCAAATAAAATGGTAACAACATGTTATTCTCTACTTTTAACACCAAAAAAAATCCTCAAGATTGTGTTTTTTAGGTTACAAGAGTGTTGCATCAGGATCCCAGCTTGGCAAAGACTCCACCTTTACTTATGAACATCATGTTAAAGGTAGTTTATTTTGGTAAGATATATGTATGTTGTAAAATACTTTATTTTTAATTAACGAATTCAAATGTTATAGGGACCAAAGAAGTACCTTCACCCACTTATAAGGTACCTAATCCCCTGGAGATTCAAAGTAAAGCAAGCGACTTTTCGAAGAACAATGAAATAGGGGGGGTCTTTTTTCCATATAATAGATGCAATGTTACTAATATATCTTATTATGTTGTAAGAAAAAAATTATGCAAATGTGACATGTAGACCATCAAGTCCGTCACCTGTCTCATCACTCAACTCCATCTAGAAGCAAATAACTTGTATTGAGTGACCAATCATTGCACACCATAGCACGTGAGTGATTTCTTGTAATGTTTATCTTATCATTTATAATATGTACAACTTTGTTTATGGAAATAATTTTCTAAATAATAGGCACAACTAAAGAAAACGTCACTATTTTCAAGAAAAATCCTCTAGATCCCAAAGCAAATGGTAATAGCATGCTATTCTCAACTTTTGACCAGCAATAAAAATATCTTCAACATTGTGTTTTTTTAGGTCACAAGAATGTTGCATTAGGATCCCAACTTGGAAAGGACTCCACATTTACTTATGAATATCATGTCAAAGGTAGTTTGTTTTAATGAGATATTTTTATGTTGTACAATACTTCATTTTTAATTAACTGATTCAAATGTTGTAGGAACCAATGAAGTATCTTCAATCGCTTATAAGGTACCTAATCCCCTAGATATTCAAAGTAAAGCAAAATATGCTTCAAGAAACATTGAAGTCGGTGGGTTGTTGAATTTTAGATGCAATGTTTTTATGTTTCTACTTTTTAGCAAAAATAAAGTAGTCTCTAGTTTGTAAGTTTTTAGGGAAAAAGAGTGTTCCATATGTGTCTCAACTTGGAAAAGGATCCACATGTTCCATTCAACATCATGTAAATGTAACCCATCTGGACATAATGACCTACTTATATACTTATTGAATTCAAATATTATAGGAACAGAAGAAGTACCTTTCCCTACTTATAAGGTTCTGAACTTTCTAGAAATTCAAAGTAAAGCAATGGATGTTTTAACAAATATCAAACATGGTCAGTGCATTTTTATTTTTGATACATTACTACTAGTATACCTTTGATTATGAATTAAAAAATTGACACAAATATGTATTGTAGATCATCAAGTCAACCACTTCTCACAATACTCAACACCATGCAGAAGCTCCTTTGGATTTAGTGACCAATCATTGCACTCTATAGCACGTGAGTGTTTCTTGTAATATATATCTTATTTTTTTGTACAAAACTTTAGATATGGAATAACTTTTTTATATAATAGGTGCGGCTAAGGAAAAAGGCAAAATTCCCAAGCAAAATCCTCAACCGTCTAAAGCGATCGGTAACATGCTATTCTCTTATAATTTTTTTTAAGATAGAATTATTAATCTCTTAATTATTCATGTATTTTCATTTATAGTTATGAAATGAAAATATTATAGGAACTGAAGAAGGGAATTCTCCCACTTTTAAGGTTCCTACCCCCTAGAGAATTTAAGGAAAGAAACAGATTTTTTGAGAGTCATTGAAGATGGTGGGCATTTCTTATTCTAGATGCCTTGCTATTAATTATCTTATTATATTGGGAAAGAATATATCTGATCTCAAGATTATGTTATCATATATATAGGTGATGTATCAAGGTTTGAATTTGACCATGAATCCACTAGACTTGTTGAAGATCATGTTATAGGTAGTGTGTTGGAGAACACTATTTTGGTTGTAGTCAAATGCGTTGTTGAAGAATCAACATACTGAATATGTGGTTCTCTCTAAGTGATATGTATGTGCTGATTATTACATGATAAAATATTTTGTTGTTGTTATGCATTAGATAATGAAGTCAACCATCTTCATCAAGGACCGACTACACCTGTTGAGGATCATAGAACATTGAGTGGAGAAGAAGGTTCCTTCACTAGACAAATATTGAGGTCTCCAGTGAATCAAAGTAGGAGAATAAGTTTGGTTAGAAATACAAATGATGGTGTGTTATTTAGCATCCAAATATATTTCTTCTTGATTCATACACATTTTTTGGGTGTTAACATACATGTGTTTTCATGGCAGAAAGGGAACAACTTGACTTTGACGCTGAAAGATGTTTGAGCCAACAACAAGATAACATGGAAGACATGTCATCCACAATCAAGAAAGCATACCGTCTGAGGAAGCGTAGTCGTCAAGAAAAAACTTTTGACGATATGCAGACTAATGTTATAGGTATATATCTTGAGAATATTACCCTTTCTCGTATGAAAGCTTAATGTTAAATTCTTAATTTTAGAAAGTAATGGTTCCCTTTTAATTAAAGAAAGGAAAGGTCGTGGGTGGACATGCTATAAATCCATTAAGCCTCCATTTGGAAAAACACATCATGAGTGTTGGACACTTCATAATGTGCCTGTGGGTTATGAAGGTGGAACTCTAGTAAGATTCCTAGGATTGAAAGCTAGAGAATGTGATAGTTTTCCACTACACCTTCCATGGAAAAGTTTGCAAGACAAAAGTTTCCTTAGTGTTTGGATTGAGGTTGAGGTATAATTTGTTACTTCGTTATCATGCTTACATTTATATCTATATCATTCCCATATCCTTATCTAACTAATCATCTTTCTAATAGAAACTCTTCAAATTTAAGAGTTATGAAACTAAATTGACCCCAAATATGTATTGTGTTATGAAATGGTGTAAAGCAAGGGTACAAACTAGTATTATCACATATCACCACAATTTGAAGGAGTGGCTAGATGATTTGTCTCCAGAGCAGCTTCAATTTTTACCTAGAATCAAGGGTTAGCCAAGAGCAATGGAAACATTTGCTCATTTACAGGAGTAAAGATGACACAAAGGTAAGATAAACTTTTATGATCTTAAATTTGTATCTACCAACCTTGATGTTTGCATATTATATCTATGCTTCCATATGCAGTTAGTGGCAAAATAGAATGCAACTAATCGTGCCAATATAAGACCTACTTTTATAATAGGAACCAAGTCAATGAGGAGAAAACAGTTTGAGTTGGAAAGCATTTTAGTTTAAGATAATATTTTCAAATACTTCTTATTTATGTTCTTTTGTTCCATTAGATGATAAAGGTCATGAAGCATCTGATTATCATACATACATCATTGCTCATAAAAATAAGAAAGGAGAATTTCCAAATGAAGATACTAAGACAATGATGGTGAGTTATATCCATACTTAATAGTCTATGTCATGATTCATTTATTTATCACTAAATGATACTCACATAAATTTGTTGTAGGAGGAGGTTCAAGCTGAAGCACATAGAAGAAAAGTACAAGATAGTCATGACCCCCTTGAATTTATCCCAGTAACGAATCATGTATATGGGAAGTATCATGGTGCCTATCAAAGGGGTTATGGTCATGGTGTGATAAGACAACTACTAAAAGAAGCTCCTATGATGGAGATAGCTCAACAAACATATCAAGAGATTGAAAAAGAAGCTGCATTTCATGCTCAAGCATTGGCCAATGCAAAACGTAGAATGGAACATATGATAGGGCAGGTTGGCATCTTAAAACTAGTGATACCATACTCCAATTTTATGCATTATATACTAGGATGAAATGAACCATTCCATCTCCCATATTAGTCTATTATCTTGAATTATTTTTGTATTTATAAAATAATTATCTTCTTTCATATTGTTATATATATATATTTTGCATAAATTGCAGGATGGATCATTTTCTACTCATGCTCGGGTTTCAAATGATGATGATGGGACAAGTTTTTAGGCAGAACACTCAAACAACATTGGGATGGGTTATCACATGCAACACTCTCATATAGACTAGGCATCACACATTAAGAGATGGTCATTTTGTTTGTCAATAGTACATGCATTTGAGTTGTGTTCCAGACAATGCATGTTTTCTAATTAACTTTTTGTATAAACCTGAATGGTACATGTAAAAGCAACTTGTTAAATGGGACATTTTGTACAGGTATGTCACAAACATTATATATGTGTATTTTGAACAAACAGGTGCTAAGAAGCAAGTTTGAAATGTAAGGTGTTGAAACAACAAATTTGTATATATTATGTTTTTGTATTTTCAATGATAGGAATTATGCTTTATGTATTATGAAATTTATTACTATGGTGATCATCATGTAAAATTATCACGGTAACCATTTCTTTTCAAATCTAATCATCTATTGCTTTTATCTTTATGAAAACTCTGACATGTCTTAAATGTAGGGAACTAGAGGAACGTGAGGGACAAACTATGAAGCTCCTAGTCTAGCACTTTCAAATCATATGCCTACATGACTTCTAATCAAGTACAATAAAGGTACTTTTTCTCCGCTATGAGATGTGATTCTAGGTCTTTATTGTTTCTTTCATTTTATAAATTTTTTGCAAGACATTTACATTGATGCTTTTGTGTTGGTCATTGTCCATCAGGTTTACCTAATATGATAATCCCTTTTTCATATTTATTAAAACTTACAGGGGAACCTAATATGATAATTTCAAGACGAAGGTTACTTGCAGTTCCAGATCCTAGTATAGCAAGCCTCTAATGGATTCTGATACTTAGTTTGCTCTGTATTTGGTATTTCTTTGTACAAAATTTCATATTAGTTAGTACTTTCCTTGGTTTTTGCAGGATTACTGGTGCACATTGGAGTATGATATGATTGATGCCTTTTAGAGGACTAGTCAAGTAGAATGACACTTATATATTGGTGTTTAACACCGTGCAATGGTGGAACCATCACAAAACTAAACCTGGGTGAGTGGGTTTATATTTACTCTTAATTTTTCTTAGGTTTTTACCTTATTGATTTTTGGTCAAAAGTGGTTCTCTTATAGTGTGTTGTTGCTAGATACATTACCTTCTAGTCTAGATAGTAAATAAACAAGTATTTTCTTCTGGGATACTTCCCAAGGTACACGTTCCATGTTCTATTTTAATATATTATATTTCCTTTTGGGATACTTTACCTAGCCAAATATAGAGTTTGGTGTGATGTACTTTTCAATATGTACAAGCTGATCTATTTTTGCATAATATTTGGTTGAACACCGGAAAGATGAGAACAAAGACTTAGCCTAATTGTTCAAAGACACACTACTTAGTCAAAATGTTCTATACTAAACATAAAGCTTGGTGCAATGTATATGCCTATATGTATGGCGATGACTTGTATCTATCTGTTGAAATAGTAGCTAAAGACTAGATATTATGGCTGAAAACTAAATGTTGCAATTTCTATAAGTGAACGCTACTTCTTATTCATTGGATAACACTATTACATTTTTTTATTATTTTCATGATTTTTATTTTCTTCCTTTATGTATATTTAAACTAAGTTCCTTTATTGATACTAATTTACCTAAAATGGCTAAAAATAGGAAATATTACAAGTTTCTCAAAATTTACAACCATGACATAATTTAGTTATTAAACTTCTAACTCAAACGTTTATATGTATCATCTTTTAGGTTGTGGAGCTCATGGAAGATCATCTATTGTGGCTCATTGTTCACATAACCTTTAATGTAGTCATTTTGAACCTCAATACTAATGGGTGTAATATGGAGCTCACATCCATATAGGTCAGTTCTTGTCAACTTACACCTTTTTATTTTCTTATTTGATCTTCTAAGATCTTTTGTTTTGATTGTAGCTTTTCATTATTTACTAACTGCTTATTTTTCTTCTTTTTTTCTCTTTCCAAAGGTAGTTACCATACTAAGAATATGCCATCATGCCACTAGCTCTTTATTTAATGCAATCCATAAAATGACAACATATCTTTAATATGTTATACCTTAGTATTAGAATAGTCTCCCTTTCCATGTACAATGGATGGGAATTCCCTTTTCTAGTTTTCTTCAACTCTACTTTATTAGTAGTTCACAATACTCACAAAATGACCAAACCTTTATATTAAAATAATCACTAGTACATGCTAGTCTACCAAGTATATGGGAAAACCCAAGTGCCTAAGGAAAGAAGCATTTCCAATGCCACACCACCCCTCATTTTTTTTTCTAGTGGATAGTTATCATGGTCCCTGCCTAGGCGCTGCGCAGACACACCTATGTGGGTTAGACTCTAGAGTAGGTATCCAAGTGTTTGGGAAATTTCTATAATAAGTAGAATAAAAATATAGAGATAATTGATTTAAAAATAAAAAAATAATTACTAAAAAATAAAATGCATGTGCTTCCTAGGCATTGGTTTCTAGCCACCTAGGATTGAGCAACACGGGACTAAACTAATAACCCGTGCTATTACATGGTTACATAACTTATGTAATGGCATGTCTTATCGATGATTGGAAAGAGTAGGAACTATGATAATCTTAGAGTATATATATACAATTATATATATAAAAGCCATGGACCATACTTATATAAGACCACAAAATTATCATGCCACATACAAAGAAATAGATTTTCTAACAACTACCCCACACAAACCATACCAAATTATAAATAAATCATGTTGACACCCACCCCACCTCCCCCATGATTTTTACCTGGTAGTTGGGTAGATTTTTACCTAGTAGTTGGGTAGTCATGGGAACCCATCAACCTACTACCACCAACACAACACACCACAAACACGTCTCCCCCGCCTTTCGGCCATGCAGTCACAACCGCTGCCTCCATGCACTTGACGTGACCGCCGTTGACATGCACTCACTATTGTTGCCTCTATGCGGTCGCCGCCATTAGCATGCACTCACCACCGTCATGTACTCACTGTCTCGACTAACATGTAAATAAATTATTGATGGTTTTGTTTCTAGATAAGCTCCTTGTTTCTTGTTAATTTTTATCATAGTTGATTTATTTAATGTATCACAGTATTTAATGATAGTTGATTTGTCGAGTTTACCTCTTAATAGTTTCCTTTTCCCCTCTTATAGTATCCACTTTCTACTACACCTTTCTCGACTTGCTTTAGATTCTTCTTTATAATGCCATGGGCTCTTGGATACATCCTCACAATGGAGTGGACAATGACTGCATTGATTAGGCCCATGAAGTAGACCTCTGGCTGTGCCGGATACAATAAGAGGTACTTATTTTTGACCTCCCATATACACGGTCACATAGTCGATGTATAAGTACCCCATTCCGTTGGCCAGAACTGTCTGCACCATTGTACCTTTATATTGTAATTTTCCTTCTTTCCTTGTCTTGTTGCCGATGTGGAGGTTGAAGGATGTCAGACAGCTGCAAACTTGACCATTGTTTCACTAAAGTAGTATAATTTCATATGTTACTTGAGATCCATATACTGAACACCACAACTTTTCTCCTTCCAATCTTTAGTAGTTTCTATAAGTTGCCTACTGTATTCATTTAGATCCTATGCCTCGACATTCAAATTGCTACTGTTGGATAACTCCTCATAAAAACTATCTAAGTTAATACAAAGTCCCTTTGTTTTTTATGGTTCCAAAACAAATCTATGAGGAATGCTCTTAGTCGTGTCACATTCAAAGCCAAATGACTAAAGGTGCATCCTCCCACCTTATCTCACCATATTGTGTGTTCTTACACATGTTTTCCATCTCATTATTCAAACTAGTGTGGCATCATTCAGCTTGTATAGTTATGTTTAGAATAAACTTCATAATTAAGTAAAACAATACCAGCAGCAGATTAGAGAGAGTTGATTGGTATGCGGGTTAAAATGCCCCATAACTCATAACAGCACATTTTCTCCGTCTCATTTTTCAAACTATTGTTGCATCATTCAGCTTGTATAGTTAAGTTTAGAATAAACTTCATTATTAAGTAAACAATACCAGCATGTTAGAGTAGTAGAAAACCTATTGGTATGCGGGTTAACTCTGTGCCAGATATCTCATAACAGTGCATGCTGATGCACATTTTCTCTATCCCGTTTGTCATACCAGTGGTATTATTTAGTTTATACAATTATATTAGAATAAGATATTTTCTTCATAATTAAGTAAAACTATACCAGTAGGTCAGATCTTAGCAAATTGATTGATATGGGGGTCAACTGTAACATAGATCAAATAATGTGGGTTAACTTGTAAATTATCATAAAATTTTAAATTTTGGTTCAGTTTGTATCCAAATCAGCTCATTGCAGACTCAAATTGTGTTAAAACTGGGATTATAAAAAATATAGCCCTTTAGCATTCTTACTTTTAT
This sequence comes from Alisma plantago-aquatica, assembly GCA_963693085.1. Lineage (NCBI taxonomy): Eukaryota > Viridiplantae > Streptophyta > Magnoliopsida > Alismatales > Alismataceae > Alisma > Alisma plantago-aquatica. Next base: position 794,633,198 of record OY856414.1, on the reverse strand, counting down.
ATTATTAGCCATGCCTTCGCTTTTCTACTCACTCTCATATGCTTCATTGCTTTTTTAGTTATTCAGATGTCATTGAAGATGGCTAGTGGCTTAGGGCTCGTTTGGTTGAGCCACAAATAAAAACGTGCAGCTGCAGCTGCAACTGCACTGCATTTTTGTTCCCGAGCATTTGGTTCCGTTGAGCCCGAATTCGTGGCATGTTTTCCAACCACACGGTGGTTTTGTTTCTGTGCAAAAGCTGGGAAGATGAACCACACCCAGATGGGGCACGGTTGGCCTTCCATGATGACTCCAATGACGGTCTACCAAGCTGCCCTTCTATCTACACTCGTCAGAAATGAGAACCTACTCCTCGCTGCTCTGTTAGCCATGCATGTTGATCGAGAGGTAAGTCTACTGTAGATACCTAGAACCTCAAACCACAAGGAATCAAACAGAAATGAATAAAATAATTGAGTTGCACCTATGTCTAACCAAATGATTGTGCTTGTAGTTCATTTTTGTTACTTTAGTTTTCCTATTTTGAAAGTACGCAAGGAGCTGCAACTTCAAGGAACCAAACTAGCCCTTATGTATAGCTGAATGCAGAACTATAATAGTAATACAACTTGTGTTGTTAGCATCTCTCACAGCAGAGTAAAAATTTAACTGAGGGTAAATGCGGAGTCGAGCAAGAGTTCTGCCACACAATAGCTGTTCCTTAGGATGTGAATTAGAGCCTTGAATGTCACACAAGATAACTGAACATAATTAATACAGTCTTAATGCATATGGAATGATGTAGTCTTTTATTTTTTGGGGAAATCTATCATCTGTATTTTTATTCAAAGGGGCACATGTTATATCCTCCCTATGTAAACTGGATTTTTATTTGAAGTAATAAAGAATGGCTTTTTGAGTATCAATGGTCTTGAGTTTTGTACTATTTGCAATAAATATGTTATAGATTTGAATCAGTATACCACATAGCTCAAATTGTGCGTTGGTTTCAGGCATTGTTTTTTCTTTAAATACTCATGTGTAGCTACTCATTATATTATATTTAATATATTCGGCAGTTTTGTGTGAGGGTTCTCATCCTAGAACTTTGGCTATTATATTTAATCCGTTCAACAGTTTTGTGTAAGGGACCTCACCATAACTGATTGGTTCTGGCGACCCCCTTTTAGATAAGACAACATTTATAAGGGTTTCATGATGTGTAAGGGTCTTCACTATTGCACATTACGTTTGTGCAAGGGTCATTCTCATAACTGATTCCTGGTTTTGTTATAGTGGTATGTGACTTAGACTTTGGTAATAAAGAACTTAAGTCTTATGCATTATTATGAGTAGTGTGACTATGAGCTAATTAATGCAAGGATGAATCCACTAAACCTAATGAGATATTATAACAATCAAAGACCCACATTAAGACCTTTATGTAGAAAGGTCATTGTGGTAACTTCACATTAATTAGAATCTAGGTTGGATAATGATAATGTCTCTAATACTCTATCGAGAAATTAAAATTCTAAGAATGAATAGCAAAGTTACTCGAGACAAGATATTAGTAGCTATAAAAACACTACGATCCAAATTGACATGTATATATCAAAATAAGAAATCTAAAAAGTAAGGTAGTAGTTCAAAATATAAATTTGTGAATGACTTTATATTGTGACAAGCTTACTTATATTTTGGATCTTAACTCTAGACTTCTCCATTAAGGTTATTTTGATCCAACAATATCTCTGAATGAATATCTTTGTCTGACTTGATAAAACTGAACTATGATCAAAATAATTACAAGACTTAAATTAGAAGACTACATATTATCATCATAGGTGACCTAAACGCATCTTTAGTTATGTGAATAGATATGGATATTAGAACTAGATTGGGTTTTAAACCCTAGTTGGCGATTATATACTAGTTATATGGGAGATTAATCCTAGATAGGAAATCCAAATACTAAATAACTCAAATCGAGTAACATTGAATATGAAGTCAATTTTTTAATAAATATTCTTCTACCTTGTATCTCACTCATTATCGACCGTCAAAGACTTTTGAAATGGGAATTTCACACTTAGAAATAGAGAAGATTAGGTATGCACTCCTCCATATTTGGTTTTGGGCATAATTTGACTTAAACCTTCTTGCAATGAGGCATTTTTTGAATATTGTCTCCTTTTACTCAAATATATTGTGAATTCTTTATTTCTTGATATCAAATCATTTGATTCCACAATGTGTGATGAATACTTTGTTGCCTTGAGTCTATGAACCCTCCTAATTTGTTGTTGTACTTGGAAATGTGAATGATGAATGCTTATTATCTCACCACTCTATTTATGTATGTTAGATAATTTGACTAGATAAATATGGTAGACTCTTATGCGTAACCATATACATAGGTGTGCTTTTTCGCCTAGGATGTGCTTTACCACCCATTTTACTTAGGATAACGACTCAGTGGTGTCATGACCCTACTATAGTTACTTTAGTCCAATATATCTACATGCAAACGTTTATGTTTGTTTTGATATTGTGGATGTCAATGGCAAGATGTGTTATCTCACTTGTTTATTTATATGCCTCATTCTTTTAGGAATTCATCTTCTTGATATATATCTTGTTGGAACTTACTTATCTTTTATGACCCTTCTTTTTATGGGAACATCTCTTTTTCTCTTTTAACTCATTTAAATGCACAAAATAGTGTTAAATGTATATACTCATATTTTGTTGATATATATCTTGTTATCCTATTTTTTTGGGTGTTCGCTCCACCCAAGAGTAGGTTCTCTATAGGGAAGAGACTCAAGATGATCGTGAGCTCATTGGTGAACATAAGGACAACTTGAGATAGCCTTGTTTCCCTCTACATTTGGTCTTATATGAATATAGATGTAATCTTTTCATTTTATGTACCACCCTTAGGGTGAGAAACATATGTATATGAAACATATTGTAACTTTGTAAATGGTTATGTTTTATACTGATTATAAACTTCATGTCTTATATTTGTATCATTGAGTGGGCCGAATATCAGTTCCCACTCTTTACATAATGGCATCATAGCCTAAAAAGTCAGTAACTTTACTATTTCAAATTTTTCTAGCGATTGTTCCTTAAATAGGTAGGTATCCCTATAGAGGTTGTTGTTATAATTAAACCTGAGTCCCAAATTACCAAATAGGGTTTCAACCCCTGTCCAACTTGGTGATATTCATCCCAAATTATCTATGCCATTGACTTTTAGGTAAAACCCTCATCAAATCAACCCTCTCTTTAGAGGTATAACTTTCTACACCTAAGGCTCTGATTAGTTTGGTGTAACTCATTAGTTATGCGGAACTCATTTTCTAGGAACTCTAGTTCATTTTTTGAAACATAAGTTCCATTCACTTCCATGTGATTGGTTTGCCGTAAGTATAAACATGAAAATTAATTAAAAAATTGTTAATTTTACTGTGTGATATATAAAAGGTAAGGACATCAAATAAATAAAGGAAGAATCATATTCATGACTAATCATAATATTTTTTAACCATAATAATATCAATACGATCATGATGCGGGTGTCGCTCCTCTAAAAATATGTGAATGTGCTACAATTATAATTTTTATAAAAATATTATAGTTTAAATCATATTATAATATATTTATTTCACTTTATATGTACAAACTATTGTAATGATATGTACATTTTATCTATTTATAAATATATGTTTCGGTTCATCATTGTTTTACAATATGTACAACACAAATTTTTAGTATATTTTCCGTGTATGATTATAGTTCATAATCTTTTTCACATCATATTATTTAAACATGAATATAAAAATATGTCAGGTAAATCACACTTTTTGTTATATGGTGCGACGTGGTTATTTTTTCATAGTGTTTATATATTTTTTGTTTTATTGATCATAATGATAATGGTAGTTGTTGTCTAAAATATTTTACATGGTGTCGTTCATAGTGTACAATGTTTTGTCATATTATGTTATGATTTTGGCAATAAACTATATCCACACACTAACATTTATAGTCATAAATATTTTGCATGTGTGATTTATAAAGAATTAAAAATATATTAGTAAAGGAAATGTTGTCAATTCTTCCAGAACTCATTTTCTGCTCTTTTTAAGAGGGAACCCGAGAACTCTATTTTGTATGTAACTCTATAACTTATCAGAAGTCACAGAACTCAAGTTCCAACACTTACTTTAAACCAATCATAAAAAACTACTTAAGGAACTCCAATTCATAAGTTTTCCGGACAAGTTACAATTAACCAATCGGAGCCTACTCTCTAGATGTCACCCTTTACCCCTTACCCTATGGGAAGAAACTACGTCTAGTATAGAGAGTAGATTGACTTGAACTCACATATTTGTTTGTAACACTAGTTCCTATTGTTAAAATTTTCCTTTTGTTGTCGTACTAAGCCATATATATATATATATATATATATATATATATATATATATATATTAGTTTCCTGCGTTCAATTTTGTTTCCCTCGGATGAGTGACTTACACTCATCTTAATGGGCTCAAAATTCTTATGTAGCCTAATTATATTGTGGCAATGAAGACCAATAGTTTACATTTTATAAAAAAGTAGTCTTGATATGCAAACACAACTTGAGTGTAGCATTCCATCCGTACACTCGAGTGTATTCTAGCCTGACTATATATATATATATATATATATATATATATATATATATATATATATATATATATATATATATATATATATATATATATATATATATATATATATATATATATATATATATATAACACTCTTTGTGGATTGAGCTTGCATGGGTAACAAGTGTTGAATCATGACGTGAGTTAGAGTTCACTTCTCTTTCTCATCTCAATAGTACACATTGTTTACCTAATGGTTGATATGATGAGTAGTTTGGCTATATAGTACACTTGTCTTGAGATGACACTATGGTTGTAAACCATCAAAGTGAATAAGGAACCCTAGGTCCTTCTTATATTGGCTTTATGATCTTATACTACCCAATGCTATGATAAAAGCTGGTGTAAATCATGATTAGAGTGAGGCACCAAATTTCATATGGCATGCCCAAGTAGAACATGTTAGAAGTTAACTCCATACCCTAAGAAACCTTCCTCTCCTCCTAATCTAGATTTTAGATATGCTTGTTATGTACAATAGAGATGCAATAAAGTGATGCTAGGATGATGGTATATGTTTAGGTGGTGGTAGCGGTTGACCTAGTTCCTTAATTGATTTTGGCATCATTTTGGATTTTCATCGTAAAATTGTCATCGTAAAATTTTTTTCATTATAAGATTATGTGTACAAAAAAGCTTTCAAATTTTACTGACGGTTTTTGGTATCAAGTCACAACCACAAGGAAGTTAGAGTGGTAGATAAATCATTTAGTGATGAAATATTTGACTGACATGTTCTACCCTGAAACCCTATACCTATGTTTGATATAACATTTTAGAAGAAGTTTAATAGATATGGTCTAGTTGGTATACCCTTGTTGACTCTAGGTGGTTAGATAGGTTATAGAGAAATCCTTTAAGGGATAGATACTTGTAGTCTTAAGGTTGTAACTTAATTCAATGAATAGTTGAATTCAATAGTTATTACAATAGGAAACTGTTGGGCAACTTCTAGAAATAAAGTCAAACAATTATAAGTACAACCAAATTAGGGCACAAGTAAGAATTTCTACTTTTGCCATCATAAATGTTACTTTGGTAAAAAAATCTTTGCTAATCCCTAACCGATGAACTTAGTTAAGATAATGTACTAAGTTATATCAAGGAAGAAAATGGTCAAAACCCTAAATTTATAGGAATGTAATGTTAAGGATGATTCTATGATAGGAGTGAAGCTGAGTACACCAAGAATGAATTCTTCTTTGAATGCACATATTTCCATAAATTCATCACAAACAAAAGTGAAAATATACTAGATACATATCAAAACATGGGCAATGCAAAGTGCACACATAAGTCATGGACAAGTAATTCAATAAGTTGCATATGGCACCCTATAAGTGATCAACATGTATGGTAACTAGGAATCCAAGCAAAAAACATAATGTTATACCTTAACCCTAGTCTATTTAACAATTTATATAAAGTGGTTGGTCATCAAACATTAAATAATTGATATTCAATGGTAAAATCCATAAATATAATAGCCCTAATACATAAAACTAGTACTGAGAGAAAAGAATACATGTATGCATAGTACACCTTAATCTCTAAACAATGATAGTGATGTTGATAGAAATCATGATGTAATATGTTGAAGTTCTTGTTCCTAATAAAGCTTATTCTATCGATTTAGTGGTTGTTATATGAATGAACGAGGTAACCCTTGGAAAAGAAATCTTAATGATGTCGCTTAAGTAGGATTACTTCCTAAATTAGGAAAATTAATTTTACTAAGATGGATACAATGGACATTTATTGGATAACCTAAAATAAATCAATTCAATAGTCATACTCTATGGTGAGAGAGTACAATTGGTTAATGTTAGTCATAATGGTGCTCTAGGTTATGATTGAATGGATTTTGGGGATGAAATTGTAATGACCCCGCCTCCCGGTAACCCCCAATTAAGGGAGACCAAAATGTCAGAGCCGTTATCCCAATTTTTCAGATCAATGGTTCGACAAGTAATAAATAATAATTACTAAATTCTACCAAAACTATACTGAAAAGCTGGAATAAAATAAAACTTTGCATACCTTTTTAAAATCTTGGATTTCTAAACTTCTATCCACAATTGGAGTCTATTCTACCTAATCCTCCTTGTACTTTAATTCATATATTCACAATGTATCACTTTACTATTTGTCCTTTTCTAATTTGTACCTAAAATGCCGACAAACAAAACATCGGTCAGCAGAAATGAATATGCCGTCATGTGGGGGAAACAATAATCATGCCTTTTTCTGTAACAACATATTGCAAGCAATTATGGTTTAGCAAGCAAACTTTACATTTTAAACATAACTACTCAATCCATACATACCCTAGGCTCTGTGATGTCCCTGTAGTGGACATGGATGCTACCTCTCATATGGTAGATCCCAACTAACCCCCATGATCCTACCTAACAGGTAGATCAATACCTTGGGTTGAATAGTCGCATGGCACTACCCATAGGTAGCCCAATCCCTAACTCATGATATGTTGAAGAGTCGCATGGCACTACCCATAGGTAGCCCAATCACTGACTCATGATAACCTGATGGTCCTACCTAATAGGTAGACCATGTACTAGGTCATCCTTTTCATTATTAGCAAAGCCACAGAGGAGGACCAGGATCTGAGCTAGTCATGTACACATACTTATGGTGATAGTCATAGTCACTTTATAGTTGCATGAAATAAAAGTCATCCAAGCAGTTATATTCAGGCAACCGATAAAACATCCGGGAATCACCGTGAAACTAAAGAGATTTAATCAAACGCGTAACCACATACCTGATTCAGAGCAACTTGATGTCCAAGCAATAATAATTATGAATAATCAATCAAGCAATCAACAATGTCCTGAAATTAATGCATGACATCCATGTGTCATTATTTTATCCAAAACATTTCTTAAAATTGACTTGGATTCCACCTTAAGATTTCTAGGCCAACCTTAGGGTTTTATTAGGGTTTTAGGCTCCATAATGCTTTTATCACGTTTGATGCTGTTTTAGTCCACAAACCCTAATTTCAATATCATAGACATACTTGAATGTCAATTAAGTCTAATGTATCTCTTTTACACTAAAACTACCATCTTTATCCTTTTAAGTTATGTCATGATCATTAAGGCCAATTATCATCTTCAATTTCTTTTGAATTGACAACTCATATTTCATTATAGTCGAATTCACATATGAACCCTATTTATCACTAATTCCACATTTATCCACTAGAAAACCCTAATTACCAAATTAAGGGTATTTATCCACAATTAGAATCTTTATACTCAAAATAGCTTAGAATCATCATATCTCAGCTTTATTCATGGATTTGAACAATTAAAGCCATTAATAGTCATAATTACCAAAATTAGGGTTTCAAGGCCCATTAAAGCATATTCATGTACATGGAACCCTACACTAATCAAACTACGCATAAAGATCATCCTTTTGGATCTAATGTGTCTTTTTTATAATAAAAAAGTTAATATTGATTAAAAACACCCATAATACCATTCTCAATCTTATTAACATCAATATTAGGGTTTCTTAATAATTAATACATTAAAGTTGACAACTTTAACTACTTTTCGAATTGTAAGAGGAAATAGGCTCTAAAACTATTTTTAATGGATTCCTCATATTTTTTGAGCAAATTTCATATATTATATGTATCAATCCGAGCTATCATTAATTATATACAAATTTTGCAAGATTCACTTACTTGGACCAATGGGATGCTGACACGTCAGCAATCCCATGCATCGTGTAAGTCGGCCGATTTGAAAACATAACCAAATTGCTCTTATACCCCCGCACGACCGCTTGGCTCTTCAAAACCTGGAGGGGAAAAACTGTCCAATGCCACTCCGTTCGTCTTCCTCCTCGCGGGCCCTAGATGTCGCCGACTGCAGCTGTTCATGGGGTCACCTCCCACCACCGCTCAGAGCTCGCCGGAACCCATCTCCCTGCCTCCGCTGCTCCCCACCGCGTCCAACAAGGCCTCGAATCATGGCCGATATGACTAGTTTCAAGAGTACCAAGCCCGCGATTGTAGCGGGTTTACAAACCTCCTGCAGGCGCTGTGCAAAGATGAGAGCAAGGAGATGATGGCCGATCATTCCTAGGTTGTTGTGGGAGCATCTTGCCTCCATCAAGACCATTTAACGGTTCCTCGTTGCTCCATGGTCGCACTACTCGTCTATGCTAGGGTTTCGAGCAAAAACAAGATGGAGAAGAGATGGGGATGCCCAAAATTTTCGTGGGCTCGAGGCTAAGGGTCCAACCCTTATATAGGGGAGGGTAGCCACGCCCTAACATTCTTGCCCATGAAGAAAAGAAGGCCTTTCCTTATTAGGAAACCTACTTTCCTTAATTAAGAATAAATTCTCTCATTAAATAATTCCTTGTTTATCCATGATCCTTGGTTATTAAGGAATCCGAATTTTATCTCTTTTATCTTCTTTGTGTTTGGCTTTTAATCCATTGGCCATGGAATTTTACTTCCTTAAAGAAAATGGTATCTCTTTTTGCTAACACCAAAAAGTAATTAACTATATAGCACATTATCCTCATATTAAGACTTTTATATTATTTGTATTTTTTTCTTTCTTCTTCTCCATTGGGACTCCTTGGACCCCAAGAAATCCTAAGATTTTGAAATCCTTTTTGAAGGATACTTATTATCCTTCTAGATGCATCTACATCCATTATTTCACATTATCTTACTTATTTCTTTATTAAAAGATTTATTTTCAAGGATTTCTCTTTATCTTTTATTTCCTATTTCTTTCATTAGAAATCACATGTAAACGAAATTTACTCAATTGTGTCTATTAATGCCACTTTCTAGAGATTTCTATATATTTCTCATAAATACTTTGCTTAATATTCATTATCTTGTATCTTTTTCTAATATTTGGAATTTTCTTCTTTTCTCCTCTTTTATATCTATTATTGGATTAACAAAATAGTAGATATTACACAATTCCAATCAAAAGGGAGATTTGCAAGGAAATCCATCCTTTGAAGCAAAGCATACAACCTTCTCAATTCAAGTTCAGATTCATAAAGTTATTACATTTCAATTATGAAAACACATGTAAAATTGAGGTTGTAATAGAAATCCTCTTTAAGGGGTGGAGTATTGTAACATGACCGAATATAATATCTAGTAAAAAATTCCCCTTTTTTATGCCTTTTTGATTATGTTAATATTTAATTTTTTTTCTCTAATTATACTAAATAGGAATATTTGAAGGTAAGAAACATATAAAAATTTAACAAATAGCCATTTAGATAATGTTAATGACAATAATTGATTAATTTATTAAAACTTTGAGTGGTACTATATTATATCAAATCATCTATTATACAACTTTGACCCTAATTTGACACCCTAAAGTCATTCTAAGTCTAATTCATAAAATAAAATTAATAAATGTCAGACGAATGTATTGAACCAAAAAAGAAAGATAATAAATGTATCATTAAACACTTATCCTACAAAGAGAGAGAAAAATACGAAATGATCTCAAAAGACAAAAGTAACCATAAAATCTGGTTCCTCACATTTTGTTTGGATTATAGGTGAAACTTCAATTTGATTGGGCATCATTTACCCTTTCAATTAATTCATTGAGTCTGCAAACTTTAACATGCATTTATGCATTCTATATTCCAATTAAGGTATGGTTCTCTTTTATTTAATTTCTAATAACTTGCAAATCCCAGACGTTATTGTTCTTCTCTCCCGTTGTCGTTGGGTTACCGCAAACCCTTATAACCAGCGGGCGTTCTCTTTTCTCTAGGTCACATTTTCTCTTCTCCTCAACTTCTTTCCATTCTTCCTCTCTCCCTCTCTTGTGCCTACTATTTCTCTCGGAAACAGTAGACTCAGTCCGTAACCATTCCATGTGTTTCCTTCTCAGCCGGATCAGAATCTTCTCATAGTGCAGCCGTGACACTATAGGCAACCGACGCTGCTCATCTCTCAATCTTCTCCTATTTCTTCCCTCTAATTTGCAATATTTCTCGGCGTGAAGACCCTAGACACCTGAATCTCTTCTTCCCTTGCATCTGATCTTCAGATAGCACGTCGCTGCATCACCTTCCATGGCGATCACCGGCCTTAGACCGCAACCACACCAACATTGTGATGGCCGCCACAAGTTCATCACCCATCGCCTTAATCAGTTCCCTTGACGGTCCTAAACCTTAGCCTCCATACTCATCTCTCTCCGTGCACTCAACTGTCATTACATCAAGGAATGCCACCATCTAATGTGGTTGGCGCCGACAACACCTGTAACACCAAATGATCGCGTTGTCTCTCTCAAGTTCTCTGACCCCGTGCTTCTCTGCCACCAAACTTCAGTGGCCATTGGAGGCGACCAACCAGCTTTTCATCACGGATTAGCTTCCTTTCTGCCTCTTTAGGTCCACACCCATCTGAAAGACCAACTTCCTCCTCCATATGAATTGTAGCCGCTCGTTCACCTTCCCCGACAATGAAAGCCGTGACAACTACAACCATGGCAGCAAGCATCTGACGCCACCTACTACTATGGTCATCGTCGGCTCTAGTAGCCATCACGCAGCTGCACAATACTCTCATTGTCCCACCGTTGAGCTTGCCACCTCCCTGGGTTCATACCTTGCTGACCATGCCTACCTCCTCGCCGCTTGGTGTGCCAAGGAATTAGGAATGAGTTCCTTGACCAAATTAGAAGCTGAAGTCAAACTCCAATACTCCGCGAGATTTGCAATGGGGTTGGGATCAATGTTTCAGCCTGCGTTTGACACAAGACTGGGATTCTGGAATCTGGACTGGGTTAGTCGGATTCTGGTGCTGGGGCATTCAAGATGCAGTCTTATTTTGTTTGACAACGCAGTTTGTTTCTGGTCAGACCAATTTCAGTCTGTGTGCAGTCTGAATCTGTTTGGCTGGAAGTCTGATTCTGTTTGACAGCGTAGTCAGTATCTGCTTATTCTGTCATGTTCTTGCAACACTGTTTGAACAAGTATGCAGAATGTGTATTTGTGATGTCAGTTCAACCCAAGTTTAGAATATATTAAAAAAATATTTTATTTGTGTTGTGTGGGTGTTATTTTGTATATTTAGAATAGTGCAAATAAGATATGATAATGCTACTTTTTACGTGGTGATTAAAAATTAATGAAACGTTACTGTCGTCAGTATGTGTGCAGTCTGAATCTGTTTGGCTGGAAGTCTGATTCTGTTTGGCAGCGTAGTCATTATCTGCTTATTCTGTCATGTTCTTGCAGCACTGTTTGAACAAGTATGCAGAATGTGTGTTTGTGATGTCAGTTCAACCTAAGTTTAGAATATATTAAAAAATATTTTATTTGTGTTGTGTGGATGTTATTTTGTATATTTAGAATAGTGCAAATAAGATATGATAATGCTACTTTTTACGTGGTGATTAAAAATTAATGAAACGTTACTGTCGTGTGGAATGACATTTGCATGTGGTATATATGTAATGTTGAACATAGTTGATTGTCGTCATTAGTGTAACAAATTACATTATCGTCATTAGCAGTCAAGCTACATGAAATATGAAATTGGCCTAATATATTTTGTTCATAACATAAACAAATTACACTATCGTCAGTAAAAGCAACTGATAATAATCATATTGTCATCATTAATTAAACATAAACGATCACTGATAATAAAATATTTTTTTACGGGTGATCTTCGTCAGGGGAGAAGGACAAACAATGGGAGCAATAAACAACCAAACAAAAGCTAAGATTTTGACAAGACACTTTGGGGGGACATGGTTGGATGTGGATCTTGATTAAAATAGGCCAACGTTATGGCCTCATCGTACTCGTCCCATGACACTGGGCATGGTTCCTGCACCGACTGCTTGTTTTGTTGTTTGATGTCGTCTTTTAGCCAATCAAACAACAATGGAAAATGAGGAACATGCTGACTGACTCGGCCCTTGACTTGATCATCGGTCCCAATTTTTCCCTCGTCCTCCTTTGTGTGATTGCAACATGGTTTTGTGCATAAAAGGTTATCTTCAACATATTTTGAATTTTTTTCCGGTGACATCAAAAGTTTTTCAAATTTTTCCCTTGCCCTTACCTTTGCACACGATGTCGACATCTAAAATTAATAAAAACAAAGGTATGAACAAATAACACAATTCGTAAAGTAACAGTGGCAATAACATAATAATGAAGTAGGAAATTTTATCGCATTATGGTACCAACATATAATATTGTAACACGTAAGTAGAGAATGTAAAATGTTGCAAAACAAAAACACAACTACATTTAGCACATATGTTACAAGTTCATTTGTTTATTTCAATCGTCAGTGCCAAAAAAAATCCCTGGTGGGTAAGTGCGACACATCATCAAAAAGTTGCATTCAATGCCTTGTTGCGCGGCCAATGTGGGGGGAGGCAATAAATCTCCCAATATGAACATATTGTCTCTTACAAACTCTCTCTTGATGTATTGCCATCGCATTTGCAACTCAGACAATGAAATGTAAGGGCCTTCTGTTATGTATAGGAACTGGTGCCATGCCTCCATCCAAGCCTGTGTAGAGTATACTCCATTTACACATCTACCCACGTGATATTGAGTTCTCATCAAACCCCTGAGAACCATATCAAGCTCGATAGACCAGATAAAAGACGGTGTCGGCGGTTGGGCAGCCATATAACAGATTCTGTAAGTAATATATTTTTTGAAAGTAAGGGTGTATATCACAATTAATTGTATTATTTGGTTTGAGCTAACGTTAAGCAAAATTTCGATTAATAACATACATCATTAATAAAACATTCATCAACATGAAGAAAAATTTCATAACACTTAAAATGTAATACGACGTTTATAAAAGTGCCTAAATTAGACAAGTGTATGATGTTCATAACATCCATTGATAGTCATTCTAAATAGAGAAGACAATGTAAATGTATTTGCCATTCAACTTTATGGAGTCATTTGAGGTGAAGGGATGTCCAGAAGCAGATGACAATCTTCCTCCAGACTGGCAACGTTGCGTTCTAAAACCTCATGCTCATATTTTTTGTTAGTGTATAATTCATCGTAGTTGTGATGAATTTCAATGAAGTCTTTCATGTTCATCGCCTGACCCCACACTGACTTGCACTCAACAGTTAGTAACATAATCTCCGCTTTCAATGAATCAATTGTTGGGGGGGAGATCGACTGCCCAATGGAAGTATCTGCATCGGTCTTTTCCCTAAAATGTAGTATGAAGTTCAAGTTAATGGAAAAGAATGCAGAGCCTCGATAAGGGCAGTCTATTATTTATTGATGTACTATCACACCTCACGAGTAGGGCATATGTAATACATTTCTCCCAGTCTTTGAATCAGAATAAGTCATTTAACCTTGCATCCTCTGTGTTAAGTCGTAAGGCTGCATTTAGGCCACAATCACACCTCAAAACCTCAGATGGATTCATCGACATCTAATAAAACAAAATTGACGCTTAATATAAAAATGTCGGGTTCATGACATAGTTTTCAAAGATAATATGAAAACCATTTGTTAAGGAGTAGCTAATTGTTGCAACAGACAAGTGCAATTCATTTGGACATATCATAATATAGTATATCTATGACATATTGTATCCATCTTCTTCTATTGAAGAGTCATTATCGCTCGTTATTTGAAGTCGGTGGCGAAGATATTGACACCTCTCCCGCATACTTGAAATTTCTTCTTGTAACCTATCAGTGTCTGTGTAACATCCCTGACCTGGGTTATGAGTTAACCCTAGGTGTTTTGCCTAAATATGTAATTAAATCCTTGTGATTAACTTTGGGCATGTAATTAAGTTTCTCAGAAACATATATTTTAGTTTTTGCTCCTTTTTATATAAAGTTGTAACATTGTTTTGTAATACAGGGACTTATGTGCAAATTACCTAGTTATAAGGGTTAACTTGTAATTTGCACATGTTGAGATGTTCCTCTGATGTTGAGACATCATGAGAATGATGATGGTAAGGTTTGAGGGATTTCCCAATCTTGGGCACCAAGGTGCAGCTGTGGAAGCAATCCCAGTGCTTGAAAACCCTAAATTGGAGTAAAGTGCAATTTACCCAATTTGAGGGGTGCAACTTGTAATTTACACCATCAAAAGTATCTATTAAGACTCTTGTCACCATTTAGAGAAGAAATGATGAAGAGGTCACTTTAATTGAATAATCATATAATGAAAAACACCTTTGTGATTAAATAATCAAGGTGTATGTGCTATAGCCCTTTTATGTGTGTGCTTTAGTAATAGGTTGATCTTCTTTGCCCTCATTTTCTTGACCTTAGAAGAAAGTTGTCCTTAAAATTAAGAAGGAAGGACGAGCAAAGAAAGATAGAGGGACTTAGTTGAAAATATGAAGAACTTATGAGTTTATGTTAAAACCTCACCCCAAGTATATATACTCTCCACCTCTCTAAGCAAGGGAACTTTCCCTTCGTTTCCTTCACTATTCTATTCACCCAAACCGACTAAAGAAGAGCTGTGGAGCTCAGGAGGACGACCAAGGAGGGCAAGGTAGGTTTGAATCCTCCCTTTTGCTTAAGTTCATGGTTAGAACTCGAATTCAAGGTCAAATTGATGGCTAGCTCACATAGCTCTACCTTTCTAGCCATCTCTTCTCGACTTTCCCTGGAGGTTTCACCTTGGCCGACCTGTGGAAGCTCAAGGACGCCATTAAAATCTTGGAGCTCGAAAGCTTGGAGCTCAAGGAGCAAGCTTTAGGTGGGTTTTATAACTCTAAACCTATGCTTTGTTATATACATCTCGTTTATGCTTTTGAATGATAGTTCTTCTTCTTCTCTACCTTCCTTTGCTACCTTGCAAGCAAATCCGTGAGAAATCCTTTCTGTTCTTGAGCTAGGAGATGAAGACGTTATTTCCAAAGTTAATCCACTACTTTTCACTTTACTAAACGGTCTCCACAAATTGCTCTCTCGGTTTGCAAAACCGTGTAGTGAGCAAACGGTCTCAGGACCGTGTAAGGGAAAACGGTCTTCAAGACCGTTTATCCGCGTTTACCGAGCATGGACCGTATAAGATTTCTGTTCATAATTATGTAGGCTAATCACCCAAAAAATTTGAGATGATAAATACAAAGGAATCGTGAGATATGGCCTTTTTAATCAACAACTTTAATTGAATTTACTCCTGATTTCCAATCTGTTGAAATCGCCCTTTTTGGGCAAACGGTCTCAAGACCGTGTAAGAACGTTGACCAAGCGTTGAACGTATTAGTTTACTGTTCAAAATAATGTTGATTAACAACTCACCAAATTTGATGGACTAATTCCAAATGAGCTAAGAGTTGAAGGATGATTACTAGGGTAAACCCTAATTGAAATCAGTACTGAAATCTCAATGAATAACTTAGTGTTTTTGGGTTGATTGACCCAAACGGTCTCAAGACCGTTTGGGGATCAATCAAACGGTCTCAAGACCGTGTGGTGACAACCCAAGACCGTTTGGAGGTCTAGGGTTAAGGTAATTTGATCAATTGAGGGCCCAATTGCAATAGGGTATTGAATTAATCAAAATACTGATTTGAGACTCAATCAAGGTTCAACTCCTATTAAATCACATTAGATTTTGATGAAATCTTGGGCAAACGGTCTCAAGACCGTGTGGAGTTCATCCACACGATCTCAAGACCGTTTGGGCCCAATTGGAGCTCAATTGAAGGGTTCAACCTTGTGTTGATTCACATTGTTGAGTGTTGATGGTTGAACGTTGATGGACCTTAATTGAACCAACTTCAACCCTAATTGGATAACAATTGAGGGTCAATTGAGTGACCAATTGGTTAAGAATAATCCTAATTAACTCAATCTATAAGTGGTTACCATGGCTTTGACCATTTGGAGGCTTCAACATTGATAATCATAAACGATTGAAATCATTGAACCATGTTGGAGGTCCAAACGGTTTGAGACCAAGTGGACCAAACGGTCTCAAGACCGTTTGAGGTCACACGGTCTCAAGACCGTTTGAGACCTCACGGTCTCAAGACTGTTTGAGGTCACATGGTATTAAGATCGTGTGAGGCCTCACGGTCTCAAGACCGTTTGGGGCCAAACGGTCTCAAGACCGTTTGGACTCAAACGATCTCAAGATCGAGAGACACCAAACAGTCTCAAACCGTGTAAGCCCTCTCGGTCTTGAAGTCAAACTTGTTAAATGGTCTACACCCTCACACAGTTTGGGAAAATGACCTTGAAGGTCACACGGTCTTGGAGTCAGCCCTAGCAAACGGTCAACTCATCCAAACGGTCTCAAACCGTTTGGAAGTTGAAGGTTGAAACCGTTTGAGGTTTTCAAAGGTTGATTTCACTTAATCACTTGAAGATGTAAATGGTTCAATGATGCTCAAATCTAAACCCTAATGGTAACCTAGGAAATTAGGGGACTAAGTGACTAATGAATTAACCCATGATGGTGATCAATGGGGTGAATTACCAAAATACCCTTGATGGGTTCAATTGAGTAATACCTTGTTCAAATCAAACCCTAATCACATGATAGTGATGTTTTGGCTTATGTTAGCCCATGAGGACTTAACCCAACCTGATCTAGAGTGGTGTTATCACCATCTACTAGTATGAGGAGAGAGAAAGTACCTTAAGAGAGAGAAAGTACCCTTTTAGGGTGGAAACTCAAGTAAAGAACCTTCAATACACATGAATGTGCATGATTAGGGTATGATCCACCTATGTGAGATCATGGAAACCCTAAATATGATATATGATGAATCTTAAGCTAATCTGAGAGCATCAATGATGATGTTCCTCATACATGATGATGTTATGAGTTCAATTCACCATATGATGTGAATAGTAAACCCTAATTCAAGGATAATGACATATGATGTGAATAGTAAACCCTAATTCAAGGATAATGACATATGATGTGAATAGTAAAACCTAATTCAAGGGTAATGACATATGATGTGAATAGTAAACCCTAATTCAAGGGTAATGACATATGATGTGAATAGTAAACCCTAATTCAAGGGTAATGACATATGATGTGAATAGTAAACCCTAATTCAAGGGTAATGACATATGATGTGAATAGTAAACCCTAATTCAAAGGTGATGACATGTTATATGAGTATTAAACTCTATTTGATAAGAATCAAAGAACTTAGCTCTAATGACAAGAGTGGAAAGTATAATCATTGTTTTGAATTACCTTTATTAGTTGAATTAACCATGCAGGTTCTGATATGGAGGTGATCATATCCAGGTATGGATGATGATACTAAATTCATTAAAGGCATATTGATAGCTTTATGAATAAGTAAAGTATCTTGATGCCTTATCAGTGGCATTCTATGATAATAATGGGCTGTGAGAGCCATGAATACCATCAAGGTCATGCTTTAGAGATGAATTGTGATGAGTATAATGAGAAATGATGATTGATGTGAGTTAGGCTTGTTACATTTAGTATTCTCCTTTTATAGCTGTTATGCTACTGTTATTGTTTGAAGAACAATGTGTGATGTTAAATGAATACTGAATGTACCTAACTAATCAAGTATAATGTAGGGCCCTGATCATAGACCCATCATTGTCAGAAATCAAATGATGGTGAAATAGGTTTTCCTAAGGGAACTCCTGGATCACATACTATTGAGTATGTGGGTTATATGGATGTGTAGAACCTTACATCCTAGTGTAGGAATTTGATGTAGATATGTAATCCGTCAATCCTTCACTACAATCCCATACCGAATCAGTAGTAGGTAAACATGAAACCTCCTGATGACGAAGAAAACATAGATATCCGTATCAGTGGAGATAAACATGAAATCTCCTGATGACGAAGAGAGTACAGAACGCCACTGTAACTCTAAAATAGTGAAGGACCAGTTTACCCTGATGAGCTATAATAGTAGAGACACAAGATGTCCTACAAGTGATCCTCTTATTTACTGAGGAAGGTGAAGGTCATGAGAATCCGGCTCTCTTAATGACCTATGTATGATACTGATGTGACTTCTTAGCAATCAGTTGGAGTATGAGTGGTATGCCTCATCTCCACAGGGCATAATATTGTTTGTAAAACATAATCAACCGCGTAGTATACATGTTAGAGATAACTACGAGTTAGTTGATTGATGATACACTATAATAGTGCTTATATTCTTCATGTCTCATAAATGTTGAGCTCTTGTTTATAGCTGCAACTGCTATTGAATACTTTCAAAGCTTTACCGCTTAAGATATTCTTTGATGTTATAATAAAGCTTCTGGCGGAGAGTTATAACTCTCGCTGGGACAATTATGTAAAATTGTCTCACCCCGTAGACTTCAACTTTTTAGGTGGACATCGGAGACAGAGGAACCGGTCTACAGGTGACCAGTCCCAGCAGCAGCAGTAGCACCGGGAGCAGTAGTAAATCACAGGTGGAGATTTAGCCTGCCATGTGGTGTAGTTAGAGTTAGTCCTATGTGTCCTCTGTACTCTCAGGTCGTGGAGTCTTTTGTTATGAGTTCTTGAGATTTTTGTATCTTGATGTATATAATTACTCAAGAAGCAATTATCATGAGATGTAAACAGTTTATCTCTTGTTATGAAAGAAGCTTTTAAGGATTCAAGCTCTTGTCTTGAAAAGTTTTTAATTTCCCGTGATTTTTGTCTTCCGCTGTTTATCGAATCACTTCCGCTAAGTTTATATCATGGTTTGGAGATCAGAGCCCACAATTAGTGGTATCAGAGCTCTAGGTCAGTTGAGTCTACAAAGGCATAGGACTTAGGATGTCGAGTCTATCTTTAGTACTCCTTCCTTATCTAATAGAATCTTCTGCTCCTCAGGAGAAGAAGATACATAAGGATGGATGAGCCTCATGATGAGTACGTGGCAGAGAGTAGTGCTAGTGCACCTCAAGGCGGTGCAAGGGTTCCAAGAATAGAATAGCCTGCACCAGAGTCACCAAGAGAGCCACCCCAGTTTGACCCAGCCGACATGGGTAACCCAGCTGTACAGACAATGTTCGGGCAGTTCATCACTGCCATGACACACATAACCGACAGGATGCCCATGCCTGCATCGAGGGCACCTGTCCAGCCTGAAGCACAAGGTATCGGTAAGACGTTCGAACAAATTCGTCGTGTCGGAGCTACCGAGTACTTTGGGACTGCCAACCCCGCAGATGCTGACCTATGGTTGACAGAGTTGGAGAAGGCTTTCAGGATTCTTATTATCCCGAAAGATGAGAAGGTTAGACATGATGTCTATCTTCTCAAAGGCAGTGCTGGTCACTAGTGGAACATGGAAGAGCAGAAGAGACCTGGAGTAGAGTTCTCATGGGAAGAGTTTCGTCGGGAATTTATCAATAAATATTTTCCAAAGACCTTCCTAGATGAGAAGATCTCTCAGTTTGAGAGACTAAGGCAGGGTATGATGAACATTAGCGAGTATGAAGCTAAGTTCATGGAATTGCTGCGGTTCTGTCTGCACATGGCTGCCACAGATGAGGAAAGAATCAGGAGATTCAAGAAGGGTTTGAATGCTGATATGTCAACCCCTGTGTCTGCCTTAGAAAACCGAGAGAGATTGTCTACCTTCGTTGAGTCAGTCCGAAGGATAGAGAGATCTGTTGTTGAGAAGAGGCAAAACCAGAAAAGATATCCACAGTTCCAGGGTTCTTCATATAGGGATTTTAAGAAACCTAGATTCTCTGCACCTAACCCTCCACCACCCAGATCGAGTTCTCAAACTCAATGGTCACCAAGCAGAGGTAGAGGACGGAGTTAACCACTTCAAGGGACTCACAGTTCTGCATCGATGTCAGTTACTGGACCACCCCGACCACAACAACAGGAGAGGAGATGCTACAACTGTGGTAAGGTGGGACACTTGATGAAGGATTGCCGTTCTAGGCCTATCAGTGTGACACAGCCTCCGAGACAGAATCAACAAGGATCTCAGAGAATGCAATCTCAAGGAGCAGCTCGAGGATGTGGACAAGCGTCTCAAGCTGGATCATCAGCACCACCTCAACACCAGGCGACAGCGAGATTCTATGCTATGAACCCACCAGATGCAGTGGTCAATCCACGGGTAGTGGCAGGTCAGATGGAACTTTTATATCCTGATATGTCTACATCCTGTGTTGTATCTGTTCTGATTGACCCGGGTGCTACGCACTCTTTCATCACTCATAGAGTGATTCGTAACTGCAATGTGATTGTTAGTCATAGGGCAGATAGTTTGTTGTTGGAGACTCTGTTGAGTGGGTCTGCCGTTTTGTAGGAGGTATGCTCTCCTTGCATCCTCTTCTTTTCCGACCATCGCATTCAAGTGGATCTTATACCACTTAATATGCAAGGATTTGATATAATCCTCAGGATGGATACCTTAGAGAGGTATAGAGTTGTCTTGGATTGTGAATCCAAGTTGGCTGTGTTTGCTGATGAAAGCAACACATGGATCTTTCAAGGAGAAAGAAAGATTCTGCCCACCTGTCTTGTGTCAGCTATGGTTGCTGATAAGCTGTTGAGGCAAGGATGTTATGCATTCTTAGCCCATGTGGTAGATGTTACCAAGGAAAGGTCCAATCCTTCTGAAGTTCTCATATTCAGGGAATTCGAGGATGTGTTTCCTGAAGAACTTCCTGGTATACCACCACCTCGGGAGATTGATTTTGAAATCAATCTGATTCCAGATACGAAACCCATAGCCCAGACTCCGTATAGGATGGCGCCTGCCGAGATGGCAGAACTCAAGAAACAGCTTCAAGAGTTACTTGAGAAGGGTTTTATCCGACCGAGCACTTCACCTTGGGGTGCTTTGGTCTTGTTTGTTAAAAAGAAAGATGGGTCAATGCGGTTGTGCATCGACTACAGACAACTCAATAAAGTAACAATAAAGAATAAGTACCCTCTGCCGAGGATTGATGATCTCTTTGACCAGTTGCGTGGTGCAACTGTCTTTTCCAAGATAGACTTGAGGTTTGGATATCATCAACTTCGTATTAAGGATAGTGACATATCCAAGTCTGCCTTTAGGACAAGGTATGGTCACTATGAGTTCACGGTTATGTCGTTTGGACTAACCAATGCACCAGCTGCATTTATGGAACTCATGAATAGAGTTTTTCGACCTTTCCTTGATCAGTGTGTTGTCGTCTTCATAGATGACATTCTGATCTATAGTAAGAATGCTCAGCAGCATGAGAAACATCTTCGTCAAGCTTTGACCTTGCTAAGAGAACACAAGTTGTATGCTAAGTTTAGCAAGTGTGAGTTCTGGCTGCCGGAGGTATCTTTTCTTGGACATGTGATATCTGCCTCGGGAATTCGTGTTGACCCTACAAAGGTAGAATCTGTTCTACAATGGGAACAACTGAAGACACCGACGGAGATTCGAAGTTTCTTGGGGTTAGCCGGCTATTATCGAAGGTTCATTAAGAACTTTAGTTCTATAGCCTTACCTTTGACCAAGTTGACCTGGAAAGATGTTCCTTTTTCTTGGAGTGATAAGTGTTAACAGTCTTTCCAGTTGTTGAAGGAGAGGTTGACAAGTGCACCTGTGCTTGTACTACCTGAACAAGGAAAAGGATATGTAGTTTTCTGTGATGCTTCCAAGAATGGACTAGGATGTGTGTTGATGCAGGATAAACAAGTGATTTCTTTTGCTTCCCGACAGCTTAAGAAACATGAGGAGAATTATCCAACACACGATCTGGAGTTAGCTGCGGTGGTTCATGCCTTGAAGATCTGGAGACATTATCTCTACGGAGAAACATTCCAGATTTTCACAGACCACAAGAACCTTAAGTATATCTTCTCTCAGCATGAGCTTAACATGAGGCAACGTCGCTGGATGGAGTTAATCAAGGACTATGACTGTACAATTGATTATCATCCAGGCAAGGCCAATGTTGTTGCAGATGCCTTGAGTAGGAAATCAGCAACATCAACCATGAATAGAGCACAACTCAACTCTTTAGTATGCTCTAGGAGAGATATGTTTATCTCTTTAAGGCAAGACAATGTACAGTTGAAGGTGTCATTGTTATCCGGGTTGTTAGCTGAGATGCATATTAAACCTACCCTAAGAGAGCAGATTAAGGAAGCACAGCTAGGTGATGCTACAGTTCAACAGATTAGATCTGAGTATGGAAATGAGAAGCGAGATGGTTTCCATGACTCAGATGACCAAGTAGCCTGTTATAATGGAAGGGTGATAGTGCCGGATGTGGATAACTTAAGGAAGTTAGTCCTGGAAGAAGCTCATTCTTCCATGTATTCTATGCATCCAGGGAGCACCAAGATGTATCGGAATTTGAAAGATCTGTATTGGTGGCCTGGAATGAAGAAGGATGTTGCAGAATTCGTTCTGAGGTGTCCTGTGTGTCAGCAAGTTAAAGCTGAACACCAGAAACCTGCAGGAACAATGCAACCTTTACCCATACCACAGTGGAAGTGGGACCATGTGACAATGGACTTTGTTGTTGGCCTACCCAGGACAAGCAAAGGACATGATTCCATTTGGGTAGTTGTTGATAGGTTGACTAAGATAGCACATTTCTTACCTGTCAAAACAACCTATTCTGCTGAAAGGTTATCAGAATTATATGTTCAAGAGATAGTGCGTTTGCACGGAGTTCCTGTCACAATAGTTTCTGACCAAGGTCCTCAGTTTACAAGTCGTTTTTGGGAACAGTTACACAGAGCCTTAGGAACCAAGCTAAGGTTTAGTACGACCTTTCATCCACATACTGATGGACAGTCAGAAAGGACCATACAGACTTTAGAAGAACTTTTGAGAGCATGTGTTCTCCAGTTTACGGGGAGTTGGGATCTACACCTAAGCTTGATAGAGTTTGCCTATAACAATAGCTATCAACATAGTATTGATATGGCACCATATGAAGCCTTATATGGTAGACATTGTAGATCACCTTTGTGTTGGTTTGAGAATGGTGAGCGTCAGTTGTTAGGTCCTGATCTTGTGCAGCAGACCACAGAAAAGATTAAAGTAATACAACAAAAGATTAAGACTGCACAGGATAGGCAGAAATCTTATGCTGACAAGCGTCGTAGACCCTTAGAGTTCCAGGTTGGAGACAGAGTATACCTCAAAGTCTCGCCTTGGAAAGGGGTCCTTCGTTTTGGAAGGAAAGGGAAGTTAGCTCCTAGATTTATGGGGCCTTATCCAATCATTGAACAGATTGGAAAGGTAGCATATAGACTAGAGCTACCACCAGAGTTACAGAGGTTACACCCTGTGTTTCACATTTCTATGCTGAAGAAATGTCACCCAGACACTGAGTCAATTCTACAACCTATGGAGGTAGAATTGAATGAAGATGTATCTTATGAGGAGGGACCAGTGTCAATCCTTCATAACAGAATTAAAAAGTTAAAGAAGAAAGATATAAGTCTTGTGAAAGTCCTCTGGAACCACCGTGGTGTTGAAGAAGCCACTTGGGAATTAGAGGATGAAATGAGAAGGAAGTATCCCGCCCTTTTCTCTTAGTATGTTTTATCGATTTCGGGGACGAAATCCTTGTAAGGGGTGGATAATTTGTAACATCCCTGACCTGGGTTATGAGTTAACCCTAGGTGTTTTGCCTAAATATGTAATTAAATCCTTGTGATTATCTTTGGGCATGTAATTAAGTTTCTCAGAAACATATATTTCAGTTTTTGCTCCTTTTTATATAAAGTTGTAGCATTGTTTTGTAATACAGGGACTTATGTGCAAATTACCCAGTTATAAGGGTTAACTTGTAATTTTCACATGTTGAGATGTTCCTCTGATGTTGAGACATCATGAGAATGATGATGGTAAGGTTTGAGGGATTTCCCAAGCTTGGGCACCAAGGTGCAGCTGTGGAAGCAATCCCGGTGCTTGAAAACCCTAAATTGGAGTAAAGTGCAATTTACCCAATTTGAGGGGTGCAACTTGTAATTTACACCATCAAAAGTATCTATTAAGACTCTTGTCACCATTTAGAGAAGAAATGATGAAGAGGTCACTTTAATTAAATAATAATATAATGAAAAACACCTTTGTGATTAAATAATCAAGGTGTATGTGCTATAGCCCTTTTATGTGTGTGCTTTAGTAATAGGTTGATCTTCTTTGCCCTCATTTTCTTGACCTTAGAAGAAATTTGTCCTTAAAATTAAGAAGGAAGGACGAGCAAAGAAAGATAGAGGGACTTAGTTGAAAATATGAAGAACTTATGAGTTTATGTTAAAACCTCACCCCAAGTATATATACTCTCCACCTCTCTAAGCAAGGGAACTTTCCCTTCGTTTCCTTCACTGTTCTATTCACCCAAACTGACTAAAGAGGAGCTGTGGAGCTCAGGAGGACGACCAAGGAGGGCAAGGTAGGTTTGAATCCTCCCTTTTGCTTAAGTTCATGGTTAGAACTCGAATTCAAGGTCAAATTGATGGCTAGCTCACATAGCTCTACCTTTCTAGCCATCTCTTCTCGACTTTCCCTGGAGGTTTCACCTTGGCCGACCTGTGGAAGCTCAAGGACGCCATTAAAATCTTGGAGCTTGAAAGCTTGGAGATCAAGGAGCAAGCTTTAGGCGGGTTTTATAACTCTAAACCTATGCTTTGTTATATACATCTCGTTTATGCTTTTAAATGATAGTTCTTCTTATTCTCTACCTTCCTTTGCTACCTTGCAAGCAAATCCGTGAGAAATCTTTTCTGTTCTTGATCTAGGAGATGAAGACGTTATTTCCAAAGTTAATCCACTACTTTTCACTTTACTAAACGGTCTCCACAAATTGCTCTCTCGGTTTGCAAAACCGTGTAGTGAGCAAACGGTCTCAGGACCGTGTAAGGGAAAACGGTCTTCAAGACCGTTTAGCCGCATTGAACGAGCGTGGACCGTATAATATTTCTGTTCATAATTATGTAGGATAATCACCCACAAAATTTGAGATGATAACTTCAAAGGAATCGTGAGATATGGCCTTTTTAATCAACAACTTTAATTGAATTTACTCCTGATTTCCAATATGTTGAAATCGCCCTTTTTGGGCAAACGGTCTCAAGACCGTGTAAGAACGTTGACCAAGCGTTTACCATATGTGTTTACTGTTCAAAATAATGTTTATTAACAACTCACCAAATTTGATGGACTAATTCCAAACGAGCTAAGAGTTGAAGGATGATTACTAGGGTAAACCCTAATTGAAATCAGTACTGAAATCTCAATGAATAACTTAGTGTTTTTGGGTTGATTGACCCAAACGGTCTCAAGACCGTTTGGGGATCAATCAAACGGTCTCAAGACCGTGTGGTGACAACCCAAGACCGTTTGGAGGTCTAGGGTTAAGGTAATTTGATCAATTGAGGGCCCAATTGCAATAGGGTATTGAATTAATCAAAATACTGATTTGAGACTCAATCAAGGTTCAACTCCTATTAAATCACATTAGATTTTGATGAAATCTTGGGCAAACGGTCTCAAGACCGTGTGGAGTTCATCCACACGATCTCAAGACCGTTTGGGCCAAGTTTGGGCCCAATTGGAGCTCAATTGAAGGGTTCAACCTTGTGTTGATTCACATTGTTGAGTGTTGATGGTTGAACGTTGATGGACCTTAATTGAACCAACTTCAACCCTAATTGGATAACAATTGAGGGTCAATTGAGTGACCAATTGGTTAAGCATAATCCTGATTAACTCAATCTATAAGTGGTTACCATGGATTTGACCATTTCGAGGCTTCAACATTGATAATCATAAACGATTGAAATCATTGAACCATGTTGGAGGTCCAAACAGTTTGAGACCAAGTGGACCAAACGGTCTCAAGACCGTTTGAGGTCACACGGTCTCAAGACCGTTTGAGACCTCATGGTATCAAGACCGTTTGAGGTCACACATTCTTAAGACCGTGTGAGGCCTCACGGTCTCAAGACCGTTTGGGGCCAAACGGTCTCAAGACCGTTTGGACTCAAACGATCTCAAGATCGAGAGACACCAAACGGTCTCAAACCGTGTAAGCCCTCTCGGTCTTGAAGTCAAACTTGTTAAACGGTCTACACCCTCACATGGTTTGGGCAAACGACCTTGAAGGTCACACGGTCTTGGAGTCAACCCTAGCAAACGGTCAACTCATCCAAACGGTCTCAAACCGTTTGGAAGTTGAAGGTTGAAACCGTTTGAGGTTTTCAAAGGTTGATTTCACTTAATCACTTGAAGATGTAAATGGTTCAATGATGCTCAAATCTAAACCCTAATGGTAACCTAGGACATTAGGGGACTAAGTGACTAATGAATTAACCCATGATGGTGATCAATGGGGGTGAATTACCAAAATACCCTTGATGGGTTCAATTGAGTAATACCTTGTTCAAATCAAACCCTAATCACATGATAGTGATGTTTTGGCTTATGTTAGCCCATGAGGACTTAACCCAACCTGATCTAGAGTGGTGTTATCACCATCTACTAGTATGAGGAGAGAGAAAGTACCCTTTTAGGGTGGAAACACAAGTAAAGAACCTTCAATACACATGAATGTGCATGATTAGGGTATGATCCACCTATGTGAGATCATGGAAACCCTAAATATGATATATGATGAATCTTAAGCTAATCTGAGAGCATCAATGATGATGTTCCTCATACATGATGATGTTATGAGTTCAATTCACCATATGATGTGAATAGTAAACCCTAATTCAAGGATAATGACATATGATGTGAATAGTAAACCCTAATTCAAGGGTAATGACATATGATGTGAATAGTAAACCCTAATTCAAGGGTAATGACATATGATGTGAATAGTAAACCCTAATTCAAGGGTAATGACATATGATGTGAATAGTAAACCCTAATTCAAGGGTAATGACATATGATGTGATTAGTAAACCCTAATTCAAGGGTAATGACATATGATGTGAATAGTAAACCCTAATTCAAGGGTAATGACATATGATGTGAATAGTAAACCCTAATTCAAGGGTAATGACATATGATGTGAATAGTAAACCCTAATTCAAAGGTGATGACATGTTATATGAGTATTAAACTCTATTTGATAAGAATCAAAGAACTTAGCTCTTATGACAAGAGTGGAAAGTATAATCATTGTTTTGAATTACCTTTATTAGTTGAATTAACCATGCAGGTTCTGATATGGAGGTGATCATATCCAGGTATGGATGATGATACTAAATTCATTAAAGGCATATTGATAGCTTTATGAATAAGTAAAGTATCTTGATGCCTTATCAGTGGCATTCTATGATAATAATGGGCTGTGAGAGCCATGAATACCATCAAGGTCATGCTTTAGAGATGACTTGTGATGAGTATAATGAGAAATGATGATTGATGTGAGTTAGGCTTGTTACATTTAGTATTCTCCTTTTATAGTTGTTATGCTACTGTTATTGTTTGAAGAACAATGTGTGATGTTAAATGAATACTGAATGTACCTAACTAATCAAGTATAATGTAGAGCCCTGATCATAGACCCATCATTGTCAGAAATCAAATGATGGTGAAACAGGTTTTCCTAAGGGAACTCCTGGATCACATACTATTGAGTATGTGGGGTATATGGATGTGTAGAACCTTACATCCTAGTGTAGGAATTTGATGTAGATATGTAATCCGTCAATCCTTCACTACAATCCCATACCGAATCAGTAGTAGGTAAACATGAAACCTCCTGATGACGAAGAAAATATAGATATCCGTATCAGTGGAGATAAACATGAAATCTCCTGATGACGAAGAGAGTACAGAACGCCACTGTAACTCTAAAATAGCGAAGGACCAGTTTACCCTGGTGAGCTATAATAGTAGAGGCACAAGATGTCCTACAAGTGATCCTCTTACTGACTGAGGAAGGTGAAGGTCATGAGAATCTGGCTCTCTTAATGACCTATGTATGATACTGATGTGACTTCTTAGCAATCAGTTGGAGTATGAGTGGTATGCCTCATCTCCACAGGGCATAATATTGTTTGTAAAACATAATCAACCGTGTAGTATACATGTTAGAGATAACTACGAGTTAGTTGATTGATGATACACTGTAATAGTGCTTATATTCTTCATGTCTCATAAATGTTGAGCTCTTGTTTATAGCTGCAACTGCTATTGAATACTTTGAAAGCTTTACTGCTTAAGATATTCTTTGATGTTATAATAAAGCTTCTGGCGGAGAGTTATAACTCTCGCTGGGACAATTATGTAAAATTGTCTCACCCCGTAGACTTAAACTTTTTAGGTGGACGTCGGAGACGGAGGAACCGGTCTACAGGTGACCAGTCCCAGCAGCAGCAGTAGCACCAGGAGCAGCAGTAAATCTCAGGTGGAGATTTAGCCTGCCATGTGGTGTAGTTAGAGTTAGTCCTATGTGTCCTCTGTACTCTCAGGTCTTGGAGTCTTTTGTTATGAGTTCTTGAGATTTTTGTATCTTGATGTATATAATTACTCAAGAAGTAATTATCATGAGATGTAAACAGTTTATCTCTTGTTATGAAAGAAGCTTTTAAGGATTCAAGCTCTTGTCTTGAAAAGTTTTTAATTTCCCGTGATTTTTGTCTTCCGCTGTTTATCGAATCGCTTCCGCTAAGTTTATATCGTGGTTTGGAGATCAGAGCCCACAGTCTGCTCTTGTTGAACAGACAAAGGCATAGTGTTCTTACCAGAACTTGTGTTCGCTACGTGCATATGCGATCTGTGATACCATTGCATCCCTAATTGCAGTCAGCATAGCCACTGTAGGCTGTACTTGCTACGCGGGCAACCTCATATGGCATCTGGTTGGTACAATACCTCTACCACATGTAAAATATGGCCTGTGGGGATTGTTATCTTCAAACCGTCCATTTGCCGCATCTGTGGCATCCATGTACACTCGTACAGTGCACTGCAGACCACATGGGCACAACGACATGTTATTGTCCATTTCTAGATAGAAAACCTAATGAGACATAATTTGACATTGTTTATAAGTAGGCAAAATTGTAGTCAACAATACAGTTTGAGAACAAAAGTTGCCCGTTAAGTTACAAAAAAGGGAGTAAGTGAAACATGTTGTAGAACATGTTTCAATGTCTGCAAGTTAGAAAACAAATGTATAAATTATTGATTTTCCCACATAGAATTGGTAAGAGTTTCACGCAAAACATCTCCATCTCTAGCATCAACCTGGCTTGTTTGTTGGAGAGAACTCAATTCGTTCAAGATGTCAGTGGTAGTATGAGGCTCATCCAAGTTTTCGTCCATCATAGGATCACCATCATTTTGGCGTCGGATAAAATTGTGAACGATACAACAAGCCATTACAATCTGAGACTGAGACTGCATGTGAAAAGTCGCTCCTTTACGAAAGTAGGAAAACCTCTTCTTCAACACACCAAAGGCTCGCTCGACAACGTTACGTAGTTGAGCATGTCAGTGGTTGAACATTTCCTTTTTGCTTGTGTATGAGCCTCTGTTACCTCGATACTCTGCTATATGGTAAGCAACGTTTCAATATGGTGTAAGAAATTGGCTGGTGTTGGCGTACCCTGCATCAACAAGATAGTACTTCCCAGGGGGTACTTTGAACCCGCATGTGGTTGTAGCTGCGTGAAGTACCCTTTGGTCAGTAGCAGAGCCCTCCCAACCAGTCATGATATATGTAAACTCCATTGAGAAGTCTACTACAACCATGACATTCATGGAAACATTCCCTTTTCTATTCCTATATCGATTCTGCTTATCGCGCTTCACCAAAACGGGGATGTGTGTTCCGTCAATTGCCCCAATGGCATCCTAAGACAAGTATATAAGAAATACGCAAGTAAATACCAAACTCAACGATGACGATAGTGGTTACATTAACAATGGAATGAACAATGGTCAACTAAGTGATGGTCATACCTTGAAGTAAGGGTAAAATCTTAAACTCTCGGCGATGCGGCGGTGCAGAGTTGTGGATGCAGTTGGCATGACAATATATTTATTACACAAAGAACACACTGCATCCAACACCTCGTTAAACTTTCTACTTATGGTCTCACCACTGTGAATGTAGTCCTCAGCCAGAACACGGTTGGTATGGCCATGGCCAACCATTTGAAGGAAGTAGCAAACTGCCTCCACTGATGACACACCTCTGGTACTTTTCAACAAACCTCGGTCCTCAAGTTTGTCAACAAAGGCTAAAACCGTGTTGGGTAGCATACGGTACAGACCGTACACCCTCCTTTCATGGCCGGTTATTATTTCTAAAACCTTTTGATGGCCGCTCCTAATACTAACAAATCTCGGTATTGGTTGGTGTGTGGTTTCGGCGTCTGAATTTTGCATGATATTGTGGGAAATTTGGTCAGCTATTTGGTAGGATATTGCGTTAGCAATATCATTAGCCGGACCAGATATAACATCCAGTAGTTGTAGAATGTCATCAGTTGTTTCATATGGATGAATACCGGCCATCACGTCTAGAATCAAAAGTGATTATCCGCATCAGAAAAATATCGAGATATTATAGAAATGAAATTATGGCTATAGCGACAAAATAGCAAATACTGACCAAATAGCAAATAACAAGATAAACCATTACATAGTACCATAGTTCAGAGATTGTTCCCAACGGAATAAAATAGTACAACAACTTTTCATAAAGTTCATCAAATAAAAGGCAGCATACTGATATAGTTCTTAAATTAGACAACCTAAAAAGTACGGTGGAGATTGTGGCATGAAGGGCGATTGTGATGCAGAAGCTGTGTTCTTCATTTCCCACAAGTCTTGCAACCAAATGGTAATTTTTTTGTGGGGTGTCCATAAGGCTTCGGTAAATGTTACGGTTAGCTGGATCTTTTATGGCATACACAAGAGTGGTAAAAATTGGGACAGGGGCAACAGGGTAGCTTGCATGAAAGTGGTGCAAAATGGTTTGGTAATCGTCTTTATCATTAGACCTAGCAGCAATTCCGCTGCCCATCTCATGTACCTTGGAAAACACCTTTGTGAATTCGGACACGACATCATTAGACAGGACACAAGTGTCCTGTGAGCTTGACGCTCACTTCCTACGTCTGATTGTGGTGGGAGTCCTTGCACCAACACCTTGGTTGTGTGATCCGCTGTTGGTGTCCTCACTTTGCGTCCCAAAATTAACCATGTCTTCTGTGAAACTGGTTGGACCGGTTGGACCGGTCGGTTTTGGGCTGATAAATGAATTAGATGCATCTAGGTCAACAACAACATCATCTTCAGATGCAACATCAGAAGGTGGCTGTCTATCGGTTGAGGACATTGCATGATGGCCCCTAGCTATGTTCCTCCCCCCCATCAGCTCGACGTCATGGTAGTGGTAGAATGGTTTGTTGATCAATCTCGCTAGTTCCCTGTTTGCCTAAAATAGGGGACAACTACTGATTAGGTCAATATTAACAAGTTTAATTTAATATATAATAGTCAGGGGAGTGTATATTATTAGACATACCGCAAGTGCCTCCCTCCACTCCAGGGTGTCAGGCAATATTGGCTTGTGCCTACTGTCATCCCATCCAACACCACTTTTGTTGGTCACCAGTTTTATCTTTGCATAGTCTCTCCTGAGGTTCTTCCATCGAGTTTTTAACTGATCCAATGTACCCTCGTTCCTCCCCATCCTGATATGCCAATCATGTAGCGTCTCCCTCCATGCGTCCCTAGTAAATATTCCACCGACACACCTACCCATGTCATATTGTCTCCTCAATGCCGCAACTAGAGCCTCATCCAACTCTTTCAGCCATACAATATGAAACCTCGGGTCGGGTGCAACCATAGTACCAATGACGCTGCGATATATCACTTTAGTATGTGTGTTTAAACGAAACCGTTATACGAACCTAGTATGAGACTACGCAGTTGAAAGCAATAACTTGTATTGAAAGCAATAACTTGTTTAAAGCAATAACACATGTCATATTGTATCCTCAATGCCGCAACCAGACATAAGATCCAAAATTTGTACAACAAATTTGAAATTGGTGTTAAATTTGAAATGGTTTTAGCAAACACATCATCCAATATGTTCATTACAGGAAAACTACATAAATAGCAAGCATCCAGCATGACATTCACATTAAATGTGTTCGTGTTGCTCATGAGATATACCTGATAAGACGAATTGAAGGTTGAAGAGAGTTGCACGGCCAGCGACAGGGTCAGGGACGGTACATACAAGAAATTCAGAGGGAATACAGATTAGCCGAAATAGTTGGATTACTTGCAATATAATCAGCAGAATACTAATGGATGTACATTTTGGTCGTACATGAAAATTAAAATCATTCATTCAAGCTAACATTAAAATCATTCATTGAAGCTAACATTAAAATCATTCATTCAAGCTAACATTAAAATCATTCATTCAAGCTAACATGAATGATCAAATTAGGGTGTTCCAGTTCTAGTTTTGAAAAGTTGACACATAACACATATATTACAATTTGTTCCAACTTAAACAAATATATTACATAAGATATTTGTACCTGAACAAATTATGACCTATCAAACATAACACATGATACATATTAACCTGAAAACACACTGGCAGATGACCAAACAATATGCTACAACAATCATGTCTAAAATTCTAAATATAACTCTATCCTCGTAAATGAGGTTACTAGCAGGGAGAACTCATTAATTAAATTGTCAATATAAATATATAAAAATTATTTTGTTCTTATCCCATATGGTCTACCTATTTCATTTGAATGCATCCCTTTTATCTTGGAATATCCCAAAAGATGACATACTTTTTGCTCTTATATGAAAAATAAAATCATATATATATCTGGTTCATTACACAGAAAGAGATGAGCAAGTGACAGTGTCAGGGACGGTACATACAAAAAATGCACAGGGAATATAGATTAGACAAAATAGTTGGATTATTTGAAATAAATAATGAACAACTTGTTTAGATAGGCAAATAATATTCTGGAACCAAATTAGACTAAGTCGGCATCACAAAATGGTGACAGGAGCAGCAGAATATTGTGCTCTACATCTAATGCTGGTGTATTGATGTTTATAACATGATTTTCAACACCATAATTTAGGTGATCTACAACACAATAGTCGGCATTCATATTATTTTAAACGGAACAAATAGTGACCAATCAAATTAGGGCTTATAGCGCATAATTGTTCCAACTACAAACTAGTATGTTTATGAGCATACACAATGTACACTACACACTAGTATGTTCCAAATAAAAATAATTAATACGTAATAGGTGGATTCCAATTTTGTACCATCATAGTAGACCTAATTGGGGTGGGGGGCAGACCTCAGTCAAGGGCTGTGTACAAGGTGCTAAAATATATTAACACAAAGAAAAGTTGGTACTAAAGTTTACAAAATAAATGAAATGACTATGAAAAAGATCTACCTATACTAATGGGTGTACAATTTGCACGTATACAAAGCATGAGTAGTCAAGGCGCATAGTCATAACACAAATAAGAAGAAGTTGAATAATCAAAATTAGGGTGTCCCAGTTCTAGTTTTGAAAAGTTGACACACAAAAAAACCTACATGAATGATTCAGACCTCAATGTAGGGCTTATAGCACATACTTGTTCCAATTTAAACAAATATAATACATAACATATTTGTACCTGAACAAATAATGACCTATCAAACATAATACATTATACATATTAACATGAAAACACAACTGAAAACACACTGACAGATATAACATAAATCTACTTCTCGGGTTCCTTCCATGACCAAACAATATGCTAAGACAATCATGCCTAAATATAAACATGTCCTTGTAAATGAGGTTTCTAGCAGGGAGAACTCATTAATTAAATTGTCAATATAAATATATAACAATTATTTTGTTCCTATCCCATATGGTCGACCTATTTCATTTCAATGCAGAATGTTGTGCTCTACATTGTTGGTGTATTGATGTTTATAACATGATTAACATCACCATAATTTAGGTGATCTATAGTCGGCATTCAGATATATGTTTCAACTTAAAATAAAATATTACATCATATTATTTTAAACGGAACAAATAGTGACCAATCAAATTAGGGCTTATACAATGAGCACATAATAGCGACCATTTTAAATGGATAGCGCAGAATTGTTCCAACTACAAACTAGTATGTTTATGAGCATATACAATGTACACTACACACTACACACTAATGTACACTACACACTAGTGGTTCTAAATAAAAATAATTAATATGTAAATAAAAATAATTAATATGTAATAGGTGGATTCCAATTTTGTACCATCATAGTAGACCTAGTTGGGGGGTGGAGGGAAAACCTCAGTCAAGGGCTGTGTACAAGGTGCCAAAATATATTAACACAAAGCAAAGTTGGTACTAAAGTTTACAAAATAAATGAAATGACTATCAAAAAGATCTAATGGGTGTACAATTTTCACATATACAAAGCATAAATAGTCATAACACAAATAAGAAGAAGTTGAATAATCAAAATTAGGGTGTCCCAGTTCTAGTTTTGAAAAGTTGACACATAAAAGAAACCTACATGAATGATTCAGACCTCAATGTAGGGCTTATAGCACATACTTGTTCAAATTTAAACAAATATATTACATAAGATATTTGTAGGGAAAACAATCATGTCTAGATATAACCCTATCCTCGTAAGTGAGGTTACTAACAGGGAGAACTCATTAAATAAATTGTCAATATAAATATATAACAACTATTTTGTTCCTATCCAAGCTGGATCGACTTATTTCATTTCAACGCATCAATTGTTTCTTGGAATATCCCAAAATACGAGATACTTTTTTTCTCTTATCTGGTTCATTACACAGAAAACATGTTCATATTGATCATGATAAATACATGGTCAGCCGAAATCAAGGTTGAAGAAGACGGACGATACACATAAGCCGCTAGCCTACTGAAACAAAGAAGAGGGTCGGCAAAGACATACCTCTCAAGCAGCTGGGCGACTTCTGAGTACAGGGGCTCGGCAGCGGCGGCTTCAGAGAAGATTTTGTGGAGGATGTGAATGTGAACAGGGAGGATTTCAGATATGAATCGCAACACTATATAGCAGCAGCGACAACACTTGCCCTTGCTAGGGTTTACTGGGTTTGCACACAGTGAAAAGGGGGGCTTTGATGGGAGATGACAACTCCAGTTGATGCTTGATTCTCGGCGTCTAGACTGGCGGTGTAGGTCGGCGATTGCAGACGACCCACCATACCCCTCCGTCGGCTTGATTGACCGGTTGTTGCGCCTACGCCACTGTCCAAGCTTATCCATACGGCACTGCCCTACCATACAAAATGATGGGCTGCTGCATGTCTTGGGCGAGGGCGTCATAACTCACGGAGAAAATAGTAACTACAGGGAGGGCGTCAATTTCTCAAGAGAGGGAGCAGAAGAGAGAGCAGAAGAGGGAGAGGGGAAAGGCGAAGGGGCGGGGAGGCGTTGGGGGGCGATGACACCATCGCAGAAAGGACGAGATGAATATGGACTCAGATCGAGGAAATCGGGTTATGAACCGGAATCCCGCCCCTCGTGGGACTGGGAGAACCTGGGTTAGGGGGTTCCATTATCCCAAAATGGAGTTTTTTTAGGGTTGCGAACCAAACAAAAATCAACCTCAAACTGGCACTTGTTTGGCGGGGTTGGCACATAAAGACAAGGCCAAACCGGGTTTTGGTCCCGTGCCAAACGTAGCCTAAAGAACCGGAGCGGTGGTCAGACTGGTGTTGACTCGGATCAGGTTGAGTCGAGTTCAACCGGAGTGGTTGAACCGGTTGGACCGGAAACAATGTCAGTACGTAAAAAAAAATTGAACAGGAAAAACTAAATCGGCCACCACAATATAAGGCAACTAGCGGTCGGACCGGTCAAACCGGTTTAACCGGGCACAATATATACATATATGTGTATATATTGGTGTACCTATTTAGACGTGTTTAAAAAATTATATATATATCTATATATATATATATATATATATATATATATATATATATATATATATATATATATATATATCTGTGTGTGTGTGTTAGAAAGTGTGTACCGACCGGTACATGTAACTTACGTGTACCGACTATTAAAATAACACATGTGAAGTATGTTGATAAAATCCAATCATATGTATTGATTCAACACTACATAGATTAGACGTGTTTAAGAAATCATAGCCATATCTCACATAGATCATGAGATATAGCAAGAAATCATTCAATAATTTATGTAATTTATACAACTTACCGTTGATCAGAAAATACACATTTTCTTCTTTTGATGATCTATGAATACCAAATTGTGTTAATTTTTTGTATACATATTATCTAAAGGGGTATACTTTACATCCATAAGGTTGGATTATTCATTGTAATTTTATAATTACCATAAACGAAGGTGGGTACATGTAAGCTACATGTACTCGGGTACACAATTCTTTTAGCCATATATATATATATATATATATATATATATATATATATATATATATATATATATATATATATATATATATATATATATATATATATATATATATATATGAGTCAGGTTAGAATACACTCGAGTGTATTTGGAACATAATACACTCAAGTAGTTTTTCATGATGCAATATTTCTTTTTCAAAAATCTAATCCATTGATCTTCTTAAACATCTTGTAAATAGCTCATATACAAAATTTGAGCACATTTGGACATTTGTAGGCCATATTATAAATGCCGCAAAAATTATGCATTTCAAATTAGTTTTGTGCGTCGATTTTGTCCCTATTGGATGAGTGACTTACACTCATCCAAACGGGATCAAAATTTGTATGTAGCCTAATTATAGTATGACAATGAAGATTAATGGTTTACATTTTACAAAAAAAATAATCTTGACATGCAAACACACTTGAGTGTATTCGTGCGATCTGTACACTCGAATGTATTCTAGTCTGACTATCTCTCTTTCAATATATATATATATATGAGTATATATATATATACATATATGTATATATATATATATACATACATACACACACACACAGATATATATATATATATATACATATATATATATGTATATATAGTATATATATGTGTATATATGTATATAGTATATGTATATATGTATATGTTTGTAGATATATATACACAAGACATGTAGTAGACAATTAGCTATTTATTATATAAGTTCATACAAGAATTGAAACATGAACGAAATTGTAAGAAACAGGTAGTGGGGCTTGTCCCCACACCTAAGTAAAAAGACTATTCCCTTGACATGGCGAGATTTATATCACTAGAAGAGGAGGAGGACACCTTCATTGTCATGATGGTAAAAAAAGCGGCTCAGTGTGGTATGCCATGGCAGACTTCTTTTCTTCTCTCTCCTTCAGGTATTAACCCTGGCTTGCAGTAAAAGTAGGTGGAGGAACAACATCTTGGAGAAGAGATCAATCACCCAAGAAGGGAGGTCGACGACTTGGTGTTGTTGAAGGTCGATTGAAGTTGCCAAGGCTATAGGTCAATTGAAGTCACCAAGGGATACATATCGATAGAAATCATTGGGCCGACAACTGTTGTCTTGGGGTCTAATCTTAGAGGCAGCCTTTCAGCGTTTCTGTCTCCAGAATTTCAAAATGAGTTGTATGGATGCACTGGGGGCCTATTTATAGGGTCGAGGTTGTCGACCTATTTCCATCGGTGTCGGTTACTTGCTGTCAATCAGTCGATATGTTGACCTGGAAGGTCGATGGGGATGTCGGTCTTAGAGGTTTACAAGCTATTGCCCTTGATGATCGATGGGTCTGTCAGGCAGTTGTGGTTGTCAACAAGCATGTTGACAATATGGATCGATGGCTAATTTCTTGTCGGTTGTTGGCTGATGATGATGTCGAGCTCATAAGTGTTGACCTTCTAAGTGTCGACCAATGTGGCGATGGGTCATCGACCTGGGAGATTGACAAGGATGACGAACATTGAGTCGATGGCTTGAAAACTGATAATTGTAGAGGTCGATTGTCATGTCGATCGATAGGTCAAATTTGGTTTTGGATACAATTTTTGTGTATTGATCTTCCTTCTAGAAGTGCTCAAAATCCATTTTAGTCAAACTTGCCATAGAGTGATAGAATTCAAAACATGCAAAGGGAGTCAAGTGAAGTATCAAATTCCTACAAGTTAGCATAAAAACCTAAGTAGATCAAAACAATGTTATTCTTAGGAAAACTAAGCTATATAAATGCTAAATTAGACTAAGGATGCATCTAAAACTGGGATGAATATGCATTCATAAAAAGGGAGTCATGGGAAGGAGTTCCTTATACCTATTCAAGGCTTGAGTTGAGATGAATGAGGTATCATCGAAGGAAACGTGCCTTGGAGCAGTTGGTATAGAGGTTGCTCCAGCTGGGTCAGATCTCTTCCTATGGTTGGAGGCAATGCGATTGAAGATAGAGAAGATAACCACCAAATGAGATAGGAAACACACAAGGCAGGTTGCCAAACCACCTAGGTCACAGGTTAGAGAGGCAAGGAAGGTTGATCCAAGTCTAGGAAGGGATGGTCGATCCTAGGGTATGAGGAAGAGAAGGGCTTTTGTTGGCTTTTCTCTAGTTGAGAGAGAGAAAAGTCGATCGATACCCTTTATAAATTTGGATCATTGCCGATGTCGTCGATTTTTGAGATTGGGAAACTCGACCGATTGGGTATTTTAGCTTTGTCCTAGGTCAGGGATTGGTCTAGTTGTAGCATGTCAAACTCGACTTGTTGGCATATTGTCCCAAAACATAGAAAAAATAATTCTAAGCCTCTATAGTGCTATATAAATTTATTTTTCTATCCTACCATGTATTTGAAACATATTGAGGCACATTTCGCTCATCATTGGCTATTATTTTGTGGAAAAACATCCGTTTGCGGAAAATAGCCGAAAACAAGCGAAACAAGGCATGAAAACATGTCAAATATAACACTTAGCAAGAATGAGGTCAACAAGACATATATGTATGATAACATCTAACTAGATTGCATGTCAATATCATCAAGAGCAGTTATAAGCAGTTTTAATCTAATAGAAGTAAATTTCTCTCTAGCTAGAGGTTTAGTGAAAATGTCCACAAGCTGATTCTCCATGTCCACATGCGTGATATAGATATCCTTGTTGGCAACCTGGTCACGAAGAAAGTGATGATGGACCTCTATATGGTTAACTTCGTTATGCAATATAGGATCATAAGACAGATTAATTGTACTAGTATTGTAATAGTAGATAGGATAAGAATCAAAATGAATGTTAACGTCTTGGATCATTTGCTTCATTGATAACACTAATTTTTGTGATATTTTAGACTGTTTTTCTATTATCAAAACTGCCATTTTTAGCTATTTTCCTCTCTTTTTGTATGCACTTTTGCAATAATTGGACAATCAATGCTCTTAATCCTATATTTCCATCTTTTACAGAGTTTCTCCTCGTTTTGGTGCAATAAGGCCGTCCCGGCCCACTAAATAAGTCCAAGTCTGCACCGGCCTTCCTGACGCCCGATACACGCCCTGCCCGACAGGGTAGAATGACACCACGACGCACGACAAAGGGGTGCTGTGCAAGGAGGAACTGACGGACGACACGCCTCTTACCTGACAGGGAGCCATAGTCACCACGACAACCCAAGTATGTTGGGTGACACAGCCACCCACCGGCAGGCGCCATTTCCTGTCACGTGAACAACGACCGACAACCCTACGCCGAGCGATACGAGTATCGGCCGTCCACCAACCCGCAATTAAGGAGGACACGTGGTGCTTCGAGCACCATAAGTTCCCCCACTCGCCGACTATAAATAAGAGCTACATGAAGCCAAAAGGACAGGGCGGACAGTAGGGAACTTGAGCTATCTTCGAGGATAATCGTGAGAGCAGACATATCGTGCCCCAGTGCTCGTACCGGGCGACACTAGGTGAGCTCTTCCTCATTCCGAGAGGGAGGGGACTGGTTCACCTAGGACTGTACCGGGCGACTCTGAGGGCCGATATCGGCCGATGTAGATACACAAAACGAGTGCCCGACATCCATGCCCGACAATAGAACGCGTAGCTCCACGCCTGATATGATATCGAACTCGATACACTTTGCCCGTCATACGTGCCACCCGAGAGGGTCCATCGTCCGATGTGAGCGTATCGGCCAGGATCCTTGAGCGATACAGTTGCCCTTCAAGCGTGCCGCTCGAGAGGGTGTGCCGCCCGACACAGCTGTATCGGGCTAGGCCCCTGACCGATATTGGGCTGGAGAGCCGTAGTAGTCTGTCATCCTTCTACATCAAGAAGGCGACACCTATCTTTATTTTCTATCATTTAATTCTTTACTTATGCATTGTAATTAAGACCCTTTAATTTGTCTATGGAAATAGAAGAGCTTAATTACTTGCTGCTCTGTGCTTGGTACAATATGTTGGATGACTGCTATGTTTGATATCTGAACTCTAGCTTGCATGTTTGGATCGCATTTCGCTTAGCTACCGAATCGTGTTTTCCCATCGCAACAACTTTGAGAGTTGTGTTGTGGCTCTAGTGTTTGGTCCGATTCTGGAGTATGAGAGTGCCTAGAACGGAGTCATTTCAGTAACATTCCACTCTAACTTTGAGCCCAGCAACCTCGAGAGGGGTGTCAAGGCTTGGTTAGAGGTATCCGCTCTGAGAGGAGGGGTGCAGGATGTTACCGGTGCCGCTTGTTATGATGTAGTCTTATCCTTCGTACCTTGCTCTAGCCATAGTTCTATCCTTCTGTTTCTGTTGCAAGAAAACCTCTAAAAACTACTAAATGGCTAAAACCTTAAATGCTTCTAGTAACTCCACTTGGAGATAGTTTTCTTGTTTTGTTCGTGACACCTTACTGCTTCCCTTCTGGGGAATTTATCATCTCTTTATACCTGTTGGAGTGTAGCGTGTCGATTCTGGGTTCTCAACACTACCCCCTTGTCCCTGTGTTCGACCCCGTATATCTACTTCGACCCCGTAAACAAAGTTGCGGGGGCCTAGAAGGATTCAAGTTTATAAATGTAAAAGCTTGATTACCTCAAATCCGCCTCCACTTTTGGACGCACGATTTAGGCCGGTCAACTTTTTGGCGCCGTTGTCGGGGACAAGGA
Source organism: Alisma plantago-aquatica (assembly GCA_963693085.1). NCBI lineage: Eukaryota > Viridiplantae > Streptophyta > Magnoliopsida > Alismatales > Alismataceae > Alisma > Alisma plantago-aquatica. Next base: position 794,591,301 of record OY856414.1, on the reverse strand, counting down.
AAAATGGCACTGTTGACGAATCCAAATCCACTAACTACACTCTTGTGCCTCAAGCTTAGCAATGAGTTTGGAAACACTCTTTTTCTTTTTCTTTTTTTCTTTACTATTATTCTCTATTTGAAATTAATAAATCTTTCTTTAAACTTGATTCCTCGTGCCACTAATAGCTACTCAGAAGAACGGTGATCTGTTCCACTGAGCACCAACTCCAACCGTCATGCCACCTCGCATTGAGCCACCCCATTCTGGAAGTGAACGCCAAGGGAGGAGGCCTGATTCGCCCCCGCCTGAAGGCAACGACAGGTATGACAGTGACCATCAACAAGAAGATCCAGACTCAGGAGAGTAGGAGGAGGACCATCACCGACACAGACGCCGTCACCGTCAGAGGTAAAGAAGAAATCAGAACGATCAGGAACAACGTCGGGGAGAAAGCGACAGCAACGACTCCGGAGAGGAGGAGAAGACATTAAGAGATTTGGTGTCCACAAAAGCCAACAACTCCAGATGTCCTGTCATCACCCCACGGTTCAATGTGGAAAATTTTGAGCTTAAGTCATCCGTGATCTCTATGATTCAAAACAAAAGCTTCAGGGGGAGTTCGAGAAGCGACAATCCCTACCACCATCTCGATGCATTAAAAAACATATGTGATACGATAAAGATGTGGGGGGTCCCTCAAGAGGTTATCAACTATAAGGGCTTCATCTTCTCCCTAGAAGGCAAGGCCCTGTCCTGGTATCTTGGGTCACCCCACCAGTCTTTGAACGGATGGGGAGCTTTGGCTGATGCATTCGTAAACAAGTTCTACCCCACCGAAAGAACGGTCAGAAACAGGCAGAAAATAACATCCTTCATGCAAAAGCTGAGTGAAAGCCTCCATGACGCCTGGGAGCGGTTCCAGGAGTATCAGAGGGATTGCCCCCATCATAATTACAAGAAGGGCTTCCTCGTCACCACCTTCTATAATGGCCTGACTCCCGATGAAAGGGTGTCACTAAATGCGGCAGCAGGCAGTGACTTCCTCGGGAAGAAACCAAGCAAGTCTGAAAAGATCATCAAGAATTTGGCCGAGCTGATGGCCGACGCTGACTTTGATCGATCTGACAGAGGACAGGTCAAGAAGGGCGGTGAAGGGTCTACCCTCGAGTCTAAGGCGCTGGAGTCCATCACCTCGTAGATACAGAGAATCACCACTGATGTTAAACAACTGCGAGAAGCTAGTGGGAAAGGTAAGAAGCCAGTCGAGAAGGTGATGAAATGTGTTACATGCGGCGAAGGGGGACATGGGGTAGACAACTGCGTTTACACCTGACCAGATGCAGACAGTGATTCTGACTCGGAAGACGAATAGACCGAAAATGTCTTCTTCGTGAACTTCAAAAGGCCAGATCATCCCGGGTTTAACTACGACAACAAAGATGCAGCTGACAATTCTCACCAGTTGCATGCTACATCTAAGCCAATACAAGCTTTTGAGAAGAGAGGGGGTCTCGTCAATATACCAAGAACAGTCAGTTCCAGTCAGTGAAAGGAAACTGTCAGGCACAAGGTAAATATCAAGGGACGAACAAAGATCAGGACAAGGGCTCGAGCCAATCAGACATAATTGGCCAGCTTTTCGACTTCGCAAAGAAGCAGGACACGATTAATAACCAGCTAGCGCAGAGTGCACTATCAAATTCGGGTGTTTTGAACTCATTGCAGGTCCAACTGGTGGATATGCAGACACATCAACGCCAAATTGATCAGCAATTAGCTCAAATGGCCAAATTAATGAAGAATCCTTCTGGCAGAATACCATCCAACATCGAGGCTGCCAAGAAGGCAGGGATGTGATCAAGAGAAGAAGGGATTGAGTTGCAAAAGATGGACGATACTAAAGGCTAGAGGATGAAAAAGCTGGAACTGTCAAGCTGGAGACGAAAAACTACAGCGCTTCTCGGGAGGCAACCCGAGCTGTTTTTAAATTCCTAGTATAGGGTGCATTTACTTTCAAGCAAAATGAACATTATGAACATTATGGCATGTAATAAGGCCAGAGTCAGTGCATGCGCCACATGCACTGACCCTTATGGGTCACCGCCTTAGTTTTATAGACCGGGATGGGTAATACCATCTGAGGCCTGGATCTCAGTCTTCGGCCAATGATGTTTTACTCATCAGCCGAAGTTTAAACCGCTTTGTTTTCATGATGTAACGGAAGCAACCCAACCGGCGTTATGAATGTGCCCATATCGGGCAGTGGAATTTCAGGCATCGCAAGGGCCATGACGGATTACACGCCTAGACAGCATGCACCTGTGACCGTCGCGCCAAAGGACTGATCACCCTTAGGCCAACGGATGGACTTTCCCATCTTACGAGTTGCCCTAACGACCGACAACCGCCCCAGTTTTACCTGTTTCACCCCGGTTGAGTTTGCTATATAAGGGGGGGCGAGTTTTTACCGTGTCGGGCTCCTTGCCTTACTGTTCTCACGCTCCCATACCGTTCTAAGACCTTGTGTTGTTGCTCCCGCATCACGCAAGTTTGCCCTACTCTCGTGTCGTGCGAAAGTTCAGGAAGGTAACGCCCGACATACCCTATCGCCCGACACGTTCCTTTCTTTAAACTTGAAGCTTATCGGTCTTACGGGTCCTTTACTGAACATGCCTTGTATCGCCCGATATGGATGTCGCACAATGTACCTTTAGTTCACATTTGCCCGATACGCCATATCGGGCGACACGTTTGTCTTTTGTGACGTCCTGACGGACAGTCGATCTTTGGCGACCGTATCGCCCGGTACATCTGTGTCGGGTAATGTGTTGTGCCGCGCTGCTCTCCTCGTATCACCTGATCTCACATCAGTTCGAGTTTTCTTTTGGTGGGTGGTACCCACCTCTAGTACCGGGCACAAGGCTTCACCCCTGAAACAATTGTGTCGCCCGATACAGGGTGTGGATCATTTCTATATCAGGACGTACCTTTTTGAGCATTCAAGTTTAACTTATTCAAAACATCAAGGTATCAAAATTTACCAAGGGTTTTGTTTGTTAATTAACAGAATGGCACACATCAAGAAAACTGTTGTCTGTGTCGACGAGCAAGGCAGGAGGGTCTACCCCAAGACATCAGCTGGAGTACCCACTGCCGGGCAGAAACACCCGAATCTAGAAGCAGCTGGACAGTCAACGACAGAAAAGAGAATGAGGACAGGTGAGGTGGCAGCACCACCCTCAACAAAAAAAAGGAATACAACCTAGGAACCCTTGGAATACACCCCAGGAAGGTTCCTACCAAGGGACAACGAGCATGCATGCCGTTACGCTGAGCTGTCAACCAAGCTCTACAGGCCGAGCAGGTTCTTCCATCAGACTTCTTTTGTGGAGCTAGGCATATTTGAAAGATTGAAGGGCGTCCTCGCCGCGGCTGGATTGAAGAAGATCTGCCTCGGCCGGTCTTCCTCCTACACCGAGCTCACGAAAGAGTTCATGTCGTCTCTCAGCTGAGTAAAGAATTCTACAGTTGAAAAGAAAGAATACGGTGGAGCTTATAGACTCCAAGCCAAGCTGTACAACTCAGAGTACGCAATCTCCGAGAAGCTGCTGAACAAGATCTTCTCTTCCAGCAAGGAGGAGGAAGATTTGATGAATAACGGTGAGACAATCACCGAAGGAGATGGGTTCAACCCCGTGGAGCTCTGGAATAAGCTGACCGGCGAGTCATCCTTTAAGCCGGGAGTCAAAGTGGCGGCGATGCACTCATGTTTCTGGAGAATCATACACAAGTTGGTGGCATGCCTGCTGTTCAGCAAGAACGAGTCCAACAACATTTACACAGAAGAACTCCACGTCATATGGCACCTGATGGAGGGAAGAGTGATAAACCTCATACGGTTCCTTCTGAACAGGCTACACCCAATAAGGGATGCCACCAAAGAGTATTGCATGGGGGGCATCGTTAACCTAATTGCAGCAGGGCTCGGGTACCCTAAGGAGCCGCGAAGTCTATCAAGGACACAAGGCGACGAGGTGATTGACCTCAAATACCTGATGAGGACCAGCATCATAAGGAAGGAGGGGGAGGCTACTTCTACAAGTTCACAAGGACGAACACACTCCTCCTGCTCCCTCGCTGCGCCTCTTACAACATAGATAAGCTGGTCTTCACTACCACGGAAATTGAAGCTGTGGCGGAAAATACAGCCCACGCCACCGCCGCAAGTGTCCGAGAAAGAACAAATCCAGATCTTCGGACGACGGCTACTAATAGGGCGGTCATCACTCCTACAATACCAGCCACATCCACGACGACGACTGAAATGGCCAAAGAAGAACTGGTGATCATTGAGGTCACCGAGGCAATAACTACGGGAGCTGCCGCGGAGAAGACAGCCACAGTTCCCGACATCCCTGTAATGCCAGTAGAGGTAGAGGAAGAACCGCAGCCGGACTCCAGTAATGAGGTGTTCGCCGCGGTCCTTCAGATGAGACTCGAAGGCGTGCAACTGACACCGACACCACCACCAGTGTCCCCAGTCTGAGCTACTGAAAGGATCACCGAGGACGTAGAGGTGGAGCAGCATCCACCCACACCACAACCATCTTCGCCGGTACATGAAGGCAAGGAAGAGACGGCCGCAAGAAGGCCGACACCCCACCCGGATACATCCGCCTCGCGAACAATCGAGATAAACTCTGCCTCGTCTGGTAGACCAGAGCGTGAGCAGGGTGTCGCAAGGACAAAAGGGAGGACCACAGGAACCCCTCCGTCACTCGGGATGATGCTAGGGCACGAGCTCGACTACTTGCGGGAGGTAACAAATAATAACTCATCTACCTGTATGTCCCTAACCCGCAAGTTTGCATCTTTCCAAGACAGGCGGAACAGCCAAGAGCAAGGGCTGATGACTCTAGCTGGCCTTCCCGGCGGGATAGAGACTCTGAATGCGACACTACAGCAAGTTCTCCAGTGCCTCGACAAGATCGAGGAGAGGTTGGATAGAGGGGACGATCATCCACGCCGAAGGCAGCTGAGAAGGTCGCCATCGCCCCCTAGCCGTGGCTCTCCTTCTTCTTCATCAACATCCGCCTCCACGACAGGGTCTGCCTCCGCCTCCAGCGAGCGATCCATAACACCTGAGGAGGGGACACAGCCAAAGTCAACCGACGAAGCTCCAGCAGGACAGGAGAGCTCCTTAGGTCTAGCGAAAGAAAATCTGTCAGTCTCCCTAGATGAAGTTGAAGATGATAATGAAGACATCAGCGTCGGGGGAGACTCTTCTGACGAATCAGAGGGAGAAAAGGGGGACGTGTATGCAGCTAATGAAAGACACCTCCCCCGAGGAAGACGCTCGATGGCGGACAGGTTCCGTGAGCCATCTGAGATACCTTCCTTCGAGATGGCCGACTTCGACAGAAGGGCCATCGGCTGCCTAACGATCAGAGACCAGGAGATGATGGACAAGGTCCTAAGGTCGCGGGCAGATGAAGAAGACGTCGTCTGGAGCGACGACTACTTCTCCGTACAACGGGGAACACTTTCCTGCATGTTCCGCTCGCCGACCGTTGTCGGAAAAAGACTGTTTAGGGTCCTCAAAAATGCGATAATAGAAAATATCGATAGCAGGACAGGTCGGAAGAAAATATACGCCGCCACCCCGACCTTGGCAAGAAGGATAATGAAGGGGGAACAAGACTCCACTGCGGTGACCAACATGCTGCGACACATTGATGAGCATAGCCCTAACCTTGTGTTGGCACCGTACAAGCACCGTGACTTTTAGTTCCTCTGCATATAAGACTTAAAGAACCACAACGTCCGGCTGCTGAACTGCAATTACAACGAGGTGCCGCACTGGAATTGCTTTCAGCCGCCCGGAGGACCGAAAGCTGAGGCTTCTACCGCTGCGTCTTCTACGAGTTATCAAGCAAGGAGCCAAACGTCATGGCGGCGTTTGGAACTTCTATTCTATTCACAACTTCCCCGTCCAGGATGAAGAGGGAAGCGGAAATAGTGCCTTAGTCGTCTTAAGTGCCATAGAGGTGCTCAGTACTTTTGGCAACTTGAGAGCCCTTAGGGGCACATGTTTCTATCACCGCAGGGGCACATACACCATGCAAATGATCAAAGACGGGCGCTATTTTCGAGACACAGGGGTACCTGATAAGCTGCTGAATGATGAGCAAGAGGACGAATCTTCACAATCCAGCAGCTCCGCAGAGAAAGAAGCGGAACTAGAAATTAACACCCACGGGGCAGGCAAGTAGTTAGAGACCCTGTGGAAAGTGCACATGATGGAATACACTGCTTCGCCTATAGGTACAGAAGGGTTGATCAAAGACTTCGACCGCTTCTCATGCACTACACTCACATAGGAGCAAGTAGATGAAATCCTTCTGAAGCTAGCAGATGCTACCTCAGGAGATGTCATTTACAAGGCAGGCAATGTGGTAGTCCCAGTAGATTATCTGAGGGACGTGGTTAAAGAAGGAGGATGTGTGGCGATATCTGTGTTTACCACTTGCATCCAAATATTATAGTCAAAGTTCGAACACGCATACATAGCCCATCCACTGTTGTTCAATGACGTCTGCCTAGCCAATGAAACAGGAGCAAATAAGCTTTTTCTGGAAGAGTTGGAAAGCGGGGTCCCTAGCCAAATTTTTCTGCCAATATTGCATTATAACCATTGGACGCTCCTGATGGTGTATACTCGGCAACGAGCAGGAATCTTTTACAACAGCTCAGACAGCAACAAGAACCATCCAGTGCCATGTACATCAGAACCGTTGTCACCCGTCAAACGCTTAACTCAAAAATACTACGACGAGGTGGCAAAGATGATACAACCATTCCTGCACACGCAAGCAAGCAAATGGCACGAACTCCAGTTCTGCCACCGCAGCCCGCAACAGTTTCCCCTATCTAACGACTGCAACATCTTTGTCCTGGAATGGATAGCAAACAAAGCAGCGCCTGACCAGCTCCAACACATCGATTATCACAGCAAGAGAGGAGAGTAAGTGTGGGAGCTTCTATCTGACACAGGCGTTCTCAATGGCTAACCCTCACTGGATCAACATTACCCTACCTTATCTACTTCACAACTCTGGGACAGAGTGTGGACCAAGTTTGGGGGGGTACCATGTACCAGTGAGGGAGGTACAAAATTTTGTCTCGAATTCTTTATTCTTTTGTTCTTTCCTGTATCATGTGTACATATATATGCTCATATAATTCCCCTACATATGTACAAAGTATATATTAGTAAAAACCTGATGCAACTGCTTGCAAAGTTAGTTTTCTTTGTGCTTAATGAGATACAAGTTCCGTTATATCTTTCTGATAATGCTGCTTCAAACGAACAGAAGATTACGTTTTTCCATGCCAAAAATTTTGAAAAATATAATAATCTCACAAACAGCTAAGAGACGAGTATGGAGAAGGAAAAAGCTGCCTAAACAGCAAAAATCTCTTTGTTTCCCCTTTACCCAATGAAAATCCCAAAAAGAGAGAGAAGCATAATGAGTGTGAATAAAAGCATGAGAGTTGTGCCCAATAAAAGAAAAGAAAAAAAACATATATACTCACTTGTTTTCCAAAAGTACCCATCTTTAGGCAGGGTAGATCCGGGGCAGTGGTACGTAGGATGTGAAATCACTACTCTAAAGCCAACTGGCTTGGACTGCAGGGACCACTTGCCCGCTAACAGACCCTTACCTGGATAGACTGATGGAAAACAAAGATGAAAAACCCAAAAATCCTTAGCCTACCCTTTACACAACTTTCTGCCCCGAAAATAAAGTTGTTTGGTGTGTAAGCTAACTTTGGAATCATACACTAAAGTCTCGTTGAAGCTGTAAGAAAAAAAATTCTACTGAAATAATAAGGCAGGAAACGCAAGGTCTTTTGTTCGTAATGAGACAGCATTATCTCTAAAGGCATTACTATACTTGCTTTACCTCTTGGCCTGAAAGCTGTACCAAACAAGACGAAGCATCACAAAATAAATTTTAAATATTGATTGAGGACAATCAAAACGCTAAGTTTGGGGGAGTTGATAACACCAATTTTTGTGATATTTTAGACTATTTTTCTGTTATCAAAACTGCCATTTTTAGCAATTTTCCTCTCTTTTTGTATGCACTTTCGCAATAATTGGCCAAGCAATGCTCTTAATCCTACATTTCCATCTTTTGTAGAGTTTCTCCTCGTTTTGGTGCAATAAGGCAGTCCCGGCCCACTAAATAAGTCCAAGTCTGCACTGGCCTTCCTGACGCCCGATACACGCCCTGCCCGGTAGGGTAGAACGACACCACGACGCGTGACAAGGGGTGTCGCGCAAGGAGGAACTGACGGACGACACGCCTCTTACCTGACAGGGAGCCATAGTCGCCATGACAACCCAAGTATGTCGGGTGACACAGCCACCCACCGGCAGGTGCCGTTTCCCGTCACGTGACCAATGGCCGACAACCCTGTGCCGAGCGATATGAGTATCAGCCGTCCACCGACCCGCAATAAAGGAGGACACATGGCGCTTCGAGCACCATAAGTTCCCTCACTCGCCGACTATAAATAAGAGCTACAAGAAGCTGAAAAGACAGGGCGGACAGTAGGGAACTTGAGCTATCTTCGAGGAGAATCATGAGAGCAGACGTATCGTGCCCTAGTGCTCGTACCGGGCGACACTAGGTGAGCTCTTCCTCGTCCCGAGAGGGAGGGGACTGGTTCACCTAGGACTGTACTGGGCGACACCGAGGGCCGATATCGGCTGATGTAGATACGCGACACGAGTGCCCGACACCCATGCCCGACAGTAGAACGCGTAGCTCCACGCCCGATACGATATCGAACCCGATACGCTTCGCCCGTCTTACGTGCCGCCCGAGAGGGTCCATCGCCCGACGTGAGCGTATCGGCCAGGATCCTTGAGCGATACAGTTTCCCGTCAGGCATGCCATTCGAGAGGGTGTGCCGCCCGACACGGCTGTATCGGGCTAGGCCCCTGACCGATATTGGGCTGGAGAGCCGTAGTAGTCTGTCGTCCTTCTACATTAAGAAGGCGACACCTATCTTTATTTTCTGTCATTTAATTCTTTACTTATGCATTGTAATTAAGACCCTTTAATTTGTCTATGGAAATAGAAGAGCTTAATTACTTGCTGCTATGTGCTTGGTACAATATGTTGGATGACTGCTATGTTTGATATCTGAACTCTAGCTTGCATGTTTGGATCGCGTTTCGCTTAGCTACCGAATCGTGTTTTCCCGTCGCAACAACTTCGAGAGTTGTGTTGTGGCTCTAGTGTTTGGTCCAATTCTGGAGTACGAGAGTGCCTGGAATGGAGTCGTTTCAGTAACATTCCACTCTAACTTTGAGCCCAGCAACCTCGAGAGGGGTGCCGAGGCTTGGTTAGAGGTATCCGCTCTGAGAGGAGGGGTGCAGGATGTTACCGGTGCCACTTGTTATGATGTAGTCTTATCCTTTGTACCTTGCTCTAGCCATAGTTCTATCCTTCTGTTTCTGTTGCAAGAAAACCTCTAAAAACTGCTAAATGGCTAAAACCTTAAATGTTTCTAGTAACTCCTCTTGGAGATAGTTTTCTTGTTTTGTTCGTGACACCTTACTGCTTCCCTTCTGTGGAATTTATCATCTCTTTATACCTGTCGGAGTGTAGCGTGTCGATTCTGGGTTCTCAACACTATCCCCTTGTCCCTGTGTTCGACCCCGTATATCTACTTCGACCCCGTAAACAAAGTTGCGGGGGCCTAGAAGGATTCGGGTTTATAAATGTAAAAGCTCGACTACCTCAAATCCTCCTCCACTTTTGGACGCGCGATTTAGGCCGGTCATTCATCCATAGGAATTGGGAACAAAAGCTCCCAGCTATAATGTATTCAGCCTCGATAGTTGAAAGAGCCATTGTGCTTTGTTTCTTATAGAGCCAAGAAACCAAGCATGGTCCTAGGAAGAAGCAAGTGCCACTTGTGAATTTTATATCAATCAAACAACCCACATAATCAACATCACTATAGGCAATAAGAGTAAAGTCCCTTGACGTGGGATACCATAGTCAAAAATTTTGAGTTTTAGCTAGATAACTAAAAATACTCTTAACCGCTATGAGATGTGATTTTCATGAACTTGATTGAAAGCCAACACAAGCCAACACTAAACATTATGTCAGGTCTAGAGGCAGTTAAATAAAATAAACTTCTAATAATACCTCTATAGAGCTTTGCATCCACTTTCTCGCCTTCTTTATCTTTGTCAAGCTTGGCAATGTTTGACATGCAAATTCAGGCATTTATGCTAAGTATTTATTTGTAGTCTTATGTCATTATAGCCTTAATATGCCCAAAATAACTCTAGATCCTTATATTTTAGTAATTTATATATTTTCATAGTCTAGCCGATTTTGGGACTTGTAGGCACCAAACCTGAAAAGACATCTATTCTCTAAGATTTCTCCCCAACGCGTGGTTTTTGTAGCAGCTGGACTTCCATCCATCGCAACGGCGGCAGACTAAGCATCACACTATGCGCACCAACTTAGGAGATGGTCGTCCCTCTAACCGACTAGCGGGCCCAAGAAACTTTTGTTACCATGGACCCTATTTTCGATGACCAATCCTTTATCAGAATGCATCCTTGCCAATCAGAAGGTTCATCGACGCAGGCCCATAGACCACCAGTATTAGCCCCCCCCCCCCCCCCCCCCGGTTTGGTCCATGATGTCATGACCGCGGACAAGAATATGATACCATGACCACGGCCAAGACCTTGTGTCGACTAACACTCAGCACGGTCAGGCCCAACTCGATACAGCTGGGCTGAGGCCAAGGTGTCGCGACCGCGATACCATCCCGACCGCAACACAACCACTATCCCGACCGTGGCAAACGATCGTGATCGTGACACAACCACCTCGACTGTGAGGTCTGTCTCGACTGAGGCATCTGCCTCAACCACGGGATCTACCTCGACTGTGACCCTAACACGACTGTGTCCAGCTTGGCACGGTCGGGCCGAGACTAGGATCGTGAGCAGGATAGGTGCCGCAACCATCTTCTGCCTTCATCTATAAATACTCACCCCCCATGACCTGGAGAGAGGTTCTGAATTTTTGGGAGGTTCCACATTTTTGTTTCAACCCATTTTGCTTCCCAGATCCCTGTGGGAGAGTTCAGAGGTCCAAAAAGGCTGAAGTACTCATCCTACATCTGTTCCTCACGTTTGCTTCCATCTACCGTCATTTTCCACCACCATTCACCCATATCCTACCATTCCTGACCATCTTCCACCTACATACACCCACTAAGCTACTATTTGGGGAAAAATCAAAGAGAGAGGAGGCCAAGGCGTCTATAAGACCAAGGAGGACAACCCAAAGACAAGATTTGGCTTATACAGAGGCTAAGGAGCGAGAGCCACCTCTCCTCTATGGGCTAAATCTCTTTTTCTTTTCCTTTCTTCTACTGTTCTTCTTCGTTTCTGTACAAATGATGTTCTTCCATCTTTGTTTGGTACCGACTATGCTTGTTCATGTCTAGTTGAGCTCCTTTGTGGCTATGTAACCCGTTTTGGGCATGTTTATGTACTTTTACCTTAAGCAAGTAGTTTTAATCTAGATCTAGTACATTTTCTGTTCTATCTTCTCTTTCTGGTTATGATTGCTAGTTTGGTGGATCTCTTTCTTGCTTGAACTTCTATTTCTACCTATATCGAGAGATTCATTGTAGAAATAGGTAAGAGAATGTAGTTTGGATCAAAACCCAAAAGGAGGATGATTCAAGGTGATATGTGTAGAACCGTAGATCTGGTCACAGTCAGGCCCAGCCCGACACGGTCGGGTCCACTACCAGGTTCTTCCCAGATCACACCTGTTCCTAGCATCTTAGAATATTCTAGACCTGAGAGGATATCTAGAATATTCTAGGGTGTTGATTTGTCATCCTCGAGAGGGGTTTCATGTCATTGATGGGTTTTAGTCACGCTTCACGAAAGAGAGTGGGATGACCCCACAGGAACAGATACCATAGTACGTACCATGTTTGGATGTAGATTTCTTACTGGGGTGTTTGAGGGTTGTCCACATCCGAGAACGGGTGCATAGACTGCCCAACTTGTGGTTACATAGCCAGGAACTCCTTCTCTCTGATTAGCAAAATTTGACGAATTTTGTATTGTTTTGTTTTCTTTGTTTTGTTTTACTTTGTGACAATCTACTAGACTAGTTCTAGCTCCATACTTTTATTGACTATAGGATTGGCTTATCTGACTTAAGAGTGAGATCTTAAGCGTCCTAAACATCCCCACATCCTTATGTCTAACCCCATATATGTACTTCAACCCCGTAATAAAGTTGCGGGGGTTCTTGATGGTTCGGGTTATAAATTTAAAGTCTGATCACCCCTTTGGGGCCGATCAACTTTTGGCGCCGTTGTCGGGGACATAATTTTCCATGTTTACATGCCTAAAAGATTTTGTTCTGTCATCCATAAGCATGTACACATATGCATAGTTTTCCTTTTATTTGACACATACTTGTTCATATATACTGAATAGTTTTTCTTTTTCTTATACATCTTTTCAGCCATGGATCTTGTGTCTGCAAGACAAGTTATCTTGTCCACCTATCCTCCTAAATTTTTTCGTAGTTTTGACTACTGGCAAATAATTAAAAATCGTGCCGTACAGCTAGTTGAACTATACTCGCCTCCACCGTCATCATACTTATAATTCAACAACGAAGATTGGCGATCAACCCTCGACTTCCACATTATCATGGGATCAAGAACTGATCAGAGCAGTGGAGCTAGCTAGATAAAGTGTTAATGCACTCACCTCCTCCTTAGCTCCTTATCTCTAAGAAAATATCAACCCCCTCCAGCAGCTACTAGAAAAGAAAGATCATCAGCTCCAAGTATCCACTGAGATCGCAGACCATAGTAGAAGTATACTTCAAACTATTGAACAAGGAATCATCCAAGTACATCAGTTTGATATCATGGATTCCTAACATAGGTGCATGACGAAATTGACGGATCTTGAAAGCATTGCTACTCAAGTACAACAGCTTCAAGATAAGGATGTTGAATAGGGTAGGAGACTTCAAGAGCTCATCAATTTGGTTACCATCCAATTGCAAGTGCCATCACACAACCATGAAGAATGAAGTCATCCAGACCATTCCATTGGGCCTGAAGAGGAATATGTCTCACCGTCCCATTCAGACCATCATTTGGATTCACCATGATTTTTCAGTGAATACCAACCCGCTGGGGGAAGCCCTTCATTTTATCCAGATGATTCAGCTGATCAACCAGTAGAAGATGTAAGCCACAAGCATGAATGGTTCTATGATGATGATGATCAGGGTAGTCAAACAACCTTACAACATGAAGGTCAATTTGAAGAACCTGAATCAGACGTTGATCCAGACCAGATTGATACATCTTATATTGAGACTTGTCACTTTGCTTTGAGCAGTAAGCCATTCATGGTTTGGAACAATTTGTTTGATGAAAGCGATGATGACTATTCATCTCAGTGGAGTGAGTATACTAATGATGACGAACTGGACCAACATGAGCCGACATTGTCCACAATCCCTTTTCAAGGAAGAGTTGACATCAAGGGAACAAGATGGACAATCCACTACAACATGGTTCCTAAGCATGACGATACCCCATACCCCATAGAATGCGACAAGATCGGGTAGTAGAACCACAAACAGATTCACATGGGGATACTTCTCGTTCAAAAGATGATTGGATGACTCTGATTGTACATGAAAGTTTATATGAGCATCCAACCACAAGTTTAGAGGTGGAGAGGGAAGAGAGGAGTCCTCTAGAAAACTATCATCCTCTCCCATTAATCTCATCCTGTGTCGACATCCTAAGGCCTTTCTACTCATATTCATACATTGAGGGGTACCTTAAGGATGCTCTACTGAAGTAAATCCCAGCACATACATGACTTCACCGAGTCACCATATTTTATTCCTCTTCAGACTCAGAAGGGCCCACATCTGTACCTATTCTAATCCTACATGGTGGGTCCAATCGGTAAGACATAGGTAACACGGACCCCAAAACTAAAGATTTGGGATCCAAGTGTAGAAGTTGTAGGGCATCCACCCCCTATTACCTACACAATTTTTCTTTAATTTTAAAATTTAAAATTTTACATAATAAAGTCAATTCAAGTTTTATCTTTCCTCTAACTATTTAAATTTAATTTCTGTTGCATCATCTCGATTTCTTTTACTCTATATTGCATGCATTTCCTCCTTATTCACCATGACAAATGCTTTTGGTCTATCTTTTTATAAGAAGTTACTTGGTATATCTTGTTGTTCTCCTGCGATATTTGATTCTGAAGCTGTTTTCAACACATTCCATCCTCATTTTATCTACTTAAATCTAGATTCTCTAAGACTTGAGCCTGCCTGGGCTAGCCTCAGCATGGTCCTGCCAGGCTGGCACGGTTGGGCTACTCCCATGTTTTTGTCCGGATCTCTACCTGTCAATCAACGGTCAAAAGTGGTCATTTTTTTAATTTTCCATCTCAACACGACCATGCCCAGCTACGCACGACTGTGTCAGCTATGGCCCTACCCAAAAACTGCTTTTCACAAGATAGTCTTTAGTCAAACAGTCAAAAATCAATCAAACTGACAATATTGTCGCCTTGACTGACTGACGTGTCAGTTTGTCTCTAACTTTTCCGCCTTTTTGAATGACTTTTACCCTTTGACCAAAATTTTTGTCGTTGGACAGCCTTTCCTGCCATTTCGGCACGACTGTGCCCTGCACGGCACGGTTGGGTCGAGGGTGAATGTGCGTGCCCATCCTATAAATATACCCGGGCCGAGCCTTCATTTCCCACACCCACTGCCCGAGTTCTCTCCCCATGCCAGTAAAGTCCTAACGCAAGAAGCAGCCACCTGAGTCATCTACCGTATTTTCCTTGTTTCCCTCACCTACTATCAGGCTGGAAGCACAACACCAACCACTATAGCATAGCGTCAAACTGCAGCAGCAGCGGCAACCCCCACAACTAGGGATGAGCAAATAATGGTCCAGACCGCAAAACTGGACCAGACTGCTCAATTTGGTCCGGTCCGGTCCGGTCCATTTTGAGTTCGGTCTGGTCCGCGGTCCGGGAATTTTGATGAGTTTGGTCTTCGGTCAGGTCCGATCCTAAACCGGTCCGGACCGCAGACTGACTTTTGTACAAAATTCATGTATATTTGAAGGTGTATTCTATAATAACTACAAATAAAGGACATATATAAGCTCTATTAATATAAATGTTTGATACTAAAGTTATATAATTGTTAGAAGTGACTAAGATTATCAACTTTGTATAATTAAATAAGTTGTAAAACATGTAAAAAAGACTAATTTCAGTCCAATCGGTCCGGTCTAGTCCTAACACAAATCGGTCTGGTCCCAGTCCAGTCCTACCTCAAAACGGTCCGGTCTGCGGTCCATATATTTGTTGAAATCCGGTCCGTGATCTGGTCTGGTTTGGTCCGGTCCGGTCTAGTTTTGGACCGATGCTCAACCCTACCCACAGCCGCAACAATAGAAACTTCTGCCGTCAACAACACCTCTTTCCGCCGTAGATCACCCCCCCCTTTCATCCACAATGACCACAGGGTTGCTGCTCCGATGCTACCCTAAGGGCTACCATCCTCTTCCATGCTATCGTAGACTGCTTTATTGAGTACGCTTGCTCCTCCTCACCCGCATGACCGTTCCACCACCGACACGACCGTGTTCGGTGTTGGCAGGAACTAGTAGGCATTCGCATCACCCGCAACCCCGCCGCCCTGCGCCCACCTTCCGCCATAGCAGCCAAGATGTAACCACATCAACACTCTACCGCAACAGCCTTCACATCGGCGTGATTGTGCCAGGGTAGGACCGACCGTGTCGAGAGTTGACAGAAAAGGGACAACAGACCCATGAAAACATCAAATTTCTTTGCCCGACCGTGCTCACCTCAGCACGGTCATGACCTGCCAGAACAGACATAAATTAGCACTAGTAATAAGCATCATGGACGTGATGAGAAATAGATTCAAGAAGCTCAAGAAGACAGTGTCATAAAAGAAAGGAGAAGGAAGCTCCTTGTCATTGGCAGAGCACAATAGTTGATATCCTCCCCGCGCCATGCAAACCACGAACCCGATATACAAAGATGAGACCATGCACTCCGCTTCAGCAGGGTTCGGGTCGTACGAGACCGATTTAGACTGCCACCGCGTGTCTGCCACTTTGATGGACACCTACAATGGTGATTCATTGGAGGAAGTCTCTAGTGAGAGATGGTCAAGATCACACTACGACACTGAGCTTCATACTTTGGCAGGTCATCAGGAGGGCCCATCTGTAGCAGCAGCACACATAGCTTCATCTGCAGGGGATCAACGTCGAGAGTCAATAGAACAGTCGATGTCTTTACACCAGTCAACTTCATCGTATGATTCAGTTCAGGGGAGAAAAAGCCACCCTACTCCTGGAGGTGTTAACCAAACCTCCCTCCATTCTCCCATTTTCTGAAATATGAAGCAAAAGTAGCAGTTTGATGCCTTAGTTAAAGACAAACACAAACTAGTAGGCTCATGATATGTCGACCCCGCCACAATCATCAAGCTCGGGATACAAGCACATGTTGACAAATATCTTACAACGGTTGGTCTAGACATCCTTGTATACACACGGTGTGATGCTTATCATAGAGTCACCTGTGACTTCTATGCTACGCTCGAGACTAAAAAGGACCACCAACACACTGTCATGCATTTTTGTCTGCTAAACCAGAGCCGCCAAGTCACTGATGATCACCTCAATAGCTGGTTGTCATGCTCTGTTGAGGACTACATTGAGATGTCCAGGGGTCGGCTAGAGACAGGGGACAAAGATTTTGACACTGCTCAGGCATGGAAGATGCTTACAGGGGAAGATAAATATGTTTCTAGAGCTGCCAAAGCTTTGGACATCCACAACCTGACACTTCGTTATTAGCATCGAGTGATCGTGAATTTTGTCCTGGAGAAGCAGGACAGTCAAGGGGCACTCAGTTCAGCGGACCTCTACATTTTTTGGAGTGCAACAATAGGAAGGAAAGTGAATGTGGGGAACTTCATCATCTGCACTTTCACAACTTTTTCAAGAAGTAGGTCCAGTTCATGCCAATGGCAGACATTATCACTTTCATGGCACACCATCTTGGGATTGGAGATGGACTTTTGGCACTTATGCAACAAAAAGGCTAAGTGGTCCAAGTTGGAGTTGGATCACTTGATTCGCTCAGGGGTGATCAAACAGTGCAACACATGATATCTTTATATCTTTGGTTACAACAGGCACAAAGTACTACTACCAGCAAACACAGAGTTCGCATGTCAAACAATAGTCATGGACATCTCTCTATTGGACGCTCAAGGTAATGTTTGTCATACAAGCGAGATTGCAAGAGCATCTTCTTTAGCACTACCAGTGCTAGAGACTCAGGAGGCCAGACAGCAGACAGGGGAAACCTTCCATGAAATCCCATATCAGGGAGGGCCCTACATAGAGATGCCTTCAACGAATTATGAGCAGTCTCCTCAATAGGAGAAGTTTGCCCCAAATCTCATCTTGGGGCATCTTTATGAGTTTATGACTAATTTCAGGCCTGACTCCAATAGACGGTTCGATGCGCTGGAGCAGGATGTGTAGTACCTCATATAGAGGTTTGACATAGCCTTCCCTCCACCACCTCCTCAGACTTTTTAGTAGCCATTCCAACAGCCCTTTTGACCTTTCTACCAGACGACCCAGGACTTCAAAGAGTCATTTCACTTTCAACAAGGAATGCACCAGGACTATGAGAACCCACCAAGCAGCATTGATGTTCTGAACCAGTATATAAATAGTGACTATCAGTAGCATCTAGCTTTCCACACCATCCAAAGCTTGCGATTTGCTCGAGGATGAGCAAAACTTTTAAGCTTAGGGTGGCAGGGTGTACCACCCTCTATCTTTCACCTTTCCCTTCTATTTCTTTCCTTGCATGCATGCATGTTTATCTTCTATGTTCCTTGCATTTAGCATAAATTTATAGCTTTGTAAGACTTTGTTTCATATTTTGTAGTTTTGCAATTAACTCTATGTGTTGCGAATCTTATACTTAAATGCTTATCCATGCGCCATAAAATTGCTTAATCTTTTGCTTGGCTTGCTCATTGACTCTTTCCTTAAGTTTGGTAATAGATCTAAGGTTATGCGCCTTTTTCATGTCTTAATACATTGTTCCATTGTTCTATGTTGTGAATGAAAAGTCCAAGATATGGGACCATTGGAAAGAAGCTAAAGTTTGATCAAAACTCCAAGCTATATTTTTCAAGAACTTGCCTCTATTCTAAGGATCCTTGAATCATAATTACTACTTTTCACTAGACCTGTCAAACGGGTGGGTGGGTTGGGTTTGGGTTGGGTCATTGCGGGTGCGGGTCTGGCGAGTGTGGGTCAAAAAGATACACTTATAAATGGGCGGAAGAAAAGCACACCCAAACCCGACCCAACGGGTTGCGGGTTGCCCGCGGATGCCCATATAAAATGTGTACAATCAACAATAAGTTACCAGTTGCTTTCTTTAACACTAAAAACAACATTTGAAACAGCTTGTAACTATTGTTTTTATGTCGAATATAGTGCAAAAGAACCAACCCACTACTATGTTTGACGTCAAACTATTCGATTAGTTTTTGATATATGAAAAAGTAGCAACTAGTTGTATGTTGATATAAATTAGGAAAATCGATGTAGTTTTCATAGATAAATATCACAAGAAAAATACATAATTTTGTCATGTAACATTAGGCATTCTTAATATTACAAGTACTTATTATTGCCTATTGCAAACACAAAATAAAGAGAATACAATTGTTGTTGGTAAAGGTAAAGAATTAACTTGTACAAAACAAGCAACATCTTTTAATAGGTGTATGTGTATATTATGTATATGAATATATTTGCTTCAATTAACTGGGTCACCCGCGGGTGCCCGCGGATCACCCGTGAAACCCGCTTAATAAATGGGTGGGTATGGGTTTGGGTGATTTTCAGCGGGTGGCAAATTTTGCCACCCAAACCCAACTTAAATGGGTCGACCCGTGGGCACCCGCGGATTTTGACCCAGTTTGACAGGTCTACTTTTCACACATGTATCAAACAAATAATGATGAGTTTTGAGCTATAATCAAGTTGAATTGTTTTCCTTGATGGACTACGCGCCCTCTCACCCTAGATTGAGTCAAAAAGATGAAAAATAAAAAATATGCAAAAGAGGCTTGGCCGCCAACAAAATCCCAAAAATATCAAAATAGTTCTCACCTAGGCTTGTAAATTAGAATGCAGAGAATAAAAGTATGAGTGTGAATAAAAAGTGAGTGTTGTTTTCTCTCTTTTAAGAGAGTTGAGGATGGTGCCCAACTGATGTATGACTGTGCTCATGAACGCAGTTATGTCATGCCTGGTAGTGCCACCCTAAGGCTCATTAGAGTGTTACTAGGAAACCCTAGGAGACATATGAGATCATCCCAGTAGCAGGGTTGGTTCGAGCATAGTATGCGGAGTTCGTCTCACTACTTTGGGGCAGTTGGCTCAGACTGGAGGGACTGTTTCTTATTACATGGACCAACCTGACACAGATCAGGATCCTCAGAAGTCATTAGAGTCTTTTTGCTTTTGTTTCTTCTTAGGACCTGAATAAGTGAGAGGCACGTTGTTCCCGGTTGGTCTACATGAATACATGATGATGGCTCATTTCTCATCACATGCGTGATCACCTATGTGACAATTCTTTATGTTTTATAATTATGATTCAAACCCTCATGAGTATCGACAGGTTGTATTGAATTTGCTTAATCTTGCCCGGACACTCTTTGATCTTACTTTAGCAGAATTGTGCCCGATTGGTGGGGGTTTGATCTGAAATAAATTGGGTCAGGAGAATTGATGTTTTAAACTATTTTTCTTAACTTTAGCATTTATCGCCATGCTTAATTTGGATGTTATCTTTTTATTCTTTGAGCACAGTCTTGCTTGAGGACAAGCAAAGGTTTAAGCTGGGGGTGGTTGATAACACCCAAATTCAGGCATTTATGCTAAGCATTTATTTGTAGTGTTGTGTCATTATAGCCTTAATATGCCCAAAATAATCTTAGATCCTTATCTTTTAGTAACTTATATCTTTTCATAGTTAAAGTTGCTCAATTAGCCAATTTTGGGACTTGTAGGCACCGAACATGAAAAGACATCTATTCTCTAAGATTTCTCCCCAACACATGTTTTTGTAGCAACTAGACTTTCATTCATCACAATGACAGCAGACTAAGCATCGTACTACATGCACCAGCTTAGGAGATGATGGTCTTGCTAACCAACTAGTGGGCCCAAGAAACTTTTGATATCTTAGACCATATTTTCGATGGTCAGTCTTTTTCAGAATGCATCCTCACCAATTAGAATGTTCATCAATGCGGGCCCACTAACCACCAGTAATACTCCCCCCATGGGGGTGGGTTTGGTCCATCCACAACCGCGGCCAAGACCTTGTGTTGACCAACACTCAGCACGGTCGGGCCCAACTCGACACAGCCGAGCCGAGGCCAAGGTGTCACGACCGCGGCACCATCCCGACCATAATACATGACCATGACCGCGACACAACCACCTCAACCGCAGGGTCTGTCTTGATTGAGGCTTCTTCCTCAACCATGGGATCTTCCTCGATAGTGAGATCCACCTCGACCATGATCCCGACATGACCATGCCCAGCCTGGCACGATCAGGCCGAGACCAGGGCCGCAGGCGGGACAGGTGCCACGACCATCTTCCACCTTCGCCTATAAATACTCACCCACCTCTCACAACCTAGAGAGGGGTTCTGAATTTTGGGGAGGTTCTACATTTTAGTTCTGACCGTTTTGGTTCCCAGAGCACCGTAGGAGAGTTCAGAGGTCCAAAAAGGTTGAAGTACTCATCCTATGTCCGTTCCTCTAGTTTGCTTCCATCTACCGTCATTTTCCACCACCATTCACCCATACCCTATCATTCCCGACCATCTTCCACCTTCATATACCCACTAAGCTGTTGTTTGGGGTGGAATCAAAGAGAGAGGAGGCGAAGGAGTCCAGAAGACCAAGAAGGATGACCTAAAGATGAGATTCGGCTTATATGGAGGCTAAGGAGCGAGAGCCACCTCTTTTCTATGGGATGTATCTCTTATTCTTCTCCTTTTTTCTATTGTTCTTCTTTGTTTATGTACAAATTATGTTCTTCCATCTTTGTTCGGTGCCAACTATGCTTGCCCATGGCTAGTTGAGCTCCTTCTTGGCTATGTAGCCCATTTTGGGCATGTTTATGTACTTTTACCTTAAGCAAGCCATTTTAATTCAGATCTAGTACGTTTTTTGTTCTATCTTCTCTTTCTGGTTATGATACTAGTTTGGTTGATCTCTTTCTTACTTGAACTTCTATTTCTTCCTATATCAAGAGATTCATTATAGAAATAGGTAAGAGAAGGTAGTTTGGATCGGAACTCGAAAGGAGGATGATTCAAGGTGATCTGTGCAGAATCGTAGATTTGGGCACAGTCGGATCCACTACCAGGTTTTGCCCAGATCACACATGTTCCTAGCATCTAGGAATATTCTAGATTTGAGAGGATATCTAGAATATTATAGGGTGTTGATTTGTCATCCTTGAGAGGGGTTTCATGTCATTTATGGGTTTAATCTTACTTCGTGAAAGCAAGTGGGATGACCCCACATGAATAGATACCACCGTACGTACCATGTTTGGATGTAGGTTGCTTGTTGGAGTGTTTGAAAGTTGTCCACGCTTGAGAATGGGTGCATAGATTTCCCAACTTGTGGTTACATAGCCAGGGACTCCTTCTCTCTGATTAGTAGAATCCGATAGACTCTGTTTTGTTTTCTTTTCTTTGTTTTGTTTTACTTTGTAACAATCTACTAGACTAGTTCTAGCTCCATACTTGTATCGACTATTGAATTGGCTTATCTGACTTAAGAGCAAGATCTTAAACATCCTAAATGTCTTCATGTCCCTGTGTTCAACCATGTATTTCTACTTTGACCACGTAATAAAGTTGTGGGGGTCCTTGAAGGTTTGGGTTATAAATTTAAAGTCTGATCACCCCTTTGGGGCCAATCAGGTGTGTCCATTGGCATGGTGTTCTCCATCCTAAAGTGCTTAAGTAGTTCACTGGTGTACTTGCCTTGGTTGATGAAGTTACCTTCCTTAGTTTTCTTGATTTGGAAGTCGAGGAAGAAAGTAAGCTCCCCCATCATGCTCATCTCGAACTCATTCTGCATAAGAGAACTAAACTCCTTGTAAAGTTCAAGATCAGTTCTATCAAAAATAATACCATCAACATAAACTTGAATGATCAAGAAATTGCTAGAAATGTGTATTAGAAAAAGAGTAGAACCGACTTTTCCAATGATATACCCATTTTTTGGCAACCTTACTTTGTTCCTTACCACTTTCCCACTTTCATCAAGCTTGTTGCGGTAGACCCACTTAGTGCCAATGATCTTTCTATCACTTGGTCTTGGCACTAAGGCCCACACTCTATTCTTTTCAATCTGTTCTAACTCTTCTTGCATATCTAGGATCCATTCATCATCCTTGAGAACTTCCTTGACATTTTTTGACTCAAGTTGAGAGATGAAGTCATTGTCTGCTTGTTCTTTGTTGTAAACAACCCATGTCTTCACCCTTTCAAAAGGATTACCTATAATGAGCTATATAGGATGATGTCTTGCAAAGCGGGGAGTTGGATCCTTCTTTTCTTCTTCTTTCTCTTCTTCATCGACTAGCACCTCTTTTCCTATATCAACAATGTTGAGCTCTTTCAAGTGAGGGATCATCCCATCTAAAACACGATCATTAACAATATTCTTGGAAATAGAGGGGTTAGTCTCAACAAATTTAACATTAATAGATTCTTCTACTTTAGAAAGTTCAACATTAAACACTCTATAAACCTTGCTAGTAGTGCTATAGCCAAGAAAGAAAGCCTTGTAAGATTTTGTATCAAACTTGCTGAGGGAATCCTTGGTGTTCAAAACTAAACAAGGACAACCAAAAACATGAAAAAATCAATGGAAGGTTTTTTACCATGCCATAGCTCATAGGGGATGGATGAGTAAAAACTCAGGTTTTGCACAAAACATGAAGTACTAACGCCTTCGGCCCAAAAATTCTTTGGAGTACCATACTCTAGAAGCATAGTCCTACCATTTCCTATAGTGACTTATCCTTTCTCCCTACAACCCCATTTTTTGTGGTGTTCGAGGTGAAGAAAAGTTACGTGCATACTCGGATTCCTCACAAAACTGTTCAAACAAGTAATTTTCAAATTTCCCCCATGGTCTCTATGGATAGAGACAATCTGGAAAGAAGCTTCTTTTTCAACTCATTCGCAAAAAGTATAGAAAACATCAAGAATATCGCTTTTTGAAACAAGAAAGAAGGTCCAAGTATAGCGGGAAAAGTCATCGACAATCACAAGACAATACTTGCTAAAATGAAGAGACTCCATACGCATTGGTCCAAAAAGATCAATGTGAAGAACTTCAAGAGCACTCTTGGTGCTAAGGACTCCTTTGGATTTGAAGGAGGACTTGGTTTGATTTCCTTGGATACAAGGTTGACATTCCTCATCCTTTTTCAAAATCCAATTTAGGAAGTCCCTTAACCAATTCCTTTTTTCTCGACTTCTTCAATTGATGCATGTTTCATGACCAAGCCTACAATGCCACAAAAAATATCATTCGAATTGGCAACGAGACATTTATCAATAATAGGCTTAATAGAGTTAAGAACAATAATATAGAGATTACCATTTCTAGTTCCCTTATATATAACATTGTAGGAGAGAGAACACATAAGCAATCATTGAACACTACAACAATATGGTCCTATACCAACATCCTACAAAATGTTGGTATAGACCAATAAATGTCGATAAAGCATATACCAACACCCAATAAATGTTGGCTATACTGATGTCGACATATGTCTTTGCCAATATTTTTGGAGTCTATACCAACACTTGTGACTGCTGATATAAGTGTGATGGGTTAGCTCCTATAGATCAGTCTACCCACTATGCCATCACTTTTCAAGTGTTGGCACAAATTGCTATATTATCAGTATATGTAGAAATTTGACACCAACAATAACTAAGAATTGATGTATAGGACAGCATTAAGAGCAGATATGTATAGACTATGACCACCCACATACAATTTTTTGGAGATATGGTGGGAACCATATACCATTAATGTAAATATTTTGATACCCAATGGCTCAAATAAAGTGTACTTGGAATATCCAAATTGTTGGTATATCTAATTTGTAAAACAATTGACAAAATAATTTTTGTTGGAAGCAAGACACTAATCACACAACACCATGCATATTACATGCAAGGTATTCAACATTTGATAATATATATTGCAACTAATTATCCTAATAGCATTCATAAGATATCAATTAAATGAATAACACAACAAATACTTTCCATGAGATAAAATAAAAGCTCATACATTAAATATGTCAAGAAGTTTCCATCTATGAATTTATTTGATGTCACATAGACCTAGTCTAAAAACACATGTCGTTGTGGTTTTGTGAAATTACTACCAAATAAAACAAGAACTTGACTCCTCAAGATAGTTAATGGTGTCTTCTTGCTTCAACATTCTCCATGGTTGACATATTTTTCCCGTATAATGAAACGAAGTATTGTAAGCATTTATTCCTAGAGAAACCATAAAAGAACATAGAATTATATGTAGAATATACAACATGTGTGCAAATTTCATATAACCTATATGTTATTGTCATTGTGAATTTTCTCTCCTTCGTGCCTAGTAAGTCTGTCATCAAGAAGGTAGAACCTCTCTTGCAGTTCTTCATTTTGGGCATGTAAATTTTCTTCGTGTGCAAGTGCCTCTTGTAATTTTCCCTTTAAGTACCAATCCTTGAGCAATCAGACTTCTACCTTCAAGAGTTATCTCTTATGGAACCATGAACCCATGAACAGGGTCTACCATGTTACCCCGATAGACTCAGGATAGAATGTCATGTAGAATATTTTCTTCAAATATATTATCTAAAAGTGCATCTTAATTTTAGAGCTAATTTATTTATTGATGTATCTGATAAAACATTTATTAATATGTCTTATAACTTATTCACTTGAGTATTTCAAAATGATATTATATAATGGTTGATACCTCACGCAATAAAAGACATCTGTCCTTATGATAATGTGCCATTATCCAAATTCACATCATGAAGGCCTCTTTTCATTTCTTATAGTCTAGAATATGATGATAAACATTTATAAGAAAATGTAAATGGAATTTTCATTGAAGTGAAAAAATTACCTCCTCTAGTATCTCTTTTGTTTAATTACCTTTGAACCACATGTTATGTTAGTGATTGCTTTCTCATAGACAATTTGTTTCTTTTCCATAATAGCCTCTTGGATGCATTATTTGATGCATAGTCTATAACATGTAGAACTCCTTCAATATACTTCAAACTGTCTCTTAGTTTCACCATCCACAACTTATCCATAGAAATTTAGTTCAACTATAGAAATAAATAAATAAAATATAAACAAGAGTTGTTTTTTAGCATAAAACACTCAAATATAAGTTTAAGACAAGTAATATAGACTAATTTTTAATGTGGTAGATGTAAAATATCTAAATTGTTTCTTTGTTGAATTTTTTAAAAGGTAAATCATATATGGATTGAATTAGTTTATCATCAGTTAAAATTGAATCAAGATAAGTAAAGCATGTGCTTAATCACAACTTATGAAAACCCATCAAAAAAACATTATGAAGAGAAAACATGACAAGTCATTCAGATTCTTATTTGGACATCTTCGTATTTCTGAATGCACATTCGACTATATCATGCTTGAAAATTTAACACAAATGGGGTCCATGACCTTAATTTACATGAGGTTCTTTCTATGTTCATTAAGCAATATATCGACTAAGATTGAGCACCGTGCCAAAGTGTATTGTCTATATTAAAGAGTTTGGTATGTCATAAATACTTGTTAGCAGTTGCTCATTGTATGAGAAATCAATATTGTCTTTGTGTTAGTATAAGTGTGGGTGGTTATTGTAAATACAAAGTCAAATCAATAAAGTAATATTCTGGTATCTATTAAAAAAATGGTATCTAACTTTGTTCACAATAGCTAGTAAAGAAGAAAAAATGCATCCCAATATACGCCCAATATTGAAGCGTGAGGCCCAACCACAAACTTAAATTTGGTAGTTGTACAAGATTTAGTCGATTGAATTGAAATCGCCACCAAATCACAATCTTCAAGAGCACTTATATATAGATAGACCATTAGACACATAATCGGTAGATTAAATTTTGAGTTCAAAAATAGATTCTCAATGAACATTTTATGCAAACATGTTTATCCAATTCATGCTCCTTCAAATACATGTTATTTCACAGTTTGAGTGAGCAATTTTAACAAATTCAATGACACATCAAGTATCCCCAAGACGGATTTGAAAATAAAATTCTGGTATCATGCATTTATGTTTACTTTGTCTCCTTATGTGTTGGTAATTCAAATGTTTCTCTCTTATTGAATTGTAGTCAAAGATGCGGTGATGACCTACATATATATAATTTTGTTGTGTTGTTATCATGTCTAGTTCAATGGTTTTATTGTTTTCTTCATTACATAGTTACCGACTACTTGTGAAAAGGAGATGAGGAGATTATGAGAAGGGAGGGATTTCCATACTCTCAGGTCAACCTTTATTCAAACTTTCAAATTAAATATGAATCTTTGCTCACATGTGAACCCTACAAGGAGCTGTTTAACTCGAGTAGAAATCCAAACTCAGATGATACATATAATCTTTGACACCATCTCATATGCTTCTCTTTTGTACCGTGCCGTTGTGTGGATTGAGGTAGTTGTGGCTGCACGGACTTGCGACTGAGACTCTCCAAACCATGACTTGAGATCAACTTGTGCGGCGTGAGGCTTATTAATTGGCTATTGTTGTTTTAGGGTATGCCCAATTGCCTCTCCTTTGTAACTTAAAAAGGGATATTTTCCTTAATGGTCAAGGAAAATCATATCAGGATAAATACAAACTCATGAGTATGCCAACATCTATAAAGATGATGGGTTGCATACATTATGCCAGCACCAATTATATGTGTTAGTAAATATTATGTATACCAGATCCAAAACACATGATGGTAGGATAGGGTGTCGGTATTGATAATAATTCTCGTAGTGCAAGTGAGATCAAAAGAACAAGATAGTGATTATCACACAGTTGACTAACACTAGTTAAATTGTGATGTAGGCCATCCACAAGAAGAACATTCTTGATGCACAGTGAATCACCTACATCACCCTCACCCATCACTTTACCTTTGTTGTTGTCACCAAATGTCACTGGTCCTCCTTTCTTCTTTGTGAATTGGTTGAAGTGGTTGGTTTCACCTGTCATATGCTTTAAGCAACCAATATCAACAATCCATTTTCCTTTTTTTTTGGTAACCTAGGAGACTCGTAAGGCTTGCACCGAGCCCAACCAGGGGAGTTCAGCCCCATCCCGTAAGGAGCATACCCCATTAAGTCATGCAGAGGCCGGTTGTGCTAGGGAGAAATAATTCTAAACAACACCACCAGAAGATTCGAACCTGGGACCCTTCATGAGGGGCCCCATGCTGCGACCACCTGAGCTACTACTTGTCGGCAAATCTATTTTCCTTTTACCTCACTTACTTCACCAATGTCTTCACTTGTATAGGCTATGAGTGCAAGATGGCATTCTCCCTCATTGGAGTTTGCATCACTAAAAGAGGAGTCTTCCCACGCGGCATGGGTTGCATCCTTGCTCCTTTTGTCCTTCTTGTCGTTCTTCTTATACTTGTCATCCTTCTTGTAGTCCTCCCTTTTCTTGGAGCTACTCTCATGGTAGGACTTCTTAGCCTTGGGGCACTCATTCTTGTAGTGCCCTTTTTTCCCACATTCATAGAATGTTGGAGTGGAGGAGGAGGAAGGCTTTACTTTGAAGTGCTTGCCCTTGGAGTAGTTAGATTCATGCTCACTTGGGGCTGCATCTTCACTTGAAGAAGGAGAAGTAGACTGACATGCATGTTGTTGTTGGAGAAGAAGTGCTTCCATTTGAGCTTTGAATGCACTATATTTGATCTTCTTTGATTCCTTCTCTTCTTGCTTTTCATCTTCCTCTTGCTTGTCAAGCCTTATCTCATGAGCTTGGAGATTTCCAATGAGATCTTCAGTGGCAATGCCACCAAGACTTCTAACTTCTTCAACAGAAGTATCCTTGGATTCTCTTATCTTTGGGAGAGACCTTAAGATCTTGAAGTTGATGGTCCTCTTGTCCATGGTGTGGCCCAATTGAGAAAGTCCATTGATGATGGTGTTGAGCCTTGTGCACGTCTCTATCACTCTCTTCTTCTTGCCCATCCTGAAGTTTTCAAGAGACCCTTGAGCATGTACATCTTGAACTCCATGACGTGCTTTGGGCCTTCATAGGTGATGCACAACTTGTACCAAATCTCATGTGTTGTGTCCCAAGAGGAGATGTGGTTGAACTCAGAGGAGGTGAGGGATGCATAGATGATGCTTATTTCCTTTGCATTTAGTTGTGCCTTCTTGATCTTAGCTTCATCCCATGTCTCACCTGCCGACTCCTTGTATGGAAGAACCACCACCTTCCACATGTCATAGTTCATTCCTTGAAGATAGAGTTGCATCCGTCGTTTCTAATGAAAGAAATTGGTGTCGTTAAAGACTTGGGGTCTCATGGAGAGGCCTCCCTCTAGGTTGAGGGACCCAAGTAGGTTGTCTCTCATCTTCTCGTCTCGTACGAGATCTTGTCAGAGAAGACGGTGGGTCTGATACCACTTGTTGGATCAAATGGGATCTAGAGGGGGTGAATAGAGCTAAAAACACTTGCAAAAAATTCGTTAAACCTTCAAGTTACAACTATGTATATGATTGCAAATATTGAATATGTAGTACAACTAAACATACATAGCAAGGATGAGAGAGATTAAAAAAATACAAGAACACAAGTTGTTTAGAGTGATTCCAATCTCCAAAATAGGAGATAGTCATTCCACTACCTAGAGAGGTCAAACTATAAGATTTTGCAATTCACGTATACTTATATTTCATTATAAGAAATATGAGATGACCTTCCTTTTTTGGGTTAACGATACCCATCCTTCCCTTTAAGGAGAAGCGAGCCAATAACCAACCAAGGTCTTACCTACACGGAGGAGATAGAGTCTTCTACCTCTATAAGGTCTTACCCACTCTTGCAAGCAATTGGACACCTTCACCAAGGAGATAGCCTTCTTGAACCGAGTCTTTTGCCTTGAAGGATTTACCCACTTCTACTCCTGGTCTTTAGCCTTGACCTTTTCCTTCACCTTGGAGAAGATTTTGCACCTTCTTATATAGCTTGAAGAAGCTTGTACATTCTCCTTCACTTGGAAAAGCTTTCACCAACTTGATCTTAAAGAAAGGGGTTGGGGAAAAAGAAAGCTTTGAGATCTTTACAAGTATACATTGAAGTAGCTCTCTCACACAGATCCTATCTCACTCATATGGATGTTTTTATTTGCAAACAATAAAGAGAAAGGGGCTCAAGTGGACTGGATGCACTCAACTATAGCTAGGATCTTGAATAACATGAAGGAGAAACCTTGTAATGAACTTCAAGAGGTCCTATTTATAGTTGGGAGTGTCCACTAGGGGGTAGGAGCACTTAGGAACATTTTCTATCCATTTAGGGTGTTACAATAGATATAATTTCAAGTTTTGCAAAACTCTAATGGTTAGAATCACTTTTTTTGTACTTTCGGTACAATGCATTTGGTGAGTTTTAATAAAGTTAACTTGACCAATTGCACTATATGACAAAGCTAATTTAAAGCATCAGTTGAGTTTATCCTGGATGAAACTCGACCGAACGCTTAAATTAGTTTTGCTTAGTGCAAGGATTGGTCAAATTTTGTGTATGGAAAACTTGACCAAACCTAAATTTTCTCAAACTCCATCAAGGGGATCGGTCAAGTTTGTCACAAGGAAACTCGACCGACAAAATACCATGTAATGAATTTTGGAAAATATCACTAGAGTGATTAAACATTCAAATTTAGTGATCTTGGTTTTTTCTCATCTTAGTTACAAGTCATTACATCAACACAAATGATTACAAAAATCATCCTAAGGGTTTTAGGGTGTTTTCTAAAAAATTCATTTGCATTTCTTTTGAATTGAACTTGATGAAGCTAGGGCTTGACAGAAATGATCCTTTTCATTTACCTAAGGCTGAAAATAAATCTCAAATAGACATATTAGATACATATGAGAGGAATGGTCAAGTCATTATCAAAATATGGACAATACGTAACTCTCAGGTCAAAAACCTTATCAAGAATCCCCATGTCTTCATGTTGCTTGAACAACTCATAGTTCATACAACATAGCATAAGGTGCTTAATGCCTAAGGCATCATTGACATGCTTCCAATAAGCATCCACCTCATCCCTAGGCGCATTAGGAGCAGGTTCTTCTGGCACTGGTGTATCTATGACATAGAGCTTATGCTCATCATTGAGAACTCTTCTCAAAGTCCAAAACCAATCATGGAAGTTTGTTCCATTAAGTTTGTCCTTCTTAAGGGATGACCGCAATGTCAATATGTTTGCCATTTGTTTCTACAAGAAAATGTTGCAATTTCTCAAAGCACTTTTGATTTGATTAGATTAAAATAAATTTTAACGATGATTAATTTGACCTTTAGTTAACTATGACTCCCACTATTTTATTCAAATTTATATCCCTCACATATCAATTTGGAAGACTGTAGCATACAACCTTCTAGTGAGCCAAGACCCAAAATAATTAAGTTATTACCTAGTCAATGCTAGCGTCCATAACCAATTATTAAAGTAGACAACATTTGCCAATTGCATCTCATAGAATTCTTGGATAGATGGTATGTGCAACTCCTTGCCATAGTAATCAACATGCTTCTAGGCGCTTAATCTCATTAAGAACACCTATTATAGTCTGACCCAAAAGCCAACACGATAGTAATGCACCCGTCTTGGCTGGCCCACATAACTACCATCACACTTGCATGAGATAGACGATGCACCATGCTAGGCGTGCCCACTCTTAGTCGATCAAGCTTTTCATGTGTGTTTATTATGGAAAACATATAAGACTTAATATTTGATACATATATTTTATATTTATAATAAATACATATATATTTCCAATCACCACATACTTATAATATGTATCATATACATACTGTGTCCACAAATAATGTTGAATCTAAGGGCTCTACATGGGGGGTGAATAGAGCTACAAATTTCTCACAAAATATATTAGACCTTCAAATTATATTAATAAGAAGTAAAAGTTTAATGGCAATTTGAGGTCCTATCTAACAAGAACAACAAGGATGAGAGAGATTGATAGCAAGCACTTGACAAAGGGATGTAGAGTGGTTCCACACTTCAAACTAGAAGTGAGTCAACCCACTACCTAGAAAGGTCAACATCTAGGACTTTGCAAGTGTTTTTATCTATTATATCACCACAGAGATTTACAACAATAGACCACCAAAGGACTTACCCATCCATCCACAAGGATATCTCCACCTTAACAAGGAACTTACCCACTTAGCTTGAGGCTTCAGCCTTCACCTAGGTCTTACCCACTCAAGCTCAAGTCTTCCGCCTTGAAGGACTTTGCTTATCCTCTTAGATGTTCAACCTTTGCCTTCTTCTTCACTTGGAGAAGATCACCACCTCTTCAACATCCTTGAAGAGGATCATCTATAGCTCCTTCTTCACTCAATGGAGCTTGCTTTAGCTTTTCTTCATGAGAGAATGGGATAGGGAAGTAGTGGAAGATTTAAGAGCTTTACATGCACAAAGGTGTAGCTTTCCTAAAATAATCCTAACTCACTCACAAATCACAAAATGAAGTGTAAACTAGAGAGATAAAGGGGCTCAAGGAGTAGTAGCACACTCAACTATAGTAAGGACCACTGTTCGGGAAATCGGTCCGCATGACCGCATATACTCCTGCATATACATATTCAGTCACCCTACCGTACCACATATTACTAATCGGTCCACTAAGCGGTCATGGGCCGCATATACTCCTACTTGGCCGATTAGGCGGCCGATTAAACTCTGCTTTTCGAAAAGACCACAACTAATGTTCATGCATTTCGTACATACATGCATATATACACACATTTCATTATATATATAAATTGAGATATATAGTCATTGAATTATTTGTATACATTGTAATACATATAAAAAAATTCCACACACATTTTTACATTTATTCGAATACCTTTTGATATATTAACATGTATAGATACATATACAATATACCTAAATATACAATCACATATTTGTACATGTATATATACATTTTTATTTATTCACATTTATACACACTATACATATATTTGTACATTGATTTACCTACATTTTAGTATTTGTACATATATCACAAACACATTCTATATATAGACATATATACATATATAAGCATATCATACATCATACATGCATATTAATATGTTTATAAGTAAATAGATGTACATGCCTACTCTATATATTTTAATTTATGATCTTGCTATATTATTTTGTATATAATTAGTTTATTAAAATACAAAAATCCAAAACCGCATATACACTCGTATATACTCCCGCATACCGCATATACTATATGCAGTACCCTTTCTGCCCATACACCACATACCGCTTTCCTGAACCATGGTAAGGACCTTGAATGTAGTGAATGAGCAAATTTGGAATGAACTCCAAGGCGTCCTATTTATAGCTGGGGGTGCTCCCTTGAGTTGGGGAACACTTAGGGATGAAATATAGCCATTTTTTCCCAAGGCAACATACCTATTTTTTTTTCAAACAAGTCACCAACGGTTAGAATCACTTTTTCTGCATTTTTTGTATAGTACATTCGGTCGATTTTCAATAAAGGTAACTCGACTGATCGGCTAAAAGACAAACCCAATTTTCAAACTACATGGGAAACTCGACCGATCAGCTAAAATCACATTTGGTCAATAAATCATTCGGTTGAGTTCTATGAATGCACAACTCGACCTATGCACATCATCAGAAAATTAATCCATGGGATCTGTCAAGATTGAAACTCGACCGATCATCAGTCTTTGATCAATTTTTTAATTTGATTAAAAAGTGATTAAAACTTGATACTAAGTGTCCCACGTATTTTTCTCATATTAGTTACAAGTCATATCAACAATACAAGTGATTACAAAATTCTTCTAAGGCCATTTGAAGATATTTCCTTATTAGCACACTTGCATTGCATTTGACTTGAACTTTGACAAGCTAGGGCTTGTGTAAATTGATCCTTTTCATGTACCTAAAACCTGAGATCAATCTTGAACACACATATTAGATATATATGAATGGAATGGTTGGTTCATTATCAAAATATGGACAATGTATAGCCTCTAGGTCAACATTCTCCCCCTTTTTGACAATGACAAACCATTCCTCAAACATATTGAAAAGGATATTAAAATTATACATTTGCCTTGTGAATTAGGGGGATTCAAGATTTGAACAATGTGAATTGCTCCCCCTCAATCTATGCTTACTTTAATCTACATAGTTAGTCTTTCTACACAAAGCAATATAACATGCATGTACTATATGGTCCTTTAGCAAGTCACATGATAAAGCATATAATGAACAAAAAAAAGGATCACATAAGCAATAAATAGCAATATGATTGAGTTTCAAGACATTGAAATTCTCTCTCCCCCTTTTGACATTATCAAAAAGGAAGGGGGGGTAGAACAACATATAAGCAGTACTTCTCCAAACACATCCAAGTAGATATCCAAACATGTAATCTCATAACATATATCAAATAGAGACGAGAGAAACCACAAGCTAGGTCATAATCAAAATACGGTAAAAAGCATGGCACCAACTCATAGGATATAACCGATCAAAGAGTAAGAGTGCACATAAGATAAATTACAACTCATGATGCATGTTCTCATAAAAGCAACTACAAGCGAGAAGCGATGAATGCTAAAGATAAAATAGTACAACTCAGATCATGTGCCCAGATGTTTCTAATACAAAATAGCCTAGAAAGATATATATGATCAGTAAACTAGACTAAAAACTAAGAACATCTAGACATCTAGGTCATCTATATCTACATCATCCACAACATCATCATCATCCTCGACATCAGGCTCATAGTCATCATCTCCATATGAAGGTATCGCAGCAATTCCTTCATCACCGGAGTCACTAGAGAAGCCATCAGAGCCATCACCATCATCCTCACCATCACTGACATCCTCATCAGCATCAATAGTCTTGTCATCATCCTGGTCTGGCATCTCTTCATCCACACAGGGTTTGAAGTGACAACTGGGCCAACGAGCATTCTTCTCATCCCAAGTCATACCAAGAGCATAGAGCTCATTGGCCTAAGGGAAAGAGGGATAAGAATCGCCAAGACTAGTAAGCATAGTGGCTAAGGGGCCAGCAAGTAGCAACATGATGATTGGAGTAGGTCCACCAACAACAGAAGATGTGGGAGTAGTAGCAGAAGGCTCAGGTGCAGGGTAGAAGTGATTGTATGCATAGGATGCATAATCACTATCGGGGTATGGCTGGTAGGTGGGGTATGGGTGAGCACATGATAAGTTCATGTTAGACATTATTGAACATAAATCTTGGTGTAGATGCTCATGGACCTGGAGGCTGTATGCCTATCATGTAACCCATGAGGGCTTTATTGGAAACAAGTAACGAGGCATGACTAGGTCGGGTAGGCTGAGGAGGTGGAGGAGCTTGGGTTGAGGTAGAGGCAGGTGTAGATGAGGCAGAGGGTGAGGCACCGAGTGTGGTGGAGGAAAGGATAGGCACAGATTTCTGAATAGTGGTCTCACTGATACACACTCCCTTCCTGGCAGGTCTGTAGTGGAAGTTAGAGAAGAGTGATTTCTTAGTGGAGAACTGGAAAAGACCACACATCAGGGTAAGATATGGAGAATGGGTGCCACAGGTGTTCTTGCCAGAGTCAAAGCAAGTCATGTGGTGGAGGATATATCTAGACCACTTGACTCCAACATTCTCTAAGAGGCGATACATTATATAACCGTAGTGTTTTCTGTAATATCCGTTTGATTTTTCTTTGGGTGGTTGTTGCAGTTAACCACTAGGGCTAATATACGCTTCTTGAGATCTAAGTAGGAGGAGGGAAGGGTGCTATTCTTCTTATAGGGAATGTCAGGTTTCTTCAAGTAACGATGGATATCGGGGAAGTGTGATCTCATTTTGCTTGTAGAAACCTTAGGGGTCCAGCAGGTCAAAATACTCACCATAATCCTTACGACATGTATCATTCTCATCGGCTCCTCAAAAGAAGATATTCAGGATATCCTCTGAGATTTGTAATTTCTTCCTGGAGATCATAGAAGTAAGGATAACTTGAGTATTCATCGGGGGTACAAGGGAGTCATAATTCCAACGCAAATTTGTGTAGAATTCATGAACGAATTTTGTGCTCACTACAAAAAAAGGGTCTTTAACTATAAAAAAAATATAGCGAAAACCCCATATTTTGTAGCTAAAGGCTTTAACTACATATTTCTTTACACATACAAGTTGTATTATATGCCCGTATAGCTAAAGCCTTTAACTATATTTTTCAAATGTGTAGTTAGATAATCCATTCGCTACAAATTCATATGTATCCGGAAGCATAGCTAGATATTGTCCTTACATATTTAAATATAAGTATAATTATAGCTAAATGTATGACTATAATTGCATATATAGTTAGTATGTAGCAAAAACATGAAGTTAGTACATTTTATATTTATTTAGTGTGTAGGGAAAGGAAAAAATTACTATATACATATATATGTAGTTGATTATGCATCTAGCTACATATGTAATGCCATTTAGTACACATACATATATGCTTAGCTCAACTATATATATATATATATATATATATATATATATATATATATATATATATATATATATATATATATATATATATATATATGGTGTAATTTGTTAGTACACAAGCTCTTTTAGTAAAAAATGTAGTATTTAGAGCAAGTTATGCTCATTATGCCAAAAATCTTACTTTCATTTATAATGAAACATCGAATGGACATGGGGAGGACGTATACCTTGCCCCTATTACACAGTGTGTACAAAGAAAATTATATACATACATCAATAATTCAGTGGTCTACTAACATCTTTGTGAAAGAGTTGTCTTTCTCGACCAGTTTTAACATCCTTATTGTCTTCTTCTTTTGTTTGAGCTCTTATTGGTCGACCAATATCATCCAAAAGCACCCGAGATAAGAATATGAAAAGAACCTTCTAAGAAGAGATAGAAGGAATATCGTCCCTATGAAGTTGGTCGCTATGTTTGCAGATGCTGACAGTGGCTACTCAAATATATACATAGGTCTATGAAATGCAGCCTTCTCATAACAACAAAGAGCAATATCAAATTGCAACATATCACGATACATTGTTGCGTTTGTGGTTGTTGCTGTAGTTGTGACTGGGCGGGACTGGGCTTCAAATGGAGATGCATCATCATGCTTCATAGGAGAGTACCTGTGGCGTCGGGGCTGTCTTAGATACTTCTTATACTCTATATCTGAATTCTTGATGTTGTTAAGCTCAATCTCTAATTCAGGTAATGGAAGTTGCTACGATGGCAAAGCTTGTACTTCTCTTAATCCTGTAAATAAGGTTTTACAAATGGGGAGGCATTAAAAATAAGGTAAATATCATCCAAATAGTTTAATAAAGATATATAAGCATTCATAAATGGCATAAATGATGACAAAATTAGTTCCTTGAAGAGACGAGAAGTATCTAGGCAGCTCATCCATGTTTTGTTGCAGCCCAAGCATTATATGGGAGAGTTGTAAGATAGTTCACTTGCACCATTGAGGCTTGCCATGTCCAGAATTTTCAGTCTATAACCTGCACAATAAGGTCATTCATTTATACCATTTGAAAGTACAACCCAATAACATTATTAGTTATTAGATATCACTAACTTGCATGGTACCAAGTTAAAAATGAGTTATTAGATAGCACTAACTTGCATGGTACCAAGGAAGCTTCCTATAGTAGACATGGTGATGCTGGTAAGTCACAAGATCTAGCCACATGACAAAGACCTACATGCAACCAAAGCAGAGCAAGTCAGACAAAGAATATAATAACATCAATGATATGATTAATTGGTAGGATACAAGCTCAATAAGAATAGAAATTGAAAATTGCATTAAGCACCAGCCAAGATGATTGAGATGCAGTCACCAACAGTATGGGTGCCAAAAAAATGTGAGGCACTGGGTACACCATAAAGAGCGACCAACTTGGTTTTCTCTAGAGATATGGAAGATTTGGCAACAGAGGTGGCAAGTGTTTCAAAACAACACTACTAACATTCACATAAAATTAAACAACTAAGAAACAAAGATTGATAGCCTATACTCTGGCTAGGATATGCAGGCTCTAAAAGTGATGCACAAAATATCTTCATTATGAACTCCAAATGCAACGGATCCTCCAAATCTGTTATTTAATTTTCTATGGAAAGAATTAATAAGATCATAGTAGAGAATTCTTCAAAATTAAACAGTTGGGATCTTTAAGCTGACACAATGACACCCAACTGAAATAAGGCAAATAGCTTCTAAATGGAATCTTTAGACTTCCTCGACAAATAAATAATATAAAAAACTACAACTATTCTGAGCACAAACATTTCCCATTTTCAAATTTGGCCTTGTTTCTGGATGAGCTAGAATAGTAGTGATGCCACCTGTAATAATAGTTACTGCAGATCAACAGAATTACACATTTAAAGGATTAGGAAACTAGATAATGGTGAACATGCAAAAATTATGATTGCTTACTCTTGAGTCTATGTATGATAACCAAAATAAAGATCTAAATAAAGCAAGATGTATACACTTGCCTCCATTAATTGTGTTTTCGTTCCCATTTAAGGCTGCATATAGCCTACTTTTGATGATTTGTTGTTCTTCTTGAAGATCGTGATATAAATATTTTAACCCTTTAGATAACTTCGTAGCTTGTTGGATAAATGTATTATCTAAAACTTAACCTAAACAAAAGCTAAATATATGGTTTCTAATTTACATTTGGAAAGAGAGGATAATATGATTGATTGTGTATGCAATCATAGATATGTTCCCTTTTCTTTCTCAATAATTCTTGTCACCTAAAGGGTTTAAGATGGGAGAATGTCAATGACTAATCTGTAATAGGACGGAGATTGGTAGAAAAGAGAATTACCTATAAAAAAGGAATTCTCAAACGCAGTTTTTGAAACTTTCTTGGTTTCGTGGGTATTCAAGGACAAGCTAGTGTTAATGATGAGATTGTTACACCATGTCTTACAGTTGCAAACTGCAATCTCAACAACATACAGAGATCCATCCAACATCATATCCAAAATCTATAGCATCCCAGCCCAACATCTCTATTGTTATGTTATCAGCCATCAAAAACATGAAAGTGCATACCTACATCAAGAAAACAAAACAATGACAATCATAGTCTAGTGAAAGAAGACAAATTAGGAAGAGCAGAATGATTGGAGAAAAAACTCATATCAACTGACTCAAGAATGTTAAATGTAGTTCCAAGTTTTACCACATGTTTGTTAATTGCAGACACAACAAAATGAACTTGATCTCCACTCTGCTATGAACTATATTAGAACCAAATTAGCATGGTATCCTCTGCTATGAACTATAGGTCTACCATCCACTCTTTAGAGATCTTAGCAGATTAGAAAATGAATGAAAAGGAGTGTAATTAGGAGATTAGAATGAAAATGAAACAACCATACATAAATAGTTCTTATTTAGCTTTTTCAAACATAGTTGAAAACTATATACTTGATTGCTCTCTTCTACTGTTATGTATGTACCACTGGTTTATAATTATTGGCTTAGAAGACAACTAAATTTT
Source organism: Alisma plantago-aquatica (assembly GCA_963693085.1). Lineage (NCBI taxonomy): Eukaryota > Viridiplantae > Streptophyta > Magnoliopsida > Alismatales > Alismataceae > Alisma > Alisma plantago-aquatica. The sequence continues at coordinate 794,552,061 of OY856414.1, read as the reverse complement.
GGGTTCTCACCTTTGATCCCAATGTGGATGTTTTAGAGTTCTTGAAATCAACAATATGCATACTACAAACCATTATCACCTTGCACAATATTTGCAAAATGCAGCAAGAATGTATAATCCTAAAAATATGTGATTAAACTCGTCAAAATACAGAGAAGGGGATAGAAATATACAAAAGTAAGATCTAAGTTTCAATGTAGTGCATAACTACAATAAAAATATGTTTCAATACATCCTTACCCAAAGAAAAATCTATGCTAATTGATTTGAAATAAGTTATTTTCAAACCACATCCTACTCCAGGTTCTGGCTAGAACTTTGGGAAAAGGCACCATGTCTAAAAGCTATAGATTTTTGGGGATCATTGGTGGACAATCTTAAAATTCTCCTCACATGTATCTCCCTACTCTAATTAGAAATTTGAAAAATAATGTATTCAAATTCCAAGATATATGTTGAACTTCATGATTAAAATCCAGAATTATATTAGCATTATGCATCAATAACACTCTTAAACATATATTTAGATATGTTGGTATTAAGAAATTTACCTATTTTCTTATCAATATTCAGTCAAAGGCGAGCACATAAGCGAATACTTAAAAATGGAAACTTCCTTGTCAATGCATTGTAAAAATCAATACAGACACAACATTAAAATACGGGGTGTTTGGTTCATCTTTCTAAGACTTCAAAGGAAAACTTTGAGCAGCTTATTGTCAAAACCTGTAATTTATGACTGACATGGAAATTGTTGAGGCATTTGCTGCCCACAACACAATAAGAAAGCAACAAAGATAGAATTGGAGAGGACTACACTCAAATCAGGTTCAGCAATATGAACTAAGGATGTTAACGATTTTCAAGATAAAAGGGAATGCAAAAGATACTAAGAAATGTCACTCTTTTTTTATTTCTTGCTACTACAGGTTTTGTTTACAGAAGTTAAAATTCATTGATCGGTTCTTAGCTAGTTTTCCTTTAGATCAAGAAGGATAAGCCTTGCATAGGCCCCCTTCCAAGCTGAGATTGTTCAAAAATCATTTAATAATATGAAATAGAAGTACAAGATTTTGAACCTTAAAAGAACTTATCCAGTAATGTAAAATCATCTAAAGTGACAAAAATGCAAATAAGATGCATTAAAATGATACTTACCAAATCAAGGCACTCACATTCCAACCTAGTAACCTGACCTCAAATTTTTGTTTCTTGTCCTATTAAAAAATAAGTTTAGAGAAGGTCTAGAGTACATAATGTGGATAATCAACAACATAAGGAGACAAGTAGTAGCTTTCCTTTTCAAATGGAAAAATGAATCATGGATTACACCAAACTGAACCATGAAGACAATGGATCCACAGCCAAAATGCACATACAACATATGAAGGCAAACCCAAATTGACCCATTCTTATAAACCTAGCAACAAGCCAATCAATATATTTCAGTAAACAGAGCTTCATTGCCATAGAATTGGGGTTCAAATGAGTAAATTTTAAAACTCTGAATCATTCCAACATATCAACATATCAAGCAGAAGCTTATCTTTTAAAAGGGCAAAGTGAATCATGATTTAGACCAAGGGCATACCTTAAATCAAAGAACTAGTGCCAATTAGACACCCCCATCCTGCCGAGACTTGATGCCTCAAAGTCAGAAATTTTGCAAGCTCCATAACTATTGAACACTCTAACATATCATCATGTCTCATAATATAAAGATACATAACTTCAGCTTGACATGAGAAAAAATCAAGCACCAGAAGCTGGTACCAGGGAACTATAGAAGAAACACCATCTTGAGATCTCATGAGGACCACTGAGCTAGAGGTTCAGATAGTACTCAAAGGGACAACAAGCCAGAATTTTCAGATGCATAACAATGCAAAACATATAGACCCATGGTTATAACCAAAATAGAGAAATATCGATGACTTGAACAAACAGTAAAGTGATCTATCAACAAATACATCCTAAGAATGACTACTAACACTGACTAGAGCCATTTTACATGGTTTGAAAGATCCTACAAGGGACGCAACTAAAACTGAGAAAGATTCATAACTTGAACACCACCAGACTGAGCCATCAAAAAATACATCCTAAGAATGCCATGGAACACAAATAAGAAACATTCTGTAAGGGTTAAAATATCTTGCCCCACATTTGGCATAAGGTTCCAACATCTCAATTCAACTATTGTGAAGATACCCTAGTGTTAGATGGGTGAAATCCCAAAATTCTTTGCACCAAGAGCACATGAATGAGGTTTTTTATGAACACATTAGGAAAGTCACAACTCTGACTGACTGTAAATGTAGCTAATAGTGAGGCACGAACCTTAGTCTTGCAAATTGTAATGGTGTCATCGTTTACCTTGATAACAATCATTGACATTGGAGGATAAACTATTTGTAGATGATACATTGTGGATAAAACTAGTTGATATGCCTGGCTTCCCTCAATAAGAAAGTCACTGAGATCCAAATATTCTGTAATAAGGTCATCAACAATGGCAAAAACACTATTATCTGGTTAGATCAATATGAGAATGGAAAGTTCATTCAAGAGATATAATCTACCATCAAAATGCCTCCCATGCTAGAGTCTACCTCCGTTAATGGCATGCTTGGTGATGTTGGAAACTGGAATAAAGTTTTATTCATGTTTCTATTTCCCAGCCTGCTTAGTCATTGTATTATGAGAGGATATGTCCATCATTTAGGGGATATGCAATCCTTACTTTGGCTACCTACACACTTTCAAGCTCTACATGTCACACGTTCTTAAGAGATAGACATGAACAATTACAAATGGAGGAAGCATATGAGAACTTTCAATTTTTCAAAATTGACATTTTTCTACTTTCTAGCTAAAAATACAATTAGAGTCATTTATAGACTTGATCTGAGATACAATAATACATATATTAATCAACAGGGCAATGTATACATGGTTGACACTATTTGGTGTGTGTATATATTAGATATACTTATGTCAATGCTAGCTAGTACACTGGATGATGAGTCAGACTTGTAATTGACATTACCGCATCCAAACCCATTAGTTAACTAGATGATTTACATTGATGAGTTTAAAATAGGAAGTTGATTTGGAAAAAAGTCACTAACAATCTTCCTACAAAACTCTATTTTTATCCTATAATGAGAAAATCACGTCAATTACCAAAATGCATCAAGCTACTTATATATCATGTAGGAATAGATTTATAGCTAGCCTATGTTGTTGCTGGTACATATAATTGGTTAGGCGTGGTGCACAAAATCTAAGCTCAAAACAAGAAGGTTTCACTTGAGACCTCAATAGAAGTGCTTGTTGTTGGAGCTGCTACTTTAGAATTAGAAGATGTACCAAATAAGGTTGATGAATCAATAGTCTGACCAAATACAATTGCTTATTCAGGATAATGGTAGAACATGAGGCACTTCGAAATTAGAATTGATTAATTATCTATTGTGTACCTTCTCCATGTTGGGAACAAGCTCCTGGAGCTTCCTGATCACTGATCTTTGCCCTATCACCATAAAATCAAGGAAATGGGTAGTATATACAAAATTAGAATTTTGAGTCAAATAGAGCACATAGTGCTACATACATGTTTTGTGAAATAGAGGACACAGTGCTACATACGTGTTTTGTAATATTTTTTTAAGAAGAAAATGTGAACACATGTGGTCATAAAGGTGATGGGATAGTACTTAATCTCTGAGTAATGTTATGGGATGTGTCACACACCCATAATCCTCAGCTTCCAAGGAACCTCATAACTCTGCCTCTGGAGATGACTTGGAGAAGCTTGGATGGGGCACAAGACCACTGGAATGGCATCTTACTTCACTGTTCTAGATATGAACCCATATTAAAATCACACAACTGCCAATTAATTATTCCCTAAAACTGCAAAATATCTGAATAAAAAAATGCTTACTGTGAGTTTGACTTGGACCTCTTTTATTCAACACATCTGAACATGAAATTACAATTGAACTAAAACATAATAAAGGGAACAAATTTTTTGAACTATCCATGACTAAATTATGCTAAACCTGTAGTATCTACATCAAAGGCAACTTTAGAAATGATGGAGGGACCTAGAGCTGCTGTAAATGAAATTAATATTGTAGTCAAGGATGTTGTTAAAACAAGAGCAGTGATGGGAAGATTCCAGCCATACGTAGAGGGCAACCAAAATTTATACTCTTATTACTTATGATGCATGGGTAGGCTGTGATAGAAAAACAAACCTGAAATTAAAGGTTTTAAAATAGAGCCGTGAAGGCACTAGAGGTATAAATATTAAAGGTAACTCTACAGATGTAATAGAGGAATAGGAAGAAGAGTATAATGATTATGAGAGTGAATATAGTGATGATTAAAAAGATGACAAAGATGCAAACAACAAGAGCAAGAAAGTGGATAAAATTGCATGAGAAGAAGAATTTAGTTGTAGTGCATCTAACAGTAAGATAGTGGAAATGTAATAAATAAGGAAAAAATACATGAGCAAAAGAATACCAATCAGATTGAAAGTTCAACAGAATTATCTTAATAAAAGCATTCTACTTTCAAGTGTTTCATCTTATTTATAATGATTAGATTCTTTCTTATGTGTATCATCCAGATGAAACTACATTTTCTAAATTGTATACAGCTCAAACTCACATGCTCATGTACTCTCTAATTTTCTGTAGCACATTTACAGTTTGTGCAAAAGTATACAATTTTTTAGTTTTCTTTATAAGGGTATTGCTACAGATATGTTACTTTCTGTGGGTCCATAACTCATAGCTCAAACTTGTACACTTCCCATTCAAGGTTACACATCCTATTACTTAGATTTATAAACTTACTATCATTTGGTGGTGAAAATAGTACTCAAGAACCATTCACCATGTACCATGCACCTTGAACATATTACATGGGGTTTATATGTAAGTAGGATATAGATAGGATAATGGTTTACACATACCGTTATGACTCATAAAAGTGGATAACATGTAGGAGGTTAGTGTAGACCATGATTTTAGCAGTCACTGCAACATAAGGTGCAGTTGAGGAACAAAATTGTCAAGTTTTTAATCATATCTAGGTTTTCTAAATCTAAAGCTATGACATCTGTTAGCATGTTCAGAAAGGCACAATCATAATTAGATGAGTGTATGACTCCCAAGGGAGGGAGCCCCACACCCAACCCCAAAGCTCATTGCTTCAAGCACCTCTGTAGGCAGAGCTAGGAGCTAAAGTACAAGGGTGAACGATAAATACGACACTGAGGAAGCTGCAATCTGAGTCACATGCCCACCATCCCATGCCATTCGACTGGGAATTGTGATGAAGGAACCTCGATGGAGAAGGAAAGGGCTCACCAACCACCACCCTCTACTCAAGTTGTGATGAGCGACCGCATTTTGTAGAATCATAGTGTGATTGCCCCATCACTAGAGACAGTGTGCCTAGAGCCGCTAGCTGAAAATTCTAAGAGTGGTTTCTCAAAGTTAACTGTTCACATATTAGTTTCTTTGTTTCACTAAACAACATTACTTTAAACTTATTCACTCGTCAATCAACATTGAAAATCCAAATAATTAATAGAGGTGGATGTTAATAAAGGTATAAACCATAAGCATGGCCTACAATATCAGGTATTAACCATAAACATGGCCTACAAAGTTAGAAAAACCTGGATAGATGGGGATAGTGTCATACTGGGGAAGGTATAATAGGAGATATTGGATTCGTATAAACTAGAACCAAAATGTAAACTTCAGATAGTGCTAAATAACAGAATCAAATAGACATATTCAATAACTCAAATGAATATAAGCATTTTGAAAAACTTTCTAGTGACATCAACTTATCCAGGAAACTCAAAACAACAAAAAAGAAGAGTCAAACTTTATTTCTAAGTAAAGAGCATATAGAAACTCTCAAGTATATAGTCGACATCCATCTCAAAATGATCAACATATATCATACAAGGAATCAAGGATCTAAAACTTCAATGTTCACTAAAAGAGGGTCTCAAATTCCAACAGTACCCCCCTTATTCATGAAGAGCAGAACAAAGCAAAATGTACTACAGAAAGCATGCCCTATCTCATCAAGAAGCAAGAAAAATAGATTATCGTCCAGATTAGATTCACACACTAGAGCCAGAAATAGACTTTGAGAACAACCAGCAAGTCATTGAACAAGGGAAAACATAAAATATCTTCAATTTTCAGTCATTGAATCGGCAAAGTGCTATCACAAGCCACAAGTAACCATAAAGTCAGATACAATAGAGCATAACACATTGCAAATATATTAGTCTATTTGATCCTTAGGTTGATCCAAGAGCCATCAACATCCCATCAATGTTGTTTTGCAAAGTAGCATTGACATTCACTAATCATAAAAGAAGATAATTTTTTGGAATAATGAAAATTGATGAAGCAAAATTTGTAGGGAGAATTAGAGAAATAGATGGGGCCTATACTATTTTGCTTAGGTTGAATTGTCACAGTTTTGAATTAGAAGACTGCTTTTTAGGGTCCTAGCTGCTAGTTAAAGAGGGAGCCTATACTCTATCGATGGGGCGTACTCTATGGCTGCTTGGTTGTGCATAAACAAATCCTCTTCAATGAAGAGACCGTGCAACCAAAGATTGTTGCATTAAAGAGTGTTTACGGATCAAATTACTAAAACACACTCCCTATTTTGTGCAACCAAAGCAATGAATAGGGAGCGTGTTTCAGTAATTGTAGAGTACAAACTCTAGTCAACAAGGATGAATGCAAGTGGCAGATTCTGCTAGAGGGTGTTAGTAAAGCTTATAGTGATGTTGTGCGTTTGAATGAAAAATAGTCAGTCTTGGAGCCTTGTTCAGAGATCATAATGGGGCTGTAGGATTTGATTCATTTTCACTCTCTTATCATAATACACTAAAGTCAATGTTACCAGCAACATCACCACCCCGTGACCATGAAGAACAATGTAAATTCTAGGGCTCATGTGTACTTTCTCTCTTAATCCCAGAATTCCAGTCTAGAAGCTAATAAGTCAGAGACTACAGTATATCAAAATTAGATAGATCCTCAGTAAAAGTCTAGTCCATACCACGCTTCATTAAAGCATAGATCAACAGAAGGAGTCCGACTAAAACACAATGATTCTAGAAAAGAGCTCCTCCAGTTCAGAACACAAACCATATCACATATCTTACTTCACTCACTCTAGGGAAATAAGAAACTAGTAAGAGCAGAAAGTAGGAACCATGTTTCAAATTACACTCATCAACCAAGAAAAGTATGCTTTACAAAAAATGTGTGGTCTATGGAGTGCATACTTCATACTTTGTATTATGTAGGGACGTGTTAATGTTTTGTTCTTGATAGTTTTGTGGTACTTAATAACTACTTTTTATGGTTTTCTTTGTGCACTTTGAACATTTTATGGCATCTCATCATGACATGTGTATTAAAAAAATGCATGATTTTACCCAAAAAAATTAAAGCCTTGAGGATTGATAATGGAAGTATGTAACAGGCGCTTTCTTGCTTCTTGGATTAACTCAACAAATGATTAGGCATGCAGCGTTTTACATTCTTTAAAAGTCATGGTCATAGGCATACATGAAATAAGTCCTTCACAAGAAACATTGATATAAAAATCTCAAATAAAAGTTCTCTAGACTTCCATATTTATTTATATACTAAATAACAAGGGTTAGTTTTGAAACCCACCACAAAAATTCTAACAAAATGTTTCTCAAATCAGAAACACAAGTCTGGAACATGCTCCAACAAACTTCTGAGACAACCATACCATCTTTCAAGAATGGATCATTTTCATTGGTAACATGACCTATTCATTCTGATGTGTGGCCATGGTTCTCAATACTTCCATAGCCTCTACCACTTGGGATTCCTACCCTATGAAAGTTCCATGCATGACTTTTGTCTGATCCAATTATAGTAGAAAATACAGTATAAGTCTAAAAGACAGTATTATACATATATAATGCGACCTAACATATGCATCCAAGATACTATGCATTTGCCTTCAATGAAGCACATTGCATACTAAATATTTGGGAACAGTTCTAAGGAAATAACACTTGTAGAGGACACGAGAATCCAGAGGGAGTGCCCCTTCTAAAGTAGTGTTCCAGTAAGAGGTATCTACATTATCATTTCAAGTTTAAGAAGCATCATTCCAGACCCTCAATGTCATTTTCAGTGACTTAATTGATATCTCATAGTACTAGATACTTGAATCCCTTCGATGAATGTTCCATTCATTGGCAGAACATATAGGCTTTTTGCACCACCTTCCAGAAAAATAACCTTTCTGTGTAAACATAAAGTATTTAATATGTTTGGAGGGTTTTTTCATGACCAAAATAATAGTAATCCTTGTTTTTCTATCTACATTTGTAATTAAAAAAAAATACTTAACAGCGGATGACGTTTGGGAAAAATGAACTTTCACCTCATGTTCATTCCTTTGAGAGGTGATATAGCTGCCCTCAGATCCATCTCAGCTACCCTCAGATCCAGGTGATATAGCTGCGACTCACTGCAAAAATTCCAACTGACTTAGCTCCAGTTCAGCTGTAGAAATTTATCAACTACAACCAAATCATACATGTTTACAATTTCCAATATAACAATATCAATAAAGAAAAAAAAATTACCAAGGTAGGGACTACCTGTTGGTTTAGCTAAGGCCCACCAAAGAAGCAATTCAAGTTCAAGCCTCAAAAGCCATCACCAATTTCCTTCCCTGATGCACATCCCAGAGTCTGTGAAGTGTTGAGATAGAAGGAGAGGCATTCCCCTACTGGTATCATAAAAAGTTAGAATCAACTCTAGTAATTGCACCACATGTTCACACACCATGGGAAATAGTGCAAGTGAGAAAAATTGCGATTTAAGCTAAATCTTACATGTGTGGACGGTGATACATATTAAAACACCAGTGGCAATGGGCAAGTGAACAATAGAATGAAGTGCAACACTACATCATCAGCTGAATCCAGTAGGTGTGAACAACATATACCCAGTAAACCATGGGTATAGGCAGCATGAAGTGCATGAGGAAACAAACTACAATAGTGCAACAATGGATCCCAAGGTTCCCTTAGTTGAAAAAATAATTGAACAAAACTTTTTTCAAAAAAGTCCAATAATCTATTACATCCAACCTTCTAGCATAGACCCAAATGCAGTGCCACTTCCAAACCATAGCTACAGGCAAGAAATAGATGTACTAAGAAACCAAAATCTTGTTATTTCCATTTATAGACTAACTCTAGATAGAAGTAAACTCACCCTAAAGGAAAAACTGAATTGAAATTCGGATCAACCTCTACACAAAAACTTGGGATACTAGGAAATGAAATCCATTTCAGGCTTCAAAAGTTTATAGACATAAAAACTCAATGCCACAAATCCTTGAGATCAGACAAGAAGAAGAAAGAGGACCCAAAGCACACCTGAAGTTAGGCTGGAAAACAACACAGCAAGAAATCAAGCCCAGCAGTGGTAGGACACGAGCGATGTGGTCGCCAGGTAACAACAACACTAGACACCCATCTCCAGTAGCACCTATAGTTCTTTCCCCCCTCATCTTTGCATTTCTATCAAGCGCTTGAATCGACTAAAAACACAAGAATGTTGTTCTTCTTTTACTTCAAAGTGTTGTAGGCAAAGAAGTCACAGTAGAAATGAAGAATGACCTACCATACAGTGGACAATTCATTTTGTTGATCAATATCTGAGTATATATCTTAAAAATACTAGAGTCATTGACCAATACCTGGATATAAATCTTGAAAATACTAGGTAATTAAAAAAATCTTTTGGAGTATGTTGATCAAGTGATGGGAAATTGAGATTGTCTAGGCAACAACCCCCTCGTTGATATATTAGAAAATAAAATGATACAATTTGTCTGTATGCCCCAGCTCATGTAAAAGTAAGATTTTTAACCTAATTTAAGTAGATTAATTGTGAGAGTGGGGAAAAGAACTATAATAGAATTATTTACATGTACAGATTAAAACCAAAATACTAAACAACAATGACTATGAACTTATTCTTACATGATCACCAATAACAAGTGTGAATGTGTAGACAAGTCCATTGAGGTTTAAATGATTATACTATAAAAATTTAGTAGAGGCTCCAAATAGACAACCCTTTTATGTTGTATTAACTGATGACCTTTTTTTATAAAAATCATGATAGTCAACAAATGACTATTGTATCAAACTCTGCCATCATTAAAAAAACATAACTCAGTCAGTTTGTGTTGTTTACCTTTATTGTAGTTTAGCATTTAGTTCCAATGGCAATGAGGACCTAATGAGCCAGACCTATTACACCATAACACACACTCTAAAAAGAAACCATGTCCGATTAGACCCCAAACTCATCTTTCCTTGAACTGTAGCTAAAATCAACCAAGTAGTAAGCTAACCTAGAAAAAAGAAGAATGATGGCATTTGCTAAGATTCCATCTATTGAAGACACAAGCTCAATAAGAAGATGGCCTTATGTCATGGCTATATTTCTTTCTAAACCCAAATTGGCCAGGCCATCAACTAATACAAAAAGAAAACAATCAAGGTTGTTGGAATACTTTAAGCCAAGTAAACACTTTCAATTCTCTAATTTTCTAATAAAATGTATCTATAAATAATTACCACAGTAATTACCAGTAAAAGTGCATGTGCCTCCAACCTTATATCTACTTTCTCATAAGCACCAGTAGTACTAGTGCCTCCCACATTCTCTTTCATCATGATAAACCTCCAACACTTGCAAACTTGTTAGGATCACATGCACCACCAGCAGAAACAACTCTAGCATATTCCCCCCCTACAACTACAGCAGAACCAGTTGCCTGAGCTTGGTCCCCTCCTACGACTCAATGGGGATCATGTGGGATCCTGTCATGCTCTTACACCTGCCCTCTTTGGAGATAGACAACACAAAAATAAAGGGAAACTTTTACAATCTAGTGATTATAACACTATAAATATTTAGAAATAATAGTGTTTCATACCTCTAAATTAGATCAAACGGGCCATAATTTTGGTGGACTCCTATATGTGTCAGGAGTTGTAGTAATAACCAATGCATGGATGGTGGTCATTTGAATAATATGTTTTGACATATTTCTATGATGTAGAATGTTTACAACTTCAAAAAAAATCATGTTTATTTCATCGAGTTATTTCATGATAGAAAACACTTCAAGTGGTTGTTCAACATTTTTTCTCTCTAAGTGTTTATGTTGTAATAAAATCAATGATCTATCACTAGTTAATACAGATTATTTTATATTTCTATGTTTACGTATATTTGTACTTGTGTATGTTATAAAACTATATGTATATTTATACATATAGTTTGACATATATCATGTATGGTATGGTGTATTTATAGACACATATCATATATATGGTGTTAGGTTTGCCATTGAGTACGTAACTACTAACCCCTTGTGCAATTGAAGTAGGCAACTGCTCAATTCAAGAAGTCTTTGCAAAGAGGAGCAATTCTCGGTGGGATTGATCACCATGTGGCTAATTGTCATGCCAGACCCATAAACATTTTATATTAGTCAATTAGTATAAATGTAGTGCATGCTTGATAGTAGTGGGAGTCAACAAGTGATTTTTCTAGTGGATTCTAATAATAGTTAGAAAGAAATTGAGGAGATTTTTAAAGAAAATAAGATTTGATACATAATATTTACTTTCATTGTTTGTGTTTTTTCTGCTTATTCAACAGCTTGTGAAGTAATCACATACCAGGAAATGCTAACATGTTTAGGGGCTTTATTTCATCACAAAGTGAGTCACAAAGAGGCATAAATTTGCACACCACAGTCCATGTATGCAGCACTTCAGGAATAGCAGGAATTACATGGTTTTCTATACTTATGTGTCCCAATAATTGGCATTTACACCAACCTAGTCCCACAAATTTTGTTCAAAATACAAAAACTCAATACATTAAGGAAAAAATATGACAATGGATAGATGCTAGAATAAAACATTAAGGATGTCAACATTGCAATAGTTCTCAAATTGAGGTACATATGAACTGAATTTCGATCCAATTATAGAAGAATATGGTTTTGCAAAGTACGCAATAGGCACTCCAATGTTCCATATATACAAGTAAAAAAAATATAACACCTTAAAACCTAAAGTTAATCAGTAGTCGTTGGCATATGTTATTACAATTATTAATTTGATTTGAGCACAAATTGTTACTTATATTCAAGAGGTTGTAATTGATAGTTCTTAGAAAGTAAAAGACGGCTATGTGTTGTATTAGATAGGAGAAACCCTGCTCCTATATATAGGAGAACAAGGAAGCGTACAAGACATAATTAAACCCTAATGGGCCAAGACACTTAGGCCCATATAACAAAGCTACTAATAGTATAATAAAACAGACTCTCTAAGACTCCCCCTCAAGCTGAAGTTGGGAGAATCCCAAATTAGCTTTCAAATAGAGAGTCAAACTAGAAAACAAAGAAACAAAACAAAAAAAAAGATAAACCAAGCTCATACAACAAATTTCCCCCCCTCAATATTACATTAAAGCACTCAAACTCTCAGAAACTCCCCCTCAAGTAGATACTCCAAGCAAGCAGGTAGGTCACGGAAGCTTCTCGATCATCTGGAGCAGAAATAAGCAGCATCACAATCATCTGGAGTAAAAGATGGAATAGATAATAGGCACCAAGGTCTTCATCAAAGTCATCGTCGTATTAGCCAGAGAGTGCTGGATCACGGTAGCAGAGCCCAGAGAGTGCTGGATCATAGTAGCAGAAAGTCAACGTGCCAAAACACAGACATGCCAGAAAGTGCTGGCGCATAGCAGTAGAGAGTCGACGACGTAGGTAGATAGAAGACCAGTAGGCACAGTAGCAAGAAAATAAATAACTCCAGTAGACAAAGCTCCATATAAAGTCAGCAACAGAAAGGTCTTCATCATCTTCCCTCTCATACAGTATCCATCACATTAGCAGACGTCAAAGTCCAGAGAGTGCTGGTCGACAGAGATGAAAGTCAACGTGCAAATAAAGCACAGAAAGAAGAAAGTGCAAAAGCACAAAGCAGTAGTTAAAGTGTGCTAATCATAGCACAAGTAGCAAAGATGACGTCCAAGTATGCAACTTCACAACAGCAGCGTGCGTAGGCACGACAACGGTAGAGGTAGGTGATTGGCTGTGGTCAGGCAATAGTTGCAACCACAAGATGACAGACAACAATGGCGGCTTGGCAGCAACAGAGGGACAGGCTATGGGTAGTATAGCTGCATCAGGAGGCAGGAGCAGTATGGAGGATGGGGCACAACAGGTCCAGTAGTTGGCGGCCGGTCAGGAGGATGGAGGAGATATTTAGCGGTGGCGGCAGCAAGGCATTGAGCAGTAGTGGCGTAATGGGACAAGGCTGGTGGTTGTGCTTAGAAGCCAACAGTTTCTAGACAGTGGTTGGGTGGCAGTGTGCGACGTAGAAGGCAGCAAGAGACGGTGGCACAAAAGCGGCACTGCAGCTAGGCAGCAGCAGCAAGGTGGCGACAATGATGAGCAACAGTAGGGTGGCAGCAGCGTTAGTTAGGAGGAGAGTATGGACCGCACAGAAGCTTTAGTGGCAGGTTAGAAGAGGGTGAGTGGGAGTTGCACGGTAGTAGGGGAATGCCAAAAACCTAAGTGGTAGGGAGCAAGGAGAGGAATTCCCTATGGGCAGCCAAGCATCGCCAAGGGTGGAGGCACTCACAAGGGGGGGCACGCTTTTGGTTCTTGCTCTCTCTTACATAGGATTTTGGTCCCTAGGACGGCTGCTCTGATACCATCTTAGAAAGTAAATGACGGCTATGTGTTGTATTAGATAGGAGAAACCCTACTCCTATATATAGGAGAACAAGGAAGCATACAAGACACAATTAAACCCTAATGGGCCAAGAAACTTAGGCCCATATAACAAAGCTACTAATAGCATAATAAAATAGACTCTCTAAAAATAGTATTATTAAAATGTTACCTCTTTCCTATCCAAAATTCTTACTCCACAGACCAAAATTTCTCTGATCCCAAATTGCCATTATGTCTCCAACTATCTACTTGATTGACCTGGGGCACACAGATCTTAACTCTAGGCCTAATGTAGACGTACTTATGAACGCACTCCTCACCAAGGGATGCTTAGGCAATACTGGGTGTTTTACATTTTTGGACGTATATAAAGTTAGTATAAATATGAATATTTAGTTATACGAGAATATATTAATTACAAAATATACTTATATCAATTTTTTCAAAGCGTAATAAATCATTAACTTGACCTATCTCACATCTAACTTGGCCTTAGATAGACCTAATTGTCCTAATTTTGAAGGTATCTAGATTTTACCTAGTTAGACCTTAATTTAACCAACCTTGTCCTAATTTGGCCTAAATTAGACCTAATTTGGCATGACATGACCTAATCAAACCTAACTTCCCTTATTTGCCTTAATTGAACCTAATCAACAGTTGGAGAGATAGATAGATAGAGTGACCAGATAAAAAGGCTAACAGATCAAAACTCTAAAGACTGAAGGTGAAGTAACCTTGCATCAATCACCCTTCAATTAGGTCACCAGTAAGGTGTGGAGTTGTAGGGCTAACAATGACAACAACCACAAACATGGACCCCAAGTAGCATTTTGGGATGAGTCCTGTCATATCGTCTCTACCAATCAGAAACTAAAAAGGTTGTTGTTGTTAGGCATGGTTAAGAAAGTATTAAGTATGTACCAAGTGTGTGGAACAAACTAATGGGAAATCTTAGATGAATATCTGGGATAATCTCGAGCACTCCTCTTCCCTGATAGATTTTTTTTTGGAAAAATGTGTAATTGTTGCCACTATAGTATCCTTATATCATTATGATGAGAAGTATTAAGTATATTAAAGAATAAAACTTCCCCATATATTAATGAGTAGGAAGTTATATTTGACTAACATGGAAGGTCTTATGTGTAGCACTAGGAAATTGTGGTAGATGAACACTCCATGCTCCCAAGAAATGACTCTTCCCTAAACCCTTGTTAAACCCAAAGTCAACACCAAAATTGAGTATCATCAAATAGGATCACATGGCCTAGCAGTCCATAAAACCCTATATGACATTGCATATCAAGTAAGTACAATTGTAGGAGAAGAGAAGGAATTAGAAATGTAAACGGTAACCCCATGTCTCATAAATATCCATCGGTGGTTTGGCATCATTCCGCTCCATCACGTGGACCTTCATTTTAGGGACGGGGTCAATGACTTTGCCGCTCTTCTCAGGGATCTTGGTGAGTCTGAGTGCCAACAGAAGAAGCACACCCAGCAGGATGCCGAGAACAACTCCATCGACGAGCATCAATGCCGACGAGCTGCCGGAGGAGAATGTCGCCATGGACTTCTTACCCTGGCATTCCTCACAGCCTTGTCAATAGAGTCGTTCAATCTGTTCTCCCCGGGTTTCTTCTTGTTGCGCTGTAGGGACTAGTGAGTAGGAAGGCTATGTTAGCCATGATCGAAGAAGATGGGGGTGAGGAGGTTTACTGTACCTTCTTGAGACCCTCTGACATCGCATTATGCTTCTGCCTTTCAGAGTCTACCGACGACCAACAAAGGATGGGGCATGTCGCGAGAGTGTGATTGTGTTCTAGATTTTTGAGGGGACGAGAAGAGGGTGATAGGGAGAGGACGTAATCATGGGGTGGGGGTGGCTATTAGGGTTCATAGGGGTAGAGGAGATGAGGTACTTAGTGTTTGGCCAATTGGGGAAGGAGAGAAAGTATGGGGTGACACACGTGATTGGAGAAAACATTTGAGTATCGGGCGCCAGTACGACAAAAAATTGATCTAGCGTGCAAAATTGAAAATTTTAGAGGTGTGGTTATTTGAGAGGAGGGGGCGAAAAAGGAGCAAGAGTTTTCTAATAGATTATAATTTGTAGGCAATTGTAGCTATTATAATCAACTACATTCGTTTTATTTACACATATAAATTTTATAAAGAATCATGGTCTTTAACTACAAATGCAATATATTTAGTTATAAAAATCGTAGTTCAATCATGTTTTTTTTGTAGTGGCTTGACATAGAATTGTGAAAGCACTCACGTTCGACACCCATGGCTGATAGGTGATGAACAGAAAACAATCTTGCCACTTGATCGATGATAGCTTGACGCCTAGGGCTAGGCTCAAAAAGGGCTCTAAAAGGAAAAGGACTCCTAGGAAGAAGGTCCTTATACTGATTTACAACCTCAATTGAGACAAAGAGGGTCTCATCGAAAGGAAACAAGCGGGAAGATGAGGAGGAGGATGGTGCATTGCTAGGGGCGGCTCTCTTTCTTCTATTTGAAGCCATGGAGGTGAAAAGAAGGAGAAGAAGAGATCAAACGCACAAACCACTCCACCAAAAACATTCACACACCTAGGTTGAGCTAGGGGGAAGGTCTACAAAGGTCTCCCTAGGTCAGATTAGGGCCAGGTTAGGGAAGGGAAGGTCAAGGGTTGAGAGCTTAGGGCTAGAAGGAGAGGAATTAGTCGACTATTCTCTAGTTGAGAGGGAGAATAGTCAGCCGAACCCAACTTAAGTTGGCTTCAGCCCACCGATTGGTCGAGTTCTGTGAGGTGGAAATCGACCGATTGGTCCTTTTTAAAAAAGCTCTCGGTCATGGATCGATCGAGTTTGTCCTAGGAAAACTCGACCGATGGTCAACCTGATCTAAAACCATCAAACTCTAGCCATTTGAATGCTTATTGAATTTATTTTTCAAGTTCATTATGTATATTGAACATACTTAGGCACATATCACTCACCATTGGGTACTATTTTGTGATAAAATAAGTGTTTGTGAAAAATACCCAAAAATAAGAGAAAAGCAAGGCAAAATGAACATGAAAGACCAATTTTAAGCATATTAGCACTCAAAGATGATCAAGATAGATGAAAAATATTAAGGATAGATGACAACTAGCTAGAAGTCATATCAAATTCATTCAAAGTAGTGATAAGCAATTTTGATCTAACAAAACAAAATGGCTCTCTAGCTAGAGGTTTAGTGAAAATGTCTGCCAACTGATTTTTTGTGTCTACATGCGTGATATAAATATCCTTCTTGGCAATGTGATCACAAAGAAAGTGATGGCGAACCTCTATATGTTTATCCCTATGATGCAATATAGGATTGTAAGACAAGTTAATTGCACTAGTATTATCACATAGATAAAAGAAGAATCAAAATGAATGTTAAAGTCTTGGAGCATTTGCTTCATCCATCGGACTTAGGCACAAAAACTCCCAGCTGCAATGTACTCAGTCTCGGTGGTTGATAATGCCACGGTGCTATGTTTCTTGGAGAACCAAGACACCAAGCATGGTCCTAGCAGGAAACAAGTTCCCCTTGTGCATTTTCTATCAATCAAGCAGCATGCATAATCGGCATCACTATAGGCAGTAAGAGTAAAGTCCCTTGACTTGGGATACCATATTCCAAAGTTTTGAGTTTTGGCTAAGTACCTTAGAATCCTCTTAACAACTATAAGATGAGATTTCTTAGGATTTGATTGAAATCTAGCACACAAGCCAAAACTAAACATTATTTCAGGTCTAGAGGTAGTTAAGTAAAGTAAACTTCCAATCATACCTCTATAGAGATTCTCATATACCTTTTCACCTTCTTCATATTTATCAAGTTTGGCGGTGTTTGACATGGGTGTATCCATCGACTTGGTATTCTCCATCCCAAAGTGCTTAAGTAGTTCATTGGTGTACTTGCCTTGGTTGATGAAGTTCCCTTTTTTTTATTTGAAAGCTGAGGAAGAAAGTGAGTTCACCCATCATACTCATCTCGAATTCACTCTGCATAAGGTCACTAAATTATTTGCAAAGATCAAGGTTAGTTCCCCCAAAAATGATATCATCAACATATATTTGAATAATAAGAAAATTGTTAGAAGTGTGCTTTAGAAACAAGGTAGAATCCACTTTGCCCATGATGTAACCATGATCTAATAAAAAGTTCTTTAATTTCTCATACCAAGCCCTTGGTGCTTGTTTGAGTCCATAGAGAGATTTTAGTAACAAATAAACATGGTTAGGTAGACTATCATGTTCAAAGCCCGGAGGTTGTGCAACATACACTTACTCCTCAATTGTACCATTCAAAAACACACTTTTAACATCCATTTGATACAAAAGAAAGTTTTTATGACTATCAAAAGCAAGCAACATATGAATGGACTCAAGTCTAGCTACATGTGCATATGTTCATGTCAATACCTTACAGTTGATTGTAGCCTTGAGCCACTATCCTTGCTTTATTTCTTACCACTTTGCCGCTTTCATCTAGTTTGTTGCGGTAGACCCATTTGGTGCCAATTATCTTTCTATCACTTGGTCTTAGAACTAGGGTCCAAATTTTGTTCTTCTCAAATTGTTCCAACTCCTCTTGCATAGATAGGATCCATTCTTCATCCCCAAGAGCTTGCTTGACATCTTTAGGCTCTAGTTGTGAGATGAAGATGTTGTTGGCTTGTTCTTTGTTGAATGCAGACCACATCTTCACTCTCTCAAATGTATCACCTAAGATCAGCTCCTTAGGATGATTCTTTGCAAACCTAGGAGTTGGATCCTTATTTCATCATTTTTGTCTTCTTCTTGAGCAGCTACCTCTTTTCCCTTTTGGGTGATGTTGAGTTCTTTGAGGATAGGAATTACTTCATCTGCAACATCATCATTTGAAACAATATCTTTGAGAATAGAGGGGTTGGTCTCTATAAACTTTACATTAATAGATTATTCTACCTTAGCAAGATCAACATTATATACTCAATATGTCTTGCTAGTAGTGCTATAGACAAGAAAGAAAGCCTTATATGATTTCAGATCAAACTTGTCAAGAGAATCTTTCATATTCAAAATAAAACAAGGACATACAAAAATATGGAAATACTCAATAGAAGGCTTCCTACCATGCCATAACTCATAGGGGGTTTTCTTAAGCGAGGGATGAGTGAAAACACGATTTTGCACAAAACAAGAGGTACTAATAGCTTCAGTCCAAAACTTATTAGGAGCATCATACTCAAGAAGCATGGTCCTAGCCATCTCATGTAGAGACCTATTCTTCCTCTCTACAACCCCATTTTGTTGAGGTTTTCGAGGTGAAGAACAGTTGTGTGCATAACCCTATTCTTGACAAAAATGCTCAAAAAGCTCATTTTCAAATTCTCCCCCATGGTCACTATGGATGGAAACAATCTGGCAAGAAGCTTCATTCTCAACTAGTTTTCAAAAAGTAGAGAAAACATAAAGCGTATCACTCTTTGAAATGATAAAGAAGGTTCAATTATATCTAGAAATATCATCGACAATAACAAGGCAATACTTGGAACCACGAAGCGATTATGTTCTCATTGGTCCAACTAGATCAATACGAAGAATCTCAAGAGCTCTCTTAGTGCTAAGGACTCCTTTGGATTTGAAGGAGGACTTAGTTTGCTTTACTTGTGTACAAGGTTGGTATTCTTCATCCTTTTCAAAATTCAATTTAGGAAGTCCCTTGACTAAGTCCTTTTTTCTCAACTTCTTTAGTTGATGCATATTTACATGACCAAGTCGGTGGTCCCAAAGAGAAATATCATTCGAGTTGGCTACAAGGCATCTACCAATCACATGCTTAATAGAGTTAAGAACAATAACATAAAGATTACCGCTTCTAGTTCCCTTATATATAACTTGGTAGGTGAGGGAATCTAGAATCAAACATTCAAAAGTAGTAAATAGTATAAGGTAACCATTATCACAAAATTGACTAACACTTATTAAATTGTGATGTAGGCCATCCACGGAAAGAACATTCTTGATGCATAAGGATTCACCTACATCACCCTCACCTTTGACTTTATCTTTCTTGTTGTCCCCAAAGGTGACGGATCCTCCTTTCTTCTTTGTGAAATTGTTGAAATGGGTTATGTCACTGATCATGTGCTTTGTGCAGCCACTATCAACAATCCATCTATATTTTCCCTGCAAGAAAGGAGAATGTCAGTTTCCAACTCAAACTTTGGGATCCAAAGTTATCTTTGGGACCCATTTCATCTTTGGGTTGGTCCCCTTAGGGTTGTAAGGACAATAAGTGGAATAATGATCATCACATTTTCTATAAGAACAAAGCATATGATTTTTAGTGCCCGAAGATTCTTCTACAAAGAAAGAGATCTCCTTTCTCTTTTTCTTACCTTTGGCCTAACTCTTGCCCTTTGAGGCTCCCCCTATAAATCTCAAACCACTAGTACCACTTTGTTTAGTAGAATGATCAAGGATTTCATTTAGGGAGTTTTACCCTTTAAGGAATTTCTACAGGGATGCTCTCAATCTATGATTATCATCATTCAAAGAAACAATAATAAAATATAAACTAGATATGTCATCCCTAGCGTGCACAAGATCAGCCTCAAGACATAAAGCTTTAGTAAGATATGACTCCTTTTTAAGAGAGATAGAAACAACATTAACACTAGGCAACAAAGGTCTGGAAGATAGATCATTTACTTGACTAAGCAACCTAGAATTTTTAGATTTTAGCATTTGAATCTCTTTGAGATAAACATCTCTCTCTTCTCTATGAGCATCAATAAGCAACTTAAATTCAACATTTTTAGTTTTAAGCCATTCAAGTTCTTTTAGGCAATTTTGGCTCTCTTCCTTAAGATTTTCAATGTTCTTAAGATAGATACCATTCTCAACTTCAACCCCATTGTAGTGGAGTTCAATATCAAGGTATTTCCCTTGAAAATTATCAATACTCTCAAGGTTGGTTATCTCATTCAATTCCAAAATTTCAAGCTTAGCATAAAGATCATCAATGATTTTTCCTAATCGTTTTCTTTTAGATTTACATTTAGCAAAAGAAGAATAGGTAGTAACAAGCATGTCAATAATAGCTTCTTTAGGTAATTCATGCAAACTTACCTCACCAATGTCTTCACTTGTAGAGGCCATGAGAGCAAGGTGGCACTCTCCATCTTCTTCAGAACTAGAGCTGCTTGAAGATGAAGCTTCCCAAGCCGCATGAGCTGCATTCTTGTGTCTCTTTTCTTTCTTGTCCTTCCGCTTGTGATTGCTCGCCTTCTTGTAATCCTCTTCTTTCCTTGAGCTTCTCTTGTGGAGAGACTTTCTTGACTTTGGGCATTCACTCTTGTAGTGCCCCTTTTGACCACACTTGTAGCATCTCGGAGTAGAGGAGGAGGAGGCTTGCTTTCCCTTGAAGTGCTTTCCCTTGATGTAGTTGGCTTCATGCTCACTAGGGCCATCATCTTCACTAGAGGATGGGGAAGAAGTCTGGCAAGCAAGTTGTTGTTGAAGGATGACAGCCTCCACTTGTGCTTTAAAAGCATTATCTTTGATCTTTTTGGCTTCCTTCTCTTCTTGCTTGTCAAGTCTAGGCTCATGGGCTTGAAGATTGCCAATGAGTTCTTCAGTTAGGATGTCACTAAGGCTCCTCACTTCTTCAATGGACGTAACCTTTGACTCTCATCTATTTGGAAGAGTTCTCAAAATCTTTGAGTTGATGACGCCTCTATCCAAAGTGTTGCCCAAAGCAGCCAACCCGTTGATGATGACATTTAGCCTTGAATACATCTCCGCAATGCCTTATTTATTTCCCATCTTGAAGTTATCTAGGAGGTTGTCCAAAATGTAGATCTTTGCCTCCTTGACTTGCTTTGTGCCTTCATATGTGATGCACAGATTATACCAAATCTCATAGGTTGTGTCCCATGATGAGATCCAGTTGAACTCCGTGGGAATGAGGGCTATATAGAGAATGCTAATGGCCTTTGTATTTAGTTGAGCCTACTTGAGAGCAGTCAGTTGGCTCTTTGTAAGGTGTGGCCATCACCTTCCATATATCAAAGTTCATCCATTAAATGTAGAACTGCATTCGTCTCTTTTAATAGAGGAAGTTGGTACCGTCAAAGACCAGAGGGTGCATGGAGAATCCTCCCTCTAGATTGAGTGAACCAAGTAGGTTGTCGCCCATCTTCTCATCTCGTGGGAGATTCTTGGAGAAGATCCTTAGCTCTGATACCACTTGTTGGATCGAAGGGCTGTAGAGGGGGGTGAATAGAGCTACAAAATTTCTCACAAAATAGATTAGACCTTCAAATTATATTAATTAGAAGCAAAAGCTTAATGGCAATTTGAGGTCCTGTCTAACAAGCACAACAAGGATGAGAGAAATTGATAGAAAGCACTTGACAAAGGGATGTAGAGTGGTTCCACACTTTAAACTAGAAGTGAGTCTGTCCACTACCTAGAGAGGTCAACCTCTAGGACTTTGCAAGTGCTTTTCTCTATTATATCACCACAGAGATTTATAGCGATAGACCACCAAAGGACTTACCCATCCAGCCACAAGGAGATCTCCACCTTAACAAGGAACTTACCCACTTAGCTTGAGTCTTCATCTTTCACCTAGGTCTTACCCACTCAAGCTCAAGTCTTCCACCTTGAAGGACTTTGCTTCTCCTCTTGGATATTCATCCTTTGCCTTCTCCTTCACTTGGAGAAGATCACCACCTCTTCACCTCCTTGAAGAGGACCAGCTATAGCTCCTTCTTCACTCGATGGAGCTTGCTTCAACTTCTCTTCATGAGAGAAGGGGATACGGAAGTAGTGGAAGATTTGAGAGCTTTACATGCACAAAGCTAGAGCTCTCTTACAATAATCCTAACTTACTCACAAATCACAAAATGAAGTGTAAACTAGAGAGAGAAAGGAGCTCAAGGAGTAGTAGCACACTCAACTATAGCAAGGACCTTGAATGTAGTGAATGAGAAAACTTAGAATGAACTCCAAGGGGTCCTATATATAGTTGGCCCAAATATAGCCATTTTTGTTCAAGGGAACGGATCTATTTTTGTCCAAACAAGTCACCAACGGTTAGAATCACTTTTTCTAAATTTTCCGTATAACACATTCGATCGAGTTTCAATAAAGGTAACTCGACCGATTGGCTAAAAGACAAACCCAATTTTCAAACTACATGGAAAACTCGACCAATCAGCTAAAATTACATTTGGTCAGTAAGTCGTTCGGTCAAGTTCTGTTACTGCACAACTCGTCCGATGCACATCATCAGAAAATTAATCCATGGGATCGGTCGAGATTGAAACTCGACCGATCAGCAGTCTGTGATCAATTTTCTAATTGGACTAAAACGTGATTAAAACTTGGAATTAAGTGTCCCACATATTTTTCTCATCTTAGTTACAAGTCATATCATCAATACAAGTGATTACAAAATTCTTTTAAGGCCGTTTGAATGGATTTACTTATTAGCACACTTGCATTACATTTGACTTGAACTTTGACAAGCTAGGGCTTGTGTAAATTGATCCTTTTCATGTACCTATAAATTTGACAAGCTAGGGCTTGTGTAAATTGATCCTTTTCATGTACCTAAGACCTAAGATCAATCTTGAATACACATATTAGATACATATGAATGGAATGGTTGAGTCATTATCAAAATATGGACAATGTATAACCTCTAGGTCAACAAACAATACTTGCAATTATAAAATATGAGCAATGGTTATAGTCACACTAATGCAATTACTTGGAGCCACAAGGAAACACTACCACCTAAGATCCACATCATATGTAACAACATGTTGTTGAAGAAGATCTATGATGGAACCAGTCTGGGTAGATCGACTCAACTCTTGAGTCGATCGGTTGGCCTCCTGGTTGGTCAGTTGGTCTCTTGCCTCAGCTGACTGGTCTCTGGTTCAAGCAAAATTTGGACTCATGCAGTCGATCAGTTGGGCCACCAGCCGATCGATCGACTCCTCTTGTCTTCTGACCTCCCCGATCCTCTATTTGACCAGTTTGACTTATAAGTCAGACGGTTTGTCTAATGTAGAATGTCTTCTTTGCCATAAGAGGAAATAAAATTATCATATTCCTAGTTGACTTATTACGTCATAATAGGGAAACTTCAAGTTACATTCGATAGAAGCGTAGGAAGGAAAACATAAATACTTTTACATATGGAAAAGGAGAGAGAGATTCGGCATGAAATCAAGTAAAAAATATAAAATCATTCAACCATGCACATAGATTTAGGGGTTATTGTCCATACCCATGCTAACATCCACCATCGAAAACAATTCTAAGGTGACACATATAAATTGCATATATATGTATGTATATATATATATATATATAAGAATTGTATGTGGTATTTAATCAGATACACACATTATTCATTTCAATATTCACATTGCATGTAATAAATAAATGATAAAAGAGAAATCTGATCATATCAATTAAATCCAAAAAATAGTAAACTAATATGGCTTTAATACCTCTGTAGGGAAATATGGCATCAAATATGGCAGTGAAAACAAAAAAAATCTTATCATATTCTCCTTGAACAACCAATCAGGGTCAACAACTATAGACTGGGAAGGAAGGTTGCAAGGTATATACCTAATTCTGGAGGAAGTCCAACGACTTATCCTTGCAGCGTCATACTTCTTTTGCAAGCAATACTTGGATGGATGTTGGCGACATCCTCCTCGTGTAGCACCACAGACGGTGGTAGATAATGTCATTGTAGTGGGTGGAAAATGCCTCCACACCTCTACATAGTCCATGCGGACCATCGGGAACTCCTTTCACTGTCTTAGAATAGACACAAAGGAGTTTTGCCTTCAACATCAATGAGCTAGTGTTGATTGTTCTCTCTTGTTGTCTCTCCCTTCTATGGGTAAGACTTGCTCGGGTTCTCATAAAACTAAAATTGTGAGAAGACAACAATTATCAGAGCTTATCATTGCGTCTGCTGAAAGCCTCAACTACCTTTCTATTTATAGGAGGGTCAGGGTTATGATTTCTAGATCAACAGGGAGTTGAAGAAATGAAATTTCATGAATATTCCAAAATCTACAAACCATGAACTGGTCAGTTCACCATTGAACTGATCGGTTCACATGTGAGTGGATCAGTTGGAAACTTGAACCGATCGATTCACCATCTTTCCATTGGAAATCATATGGGATTTCAATATGAAATTAATGCACAACTTGACATCAACATCAATCCTTGATCCAGTCTTATTGATCAACCAACCAGTCGGTTCACAACCTGAACTAATTAGTTCATACATCTGAATTGATCGGTTCACTAGTTGAACTGATCATTTCAAATTATTGACAACCAATCTTGTTCAAATTGATTACCTAACACTTTAGTAATCAAGTTTAAACCATATTTGTGATCCTGGAACTCCATACTTTGAATACGACATATAATGTTGACTGTTCTCTTGTTCTCACCATAAATTTCATATTTGTATACGTTTGGTGTCAAATTGGCCCATCTAGTATGTTAGTTTTGCCTAATGATACTCAAGTTGATAAAAGTCAAATTTGAATTCATATCACCTATCATCACTTCCTTTTTTTGATCATATTATACCCATGCTCATGTTGTAGATCTCTCTCTCTCCTAGTTCTAACACATCTTGTTTTACCCAATTCGGAGCTGGGAGGAAGGAGTTATGTCCATTTGAAATTATCTTGATTTAACCTCATATTTAACCCTTTTTATTCAATTTTGTGCCCTTATGGGCCCAAAGTAAGCGCGACCCACTTTCTATTCCCTTTCCTTGGTAATCCAAGGATGACTTCCACATCCAATGATAGGCCAGCATTTTGTGTGCTTTTATTTGAACCTTTGGATCCTACGTCTATGGATCCAAGCCCCATCTGATGGCCACCGACCTGTCACCCTCCTATTTGCAGAGCAACAGTGTATGATGGTCAACATTTGACTTGGAGCCTCGACGCCCTACCTAACCCATGAATTGGTATGCTCTTTCCTTCCGCCCACATTCCCTTGATCTTTTCCCCTTGTTTCCTATTCAAATCATAGTGGTTAAACACCTCTTCCTCCCCCCCCCCACTTCTTCCCCTATCAACCAGTGTCGCCAAGTTTAGGGTTTTTGCCCCTGGTCTTCCTCGCACAAAGACAACACCTCTATCCACATTGCGCCGACCTCCCCGTCTTGGCTGGCTAGGTTTTGAAGCCTCCTTGGTCCTCAAGCGTGCCACAACTCTTGCTCCGGCGAGCTCAACGACGCGGGATGGCACTGCGTGTGCGTTGCTGTAGGGCTAGTGTGAAGATGTATTTGTCGTTGGAGGATCCCAGTTTGTTGATATGATGGTGTCACTGCCATCTCTCTCCCCCTCTCTCCTTGCCATGTTGGAGGCTAAGAGCCAATAGCAGCTTGGAATGTGGGCCCAGACCCACACCCTCTCACACGCTCGTGCTCCTCGCTCGCCTTGGCTGCGACGTTGCCCCGACTCACTTCCAGTCATAGCCAAATGCCCATGGTTTCCCCAAGCTGCCCTCAGTTTCCAAAAGATGTTGGCCATCACCCTCGCAATCATGGTCGGACCCTTGCTTCCCTCAGGGCCACGTGGTGTGCCCTCAGCCCTAGATCTTAGATCCAAGGGCCGATAATATTCAATCAATGGTAAATCTTCCAAAAATCCTTTCCCCTACATCCCTTGCCCAAATTAGTCATACAGTATATGGTTTTTTATCACAAAAACATGATCTATCTCATGGTGCTAGCTATTAATCCTAGTTTCATTCATATCTCTCCTGATTTACTATTATATGTAACTACTTGGTCTTTAGTCTTCTAATCTTAACCATTTATGCTTTTGATGTGATACAAATGGTTAATAACCCTATTTTCGTGGTACCTCAGTAACATTTATCCCTAGGTCATGAGTTTTAACTGATCTAGCATGCCTACTTGCTCCCTAATGACACTCTACATGTATCATGACTCATAAATTGCCTTTTTTGTGTGTTAAATGATGTAACTTGAGCACTTAAGTAGTTTTGGATCTTTTGATCTCTATTAAATGTTATCAACTTCAAAAATAGTGACCTCTATTTTACTGTGGTGCACTCTAGAATCAAGATCTCACACTTTTGTTCCATGTTAACAGCATAAGACCTTATGTGCTCACTCTAGTATATGTTTATAACCTATAGTGACCTAACATGAAACCATGCTCTTAAGGATATGGATTTCACTTATTCATCTTGTTAATCAGACTGATTTTGCTTTAAATATACTCTGAACATGGACATTCTATTAGCCTAACTCATCCTATGATGTTGTGCACCATGTAGAGTGCTTTTGTGAATATGTTGATACGACTAGAACCATGCTTGTATAAAAAGGGGACCTAAGTGCTTGAGAATGTCCATGTGGGTACTCCCACTCCATACTAATATGAGATATATCCTTGTACTCTAGGTTGACATTGAGGGCCTTACCTTGAGCTCTTGGTGCTAGATTTTACTATACTCTTGCAAGGTACACTTTTTTTTACCCCTCTTGAATTATTGCTATTGTTATGACTTGGTCGCTAGTTGTATATGTAGAGTCTTAATGCTTAGCTATGAATATTGTTTGACATAAGTGACCTTATGATATCCTTTTCATGCTTTGATATATATACATATATATATATATAATATGTTGAACATCACCCTCAAACATCACTGTAGAAAACCATTATACAATAACCCTTGTACCCTACCCAACTCATGGGATGTGAGCATAAGGGACGATGACTCCTCCTTGAGTTGTCAAGAGGGGAGAAAAATACTTGGTTGAATATAGGGTGACCCTATGGCTTTGATCACTTGGGCCCCTCATGGTTGAAACATGCAACTATTTGCTATGCCTTAGTTTGCCATATAGACTCCTCCTTTGGAAGTTGTCACATGAATATAAGGCATTACGATGTTGTTAAGTACAATGGTTAAATTCACCTAAAAGATGCTCTTGAAAACTTTGTTACATGTTTCTTATCTTTGTTGTTCTTTGGTCATTACTTCTTGTTATCTTGCCAATCTTATATTATGTTAATCTCATAATCTTGCTAGTTTTGTTTTGTAAAGTGTACCAATGCACCCACATTGAATTTGTGTCCTATTTTTGTTCCCTATTAGGTGATCAACATGTGAATCAAGATATATGAAGGAACCTCTACAACAAAGAACAACATCTCAACATGGAGCTTGTAGTAAATAAACTAGTTTCCTAATCACTTCATGTAATAGAATAGTTGTGTTGATCTTGTAATATCTTAATGTTGTTTCCTTGAACTATGTTGTACTTGAGACACTTTGTTCAAAATATGATGATGGACACTATTTTTCTCTTCTTTACATATGCTTGTGTGTCTTGTGCCATTCTACAGACGGATGCCCCAATTCACTCACCTTTGGCTATGTAGCCATTAGGAGTGTGGACTTGGGGTAACAAATAGTTTTGTGACAATATTCATGAGTAAACTCCTATTTTATGTGTATCCTATGTGTATGACCCTATAAGTCTCAAGTTACGTTTGTAGTGAACAACAAACTTATGACATCAAAAGCAATGAGTAGTATTTAGTAACACATTGTTTTTACCCAATGATTGGAAATTTGGAGAACAACTTCAACATGCAATCTATGATAAGTGTTATAATGATCTTATAGTTCCTTTGTCTCTGATATCTAGATTGAATTTGAGGCATGGAATCTTCATCCTATTCAACATTCAATCCAAGTTCCTTGAACTAGAGCAGACTATCTGAGATGCATGTGAGCTCACATATCATATGTTCATTCACATGATTATGATCATACATTTTTTAGTCTCGCTTATCAAGTAGCCAGGATATCAACTCTAGTAAGAGGGCCAAATCCCATCTACACCACTCACATTCATTCCTCACGTGCCACAACGTACCCAAGCATCACCTTTATGGTAACCCTTATTCTAGGTCACATTGGATGATGTCAAAGTACATCGAATGACATGTGATGAGTGTAGTGACTTTAGGTCTAAGAACCACAATCACCACCATCACTATGAGAGTTGATTCTGACTATCATTCAATGGTTTACATGCATCATTCTCAAGGTGGATCTGTCAGATACAATGTTCTCTAACAAGTACCTATGTGTTTGGTTTGATATCACACATCATGACTAATGGGATTCTACCATCAACCAACACACACTACAATCTTATGTGTAATTGTTGTCTATCAGATTCCACAATGACAATTGACTGGGGACATTACAAGAATATATGTACTCTTATCATTCGTATAATCTCACTATTCATGTGCTCAACCTGAAGATATACATTATCAATTAACATCATTCTTTAGACATCTAGAGTGTTATATCATTATTTCATAATTGAACAAACATATAGATGAAGGCTACCTTTATTATTAATCAAATCATTTACAAGATATGCCATTACAATCATCATATGATTGGCTCTCTTGGCATACATACCAACAAAGTTTTCTAAGGATCTTTGAGTTTTCCTTGATGCACAGGATGACCTAGGATGACAAGACCATTTATAATGGTGTTTAGTCTTACATACATTTCAGTAACCCTTTCCTCTTCTATCTTGAAGTTTTTTAGCAGACCATTGAGCATATAGACTCTACTTTCATTCACTTTGCTATGTCCCCTAATAAGTGACACATAGCTTTCACCATATCTCATAGCCCCACTACTACAGAATAGGCCTTTAGCGTCAGTTAATTAAGGGCTTTAGTGTCAGTTTCCAAGCGACACCCAAGTGGGCGCCGCTAAAGGTGGACCCCTTCGGCGTCGATTCCCAACCGATGCCAAAATGCTTCCCGCCACCAAAAACGCGCCAGAAAAGGGACTATATGCATCGGTTTTTTAATAAAACTGACACTATCAAATTGTTACAGACGTTGGTTATTAAAAGAACCAACGTCAAAACGCTTCCCGCCACCGAAAAACGCACCAGCAAAGGGCCTATAGGCGTCGGTTTTGAAAGATAACCGACACCATATCAGCTAAACCGACGTCAGTTTTGTGCTAATAACCAATGCCATATCCCCTGCCTGCCACCACGGCCGTTCTTCACAGCACGGCCGTGGTTCCTGGCCACATAGACGTCATTTTTTTGTCAAAAACCGTCGTCATATGTCTTTGGTGTCGGTTTTGTTCAAATAACCAACGCCCATGTTATGATTTTTTTTCTTATCTGTTTGTAGGCCTGCTATATGGCTAGTTAGCAGGATGAGAACATATAGTTCAATTCTGAACTGTAGGTTTATGACATACATTGATATCAATCAACAACAGGCTACAAACCTGCAAAATTAACAAGATGGACAATATTATATATATGTGATTCACACACGTGTATAAGCACATTTAATTCATATTATTTTTTAATCACACATATGTAGAAACCAGTAGGAACCTGCAGTTCCATTCATTTCATCTCTTTTCACATTCAGACACATGTAGAAACATTTATGTATTGATCATCTTCACACACATATGACAATTCATAAAAATTCATTCACATTCACACAAAAATAATTATGAGAACAAAGTTATTCTTTATTCATCATTGTCATCATCGTCAATAAAATTATATCTAAAAATTCCCACTCTTTGTAGGGTGTTTTCCCATTCTTCTCTTACAACATCTAATTCATCTCTCGTATAGAGAGCATGTACATCGAAATGCTTTCCACCTGTGTTGAAGTCAGCATTTTTAAAGACCTACAAAGAGAATGACGTATATATATAATTAATAATATATAATAAGATTGATATATTTCATATTATCTAATGAGACTATGTATAATACATGTTGTATCTTATCGATTTCCATTATAGAATGTTTGATGATTAGGTTCATAAACAACATCACATAGTAGGCACATGCCCAGCCGTTGTCTTGTATATCACACTATAAATTGAAACATACAAAATATTCAAAAATACAAATAAGAACAGTTCACATAAATAATATATACATTGTATTCAGGAAATTACTTTCACATTCTCCCAAATTAGTGACAGATCCTTTTTCCTGGGGACCTTTCCTCTAGCTTTTTTGTACTCTTGTAAAGCCCTACATATGTTAATGTAACCCATTAAATTGCATAATTAAATAGTAATGTAGTAACATATGTTAACAGATATAAAAACATGAAATATTTCTCACGAGAATAATGGAATTTTATTTGCATGTCCATATAATGTATCCAACTCATTTCCCACAGGATCCAGAAAATAGACAGTGAACGTCTTGGGGACAAACACTAGTAACTCCTGATGCCTACCACTACAGGTAAGAAAGTTAAAAATTAATAACTCAAAATCCACAATAAAAATATAATTTTCTTAAGTCCAAATTATAAGCAAAGTAAACTTACTCAACATTGAATGGAGTTATTATCACCGTCTTCTTATTTTTATCAAAATATTGAAAAGCATCACAGCAGTATGAAGTAATTGAAGAAGGGTCTGTATCTACAAGACTAATCAAAGATGGAACCAAAAATCCCACATGGGAAAACCTAAAATTTGTACATATCTTGTGTAAGTGGCTGCAAACATGTATTACGTATGCATTAATATATAAGAAACCAGATCACCGTATATAAAACAAGGTATATGGATGTATAAACAAGATCTCGCCATATCCACAGCTCTATCATAGATGTGTTCAACCATTCATAACTAAACAACTCCAAAATATCTTGCATAAATATCTTGTTTTTGTATGATTGGCCTGCATTAATGCCTATGCATTAATATGTACATATGCAGAAATTATATTATGTATGCATTAATACATATGCTAAACTTGTATAAATAGACTGTTATTGTATGATTTACCTGTAGCATCCTCCGAAATAGTAACAATTATAGGGCAATTTGTATCATGTTCGCCGATCCATACTGCCACACCCCTACAATTAGGACCTATCGAGGCGTGTAGGTCCCTTGGAAGCCAACTTGGTAGTCGAGGAGGTGGAGGCCGAGATGTAGCGGGTCTCGTCTTTTTGACTTGTATATATAATTTCAGATCAATTGACTCATATATACACACTAACAAATTAAAGTAATGGAAATTTATCATACAATATCAGTATAGAGGACATCCACTTCGGGCCACAGTATCACTCCGCCTACTTCCACACCAAGTGTTTCAACATCTGGGTGTACATGAGGCAGTACAAGATCTGTCCAGTCGGGGAGTACATGTATCGGGCTCACACGTACCACACCATCTGGTACTGGATACCCATGAAACATGCACCCTTTAAGGGGTGGGTAAGCTGACGCCTCTGCAACAATATATTCTTGACTTTTTAGTCGGCATGGCTTCAACCCCTACAAATTTACATAAAGAATGTTATATGCATATATACACAAATATATCATCTTGAACACACTAGCTATTATGTCATAAAAATACTTACAGAGGACGTGCTAGGTGGTGGGTCTATAAGATTACTCCCAACCTCTACAGTATGAGCAGTAGGAGAAGAGCGGCCCACCACAAGTACTGTCTGAGTGGCAGTCTGAGATGCCTACCACTTGCTAATTTATTCATGGAGTCTCTGATCAAGTACTTCCTTGACTTTCCTATTAATTAACGAATCTACCTATACATGGATAAAATAAATGCTAGCTTCTGATTATTGAATTTCCTTTCACAATAACATTCTAAAATAAGAGAATAGGTTATCTCAGCTTGTGAAAGTCCTACTTTTGGGACAGGTTTGCGCTGGGATGGCTCAAAGAATGCTTTGATGCCCACACCAGTGCCTGCACCCCTAACACGTCCAGGATGCTCTGGGTTACCCAGAGCAACTGTCAATCCATCCCTTATACCCTGAGGGATGAACTTGCCTTCCTTCCTCTGCTCGTGCATCTCCCGCTAATCACCATCAACAAAAATTAGTAAGTACACATAAAAATAATCAATATCGATCGATTGCTCTAAGAGTTGATTTTTACCATTCTTGCAGCCACCTCAGCAGTTGCAGGCTTCGGTATGTCTCCTTCTTATTTTGCCTCCCAACTATCCACATAGCATGGTGAGCAGAGGTGTGAGAGCAATAGTAGAGGACTTTACAGTCTCCTGAGTAGTAGTAGGCTGAGCAGACTCAGCCTGTAGTCTTTGGCAAATGTCTGCATATCCTGTCGGACCCATTGTGTGGTCATGCTCATTCAGTGCATGCCTTGCTCGTTGAGCATCACTTAATACCTAAAGGTTAATCTTGAATAGGTGAATACATAAAAATGTATATTAATTAAATTGAGTGGTGCTTAATATCTTGAATTCATCTATTTTTCTTTGGGTAACAAATGCCTCCCAGTCTTTGGGATCTAGGTAGTTCCATTGTTGTGTGGCTTCCTTCTGCCTAAATTTATTTTTTAAAGAGAATACAAACAAAAATTATTAGTGTAGAGTTAGTGAAATAGTGATCAATGTCTAGAATTGGAAATCAATCAAGAACCTCTTATCAGCATCGCGTATGTAATCTCGGGTGAGATTGGTCCTATAGTTCCTTAGGACCCTCCCACAGCGTTGCATCACACATTTACAATGCAGCTTTTCATCCAGATCAAATATGCTCTGCAAATTAAATAGAATTGCTATTAACTAGTATCCTAAAAATTAGTAATCTACACCAATAGAATTACAAATAATAATAACTCATGCATAGTTCCTTCCATATGTGGTCTTTCTTCCCCTTAGGAACTTTATGCCAGGATTCTAGGATAGGACTGCAATGGCTGTGAGTAAGAACCCCAAGATATGAAACAAATGAGTTGTGATTCACTCCATATGGATTTCCCGCATGATCGAAATCCACAGCCAATTTGGGTCCATTGCCCCTTTGCTGTATTAACTTGTTCATCATTGTGATGCCCCTCACTTTCTCAATTTTCTTTTGCTGCTCATCAAGTGCTGTAATTTCTTCAGGGGGTACATCACCAACCTAAAATTTGATAAAAAACACACTTACATGATATAATTATAAATGAACAAATAGATAGAAACCTCAGGGATATATTCTTAAAACTTACATTGGCAGGCAGCGCAAGCACATCCTCACCCTCACGGTGATCATCATCACAGTCATCATGGAAATGCTTAGCCATCTGAAAGTTCACATTCAAATTATAAATTTCACATTGTAAAGTAACACTAATTGTAAAGTTCACATTGTAAAGTACACATTCACATTGTAAAGTTCACATTCACATAGTAAAGTTCACATTCACATTGTAAAGTAATTCACATTGTAAAGTCCACATTCACATTGTAAAGTTCACATTCAGAAAAATAAAACATATAAAAAATATAAACATTCATGCCTCTAATATTGTGATCTTTTATCAATTAACAATCCTTCATTGTGATCCCCGTGAACATACAAGTCATTGTGATCCCCAACTTCAATGTTTGGTGGTGTTGGCAACCCAACTGAGAATGGACTGGAGTCATCATACTTATCATAGTACTCTTCTTCATCTATAGGATCTTCAATGATCTGTCTTTTACCATGAAGAACAATCGACCATTTATCATTTGCAGGATCATCGATATAAAATACTTATTTCTCCTGTGATGCCAATATGAATGGTTCACCCTTCTCGCCAATCTTTTCAAAGTTCACTAACATAAAACCCAATTCATCCACTATAACACCTTTATTGTTGTCAACCCAATTACATTTAAAGAGCGGAATTCTGAAATCTACATAGTCAAACTCCCATATGTCTTCAATGACACCGTAATATGACATTTTAGCTTCACGTGGACTCTTATCCTTTGCACTTGCAAAAAACAATGAAGACACTTGAAGGGTGACCCCACTATTTTGGATGACACTCTTATCATCTTGACGTTTTGTGTAATATGAGAATCCATTTATGTCAAGCCCTTCATAAGACATAACATTCAATTTTGGTTTAAAGGCGAGGCATTTGATGGTTTCAGTAAGATTATCTGGTTTTTGAGATAGTTGATGTAAGACTTTATCTTCAAACCACTTAATAAATGTCTTCTTATGCTCTCTAGCAAGCCACATTGAATTGGATTGAGGATATTGTCTCTTGATGAAATTGGTATGTTCCTCGATATAAACACTCACTTCCTCAATGTTGTGTAAAATATACAAGTGACCTTGCTCCAACTGCTCATGGCTGATTACTTTCACCCGTGATCCCAAAATTCCTTTGCCAAAATGCTCCTCAATATTCTTGTCATTCACAGGAGCATCATTAGCACTCAGAAAGTCATTGCAAAAAACCATAACCTCTCTCTCCACATAACCCTCAATAATACTCCCTTCAGGCCGATAACGTTTTTGAACATCGCCTTTAAAAATGCTCATGTATCGTTCAAAGGGATACATCCAATGCAAGAAAACTGGTCCCAACATTTTCACTTCCCTAGTCAAGTGGACAACAAGATGTACCATGATGTCAAAGAACGAAGGAGGAAAATACATCTCAAGCTGACATAGGGTAACAACCACTTCTCTATGCAATTTATTGAGAGTATCAGGGTCAATAACTTTGCTGCACAGATTGTTGAAAAAGAAACAAAGTCTGGTGATTGCAAATCGTACATGCTTCGAAAATATAGATCAAATTTCCACGGGCAATATTTGTTGCATTAGAGTGTGACAATCATGAGATTTAAGACCTATCAACTTCAGATATTTCATTGATACCAATGTACGGATGTTGGATGAGTAGCCCTGTGGCACCTTAACATTTACCAAGCATTCACAAAAAGCTTTCTTCTCCTTTCTAGATAACATGTAACAAGCAGGAGGTAAGTATGTTCTCCGATCGCTACTAACTACTTCTGTTAATTCTATCCTTATTCCCATTTCACATAGGTCCATTTTGGATTTTATCCCATCTTTAGTCTTACCTGGTATATTCAACAGAGTATCGATGACGCTATCACATACATTTTTCTCAACGTGCATCGATACAATGCCTGACTGTCAAAGAACTCCAATAAGGAAGATCCCAAAATATTGACTTCTTCTTAAATAAAGGCTTGTCACTCCGTGTGGCCATTGTACATTGTGATCTCTTACCAAATTCATTGGCGATGTCTTTTACTCTTTCATAAACATCCTCCCCCGGTATAGGTTTAGGTGCACTCTGTTCCTCATTATGTCCATTGAATTCTTTGCGCAACCTACGGTACGAATGAAATTTTGGAAGAAACCTTCGACGACCAAGATATACAGTTTTGCTGCCATGTTTTAGTCATATTGAATCAATGTTCCCTTCACATATAAGATACGCTTTAGATCCTTTGATACTATATCCAGACAAATTCTCATACACTGGAAAGTCATTCACAGTGCAAAACAACATAGTGTGCAAACGAAATGTCTCTCTTCATGAAGCATCATAGGTCATCACACCTTCACCCCAGAGCTTCTTCAAGTCATCAATCATAGGTTCAAGATAAACGTCAATATCATTTCCAGGTTGTTTAGGGCCCGATATCAAAGACGACAACATAACGTACTTATTTTTCATATACAACCAGGGAGGAAGATTGTATATAACAAGCATAACTGACCAAGTGCTATGTTGGCTGCTCAATGTCCCGTACGGATTCATCCCATCTGTACAAAGCCCAAGTCTTAGATTCTTGTCTTCTTCACCAAATTCAGGGTACAATAAATCAATCTTCTTCCACTGTGGGAAATCAGACGCATGTCGTAGGATCCCATCATTATTTTTCTTAACATATGCATGCCACCTCAAATTCTTCGCATCTATAGGATTGGCAAACAAGCATTGAAACTGTGGTATTATAGGTAGATACCACATCACCTTGGCAGGAGAACCAGTTTTGGACTCCCCCGAAGTCGTCAATTTATACCTTGACGTACCACATTTCGGAAAATCTTTCAAATCCACATAGTCCTTTTGAAATAATACACAATCATTCAGGCATGCGTGTATCTTCTTGGCCTCCATTCCCATTGGGCACAACAATTTCTTTAACCGATATGTTGAGATTGGCAGCTCGTTTCCTTCAGGAAGAATTTCTTTCAACAAAGACAACAATGGCATGAAGCTTTTGTCGCTCCATCGATTGTTAGCTTTTAGTTTATACAATCTCAACACATCACTAAGCTTTGTAAACTTACAACCTGTGTATAATGGTATATCATCATCATGTACAATGTTTCTAAACATGGGAGGTGGATCGGTGTGCTCTACCCCATAACTATCCAGCATCACATCAACGATGTCTACTGGAACTGGTTCGTTCACATCTATGTCATCGAAGGCAATTTCTTCTTCCACAAAAGTACTGCTATCGACATCCACTGATTTCAGGTTTGAAATCGCTCCATGCCAGTGCCATTCTGTATAGCCTTGTACAATCCTGTTGCACATGACATGACTTTTGATTTCATCACCAGTGCTGACTTTCAAGTTGTTACCGCAATGCCTACATGGACAGTAGAACCTATCTCCAGGTTGTTTCCTATGTTCCTCGACAAATCTAATAAACTAGTCAAGACCAGAAATAAACTCAGGGGTGCAGCGATTTGGAATGGACATCCATGATCTATCCATTCTATGATCAAAGAGAAAACAAGTATATATTAGAACAAGATTAGGGTCTAGGGTTAAAAGATTAGGGTTTATGGTTAAAACTTTAGGGTTTAAGGTCTTATATATAATTAATGGTTAAAACATCCTAAGTGAGATTAGGTGTTCAAGAACAGTCCCAAACCGGGGACTATCCAAGATTTACTCCTAATGAGTAAATCTTGGATGGGTTTCTAGGCCAACAAATACATGTGATGTCATTCTTATATATAATAAATGTGTACCACCTATCCCATTCTTGAACACCTAATCTCACTAGTAAGTGTATAATGTGTATTGGGTTTTCAAGAAAATTTTGGTAGCATTTCCCCGCTGTTCTCCAAGTACATATGTACTTGGAGAACAAATGGAGAAATGTTACCAAAATTTTCTTAAAAACCCAATACACATTATACACTTACATCCTAAGTGAGATTAGGTGTTCAAGAACAGTCCCAAATCGGGGACTATCTAAGATTTACTCCTAATGAGTAAATCTTGGATGGGTTTCTAGGCCAACAAATACATGTGCTGTCATTCTATAACATTGATTTCAACATTTCAAGTGTCCATGCATGTTCATCATCAAGATAAAGATTACACATAAATTAGTATGACCTACGTATGGAGAGATTCATAATTGATTTCAACATTTCAAACTAGATCATGCATTATCATCAATCTACATCATACAATAGGGATTCATGTAGATGTTAGGGCAACACATCACTACAAATCAGTGATTTAACATTAGGGTTTTAATATCTTAGATAGATTGATCACAAGATTTCAGCAATATAGTTAATTCAAGATTATGGTGAAATGTGTATTAGGGTTTTAATATCTTAATTCAACATGCATCAAAATTTATAGAATTAGGTCAAGCATTAGTATTAAATTGCAAATGTATCTTCTTCTTCCTACTCCCTCCTTACCAAATGGATAAAAGCAAGGCCACGACCGTGTGGGCTGGCCACGGCCGTGTTGTCCAGCACGGCGTGGTCGGCCAACATAGCCATGGTCGTGTCTAGCCCACAGGTCGTGCCTTGCTTTTATCCATTTGGTAAGGAGGGAGCAGGAAGAAGAAGAGGTGGAGGAAGAAGAAGGGGTGGAGGAAGAAGAAGAGGCAGCGGCCTACCTATCAGTGGCGTGGAGGAAGAAGAGAGCAGCTAGGCGTTCCTGTCGTCGGCAGTGGCGGTGTGAGGAGCTAGCGGGCGGGAGGAAGAAGACAGTAGGGGGCAGCGGCGGTGGTGGTGTGAGGAGCAGCGGGCGGCGGCTTGATCAGGTGGTGGCGACGAGCATGGGGCAGCAGCTTCGGGCGGGGGCTATTTTGCAATGAAACAGAGAGAATGGGACGGAAGATTCTGTTTCTCAATCGATTGGGGGTTATTAAGTTAAAAAAGGTGTCACTTATTTAAAAAACTGACACCTAATATCCATCAACATTGGTTGCCAGAAAAAACTGACGTCCATTGGACAATCTTAACCCTAAAAAATTTTGTGGGGACGGCGCGCAAAACCTTATCAGCGTCAGTTTTTCCACAAAAACTGACGACCTTTGGAGGTAATTTTTTTCATCTTTAGGCGTCGGTTATTTGGTCAAAAAACCGACGCCGTATGTGAAACTTTGGAGGTAATTTTTTTTTGCTCGAAATTTTGGATTTGGCGGGCTACTTTAGGCTTCGGTTCATTATAGGGAGCCGACACTAAATAAAAAGCGATACCCGTGTCTGGCCGATCTTCAAATATAGATGTCAGACTCTGTAATTAGCCGACATTGTAGGGTTTAGGCATCGGTTTTCGGTATTAACCGATGTCGCTAAATGTGATGTTATAAGCTATTTCTGTAGTAGTGGTCGTGTCACAAGAAAAATCTGGTTAAACTTGGTGGGGGAAAGAGAGGCATAGAGGATGTTGATGGCTACTACATTCAAGGTTACTTTCTTCAAAGTAGCCTCATCCCATTCTTCCACCTCTGTCTCTGGCTTCTTGTATGGAAGATCAATGTTGATTTATTAGACTAACGAGTTTCAATCATAAGAATGATCATTTACTCAACTAGATATTTCCCACAAGTATACGAGAGTAGTTGTAGTCGAGATCAAACACAAGGAGCATTAGCAAACCAATTAAATGCAATAGTGCTAAGGTTCAACAATCTAGACCATTTTAAAGGTGATTTGGTTGATTAGACTAGAATTTCAGAATTAAACAAACAATAATGGATCACGAACGGAGATTAAAATGCATATATGGAAGTATCTTGGACTTAGGATTTCATCCGCATATCATAGCATACAACAGGAGCATGAAATTTAAACATACTAAGCACTTATTTTAAAGGAGAGTTGTATGTTGCACTTCACCTCTCGGTGCAAGTACAACGATCCTAACTTAGTTCAACATTCCCATGTATGAATTTCTTTTTGGATTTTAAACCTACTCCTCAACTCCATAATTTCCACTCTCGTGGTAAAGGAGTTGCCAAGAGAGTACCTCCTTACTCTTCTACCTATCTTCTCAGATCAAGCAAAAGATCATAAAATATACACATAAGGTGGCCAGCCATACATGTAGAAAATAAGAAATCGGTACTCACAAGGTGGAAAAACAAGAAACATAGCATTTAGTACGAAATTATCATGTTCCATACATGTTATGACATGGGAGCTACTCTCCCATGTCCAAGAAAAGGAAACTACTCATCCATGATAGTGTACAACAGAAAATGTGTAGAATTTTCAGAATTCAACATGATTTAGAGAAGGAAAAGCTAAGTAATTCCAAGGTGTAACCAAAGAAAGGTAGAATTCCGACTTCAGGACGAAATCCCACTTCTACATCTACTCCAAACCGGACAAACCTCTCTCCCAAGAAGTTTGGTGGAGTGAAGAAGCTCTGTTGCACCTTGGAGAAGAAGCTTGGAGAAGAAAAGAAGAAAAATGGAGTTCTTTTGCAAGAAACCACCCTCTTCTACCTCCAAAATTGCCCTCCTTTCTTAAGCCTTTCTCTAGGACAAAAGAGTTTTGAATAATGACCAAAGATAACTTCTCCTTTGAGTGGTTTTGTCTTTTAAAACGAAAGGATTCATATTTGAAAATTGTTGAAACTGTCAGGCACACACCGTGTCTTTCTCCGGACACGGCATGTCCTGTCTCTGATAGTTATTTGTGTTAAGTACATGTCGTGAATGATTTAATACACGCCGTGTACTTTTCCAGAAAGGCTTGACTCTATTCTGAATTCCCAGGTACACACCGTGTCTTTTATGGACATGTCGTGTACTTTTCTTCAGTGATCGCAGTAATGGGTATTCTGGAAATGTGCACGTCGTGTCTTAAATAAGACACGTCGTGTGCATTGTTGTTTCAGTAATTTTAAAGTCCTGGATGTTGTAAGGCTTGGAGAATTCCCGAATAAGATGAAATTGAGTTGGAAAACCTCCAATTTGATTCCTTTGATGCAAATCTACAATACACATCATGTGATAAGTAAAATAACAAAAAGGTGGCAAGAATGATATGAATAGAGCCTAAGTGAGAACAAAATGAACTGAATTTGTGTGTGAAAACATGTGAAAAGTTGATGTGGAAACCACACAACAAATCCCCCTAAGCTTGAATCATTGTTTGTCCTCAAGCAAAAAGAACATAGCCACACAAATGAAGGAATGTTCAAGTCCATGCGTGGAATAAATGAAATGAAGATATGCAGTAAGCTCAACCAACCATGTACAAAAGGTTTATTTTCATAGCCATCGTCTCAATTCAAACATCAAAGATAGAGAAGTTTTAGTTAAGCAAAGGTGGTCACAAATTAAGCGAAACAATCAACTAAACAACACTAAATAGGATTTGGATAGTCAAGCCAAACAACTAGTGGATGCACAACACAAATTTTTCAGCTATTATGGATGTAAATGATAAAACCTTAGTTAACTTTAACAATCTCAGTTGATCTCTCTTCTTGAAAAGAAATAATAATTGATTTTTGGGATTCTAGCACTCAGCTGCTAATTTAGGATTACACACACATGGAGTGTTAGTTGGGGTGTTATTTTTACCCTCTTTTGATTTTCATACCACCTAACCATCGTTGCCAGATCGGACTCACACTAGGCTAGCATGATATGTGGGTTGTTTGCCATCTTTTATTGGGTAAAGTGAGAAAATGATAAAAGAGATTTTGCACAACACAAGAGAGTCAACTAGAAGGTTGAATTAACAAGATTTCATTCATTAATTTGCAATTTTTTAACTGAAAAATCGATTATATATGCACTAAGAGCTTGGCAAGAGTATCATGTATTCTAAATAGTGTTATAGAGTTGATTCATTTGCTAAAATTTTTGACCATTACATGTAGTTAGAAATCAAAGATGAGAAAAATGAGAGTTCAAGCTACAATTACAAACCAAGATCATATACATGGGGGATTCCATTTTCCATTTGATTCATGCATGTCCTTTACTAATTCTTTCATATGGCACAAAAAAGTACAAGGTACAAGATGATTCAAGCATATAAGAGTTTATTCCATTTCAAAAGCCTCATTTCATATTAAGTTTGCCATAAAGGGAAATACAGAACATGAAACATGTTGAAATAAAAGACTAAAATATAAAAGACAGAAATAGAAAACTGGCATGACCAACAAAAGCAAAAGAAGATGAAATAGAGACTACATTACTGGCTGGTTGTACCCCCCCAAGCTTGAAATCTGCAGTATCGTCACTGCATCAATCGAACTCATGGAGGTATCAACCAGATACCTGTCATGGATGAAAAATCAATAAGAGGAGCCAGCACCCCCCTGGTTAGTCTAAAATAATTGGATGACAAGATCATCCTCTGGTACATCCATCAGAGTGGGTTGCGAGGTAGAAATTGGATGCTGATGTGGCGGCGGTAGCTGATATGACTGGGGGATGGAGTAGTGGCCTTGTGAGATGTGCCACGAGTCCATGCGGTGGACCATGTCATGCATCATAGTGTACTGCGTGCCCATCTAGTCTAGGCGACCGTCGATGTGATCAAACTACTGCTACACATAGCCATACAAATGCCTGACGTCAAGCATCACCCAGGAGTACTTCGTCTGGGTACTAGCGGAGGGTAACGGTGGAGAAGAAGAAGCAGAAGGGGTTGAAGGACCTGCCCCGGTATCATCAGCAGCTTGGGCTGCTGCTATCTCCTCTTTAGTGGCCAACATGACCTTCCAGTTTTCCTTGTTCTCCAAGGTGACATGCTCTGGATCTGGTAGGTCAATATACTGATCATCATCAAAGAACTGACGGAACTTGTTGTCACAGTTTGGAATCTTCGTGATCAAGCTTGCAGAGAGAAGATAATGAATATCTACCAAGTTTCTGCCTGGTGCAGCCTCAAGACCTATCAGATCAACATCAAGCTTTTGTGAAATCAAGGTAATTAAACCACCACACATGATTTCGCCGGCATACTTCTTCTTCACCTTCTTGATGTTAAAGAAACGTTGAAGGATATTGTAAAGAAGCGAAAATGCCTCCTTACTAAAAATTTGAACAATAAAACCTCCAGTCCAAACACACTCAAAAGGTATGATGGAGTGGGTGTAAATTTTTTAAATATTTATTAATGGTAATCAAAAGACCAAAGTATAGCAGCAGAATAAAAACATGACTGTATTCAATTATAAAACAAAGGGTTACAAACTTACATCACAAGGATCCATGTAGAGGAAATCTAAACCACCTCAAGATTGTCTCCGAGATTTAACTTCACAATCTAAGTCTGGGTCCACATGCCATGTCATCCAAGTCCTCCACCTAGGGTTGGAAGCATACCCCAGCAAAAGAGAAACAATAGGAAACATCAGCAAAGGCTAGTATGTGCACATTAAAAAGCAAATTGAGCAATTTATAAAGAAAAGGGGACATCAAAATAAAAGGCTTCACGTGCAAGAGATAAGGACTACCCACACAGGCATAAAAATAGATTCATCATCACAATAAAAGAAGATACTTGCCATAATTAAAACAATAAAGTAGTGCCACATAAGCACATGTCATAACCATCACCCTGCAAGCATGTGAGATAAGCATAACACTAGAATATTATAAAAGACAAAGGCGGTCAAGAATCACACATCTTGAACCTTGTGAGACATGGGCCAAGAATCACACATCCTGCCCTGGCATGGGGAATCACACATCCACCATCCAAACAAATATATAACATGGTCCAGGAATCACACATCCTGCCCTAGCATGGGGAATCACACATCCACCATCCAAAATATCACAATGTTGCCATAAATCACAATGAGATCAAACCAATGCAATTATACTACTCTAGGGTTACTGAATCACATAGTAGGTAAATGTAGAGGCAAGTAGGAAAGTATAGTCAAACATTATACAAGATTTTCCATATCACACAACGAACAACATATGAAACCTCCAATAAACCTCCACATCACAGTGGGAATATACCATCAACAAGATCATCATGTACCATATCACAAGGTACGATCCAAAAGAATATCCAAGATCACAATCAAGATAGTTCACATGAACCATGATAACAAGAGATAATACATATTGTGTAGGCCAAATTCAAGAGAATGAAAAGATAGGTGAATTGCTCAACATTGAGTAATAGGGGATACAACATACATAAGAGAGAAGAGTTGCTCAATATGAATAATCGGAGATGCAACATACCTCAACTTCAGAGTTACACAATCCAAAGCCACTTTTAGGTCCAAGCCTAGGCTTCCAAAGCACCTATTAGCATATATGTGGAATTAGGGTTAGGTTTTCATTAATTATTCAAAACCCTAAAAATTGCCTTTTTATTAACATGTGAATTAGGTTACCAAAACCATGCCATATTTTAGGATATGTCATTAGGATTCCAAAAAATATATTTTTTATATTTTTCTGACTTATAGATAATTAGTTATGATTTTTACAAGTTGATTCATCATTAATTAGATCCATTAAGACACATGTTATTAAACATTAGATTTAGCCATCAAAACTTATACCATTAGTTAGATCTTGTTTTTATGATTCCAACGAGTATTTATTCATATTTTTCTGACCAGTAGATTTTTAGTTATTAATTTTCCAAATCTAATTAATCAGAA
This sequence comes from Alisma plantago-aquatica, assembly GCA_963693085.1. NCBI lineage: Eukaryota > Viridiplantae > Streptophyta > Magnoliopsida > Alismatales > Alismataceae > Alisma > Alisma plantago-aquatica. Next base: position 794,507,308 of record OY856414.1, on the reverse strand, counting down.
AATTCCACGTTAGATGATAAAAACCTGGTCAAGCCGGGTCAACATGGCCAAGTTGGACCTATCATGTGCGGCCAATCGGCCTGGACCCCATGTCAGCGAGGTCCACACCAAGACAAAGGAAAAGTAGAAAAGACTAAAATGCCCCTGAACAGAAAAAAAAAAGTTGAAGGGAAGAGAGGGGTAGACCAGACCAATCACCACGGTCATCTTCTTCGTTTTCACAGGATCGCGAGAACGGCAAGCAACAACAAACCTCAATAGCAAGGAACTCAAACCAGGCTACAGAGGTCAAAACATATCATCAATAACACCATCGAGTTCGCAGGAGTCAAACAGACCCATAGACCAAGACGTGAGGTGCAAGGGCTTTCAAAAGAACATGAATTCAACTTAGTCACAGACAAACAAGAAGGAAGAGCAAAAGAGGGAAAAGCAACCAGCAAGTGATGGGAACGAATTGACTATCCAGGAAGCTTTGGGTACCCATGAGGATCTCTCTTAGACAACTCTGATCCTCGGATAAGCCAGGAGACGTGGTCCTGATTAGGGTTCTCCGTACAGGGTGACTGGAGTCAGGGAACAACTTGCGGTGGAGAGAAAAGGCAGGCCAATGTCGGCTTCCAACACGGTGAGCCCGACGAAGGTCATAGAGGGTTTTATGAGGGGTCTGAAGCCCTGTAGTGGTGGTACAAAGGAGAGGAAGGAGAGAACATGGGACAAACAGGGTGCGAGCATAGGTCTCCCATGACACTAGCTTTTTAAGGATCCTGGGGTATAAATACCCTTCCATCAAGGATCAAACGGAGCGAAAGAGGAAAGGGAAGAAGTAGGGAAAAGAATCAGAGAAGGAAATAGGGGGAAGGGGAAGAAATTTGAGCAGAAATGATCGCTTGCCCACCTGGTTCCCAAAAACAAGTCGAGAGGTAGGGGAAAACCCAGGCACCGCAAAATCAAGATCCAACGCTCCAAAGAGAAGCCTGAGATTCCAAAGCTAGTGTGACACATATAAATCAAAAATCGTATCTGATTCAATCAAAGTGGGGCCACATTAATGCAGATTTTTCTCTCTCTTTAATTTAGGGTTTTATCATTATCCAAATTAAACCAAATTTTGCATATAAGTTAAATTAGGCATGTAGATTCCGACTATGTTTTCCTTTTGGAAACTTTTAATGTGTTAAATAAATCAAAACTCATTTTCTCTTTCCTCCTTCATTAATGGCATTAGGATTATCCAAATTTGATGAAACTTGACCCACAAATCATAATTAATGTGTTGGATACTAATTTTTCATCAATTTTACATTTTGGATTTGTTTCTATATTTATTTAATATTTTAAAGGTTCTACAGACTTTCTCTCTCCTGATTTCACCCTTTAAGCAAACTTTCTCCAAATTGGATGAAAATTCACCTAAAGGCTATATTTATTATGTAGATTACGAATCTAAGATTATTTCCCTCTTTTGGAGTCATTTATTATTTTATTTGATATTTTGAGTAGAACTCATGCCATAAATCCCAAATTGAATTAAATGAATTATTATTGTGTGAATAATGTGAAAATTGACTCCCAAGACAATTGGGACCCAAGGAACACGATTTTAAACTTAAATTTCACTTTTGGGATTTATTTTTATGAGATATGTCATATGGCCCATTAGTGACCCATTAGTTCACTTATTTATCCAATTAAGTTATGTATGTTCATATTACCTCTAAATGAATAATGTGACATATTAAATTACATTAAGGTGATACATTCATGCATTAGCTTATTGGGAACATACTCTTAATCTTAAACCTCAACCTTGTTTGGCTAAGTCCAAAAGGTCAAACTTCTAGGGTAGGGTTTGAGATCTGGTATGTTATAACACTCCTCCCCTTAAAAAGGATTTCATCCTCGAAATCTATTAGATCAAAACATCAACAACTAATTACTCTCCACCCCTTAAAAAGGTTCAACCTAACAAGTCAAACTAAACAACTTTTTAGAGCTACCCCCATCTCTTAGTTGTGAAAGTTTTAGAGATTTATGTTCCTCATGTATCCAACTAAAGTCACCATCTAGGGTTGAGTTATAGGTCCATGTGTCTCTAACCTATCAGCCCTACATGAACATCCAAAAGTCATAGGATAGGTCCACTATACCTTTATATCAATCCTAGTCACAATCTATGGTTAGATTCTACTCTAACTAGAGTTTCATCTTCATTGTGACTTAGTTCGAGAAAACATAGACAAACCTAAGAAAAATTTTGTACGTATAGTAGTATAATGAAAATAATTTTTGGAGATGAAAAACATTGCGAGGTGAAAACAAATAGTTGGCCAAAATTCAATGCGAAAACCAAGTCATAACTTTTCCATATTAGGGTCTTCACATAACCTAATTTTATCCTGAACAAACCTTACTGCATAAGAAGATCATCCTTGATCAAATATAGGGTCAACTTCTCATTTAGAGGCAACTAACTAAGTCTAGGGTTCTATAGGGAGACAAAATTGAAATAATCAGATTCCGACTACCATGGGCTTTGATACCATGTTGTAAAGAAGCGAAAACACCTCCTTATTAAAAAATTGAACAATAAAACCTCCAGTCCAAACACACTCAAAAGGTATGATGGAGTGGGTGTAAAATTTTTCAAATCTTTATTAATGGTAATCAAAAGACCAAAGTATAATAGCAGAATAAAAACATGACTATATTCAATTATAAAACAAAGGATTACAAACTTACATCACAAGGATCCATGTCGAGGAAATATAAACCACCTCAAGATTGTCTCCAAGATTTAACTTCACAATCTTAGTCTGGGTCCACATGCCATGTCATCCAAGTCATCCACCTAGGGTTGGAAGCATAACTCAGCAAAAGAGAAACAATAGAAAACATCACCAACGGCTGGTATGTGCATACTAAAAAGCAAATTGAGAAATTTATAAAGAATAAGGGACATCAAAATAAAAGGCTTCCCATGCAAGAGATAAGGACTACCCACACGGGCATAAAAATAGATTCATCATCATAATAAAAGAAGATACTTGCCATAATTAAAACAATAAAGTAGTGCCACATAAGCACATGTCATAACCATCACCCTACATGCATGTGAGATAAGCATAACACTAGAATATTATAAAAGACAAAGGCGGTCAAGAATCACACATCTTGAACCTTGTGAGACATGGGACAAGAATCACACATCCTGCCCTAGCATGGGGAATCACACATCCACCATCTAAAATATCATAATGTTTCCATAAATCACAATGAGACAAAACCAATGCAATTATACTACTCTAGGGTTACTGAGTCACATAGCAGGTAAATGTAGAGGCAAGTAGGAAAGTATAGTCAAACATTATACAAGATTTTCCATATCACACAATGGACAACACATGAAACCACCAATAAACCTCCACATCATAGTGGGAATATACCATCAACAAGATCATCATGTACCATATCACAAGGTAGGATCCAAAAGAATATCCAAGATTACAATCAAGATAGTTCACATGAACCATGATAATAAGAGATAAGACATATTATGTAGGCCAAATTCAAGAGAATGAAAAGATAGGTGAATTGCTCAACATTGAGTAATAGGGGATACAACATACATAAGAGAGAAGACTTGCTCAATATGAATAATCGGAGATTCAACATACCTCAACTTTAATTACACAATCCAAAGCCACTTCTAGGTCCAAGCCTAGGCTTCCAAAGCACCTATTAGCATATATGTGGAATTAGGGCTAGGTTTTATTCAAAACCCTAAAAAATCACCTTTTAATAACATGTGAATTAGGTTACCAAAACCATGCCATATTTTAGGATATGTCATTAGCATTCCAAAACATATTTTTTATATTTTTCTTACTTATAGATAATTAGTTATGATTTTTACAAGTTGATTCATCATTAATTAGATCCATTAAAACACATGTTATTAAACATCATATTTAGCCATCAAAACTTATACCATTAGTTAGATCTTATTTTTCTGATTCCAACGAGTATTTATTCATATTTTTCTGACCGGTAGATTTTTAGTTATTAATTTTCCAAATCCAACCAATCAGAAAATTCCATGTTAGACGATAAAAACCCAGTCAAGCCGGGTCAACATGGCCGAGTTGGACCTATCATGTGCGGCCAAACAGCCTAGACCCCATGCCAGTGAGGTACACACCAAGGCAAAGGAAAAAGTAGAAAAGACTAAAATGCCCCTGAAAAGAAAAACAAAAGCAGAAGGGAACAGAGAGGTAGACCAGACCAATCGCCACAGTCATCTTCTTTGTTTTCACAGGATTGTGAGAACGGAAAACAGCTACAAACCTCAACAGTAAGAAACTCAAATCGGGATATAGAGGTCAAAACATATCGGCGATAACACCATCAAGTTCACAAGAGTCAAACGGACCCAGAGACCAAGACGTGAGGTGCAAGGGCTTTCAAAAGACCATGAATTCAACTTAGTCGCAGACAAATAAGAAGGAAGAGCAAAAGAGGGAAAAGCAACCTACAAGTTATGGGAATGAATTGACTATCCAGGAAGCTCCAGGTACCCATGAGGATCTCTCGTAGACAACTCTGATCCCCAGATAAGCCAGGAAGCGTGGTCCCAGTTAGGGTTCTCCGCCGAGGGTGACTGGAGTTGGGGAATAGCTTGTGGCAGAGAGAAAAGGTGGACCAATGACAGCTTCCAGCACAGTGAGGAGCGATGAAGGTCATGGAGGGTTTTATGAGGGGTCTGAAGCCTTGTAGTGGTGGGACAAAGGAGAGGAAGGAGAGAATAGGGGACGAACAGGGTGCGAGCAAAGGTCTCCCACGATGCTAGCTTTTTAAGGATCCTGGGGTATAAATACCCTTCCATCAAGGATCAAACGGAGCGGAAGAGGAAAGGGAAGAAGTAGGGAAAAGAATCGGAGAAGGAAACAGGAGAAGGGGAAGAAATTTGAGAAGAAACGGTCGCTTTTCCACCTGGTTCCCAAAACCAAGTCGAGAGGTAGGGGAAAACTCAGGCACCGCGTGATCAAGATCCAATGCTCCAAAGAGAAGCATGAGATTCCAAAGCTAGTGTGACACATATAAATCAAAAATTGAATCCGATTAAATCAAAGTGGGGCCACATTAATGCACCTTTCTCTCTCTCTCTTTGATTTAGGGTTTTATCATTATCCAAATTAAACCAAATTTTGCATATAGGTTACATTAGGCATGTAGATTTTGATTATGTTTTCCTTTTAGAAACTTTTAATGTGGTAAATAAATCAAAACTCATATTCTCTTTCCTCCTTCATTAATGGCATTAGGATTATCCAAATTTGATGAAAATTGACTCACAAGTCATAATTAATGTGTTGGATACGAATTTGCCATCAATTTTACATTTTGGAGTTCTTTGCATATTTATTTAATATTTTAAAGGTTCTATAGACTTTCTCTCTCCTGATTTCACCCTTTAAGCAAAATTTCTCCAAATTGGATGAAAATTCACCTAAAGGCTATATTTATTATGTAGATTATGGATCTAAGATTATTTTCCTCTTTTGGAGTCATTTATTATTGTATTTGATATTTTGAGTAGAACTCATGCCATAAATCACAAATTGAATCAAATGAATTATTATTGTGTGAATAATGTGAAAATTGACTCCCAAGGCAATTGGGACCCAAGGAACATGATTTTAAACTTAAATTTCACTTTTGGGTTTTATTTTTATGAGATATGTCATATGGCCCATTAGTTCGCTTGTTTATCTAATTAAGTTATGTATGTTCATATTTCCTCTAAATGAATTATGTGACATATTAAATTACATTAAGGTGATACATTCATGCATTAGCTTATTGGGAACATACTCTTAATCTTAAACCTCAACCTTGTTTGGATAAGTCCAAAAGGTCAAACTTCTAGGGTAGAGTTTGAATACGATATGTTACAAATATAGAAAGCAGCATTAATTTCATGCTCATACACCATGCACCATAGGAAGAAAAGATCCTGCTTCCCCACAACCCCTTGGGTTTCCTCCTTGGAAAAAACTTCGGTACTAAGAAGACGATGAATATACCGGAGATAGGGTTGTGGACAACGGATGCCCTGGCTGATTTTTCCTCATAGTGGTCCTCATCAAAAATCTCGAACCAAAACTCGACTCTATGAAAAGTGTTCGGGTAATTGATCATGCCATCATAGTGACACGCCAGAAACTCACAAAAATGCTAAAAAGTGATCTTGAAAGGACAACCCAAAAGCCTAAAATGTATAATACCAAATGGCTCGAGCTTTTTCTGTGGGTCCTGCTCGGTGACGAGTGTCATCAAAAACGCATATACAAGACAGGGGTAAGTGTTTGATACCGTCAGGAAGACGTAGCTCAACTCCAAGTCTTATAGGCACATGAGGACTTCATCCTTGAATCCCAGAGTCATCATGGTCTGCTGGCAAGAAAACTGAGTAGGGAGAACTCTCCATGCAATCAAGAACTGGTAAGTCGGGTCCTCTTCTGGGGTGACCTGAAATTGTGTAGTAGAGATGTACCCCGACGTTTGGGAGGAGCTGGCCCCATGCTTGTAGTTGCTGGTTTGCTTGAAAGGAGCCATATCTGCCGCTGATAGGGAAGCACACGCCGTGTGCGAATGCAGACACGGCGTGTGCCTAAAATAGAAGCATGGCTCTGACTGTAGTACACGCGTCGTGTGCAAAATGGTACACGCCATGTGCCTGGTAATCAACGGAAATCTATAGGTTGCAGATCGGCCGATTTTGGAAGGAAAGAGGAGGGGGTGGTGGCAACTTGCTACTGGCTCATGCAGTGGTTGCGGTGATGGTGGCGGCTGAGTTTTTTGACCTCCTTGGCATCGTGGGGGTGTCAGGAGGGGAAATGGTGGATTTCTTTTCCCGCGAGCTTGTCGGAGAAGATGATGGGTACTTGTTTGTTGAAGAAGATGATGGCAGCTAGCTTGAAGAAGAAAAGGATGTTGGCGGCTCATTCTTGACGACAGGGCTAGCACCACCTTGTGCTAGGGCACGCGGCCATCAGAGAAAGAAACGATAGTGGCTTGTGCTTGCGGAGAACATGTCATGAGGAAGAGGAGCACATGGAGATGGGGTAGAGCTACTCGAAGTCGAGGTGGACACACTGTGAGAGATGAACACGGCACGGCAGAGGCTTATGCTAGGGTGCACGGTGGTTGGGGAGAAGGTGCTAGGGCACACAGATGCTTTGTCTCAAATGAAAGTTTGAGTGAAAGTGATGGGCGTGTGCTAGGTTTTAAATATACTTTTTTGACAAAAGACACGACATGTGCAAATAAAGACACATCGTTTGTCATATTAGAAATCATTTTCTTTAATAAAAGACACGACATGTTCCATTTTGTACACATCGTGTGACATTCCAGAATTTCAAAAGCCCAAATGCACCGATAAGCTACACAGTGTGTGAAAATAAAGACATGGCATGTACTTTTTCCAGAAATCTTATTCTTTATCCTTTTGTTGTGATACACGTCATGTATAGTACCGGACACAACGTGTATATAAATAGAGTAATTGACATTTCTTTCTCCGATAAGGAACATGACATGTGAAAATAAAGACACGTCGTGTTTGCTTTCCAGATTTCTTACTCCTTCATCCTCTACTTGAGTACACGACGTGTGTAAAATAGGACACACTGTGTTCTTTATTCCAGTTGAGAATGTTTGTAGATGCTGGATTGTGACACGACGTGTCTAAATATAGACATGTTGTGTACCCGAAGATAATACTCGTTCTGTTGAATTCTGAGAGTGGGGAAACGACGTGTGCAAATAAAGACACGTCGTGTCTTCTGTAGTTTCTGCAGAAAACAACCTTTGTCAACACAGAATTTATACCAGATATGCAATAGAATCATCTAGAATATTACATTCATCCATGACAATCTTATTTATGAAACTAAAGAGTGTTTTTGACTCAAAAGACTTGAAAAGAAATCTATCCTAATGCGGGTTCAACTCCAACGAGGTCCTCCATTTAGAGTCCAGAGTGAGACTCTTCAATTTTTCATTCATGCATCTTCAAGGGAGCAAGAAACTCCCTTGTGAACTTCATCTCTCGAGGTGTATAACTTGCAATGTTGCCCATTTACTTTGAATGTTTCATCCTTGCCTTGCAATTCAACAGTTCCATAAGGAAAAATCTTCAACACGAGGAAAGTGTCGGACCACTTTGACTTTAATTTTCCAGGAAATAGTTTAAGTCTTGAGTTGAACAGCAACACTTTGTCACCCTCATTGAAATCCTTCCTCCGGATTCTCTTGTCATGCCACAACTTGGTTCTTTCTTTGTAGAGCTTTGCATTTTCATATGCATCAAGCCTTAGTTCTTCCAATTCTTACAGCTACAAAAGACGATTCTCACCAGCTTTCTTCATATCAAAGTTTAAAAACTTTATAGCCTATAGTGCACAGTGCTCTAGCTCCAGCGGAAGATGACAAGATTTACCATATATAAGCTTAAATGGGGTTGTGCCTATTATGGCCTTGTAAGCCCTCCAGTATGCCCACAGTGCATCATCTATCTTCAATGCCCAATCTTTCCTTTAGCTAGACATTGTCTTCTCTAGAATGCCTTTTAGCTGTCGGTTTGGGACCTCTACTTGCTTGGAAGTTTGATGATGATAAGGCGTAGAAACCTTATGTGTGACTCAATATTTAGAAAGAAGATTATTGAATTGTTTCTCAACAAAATGCATACCACCGTCTGAGATTACAACTCTTGGAACTCCAAAGCAAGGGAAGATGATTTTCTGAAAAAGCTTTACTAGAGATTTTGCATCTGGTGCTTGGGTTGGGATAGCCTCAACCCACTTAGAGACATTCTCAACAGTGACTAGGATATATTGGTAGCCACATGAAGATGGAAATGGTCCCATATAATCAACTCCCCATACATCGAATAACTCAATCTCCAAGATAGAGTTAAGAGGCATATCATCACGTCTAGAAATTCTTCCGGTTCTTTGGCATTTATCACAAGCTTTTACAAATAGATTGACATCTTTAAAAAATGTTGGCCAAAAGAAACCTGCTTGTAAGATCTTAGTTGTATTCTTTTCTCCTCCAAAGTGGCCTCTGTAAGGAGAGGCATGGCATTCAAAAATTATGGTAGCAATCTCTTCTTCGGCGACACACCTTGGAATAAGTCCATCACTCCCATGTTTGAACAACAAGGGATCGTCCCAATAGTAAAACTTCACATCATAGAAGAAATTCTTCTTTTGTTGGTATGTCAAACCCGGCGGTAGCTGTCCTGTAGTAAGGAAATTCACAATGTCTACAAACCATGGCACTTGGGTGGACGATAGTGCATAAAGCTTCTCAATAGGCAAATGATCTTCAATAGACAAACAATCTCTAGCATCTGTAGTCAATCTAGAAAAGTGATCGGCAACATTGTTCTCTGTCCCCTTCTTATCCTAGATCTCAAGATCAAACTCTTGCAAAAGTAGTATCCAATGGATGAGATGAGGTTTTGCATCCTTCTTATTAAGAAAATACTTTATTGCAGCGTGATCTATATATACAATCACCTTAGATCCTACCAAATACTGTCGAAATTTGTTGAAAGCATACACTATAGCAAGCATCTCCTTCTTTGTGGTTGTGTAATTGATTTGTGCTTTGTCTAGGGTCCTGCTCGCATAGTATATGGCATGAAGCTTCTTGTCCTTTCACTGTCCTAGGACTTCCCATACTGCGTAATCTCTTACATCACACATCAACTCAAAAGGAGCGTTCCAGTCTGGTGCCTGAATGATTGGTGTAGAAATAAGAGCTTCCTTTACCTTAGTGAAGGCGATATGACAGTCATCATTGAATATGAATTCAACATCTTTAGCAAGTAAGGAACATAATGGCTTTGCTATTTTGGAGAAATCTTTAATAAATATTCTATAGAAACATGCAGGACCAAGGAAACTATGGATGTCCTTGACTGAAGAAGGACTAGACATCTTTTCAATAGCTTCCACCTTGGCCTTTATCCCTGGTGGAAGGGCTTTAAGTTCTACCTTTCTTCCGGCTGCATTTTCCTTGACTTTGTCATCAACAATTGGAGTGTCTTCTTCAGTAGCATATGGTTTAGCAATAGAAAATACCCCAGAATTTTCAGATCCATTATTCGTACCTTCATCATCATCATAGTAGTTCAGTATCAAGTTGGTAACATCACGATCTTCTTGTACAACAGAATCAATAGAATCCATAAAACATATTTCTTCTACACGAGAGGGTGCTTTCATAGCATCATATACAGAAAACTCCATGGCTTCACTGCCAACTCAGAGTGTAAGTTTGCCTTCGTGAACATCAACTAGGCATCCAGCAGTTCTAAGGAAGGGCCTCCCAAAAATAATGGGGTTTGAAGGAACTTCTACCATATCTAGCACTACGAAATCACAAGGGATATATAGTTTACCGATATGCACTAGCACATCTTCCACGATACCTTTTGGGTATTTGATGGAATGATTGGCCAGCTCAATCGCCATCTTTGTAGGCTTTAAATTGCCAAGATCTAGCTCTTACCACAAGGTAGATGAGATGATATTGATACTAGCATCGAGGTCTACTAGACCTTTGTCAAAAGTGGTGTCACTGATCTTGCATGGTAGAGTGAAGGCTCCCAAGTCATCTAGCTTCTCAGGAAGACGATTCTGAATAATAGAACTGATTATTTCAAAAAGCGTCATGGTATTTATTTGGTCTACCTTCCTCCTTTTAGTAAGGATGTCCTTTAGGAACTTAGCATATGAAGGCATCTCTGCAATAACTTCAACTAATGGAAGGTTGACATGAAGTTTATTTAGAATGTCCAAAAACTTCCTAAACTTTGAATCTTCCTTCGTGTTTGCAAGCCTTTGCGGAAATGGTGCATTAACTTTAACAGAAGATGGTACTCAGTTGTACCTTTACCTTTATCTTCTGTAGGAGTGTCAAGCTTTTCATTATCGATGATTTCTACATTCTTCTCCTTGGATGAAGAAGATCTGTGGATTTCAGCTCCACTTCTCAAGGTGATGGAATTAGCTTGCTGTCTTGGATTCACCTCTAGTTGTCTTGGAAGAGAATTGGATTGGGTGTTCTTTTGTTGCGTCAAGGCTTGTTGGGCAATTTTATTTTCCAACATCCTTGTGTGAGTGGAAATGCCCTCCACTTTTTGAGAGAGTTGAGTAATCGCGTCCTTCAAGAGCTTGTCGTTACTCCTTAACTTTTCATTTTGTTGCAACTGTGTGGAGATAAATTTCTCCATCATAGCCTCCAAGGAAGAACTTTGGGGTTGTTGTGGTTGTTGGTAACCCCTGTTGTTGTTGAAGCCTAGCAGATTCCCGTTGTTTTGTTGGTTGAAGTGTTGTTGTTGTTGCGGTTGCTGATGTCCATGTTGGAAGTTCTGAGTGTTGCCTATGTTTCAGTAGAAGAAATTAGGATGATCTCTCCATCTCAGATTGTAGGTGTTGGAATAGGGATTGTACTGCTTGTTCCCCTGCATCCCAACAATGTTGGCTTGTTCTAGGCTCCCTCCATTCATGTTAGGAGCAAAGCATGAAGAAGAAGTATGTCCCGAATTACCACAAGCTTCACATATCACTTCATCTGATTGTATTTGCAATGTATTCATCTTCTCAAACTTCTATGTAAGAACATTAAGTTTAGTAGCAATAAGATCAACGACATCAACAATATGCTTCCCTCCTTGCCTCCCAGTTGAAGAGCTAGTTGTAGAGGATGATTGTGCTCTCCTATCTGATCCCCATTGGAAATGGTTGAGGGTTATGTCTTCGATGATGTCATAAGCCTCTCTATAAGACTTAGTCATCAATACTCCATTAGTTGCAGCATCCAGTGTCAACTGGGTGTTGTTGAATAGACCATTATAGAATGTTTGAAGTAGCAACCAGTTGGTCAACCCATGGTGGGGGAAAAGACGTTGAAGGTATTTAAACCACTCCCATGTATCATACAGAGTTTCTCCATCATTTTGAGAGAAGTTGGTGAGCTGATTCCTTAGCTGGGCTGTCTTACTCGGCGGGAAATACTTTGCAAGGAAAGCATTTAGAAGTTGGTCCCAGCTCTTAATTGACCTCTTTGGAAGAGACAAAATCCAAGCCTTGGCTCTATCTCTTAGGGTGAAAGGAAATAGCATTAGTCTTACTCCTTCGGCGGATACACTATTGATTCAGAAAGTATTCATATACTCCAAAAACTCAGCCACATGAAGATTTGGATCTTCATTGACTGTACCTCCAAAGTTGTTACACCCTGATCTCACAATTACCACTAATCATGAGATTAGGGCATAAATTGAGGATTTAACGTAATACAAAGATTACCCTTAACTTTTTCTCTTCTTTTTCAAACTCTTTGTTTTCTCACATTGAATCACATAAACTAACTTTACAAGAGAATCAAACTTTGATTACTTTAATATGATCTCAACATAAACGATACACATCCATACATTCATTCTCAAGTTCATATGACATGATAATCAGATTCATTCTCTCTTATTAAGAAAACAAAGATACAAAACATCACTTAAAACACTCTCACATCTATACTAGGACCTAGAGTGACAAGGACCGACTGAACTTAACTATACTCAGACTTAACTCTTGTGGCAGATCTACTCTGATGCAATGATATCTTCTTCAAGTCCATGTGATTTCCCTAAAAAAATTGTGAGTAGAGGGGTGAGCCTACTCACTCAGTGAATGAATACTTCAAAGAAACAGTCTAAAGCACCGATATATTTACAGATATACTTTTGAGAAATTGATATCAATTATAATAACAGTAAGCTTTAAAGAGTCTAATAATTGACAATCATAAGTATGGCAGGATACTCTAAATATATATAAGAGTGAATCAATATATGAAATGCTTGATTGATCATAAAGAGAACTAATAATTCAGAAACATACAAAGAATAATTGAATAACTGTACACACTTTTTGACCTCTCATTCATTTTATTATACCTTGATCATATGTAGTGTACTCTACATATGAAGACTCGTAGTGCACTACGATCACACCATACAAGACTTAGCGGACACACCCGGGAAATGCTAAGTCTGACTACTCTCCTGGTCTGCAATAGGGAAATGACTCTCTGGCCTAAACTGGACTCCTCCTCTAACATGAGCACACAGGCAGAGAGTCAAGCCACCTCTTGGCTTTTTCTGTACTCTAGTGCCACCAGGATCTCTGGTTGATGTTGGACACTACATTCTGAAATTTAAGGAGACCCTCGTATACTGGTCGCACAGCCAGGGTTAGGTCCCCCATACCATCTCTTGGTACATTCCGACCCCCATATACTGGACGCACCACCAGGGTAGGTCGTTTCTTCCCTAAGGAGCAAACCTCTCATAGGGATTCTACGGTGTTCAGGGTGTTCAGGGCTCTTAAGTCTATTATTTTATTATTCCTAGAAAACTCTTTCTACATTGTACCTTTCTCTTACTCATACTTGACTTTGGTATCTCTATGGTGCCGCGTCTATTTATTTGAAGTTTATAACACAACATGTATATCATTCTAAACTTGGCAGAGTAGTATATTCAAAACACTATAATATACTGAGTAATCAACATACTGTACATATTGGCAGACTGGAATTCTTAAATAAACAGAATACATGTCAATTTGGCACTTTATACACTAGAATCATGCAATTGAACTGTTAAGCATCACCACATCTCATACTGAGAGCATTGATATCACCATACTTGATTCATTGAACACCCTAGCCTTAGGGTTTCATTTACCTCATTCACTTATCACTTGGCTCTCATAAGGATTTAATATCTCATAAACATCCACTAAATATAGATTGCTTTAAACAAGTCATATGCAATCAACATATGTATGAAATCCTCGAATTGAGCTAAATTAGGGTTTTCCATGCCATTCATTGAGATATTATGAATCAAAAATAACATTGCACAAATAGATTCTATGATGCCAAGAAAAACACTTCAAATGGATTTCACCATATTTATTCACAAATTTCCAACTTTCCACTCATATAGGGCTTCACCCTCTTTACGAAGATATCAAGCAAACACTATTCACATCACATGAAATCCAAGATAGTGTCTGACATATATGTACTACACATTCAGATAAACAATCATTCAAAACCAAGGGGATCTAGATAAGCAACTTTCTCTATTTACTTATACACAACAAATTTCAGTCATAGACAAATTCCCTATATTTCAGTTTACTCTTATAACCTCTACGAATACTTAGAGAATTCTCATTAGAATGCATTGTATACATTTCTAATATGATTTTATCATCTGAAATTCATTCAAACAAAGGAAGAATCCATTTCATATCATTTTGCAACAACTTAGAACAAATAGACAATTCAGGGTTTGTAGTCGCATACTAAGCAATTAAAGATTATGGTTGATTTAACCAATTTTCATGCAATATATTATTTAAAGGAAGTTCCCACTCACCCTAAGGTGTGAAAATGCCTTAAAAATGTATCCCATATCTGAAAATCTCGAATCCATATCAAATCCCTAGCAATTCACCCGATTCTTCTTCCTTTCAACTCGGAAACCCTAAAAATGAGGGATTATGAAGAAAGAGTGAGAAAAGGGGAAGTTTTGATCCATTTTGGATCAAATCGGAATAGGGACAGAATTTTTACATGTGATAGAAGATTCACCATGAAACTATATCCAAAGAAGCTTAACTTACATGATTTCATCATTCCTCGGACCGCAAAACCCTAGGTCATCATCTCCATCAATTTCTCCTCTCAACCCCTAACTCTTCCTCTCTCTCTAGGATTTCATTTCTCTGGTTTGAATCAAGAATTATGAGATCTGATAGTGTGTTAGGTTGATCATATAGAGCAATTGATCTGCTTGGGTCAATTGCACTTTGACCCCTCACTAAACTTTTTCTTATTTCAGCAGATTTTTATGTCATAAAAAGCACTACTACAGAACGGCCTTTGGCATCGGTCGTTTAACCCCATTTGGCATCGGTTTCCAACCAACGCCTATGTGGGCGCCGCTAAAGGTCGAACACTTCGGCGTCGGTTTTTTAACCGACGCCTATTTATTCTATAGGCGTCGGTCGTTTAGTATATAACCGACGCCAAAAATGTTCGCTCCACAGAAAATGGCGTCATCTAGGGCACTTTCTGCGTCGGTTATATACTAAACAACCGACGCCTATATATAATATAGCGTCGGTCTTTTAGTAGATAACCAACGCATAAAGTGCCCTAGATGACGCCATTTTCTGTGGCGCGAACACTTTTGGCGTTGGTTATATACTAAAACACCGACGCCTATACTTCAAGACGACACGACCGTGCTTCCCTGCACGGCCATGTTTAGTACTATAGGCGTCGGTTTTATATGAATAACCGACGCCTTTTCCACCACGGCCGTGCTATCCTGCACGGTCGTGTTGTTTGTACTATTAGGCATCGGTTTTTATCAAATAATCGACGCTGTATGTCTTTTCTGATGGTTTTCTATAAATAACCGACGCCTATTTCTATTTTTTTTTTCATATCAGTTTGCAGGCCTGCTGTGGCTGGTCAGCAGGATGAGAACCTGCAGTTCAGTTTTCTGAACTGCAGGTTTATGACATCCATTGATATCAGCCTACAAACAGGCCGCAAACCTGCAAAAGTCACAAGGAAAATTTCACACAAGTACATACATTCAGACATCAATTCAATTCTCACATTCACACATATAGAAACATTCAAATACATGTATTAACATTCAGAAATATTCATTTACAAAGTATCATTCATTATCGCTATCAACATCCCAATTATATCTTACAGTTGCCACTGCTTGTATGGCTTTTGCCCATTCTTCTCTTACTTCATTTAATGCTTCCATCGTATATGGAGCATGTATATTTTTTAAGCGTTTACCTATAGTGTGGTCAGTTTTAAACACCTGCAAAGAGAATGATGTATATATATAAGTAATAATATAAAAATAAGATTGATATATTTCATACTAACTAATGAGACTATATATAATACCTCATGTATGCTATCGATGTCCAATGCGGCATGTTTGATAATCATCTGCATAAATCGCATCACATAGTATGCGCATGCCCAGCCATTGTCTTGTGTAGCACACTATAAATTGAAACATACAAAATAATACAACTAAGCACAATTCACATCAATAATATATATATTCGAGTCGGGAACTTACTTGTACGTTCTGCCAATTTATTGGCTGGTACTTTTTCCTTGGGACCGTTCCTCCAGCCTTTTTGAATGCATCTAAACCCCTACATGTTAATATAACACAATAAATTGCATAAGTAAATAGTAATGTAATAAAAGATGTTAACGGATATAAAAATGAAATATTTCTCACCAGAATAATGGCATTCTCATTACGTGTCCAATTTTAGTGTTCAATGTACTCCCCGCAGGATCTAGATAATAAACAGTGAATGTCCCGGGGACAATAACTAGTAACTCCCAATGTCTACCGCTAGAGGTAAGAAGTTAACAATTAATAACTCAAAATGCAAAATAAAAATGGAATTTTCTTAAGTCCAAATTATAAATAAAGTAAACTTACTTGACATTGAATGGAGCTATTATTATCGTCTTCTTTTGCTGACCAAAAATTGTAAAAGCATCTATACAGTATTGTTGAACATTATCAGGGTCTTTAGCTACCAAACTAATCAATGATGGAATCAAAAATCCCACATGATCAAATCCAAATTGTTTGCAATGATCTTCGACTAAGTAGCTGCAAAACATATAGGCGTATACATTAATATATAAGAAACCAGATCACCGGATCTTACACAAGGTATATGGATGTATAAACAAGATCTCACCTTATCCATGTCTCTATCATTGATGTATTCAGCCAATCATACATAAATAGCTCAATAATATCTTGTAAAATTAAAGAGCTATCGTATGATTGACCTGCATAATTTGCATCTAAAGAAACTATTATAGGGCAATGTATATTATGTGCCCGTAGGCAACATGCCATTCCCCTACAAGCAGGACCTAACGGGTATGTTAGGTCAGTTGGAACCCAAGTTGGTAATGCGGGAAGTGGAGGTGGAGGCCTAGGTGCTCCTGGTGTCTTCTTTTTAACCTGTATATATAATTTCAGATCAGTTGACATCATATATACACATTAACAGTATAAATCAATGTAAATGTATCTTACAATTTCAGTCGTGTAGACGACATCTGCTTTGGGCCACAATATGACCCCGCCTTCTGCCTCACCAAGTGTATCAATATCTGGGTGGGCATATGGCAACGCAACTTCCCTCCAATCAGGTAATACATGTAGCGGGCTCACACGAATGTAGCCCTGCGGCATTGGAGTCCCATGAAACGTTGCCCCAGGAAGGGACTGGTAAGCCTGCGCCTCTGCAACAACATAGTCTTGCATTCTTAAGCGGCATGGCTTCAATGCCTACAAATTTACGTAAAGAATGTTATACATATATACATATAATCTTGAAAACATATCATCTTGAAAAGACTAGCTACAATGTCATAAACAATACTTACAACAGACGTGTTAGGCGATGGGTCTCCAGGATTACTCGCAGTCTGTGCATCAGGAGAAGAGTGGGTCGCCATAGGCTGATTGGAAGCCTGAGATGCCTGCCACCGCAGCAATTCTTCCTTGACCTTCTCAGCAACTACATCGTTGACCTTCTTAGCAACTAAATCCTCAACTCTCTTATTCTCCTATACATGGATAAAAGAAACATTAGCTTCTTCTTAATGAATTTCCTTTTGCAGTAACATTCTAAAAAAAGAATAGGTTACCTCTTCTTGAGAAAGTCCCACTCTGGGTTTGCGCTGGGATGGCCCAAAGAATGCTTTGATGCCAACACCAGCGTCGGCACCTCTAACACGTCCAAGATGCTCTGGGTTACCCAGAGCAACTGTCAATTCATCCCTTGTGCCCTGAGGGATGAACGTGCCTTGTTTCCTCTGCTCGTGCAGCTCCCACTAATCACCATAAACAGAAATTGGTAAGTTAACACCACAAATAATCAATATTCAAATGATTTCTCTAAGAGTTGTATTTTACCATTTTTGTAGCCGCCTCAGCAGTTACAGGCTTCTTTATTTCACCCTTCTTGTTTTGCCTGCCAGCTATCCAGATATCATGGCGAGGCATGGGTGTGGTAGACTCCTGAGTAGGAGCAGACTCCTGAGTAGCAGCAGACTGTTGAGTAGCCGCAGACTCCGCCTGTAGTCTTTGGTGAACGCTTGCATAGCCTTTTGGACCCATAGTGTGGTCATGCACATTCAATGCACGCCTTGCTTTTTGTGTGTCACTGAGGGCCTAGTTAGTATGCACATTAATGATTTGGTTAGTAGAACTAAATGTTAATCTTGAATAGGTGAATACAATGTATATTAATTAAATTGGGAGTGACGCCTAATACCTTGAATTCTTCAGATTTTCTTGAAGCAACAAAATTGTCCCAATCTTCTTTGTCCAAGAAGTTCCATTGTTCAAGGGCTGACTTCTTCTTCTTATCACCCTCTTTTATGTATTCTCTGTTCAGATTTGTCCTATAATTCCTAAGCATCTTTCCAGCGCGTTGCATCACACTTTTACGATGCAACTTCTCATCCAATGCAAACATATTCTGTAAAATAGAAATGTTATTAACTAGTATCCAAAATAGAATTGCAAATAATAGAATTTGTAATATACAAAATAGAATTGCAAATAATAATAACTCACGCATAAATCCTTCCATATCAAGTCTTTTTTCCCTTGAGGAACTTTATGCCAATTATCATACTTAACACCACAATGGCTCCGAGTGGTACACCCAAGATAGTTTAAAAAATTATTGCGGTTCACTCCAATTGCATTTCCTCCATTATCAAACTCCACCACCAATTTGGATCCACTACCACTTAGCGCTAATAACTTCTTCAACAGAGTGATGCCCCTTTTCTTGTTAAGTGTTTGGTGCTGCGCATCAAGTTGCTCCAGTGCTTCAGTGGGTACAGGTACATCATCGACCTAAAATTTGACAAAAATAAACACACTAAATTAGCCCAATATAGAAATATAGGATATATGACATAACTAGAAGATAATGAATTTTATAGAAATACAGGATATGTTTTTAGAACTTACATTGGTATCCTCGCCATGCTCGTCATGGACAGCATGCTCATCATGGACTTCATGCTCATCATGGACATCATGCTCATCATGGTCAGCCATCTGAAAATGTCATTAAAAAGGCAAACATTTAGCAATTGTATTAACTAGAAAAAGGCAAACATTTAGCATTTGTATTAACTAGAAAAAGGCAAACATTTAGCATTTGTATAAACATACATGTCTCTAAAATTGTGATCTTTTATCAATTAACAATCCTTCATTGTGATCTCTGCGCACATATAAGTCATCATTAGCTTCAATATTTTGTGGAGTTGGCAACCCAACTGAGAATGGACTGGAGTCATCATACTTATCATAGTACTCTTCTTCATCTATAGGATCTTCAATGAATTGTCTTTTACCATGAAGAACAACCGACCATTTATCATTCGCAGGATCATCGATATAGAATATTTGTTTCGCCTGTGATGCCAATATGAATGGTTCACCCTTCTCGCCAATCTTTTCAAAGTTCACCAAAGTGAAACCCAATTCATCCACTATAACTCCTTTGGTGTTATCAACCCAATTACATTTAAAGAGCGGAATTTTGAAATCTATGTAGTCAAACTCCCAAATGTCCTCAATGACACCGTAATATGACATTTTAGCTTCACGTGGACTCTTATCCTTTGCACTTGCAAAGTACATAGTCGACGCTTGAAGAGTGACCCCACTATTTTGGACGACACTCTTATCATCTTGGCGCTTTGTGTAATATGTGAATCCATTAATGTCAAACCCTTCATAAGACATAACATTCGGTTTTGGTTTAAAGGTGAGGCATTTGATAGTTTCTGTAATATCATTTGGTGTTTGAGATAGTTGATGTAAGACTTTATCTTCAAACCACTTAGTAAAAGTCTTATTATGCTCTCTAGCAAGCCACATTGAACTTGCTCGAGGATGTTGTCTCTTTATGAAATTGGTATGTTCCTCAATACAAACACTCACTTCGTCCATATTGTGTAAAATATACAAGTGAGCTTGTTCCAACTGCTCACGGCTGATTACTTTCACCCGTGATCCCAAAATTCCTTTGCCCTCCTCAATATTCTTGTCATTATCAGGAGTGTCATTACCACTGAGAAAGTCATTGCAAAAATCCATAACCTCTCTCGCCACATAACCTTCAATAATACTCCCTTCAGGCCGATAACGGTTTCGAACATCACCTTTAAAAACGCTCATGTATCGTTCAAAGGGATACATCCAATGCAAGAAAACTGGTCCCAACATTTTCACTTCCCTAGTCAAGTGGACAACAACATGTACCATGATATCAAAGAACGAAGGAGGGAAATACATCTCAAGCTGACATAGGGTAACAACCACTTCTCTTTGCAAATTATCGAGAGTATCAGGGTCAATAACTTTACTGCATAGACTGTTGAAAAAGAAACAAAGTCTGGTAATTGCAAACCTTACATGCTTCGGCAATATAGATCGAATTGCCACGGGTAATATTTGTTGCATTAGAGTGTGACAATCATGAGATTTAAGACCTATCAACTTCAGATCTTTCATTGATACCAATCTACGGATGTTGGATGAGTAACCATGTGGTACCTTAACATTTACCAAGCATTCACAAAAAGTTTTCTTCTCCTTTCTAGACAACGTGTAACAAGCGGGAGGTAAGTATGTTCTTTTACTACCCATTTCACGTAATTCTGTTAATTCTGACCTTATTCCCATTTCACGTAGGTCCAGTCTGGATTTTATCCCATCTTTAGTCTTACCTGGTATATTTAACAGAGTACCAATGATGCTATCACAGACATTTTTCTCAACGTGCATTACATCGATACAATGCCTGACTGTCAAAGAACTCCAATAAGGAAGATCCCAAAATATTGACTTCTTCTTGAATGAAGAATTGTCACTCCGTGTGGCCATACTACATTGTGATTTCTTACCAAATTCATTGACAATGTCTTTTACTCTTTCAGAAACAACATCCCCTGGTATAGGTTTAGGTGCACTCCGTTCATCATTCCATCCATTGAATGCTTTGTGCTTCCTACGATACGGATGGAATTTTGAAAGAAACCTTCGATGACCAAGATATACAGTCTTGCCGCCATGTTTTAGTCTTATTGAATCAGTGTTTTCTTCACATATAGGACACGCTTTAGCTCCTTTGACACTATATCCAGACAAATTCCCATATGCTGGAAAGTCATTAATAGTGCAAAACAACATAGCGTGCAAACGAAATGTCTCTCTTGCTGAAGCATCATAGGTCATCACACCTTCAGCCCAAAGTTTCTTTAAGTCATCAATCAAAGGTTCAAGATAAACATCGATATCATTTCCGGGTTGTTTAGGGCCCGATATCAACAATGACAACATAACGTACTTATTTTTCATACACATCCAGGGAGGAAGATTGTATATAACAAGCATGACTGGCCAAGTGCTATGTTGGCTGCTCAATGTCCCGTACAGATTCATCCCATCTGTACAAAGCCCAAGTCTTAGATTCCTATCTTCTTCACCAAATTTGGGGTACAATAGATCAATCTTCTTCCACTGTGGGGAATCAGACGCATGTCGCAGGATCCCATCATTATTTTTCTTAACATCTGCATGCCACCTCAAATTCTTCGCATCTTTCGGATTTGCAAACAAGCGTTGAAACCGTGATATTATAGGTAGATACCACAACACCTTGGCAGGAGAACCAGTTTTGGACTCCCCCGAAGTCGTCAATTTATACCGTGACGCACCACATTTTGGAAAATCTTTCAAATCTACATAGTCCTTTTGAAATAATACACAATCATTCGGGCATGTGTGTATCTTCTTGGCCTCCATTCCCATTGGGCACAACATTTTCTTTACCTGGTATGTTGAGATTGGTAGCTCGTTTCCTTCAGGAAGCATTTCTTTCAACAAAGTCAACAATGAAGTGAAGCTTTTGTCGCTCCATCTATTGTTAGCTTTCAACTTATACAATCTCAACACAGCGCTAAGCTTCGTAAACTTAGCACAGCCTGTGTATAATGGTATCTCAGCATCATGCACAATGTTTCTAAAGATAGGAGGTGGATCGGTGTGCTCTACCCTACAACTATCCAGCATCACATCAACGATGTCTGCTGAAACTGGTTCGTTCACATTTACGTCATCGGAGGCAATTTCTTCTTCCACCCAAGCACTGCTATCGACATCTACTGGTTTCGATTTTGAAATCTCTCCATGCCAGTGCCATTCTGTATAGCCTTGTACAATCCCGTTGCACATGACATGACTTTTGATTTCCTCACCAGTGTTGACTTTCAAGTTGTTACCGCAATGCTTACATGGACAGTAGAACCTATCTGTAGGTTTTTTCCTATGTTCCTCGGCAAATCTAATAAACTGATCAAGACCAGATATAAACTCTGGGGTGCAACGATTACGAATGGACATACATGATCTATCCATTCTATGATCAGAGAAAACAAGTATATATTAGGAAACAAGTATATATTAGGAAAAGATTAGGGTATACACTTACATCCTAAGTGTATAATGTGATGTCATTCTTATATATAATAAATGTGTACCACCTATCCCATCCTTGAACACCTAATCTCACTAGTAAGTGTATAATGTGTATTGGGTTTTCAAGAAAATTTTGGCAGCATTTCCCCGCTGTTCTCTAAGTACATATGTACTTAGAGAACAAACGGGGAAATGCTACCGAAATTTTCTCGAAAACCCAATACACATTATACACTTACATCCTAAGTGAGATTAGGTGTTCAAGAACAGTCCCAAACCGGGGACTATCCAAGATTTACTCCTAATGAGTCAATCTTGGACGGGTTTCTAGGCCAACAAACACATTTGATGTCATTCTTATATATAATAAATGTGTACCACCTATCCCATCCTTGAACACCTAATCTCACTAGTAAGTGTATAATGTGTATTGGGTTTTCGAGAAAATTTCGGCAGCATTTCCCCGCTGTTCTCTAAGTACATATGTACTTAGAGAACAAACGGGGAAATGCTACTGAAATTTTCTCGAAAACCCAATACACATTATACACTTACATCCTAAGTGAGATTAGGTGTTCAAGAACAGTCCCAAACCGGGGACTATCCAAGATTTACTCCTAATGAGTCAATCTTGGACGGGTTTCTAGGCCAACAAACACATTTGATGTCATTCTTATATATAATAAATGTGTACCACCTATCCCATCCTTGAACACCTAATCTCACTAGTAAGTGTATAATGTGTATTGGGTTTTCAAGAAAATTTCGGCAGCATTTACCCGTTGTTCTCTAAGTACATATGTACTTAGAGAACAAACGGGGAAATGCTACCGAAATTTTCTCGAAAACCCAATACACATTATACACTTACATCCTAAGTGAGATTAGGTGTTCAAGAACGGTCCCAAACTGGGGACTATCCAAGATTTACTCCTAATGAGTCAATCTTGGACGGGTTTCTAGGCCAACAAACACAATAATAGATATCTACAATGAAGCCGGACTCCATACAAACAGTATATAATTTAGTGATCATTGTTCATTCTAATTTATACCAATGTACAAGTAATATAAAGAACAATGTGGATTATATGGGGCATAAATTCATTGTTCATTGTCCAACATTAGGTTCAACACTTGAAACATACATTCATTTACAACATAAAAAATTTGTATCATTAGGGTGCAACATGTGGATTATATGGGACATACACATCAAGGCGGTCATAAGGGAGGATATTTCCTTATTTATGAGTAAGCGATATAAGATGAAGATCCATATAAAAATTAGGGCAGAAGGAAGAAATAAATCTTCTTTAGGATACAATAGACCCTTATGGATGTATTTAGGGTCATAGGTACCATCATAGAACAAAAGGGGTACACTCTAGGATTTAAGATCACACTACATCATGTATTTTATACAAAATTACATGTATGTGTATATAAAAAATATATTTATAAGGAACTTCTATACATATCAGTATCTCTAATCATTAAAATCGGCAAGCAGATCAGTAATTGTAAATAAAAAACTACGAATTGTTGAATTAAAGTAATCACTAAAGTAATACTAACCAGTAGTACCAATCATTAATCACTGAAAGCAGCAAGGAAATCAGTAAAACTAATCATGCATTACTAGTATAATAGAGCAATAGGATATTTACTTCGATGCATTACAGCAGTACCCAATTATTTCAGCTTACATACCTTTCGTTAGCGGCGGCGGACAAGTAGGCGAGCTCCCAGCAGTGGTGGTCGAAGCAGGAAGAAGGGGGCGGCGCTGGGCGTGAGCAGGGAGGAAGGAGCTACGGCGGCGGGCGACGCTGGACGAAGTAGGAAGAAGCTAGGGCGGTGACGCTGGAAGAAGCTACAGCGGCGGGCGACGCTGGAAGAAGCTAGGGCGGCGACGCACAGCAGCAACACCGGCAGCGTTGGCGAGGCGAGGAGCGCAGGCGGAGGAGAAGGAGCGGCGACACGTCGGTGAGCAGCAGCACAGGAGAAGGGGGCGCGACGGAGAAGGGGGCGCGGAGAAGAAGAAGAAGGCAGCAGCAGTGGCGGCGCGGCGGCGCTGTCGTGGAGAAGAAGGAGCAGAGAAAAAGGGAAATCGGCGGCGACAGCAGAGAAAAAGGGCAATCGGCTCGCAATGAAACAGAAGAAAGGGGAAGAGTCGGGCGATCGTGGGATATTAAGTTCCCAAATAGCGTCGGTTGTTTAAAACAACTGACGCCTAAACATCTTTAGCGTCGGTTGTTTGAAACAACCGACGTCCAATTGGACGATATTTTCACGAAATTATTTGGCAGAAAACACTTTCCGCGTCGGTTATAAAAGGATAACCGACGCTGAAAGTGACACTTTTCGCGCAAATTTCCATCGCACATACGCGTCGGTTTTTATCTACATAACCGACGCTGAAAGTGACACTATTTTTTTTGCTCGAAAATTGGATTTCGCGGGCGACTTTAAGCGTCGGTTGTTTATAAACAACCGACGCTGTATTCAAAGCGGTACCCGTGTCTGGTTGGTCTTCGAATATAGACGTCAGTTTTTCTAAATAACCGACGTCTAATATTATAGGCATCGGTTTTCCTAAAGAACTGACGCCCAGAAAAGCGACACTGAATGTTGTTTCTGTAGTAGTGAAGGCTCCTATGAATTCGTGTATTTCAGAGATCAAACCTTATCCAAAAATTATTATAATTTATCATAGGGCTTTCTTTCCTACTCAGCTTGGGCCGTAAGTTAGCCGGCCGCTTACATGCTATTGTAATCGGCCCCTACCAACTCCAATTCGGTCTATTTCAGTTAGTACTCACCCGACTCCTTCCATATATGCCACTCCTTTCGCAAACAATTCTTTTCTTGCTTCCTTCTTTTTTTATTCTTCCTCTCTGACTTCTTCCTGCCCTCCTTCTAGCGCCAAGCATGATAATCTACCCGTCGCCTAGCCAGGTTCCGGTAGAAAAGGAGGTGCGGAGTCTTGTAGTGCTTGACTTTCTTTAAAGATCGGGTCTTTGATGTCAGATGAAAGAGTCTGAGTGCCATCCATCCGATCCAGAAGTCTACTTCGTTCTACCTGTTTTGTTCCTTGAATTCCCTAGGAATGAGGGGAGGGGTAGGGTATGATGATCTCAGGTATCTTGACTTTGTCGAGATTCGGTTGGGGTGAAATATCTTATACTGGTATAATTGATAATGGAAGTCTCTTTCCAGGCATTCTCCTACTCTCCCTCATCTTGGGGCGAGACCGAAACCGGGAAGACTTCCTTTATTATGCGGGAGGACTTGTCATTCTCTTTCTGTTTCTAATCTGATCATACCCTTTTTTGGGACCCCATCAAACTGGTCATGCTGATGTGTGGAGCAACCATGCTCCATATATCTTCTATACCGTCGATGAATAGGTGGGCCATGGGGATCTCCTATTCCCTATACTTGGGCCTCTCCCTACTGGTTGGCCTTTTGCTCTATATGCAAGGGACGACAACCGGGGAGATCTTCGTCACAGGGGTCTTCTTCTTCTTTTGTCTTAATTTGTTGGGGCTGATAGCCACCTTCACCTTTTGCCTTTTAGGCATGAAGCCCCACCATCTTCAGAAGCTCAGCCCCTTTTTTTCAGTTGGCTTCTGTTCTGCCTGAGCGCATTCCCAGAACTCGCTTTCCTCAAGCAGTGGTTCTCCGACCTTGACAAGGTATTTCTTTTGTTGGGCTTCCTGGGGGAGGTCCAGCGACGACTGATGAAGAGTACTAAAATGATTGTGTATAATTCAGATACAAAGCTTTAGTTAAAATTTTAGATCATTCAAAGCTTCCATTAAATAATTAAAAATCGAATAGTGTACTGCTATCCATAATTCTATAGAAATGTCAGTTACTGTAATTTGTCTACTGATAAGGACTAAATGCATCCAAAAATTATTAAAATTTTACATGTTGTTTATTATTTAGTTTTAGATCTTCAGTTAAAATTTCAGATCATTTGGAGTTACCAATAAATAAATAAAAATAAAGCACTACACTACTGAAAAGTACTCTGTCAGCATTTTGGTCGAAGTATAGTTTGACCAAGAACCACATTCAAAGAACACTAAAAAATTCTGAAATTTTTCTATAATATTCATGATTGAGTTATACATATCATATACAAAATTTAGTTAAATACAAAATTTCTAGAAAATATGAAAAATCATTTACCACACTATTATCCTGATCAAATTCCATATTCATGTACTATCAAAACCCTAATTTTTGCCGATTAGGGTTTACATTTCTCAAACCCTAATTCTTCAAACTAAAATCATAGTTAGAGTTTCTTCTTAGGTTTGAAACATCACAATTGATCTACTATCATTAATCAAGTCTAAACGATGTTCAATCTAATCAAGCATGTAATCATTCAGGTAAACCCTAGTTTACCAATTAAGCACAAATGTGGTCATTACAAAAGACGCTCTGTTGTATCATCTGCATCATGGAAGGAGCAATAGAAAAATTGTTTGCTTCAACTGTAGGTAGGTCAGTGGCCCCACAAATGTTTGTGGTGACCGACATTGCAAAATCCTTCAAAGGACGGTCATCCTCCATGGTTGGATCACTTGGTGTAGCTTCTTCAAAAGACAAAGAAGATGGCGATGGTGATGATGGTGGAACACTTCTTAGCATTGGTTGTTCTACTCTCCTTGTTATTCTTAAGCTTGAAAGGGTATGCTCGATTTCAAGGTCTAACAACGCTGATGTTTGAAGACCTCTTTGCGAGAGACGCATACAACTTGAAAAATGACAAGAGGAATTGAGAACACAACTAAAAGGTATATGGAAATTTGAAAACTGGAAATGGTGATCTAGTCTCGAATACTAGTTAGCACTTGTTACTCTAATTAGATTGACCGTAGCTCCCCGACAACGACACCAAAAACTTGTTGATTTATTACACTAACGAGTTTCAATCATAAGAATGATCATTTACTCAACTAGCTATTTCCCACAAGTATATGAGAGTATTTGTAGTCAAGGTCGAACACAAGGAGCGTTAGCAAACCAATTAAATGCAATAGTGCTAAGATTCAACAATCTAGACCATTTTAAAGGTGATTTGGTTGATTAGACTAGAATTTTAGAATTAAACAAACAATAATGGATTACTAAAGGATATTAAAATTCAGATATGGAAGCATCTTGGACTTAGGATTTCATCCGCATATCATAGCATACAATAGGAGCGTGCAATTTAAACATACTAAGCACTTATTTTAAAGGAGAGTTGTATGTTGCACTTCACCTCTCGGTGCAAGTACAACGATCCTAACTCAATTTAACATTCCCATGTATGAATTTCATTTTGGATTACAAAACTACTCCTCAACTCCATAATTTCCACTCTCGTGGTAAAGGAGTTTCCAAGAGAGTACCTCCTTACTCTCCTACCTATCTTCTTAGATCAAGCAAAAGAGCATAAAAAATACACATAAGGTGTCCAGCCATGCATGCAGAAAATAAGAAACTGGTACTCACAAGGTGGAAAAACAAGCAACATAGCATTTAGTATGAAATTATCATGTTCCATACATGCTATGACATGGGAGCTACTCTCCCATGTCCAAGAAAAGGAAACTACTCGTCCATGATAGTGTACAACAGAAAATGTGTAGAATTTTCAGAATTCAACATGATTTAGAGAAGGAAAAGCTACGTAATCCCAAGGTGTAACCAAAGAAAGGTAGAATTCCGACTTGAGGACAAAATCCCACTTCTACAGCTGCTCCAAACCGGACAAACCTCTCTCCCAAGAAGCTTAGTGGAGTGAAGAAGCTCTACTGCACCTTGGAGAAGAAGCTTGGAGAAGAAAAGAAGAAAAATGGAGTTTTTTTGTAAGAAACCACCTTCTTCTACCTCCAAAATCGCCCTCCTTGCTTTTTAGCCTTGCTCTAGGACGAAAGAGTTTTGAATAATGACCAAAGATAACTGGTCCTTTGAGTGGTTTTGTCTTTTAAAATGAAAGGAGTCATATTTGAAAATTGCTGAAACTGAAAGGCACACGCTGTGTCTTTCTCTGGACACAGTGTGTCCTGTCTCCGGTAATTGTTTTTGTGTTAAGTACACATCATGTATGATTTAACACATGTCGTGTACTTTTCTAGAAAGGCTTGACTCTATTCTGAATTCCCAGGTACACGTCATGTCTTTTATGGACACATTGTGTACTTTTCTTCAGTGATCGCAACAATAGGTATTCTAGAAATGCACACGCCGTGTATTAAATAAGACATGTCGTGTGCATTGTTGTTTCAGTAATTTTAAAGTCATGGATGTTGCAAGGCTTGGAGAATTCCCGAATAAGATGAAATTGAGTTGGAAAACCTCCATTTTGATTCCTTTGATGCAAATATGCAATACACATCATGTGATAAGTAAAATAACAAAAAGGTGGCAAAAATGATATGAATAGAGGCTAAATGAGAACAAAATGAACTGAATTTGTGTGTGAAAATATGTGAAAATTTTATGTGGAAACCACACAACAATCAACTATTATACATAGCTCAAAAATTTATCCTTGGATGTAGAATTGTAGTTTTCTCTTCCAATATAGGAAGTTACTCACATCAAAAATTAGAATATTGATGTAGTATCCCCCATCGTTATAATTGCTCATCTTCTCCTACTAGTGGAAGTATTGCTTGGAGAAGACCCACTATGGTACCAATTGTTGGATCTATAATAGGTTCTAGAGTGGGGGTGAATATAGCTAAAATCACTTAAAATTCATTTGACCTTCAAGTTATATCCCATGATAATATGACATATATGAAGTTTGAGTGCAACTAAATACACATAGCAAGGGAGAGAGAGAGGGAGAGAGTGAACAAGCACTAAATAATACAATTTATCTATAATGGTTCCAAGTTCCAAACCAGGAGATGTACATTCACTACCTAGAGATATCATACTCTAGGATTTCAACCTTGTCTCACTTCTTATATTTTGTTATAAGAGTTACAACATAAGACTTCCTTTTTACAGGACAAGGGAGCCAATAACCTTACAAGGACTTACTTATCCATTACCAAGAGTCTTATACCTTACCAAGGCCGTACCTACTATTGTAACGAGTCTTTGGCCTTCTTCAAGGACTTACCGACTCTTACAACAAGTTTCCCACCTTCAAGGATTTACCCACTCTTGACTTGGATCTTCTGTCTTTGACTGCACCTTCAACAAGGAGAGGCTTTTCACCAACAGAATTCCTCCCTTCTTCTTCTTCACCTATCTCGGAGAAGAGAGAGAATCTTCATCTTCATGGGAGAAAGAGAGATTGAGAGGTGGAGGAAGTGAGAGCCTCGTGAGAGACTAGCTCTCTTACAAATTTCCTAGTCAGTCTAATGGATGTAGCAAGTAATTAAGCTCCTGAGAGTGGATGAGGGCTCTTGGAGACAACTTCCTCTCAAAAATAATATAAGGACATTTATAATGCTTAGCCAACCATGATATGAAGCCCAAGGGGTCATATTTATAGTTGAGGTTTTCTATCATCCAATAGAGACACTTAGGATCAAATTCTAGCCATTTTGGGTGTTCCAACAGATATATATTTGATTTTTGCAACACTCCAACGACTAGAAATGCTTTTATGCACTTTACTAGTATAGTGTTGTCGGGTGAGTTGTCTTTTACCTAACTCGACTGACAACACTATAATACAAGTCAAAGTGTTGGGGTGTTGCTTGAATTGCCACTAGGACAAACTCGACTGACCCTGAGAATGTCCAAGAGCCAAACATGTTGTCGGATGAGTTGTCACCGGGACAAACTCGGTCGATAAGAGAGCATGTAATGACTTTTGATAAATGTCCAAAAAGTATTCATATATTCAATTTAAGTGATCTAGGTGTCCATTAAGCTTAATTACAAGTCATACAATCATTACAACTGATTTACATCAAAGATCTACGGAGAAAACTATATATTCTTCAATCTTGATCGTTATGCATGTATGACTTGATTTCTTCAAGATAGGATGTACAAGTTTATGCATTTGGAGTGTGTCTATCTAATCTGAAATAACTCAAGTAGAAGCATTAGGTGTCAATAAGTTGAATAGTTAGTCATCATTAAAATAAAGGTTTTAGTCAATTTAGACCTTGAGTCAACACTTCATAATAATATATAATATATGTCTATATCTACAATACATATGAAAAAATGTGGATTTTATGCAATTTCTTCTTCTACTTATTTAATTTATAAAATAGTCCTTGTATTATAATCGATATTATATAAGAAAGGCCATCGGGGATCTTTTCTTCCATTTCTTAAATTATAAACTAGCATTCTATTTGAATGTATAACGTATAAGAAAGAGTGTGAGATGTATTGTGTGATTTTTTTTTATAATTTTTGTCACAAATTAGTCTTTTATTCTAATAGGTAGTCATGTGAAAAATACATATTTTGATTATTTCTTTGAAATTGGAATTTTCAAATTAATTATCAAATTATTCAAATGTAAAAATTCTTTTCTTCAAACTGAACGAACATAAATCGAATCAGATCGATTCTCAAGAGTCTAGATGCAATTTTTCCATTTAAATTTTTAGATTACATGTTGGTCCTTGTAAATGTATTCTAGTAAGGCTATAAAATGCTTTATGAAGAGTTAAATGTAATGTTTGCTTTTAGTTTTCCAAATTTTAGACTGGATACTGTCTTATTATATATATAATTGGCATGTGTATTCTAATAAACTTGTATGTGCATCGTAGTGGTACCAGGTTCCTGCCAGTCTCAATACTCACACTATCTTTTCCTTGTTACTGGGGTTGGGAGTGTGGCACAACCAAGGTCATATGAGATGAAGTACATGGTCACTTGGTCATGACACCATGAAGGACCCCTGTGCTAAAGTTTCCAATACTATAAAACATTATTATAATTTTAAAGTATTGTACCACTTTCTATTAATCATTTTCAAATACTAACCGGGCCTTGTGTATTCTTATAAGGTTATATGTACCAATGTCGTGGAAGCTGACTCCTACTAGTTTCTGCACTTGCGTTGTATTTACATCATTTTGATTTTTAATTTTCTTCTAACATTAGTACGCCCTTAGTATTCTAATAAGGTAGCATATATTTCTCAATGGGGCCACAAACCCTTTCACTTTGAAATTTTTTTAGCTAACTGACCCAAACTGTATGGAGATTTGCAAAAACACCTGGATCAATTCTGATACACATACTATAGAACCAGGTTACTATATCCACAACAACTAAGAAAATCAAAACTATTCTGAAATCTTGGCAAAAGCAAAATTTCATGAACATCAAACATAAATTGGCTGACTTAGAACCACGTCTTTATGTTGATAGTGACCCTATTGCTGATGCTGCCCTCACTCTCACTATCAAAGATGAAATAGAACACGTTCAAAACTGGATAGACACCATTTGGAAATAATATGTAAAGATTAGATGGACCACAGAGGGAGACAAAAATATGGAATTCTCCACAAAACCTACAACAATAATGTCTGCATTAACATCATTGCTAGAGTGTGCATCAACGGCAACATCACCTCAAATAAGCACACGCTCACCAACCACATTGTTCAACACTTTGAACGCATATTCAACATTGGACATAAACCCTCCTTTCTCAACTCAACCAATTGGAGATACATTTGCAAAAAAAATCATCCCATATCCACAACACACTATCAGGAATTTTAGCTACGAGGAACTTGATGATGCCATTACTTCTCTTGACAAAAACAAATCTCCTGGACCTGATGGCCTCAACATTGAATTCTACCTTGCCAACTGGAACCACATCAAATGAGACTTTATGAAACTG
This sequence comes from Alisma plantago-aquatica, assembly GCA_963693085.1. Classification (NCBI taxonomy): domain Eukaryota; kingdom Viridiplantae; phylum Streptophyta; class Magnoliopsida; order Alismatales; family Alismataceae; genus Alisma; species Alisma plantago-aquatica. The sequence goes on along the minus strand of OY856414.1, from coordinate 794,474,702 downwards.
CTTTTAGCCTTCTAAAACAACAGTAATATCTGCAAACATATCAAAACCCTCAATCATACCAACATAGCGTGCATTGTGGCTGAAATTCCCAAAGGTTTTGGCCATGTCTTCTCACCTCCGCCATTGTCCCGGTGCTTCATGGTTCCTCACCTATAAATACCACCTACCGCACCTCCTTAGGCCCCATTGCAAGCTTTTCCAGTTGTTAATTTGGCCCGAAGATCCCCCGCTTAGTACCGAAACCTCCACCTTCTCACTGATATTACAGCCCTTTTCCTGGCTTCTCGGTGATAGAAACACCCCAATAAAGTACACGGGTGAGTTCCTCTCATCTTGAGCTTCGTTTCGAGTACATGTATGCCCGTTTTGGTTAAGAAACGTGGAAACGCCCAAATGGGCAAGCTCCTTCTCCGCAGCCATGGCTGGCGCGTGAGGAAGGAGACAACCCGTAACTTTTTATGCTTTTACCCTCACGCACTCTTGCCTTCACGTTTTAATGTCAAAGGCAATTTGGTCTTTTGCCATTTTGTTTCTCGCAAGCCTTTTTAGCCTACATGGATTTTTCTTGCTCTCTGATTGGTCCAAAGCAAATAAATCATAGAAAATGGATACGTTATTGGAAAATTTTGAGTAAATACTCATTGGAAAGGATTTTTCAAGTAGAATCCAAATTTGAGGTTTTTAAGTCCTAATTATATTTCCTTTTTCGAAGTTTCTTTGAATGGCATTTTAAGTATGTTAAATGTTCTAAAAATCATAATTAATTCATTTTAACTCCAAACTATAAAATAAAATAGATTTTCCTAATCAATGAAACATGAGTGAGCTTTTTGTCCTAGTTTTGAGTCCTAAATTAGTGGTTTTCGAATAAGGTCTAAAATGGGTAACTTTCTTTATACTTTATGTTTAATAAATGCTAATTTATGTGAAATAATTGTAATTAGGGAAAATGATCTTGGATACAATCTAATCAGTGATAATGATGGATGTGAATCTACAATAAGGTATGTGGATCCTATTTATGTATGTGACCCCTATTTATGTATGTGGACCCTACTTATGTATGTGGATCCTATTTATGTATGTGATCCCTATTTATTTGTGTGATGCCTATTTATGAATGAAAAATAATTCTTGAGTAAGAATGTGCAATTAACCTATTCCACAATTGGGCTTTTATCCAACCCTACATTCATATTGTGCTAGCCTTGGAATATCTCTATTTCCTTTTATTTGGCTCTTTATTTATTTGAATCTTCTACTGTCTATGATGGCTCATTTACTTGAAATACTTGAATCTTACTATTGCCAATGTTGGCTCTTTTATGTGATTTATTTCATGGGTTTTATCCCCATTTTCTATGATGCTATATTATTTATATTTCCACTACTGCCAAGTGGATTACTCGGCATGAGGAATTTTTGACCAAATAACTAATGTAGTGTACATGAGTGCAAACCACCCATAGAGGGCATGTGTAATTTTGCCCTTGGGAATGTACATTTTCTCCCCGTATTATATATACTTTTGAGGTTTGGGATGTGAATTTTCCCGTCTCCTCTTGGTGAGGTCTGGTAGGTGCCTAACCCTGCATTAGAATATTTTTTGTCAAAATATCATTCATGCTTGTTGATTATTATTGTGGTAGATGCATCTTGGTAGAGGTTCTTTATTCTTAATTATTTTACTTGACTCATACTTTTGACACTCTTAGTGTAGTGAATCATTTTATTATGCAGTGTTGTGCATTATTATTTGTCCTTTTCCTTTTGAATAACACATACTTTTATCTCTCTCTTGTTGGGTGATCCCAACCACCCAAGTATAGGATCAGAGTGCGCAGTTGAAGCATGGTGAACCAGCCTAAGGCCAGGGATAAAGAGTTCAACCTTGTATCTTGGACATAGTTGCCTATATATTAAGTTGTTTTGTTTGGAGACAAGTTGATTTGGTTTTATTCTTCCTCTACCTAGATCATGTTGTTGTGTATAAAGTTGTACACCCTTTTGGGAATTTTGTAAAGTACTCTTTATACAATTGACTATAGTCAAAGTTTTAACTTCCGCTGCTACACAATTGGTGTTTTGTTTGCCATGATTATTTGGTAGAGACTTTGTGGTCTTTACAGTATTGTCCATAACCACACTCACATCCACCATCAAAAAAAATTAAGGGTGACATGTATAAATTGCATATATATCATATCATATATATAGGGATCATATGTGGTATTTAAACAGATGTTCACATTAATCATTAAATATTAGTATCTCAAGTAATAAATATGTGAAATCAAAAATAGATCATATCAATTAAATACCAAAATATAGTAAATTGATGTGGTTTTGATACCACTATAGGTAAATATGGTTACAGAGATGCCAGCAGAAATAAAAAATGTCTTTCCACATTCCCCTTGAAAAATAGATTGCATCAACAACTATAGATTAAGAAGGAAGTTTTATAAGGCAAATACATGGTCTTGGAGCAAGTACAATGATTATCCTTATAGCAATGTGCTTATTTCACAAACAGCACTCAGACAGTTTTTCAACTGAGGCTTCCTAGTGTAGCACCACGGACGGTGGTTGACGGCATCCTCCTAGAGAGTGGAAATGACCTCCACACCTCTACATAGTCCAAGTAGGCCATTGGGAACTCCTATCATTCATTTGGAACTGATGAAAAGGAGTTGTCCCTTTGATGTTAATGTACTAGCGTTGACTTCTCTCTCTTGTTGTCTCTCCCTTGATATCTCTCCCTTTTATAGGGAAGACTTGCTCTGAGTCTCACATTACCACATCTGTGAGAGGACAATGATTGTTAGAGCTTATTTTTGCATCTTCTAAAAGCTTTGACTGCCCCTCTATTTATAGGAGGACTAGGGTATGTGTTTCCAAATCAACTGAGAGTCAAAGACATAGAATTTAATGAATATTATAGAAGCTACAAACCACAAACTGGTTGGTTCACATGTAAAATGGTCTACTCAATACTTGAATCGATCGGTTCACATTATTTCCTTTTCACAATCATATTGGCTTTAATGTGACGATTAATGCACAACATGATGTCAGCATTGATCCTTGATCCAATCTCATTGAACATTGAGATGGCTGATTCATAATCTGAACCTATCAATTCATGTTCTGAACCGGTCAGTTCATGTTCAAAACTGGTTGATCCATTTTCTAGTCAGCCAATTTTCAGCTAATATTGTTTAGAATTAATACCTAAATACTTATTAATCAATTTAAACCTTATTCATGAGTAAACTCCTATTCCAGGTGTATCCTAGGTGTGTGACCCTATAGGTCCCAAGTTATGTTGGTAGTGAATGTTATAACTAACTTATGACATCACATGCAATGAGTGGTATCTAGAAACACATCATTGTTATCCAAGTAATTGGAAAGTTGGAGAACAACTTCAACCTACAGTTTGTGATTAGTGTTATAGTGATCGTATAGTTCCACTGTCTCTGATATCTAGATTGAACTCGAAGCATGGAATCATCATTTTCTCAATGTTGAATCTATGTTCCTTGAACTATATAGGACTGACTTAGATGCATGTGAGCTCACATATCATTTATTGATTCACATGAGTATGACCATACATGTCTCAGTCTTGCTTATCAAGTGGATAGGATATCAATACAAGTAGGATGGACAAATCTTATCTACATCACTCACAGTCATTCCCATGTGTCACAACATATTCAAGCATCATCTTTATGGTAACCTTTATCCAAGGTCACGTTGGATGATGTCGAAGTACATTGAATGACGTGTTATGAGTGTAGTGATTTTAGGTCTAAGAACCACAATGCCACCATCACTATGAGAGTTGATTCTGACTACCATTCAATAGTTTCCATGTATCACTCTCAAGGTGTGTTTGTACAGTACATTGTTCTCCAACAAGTACCTATATGGTTGGTTTCATATCACATGCCATGACTAATGAGATTATGTCATAAACCAACACGCACTCTAGTCTTATGTGCTATAGTTGTCTATCATCTTCCACAATAACATCTGACTAAGGACATAATAAGAATGCATGTACTCTTATCTTTGTATGATCTCACTGTTCAGGTCATCAATCTGAAGAAACATGTCATTTAGTAACATCATCCTTTAGACATGTATTGTGTTATACCATTATTTCATAATTGAACAAACATATAGATGAATATTGTCATTATTATTAATCAAATTGTTTACAAGATATGCCATTACAATCATTATATGATTGGATCTCTGGGCATACATACCAACAGATATGACTCACTAAGTCAAGGATCCAAATATCTGGTCAATATTTGAATTTTGTGCCAATGCAAAATCCAAATTTATTCGATCATTCAACAATGTTTTAATATTTCAACTAGTTGTGGTGATCTTTAAGAAGAAAGATAAGACTATAAACAAATTGGGTTTACCACTTGACAAGGTTCTATTAATGCATCTAAAGAATGATAAAATAGAACAATAATTAAAATAGATAATTGAGTACCTCAAGGACTCCAAAGTTTTTTACAAACCACAAATTAAGTGACTCCATGAATTGATGAAGGCGGAGCTTGGATAATATTGTTACTAAAAAAATGTTGCCATAGTTGAGTTATTTAGGACTAGGTTTCCATATGGGATTTCTATTTCATATGCTCTTCATCATAATGGGTTTACATATTTCCATCTAGGTTGCATATATGATTATTTTCTCTGTATTTTTTTTGGTCCTCTTTATTTTCTCTATATTAGGTCTTCAAATGTGATTATCTCTTGATTGTAATTATGTTTTGTCACTATGAGCAAGGATGTTCATTATATGAGGTATGACGTATCAAAATACCCTAATTAAGAATCTAGATTACATAGTTCAATACATACTAGTTATACATTCATAGTAAGGTCTCAAAATTTGTACATAAGTTTGCATTTAGATGAAGGATAATAGGGGTAGGGTTAGTATACCAAGCGTTCTTATAATATTATATTGGAGCTTCTAATTCATCATTTAAATATGAAATTTGTATGGTTTTCCTACTTATGTGTATATCCATAAGTGTATTAATATGAAGTATTGTCTAAAATATTACTATACTTGCATGATGTAAACAAGAGGTGTTGATTAACTTCTATTCTTATATTAGTTATATCAATACTCATCAATTTATGATATAAGTAGTCAGTTTCGCTGTATCATCTATATACCAATATATACATCATTACTAAGATAGGGTTTTACGATACTAAAAATAACTATTTCTACTCTTATTTTTTACATATATGAATAAGTATATTACTCTACATGTGATTTAATATTATATTATATATAGTCCTGGTAATTGAATTCCTAGTAATGGAACTAAACAAGGTGAGAGACGAACCTATGCATTATCGTGTTTCTGGTAAGAATTGGGATGAATTATTGGTTACTTCTCCCTTGGATCTACACCAGAGGTAGTTTCCATGTTGCAAAATCTCAAGCATGTGGGAAAGTTTCTACCATTGTACTACCCACGTTGTTGATGAACTGAAAGGGTTTGATTTTATGGTTGTTGACTCCCTGTTCCGGATGCGTTTCAACTAATCCTTGTTGTGAAAACACCCCATTAGTTATTTTAAGATATTTTACCGTGGGACATTCTACCGTGAAAGATGGAGATTTTACTGTGGGACATATTGTCCTAAAAATTATTGTAGCCAAAGTGGTTAAGTATGAGAAAACCCGCATCGAGAATCAACATGTATTTATACTTTTTGAATTTGATATTGTTGGGTTCTTAGCACCAGAGGCAGTGGAGCTTCTCAAAAGGATTTAAAAATTTATACATAGTAATGTTATGACTCCTATGTCTATGGATGTAATATTTCAGAGCATTGGTTTTGTCATCCAAAAAGGACCGGTGGCACAATTTGTTGTATGTCTGCCTTCTATTTCATCGTAATTACATTTCTTTCATTTTATAATTAGGGGTGGGTTTTTGGGATTTCTATGTGGCTAAGAATGTTTGAATGGAAATTTTCCCGTCATGTGCAGTGTGCGTCAACGCACCTTACGCGCAGGGGAGAAGAGGTATTGATGGGGAAAGGCTGGTTTAGAATTTGATGTAGCACTGGCACAGCAGGGTAATTTTGGGGTAGTAGAGGGTTGTAGTTAATGATGGCTGGAGAGGAGAACTGTTAAGATGTAGAAAAGGATGGGGAGAAGATGATGTGGTGGAGCATTTATTGGGTGTTAGGTGAAGGTTAAGTGATGTTAGAGAAAAATATTTTACTTATAACTTTTGAACTGGGATGAATTTTTTAACGAAATAAAAATCTTTAGAATCGTTATGAAAAATACATTCTAAGAAGACTAAGGTTGATATATTTTTATTTAAAAAATGATATGAAGATAGTAGGTCGAAGGATGTGATGAGAGAGAAATTTGTTTTATTTATAACTTTTAAACTGTGATGAATATTTTAACCAAATAAAAATCATTAGATTTTTTATAAAAAAATAGATTCCAACAAAACTAATGTGGTTATACTTTTGAGGAAAAATGATAGGAATTCTCGTTTTCTCAGTAACTCAAAAAATAAATATAAATAAAAGAGAGGAGGGAAGTGATGATGTAAGATCAGAGAAGTGATGAGAAAAAGATACGAAAGAGGAGTGAAGCGAGAGGAGTAAATATGTATGTATTCATCATTAGTTAGTGTGTACTTGACATTTGTAGCCATTAACTTGGCGATGATTAAATTCATGTGTTTGGGCACAATTAAGATGTTTTGGGTGTCAATTATCTATTTATAGGTGCCATTAAGTAACTTTGGGTGTCAATTGCTCATTTTTTGTCATGCTTACCCATTAGTATGCGTCATTAAGTAAATTGGGATGTCAGTTTTCTATTTCACTTTTGGGTGTCAACTACCCATTTTTAGGCATCATTAAGTAACTTTAGATGTCAGTTTCTCGTTTTTTATCGCACTTGCCGATTTAGTGGGTGTCATTTAAATTATTACTGGGTTGATTACGACATAGTATTTTGGAGTGCCATTAAGTTATTTTTAGGTGTCATTTATCCATTTTTGGGTGTCAGTTATCTATTTTTAGGCGTTATTAAGTAACTTGAGGTGTCAATTGTCTATTTTACTTTTGGGTGTCAATTATCTATTTTTAGACGCCATTGAGTAACTTGAGTGTCAATTATCATTTTTATCACATTTACTCATTCAGTGACCGTCATTTAAATTATTATTGGTATTAATTAGTCATCATGTTTTGGGATGCCATTAGATTCTTTTTGGGTGTCAAATATCTATTTTTGGGTGTCATTTACCCATTTTTAGGTGCCATTAAGTAACTTTAGGTATCAATTGTCTATTTTGCTTTTGGGTGTCAATTACCCATTTTAGGCACCGTTCAGTAACTTTGGGCGTAATTTAAATTATTACCGATGTTGATTAGTTCATGATTTGGGGTGTCATTAAGTTAACTTTGGGTGTCAACTATCAATTTTTGGGCGCCAGTTATCCATTTTTAGGCGCCATTAAGTAACTTAGGATGACAATTGTCTATTTTACTTTTGGGCACCATTAAGTACTTTTGGGTGTCAATTACGCATTTTTGGGGTGCACTTACGCATTCACTATGCGTCGAATGAATAAAAGCACCAAAAAACTGCCCAAAATTAGTAAAAATGCACCAAGAAACTGATTAAATATGCATACTCATTACTCCCCTCATATCTCTTCATACTTCTCTCATCTTTTCCTATACTTTTCACCTCTTTCTTCATTACTTCCCTCATCATTTCTCTTCTCTTTCCCTCTTCTTATTACTTCCCTCCTCTTCTCCTATTACTTCCTTTCTCTTCTTTCATTACTTCTCTCCTCTGTCCTCAATTTAGGTACAAGTTAATAGCATCCAAAACATGATGAACAAAATCAACTACCCACTAACATAAAAAATGACGCTGATGAATAGTAAGTGCGCTCAAGAATGGGTAATTGACACTCAAAATAAGATAATGACTTCGAAATTCTGATGAACTTAATCAACGTCTAGTGGCATACGATGTGACATCCGGCGAATAGGTAAGAACGCCCATACATAGATAATTGACTCCCAAAAATAAATTAATGACGCATCTGAGCCCATTGTTTGTCTTTTGACGCCTATTTTTGTTCTTGTGGCGCCTACTTTTGTCATTTCAGAGTGCAATCTTTGTTCTCTCTTTTCTCCGTGACTCTCCTCTTCTCTCTCTCCTCACTTCCTCTTTTCTTTTTCTCTCTACAAAAAAGAAAAATAAAAATGCAGCAGGACAGGTGGGGTATGTTGAAACATTATGACAAGAATGGCAGAGGGGTGGTAGGGATGGCAGGTGGACAGGGTGGCAGGGATGGCAGGTGGAGTAGGTGAGGTAGCTGGTTTTGTTGAGTGGTTTTATGTGCATGTGATTGCGCGTGAGAGAGCGTGAGCTTCACCCAATTTTAACATTTGTTTGAAATAGGATCCGGAACAGTACCGGGTAGCATTGAATCTGAACTCGAACTGAAGGTACTACTTTAGTTGCCAACACCGCTCAAGGGTCAAGGGAAGAGAGAGTTCTTCTATGCACATGGTCTGGAGATCTGACTGCATTAATGAAGGTATGGTATAGGGGATCTAAGACGTTGAGAAGGTCTAGGAAAACAGACTAGAATCTCCAGCATTACTTGGTTAGCTGTATCCGCAAGTTGTAGTCTAGGTGACCAAGGCCTTATTGGATCTCCGTCTTACATTGTCTTCGACTCCCTTTACTTGGATCAGAGGGAAACAAGATGAAGTTTTTCTTGAGCAACAACTAGACCTCTTGAATTGCAAGTCGTGTCAGTATGAAACTCTGGAGTCTTGCACATTTTGACGGAGAAACTTGTTGTTCCAGAAGTCCTTGGGTTCTGCAGACCTTGACAAAGATGAGTGGAACCCCACTACTTAATATCAAACCCTGGATCGTTTCTAGAGAGGATAATGATAGTTTTCTAGCCGGAGTACACCGCACCAGTGGCTGTTTGTTTGCAGGTGGTCGTGATGTGATGTCGGTTTGTCCCAATTTCAGCCATAGAGACTTGGGTTTATAGAGGGATGTGAAGGAGAAAGCGGTTCAGGATGGTGATTAGGGCTAGTGTGGTATCATGGAGGAAGGAGGCGCCATTGTAGATCTGTGGTTCCTGATGGATGGTTGGGAGGTCATGTAGTAGGTTTTGTTTCTGTAATGCAAGTCTACATGTGAAGGTTGCAGGTTTCTTGCAGGTCATGAGGTTTTTGCGGGTCATGAGTTGCCTATGGTCGAGGGTGTATGGAGTGTTTATATTAAGAAGGTATGCTAGTGTTTCCGGATTTTTAGTCATCTAGAGGGGAGGAGACCACCGGCGGCACTGTCTAAACTTGGACATGAGAAATGTATTGTCATTTTTTGGTTGGTAAAGCCATGCCATGGTTGTGCTTGCCATGGACTCTGCATCATCTGTTGGCTAGAGAATACCAAGAGGATGTGGCCACTAGAGGCATTAAAGTCATTGCATTGAGGTCTAGCGTCCCATACAGAGGGAGAAATGTCTCTCCAACGTTTCCGATAACCTACGGTGTCATCAGTGGTATCCGAACAAGGAGACGAGTCTTTCCTCTTTTCTTAATACATTTAAGTCCAATAAATTTTTGTAACTCTTCTCTTTCAATTAATATCATAATGCCCAAATTAGAAACCTAACTGTATTGAGGATTTGACCGTTGGTTTAACTTCTAGTAGAACAATTTCTACAAAAACAACACCTGTAGTTTTATTTCTAGAATTGTCTATTTGGGTTATCATCACAATATAATCAATATTGTATATATTATAATATATTAATATTTTTTCATTTATTCCAAGCCATTAGTATGAAACTCGAGGATACCCCATGGATGTGGGGCTAAGTAAAGATATCTAGGATTTAATGATTCAAATTGCACTAGCTAATAACAAAAATGGTGAAGCCAAATTGAGGGACTAATTTTTTTATATCTCTCAAATTAGGAAAATAACTATATTTAGACAAAGGGACCTCAATTCAAGACTATTCTCTCTCAAAGACTATGATAATTCAATCAAAATATTGATTGGGATTTGGCATGAAGTACAAGATTGCAAATAATCTCAAATTAGGGGTAAAATATGTATTATAGCTCAGTATGATTTAGGACCTTAAAATCGGTATGTTACACAACTCCTTTAGGTTGGATTCAAGCCAGCTAACATAATTCCTAGCCTCCAAACACGTAGGCACATTTCTTCTCATCTCTTTTGTTTTTGTTATTCACTCCTTCCTTGGGTCCATGACCATGTTGTTTCATGGTAGAACCATATGTGTATATCTTAAACATCTTCCTTTCCCCTTCTTCTTTCCTTAGTTGCCCTAGTTCTTGGAGGAAGAAGCCTTCTCAGAGCTTTTGAAGGGCTGAACTTGGATCCTTGGAACCTTGTTCATGGTTCCTTGCATGCATCTCATTTTCATCTCCATAAAGCAAGTGGTATAACATTGATTGAAGTTATTGCCTACATCACACCTCAAAATCATGAACTTGCTTAAAAACCTTTCTAATATGCTAGAATGTTATTTAGAGAACTATTTTGGATGAATAAGAAGGAAATGCAAATTTTCATGCTATTCTTAACCTTCTAAAATATTTTGTAATGTTGATCACATTTTCACTTCACCAGGCATTAGCTTGAAATTCAAAATACATATGAATATGTTCCTAAATATGGTACCTTTATCATACTTTGTCAAGCATATGATGAGAAATCAGGATGCATTCTATTATTGTTGTCTAGGAACATTTTTATGATGACATTTAGGCTTTTTGTTAGCCAATCTACTTCTTGAAATTGTTTTATTTAGTCTTTGCTATATAAACGAAGCTCATTTATTCATAAAATAGATCGTTTTACTTATGTTATAGGCCTAAAGAAGAACTTTTATGGGTTTGGTTAATCTGGAATGGTTATCAAATAGGCATATCCATTTTAGAGAGTCATGACAATACATACATGTTGGTGCCTCCCATTACCTAAGATGGATCAAATTAAATCTTGATGCAATAGTTAGGCAAGGAAATAGTTTTATGACTATTGTAGCAAAGGAATCAAATGCTCAGTGGATTTTTGGATGGGGATATCTTACAGTGGGTAAGTATCCATACAGTAGAAGTATGTGCTATTCTATTTTCAATACAAATTTCCTAGACACAAGTTTGGACTCATGTGCTTATAGAATCAGATTCTCATATTGCAGCTAATGCTATAAAAGACATCTCCCCAAGGTTTGAATCATAGAGACATCTTATTAATCAATATCTCCACATAGAGATTGGAACATTCAAGTTAACAAGATACAACGAGACCTTAATTCAGATGATGATCATTTTGCAATCATCTTGTCGTTAGTAGTCTTCGTCAAAGTTCTATTTATATCACTAGCCCTTTCTTCAAAGATTAAAATCTTAAATATATGATTTTTTGTATATATTGTCTCCAGCATCTCAGTGTAGGTTATTAATAAAGTTCACACCTCTCCAAAAAAAAGAACGTATAGGGATTGATTTGGTGTAGGGGTATATGGATATCAATTTTCTGGTCTTTCTTATTCCCTAACGATGATCTCTAACCAAAATGGAGTTTTTGTTAACTGCAAAAGGTTGTACTTTTTAAACATAAGCTAAAATGCCCTAAAGTGCTAAGCTTGTGGCATTTGATTGCATGTGATGGGAAAATGGGATGTGTGATGTGTCTTACTATTTAAGAGTTTCCTAATATGAAATTAGTAATTTTTATTAGTTGATACTTTTGGGTTTTTTAGGATTAAGTTTGATCATTAAAACTATCTCATTTATGCATGAATAAGGTCATTTATGCCTAAACATAAACTAGATATAAAATTCACATTCTATATACTTTTAAGTTCAAAATTTGCATGGATTTGTATTACTATGGTGTTATGTGTATTCCAAAATCTCATGTGGATATGATATTCCTATACAGAATCGACGTTATTAAGGTATTTCGATGATTTGAGCTTTGTTGTTCCCTAATGTAGTGACTAAGCCTTGTTGCGGTCACTAAGAGTAAGTTTGTCTTGATTTCCCCTAAATTGATTATATGGGCCTTGTGATGGTCGGGATTGGTAGAGTGGGTTTGATGCTTGGGCCATGTGATGGCCAGGAATGGTAATATGGGCTTGATGTACCCTAACTTAATGATTTGGTCCTTGGTGTGTTAGAGAAGGTAAGTGACCATTGATAAATTGGATATATTTTGTAATATGCTTTATATCTTCTGGAGTTGCATACTTGATTAATGTACAATTACATCTTTATACTTTGTTCATACTTGATCAATGCAATGAAAATTGAGTAAGTGGCTTAAGTAATCAAGATTAACTTTAATCTTAAGTAAGAAGAGTCCTATACTCATCAGAGGGGGATGTAAAATAATTATTTTAATGGCATCTACATATGGTGTGGTGATCATAGGTTGTATCTTTCGCACATGTGTTTTTTTATGTGGAGATTGAAGGTTATGTCTTTGGAACCCATGCTAGTTTGTGGGTGACTGAAGGTTGTGTCTTTTGCACATGTGTGTTGGTATGTGGTGACCAAAGGTTGTGTCTTTGGTACCCATCTGGTTTGTTTGTTACTAAAGGTTATGTCTTTGGCACCTATGTGTTGGCATGTGGTGACTAAAGATTGTGTCTTGGCACCCATGCTTGTGAATGAAGATCGTGTATTTTGGCACCTATGTGTTGGATATTTTTGTATTTGTGTAGTTTATGATTCATATTGTCGGGACCCAATCTTTTAATCAGCATAAATATCAACCATTAGGATAATCCCAAAACCTAAATTCAGATTATGAAATAAAATAATGAATTATCGACAAAGGCAATTAAATAATATATGAAAAACACATAAATTTTTCCTTTTTCTTTCTTCACCAATTCATAAATCAATGTCACATCAAGGATATCACATTTAGATATTACAAATCTTATTCAACTCCATTAAAACCAGAATCAAATGTTGTTCTCATATGCGGTTCAATTTACATCAGATACAAGTACATTGATGAACAAACTTATTCTACAACCCATCCCTGGATAGAGAGAGTACAGGGACATTCTAATCTATCTAGATTATGCTATTTATATCTTCTTTGTCACAACCTCTCCGCTGGATAGAATTATAACTAAAACATTTGTAACAACCTCATGAGACTCATATAGAGTCCCAGTGAGTGGATACCTCCCACTCAAGCTAGGTACATGCATCATCATCAAATTAAGTATAATAAACTTAACAGAAATATGCATATATTGAAAAGTCTAGCAGATAGTTCTATCATGAGTCAAATCTAGCTTACAATGTTAATCTAATCGAACAGATATGGTAATCACTTAAAACCAATTATAACTTTGAAATAACTTTTAGAGCATGTCTATGAACAAATCAACAGATATTTCTTAGTTCAAATTAAGAACCATGTTGCATGAGAAACAAGTCAAAGTTATAAGCATTTTGAATCAATACATAACAATAGCAGTATCTTGTGACACTCCACCAGTCGGACCAGAAGCACATCCTGCAGTCCCGAAGCTGAAGTACACATAATACATATATACCAAAGAATATTATCAAATAGCAAGCAATCCAACTCATATTTAGAATGGATATAAATCTCATCATTTATAACTTGTCAACATGACATATCATAATATGAAATAGAAAATGTCCATAGAAACATGATTACTTTCCACAATAAGAAGCATAATCAACAATGACAAATCAAGTAGCAGTACAAGGAATGTAACAACCATTCAAATCATGTTCTACACAGCTTATCATCTTTTATTCATTTGCCCTGAAACTACTTGGCTTGTACCTCACCAAGTAGAAGTCGTCACACCTGATTCTCGTGTCAATGACTCACTGTCACTATCTTAGGGTTTAGCCGGCCACCCTAAGATATCAACAACAGACCCTGGCCACCTCAGGGTTTCCTAAAGAGGCTCACATCCTCATCTCAGGTACACGATATAGGAATAAACAAAATAGTATATCACATATCATAGTATTTCACATATTTTTACATTTCACATATTTCATTTCATCAGAGTCTATTCCATCTGGACATAGTCTTTCACAGGATTTAGGGCCAGAGCCACTCCAGATGACTCACTCCTAAATCTTAGTGGTCTAACATTTAAGGTCTCTATCCACACTCCAGAAAACCTTCTCATAATTCATCGATTACTACAAGGAGATCCGTTTTGTTTCCCCGGTGTGGTCCTCGGGGGAAACTCACAGTGTTCAGGGCATCTAACTAGATGTTACATCATTTCACTTGTTATTAATCTCTTTTACTCATCTTCAAAGAATTCAAAACATCATATATCATATATATGTATTCTCACATAACTAGAATAACATGAAACATATTACGTTTATCAATAAGGGCAATGATCAAAGCAAGAAGCACAATAAATCTGTAGATTGCAACACATGATTATTTCTATCTTCTACATCATCTCATAGAAATCATCAACAGTGGGCTTTCAGCTCGAGACATAATCTTATTGTCCAGCATTTACCCCATCAAGGTTTTATCATCATCAATGGGCTTTCAGCCCTAGACATAATCAAATTATGCAACATTTACCCTTATCATGGTTTCTCAAATGTAAGGAGTGCATATTAAATTCAATTTCTACATAAATTTTATCAGTTCATTGTATATCATAGTTCTTAACAAATATTAGCAAAGGCATTAGAACTAGAAACAGTAAAAGCATATAGATATCATGTATCATTCATCATACTCAGAATAAATTTATCATACAACATATGTTTGTTCCATCCAATCTGAATAGATGCAAATAAATTTCATACATATACATGCATAACAGACTTAGTTCTCTTCTTCTTTTATTTCACATTCTTCATATGGGGTTACTAATCAACACATGTTGACTATCAATTGAAGTTTGTACTATTAGTCCATTCTCAGAGTACAATTCACAATTCAAGAACACATTCTTGTAAATCAATTCAAATACTTGAATTTCATCTTTTAGTTGAATTCAACTACAGTTATGTGCATCCCTTAATCCCTCATTTGAGATTGTCATTCACTAGCATCATCAAACTCATCATTTTAGGGTAAGAGTTACATTCTTAGAATAATCTACTAACTCCCATCTTTTTGCTTCATTTTATGTTCAGTGGTCTCAACTTCTTTCATTTCATGTTCATAGCATTACTCAGACCAATCTTTCTTGATTCACTTTACATACAATGTTTCTCTTCTACTTAACATTTATCAAAGTCCAGTTCTTAGTATATTTCATTTAATTTGGGTTAAGACACATGTAATTAAAATAAAAGATAAAATACTTCATCATACTATCTTCATTTTCATCTTTAACTTGCAATCACCATTAAGTACATCTTGTTCATATTGTCTCTTATATTTAGTAAAGTGTACCATGTCATTGACTGCTAATGTCGTTTCCATAATCAACAGTGATCATTCTTTATTATACTAATCACTTTAGCTTAAAATAATGGTTTAGGTTACATCTTCTTACATCATAATTTTTTTATCATCCTTCACAAATCACTATTAAGTAACTTGTATAAAAGGACCCACATTCATATGAGGGCTACTCATTACATCATAAATTGTACTAAAACAGATGCATTAGGCTTAGATCATATTAGTAAGACTCGTCATCTTTAATTTAAGTATTAATACTTACATTCAACATTTCATCACATTTACAACATCATATACGAGTTCTAGCTTCATCACTCATACTCGTCCTAATACTAAACATCTAGGGTTTTCAAGAAGTCATCCTTAGTTCAACACATCATAAGATCCATATCATTAAGTAATTTCATAATGATGCATAGATGTTCATTAGGGCTATTCACACACATAGAAACCCTAGTATCTGTTTTCACATATTCCATTCATCAATCATAAGTATACATTGATTAATTGACTCATTTGATTCACTTCCTCAAGACAAACCCTAATCAGGATATGTGGTCACCTCATAATGATCCTTATACATATAATATATTCATTTACATTAACATTCAACAATAAACTTGTATAATACAATCTAGTACAATTCAAATATGATTTTATACATGCCAATTCAATTCCAAGCATATCAGTCATTGGGCTGATTTTTAGGAAAAATTCACATGAAATAGCATAGTCAGCTAACCATAAGATTACACATAGATCCTCAATCAGTATCTCAAGAAATAATCAAGTTCCAGTAAATGAGAAATAATCAAAATCGGTAGAATCGGATCCCCCAATATCTTTTCCAAATCAATATCCAATCACATGCATATACAAGTAAGGTTTTTGATTATTTTAGACGGATAGAATTAGGCTTTCAACATGAATACAGAGCTTAGGAGGGATAAAAACACTCACCTCAGGTACCAAGAACCTTAAAAACATAGGTCAACCTCTGAATTTTTTCAAACCCAATCAAACTCTAGCAAATGAATTCAATTCTTTCTCCTCTCAACTCGGAAACCCTAAAAATGGGGATTAGAAGAGAAAGAGTGAGGAAATGGAGAGATTTTTATGTGATTTCGAATCAAATCAGAGGAGGGACGGAATCTTGACATGTGAGAGAAGATTCACCATAAAATACTATGCAAAGAAGCTAAACTTACTTAATTTCATCATCTTGGATAGAGAAACCCTAGGTCAACATCTCCACCACTTTCTCTTCTCAAAACCCTAGCTCTCCTCTCTCTCTAGAATTTCATTTATTTGACACGAATGACGAGTTATGAGATCTCCTTGTATGTTAGGTTAGTCATATAGATGAATTGAGGTGCTTAGAACAATTTCAAACAAGCCCTTCATTGTATTTTTATTTTGCTCAGACTGGTTGGTCAGACGAGTTATAAACTTGGCCAACACCACACTTTTAAGAACTCAAACAACGTCCAAAAATTATGAAACTTTCATAAAATATCTTAAATTGAGTTTATAAGCATAAGTACAAATTTTAGATTATTAGGAGTTACCAATAAATAACTAAAAATCAAATACTACACTGCTATATTACAGTCTGCAGCATGGTCGGTCGAGTTTGTCCTTCACAGAACTCGACCGAAACCCCTCTCTGTAGAGACTAAACATAATCCAAAAATTATTCCAATTTAATAGTGTGTCTTTAATAGAGTATCCCAACTACGTTAAAATTTGAGATTAATTGGATGTACCAATAAAAAGATAAAATTCAATTACCACACTGCTATATCAATCTGAAAATATGGCCGGTCGAGTTTGAAACTCGACCGACATATAGGTCAGAACATTATTCAAAAATTTTGATATTTTTCAATAGTGCTCACGTTTGAGATATCCAAATCATATACAAATTTGAATTAGATTAGAGGAACACATAAAATACTAAAACTCATTTAGTGAGACACTATACTTATCAAATTTTGTATTCATATATCATCAACACCCTAATTTGGGCCGATTAGGGTTTCTAAATCTTAACCCTAATTATGTGAATCAAAGTATGATTAAACCTTCTCATTATATTTAAAACATAAAAACTAAACTTTCATCATTAATCAATCTTAAAACAATGATCAACTTAGTTAAGCATACAATCATCCTAGTAAACCCTAATCAGATGACTAATTTGAAAAATAGGTCATTACACATATGAAGATCATTAATCCCAGTATTTATGATTAAACAAGTAATAAAGTTGTATAGACTTATTCATCTAGAATATCATAGTAACAATCACTTTGTATGCTTTTATTGCTCTGCTATATTGCATGTACTATGGGAGTACTCTTACTTCATATGTCATAAACAATGTCTTGATTTAGAGGATGTTACATGTTAGTAATACAATTTAATTAATGCTTATAAGCAGTAAATGTTATCAGTATTATTGTATCATTGGGACATGGGTCTCACCCTCATTGTTATCTACATCTTTTAGGTTCAGCAGTGTGATCAAAGCTTGAGCAAGGAGGGGACTTTCTTGATCGAGTTGTGGTAGGTGGAGGTTAATGGGGATCTTTTGGTGTTGTGTATTAGAGTCATCTATGTACTATCAAGTCCAGATAGGGTGATTTGAAGTAGTTTCATCTACATCTCACATTTTTGGCTGTTGTGCCATTTGTAGATATGATTAAGTTGTAATAAGATGTCTAATGTATTCCCTTTGATCTGGGTGTGACTGAGGTCATTGAACTTTCATGTTATAAAGATACATGTGGATATGAATGAATTGAAAGGATCTTTGTGTAGTTTGTCATGTTCTTATAATTTAGAATTTTTATCCATATTTTTATGTGCAAGTTTTTCGTGATGATGTTTAATTATGTTGGGAAATACGGGCATGAGTATAGCATCGGAAACAGAAAATTTATCTATATATATTCCCGTAACAGCAAGATCGTGTCAACTGCTATGAAATAGGAAGGATGGTTTAATGAGTTATACCTGGTCCTGGAGCAAGTACAGCGACAACAACTCACTTCAGTGCAACTATCTCCTAATTTCTCTTGGATGGTGGTTATGCAACTCTTAGTCTTTACTGCGAACAAAGAACTAGAAAGCTTCTGCAGTTATTCTTGTGGTCTCGTCACAGACTACAGGTTGACTCTCCTAGCAGCAACCAAAGGACTCATGCATCTATAGTAGTCTACACGGACAAACTAGAACTCATGTCATTCAACTAGAATAGATAGGAAGGAGTTGTCCCTCCCGTTGGTGTACTAGTTACCAACTTGTTCTCCCACAACAACAACTCTCAATTGTTCTCTTCCATAGCTATCCCTCCCTAGTCGGGTAGGACTTACTTGGGATTTCTTGATTACCACAACCATAGAGGACAACAATTTTCAGAGCAACTAATTCTCAGTTGATATTGTTATGTCTTGGGAAACCCCATGTATCCCTCTACTTATAGGCGGGGTTAGGGTCAGGGTTCCCAATTTGTTCGAGATCTATGTGGGAGTGGAAGGGACTGAAAGATCTTAAATTTTCACAACCTGTGAATCATGAAACGGTCATCTGGTGACCTAGATGGTCGTCTAGTCACATGATATGGTCGTCTTGCACTGCCAAACGGTCAGTTGGCAGTTTCCCAATCCCATAGAAAATTAGCAATTTGATTCTAATTAATATTACATATTAATTTCTTGCACCTCAAGCATTGTGCAATCGAACAAGTTTGGGAAGCATCCATAACCTTCTTTTGGTCCCAACCGATTTGTCTCACCCATACAAGACGCCAGTCTCATTCACCCAGTCGGTTTTCTGGTGAACATGAATTGAGTCAGTCGGTTCAATAGGTTGAATCGGCCGGTTTACTCCTCTATTTGGTCAGAACGTAGCCAATTTGAACACTGATTAGTCTGACAACCCAAACAGCCATATCAACACTTGAGACACCTGTATGGCTTTTCCAAACGATCGCCTCAACTCTTGATATGGTTGTTTGGTAGTCCAGTCAGCCAATATGTTGCATCTGTTTAATACTTAAACACTTTAGTAATCAATCCAATCATCATTCAAGATAAACTCCTCTTATAGATGAGTTCATATGTGTGTGACCCTATAGGTCCCATATCATGTTAGCAGTGAATGTCCATAACTAACTTATGACATCACAAGCAAGGAGTGGTGCCTAGTCGCACATCAATGCTACCCAAATGAATGAAAAGTTGGAGAACAACTTCAACCTATAATCTACGTAAGGTGTTGCAGTGATTGTATAATTTCTTGGTCACTGACATCCAGGATGAACTAGAGGCATGAAATTGTCATCCTTTCAACATTCAATCTGTGTTCCTTGAACTAGGAGCATATTGTCTGAGATAATGTGACATCAATATCATATATTGATCCACATGTGCATGTGCATGTGTTTCTCAGACTCTCTTATCAAGTGGCTAGGATATCATACTTCAATAGGACAGATAAATCTCATCTTTATCACTCACAGTCTATTCCCCATGTGTCAAAGTCACCCAATCATCACATTTCTAAAAACCCATGTTTCAGGATTGCGTTTGATGATGGCAAAGCGTACCCAATGACATGTGATGAGTGCAGTAATTTTAGGTCTAAGAATCACAATCACCACCTTCATTATGAGAGATGACTATGACCACCAATGATGGTTTCCATGTGTCTCTCTCAAGGTGGATCTGTCTGATACACTGTTCCCTAACATGTATCTGTGTTTTTGGTTTGATATTGTCATATCATGACTAATGAGATTATGTCATCAACCAACCCACACTCTAGTCTTATGTGTTATAGGTGTCTATCTACCTTCCACAGTAACAACCGACTAGGGGCATATTAAGAATGTACATACTCTTAGCATTCGTATGATCTCATTCTTCCAAGTCACGTACGTGAAGACATATGTCGTTGAGTGTTGTCATTCTTTAGACATTCATAATGTTTCCTCATTATCTCATAACTAAATGAAATAGAATGAATTAAAAGCTTGCCTCTATGATTATTAATCAAATCCTTTATGGTATATGTCATGTCAATCGTCACATGATTGGCTCTATGGGCATACCTTACCAACATACTCCCACTTGCACTTAGAGTGAATCACCCACAAATGTTATTCTTAATTATCCAAATCATGTCCACCATGTTTCTGCTATGCTAGTGCTAATTCAGCGGGTTAGCAACACTTTTTTTATAGTCAGTATATGCATGTTTCCTTCTCTCTTCATTGTACAATTTCTTGTATAAGATAGAATTGTCATGATATGGTATCTAATATTCATTGCCTAACAATTATCTCCATTGTTGTCACAGTATTACTACTGAGTCATTAATGATTAGAACATCTATAAGTTCATCACATGAACCTTTTAGATCTATATAGTATCATTCTATGTTCATAGCACAAGTATACTTGACTTCTAATGTAGAATTGAATTAATGTCTATTAGTTCAGGACCCTTCCAAATAACAACATTTCTCTTTTAAATCAAACAAATTTTAATTTGTGATCACTTTTGTCATTATGGAAGCTTGGATCGATGTAACTCTTTACATCCAACTCTCCCTTTTATTTCTATCCTTATAGACTAGCAATCTATCCTTAAGTACTTAACAAGTACTCATGGATGTCTTTAATGATATTTCAATAACCCTTATTGGAATTTATCATGATATTATCATGTCTAATTCATACAAGATTATATGGGATAACAGCATTCATGATAGATCCATTGCTACAGCCTATTGCATCTAAATCTTGTCATTTCCATTCTTCACAAGAATTAACTTTACATTAGGAAGAGGGAGGTAGAGGCTCGATACACAAGCCGAGATAAATAGGGATAAAACCAAACCATTCAACCACACATGGATATTGGATATTGGCCATAACCACACTACACATCCAACATCAAAACTGCTTTTAGGGCAACGCTTATATATATATAAATAAATATATATATATATACATACGTATATATATACACACATACGTATATATATACATACAGACATATGTATATATATACATACATACGTGTGTGTATATATATATATATATATAAATATAGATACGTATATATATATACATATATATATATATACACACACACATATATATACATATATATACATATATATACATACATATATATACACATATATATATATTTAATTTTTGCAGATGATGTTTTGGTTTTTGTGGAAGCCAAGCAGAAATATATGGAAAACCTCAGGGGCCTTATGGGTAAGTTTGGAATGCAAACGGGGTTGTGTATTAATACAAGCAAAACCCACATCTTCTTGTCAAAAAATTGCTACCAACTGGAGGACAGACTCACACAGGCTATGGGGGTAGATAGAGGTGAATTCCTAACAAAATATCTAGAATTTCCTCTTGCCGGTGGCAACCTACATGTGAAAGACTTCACCGAGTGCATTGACAAAGTGGAGGAAATTATAAATAGGTGGCCAACACAAAAGACATCCATGGTGGGGCGCAGGATACTGATAAAGGCAGCCATAGAAGGACTTCTTATCTTATGGGTGCAACAAGGTGAAATTCTCGGATCTGTTCTGGATAGAATTGAAATGAAGATGGCTAATTTTCTATGGGGAAGTGAACACCACCCAATGAAGTACTCCATACTGGCTTTTCCTACTGATGAAGGCGGGTTGAATTTAAAGACTCCCAGAGACATTGCTAGGTGGAGAACAATAAGAAGACTCATTGCTTTTCAAGAAGGCACTTCTACGTGGGGGAAATGGATGAGGGACAGGTATCTTAGAGGGCTGGAATTTATACCAAAAAACAAGGGAAGGATACTCGAGAACCATCAATGTCATGAGAGAAACTTGGCCACAAATCAAACACTTGTTTGTTGCTAATAATTCCGGGGGATGGCAGCTCAAAGACAAGAAGACATGCATATGGGAGGTGACTAGAACTAAGGGCACAAAGGACCTTGTGGGAGGTCAAATTTGGGGCGGCAGATATGTGCCCAAATGGAGCATGTGCGTCTACAAATTTTTGCATAATGTTCTTGCTACGTTGGATAGAATAAAGGGTTAATTATGATATATCTATTGTTTGCTTGCTATGCGGAGATGGAGAAGAAAGCCACAACCATCTACTGGGAGAATGCACATTCACAAAGGAAATATGGGAGTATTTATGATGTGATTTCAAATTACAAATCCAAGTTTCGACTGATTCAAAAAGAATGATTCGCTAGATGCGAAGGTGATGAAAAGAAGATGTTCTTACTTGCCAGCCTATGCTACCATATCTGGGAAGAAAGAAATGCTAGAAGACATCAAGGAAAGTCCACGAATGCCATTAACATTGCTATAAAAATTTGTAAATGTGTTAGACGTAGACTACGAATTAGCTAGTTGTGTGAGGTGTAGATTTGTTTTGGATGTATGACGTTGGGCCTACATGTAATCTTGACCCCCTATAATTTTAGGGGAGACGTCGGGATATATTTACATAATTCTGATATATATATATATATATATATATATATATATATATATATATATATATATATATATATATATATATATATATATATACACATACAAATATATACATATATTTATACATATATATATGCATATATACACACACACACATATATATACACATGCATATATATACACATATATATACATATATACATACATACATATATATACATACATATATATACATACATACATATATATGCATGCATATATATACATATATGTATATACATATATATATATATATATATATATATATATATATATATATATTAGTTTGGGATTATGTGATCTTTGATTGGATACGCATATGAGACTATTTAAATATTCACATCGTATACAATAAATAAACGATTAAACTAAAACTCCAATCATATCGATTATCCTAAAATATAGTATATTGACGTGACTCTGATACCACTATTGGAAATACGGGCACAGAGTACAACAGCGGAAACAAAAAAATTATATATATGTATTCCCACAACAGCAAGATTGTGTCAACTACTATGAAATAGGAAGGATGGTTTAACGAGTTATACTTGGTCATGTAACAAGTCCAGCGACAACAACTCGCTTCAATGCATCTTAGATGATGGATGTGCAACTCTTGATCTTCACTACGAACAATGAACAAGATAACTTTTGCAGTGACTCCTATGGTCTTACCACGGACTACAAGTTGACGTTGCTCTCCTAGCCAAAGGACTCCTGCCTCTAGAGTAGTCCATACAGACCAATTAACACTCGTCGTTCAACTAGAACAGACAGAGAGGAGTTGTCCTTCTCATTGGCGTACTAGTCACCAACTTATCCTCTCACAACAACAACTCTCAGTTGTTCTCTCCTGTAGCTATCCCTCCCTAGTCAGATAGGACTTATTTGGACTCTCTCGGTTACCACAATCAGAAAGGACAACACTCAAAGCAACTAATTCTCAATTGATGTTGTTATGTCTTAGGAAGCCCGCAGTACCCCTCTATTTATAGGCAAGGTTAGGGTCAGGGTTCTCATTCTGTTCGAGATCTGTGTAGGAGTGGAAGGGACTAGAAGATCTTGAATTTTCACAATTTGTAAACCAGTCAACTACACCATCAACCACCAGTTCTGAACCGCTTAATAATAAACTTGCAGGGGGGGGTACACCATCAACCACCAATTCTGAACCGCTTAATAATAAACTTGCAAAACCATGATGCACTCTAACTCTTGTATATTGGAATAGAAAAAGTGTTTTATCCACAACACGGAAGGCATCAAAAGTATGACCAGTAAAAAGTGGGGCAAGTAACCATGCAGTTCTGCCATCTCTATTTAACCATGAAAAGTAGGATATAAATAATTTTCTACCACCTTAGAAATATAAAATCTATTCCAACTTAGCTCTGCGCTGTTTTCATCCGAAGAACATTTTTGTTGATATGACACATCCAAAGATATATCTCTGCAGCCAAATAAGGATGTGTACAACTCTAGGGAATACTGATCCTGTCTTTTTACTTTGACAATGATAGCTCTGTTCCTCCAGAAAAGATATTAGCAAGACAAGCAGATCTCCCGATTTCATTTGAAGTGAGAGGGTTGTTGACGGCTTCCATAGTGGTTAATCCCTTCCGGGTACCCAATTGTAGGAGAATTAATGTATTTCACCTTCTTCAAACAGATCATCATACGAAACTGGTTTCCTGATCCTGTTCAGTGCTGATGGGCGATCAGTATTTGGCTGCATCCTAACTGGTTCCTTGTCTTCGTACGAGATATATGAAGGTTGCTTGGTTTCATCTGTAGAGCTATTATTCCTTTGTGAATCAACGTCATCATTGTCCTTCATTGGTTTCTGGATTTTACCAGGCCGAAATTGCCTCTGCAAACAATTTTAGGGGGAAATCATTATATAACTGCAAACAAGGATACAACTGCTTTTTCCTTAGAATAAGGATTTAGATGTAAACATATATGAAACATCAGTTACGATATACTTGAAACAAATTTAATATTAAGCTGAACTTGAAAAATTGTATCCACACATCTGGCCATATTATTTAAAGGAACCTGGCGGGCCGCCTAGGCGGGTGACTAGGAACTGGTATAAAAAGAAAATCTGCAGTTTTATATATAATATATAACATATATCATATATAAGGTATTTTATATGTATATTTAATGATTTACACTCTTTAAGTTTAAACAGTCACAAGAGTAAAAGATAGTGGCCTAAAAAATCTGTAAAAAACCACTTACACGTGTCAGATTGATGTTAAAAATGAAGTTATACAAATAGAATAAAAAAATCTTGAAAGAAATTGTCCACGCACCCTAGGTGGTCTAGGGCACCCACCCAAACACCCAATTTTCATTTTAGGTAGGCAGGCCCCCTTGGGGTGATGATGGTGAGAACGGAAATAGCGACAAAAAGTTAACTAATAGACCTCCAGACACAACCTTGACATCCCATGATTTCCTTATGCTATATACATACAGATAGCAAAAGCATCAGGTGTACCTCAGTAACTTTCACTTTATGCTGTTGGCATCTTCCAGGTCCATGTGTGGTGGTGATATTTTCAGTAAATCAATATAGACCAACTTCAACCAGGTTAAATGCATAATGAAGGTAAACAGATGATACCATAGACTGTCATAGACTTTAACGGCCATAACAAATGCATGACTTCAGTGGATGATCTTTTCGTCAAAAAAATAAATTTATTAAACATTAATTTCGTCGTCTTTGTTTTGAAAATAAATTTATTGATAATCCAGGGCTGTGGATACAGTAGCCGTAACCCCTCTTTTTTCCTCTACGGTCAAATTCAACCAGATCAAGTAGAAAATGTCTACTAACAAAGATTGTAATAGATCTCAATAGCAACACAGTAATTGAGTAACAAGCCAGTAAAACAACAATGGCCAACACTCAAATGCTGATCTTTGAACACAATAAAAAGTATATATGAACCTGAATTCTGTTCTTTGAGGTACTTACTGTTATTTCTGGGTGTACTAGTAATTTCCCAGGACCTATTAGTCCCAAATTACGCCAACTGGGTTTCCCCTGCTTACCCAATTCTACATAAATAAGCAAGGCTCATCATGATTTACGCTGGAATAGAAAAGCCGTGTCCAACTTCGGTGAGTGTACTGACTCATGGTTAACTATCCTAACCAGTGGTCAAACTGGTTCAAGTGGTGATCACAACATGATGTCACATATTTTTTATTATTCCAGATTATATAATACTTCCATGCATTATCCATCTAGGGCAATCATTATACCATCATTGTCGTCTAAGACTCCCATGCATGGTTGTATAGGCGGCTAGGCGACCAGACGTTGCCTGGGGACGCTCAGGCGTTATATATATATATATATATATATATATATATATATATATATATATATATATATATATATATATATATATATATATATATATGGATTATAAACCAAAATAGCACGATTTCATAAAAATATGTACTGAAATAGCACCATAGTCATCTTAATTCCCGAAATAGCCCACTTTCCAGAGAAAGCGCCAGCACTTTTGGCGTTTTACTGTATCCGGGGGCCAAAAGCGCAAAAAAAATGGCGTTTTCAGCTGAAAGCGCCAAAAAAATGGCGTTTTCAGCTGAAAGCGCCAAAAAAATGGCGTTTTCAGCTGAAAGCGCCAAGTTTTTGGCGTTTTCAATGTAAAAGCGTTAAAAAAAAAAAAAAAAAAAACGCCAATTTTTTGGCGCTTTTGCATGAAAAACGCCAAAAACTTGGCGCTTTCAGCTGAAAACGCCATTTTTTTGGCGCTTTCAGCTAAAAACGCCATTTTTTTGGCGCTTTTGGCCCCCGGATACAGTAAAACGCCAAAAGTGCTGGCGCTTTCTCTGGAAAGTGGGCTATTTCGGGAATTAAGATGACTATGGTGCTATTTCAGTACATATTTTTATGAAATCGTGCTATTTTGGTTTATAATCCTATATATATATATATATATATATATATATATATATAAATTTAATGGATACATATAAAATTTATGAAAAATAAAGTTAAATCAGTATATGGTTAAATAATATCAAAATCAGTACATCAATAAACACAAATCAGTAGATAACTAAATAAAAATAATAGCTAAATAAATACAAATAAGTAGATGAGTAAATACAACTAAGTAGATAAATAAATACAAATCAGTTGATCAATAAAGTTACATCAGTAGATGATTATATAATTTCAAAATCAATACATAAATAAATTCAAATGAGTAGATAACTAAAGAAAAAACAGTAGACGAATAAATTCAGTAGATGAATAAATACAAATAAGTAGATGAATAAATACAAATCAGCTGATAAACTAATATAAATCAGTAGATGATTGAATAATACCTAAATCAGTACATAAAAATACAAATAATAGATGAATAAATACATTACATACAAATCAGTTGATAAACTAATATAAATCAGTATTAAATAATTCCTAAATTAGCACATAAATAAATACAAATAGTAGATGAATAAAATACAATAAATACAAATCAGTTGATAAATAAAGTTAAATCAGTAGATTATAATATCAAAATTAGTACATAAATAAACACAAATCAATAGATAACTAAATAAAAACAGTAATAAATAAAAACAAATAAGTAGATGAATAAATACATAAGTGGAAAAGTAAATACAAATCAGTTGATAAATAAAGTTACATCAGTAGATTCTTATATAATTTCAGAAGCAGTATAAATAAATTCAAATGAGTAGATAGCTAAATCAAAAACAGTAGATGAATAAATACAAATAAGTAGATGAATAAATACAAATCAGTTGATTAACTAATATAAATCAGTGATGATTAATCAATTCTCAAATCAGTACATAAATAAATACAAATAGTAGATGAATAAATATAATATATACAAATCAGTTGTTAAATAAAGTTAAACAGTTGATAACTAAAGTTAAATCAGTAGATGATTAAATAGTATCAAAATCAATACATAAATAAACACAAATCAGTAGATAACTAAATAAAAACAGTAGATAGATAAATACAAATAAGCATATGAGTAAATACAATTAAGTAGCGCCTGGGCGGGTCGCCTAGCCCGCCTGGGCGGACGCCTAGCACGCCTGGCATAGCCTTTGATGCTGGGCGCCCAGATATGGAGACCCCATTGGCCGCCTGGGCCGCCTAGGCGCCGCCTGGGCGCCCACCCGTACAACACAGCTCCCATGTGGGGTCAGCCACATGGTCTTAAGTCTAGTAAATGTATATTTTTGGGCCATGCTAAGTCCAAAAAGGTATACATGTTTTTGTTCGTCAGAACGTCGTTTCTTTGTCCCAGTCGATGTTACTTTTTTTTAAAGATACGCCAATACTTGATGATTCCCAGTCTCTTGAGGAGGTCAAGGTGTCTTTGCCTTCCCCAGTTGTCATTGAATTTACTCCGCCATCAGTCACCATCGATGCAGAAATCAGATTAATCAATTGTTCACCCATCCAGCAACCAATCATGATTTAATTTATAAGTTAGATAACTAGGTCATCCACCCATCACATATGTCTGCACACTGATAGGGGACTCGTGCAGCAGGTATTGCCGAGGGCAATGCAAGTCTCAACCCTCCTACAATTGTCACTCTGTCTGATGATCTGAAGGAAACAAGCAATCTCTATGACTTGCTTATTGCTCTGCAGAAAGCAAGTGGTCTTGTACCTCTGATCCCATTTCAAACTGTGTTTCGTATGATAACCCATCTGTTGTTTTGCTTTTTTGTCCTTATTGTCCTTGGTTCTGATTCACACTTCAGCCTCAGAGGCCCTAAGTCACTTAGGGTGGCGGATTGCAATGGAGAAGATGGCTGCTTTACAGGACAATCAAACGTGGTCTCTTGTTTCAAGCCCACCAAGAAAGTCATCAGTTGGTTGCATATAGGTGTTTTGGTGAATGTTGGTTTGAATGGCTCAGTTGATAGGCTCAAGACATGGTTGGTTGCTAAGGGTTACACACATCTACAGTGAAGACCAGAGTTCTCTCATGTAGCAAAGATGGCTTCGGTTTAGATTTTCTTACTTCTAGCTACTACATTTCCATGGCTCGCTACCAACTCAATACCCAAAATGATTTTCAACTTGGAGATCTTGCCAAAGAGATATATATACAGAAACCATCCCGGCTTGTTGACTTATATGGTCTGCAAGCTGCATGAATCCTTATACGGTCAGAAACAGTCTTCCAGAGCTTGGTTTGGTCACTTCAGTCATGTTGTTATAATTGCTCTACTGAGATGCAGTGTAGATGATTTTGTTTTCTACATAGTACCTCTGAAAGTGTTCTGATTGTATACATAGATGACATTGTTATTACCAGTGACGATCATCATAGCATTTCAAAGTTGAAAGTCTTTTTTCAAGGACAGTTCAAACAGAGGACTTGGGCAATCTCAAATATTTAATCTCAAATATTTCTTAGGCAATGAAGTTGTCAGGTTTGAGGGGATTGTCACTGCTGAAACAAAGTATGTTCTGGACTTAATTTAAGAAACAATATGCTAGGAACCAAACCAGCAAACACTAACATGGATCCTCAAATCAAATTGTCTATGGAGCAGGGAGATAGACTTGAAGACCCATGGACATACAAAAGACTTGCCCGAAAGCCATACTTACATAGGCGCCCACCTGGACTCCAGATCCTAGGCGCCGAGCCTACTTAGGATGTCTGGGCAGTTGATTAGCCTGATTGGGCCCAGATTCTGAGCCATACATTACCTGCTTTTTTATTGTTTCTCATCTTACCACAGCCTCCTTACATGCTCTTCATGTTAATCTCCCTTCTTGTTTTGACTTTTTCCTCCATAATTCCACCAAGCAACAATGTTTATGCAATGTTACTGCATGCCCCACGTTTGTCATTGCTATTGCTTCTCCCATGCTATTGCTTCTCCATTCTTCTTCTTCTTCCCACACTTCCTCCTCTTCCTAGTTCTTTTTGTTTCAACCAGCTAACTTTGTTGCTTGACAGAATTACTATTATGTTCTTTTTTTTCTTTTGGCACCTCTTTAGTTGATGCTACTTATATGCTTTTTTTAATATTGTCGAGATTTATATTTATCTGTTCTCTATTTCATTTTTGAACTCCTTTATGTATTTCCTTCTTCCTTTTCTTATTTCTTAAATTCTTCAGTAATATGGGTGTAAGTCTATTGGGCACATTAGAGTGTCTATCTACTTCGATGTATCTCCTACTTATAGGAGAGAGGTCTGCTCTTTTATAAATAGAACATTACGGCAACTTCCGACATGGTCTAGCCGTCATCGTCTACCCCAAATATTGTTGTTGTCGTCGTCTCCACTGTAGTAGTCTACGCCACCCTTCTCCATTTCTATCGTCGCCAGCCACCACTGATCATTTCCAACTCCTCCGATGTTGATTACGTCCAAGAGGATTCAGCCCTTCCCTCTATACTAATTCGCTTCTCCAACAAGAGGACCTAGAGGCATAGCCGACAGCCTTTCTAACAGTCTTATGCCCTATAGACTGTTTTACAAACAGTTGCATGGCATCTACCTATGGTCATTCATGATTTCGTACTATAGGTCTCTTCCTATATTTGGCTCATGATGATCAGATATTTATGAGCGGTCTTTGACCCCCTTGAAGATCCATACTGATCCCTATCTTATTGTTGTTTCTTTGGGTTAAGTTTTTGGCATGTTTATGCTTTCTATGCCAAAAGACAAGGAGTTCCTTACGCAAACACGACATGCCGCCTGCGACTTGTTTTGCCGCAAACACTTGCATCAAGACACGGCGTATCCCAACCAAAGACAACATGTCCCACAACATCATCTGTAGTCAACCGCTCTGATGTTCGGCACGACGTGTCATCTGGCGTGTCTGAACATAGTTTATCGATTTTTGTATTCTGACATCTGGCACAGTGTGTCATCTCTTGGACCAAGGTTGTATAGGAGGTTAGGGTTCCCCTGGGGCGCCTAGGCATTTCTAGGCATTACTTTTCAATTTAATGATTATATATATAATTATATACACACATGTAGTTATATGTTAACCTATGAGCCATATATGAACAAAAAGGAATTAGGAAGAGGAAAAATTAAAAAGAACATTGGTCGACTTGATGAACAAGAACAAATTTCAAAAAAAAAACAACAAGGAGGTTGAGGGAAGAAGAAAAAAAAGAAAAAGTTAAAGTGGAGCATCATGCAGCAAGAACCTTACTTATGGTGAAATCATGGAGAAAAATGAAAAAGAAGATTGGTAGAGGAAAAAGAACAAATAACACAATGAAAATAGAAAGGGAAAGAAAATATGAGAAACAAAGAAAAAAAAATTGGTGGCTATATGTATAAATTTGAATAATTGAACATAATAATGATTGCTAGAGTAAGAAATAGAACACTGATAATGCAAGCATGAAATTCGCATTGTATTAATGTGAGTGCAGTCATACAAGAGATTTATATATAGTGAATAGTAACAGGAGGAGGATGAAAAAAAATGGAGTATGCAGTAAATCTGTAATAGTGGAGTAACAATAAATGGATAATAGTAGAGCATAGAGCAGTGGTACTCGGTAACATAACAGCAGTTTTGCTGCTTGGTAGAGCAAGCAAAAATAAGAAAATAAATAAGGAGTGGAGCATGCAGTAACATTGTAGCAACTTTGTTGCTTGGTGAAACTGTGGAGTAAAGGAAAAACAAGAGGGATATTGTTGAAAAGCATATAAAAGAAAAGCAAAAAAAGGTTGGGAGAAGATTAAAAACAGATTTTGACCATATCTAGGCCCAACAAGCGCCAAGGCGACCTAGGCCGCCCACAACCTAATTAGGTTGGGCGCCCAGGTTTTATAGGCTAGGTGGCCGCCTTGAAAAAGAAAAGCAAAAGGTCGCAAGAAGATTAAAATAATTAGATTTTGACCAGATCTAGGCCCAGCAAGTGCCTAGGCAACCCAGGCCGTCGAACAACCTAATTAGGTTGGGTGCCTGGATTCTGAAGACTAGGCGGGCGCCCGTAAAACCATGCCTTGGACATGTTGTGCCTTCTGCTCTCTCACATGATGTGCCATCTCTGGGAAACGGCGTGTTGAAGCCCAGGTTATCTATTTTTGCCTCTGATTCTGAAGATTGTGTATGATGGCCTCATCTTCTTCAATTAAGGTCCCCAAATGCACTTTAGGTTTCTTATGTGAAATTCAATGGATCTACTTACATCCTATGGGTGTGTTCCTTTAGATTTGTGTTCACTCTTTGGGCAAGCTTGATCATCTTACGGAACCACCTCCATTTATACAAGAAGCAGCATCTGAATAAAAAGAAGGGTGAATACAAGAGTTGGCTAGTATGATTCTCTGGTATCATCTCGGATTCTAAACAGATGTGAAGCACGTCTCTAAACAGATGTGAACCACATGTGAGCTTCAATGGATTAGAAACCTTTTGGAAGAACAAGGCTTCCTCCATATTGATCCTATGGAGTTGAGGTGTGATAACCAGGATATAGTCCACATTGTATATAACCATGTCTTACATGAAAGAACAAAGCATATAGAGGTGGGATGTCACTTTCTTATGGAAAGGTTCATAATGGGTTGATCCAACTTACTCCAGTCAGATCCAAGGATCAATTGGTAGATCTACTCACTAAATCACTGAATGGTTGTCGGTCAAGCTCCTATCTGACAAGCTTGGTGCCTATGATATGGGTTCACCAGCTTTTTTTTTTGGGGGGTGGGGGCGTTAGAATATGTATTAGTTGTAAATGTGTTTAGTTTGTACATGTGTTTGTTGAGTCCCACCTTGACTAAATGTGTTCTTGGCTGCTCCCCGTCCATATATTAATAAGTGTCGCCCTCCCTGTAATACAAGTCAAGTCGACTTCTCCCATCTTGTGTCAAGTAACATTATCCATACTAAGACAAATTTCTTAGACCTTTCAGTTACGTTATGAAAATCCCAAAGATGATTCATAATTCCATTTTTTTGCTTTGCAAAATCCAACATGTGTTGTGTTGTTTCAAATTTTTACAGCTAACCAAAAAGCAGCTACATCCTGAATTTGCTAGTGTCGGGACACGAGCATTTAGTTTCTTGCCGAAAAAAATGAAACATTGCATGAAATAGAGTTACGAATGACCCATGTAGGCCACTCAAGCATGGCTGGGGTCAGGCTTAGATGATAGAGATGATGGTGGTGATGATGACAACAAGATGAAATTAGACCATAAAGATAACTTCTATACATAAGAAGACAAGTTTCATGTTGTTATATAGTTTTCAACCAGTTCTTCACCTAGATCACACTCCCTTCAAACTTTCTAAATTTAAGAAGGCCTCTATACAACCGTGTAGAAACAAGAAACTTGGAAGCTCATACTATAATCATAGCTGGCTTGATGGTCCCCCACCCACCCCATACACACGGTATTTGTGCTCTGTAGAGTAGGAATCACACTGACCAGTAGTAGAAAGCCAGGAGAGATGCATGAGGTGTTTACTGCAGATGAGACAGGCAAGCCAACCGGATAACTGGAGATGAAAGAAATGATTGAACATTTACTGATGGTCAGAGTCATAAGAAACATAAAACTTAGCATTACCAATTGAGCAAATCTATCAATATTCGCCAAAGGTCTGAAAGATGATCTCTAATATTGAGGGGTGCCTAGCCACCTAGTCCATGCATTTGAAATATATTTTTATAATATATTTTACTAGGTCTATATACATTGATTCATTCTAAATCACACTAAAATTGTAATACTCAAAACTAACTTGCACTTGTTTGACCTAAACAAGAACTAGTTTAAGCAAATCAAGCATAATTCGAACTTAATCAGACTTAAAATTCCATAGCCTCAAAAGACCTAGGCACTCAGGAGGTACCTACCATCGGCCATCGCCTAGTCAACCTAAGTGGGCACCTTTATAGCTATAAGCCAAACGAAATAGCAACCTTGTTTTATGCAAATCTATAAACAAATTAAACAAAAAAGTATCATTTTTTATTTGAACTGACGTGCAACAGTAGTAGATTTCTTTTATTTACCAAGAATTGGATAAATTCTAATCATCTTAAATGATCCGTTGTACTCTTTTTCAAATCTATATTAAACAACTCATGTTAGAAGTTATGTGATATTTCTTGATTATTACCTCGCCAATGACAGTAGGAATGATCACATGAATTAGAATATTGGTACTATCGTTTCTTTATGTTAAAATCAGATTATAGTAGCTGAGGAAGCTATTGCTTAGTCTACCATCCACTCAAAATTTCCATCCAACCAATGATCAGTCAATGACTAATTTGCTTTTTCACCCTGTCCTCTGAAAACATCAGTTAAATGAGAGCATATTTTGGAGGATAAAGGGAGAGTGTATGTTAAGTTTAAAAGAATTATACCTCAAACTCCCTTCCCTTAGCCATGATTTCCTTATATGCCTTTGGCTCTCTTGTTTTTAGGATGTTCCATAGAATGCCACCACTAGTGCGGGGCCGTGTACCATCAGTAGTCTGCTGGCCCCCACAAGCTTGAATTGCATCAACCTGCATGTCATAATCACAGTAAGAGAACTAGGCAGAGTAGATAACCCTGTTACAATAGTTGATTTTGATATGGAAAGTGTATAAATTACTATTGGATAACAAAACCAGACTCAAAAGCTTAAGGCTGCACCTGGATGGGTGTCAAGCAACACCTGTATGTGTATATGGCCTGCAACCTCACACTCTAAATGCGGTTCATGTTTCACAGGTCTTTGTGTTATGCCCATGCTTTACTATTCCAAGTTTAACCATCAAAATTTGAATTTTGACATATTGGAGTAGTGTGTTATCTTTATAAATCATTTTTTCATATTATATATAATTTTTAAATGATTTGCCTTTTAGAAGAAAATTGCCTCATTCATGTCATTCAAAACCTAATTAAATTCCCAGAACTCAACTACTGTATTCTGGTTAACAAAGCAAAATGTGAATGCTTGTGACCCAATAACTAACCAAAATAAACCTACCTAAATAACCAAGCCCCCCCTATAATATACTACGGCCTGTCTGGAAATATTTGCAGATTACACTGTGCATCATAGAAGTACCACTGACTCGTATTATATAAAACTCAGTTTATATTGGTGTACTGATATCTTTTATATTATTAACTGTTTTACTAATTTCTCGATTCCAAAAACAAAATGAGCATGCTAATCAATGACCCAATAAATCACCACAATTAACCCACGCAAACAAACAAACCGAGAAAAAACGTCAATCACATCCAACTATCAAATTATATGTAGAGGAACTTAGAGAGATATAAACGAACCTCTTTTACGAGATCACTGATAGCAGATACTCCTAGACAACTGACAGCACTCCACACGAGATACTGTTTTTTCTCTTTCAATTGTCTACATGTGTCAAATACAAACCTGCAACATCACGTTAATTTGCAATTAGTTCAGCAGCAACCTGTAAAAAATTTGCAGCAAAGCGACCGATAAGACAACTATTTACTCTGAAAGACGAACATTTACAGCTGAACATCACAATAGGCATGCAGTACACATGTAGGAATCCATCATAGCATACAGCCATACACACTAAAAAATATTGTTTCCAGATGGTGTAACAGTTGTGTCAAGGAGGCACAACTTTCCAAACAGAGTGCCACACAACTAGAGAGGCCGTCACAGATCTCCTTTCCGGAAAGTTTAAAGCAAAGGTGGAAGGCACTTCCCCTTGGTGGTTCCTGATGTGGACCTGGTCCTTATACCAGATGACAATCGTGATTTTTTATTTTTTTGCAAAAGAAAATATGGCGGTCGACCTTGCTTGTGAAGACTGCAAGCCATTTCAGCCCCTCCGGAAGGTTGATGATTCTCAGCTTGCAACAGAGGACGTCAATATGATCTACTGTATACAGATGTTCAACCCTCCAAGGCTCAAAATTCCAGAAGTTACTTTATCGTCGAAGGCCAGGCCCTAGAAATCAAGCAATCCCTTTGGTATAAACTCAAGGTTATGCTAAGCCCCTAAGGTTTGCTAATCTACTGCTGCCTTACAGCTACTCCATGTCTGCTTTGTTCTTTCTTGGGACTGCTGATTGCTTGAGGATGGTTGTTTAAAGGGCATCCCCACCCTGACTAACTTGTTCCTTAGCCTGCCTTAGTAGGGCCTCCTGAAAAGTCACTATGTTCGTGTTGATCTAGTGGAATATGTCTCTACCCTACCATAGTATCTGTGATATAAAGATCACATTTCGGGGCTCCAGATTTTGGCATTGTGGTCGTGGTGGTTTTCTTATAATTATATGTGACGGTATAGTTTCTTTTGTGCATCTCAGTCGTTGGCTTGATTATATGGTGTTATCAGATTAAATCCAATTCTAAACAAGATATCGCTATAAGGCAACAGCATTATAAAAGTTCTTACCCCTATGGTCGAAGCGATGAGGTAGCAAAATAAGAATGGTTTTCTAGCACGACAATAAGTAGCTTTATGAAATTAAGTCATGCATAAGAACCTCCATTCATCAACTATGCTTATAAAGCAAGGCCTTGCATTGTCAAGTCAAATCTTTTTCCCTCCTTGTTTTCAAAGGACAATTTGAAAGATTTTCAACACTCAAAATACGTCATTTTCTTCAAGGTTATTGGGACAGTGCCGTATTAGTTGATCGAACCATTCAAAATGTTGGAGTGACCCCTAAAGCTGCTAATAAGCTAAAAACCACCCAAAACCACTCAACTGTTACACCACCCAAAACCACTCAAACAACAGGTTCAACCAGTCAAACCCCAACTATTAAACTTTAATTTAAACAGATGGCTCATTCCCCTTTTCCCTGTTTTGTGCAGCAAGTGTTACTCAAAACATGAACATGATCACCCAAACTTGTTACTTGTGCTATACTTTCTAGTTTCTATTCTGAGCCCTAGCCCCCTCTATCACACAGTACACCCGGCCCTGGGCAGTCTATCATCACCAGCTGTCACAATGGGAACTGTGAAGGCCAAAGAACACCAACCACAGCAGTTGCGCTTACGCAGTCTCCTCCCTAAATACTCATGCCATGCTTTCCTTCACTTCACTCAGCAACAGTGGTAGAAATCACAGCACCTATCAACGGTGATGCCCATTAAAGATCATGAGACAACAGTAGGCATCCAAAATAATAGCCAATAGTGTTCAAAAGGTAAGTACTGACTTTCCCACTTGGACAACATTCACCATACCAATATACCATCTACCATCACTCTTGTAGTCCTACGTCTTGTATAAATAATCCATTACTTTTAGCAAGGTATATTACAAAAAAATAGTCACCTCAAAAACTTATTGGTTGGTAAATACACATTAATATTGTATATTCTACTATCACTTATTGGAACTGAATCAAAGTGAAAAGACATAATTATAAAACTTAACTAACAATTCTAGCATAGGTTGGTGGTTTTGGATATTAATATGAAGATCAATAAGACAAGCATAATAGAAACAAAGATAGCAGGATCAAGTGGTGGAATCTTAAAGGAGAAAACAAATTGACTTTTCATGATAAACATTGCAAGGGAACTTGGAACTTGGAGTCTGATGTTAACACTATGTGGCATAACATGAGTTCATGCATAACAAAAATTTCCAAAGAAGTTTTGGGGGAGTCCAAAGGTTGTTGGCATCCACAGAATAGTGGTGGAATGATGAAGTACAGAAGGCTATTAAACTGAAATGGGAGATCTATAGGAGCTTGCTCAAATCTCGAGATGATGCGACGTTCCTAAGATACAAGCAAGCAAAGAAAGAAGCTAAAAAAGGTTGTTTAGGAGGCAATGTGTAGATACTTTGATGATATTTATAAGAAGTTGGACACAAGATAAGGGGAAAAAGATATATATAAAACGGCTCATATTAGAGAAAAGAAAGGAAGAGACTTGAGTCAAGTAAAATGCATTAAGAATGAAGATGGCAAGGTGTTGGTGAAGGACGATGATATCAAGAACCAGTGGAGAAATTACTTCCATAAGCATTTCAATGGAGATACTGCAAATAATGTTAGAGACTCGTGTGACAAGAATACAAGAGATATCATTTACACACTACGAGTTTCGCCATTTGAGGTCAAGAATACTTTGAAGAAGATGAAAATGAGAAAGGCATATAGACCAGACGGTATTCCCATTGATGTACGGAAGAGTATGGGGGATGAAGGAGTTATGTAGTTAACAAAGCTCTTTAACAAGATCATGAAGACCAAGAAGACGTCGGATGAGTGGAAAAATAATACTATAGTCCCCATCTACAAGAACAAAGGTGATGTTCAAAGCTGCACAAACTACAGAGGCATCAAGTTCATGAGTCACACAATGAAGCTTTAGGAGACGACTATTGAGCGCAGGCTAAGATCTATAACACAGATATCAAACAACCAATTTGGTTTCATGCCTGGAAGATCAAAAATAGATGTAATTTTTCTGATAAGAAGGCTTATGGAGAAGTATAGAGAAAGCAAAAGAGATCTTCATATGGTGTTTATTGATTTGGAAAAGGCTTATGATCGAGTACCTAGAGAAGTGTTGTGGATGATTTCAAAGAAAAATGGTGTGTCAATCCAATACATTGACTTGATCAAAGACATGTATGATAGCTCTATTGTAAGTGTGAAGACTCCTAGAGGGGAGACACCAACTTTTCCTATCACAGTTGGGATACACCAAGGATCTACACTCAGCCCATATCTGTGCGTTCTTGTTATGGATGAGCTGACAAAGAATGTTCAAGATGATATTCCTTGGTGTATGTTATTTGCTGATTATATTGTTTTGATTGACGAAACTAAAGATGGACTGAATGATAAAGTTGAACGTTGGAGAAAGGCATAAGAGACAAATGGATTGATGATTCGCAGGAGTAAAACTAGGTATATGCATTGCAATTTCAGCCAATCTCGCAGTGTGAATGACGGAGCCAAGTTGGACGGAGTAGATATACCAAAATGTGAGAAGTTTCTTACTTGGGTTTTGTTATTCAAATAGATGGGGATGTGTCCAAAATGATGTTTGTCATAGGATCACTGCAGGATGATTGAAATGGAGGAGTGCAATTGGAGTATTATGTGATTGGAAGATCCCTCTCACGTTAAAAAGTAAAGTTTTAGAACAGCTATACGACCAGCCATGCTCTATGGGAGTGAATGTTGGGCGGTGAAGAAACAAGGTATCAACAAGATGAACGTGGCTGAAATGCGTATACTGAGATGGATGTGTGGGGAGACAAGAAAAGATCGCTTGAGAAATGACTATATTAGGAATAAAGTGAGGGTGGCGAGCATTAAGGACAAGTTGCGCGAGAGTCGACTTAGATGGCACGGATATGTGCAACGCAGTTGACTAGTGCGCCTATACGTAGCAATGCTATTGAGTCAAGCACAATAAATAGAAGAAGAGGAAGACCTAAATTAACATGGGATGAGCTTATAAAGAGAGATTTTGAATCTCTACATCTCAACCAAAATATGACCCATGATAGAGCTAAATGAAAAACAAAGGATCCATGTAGCTGACCCCAACATAGTTGGGAGTCTTGGGACTGAGGCTTAGATGATGATGATGATGATGAATGTGTTTGTATATGATGCTATTTGCCTCTAATTATATCATAAATATTTTAATTTGTTTCACATTTAGATTTACAGAGATATCTACCTCCCCCTCAAGGATTAGTAAGGTTGATGCTTGAGCAAATTCTGATCTTACTTGGGAGTATGTCAAGAAAGTGTTACAAAGAATAAAGGATTGTGGGTTTTTTTATTGTGCAATACGAAATTCCTTGACGGGGACATTAAACTAGTAATCAAGGTCAACTTGTCACTTGTAAACAGAAAACGCTTTGCATGATGTGCAATTAGAAATGTATTAACTTGTAGAGCAGGTGTAGATGGGCATCTGAACATCAATATACTCATGCAATAGACTCTTGATAATAGTATAGAGAGGGTGAACTCCAAGTTATCTTTTGAGGCATCCATTTGTAAGGGCAAGGGTAAGCTAGGAAGCTACTTTGCTACCACAACCACATGATTTCACCCACAAGTACCAGAAATAAACTCCTTTTAAGAAAATTCGGAATTAAATAAAACCTAAAATAAAAAAAGCATAAACGATTTTTGACTACCTTAACTACAAAGATTGCACTTAAGTCCCTAAATATAATTGTAAAGCAAAATTATGTAAAATAAAGCCTAATACATCCTACATCAACTCCCTCGGGGTTCAAAGAAGAGCCACTGGTGAGTCAGGTACTGATCCTACGCGCGCTCTCCCAATAGTCTTCGACAGTAGGATAATGGATTGGACGACGTCAGGCGATCAATTTGGAGTATTGTCAACTTCAAGCATGTCATAATGTTCATGCAGTGGTAGAGTCTTTACCTTGAAAACATATGCAAGCATCGGCAACACCAAGGTGACAGTGTAGCCATCATCAAGTGGAATACCGTAGATATCGTTGGTGCTACGAATGATAAGAGCGTTGATAATTGACGTGGTGCACTATTGATATCATCCGCTAAAGGAAGCATCGAGGAACACATGGGCACAAAATCAATATTGCTTAGACTGTTGACACCATCCCTTGCTAGAGTCAGTGGAGACACTATCTTTTTGACTCGCCATTTCCTAGATCACAAGTCAGGAGTGCATCTTCATCATCTTTCTCGCCTACCTCTTTTGATTGATTGTGGCTTTGGTCACTTGAAGGAGGTGCATCCTCAGGCTCGAAGTCTTCTAGTTGAAGTTGAATGTCCACTAGAAGTGGAAGAAGTGGGTCCACCGTGTTGTTGACTTGTCGTTGCATGTAATTTCGAGATAGGAATCGTTGCACGATCAAAGAATGCAACAAAGTCCAAGTGTTGACGGGCTCGACTCGTTGTTGATTGCTCCACCATGCTAAGGCAACTCGTCGAAACTTATCACGGGCGATCAGGAGTTTGGTAAGTTGCCTCAACCAAGGTTTTGAATATCTGGAAATACTTGTCGGCACAGTGCAACCTATCACGTGCAATCTTGGTGTCATGTTCACGATAGAACTCTAGTATCTTCATGATTATCTGGAGAAGAAAACCGCTTTTAGATGTAGAGAGAGGTGATGTTGGTTGAGGAAGGTTGATGTGTGTGCCTCGGCCCGTAGGATCCAACTCCGCGGTGAGTTGGTTGGGTGCCAGGGGGCCAACAGCCCCTTGCTTGAAGGTTCGGGGGCGAGAACCCCCGTTAAAAAATTCTAAGGTTGCTAGTAGGCGGGAAGACTAACAGAAGAGGTGAAGGACGGGAAAGGGTTCGTCGAGAGTCGAGACGAAGCTACTTTATCACAATCTGTGACAGTTGGGCGAGTGGTGTTATAAGGGGTGGTGGATGCACATGGGAGAGAGCAAGATGAGGGGGCGATGTTGGGCATGCCGTTGGCTTGCTGTTAGTAGAATTGGTTGCAGGGTTGTTGTTGGACGGGAGGCTGGTAGTCATTGTTTCAAAAAAAGGCCGCGCGGGCCGCTCATATACTTTGCCGCTTATAAGGCCGATTCATCGGCAATTTTTAGATGGACATTTGTTATCTCGGCCAAAACTAGATTATAATTTTATTGATAACATTCTCTTAATGTACTATTTTGTTGTATGTTTTGTACACGAGACATGCTTATTTAATTTTTGATACTTTGGACCACTAGGACATGCAGGCATTTTTTGTTTAATTTGGTTAGCATTGATTGTTATGTACTCGTTTTAAACCATTTTATGTGTGCTTCTAGAGTTTATGTTCATATGATTCTAGAATGCATTCTAAATGGTGCTTTACTTTTAAACAAAACTTTATATTTGAATCTATCTCAAATTTTAGGGTCCAAATATGTAATGTACAAATTAAATATGCAATTGTGTGATTACTTTATATATACTAATTAATTATTAAAAAAATTCAAAACCGCATATACTCTACATACCCCATATACTCTATAAGGTGACCTCTCCGCACGCATAACGCATACCGCTTTTTAAAACTATGTTTGCAGTGCAAGGTTGGGCGGTTGTGCGGTTTGCAAGGGTGAAGGTTGGGCGGTTGGGATGGGAGTCAAGTGTTGGACGGTATAGAGATATGTTGTTTTCTGTTATGTTTTGTTGAGTGTCATGTGTATAGCATGTGCCTCACTTATGTTGTTTACTTTTGTAGTTTAGTCCCATATTGCTCACCTCTGCTTTAGTCTCTATTCTCTTCTTTTATATAAGAGACTGCATTGTACACTGTTTTACTCACTCAATAAACAAGCCTTGGTTTCTCTGTATGGTATCAAGAGCAGGCCCGGTCTCCGATTTTTCTTCCCACCCTGCCCCCATGCCCTGAAGCCGCCGCCCCCCCCCCACCTCCTGCTGGCATTGTAGCACCTTCCCTCCTCACCCATCGGCTGCCGCCACCCTTCCCTCTCGACCTCCGCCTCCATCTTCTTCCTTCTTCACCACTCCCATCCTTCCTCTTCTCCTATCAGGTAATCTACTCTTCTGGATAGCCATAGATCTCTCACGTTGAGAGTCCCCTACGTCTCTGATTCTTTTTCTGCCTGCGCCTCATGAAGGATTATTGATTTCCTCATGACGGCGTAGGTTCTTTTCATCTATCTCTGTCCGAATACGGGTCCTTCTGATCTGATGCGTCAGATCCCTACTGCTGCTACTGCCCCATAACGGGTCCATTATTTACTGTCTGTTGCTGCCCATCGTGGGTTATTTACTTGTTGTCTGTTGTTGTTGCGTCACCATCTTGCTATTGCCTGCCTCTGCCCAGTATGGCATCTGTGGAGCCATCTGTGGTCGGCATCCTTTGTTCTATATGTGAAGGCTCAAGGTCGATACTCTCATCTTACTACTGATCCACCTCCTACCCCTGATGCTACTGCTGACGACAAGACCAAATAGGCTTATGCCCAATGGTCTAAAGACGACTCAGGCGTTATGTCCTGGCTTCTCAACAGCACCGAGCCGCACATTAGTCATTCTCTCTTGTGCCTTCATGATGCCAAAGCAATGTGGGACCAGCTGTCTCATGTCTACTCACACCAGCAAAATCCGAAGAGGGTTTTTGAAATTTTCAAAAACCTAGCCAAAAAGGAGTACTCCTCAAATGCGTCTATTGAAGATTTTTACAACCAGTGCTCTACTCTCTGGAACGAGTATGAGATTTACCACCCGTTGACTGCTGACATCAAAGAAGCTCAGAAGCAGCACAATGAACTCCAA
Source organism: Alisma plantago-aquatica (assembly GCA_963693085.1). Taxonomy (NCBI): domain Eukaryota; kingdom Viridiplantae; phylum Streptophyta; class Magnoliopsida; order Alismatales; family Alismataceae; genus Alisma; species Alisma plantago-aquatica. The sequence goes on along the minus strand of OY856414.1, from coordinate 794,431,246 downwards.
CTGGTTCAGTTCTTGACTGCACTTCCCGCTTCTTTTTCAGGTGTAGTTGACCAAATATTGTCAAGTAATCCGCTACCGACTCTTCACGATGTTCTAAAGCGGGTCCAGCGACTACCATCTGTTTCCTCTACACCAGATATTAAGCATCCTGCCTTGGTTGCTCGTACTACTGATTCTGGACGTAGCCGCGGTCGTGGACGTGGCCGTGGAGGACGTCCACCACCTTCTGGATGAAGAGGCACTTCTACTACTCCTGGACGAGGTCAAGCCACTGGACCTCGCTACTGCAACATGTGTGGTCGTGACAATCACACTGAAGATAGGTGTTGGATCAAACACGGCAAGCCAGCCTGGGCAAACCAGGCCTCCACTGAAGCTACTACAGAAGCTGCATCCAATCCCCAGCTGCTCCTCCATCCACTAACTGCCTTCGCTCAGAGTTCGAGAAATTCTTCTAGGAGCGAATGACTCAACTACCCTCGACATCGACGGGAGGCTCATTTGCTATGTTGGCGTCTCCCTCTGCTGGTAACCAAAAGTGGTGTATTGATTCTGGGGCGTCTGTTCACATGGCAGGCGACCTCCACTTTTCTGCCCTATCTAAAACTTCACATATTCCATCGGTCACCGTTGCTAATGGCTCGAAAGCACCTGTACATGGCATTGGCACCGTTCCGTTATCTCGCAAGATGAACTCTATTTTATATATACCTCAGTTTCCTGTTAATTTACTATATGTCAGTAAAACTGTCAAACCACTTCAGTGCTCTATTAAATTTGATCCCTCTGGTTGTGTTTTGAAGGATCTCTGCACGAAGACGAGGATTGGTGAGGGCCATGAAGGACCAGATGGACTTTACTACTTAAATGGACCACCGACGACGTCAGCTCTCTTATCTACATCTGTCTCAGGACTTCAGTGGCACATTCGGCTGGGTCATCCGTCTGCTGCAAAGATGAAGCTTTTATTTCATGTTTTAGCTGAAAATAAATTATCTTGTGAAACCTGCGTTTTGAGTAAACAAACGAGGTCTGTTTTTCCTGCAAAGAATGATATTGGGTCTAAAGATATGTTTGACATTGTTCATTCTGACATCTGGGGTCCATGTAGTGTCTCGAGTCAAACTGGTGTTAAAGTATTTTTTGACATTTATTAATGATTATTCCCGTGCTACCTGGCTTTTTCTGCTCAAAGACCGGAGTACTGTTTTGGACAATATCCGTATTTTCTTCTCTGAAATAAAAACTCAATTCAATAAAAACATCAAAATTCTCCGTACTGACAATGCCCTAGAGTTTATGCAAAAGTTTGCCACCTCATTTTGTTCTAATAACGGCACCATACACCAAACCACTTGTTCCTATACTCAGCAAAACGGTGTTGTTGAAAGCAAAAATCGCTATCTCTTAGGGGTTGCTCGCACTCTTCTTATCCATTATAAAATCCCTCATTGTTTCTGGCCTGGGGCAGTCACTACGGCATGTTTTCTTATAAACTGCATGCCCTCTTCTGTTTTACAAAATCGCATCCCATACTCTATCTTATTTCCTCATGCACCTCTGTTTCTTGTACCACCTCGCATTTTTGGGTGTACCTATTTTGTTAAAAATCTGCGCCCACGAATGTCGAAATTTGACCCTCGGTCTACTAAGTGCATTTTTTTGGGTTATTCACGAACTCAAAAAGGCTATCGTTGTTTTGATCCGATACTCAGACAGTGGTTTGTCAGTGCGGATGTCGTCTTCTTTGAGCATATGCCCTTCTTTTCTGAGGATGGAGCAAGCCTAACTCCTGATGCGTTGGCACAAACACCTCTACCGGACATAGTTGAAAATTTGTCTGTATCTGACCAGCCTAAGAACGTCCACTGCAAGTGTACAAACGCCGACCAAAGACAAGCACTCCTTCCATGGCCCCTCCTCAACCAATTCATGCGTCTGTGGATGATCAAATAAACACTGAGGTAACCTCTGATCTGCACCTTCCTATCAGCTTAAGGAAAGGTGTACGCTCCTGTACTAAGCATCCTATCAGTCATTTCTGCACTTCTGATAATCTGCATAACAACTTTGCCTGCTTTACTTTTGCACTATTTGATGTCAGTATTCCGAAAAATGCTACAGAGGCTCTTGCTATTCCAGCATGGAAGAAGGCAATGGACCAGGAAATGCAGGCACTATGTGATCGCAAGACATGGGATCTTGCGGATCGCCCATCTTCTTACCCTACAGTGGGTTGTCGTTGGATATTTACTATTAAATATCAGCCGGATGACAATATTGAACGTCTCAAAGCCCGTCTTGTTGCTAAGGGCTACACACAGACATACGGTGTTGATAATTTTGAGACTTTCTCTCATGTTGCGCGGTTAAACTCTGTTCGCATCCTGATTTCTGTAGCTGTGAATAAAGATTGATCACTCTATCAGTTTGATGTGAAAAATGCATTTCTTTATGGAGATTTACTGGAAGAAGTATACATGGAGCAACCACATGGATTTGTTGCTCAGGGGGAGTCTGCCTCCAAAGTATGTAAGCTGAATAAGGCTATCTATGGTCTCAGGCAAAGTCCACGAGCCTGGTTTGACAAGCTCAGTCAAATTTCAGTCACAATTGGCTTTCATCTTTCTCATTCTGACCATTCAGTCTTTATTCGCAAGACAGCAGTCGGACTTGTGATTCTGATTGTTTATGTGGATGATATTATATTATCTGGCAGTGACAGTGGGCATACAGGAAACTAAAACTTACTTAGAGAAGCATTTTGTCACTAAAGATCTGGGAAAACTTCGATATTTCCTAGGCATTGAAGTCTCCAGATCATCTGCAGGACTGTCTTTCTTAGAGGAAATATGTACTTGATCTGTTGTAGGAGACTGCATGCTTGGTTGCAAACCGGCTAACACTCCACTTGATCCAAACATGGACTGTGATGATGCAAACTCTCCTCTCTATGTTGATCATCACCAGTTCAGGAGGTTGGTAGGCAAGCTTATTTATTTGACTGTCACACGAGCTGATCTTACTGCTGCTGTCGGATTCATCAGCCGGTATCTTGACAAACCCCGACAATGTCATTGGGATGTTGTATGCCATATTCTGAGATACCTTAAAAGCTCTCTAGGAAAAGGCTTGATGTATAAAAAGCATGGCCACTGCAACCTATCCGGGTTCTCGGATTCAGACTATGCAGGAAGTCGTTCTGATTGGAAGTCAACTTCAGGCTATTGTACCTTTGTGGGTGGAAACCTTGTCACCTGGCGAAGCAAAAAGCAGACTGTTGTCGCCAGATCCAGTGCAGAGGCAGAATACCGAGCAATGGCTCATACTGCTTGCGAATTGTAGTTCTCACTGGCAGAATTGGCACGTCATATCTCAGTACCAACAAGCAAGTTGCAGACATCTTCACAAAGATACTTCCGAAAGCTCGCTTTCTAACTCTGGTTGACAAGCAGGGCATGATCGACATCAGTGTTCAGAAAATCGGCCTAATCGGCCGAATAATCGATTTTGGGGGTCTACCGCTCCGAATATGAATCATCGGCCTATAATCGGTCCAGGACCGATTAATTGGCCGTTCGGGGGAATAATCGGCCGATTAATCGGCGATTTTCAAAATCAAATGCTAGTAATAATTTTTTTTACATTAATTCATTCTAATACTACTATTGGTCATTACAATTACATTCTCTTCTTCCACTTTACATATTTGGTTTTCTCCTCATATTTTCTCAATAAGTTTATAGTTAATGTTTATTGAACTGATCCTTATTGTTGATGTTTTCTTCTCTAATTTCATCAATGTTTCTAATTACTTCTTAATGCAATATTAGTCTATGACTTATCAATGTTTCTAATTACTTATCAATGTTTCTTCTCTAATTTCATCAATGTTTCAAGTTACTTATTAATGCAATATTAGTCTATTACTTATCAATGTTTCTAATTACTTATTAATGCAATATTAGTCTATGACTTATCAATGTTTCTAATTACTTATTAATGCAATATTAGTCTATTACTTATCAATGTTTATAATTACTTATTAATGTGATATTAGTCTATGACTTATCAATGTTTGTAATTACTTATCAATGTTTTCTTCTCTAATTTCATCAATGTTTCTAACTACTTATGAATTCAATATTAGTCTATTACTTATAAATGTTTCTAATTACTTATCATTGTCATTATTATATGGTCAATATATAATTTACATATATTTATGATTAATATTTTTAAAAAAATCAAAACCGATTAAAACCGAATATTCTCCCGCTTATACTCCCGCATACCGTATATACTCTATTCGGTACCCTCTCTGCCCGTACACCGATTACCGCTTTTCAGAACAATGATCGACATCTACGCTCCAGCTTGAGGGGGAGTATAGAGATATGTTGTTTTCTGTTATGTTTTGTTGAGTGTCATGTGCATAGCATGTGCCTCACTTATGTTGTTTACTTCTGTAGTTTAGTCCCATATTGCTCACCTCTGCTTTAGTATCTATTCTCTTCTGTTATATAAGAGACTGCATTGTACACTGTCTTACTCAATAAACAAGCCTTGGTTTCTCTATAGACGGCAAGGAGTTTTGAGGATTCTGGGTTTGAGGGATTACAAGGAGGCTGTTGGGTAGGTGTGCGGCATGCTAGAAGGAAGGAAAGAAGGTTGTTGCTTGATGGTTGTCTCATGCAATGGAAATTTCAGAAGAGTGGCAGATGGGGATCCACGATATTCCTCTTTTACGGGAAGAGCAGAGTTAATGGGGGAAGCGCGGGGAGTGGGTGCAGAAGCGGGATGCAGGCAAGTTGAATCCAAGGAATGAGGTATCTGATACTGATGTCGTTTCGGCAGCCTGAAAATAGGTATTTACCGATATACCGACGAAAATTTCGACAGATGCAATCCTGGTCGTTTCAACGCCAAAATGAACGAATTAAATCATGAAATTTTGCAGGTTTAATCTCTACACCTAAATGCATCGTTTTATGCAATAAAATTATATACTAGGTATGTGGGGGTAGGGGGTCCATCATGTAGGGGGTAAGGAGTCTATCTTGTTTCCTAGGGATTTCGATGAAGGATTTCAATGACAAAATATAGGAATTAAGATCTGGAATTTTTTAACTTAAATAGACACACTTATGCATGATATCCAATTAACAATACACTAATATCATAGTAACTTACTAACTCATATTTGTTGTATATTAGGCATCACGCTGGTATTCCATACAGTATTGAGTTGGTATGGTGGACATATTGCTCACATGACATGTACATTATGTAAGCTTGGTTATATGAAGGTACATGTTGCGCATACACGTTATGTACAATTCTATATAAGTGTATTACTAATTATAAAAGTAATATTGTATTATTACTAGTAATTAGATAAATTACATGATGATAGTGATTAATAGTGTAGGAATTAGCTAGATCTAATGATATATTGTATTGTTACTAGTAATTAGATAATTACACATCTTGTATGAGTATTATTACTAGTAATTAGATAATTACACATCTTGTAATTAAATAATATTGTATTATTACTAGTAATTGATAATTACACATCTTGAGTTATTACTAGTAATTAGATGATAGTAATTAGTAATGAATTATAAAAATAATTTTGGACTATTACTAGTAATTAGATAATTACATGATAGTAATTGATAGTATAGGAACTAGCTAGATCTGATGATAATATTGTAGATCTACACAATATACTTATAGATGTATGTGTAAGTAGCATCAAACATATCAATTTTGGAGTATTGGTAGGTTTTGAGGGTAGAAAGTAGGTGAAAATGGAAGAAATTAGTAGAAAAAAGAGATGGAGAGATTGCAAATGGCAGAAAATGGAAGAAATTAGTTAAACTTACCTTGAATTGGGTTGATTTGAGTCCTCATTGCCAAAAATCACCCAAATGCGCCTTCTTTTCTCTTCGTAAGCAACAACAATCATTCTCGCAAAAACCAGTATACACGTCGATATACTGTCGGTTTTGGTTGGTTCTGTGAAGTTAGTAGTGTATTTTGCACTGAAACGATCAAAACGTGTCGATATTGGCGATATGCATGTCGGTATACCAATATTTGCGAGCCTAACGGCACGCGTGCATGTTTTCATACCTGATGGCGTCGATACCAGTATTTCAAGCGATATACCGCCGATGTCGTCAGTATCTCATTCCTTGGTTGAATCACGTAGGAAAATCCTTGTAGGGTCAGGGTTTAACAGATGATCTGAGAGCCAGGGGCTGTGCGGAAACGCGGGTGAGTGGCCGAGAATTGTTGGATCTAGGAAAGTGGTGTAGGAAAGAGAAGGTGACGATGGTGAGAGAGACGTGAAGAACAAGAAGAGGAGGGTTGTACCCTAATGGACTTGATGTAGAATACATTGTGGAGGAGATAAATTCAAAATAATCTATTTCTCAAAATATATTTGACTGCTTGGACAAGGGCCCTAGGTTGGCTTTTATAACACTACATGATTTCACCCACAAGTAATTGAAATAAACTCATATTCAAAAAAATTGGAATTACACCAAAACTAAAATAAAGAAAAGCATAAACTAAGTACATTAACTGAAAAGATTGCACTTAAGTCCCTAAACATAGAAGTATAGCAAAATTACGTAGAATAAAGCTTAATATGTCCTACATCACATCCCCTGGACTACAATAGCTTTCATATATTTCAACTAATGGTGGATGTTATAGCTTTCAGACACTTGGGTTATGGCGGTCCTTATCATTCTCTGGCAATTGCTAGAACAAAGGAGATATCTCCCACTATGTTAACTCTTTTCAGTAGACATGGGTTAGATATGAAGCATCATCGCGACTAACTGGGTAGGCGCAGCGGAAATCTCAACAATTTTCTTGTATAGTATCACACAGGGACAGTACCCCGAGTAAACAAGTGATATCAATGACACCAAAGTTGGCTAAAATTTTGTTTGGACTTTTGAGAAAAGGTGTTTGATTGAGTTGAACAACAAATTTGATTTGTCTGGATATAGACATGACCGCCCATTGTATAGTAGTTGGGATACGAATTTAAATCGAATTTCCATAAATTAATGGTCCTCGTTTGTTGCTCATTGTTTAAAATATTAATATAGATTTCAACAAGATAGGAGATAATGCAAAAGAAGTGGTTAAACATGCCAATAGGGTCATAAATTTATTTATTATCATATAAGCATTTTGCATCTTTTTAAGTGAGTGTGTTGGGCAAAGATAATATGTCCTCATACTACCAGAATTACAGAGTTTGTAGTGTCAATCATGGGAGATACTATGAAAATGTCATTTTATGCAAGGAGTTTCAAATTTTAAGGTACTAAATTCGAACAAGGAAGAGTTGTGATAACTACTAAATCAATCATTACAGAAGAGCTACTCTACTATAATTAGAGGTTGTGAGCCCTTAGCACATGTATTATTGGTTTTTCATTTGTGACCTGCCATCTTATATTTGTATAAGAAAATGGACAAGCCAAAGAAGAAGATTTGTAGTGTTGTGGTGGCAAAAAAGGCTATATACATGTCCATCCATACCACAAGATCATTAATATTGAGTGGACAATGCAGCTGCAATAGAACTTGCATGTTGCAAGATAACGGTTCAACCCCAAGTTCAACTTTAACAAAGCCAAGTCAGTTTGTATAATGTTGTAAGAAATAGACTCAAAAGAGATGATGCATTTTTCAAGATGATTAAGAAGAGATGTATATGTTTGAAAACAAAGTTTCTTTGGATGATGGATTTTTTAGATGTTGAGTTGCCAAGTTTGCTACAGCAGCTAGATAGTTTTAATTTTCATAAAGGTCTATGATTAATCATTAAGGTCTATCTATTCTTACATGTATTGATTCTTATATATTGAACTTTGTGGAGGAGATTCAAGAGTGATGCTCCCTTTTCAAACAATTGTAGTTTGTATTCTTACTTATTAGACAAGTTGTAGTTCGTCTAGATGTCACAGATTGGAGTAGACTTGAGCACGTCCATTTCAACATAGACTGGAGAATCAAAACCTAAATGGTATGCATAGTTATTCAACCTTTAATACATATAACTAAGTGCATACATCAATTAGTTGTGAGTCATACAACAAACCATTTCATGCTTGTGTTTTACAATCCAATGTTACATATAGGAAAATCACCAAATTGTAAACGATCATTTGATGTAACTGGTGGAAAGGGTGGAGGAGTTTGAACAACCATTATTGGATATTAAGAAGTTAGGGAGATGATAATCAAATAAGCAAGGCCTCATAATCTAAGGAAGAGACAAGAAACTGAAAATACTCATGAAAATTTATTTCTTGGAATAACTTGAGGGTTCTTGATTGGTGTTGGAGATACTTCTTCAACCACATTGTTGATACAAAGTAGAGCTACAAAACTAACCAGTTCAGCTTTTATAATGGTATTGAAATATCAATTTTGATGTAGAGGACTGATTATGAAAATGACTCTTTGTGGAGGATGGTGGAGAAGATGAAGATGAACCAATGAGGAAAAGCTCGGATCCACGGGATAAATGTTTGCAACGACCAATGAGTCTACAATTTACAAGACAGAAAGACTAATTTATCTTAGCCTATAGCACTATAGATATCAAGATTGTAATAATCTAGGGATTTTGTTAATGAACTTTGAACTAGCACTTTGTCTGACACCAATGTTCTGATAAGCATGGGCCTAGGATAAATGTTGTATTATACACTCCCGAGTCTTTGACTCTTTCACTATGATGCTGTCATTTTGTTTGTTAACTTAAGTGGGCTCTATGACTTCTATATGATGACTTATTGATTGTTAAATTCATTTCTGTGTTTCTCTAAACATTCCAAATTTTCCTTTTGATCTTCTTTTCCGTTATAATATCTACTAGCATATTAACATATTTTGGTGCCAACTTTGATGGCATGGGTTGATCTGGTGAGACCACTGGTTGAATCAATTAATCATGAATCCATACTCCATAGTCTCACCACGTCGATCCTAACAACCTTGATTTTTGAAATGATATTATGAATTTATTAACCAGAATGTTTTTATTCTATTTTACATCAAGTAAATTGACAAGAGAATCTTCAAATAATCTATCAGCATTCACCAAGAGTTTATCGACAGGTATACCATTACAGGTTTATGCTCCAATACTGTGGTTCCCTTTAGTTTGAGGTCATCACGCACCTTGGGCTCTTTTAGTAGTCCCTCCCCTTATACATACATACAAACATACATATATACAGAGAGATACGAGCGCGCACACACACACATATATATAGAGTTAGGCTAGAATACACTCGAGTATACAGATCGCACGTTGCACTCAAGTGGTGATTACATATGTAGACCAATTTTTTGACAAATCCAAATTGTTGATATTAATTGTTATAACAAATACATGCTACATGCAAATTTGAGCTCATTTGAATTCTTCTAAGTCACTCTTTTATTGTCGACAAAATTGGCGTACAAAACTAATTTTAATTGTAGCATTTTTGTCGCTTTTAGATGCATGACCTATAAGTGTCTGAATAAGCTCGAATTTGTATGTAGTATGTTCATAAGATACTTACAAAGATCAATGATTTAGATTTTCAAAATAAATGTTGCATGATGGAAAATGACTTCAGTGTATTCGGTCTCCGCTACACTCAAGTGTATTCCAGCTTGACCGTGTGTGTGTGTGTGCGTGTGTGTGTGTGTGTGTGTGCGCGCGCGTGTGTGTGTTGACCTCAAACTGTGGTTCCTTTTAGTTGAGATCACTCACGTAATTTGGGCTCTTTTACACACACGCACGCACAAATGTGTGTGTGTGATTATTTTTATATATTAGTGTGCGTGTATTTTATTGCCCCTCCCTCTCTCCAAATTTTAGTAAACATTTGCTAGAATTTATTTGAAATTCTTGTATAATTTATGGATGTCAAACTTTTCATCCTCGCTGAATGAATCCCCAATCTATGGCTAGCTGGCTGTGCTTCCAGCAATTAGCAATATTAAATGCAATGTTTCATGTTATATTCTATCATTTTATATAGAGAGAGAATATTCGCTTAAACATTTGTGTTTATACATATGATAGCATGTTTGCATCCTGTTCAGTCCATATTAAGATAACTCCAGCCTAAACACAGTAATGTTGCTTCAAGATTCGAGAGAAGTATATATGCCCGGAAATATTGTGGAAAGTTACCAAACTGTTGGAAAGAAATGGTGTCCCTAAATTACCAAAATAGATGCAATTAGCCATCCAAATAGAAAGGCTACATGAAAAACATAATATGACGCCAGCCAGAATGAGGCATGCCTTCATTTATGGAAGAAGAGTCAGGATAAATTGAACGAGCACTGTCAGAAGAAATTTATCCCTTGCCAAAATCCCAGGTACCTGAACATCATCAACATTTTTCCAACAAGTCATGGGTCTAAACCTAATGCTTGATTTTTCATCATGAACTAGTTAGCAAATTCCATCTTAGGAAAAGTAGAAAGGGATAGGCATAGGCAACATGATAAACATTTTTTTACTCTTTCAGCAAGGCATAAATTACGGTTTTATGCATGAAAGATCAGATTGTGACAGGCAACACATAACAGGGTGGTTTAGGTGTGTTATAACTTGGTATAGCTCCAAGTTATACTTTGACAAGACATCAAAAAAATTATAAAACTATAACACACAAATAATGGTTATGTTACGAATTGATACCAAAAAGACTTGTACACTGTAGCTCGCGACTTTATGTCTGGTCAAGTTCTACAACTTATTCCTACTTATACTCCCAAACTCTTCAAAAAACATCATAACATTCATGTTTGTACCAACACCCATAGGAGTCCAACCAGTTCAAGAAGTGGTCCCTGAAGTTAGCTAACCAATATGTAGGCAGAAATTACATGTCATTTCCATTATCACGGTTTCTAAAAAGTTAAGGGAACAAAAACTAAATATTAGTGATGATGACAAAGGAGTTGCTGGGGTGTGTGCGCCTGTACTGAAATGAGCACGAAGCACACTAACAGTGAAATACTTGGCCACATGCCTCGAGTTACCTGTTGATACTGGTGAAACTGCCATCTGATTCCCCGACCTTCCCCCTGTGGTTTTTTCTTTTCCGCTTCTTCTTCCTTCTGGCCTTGTTTGCGCCGCCAAAACCGCCGCCGCAACTGTGTTCTGCAGCTTTGACATCCTTGCCCTCGCCACCATTTTCCACAACTGCGTGTTCGGTCGTCTCTGATAGGTCACCATCCCCACAGTCGATATCCAACGGTTCGGCGTCGATCATATCCACATCTCCGAGGTCGCCGTCCAGATAGTCGTCGTCCTCTAGGGCTGCGAGAAGGGAATCCTCTCCGTCCATACACGTGATGATATGGGAGAGGTACGAGAGAGCGGAAACTGTTAGACGAAGCACTAGTTGGGTACTTGGCGACGGTTCGACGGCGGTCGACCCAGCGGGAGGGGAATGTTCGTGCTACGCCGCTACCTGGTTGCAGCCGCACTTCACTGCAGACTCGCGCTGAGGCTCAGATTTGATGTAAATTATACGTTAATATAGAAAATATAACAAATTATTTTTTTAAATACTAGGGATGTTCCGTTCGCAAATTTGATATCATATTAGTTTGAAGACTTTAATAACGGTGTTGCACAACCCCAAAAAAATAAAAATCAAACTTAATAGGCAATTACCTTGTGAGTGAGATAGATAAGAAAGAAAGGACATTTGTTCCCAAAAAAATTAATGTTATAATGGGTGTAATATTAAGGGTTAGTTTGGTTGGTACCGGCTGGTGTGGTTGTATTTGTGTGCAATGTAAAAACAAATATTAAACTTACACTTTGTCGACCGACTACATCCTACCAAATATTCCTAAATAACACGATCCTAAAAGAAAAATAAGAACAAAAAGTAATATGAGCGTAAGTGATTCCGTTGTGAATCCTTCATGATGTCATGTTTTGAGCAAACACATCGTCGACCTCCTCCAATCTTGGTTGCATACACTCCCACCTCTAGCAATGACGAAAAGAGGATAGTCATGCAGAGATGGATAAGATTAGCTGCCACAAAAGTGGTACATACAACCTTATGGTAATATCAAGACCAAATTAATATTAGAAGAAGATCACTGAAAAGATAAGCAAGCGATAAAGCTAATAACAATTGCTTCCTTGTGTCGACAATTCATTGTGGATCCTTCATGGAGTTACGTAGCAGTGACAACGTCCTCCATTACCTTCTTCGGTCTTGATTGTGATGCACTCCCACCTTAATCATTATAAAAAATAAATTGAGTTTAGAGACTGGTAGGAGTCAGTTCTCATTGTGCGATATTTTCTTTTCAATAAATAGTCCATGCATTAATAAATAATATGTTTACAATTGAAGACGTCTGTAAACATGAGATAACAAGGTGTTCCACCATGGAAGGCACATACGAGGATGTGTACCCTATATAGATGCAAAAAACAAACAAAAGCAAACAGAATCTAATGTACCAGTGCTTGTGGTGGAGTCAACCTTAACAATGAGCCTCAACAAAGAGATGAAATAATAATAAAAACTGATAAGGCTGGCAAAAATCCCTTCCAGAAGTAGCTCTGGCGGTCTTGTTCAAAATCTTGTATCATCGGCTATGATATTTTCTAGTGTGTCGCAACCTCCATCATTTTGATCTCCAAAGATGTTTTCTTGGTCTTCATCTATTCACAACACTTGTGTTGATGTGGTAGTCGGTCCTGCAATGCAAGTTAATGTACAAGGAATGTTCAATGTCAGTTAGTAAATGGTGATTAGGTCGGTTAGAGTTGTTATATTTTCTCTAGTTTCTTTCTAGCCAAATATGTTAGAGGGTGTTTATAATCAGATCTGTTGGAGGAAGGTGTTGGTGTTGGATCAGAGATTTTAATAGTGTGATATGGTTAGGCTGGAGTAGGTTACTAGTGATATTGTGTGATGGGAAGTATTTGTAAAGGAAATGTAGTGTGAATGGGCAGTTGGTGAAGAGGTGTTGTGTGATTTCTTCTGCATATAGACAAAGGTAGCATCTAGTAGGTCCCTAGAAGCCTCTTCTATTGATGAGATGATCTGTGGAAATCTTATTGTTTGAAAGGAGCCAGAAGAAGATTTTGAATTTTGTGGCCATTTCGATTTTCAGATGATTTTCATACTGGATATGTGTCCTCTGTAAGTTAAGTGCACGTAAGAAAATTTTGGTGTGTATTTTGGCCCCGATTTCCATGTAATGTAGTTTTTTATATTGTATTCAAGGTCATGAATGATGCCCTGCAAAGTATACTCATGAAGGTTGTTTGAGAGGAAGAGCTTGAGTGAGTTTTGTCGATTGGTGATAAGAAGTTTCAAAGCTCTAGCAGTATTAAGATTTTTCAATGCAGGCGATATGTGAAAGTTGCATTTTAAATTTTGTATGGAGTTGTTTTGAAACCATGGGTCCCTCCAAAAATTGATATTTAAGTAAGCATGTGGGGGAGTTGATAAGGTGTGTAATGATGTTTGAGTGTTTATTTATGTACTTCCAAAGTGGTGATGATCTGCACTTGCTGGTTTTATGCTAAGGAGAGGTATGTTTGTAGTATTTGTCAAGGACAAGAGTTTTCCAGATCTTATGTGATTTTGTGGAAAGGATGTTGATGATCTTGGTGATGAGGCAAATGGCATGGATCATAATTATTCATTGTATTGGTTCCATAGAAACTATTTTCTGATGGAATCAATAACTTTTAAGGTTTTTCCAGGTAGGGAATGCAGCTAAGGTAGTGTGTGGTTAAAGGGATAATGACACTATTGAGAAGGGTGAGGCGTCCCGCAAGTTTGAGAAAGTGGTTGGTCCATGAGTGTAGTTTGTGTTTGATTTTATCAATGATGGGGTTCCACAGGAAGTGTGTGAAGGGGCGTGGACTTATGGAAAGACCGAGGTAAATGACCGGGAATTGTTCAATCTTACATTTATGAAGAGACATCCATTTGTTGACAAGATCAGTTGGGGTGTTGACTCCTATGATGGAAGATTTGTAAGGTTTATTTTGAGGCCAGAGATGTATGAGAAGAGAACAATGATGCAGATTGTGTTAATGATGGTGTTGTCTTCAGGTTTGACCAAGATCATGGTTGTAAGGACCCTGACCTTCGTTTAGGGTTTACCATGTTTGCTTTGCTTAACCTTGATGCTTTGGTGCTTGCTAATCACCTTTAAGTGGTGATTAGGGTTTGTTTGAGCTTTGTTGAGAGTTGGAGGTGCTACTTGCAAATAACCCAAGTCTAGGGTTTGTGGGCAAGTTTGCCACCTTGTGAGGTGTTCCTCCCTCTCCTTGCTTCCTCTAGTGTATAGAGGAAGGCTTGGGCTCATTGCTTGGAGTTCTGTTTGGCTTGGTTGAGCTTGTTGGGCCTTGAGGTGCCTTGCTTTGGTTTGGTTGCACCTTGTATCGGGCAAGAGAGGAGTGTGTCGCCCATGGGAGTGTGTCGCCCATGGAGGCGTGTCGCCCATGGGGGTGTATCGCCCATGGTGCTGGTGGTGTATCGCCCATGGTGTTGGTGGTGTGTCGCCCTAGAGCCTTTGACCAAGTTTGACCTCGTTTGTGTCACCACTAGTGGACACTTGGTGCTTGATGCTTGCATGTAGCAATGACCTTGGACATGTGTTTGGGGCTTGCTAGTGTGGTGGCTCGTGCGCTAGGACAAGTGTCCCTAGGTGGGCGACACCTTGCTTGGCTCTACCTTGTTTTCTCCTCCCTTTCCTTCTATATAGGCAGTTCCTTTCCTTTGCTAAGAGTTCCTTTGGTTCCTTAGTTTCTTCTCCACCTTGGTGTGCACGACACCCTTCTCTTTTGCAAGTTGGTGGCCGATACCCCTTGGAGGAGCAAGCTTGGTGGCTGATATCCTTAGAGTCTCCTTCTTCCTTGCTTGGTGGTGCTTGGAGCTAGGAGCTTGGAGCTTGCTTAAGGCGGGTTACATAACTCCTAACCCTAACTTCACTATCTCCTTCTATGATCTCGTTTATATGTTGTTAGATTAGTATCTTGCTTAAGTATCCATGTTGACCGATCCTTGTGATTAGGGTTTCTTGGTGGGCAATACTCCTTTCTCTCCTTGGTCTAGAGGAGTGAGCTTGAGCTCCTAGTATCATGAGCAACACCCCTCTTTCTTAGTCGATTGAGGTGAGCTTGTGTTCTAGTTGCTTGAGCAACACCCTCCTCTCACCATGGACTAGAAGGTGAGCTTGGTGATAGTGGCGACTCTTTCTAGGGTTTCGGGTGTCCTTGTGCTTGAGGTGGAAGATGATCTTGTGAGTTGTACCTTGAACATTATGAGCTTGGGAAGGTGTTGCCCGATAGCCCTCTTGACCTAGACCTTTGGGCGATATGCTATGCTGGTGGTGGACGATACCCTGTCTCTGTGACGGGCGTCATACCATCACCTTGCCCTGTGACAGCCGTTAGGCCCTGGTTTGGTTAGATGGACAACAGGTCCTTTGATGGTAGCTTGTGTTGCACCTCTGGACGATACCCCCTGTAGAGTACCTTGCTCGACATGCACCTGTTGTAGTTGTGGGTTGTTGTCATTGTGCCTTGGGGTGAGTGTTGTTGTTTGTGTTGTAACGGGCGTCACATTTAGCCCTTTTGTGTGCCGCCCGATATACCCCCTATGACGGGCGTTGCTCTACTGCCCGACACAAGCGTTGCCCGATAGGGGTGGGTGCCCGACGCCCCGTCGCGCATTGCACTTCCTTGCTGTGTCGCCCGACACATGAAGTGCACGACACTCTGGCGCGGCGTTGTTGGTTGACAGCCGTTATGTGATGAGCGTTATGCGATGAACAATAGGTGAGGGCATGCTGCCCGACACAACCTTTAGTGAGGGTTCTTGGTGCTTCTAGTGAGGGTCTCATTTATCATGTAAAGCCGACTTGTTGGATATGTTCTTGTTTAGTGTGATGGCGACTCTTTGCATGCTTAATAGTATTCACTATGGTAATGCTTGTCCTTTTAACTTAGCATGGCTATATACATGAATGTGATCATCTTGATTATCTGCAATAAGTTGAGATAATGGTAAGCATGTAGAATGTCTTGCTTAATGATGTAACCTAAGCTTATGATTACAAGTTGAGGCATGATTGATAATGTATATAATCATTGATGTCACCCTATAGTGATAAGCATGGTCTTTCTATTAAGCCTGTGATTATTGTGTACACTATCCATGCAGGTGATGCATAGCCAAGTGAAAAAGGGCTATGAGGTATATGTATATGTTGAGTAACCCTGTTATGATTGTTACTCTTGATGTTGAGATAATCTGTATTATGTACATGACTAAAGTACTAGGGATTGCTATCCCATGATGATGATGATGATGATGAAGCCTTGAGAGGCGGTGTCACTATGTGATGAGGGATTGAGATCCCATGGTATGTGATGATCCTCGAGATAGATCTGGATGTTTGGCAAGAGGCCAAGTGATAACATGTAATGTTGGATCCTTATGATGGATCAGAATAATGTGATTACAATGAAAGCATAATGTTGAGTTTTATGTTGTTTATTTCCTGTTCTAGTTTACATGTTATATAACTTGGTTGAATCTTGCAATCCATATAAAAGATACTAATTAATCACAGTGGAATATCTCATGTAGTTGCCCTGGCCATAGATCCATCATCGTCAGGAGTTGGTGATGGTGAAACGGGTTCTCCTACGGGTTAACCTGGAGCGCATATTTTTGAGTATGTGAGGTTTCTGCTAGCCTAAAGTGAGGAGGTAAGAGTGCAACTTCAGTTGTAGACTCCAGGGTGCGGATTCAGGCCCGTAGCCCAAGTATGTGAAGAGCATGGTGAACATGCCCATGGCTCAGGATATGTGATATGAGGAGCATGAATGCGTTCATGGCTCAGAGCACGGTGAACAGACCCGTGGCTCAGTTTCACTAGCGCCGATACCTGTACCGAGGTGGGCTAGGCAGAGGGTAGCCTGACCCTGTGGCTAAGACCACTTCAGCATGAGACTGCGGTCCTGCTTGTGTTGTACTCGTGCACTGACCACGAGATGGGAGGTCGTGGAGTCCGACTCTTCCATGTGACCTTGTATGGCACCGGCTCCGGGTTTCGCAGCCGTCGGTTGGATTTGAACGGTACGGTTCACTTCCTCAGGGCATAAGAATACGTAATTCAGCTGAATAGTATTTATTTCTTAAGGAAAAACATGAAACATTGGTTGAGGCCTTGCTTGTATAGTTAATCTTGTTATATCTGGCAGTTACTTATATGTTCCTCATGATTGTAGCAATATATCTTATCTTGTTAATCCTGTTCCATAAAGAAATAGTGGTTATATGCCTTCTGTACATCTGGTAAGCTTGTTGGTATGAATAGCTTTACTTTATAGACTGCTCCTGTTATATCCTTATCAGTTTCGGCGGGGAGTTATGTTTCTCGCTGGGACAGTGTTCAATTGTCTCACTCCACTGGTTCTCAGGTGTTCGAGCTAGGCGTGGTGGTGGTCGCAGAGTTGCGGCTGAGCAGCAAGACGGGCAGTAGAAGGCAAGCGATGGATATGCCGTTGTTTTGGTGTTTTGTAGTAGACTCTAGAGTCATCCATGTACTCTCAGGTCCTTGGGAGCGTTTTGACGTTGTTTCATGATGTATGGCTGTTGATCCTTTGTATATCCTGCTGCTGGCCGGATGTGGTCCGTTATGTACATATGACAGGTGATGAACTCATGTGATGACAAGACAGCTGTTGCTCTAAGCTGTGGACACGTATTAAGACTCGTATATGTTTATATAACATGTTTTCCTGCAGGACGAGGACTGGAATATAATAGTTTCTCAGTTTATCAGCTTTCCGCAATCGGTTTTAATTAACCCGTGTTTTTGGTAATCTGTGGTTATGGTGATTTCCGCACGTTTTCGCGTAACACCTCACTATCTATGTGATAGTGGGATGTGTTGCCACAATGGTATCATCTGCAAATTGGACAATATTTTCGTAGCATTAGGCAGGTGAGGAAATGAGGTCATGTGATGTTCCAAGCTTGATCATGTTGGTAAGAATAGAGGTAACTATGATGAATAGGTATGGGGAAAGTGGGTCTCCTTGTCTAAGCCCATTGGTGTTATGGAAATGTCCAAAAGGTGACCCATTGATGATGGTGGAGAAGTGATTTGTAGAGATACAATCATTTATCCAGTTGTTCCATTTTTTTTTTGGAAAGTTGTATCTAACATGGTGTGGAGAAGGCAGTTCCAGTTAATGTAATTGAAGGCTTTCTCAAAGTCTAGTTTGATAGCTATGGCCAGAATTTTGTTTTTATAACAAAGGTGCAGTGTTTCATTTACCATGATGTAGGCATCATGAATGTTGTGGTTTTATAGGAAGACATTCTGATTTTGGGATATGATGTCCTCAAGTTGTGGTTTGATGTGATTACTAAGGATTTTGGCAATTATTTTATAAGATGTGTTGATGAGGCTAATTGGTCTGAATTGTGTGATTTGATCTGGGTGGTTTACCTTTTTAAAGTCCAAACGACCCCAAATTTTAACCATGGGTTAATTACAACACCTAGAACGATGCTATGCCATTAGTTTCTCGAAAATCACATGGTTAGGTCCCTAATTAATTTATAGACTATTAAAGCATATAATAAAGCATAAAAAGAGCAATTAATATAAAGAATATCTTTTAATGACATAATAGGGGATATCTCGAGATATTAGTCCCATATAAACATTATGAGTCATATATCAACGTATAATACTCTTATTAGTGCACTATTTCCCTATTTGGAGGAGAGAGAAAGTAATTGGGTTAAATACACTCAAATACATTAAATTACTCATTCTTATCTAATAGGGATATAAAAAGCTCCAAATTAACATACTCCACTCATATTATCTCATTAATGGTCAAATTGCATGATTAGACCTCACTTATCTCATTAGATGGATTGTTTGTGCAAAAACCCCTACATAAACATAAATGTAGGTAATTAGTGAATTACACCTCAAGAAGTGCTCAATATCAACATTGAGGCCCAAGAAGGTCCAAAAGGATGGGAAATTTTGTGAAGGATGTCCAAAAGGATTAGAAAACAAATAAAAGTACAAAAGTGGGTAAATTGTAGGAAGGACCCTGAGATTTAGTATGTTACAACACTCCACCCCTTAAAGAGGATTTCGTCCCCGAAATCACATCAAGAGGAAAGAGAGAGGGTGAGTGTGCAACATCCCAACATTAGGTACAAAGGTGGGTACTTCATAGTCTCTACACATAATCCTAGTCTGACTAAGGTTTCTACCATATATATAACTTTTCATCCAAAACATAACATAATGGGTTCACTAGCATAGTCTCTATCATGAAAAGGCATCATCTATACTATACTAGCACTTGTGCCAACTTATACTCACATGGTGGTAGCAAAGATTATAACTCACTATGCATCAAAACATATGTATCTTCCTTATAAGGGTTTTAGGCACAATTAGGGTTTTCTAAGAAATCTCACCATTAATAGTGTATTAGGTCACAAACCTAATATCTTGAACCTAATCTCCATTAACCTCATAGAACCATCATATGGAATTATCACATATTATTTTGTAAGAAAAGATAATATTATCAACAAATTATTAAGCCTACCATAATCCCAAATAAGGTCATATATATATTATCACATATTGCCAACTTACATTAGATACACAAGTTAATGACATCGTTAATCATTTCCTCCTATCACAAATCACATTCATGCTTACATGAATCCAATTACTCATAATCACATCTGAGTCATTACATGTGTTTTAGTGAATAAGATGGGACACATTAATTATAAATGAATTGATTCATCAACCAAGTTATGATAAGGTGATTAATGAGATGTATAACAAACAACAAGGTGATATGCCTTACATATATTGATAACATGGTCTCAAATATAATTAGGTGATTATAAACCACATATATGTTCCAAGGTACATTATGATGATGATGATGACAACTAAGTCACTAATGTACCATGAATGCATCAAATATAGGTATGTATGTATTGCTAAAGCTAGATGATTACACATTAGGGTTTAGGTCAACATGACCATTGCATGTTATGCATGTTAAGGATGCATTAGAACCATTTATCTTACTAACCATAGTATTAGGGTGACAAGGTCAATATTAAGTGTATCAAGAATATGTTAAGGGTCAAGCATATGAACTATCCCTTAGATGACTTATTATATATTCATTTGTATATAAACAAACAAGATGAATTATAATTATAATTTGTTTGCTCAACACTAAACATATGAACTTACTAATCTCTTATCTAAGGAGTTAGGGTTTCCAAAACATAGTAACTTGATTTTGAATGTATTAAGGGACTCCACCCCCTTAAAGAGGATTTCGTCCTCGAAATCAAAAACTCCAAAATCTATCAAGGTATAAAAGAACTACTACTAAGGCCACTATTCAAAAAGGGTTGAGGTAAAACTATGTATGAGATCCAACACTTACTTGTTTTACTAAACACCATTATAAACTTCAAGTCCAACATAGGGTAGGATACTCCCAACTTGGAAATCCATGGATCTTATAAGGAAATTAAGGACACATAAGGGGATTCTACATGATTAACCAAGTCAACATATACTAGGTTCAAAAGGTTACTCATAAATAAGATAATTTTTTCAAAGGTATGCTATTTTGGGACGGTCAGTATCAGCTCAGGCCAGGCTGACGTCATATGGATCTGGGAGTCCTCGTAAGCCAAGCTAGTGGTGCGGAGGAAAATATTACCAGCCCCCAAACCCTGACCCTTTCTAGACACCTTTGCTATCAACTTATGCCCTAGTAGCAACCTAAAAGACTAATCACCAAAAAGCTGACAAATTATATTTCTAGTATGAAACTATTATGTCCTAAATCAATCTTCCATCGTTGGTCAACTCTAAGGTGAAAAGCTTGCTAAAGGGAAACTATATAAGGTAAGAGTTTCTAACTAGGAGACAAATTGAATTAGTTAAGACTCCGACTACCTTGATGCTCTGATACCATGCTGTAAAGACCACAAAGTCTCTACCAAATAATCATGGCAAACAAAACACCAATTGTGTAGGAGCGGAAGTTAAAACTTTGACTATAGTCAATTGTATAAAGAGTACTTTACAAAATTCCCAAAAGGGTGTACAACTTTATACACAACAACAGGATATAGGTAGAGGAAGTCTAAAACCAAATCAACTTGTGTCCAAACAAAACAACTTAATATATAGGCAGCTATGTCCAAGATACAAGGTTGAACTCTTTATCCCTAGCCTTAGGCTGGTTCACCATGCTTCAACTACGCACTCTGATCCTATACCTGGGTGGTTGGGATCACCCAGTAAGAGAGAGATAAAAGTATGTGTTATTCAAAAGGAAAAGGACAAACAATAATGCACAACATCGCATAATAAAATGATTCACTACACTAAGAGTGTCAAAAGTATGAGGCAAGTACAATAATTAAGAATAAAGAACTTTTGCCAAGATGCATCTACCACAATAATAATCAACAAGCATGAATGATATTTTGACAACAAATATTCTAATGCAGGGTGAGGCACCTACCGGACCTCACCAAGATGAGAGGGGAAAATGCACATCCCAAACCTCAAAAGTATATATACTACGGGGAGAAAATGCACATTCCCCAGGGCAAAATTACACATGCCCTCTATGGGTGGTTTGTACTCATGTACACTACATTAGTTATTTGGTCAACAATTCCTCATGCTGAGTAATCCACTTGGCAGTAGTGGAAATATAAATAATATAACATCAAAGAAAATGGGGATAAAACCCATGAAATAAATCACATAAAAGAGCCAACATTGGCAATAGCAAGATTCAAGTATTTCAAGTAAATGAGCCATCATAGGCAGTAGAATATTCAAATAAATAAAGAGCCAAATAAAAGGAAATAGAGATATTCCAAGGCTAGCACAATATGAATGTAGGGTTGGATAAAAGCCCAACTGAGGAATAGGTTAATTGCACATTCTTACTCAAGAATTATTTTTTCATTCATAAATAGGAATCACACACATAAATAGGGGTCACATACATAAATAGGATCCACATACATAAGTAGGGTCCACATACATAAATAGGGGTCACATACATAAATAGGATCCACATACCTTATTGTAGATTCACATCCATCATTATCACTGATTAGATTATATCCAAGATCATTTTCCCTAATTAAAAATATTTCACATAAATTAGCATTTATTAAACATAAAGTATAAAGAAAGTTACCCATTTTAGACCTTATTCAAAAACCACTAATTTAGGACTCAAAACTAGGACAAAAATCTCACTTACGTTTCACTGATTAGGAAAACATATTTTATTTTATAGTTTGGAGTTAAAATGAATTAATTATGATTTTTAGAACATTTAACATACTTAAAATGCCATTCAAAGCAACTTTGAAAAAGGAAATAGAATTAGGACTTAAAAACTTCAAACTTGGATTCTACATGAAAAATCCTTTCCAATGAGTATATACTCGAATTTTTCCGATAACGTATCGATTTTCTATAATTTATTTGCTCTGGACCAATAAGAGAGCAAGGAAAATCCATGTAGGCTAAAAAGGCTTGCGAGAAATAAAATGCAAAAGATAAAATTGCCCTTGGTATTGAAACATGAAGGTAGGAGCGCGTGAGGGCAAAAGTATAAAAAGTCACAGGTTGTCTCCTTCCTCACGCGCCAGCCATGGCTACGGAGAAGGAGCTTGCCCATTTGGGCGTTTTCACGTTTCTTAACCAAAATTGACGTACATGTACTCGAAACGAAGCTCAAGACGAGAGGAACTCACCCATGAGCTTTATTGGGGTGCTTCTATCACCAAGAAGCCAAGAAAAGGGTCGTAATATCAGTGAGAAGGTGGAGGTTTCGGTGCTAAGTGGGGGATCTTCGGGCCAAATTAACAACTGAAAAAGCTTACAAGGGGGCCGAAGGAGGTACAGTAGGTGGTATTTATAGGTGAGGAACCGTGAAGCACCGGGACGATGGCGGAGGTGAGAAGATATGGCTGACACCTTTGGGCATTTCAGGCACAGTGTACGGGAGCCGACGAGCCAAAGCTTAAACGATGTGGCTCGAGGAGACGAAGCCAACACAACTTAAATCTTGCAAAATGGTGGAGAGGAGAGGGAGAACGAGGTGGAGGAGCCTAGGTGTCCTCTTGGTCAGTGGGATGGAGGTTGAAGATGACCCCAGATCCATTGGATCAAGATCCAATGGGGGTCGAGTGCGTGACACATGAAATCAATGCAATGAATACAATGTCGATTCATCTACTATAGTAAACTATATGGGAACTTGTAAAAAGCATTTGGAGGGTCAAACTAAGTCCAAACGATCCCAAATTTAACCATAGGTTAATTACAACTCCTAGAACGATGCTATGCCATTAGTTTCTCGAAAATCACATGGTTAGGTCCCTAATTAATTTATAGAATATTAAAGCATACAATAAAACATTAAATGAGCAATTAATATAAAGAATATCTTTTAATGACATAATAGGGTATATCTCGAGATATTAGTCACATATAAACATTATGAGTCATATCTCAACATATAATACTCTTATTAGTGCATTATTTCCCTATTTGGAGGAGAGAGAAAGTAACTGGGTTAAATACACTCAAATACATTAAATTACTCATATCTTATCTAATAGGGATATATATAAAAAGCTCCAAATTAACATACTCCACTCATATTATCTCATTAATGGTCAAGTTGCATGATTATACCTCACTTATCTCATTAGATGGGTTATTTGTGCAAAAACCCCTACATAAACATAAATGTAGGTAATTAGTGAATTACACCTCAAGAAGTGCTCAATATCAACATTGAGGCCCAAGAAGGTCCAAAAGGATGGGAAATTAGTGAAGTATGTCCAAAAGGACTAGAAAGAAAATAAAAGTACAAAAGTGGGTAAATTGCAGGGAGGATCCTGATATTTAGTATGATACAAATAGCCTCTATATATGTGTGCATGGTTGAATGATTTTAGTCCTACCTTTTTAATTCACTTTCCTTACTGAGCCTCTCTCTCTTTTTCCATATGTAATTTAATGCTTTCCTTCCTATGCTCCCTCGAATGTAACTCGAGGCTTCACTATTACAATGTAATAAGTAAAATAGGACTAAGATAGTTTTTTTATCCTATTTTGGCAACAAGAAGGAATTCTACACCAGACGAGTCAACCGACTTAGAAGTCAAACCAATTGACTAGAGGACTGAGGAGGACAAATAATAGGAGGATTCGATCGATCGACTGGTGGCCCAATCAATTGACTGGAGGAGTCTAGACGCCCCTTGAACCAGAGTCTAGTAAACCGATCTAAAAGACCAATCAACCAACGGGGAGGCCAACCGATCGACTCAAAGGTTGAGTCGACCTACCAGACTGATTGTAACACAAATTTCTGCAAGTATATGTTATTATATATAATGTGAACCTTAGCTGGTAGCAATTTTTTTGGCTATAAAGAATTGCATTAGTGTGGCCATATCCATCGCTCATATTTCATAATTACATGTTTTGTTTGTGGGCATAGTATGTATATGATACATATTATAATATACACTGATTGGATATGTATATGTATTTATATAAATATAAATCCCTCAATCTGATATTAAGTATTCGATATTTTCCATAAACAACACACATGAAAAACTTGATGGACTAAGCGTGGGCATGCCAAGCATGGTGCAGCGTCTATGTCATAGAAGTGTGACAGTAGTTATGTGGGGCTGCCAAGTAGGGTGCATTATTATCATTTTGGAATTTGGGTTAGGATTAACTGGTGAGCTTAATGAGATTAAGTGTCTAGAAGCATGCAAATAGACTATGGAAAGGAGTTGCACACACTATCTATCCAAAAATCACATGAGATGCAATTGGAAAATGTTGCCTACCTTAATAATTGGTTATGGATGCTGGCATTGGCCGAGTAATAGCTTAATTATTTTGGATCTTGACTCGCTAGAAGGTTGTATGCTGCAATCTTCCAAATTAATATGTGACATTTATCAATTTGAACAAAATAGTAGCAGTGATAATTAATTAAAGGTCTGATTCAATATAATCTCATTTTATCAAATAAAAAATGTTTTGACAAAGTGTAAAATTTTCTTGTAGAAACAAATAACAACTAATAACATGTTTTCTTTGTGAACAATCCTTGAGAAGGACAAGTTGAATGGGAATATATTCCATGTATGGTTTAGGACGTTGAGAATCATTCTTATACAAGCGCACAAGCTATATGCCTTGGAGACACCAAAGCCAGATGAACCTGCTCCCATCGTGCCTAAAGCTTACATGGATGCTTACGAGAAGCACTTTGAAGATGCCATAGATGTCAAGTGACTGATGCTATGCCCAATGAACTATGAGTTGTAGAGACAACATGAGAACATGGATGTTATTGAGATGGAAACACATCTTAAGAACATGTACCAAGATCAAGAAAGCCAAGAGAGATATGATATCTTCAAGGCGTTGTTCAAGTGTAATATGGTAGAAGGAGATCCAGTAGGTCCCCATGTACTCAAGATAATTAGGTATGTGGAGAACCTTACTAGACTGGGATCTCCATTGAGTCAAGGGTTGGCCACATATGTTATTATGCAATCACTACTAAATTTATACAACCAATTTTTCATGAACTACAACATGAATAATTTTGACACGCCGTTGTTAGAATTACTTGGCATGTTGAGGACCACTGAAGCGTAAATGAAGAAGGACGAACCCAAATTTGTAATGATGATTATCAAAGGAAAGGGGAAGTCTAAGGGAAAAGGCAAAGCTAAGAAGAGTTCTAAATCTGGACAGAAGCCCAAGTCTTCTGCACTTAAAGTAAAGGGAGGGGTGACCAAGGGAGGCAATAGTCACCACTGTCACCAGCCTAGACACTTAAAAGGAGATTGCCCTCTCTAATTGGAGGAATTGAGGAAGAAGAAAGTGTGGATATATATATATATATCCACTTCATTTATATATATTATTAAGATAAATAAGTCTATTTCTTCATGTTGGGTACTAGATACCGGATGTGGATCTCACATATGTTCAGATATGTATGATTTGAAAAGAAGTAACACTTTAAGAAAGGGCGAGGTTGAATTGCACATTGCGAATGGAGCAAAAGTTGCTGCCATAATAGTTGGAACCTTTCATTTATCTCTGTCCACTGGGTTTGTAATAGAGTTAGAGAACTTCTATTTTGTACCTTCCATTAATACAAAAATTATTTCTATATCTTGTATGGAAAATAATGGATTTGAATTTCATATAAAGAATGTTCGATATTCTATTTCGAAAAATGAGATCTTTTATGGCAGTGCCCCAATGTCCTATGATCTTTACTTATTAGATCTAGAGAAAAATATTTATAACGTAAATACAAAAATATTAAAACCTAATAACTCAAACAAAACATACCTTTGGCATTGTTGTCTAGGGTACATCAATGAGAAATACATTTCTAGACTCCATAAAGTTGGATATATATACACTCTTTTGGTTTCAAATCAATAGAGACATGCAAATCTTGTTTGTTGGACAAGATTACAAATTCTCCATTCACTGGAAACAATGATAGAGTAAGTGATCCATTGACTCGTACATAGTGATGTATGTGGACCTTTTAGAACAAATGCTAGAGGTGTTTACTAGTACTTCATTACCTTTATTGATGACTCCAGTAGATATGGCTATGTTTATTTGATGAAACATAAGTCAGAAACCCTTGAAAAGTTCAAGGATTTCATGAATGAAGTACAAAACCAACTTGGTAAAAGTATTAAAGTACTTAATTCTGATTGAGATGGAGAGTACTTAATCCAGGAGTTTGAGGGCATTTTGCAAGACTGTGGTATCGTATTATAATGGACTCCACCTGGAACACCACAACATAACAATCTATCAGAATGAAGGAACTGTGCATTACTAGATATGATACAGTTAATGATGAGTTTTTTAGTATTTCGACTTCCTTCTGGGGACATGCTCTAGAAATCGTAATGTTTACACTAAACTGTGTACCATCTAAATCAGTTCAAAAGTCACCATACAAGATAGGGTATGAGGAGCGTCCCAATGTGTCTTTTATAAAGATTTGGGGATGTGAAGCTTATGTAAGAAAGTAGTTTCCCAAAAACCTTGGACCCAAATTAGATAAACATGATTTTTTTGGACATCCTATGGAAACCAACGGATACCACTTTTATACTCCATCTGAAAACAAAGTTCTTGTTGCCAAGGATGTTGTATTCCTAGAATTTTTTTTATTTCCAAAGGAATCAGTGGGAGGAAAGTAGAACTCAAAGAGGTTCGAGACCAACAAGAATACATTAAATCTATAGAGGTACAAGAGGAACATAAAGAGTCACAAACTATTATGGCATCTCAAATTCCTCATGTAACACATGAACCTTACAGATCTAGTAGGACGTGCCTTGAGCCAGAAAGATTTGGTTGTCTGTGACTCAAGAAGGTAATGAGTTGGTCATTGGTGATGAGCCAATGACCTACCTAAAAGCTGTTCAGGGACCAAAATATCAGAAATGGCTTGAGGCCATGAAATCTAAGGTGGAATTCATGTACACCAACAAGGTATGGACCTTGGTGGTTCCTATTGAAGGGGTACAAACCATAGGGTGCTATTGGGTCTTCAAGAAGAAGACTGACATGGATGGTAATGTAAAAACTTATAAAGACTGACTGGTTGCAAATGGTTTTAGACAAATTCAAGGTGTTGACTATGTAGAAACCTTTTCTCTAGTTACCAAGGTTAAGCCCATCAGAATCATGCTTGTCATTGCAGCTTATCGTGACCATGAGATTTGGTAGATGGATGTTAAAACCACATTCCTTAATGGAAGTTTTCTTGAGGATGTGTACATGACACAACCTGAGGGTTTTTTAAATCCAAAGGATGCAAATAAAGTTTGTAAGCTAAAAATGTCAATCTATGGATTGAATCAATCATCTTGGAGATGGAATCTTTGATTTGAAAAAATAGTCAAAGAGTTTGACTTCAGTCAAAATGAAGATGAACACTATGTTTACAAGTAGGTTAGCGGGAGCATGATTGTATTCCTCATATTATATGTAGATGATATACTACTGATGGGGAATGGCATACCTATTTACAAATGGTATAAACTTGGATAGGAAATACATTCTCTATGAAGGACTTAGGTGAAGCATCCTATATTTTAGGAATCAAGATCTATAGAGATAGATCTAGAAGTCAGAGCACATACATTGACAAAGTGTTGAAAAAGTTCAACACGAAGAACTCAAAGAGAGGAAACATACCAACGTCTCATGGTGTTAGTATCTCCAGAGCTCAATTTTCTAGTTCTGGTCAACAATGAGAATGCATGAGTAAGATTCCATATGCATATGCAATTGGATCTATCATGTATGAATTGTTATTTACTCATCCTAATGTCTCATATGCCTTGAGTATGACTAGTAGGCATGAATAAGATCCTAGTGAAAGTCACTATATTGATGTAAAGAACATCCTTAAGTGCTTGAGAAGAACTAGGGATCAATTCCTTGTCTACAATGGTGAGAAAGAGTTGGTGGTAAAAGGTTACACTGACACAAGCTTCCAAACTAACAAATATCACTACATATCACAATCTGGATTTGTGTTTTGCCTTAACAATGAAGGTGTAAGTTGGAAGAGTTCCAAGCAAGAAACAATTGATGACTCTACAATAGAGGCCAAGTATGTTGCTGCCTCCAATGCGACGAAGGAAGATGTTTGGATCAAGAAGTTCATCTCCGAATTGGGGGTGGTTCCAAGCATCAATGATGTAGTAGAGATATATTGTGACAACAATGGATCTATTGCATAACCTAAGGAACCTATATCGCATCATCAAGCACAAACAATGGGGGTTCCATCTCATATGAGAGATCGTACAACAAGGAAATGTGAAGATTTATAGTGAAGAAAATAATGTTGTTGACCCCTTGACAACAACACTTTCATAGCAGAAGCATGAAGGTCATGTTATATCACTTGGGATTAAGTTCATGGGTGATTGGTTCTAAGTGCAAGTGAAAGTCTGTTGGTATGTATACCCAGAGAGCAATTCATATGATGATTGTAATGACATATATTGTAAATAACTTGATTAATAATAAAGGAAATCTTCATCTATATGTTTGTTGAATTATGAGATAATGGTATAACATGATAGATGTCTAAAGCATGGTGTTACTCAATGACACATGTCTTTAGGTTGAGGATCTGAACAATGAGATCATACAAATGATAAGAATACATACATTCTTGTTATTTCCCTAGTTGGATGTTATTGTGGAAGCTGATAGACAACAATAACACATTAGACTAGAGTGTGTGTTGGTTGATAACATAATCTCATTAGTCATGATATGTAATATCAAAACAAACACATAGGTACTTGTTAGAGAACAATGTATCAGACAGACCCACCTTGAGAGTGATACATGGAAACCATTGAATGATAGTCATAATCATATCTCATAGTGATGTGGTGATTGTGGTACTTAGACCTAAAATCACTACACTTCTCACATGTCATTCTATGTACTTTGACATCATCCAACGTGACCTTGAATAAGGGTTACAATAAAGGTGATGCTCAGATATATTGTGATACATGGGGAATGGCTGTGAGTGATGTGGATGGGATTTGTCCCTCCTACTGGAGTTCATATCTTTGTCACTTGATAAGAAAGACTGAGAAATGTATGACCATACTCGTGTGAATCAATATATGATATGTGAGCTCACACGCATCTCATACAGTCTACTCTAGTTCAAGAAACATTGATTGAATATTGAGAGGATGATGAATCCATGCATCGAGTTCAATCTAGATATCAGAGACAAAGGAAATATACAATCACTATAACACTAATCACATATTGTAGGCTGAATTTGTTCTACAACTTTCCAATTACTTGGGTAGAAATGATGAGCTTCTAGATATTGCTCATTTCTTGTGATGTCATAAATTAGTTATAGAAATTCACTATCGATGTAACTTGGGACCTATAGGGTCATACATATAGGATACACATGGAATAGAAGTTTACTCATGAATAAGGTTTAACTTGATTACTAAAGTGTTTAAGTATTCAATTTGAACAAGATTGACTGAAAAATGGCTAAACTAGAAAATGGATCGACTGGTTCAGATCTAGATCAACCAGTTCAGATTATGAATCACCCAACTCAGATTATGAATCACCCATTTCAATGATCAATAAGATTGGATGAAGGATTTATGCTGGTGCCATGTTGTGCATAAATTGCCACATTAAAGCCAATATGACTGCGAGTAGGAAATAATGTGAACCGACCGATTCAAGTGTTGAATCGATCATTTTACATGTGAATCGATCGGAACTAGGTTTGTAACCTTTCAGAAAATTCATGGAATTCTTTCTCTTTGACTCCCAATTGATATGGAAACCCTGACCCTGATCATCCTATAAATAGAGGGGTAGTTAAGGCTTTCAAAAGACAACAATATAATCTAAGAATTGTTGTCCTCTCACATTTGTGGTAGTAGGTGAGCTCGAGTAAATCGTACTTGTAGATGGGAGAGATAGCATAGGAGAGAAGTCAATGCTAGCACGTTGACATCAAAGGGACAACTCCTTCCTGTCAGTTCAAACGAATGAAAAGAGTTCTCGATGATCCGTGTTGACTATATAGAGGCGTGGAGGCCATTTCCACCAGCTAGGAGGATGTCGTCAACCGCTGTCTGTGGTTCTACGGTAGGAGGCTTCCATTGATAAACTTTTTGAGTGCTACTTGTGAAATAAGCATACCACTACAAGGATAGTTGCTGGATTTGCTCTAGGACCATGCATTTTCCTTATAAACCTTCCTTCCCAATCTAAAGTTGTTGATGCGATCTGCTATTCAAGGGAAATATGGAAAGAATTTTTTTATTTCCGTTGTCATCTTTGTCGCCATACTTACCTACAATATCCCCCACCCTTGCACAGTGGATAATGGACATAGAAATCCCCCAATACTGGTTACACCCATAGGAAAAAGTGTCATTCTCTCATAGAGGGTAGAACAATAGGCACCTATCTTTGGAGAAGATAAAATATTAGATAAAAATTTGCAATGGATATCTCTTAGAATTATTGATACTCTTGAGTAAATCTTGTTTGGTGAAAGATCTTGTAAATTTGGTATTTGAATACTCTTGTAAATTCTATACTAAAATCTTGCATCCTTGATATCCTTAACTCGTTGACCATAGTACACCATCTAGTCCTTGTATAATTTATAAATGCATTGAATATCCTCTTGTTGAATTTCTTTAAAATAGCTCAACAGTAAAAGTTTACCAACGACTATGCTGACTAAAACCTTTCTTTTCATCCATGTGTTGATTTATTCCCCATGATAATTCATGGACATGCGGTACAAAGAAGATGTAGGAGAGACATACATGATTTATCATCTATGGATTGAAGAGTAGATATGATTGATGTGTGTTTAAATTTTGTATTCATTATGTATAGTCTTCCATGGTTCTTTGTAAACCTATGATCTTACCCTATGCCATGACTAGGAGGTTAGTAATCTTGGTACCTTAGATTTGACCAAATAAGGATAAAGTTATACCTTAATGAATATTGCTAATGCATATAACATATCAAGTGGAATAAGCATATATAATCAACATCCCACATTAACATAAATTTATAAAACATGTCACATAAGTTCCCTTTGCTAAATAGTATGCATGTAGTGGCTAAAATATGTTTAATAAGAAGTACAATATGCTTGATACAAAAATTAGAATAATAATTGGTGTTTCCATGTCCATAAATATGAATAATGTACCATTATCTTAATAAATATTGAATTAATGGAATTAATACGATAAATAGGTAAAATATATATTTTTTCATAGTAATATAAGGAAAATCTATTAGTAACAATGTGAAAATAACATCACTAAAAACAATAAATAATTATGGTAATGAAGTAATGTTATAATAATATAATGCTGATGAGCCTAAAAATGTCATTGTATTAAAATTCATAAAAAGAATTCTGAAACCAAAATATAATGGAAAATTGTGTTCCTTGGGTCCCAATTACCTTAGATGCCAAGTTTCACCTTATTTGAACAATCATAACTATCCTAATTTAATAAGAAAAGAAAATGTAAGATAAGGCCAAATATATGAAATTAATTACTAAAAATATAATATATTAAATAAATAGCATAAATTAACTTGTATGCATAGTACCAATATAATTGAGGTGAGTTGTAATAAATCAGATTGTGATATAATGTGGAGGGAAACAATGTTGTACATGCATGATAATTCTATGGAAAATTTATCATGGTGGAAAAACTTAAAATGGATTTACTTTCCAAATACAATATTGAGTTATAAAATATAAACTGAGGTAATTGTAACAATGTGTAATACACTAGATACTTTAATGAATTAGAACAAAATTTAAAGAACAATTTCTATCTACTTCATTTTTTAAAGTAATAAATAAATGAAAATAATCATGTTAGCATTTTGTAAAGGAAACAAATGTTTTAAATCAGTTATATACTTGTTTGGGAACTTATATAATAAGTTACTTAACCCATATAAGAAAAATAATAATCTAGACTAAATTATTTCCTTAGTAAACCTCTCAATTACCTTGTAAAGTTGTTAACAAACAAGGAGAAAAAGGAAAATGGTTCGATAGATAATGTTTTCACCCTTTTCATTTTAAATTCATGTTTCTCTAATAATTAGTTTAGGATAAATAAGTTTATCAATATCTATCTCCTATGCAAATAAATAATGTAAAATTTATTAGCAATATATGATTGCCTCAAAAGAAATTTGGATCTATCTTAATATTAATTAAATATATGCCTTTTATTGAAATAAAATTGTTATACATGTTTTCAATAACTCTAAAGTGAGAAGAAAAACATTATGATGAGGTTATTCCATAATAGGATTAATAAGTGTTATAAGAAGTTTATAAATGGAATGATAGAAAATGAAGTCAATAAATATTTTCTACACAATTGTACATTAAAATATTATACAACTTTACATTGGGTAAACGATTACACAACAAGATATTTAGGAGAATTATCCTACATAATTGTATATAAATTATTATGGACATTTATATTGAATAAATAATTGAATGAATGCCAAATTTAGAAAACTCTTTATAAAAAATGTAGTAGTCAATATTTCTTTTACCACATTGTTGTAAAAAGGGAACCATATTGAAAATTGTAGACATAAAGGAAGGGAAGGGGAATGGAATTTTTCTATATTTACTAATTCTAGTTATGGGTTAATGACTACTTCTCTCCTCTAATGTATATTACATATTTTCCATAGTAAACAAAAATAGATAAATTTCTTAATAGTCAAGACTGATAGTTCTATATATATAGACCCCTCTCCATGACCTGCACACACATTGAAATCAATACATATTCCATGACAAGTTCTCTTGTTGTGCAACTTTGTGACTCCTTTATGTATAGATTCTTCCACATACTCAATATGACATGTCTTCTAGCCTCATCCTTTATCCTCCTATTAAGTTCCTTGTAAGATCCATCAAAGCCTTATAATCTCATGAAACAATTCACATGGTGATCTTTTCTCAACCACCATCGTTTCAAACCATGGAACCCTGACTTGGATCTGATTTTTAGACTTTGACAAGTTGACAAACATATTTGAGGTCTAATTCATCTCCATATCCATATTGAGCAATTAATCCTATTTTTCTCTATCTTAAGCCTTTTTGAGGTATTTTAATAATGTATATTCTATTTCTTGACTTGATGACCTATCTTGGTCTATTCATGTTGAATTTGAATCTCTGATATTCTTACACTATCTATATTCCATGTTGGACTCTAAAGTTTTATTATGCTTATTGATGAAACCCTAATTTTGTAATTGAACAAATTGTTCCTTATAATTAGACGAAACTCTAGTTTTATCCACTTTTGTGATGTATGTTTATATTCTCCATTTATGCAACATAAACCTCATTAATTATATTTATATGAGTGAACTTCACATGCCTCTACATTTTGCATGGTTTATGATACAATATCCCTAGGGATGTATAAGTACATTGGTTTTATGGGGTTATGTGCCCTATATGTTTGGGATGAAGGTTATGTAAGGAATGGGATCCCAGAGGGGAACCAATCCCTACTGAAATAAAAAGGCAACATCCCAAACTAAACTCCAACACAATTTTTTTCTCAAAAGGGATGATAACATATTTATTCAACATGTATGTATCATAACATCAAAGTAGTGGTGGAATATAAACATGTATCTAACCATTACAAAGCTTGTTATCATTACTATTCTTTCCCCACACAAGGTGATATAAAGGAAAAACTAACTACATATAGGAAAAGTTGAGGATCACCTAACAACTTCAATAATGTATCCCACAAAGATCCAATTAAACTTGTTGTGGTCCTGGTCCAACCTGGTTGTCTCTACCTTGACCTATATCTGGGGTTGGAAGCATACCCCATGAAAAGAAAAGAGAAGATATCATCAGCAAAAAGCTGGTATGTGCATGCTAAATGGAAATTGAGCAATATAATGAGATAAGGATGTAAAATAAAAGGCTTCCCATAGAAAAATAAAGGGACTACCCAGATCGGGCATAAAAGAAATGAATCACAATAAACGAGATAAATAAGATCAAAGTATAAGAACAAGGCATGCATGTGTTACACCTGTGACAATACTAGACAATATAAACATGTAGGTAATAAATAACACATCTACCAAAGATAATGTGGGGTGAGAAGGGTCTTGTATACATCTGCTCTAAAATATTGGGTGGCAATGTCTACCTTTAATATTTTCATATGTAGGGATTTTCACATCTGCATTCATATGTGGGAATTTTCACATCCACATAAAAGCACATGTACATTATACTAGTAGTCACCATGTGATAAAGAATACACAAGAATGTACCAAATAAGAGAGATGAGAACATACAACAAATACGTAAAGTGATATCACATGATACTAGTCAACATCCACCTTAAAAAGTGGGCAAAAGAGAATATATCACCAAAGAATGTTCTACCACGAGCAATGTATAAGGAAGAGTACAAGAAAATATCCAAATATGATCACAAGATAAGTTACAAATAAGGTACTTCACATGAAGCATAATTTTCAATGAAAAAGAGATAGTGTGTAGGCTAGTGTCCATAGGACCAAGAGAATGAAGAAAATAGGTTATTTCTCAATGTATAAGAATAGGAGATGCAAACATACCTTAAACTAGAGTCCTAGAAATACTCTTCACCAGTCTAGTTGTTTCCAAGATCAACTTTTCCTAATTACAAATTATCCACACGTATTAGGGTTTGAGATCCATATAAAAATGTAATGAAACCCTAATTCTAGACCCTTTTAGAAAACATCATATTTTGACTCTAAAAACTTCACCAAACAATTTACTAGATTCTCATGATCAATAAAACATATTTTTATGTTGATTTTGGTGTTGGTGATGAATAAATCTCAAAGATTGGTGGAGAAACGAGCAATAAATTGTGA
The DNA here is from genome assembly GCA_963693085.1 of Alisma plantago-aquatica. Taxonomy (NCBI): domain Eukaryota; kingdom Viridiplantae; phylum Streptophyta; class Magnoliopsida; order Alismatales; family Alismataceae; genus Alisma; species Alisma plantago-aquatica. The sequence goes on along the minus strand of OY856414.1, from coordinate 794,395,468 downwards.
TTTTACAAGGTCCCGAATAGCTGACCTGTTGCCATATGTGGTGTGGGGTAGGAGATGACCATGAGCCATTGGATCACATTTCCAAGGGTCCCGCTCACATGTGACCACTGATTAACTTGTGTAACATTTAATTGCAATTCTATTTTGATTTGAATAAAGTGGTGATTTAAATAAGTAATTATTTCTCTCTCTTCCAAAAAGGGTGCAAAACAACTCCATTTTTAATGAAATTTGGCATCCAACCTATTTTGGACATGAGAAATCCAAATATGCAATTAGATTTCCCTTTTGAAAACTTTTGATTCATTAAATGAACAAATCTTATTTTTTCTTTCATCATGCATTAATGATGCTAGCATCCTCCAAAATTGATGAAACTTCACTCACAAGTCAAACTAAATATGTTGGATACGAGTTTGCCCTTAATCCTCATGTTGAAGTTTTTTGTACACTTATTTAATATTTTGAAGGTTCTACACACTTTCTCTCTTCTGATTTCATCTTTTAATCAAATATTCTCCAAATTGAGTGAAAATTCACCCAAAGACATATTTTAATGTGTAGATTACAAATCTAAGATTATTTTCCACTTTTGGAGTCACTAAGTATTTTATTTCATATTTTGAAGGAAAACTGACCTTTTCTTTTCTAAATAAAATAGATATGATTATTATTATCCTAAATTTGTGAAACTTATTATGCAAGTAAACTTGAACTCAAAGAAAATGAATCTGAAGTTATTATTATCCAATTCATCTTCCTATGATGAGTTTTACGTAATTAACATTTGTTGCCCATTATTATTTTAGTCACATATTATTTCATCATCATTATTATTATTATCATTTTTCCAATACAACCATATTACAATCAAAAGGTTATATGTCATTTTTATGCATGAAATATTATATATTTATATTTCATCTCATTTAGTTTATTAAATCCATATTAATTTGGATAATGTAACATTTTCTCTCAAATATGAACACATATCTCTCCCATGCTTATTATCTTCCTCATCATCATGTCTTAATCAACATTATCTCATATGACATATTCTATATATCCTTAATTGAACTTATGATTAATATGAGAGCATTAGGTCCTATTTGTTTATATGTCAACATGTTAGGGTGATTTATTTATGCATTAACATGTTATGGTTTCAGTTAGCTAATGTTATGTGTATCTTTATCCTTGTTTGGCTAAGCCCAAAGAACAAGATATCTAACCTCTTAATCTTGGAATAGGATTAGGTCCTAGATTTCAATACATTATAGCATACCACCCCTTAAAGAGGATTTTGTCCTCAAAACCTAAAAGTGCATAACTAACAAACAACTATTTACCACCCATTAAAAGATTCATCCTAATAAGTCAAGCAAATCTATTGCTACAAGGATAACTTCCTTACATATATCCACAAGTTATCAAGCCAAAAAGGTAACAAAACTTTGAAATTCTAACTATGGGACTAAGGGTTACCTTCAACATGATCATCATCACAGACTTCTTGACCATCCAAAGCAAAAACATTTCTAGCTCACCTTTCCACACATCTTCTACCATTATTGTTACCATGATTCTGATGAGGCACTTGAGGTAGTTGTTATTATGATGGTGCATGAACATTATGAAGCTTGGGGCACTCAAGGTGAACATGTTCAGGTTCATTGCAATAATGACATATTGGTACCCTATACCTTCTTCGTGCAACGGGGTCCTCTGGTCGACGATCACCCTCAGGGTGCTTCCTTTTATGCTTGTTCTCCTTGTGTGTATGGAAACCTGGACATGACTCCACAACTAAGAGTGTTTGTATAGTTGTTTTTTCATTGATATCCAGATTGAACTTGAGGCATGGAGTAGTCATCCTCTTCAACATTCAATCTATGTTCCTTGAATCAGTGTAGTCTGTTTGAGATATATGTAAGCTCAATATTACATATTTACTCACATGTGCATGGCCATGCATTTCTCAATCTTGCTTATTAGGAGCCTAGGATATCATACTCCTATAGGAGGGACAAATCCCATGTACATCACTTACAGTTGTTCCCATGTGTCACAGTGTACTTAATCATCATCTTTATGATAGTTCTTATTCAAAATTATGGTGTATGATGCTAAAGCACACCAAACGACATGTGATGAGTGTAGTGACTTTAGGTCTAAGAACCACAATCACCACCAACACTATGAGAACTGACTATGATTACCATGGTAATGGTTTCCTGTGTCATTGTCATGGTGGGTCTATCTGATACACTATTCTCTAACATGTATCTATGTGCTTGGTTTGATGTCACATATCATGACTTATGAGATAGTGTCATCAACCAACACACACTCTCGTCTTATGTGCCATTGTTGTTTATTTGCCTTCCATAATAACATCTGACTAGGGACGTAATGAGAATGCATACACTCCTAACATCCATATGATCTCATTATTCAAGTCACGTAGTTGAAGACATATGTCATTGAGTAATATCATTTTCTATACATTTATTGTGTTACATCATTATCACATAATTGAAAAAAACAAAATAAATTGGAATTAGTTTATTTATTAATCAAATCATGTGCATATTATGCCATTAAAATCATCACATGATTGTCTCTCTGGCATACATACCAACAAACTCCAACTTTTAATTAGATCCAATCACCCATGAATCTTATTCCATGTGATCTAACATATCCATCATGCTTCTGTTGTGGAAGTGCCTTTTTCAAGGGGTCATCAATATTGTTCTCAGTTGGTACTATGAAAATATTCACATCTCCTTGTTGTACAATCTCTCGTATGAGATGGAACCGCCTTTGTATATGATTTGAGTGCTGATGTGATTTGGGTTCCTTAGCTTGTGTAATAGCTCCATTATTGTCACAATATAACTCATTTACATTGTTGATGCTTGGAGCAATCCCAAGTTTAGATATGAACTTCTTGATCCATACAACCATCTTTGCTACATTCAATGCAACATTATCCTTGGCCTCTATTGTAGAACCAAAAACTATCTCTTGCTTGGAACTCTTCCAGCTCACAACTCCTTGTTTAAGCAAAACACAAATCTTGATTGCAATCTATAATCATCTTTTTCAATTTGGAAGCTTGCATCGTTGTAACCCTTTACCACCAACTCTTCCTCTTCTTCATATACCGACTAATCCTTAGTCCTTCTCAACTACTTGGGGATGTTCTTCACGGCTGTCCAGTGAGCATCACCCAGATCTGACTGATATCTGCTCATCATGCTCAAGTCATATGAGATATCGGGATGAGTGGATAACATTACATACATGATCAATCCACTTGTTTATGCATAAGGAGTCAAACTCATGTTTCCCTTTCTTTACAAGAACTGGGACTTTGAGCTTTAGAAATGGTAACTCCATGTACTATGGGTAGGTTTCCTCTCTTTGAGCTCTCCATGTTGAACCTCTTCAACAATTTATCAATGTATGTGCTTTGACTTAGTCCAAGAATCCTTCTAGATCGATCTCTATATATCTTAATCCCCAAGATGTAAGAAACTTCTCCCAAGTCTTTCTATGTGATATGACTTAGTCCAAGAATCCTTCTAGATTGATCTCTATAGATCTTAATCCCCAAGATGTAGGAAACTTCTCCCAAGTCTTTCATAGAAAATGTATTTCTCAGCCATGTCTTTACATTTTATAAAGTAGGGATGTCATTTCCCATAAACACTATGTCATCTACATACAATATGAGGAATGTCACTATGCTCCCACTAAACTTCTTGTACACACACGGTTCATCTTCATTTTTATAAAGCCAAACTCTTTGACTGTCTCATCAAAATGAAGATTCTAGCTTCGATATGCTTGTTTCAATCCATATATTGACCTTTGCAGCTTACATAATTTATTAGCATACTTTGGATTTATAAAACCCTTAGGCTATGTCATATGAACATCCTCAATAAGATTCTGGTTAAGGAATATGATTTAACATCCATATGCCAAATCTCATAGTCATGATAAGTTGCAATAGCAAGCATGATCCTAATGGACTTAACCATGGCCACTAGTGAATAGGTTTCATCATACTCAACACCTTAAACTTGTCTGAATCCCTTAGAAACCAATATTCCCTTATATGTTTGTACTTTACCATCCATGTCTGTCTTCTTCTTGAAGACCCACTTGTACCCTATGGGTTTTACCCCTTTAGGTGGATCCACCAAGGTCCATACCGTTGTTGGCATACATTGATTCCATCTCAGATATCATGGCCTCAAGTCATTTCTCAGACTCCAGTTCCTTAGTAGATTCTAGATAGGTTGTTGGCTCATCATCTATGACCAACTCACCGCCTTCCTTAGTCACAAGATATCTAAATATCTAAGGTTCAAGGCGTGTCCTATAAGATCTACGAGGTACCAATATTACTTTAGGAATTTGAGATTCCACAATACTTTCTGATTATCTTTATTCCTCTTATACATCTATCAGCTCAATTATTTCTTATTGATCTCGAACCTCTTTGAGTTCCACTTTCCTCCCACTGATTCCTTTGGAAATAAATTCCTTTTCTAAGAATACAACATCTCTGGCAACAAACACTTTGCTGTCATATAGGGAATACAGTAATATCCTTTAGTCTCCTTAGAAGATCCAACAAAATAATGCTATCAGATTTAGGGCCAAGTTTCTTAGGAAACATTTTCCTTACATATGCTTCACATCCCCAAGTCTTCATACAAGACACATCAGGACATTCCCATACCATATCTCATATGGTGCCTTTTGAACTGATTTAGATGATACTCAGTTTAGTTTAAAAGTGGCAATTTCTAGAGCATAACCCCAGAAGGTAGTTGGAAGCTTAGCTAAACTCATCAATGATCTCCACATCTAGCAATGTGTGATTCCTTCTTTCTGATACACCATTATGTTGAAGTGTTCCAAGCAGAGTCCACTAGGATACGATCTCATGAGCTCACAGAAGGTCCTCAAACTCTTGGCTTAAGTATTCTCCACCTCGATCAGAATGAAGTGCCATAATACTTTTTCCAAGTTGTTTATGTACTTCGTTCATAAAATCCTTGAACCTGTAAGGAGTTTCTGACTTATGTTTCATCAAGTTAACAGAACCATACCTACTGAAGTCATCAATACATGTAATGAAGTATTTATACCCACCTCTAGCAGTTGTTCTAAAAGGCCCGCACACATCAGTATGTATGAGTCCTAATAGATCACTAGCCCTCTCATTGTTACCAGCGAAAGGGGTCTTAGCCATCTTACCCAACAAACAGGATTCACATATCTCTATTGTTTCATAATCAAAACAGTCCAGATAACCATATTTATGGAGTCTAAATATGCGATTCTCATTTATGTGCCCTAGACAACAATGCCAAAGGTATGTCTTTTTTGAGTTGTTGAGTTTTAGTCTTTTGTTATTTATGTTATAAACATTTGTATTTAGATATAGAAAATAAAGACCATAAGACATTGGGGCACTACCATAAAAGATCCCATCTTTAGAAATAAATTATTGGCCATTCTTAATATATAATTCATATTCATCCTTGTCCATACAAGATATAGAAATGATGTTTCTATTTATGGAAGGTACATAATAGCAGTTCACTAACTCTACTACAAGGCCCGTGGGTGGAGATAAACTATAGGTTCCAATTACAGTGGAAGAAACTCTTTCTCTATTTGTGACTCACAATTCAACCTCGCCATTTCCCAAAGGCCTACTTCTTTTCAGATCCTACATATTCGAGCATGTGTGAGATCCACATCTGCCATCTAGTACACATGATGAAGAGGTAGATAAGTTTATCTCAATGACATATATACCAAAAGTAGAGATTTGTATCCTCATCTTCTTCTTCCTGAATGCCTTCAAGTACAAAGAATAAGTTCCTCTTGTACTTTTCTTTCTCCTTCATCTTGGGTGATGAAGAAGTGGATTTGGGCTTAGCCTCAGAACTCTTCATGGCTTTTCTTTAATCCATGGACTCAACTCTACTGGTTACCATCACAAATTTGTCCTTTTCATTCTTTGTTCAACATGGATCAACATACCAAGAAAATTTGACATTGGTCTGACCATTTTATTCAAGTGATAACACACAATAAAGTGGCCATATGATTCTGGTAATGGTTTCAGAATCATATCCATGGCCAACTCTTAGTTCAAAGAGAATCCCAGTTCTTCAAGATGATACACATGTCCAATCATATTGAGCACATGATCTTCTACTGAGTCTCCCTCTATCAGTTTTCACTCAAAGAGCACCTTTATGACATTGTTTCTTTCTTGCTTTGTGAGATAGTGGTTAACTTTCTTAAAATGTGTTACCATCTCAAGAATCCCCATGTCCTCGCATTGCTTATGAAACTAATAGTTCATGCAGCTTAGCATACAATACTTAATGTCCAAGGAATCATTAGCATGCTTCTAGTAAGCATCCACTTTATCCCTTGGCGCATCAAGAGCAGGTATTTTTGACAATGGTTTAACAAGGACATAGAGCTCATACTCTTCATTGAGAACCCTTCTCATTGTCCACTAGAATTGACATCTCATCTATTCCCGATCAATTCCCTAATCTTCTTTAGCAGGCGATTTGGCCCATTTTCTCTATTTTCCAACAAAGATAAGGCGACATTCCCTATCACAACTGCCTTTCTTTCTTAGACATTGATTTTTCTCAAAAGAAAAGTCTAGTGAACCTCATCAATTCCATTCCAATTCTCTTAGACAGAGCAGGATAGCTAACATCAAGACTTTAGAGAAAGGGACAAAATAGCTTGAGCAAAGTGAGAGGAATCAGAGCCTGGACACTCCACTTAGGAGAAAGCTTTCCCATCGAGAACAGGATTGGCAATGGCCTAATGAAGTGAGAAAATTCTTTTTCTCACATCTCAATTTCTATTTCTCTCTCAATTCTCAATGGAAGCTAAATCCATCTTGCTCTGATTTTCATGTAGGGGGTAGATCAGAGACTTTGCTGCACTCATTACTGCTCTTCACGTTGCCTACTTGCGGAAAGCACAACACAAATAGAATGGATGATTAGGGATTGTATTCAGTTTGATCACAAAGTAGTTTTTTCCCAGATGAAGAGAAAATCTCCCAATCCATGGTCATAGGCTAGCTGATAGTTGAAGAATTCCCTACCTTCTCTCAAAGGAGCTATGCATGCAGAAAGAGGTTGGTCCAGACGGAGACCAACAAGGCCCAAGAAGTGTTCAGGATGCAGCCCAATGAGGCCCTGGGAGTTTCACTCATTGAAGTATACTTGGGGGAGTTTTTTTGGATGGGCTATGGTTGTCTTCTCCTGAGGAGGATTCCCTTCCAGCATTGATCAATTGAAGAGAAATGAGAACAAATCTTCCAAACTATATGACTGCCATGGCTAACCGCATCAGTCCTGAGCGGGTGGAGGAATGTCTCCATGTCCGTCTCCGCCCTCCTCATCCCAACTCAAAGGAAAAGGAAGGAAGTGTTTGATTCGTAATTCCTCTCTTTTCAGTCTTGCCCTGGGGCCACAAACTTCTTAATTTGCCTCCCCAATTCTACTACTTACACCTCTATGCTGGGAATCAATCCAGGGAAGGGGGGAATCATGGCCCTTTTACCTAGTAAAAGAATGGCTGATCTACTTATCTTACTATTAATATATTCCATTCTTTCACACTACTTCTAGGTTTTGACATTTGTCCTCATAGGAAGTGTGATTGGGGGCCATATTTGTTTCTTTGCAAGGTAGTTAGTTTATCACATAGGCATGACCATACTAAATTGAAGAAAACTATCCTGTCATCCAATCAGGACTGCCTTTAGCTGCCTATCAGAAACCCTCTTTCATTTGAATTTCTTAGTCAAATGAGTCTGAGGAGATTGTCGTCGAGGACGGAACTGCTTGACTGCTTGCTTCTTCCCTTTTTGGTCTTTTCCATCCATTCTTTGGGAAGGTCAGATGTCTTCACAACGTAATAAGAAAGAAGTAGGAATGTTGGAAAGGGGGCAAAGGGGAGAGAAGCTAGAGGAGAGGGGGTCTGCCTTCCCCTGTGAGTCTGAGCCCATCCATTCTGTCGAAAGGAAAGCTTGATCCAAACCAACATTGGGCCTATTATGGGAAGAATGTGGTTGGAACCAACAAGAGAAGTCATCATTGCTTTAGAGGAAATTTCTTCCTCCATCCAAATCTTCTATATATCTGACACGAGTTTTCTATAATGTTGGAACTATGATGAATGCATTTATCATCATTGATGCATAAATAAAGATACCAATTAGCAATGGTTGAATTCCTTCTATGATTCCACATGAGAAACCAATACATATATAACTTACATGTCCAATCCAACTATAAGCTAGAGGTCTTTTGACTTTATTTTGGGCCATGGTGTCTAGTGCTCCTAAGATCATAAAAGCAATGTTGTAGAAAAAGAGGATTTGTTGCAATGTACCGAAAGGGGAACCCACGATAGAAAGACATGACACTTTTGCAAAAATAGAGATTTTAGACGCAATAGAAAGGAATACTGTAATCAGGGTGGGTGAACCCTCATAGATATTAGGTTCCCACATATAATGAGTCAAAATATCGGGGCTCGGGGGGGCCGAGGGGGGTTCCTCGGGGATCGAGGGATGGAGGGCCCAAAAAGATGGGGATTTTCCGCTGGGTAATTCACACAAAAGGGAACGAGGAATGATCAACGAAAAAAAGTACTTTTGCAAAAAGGGATGGGAGTCGCCCTAGGAGGGACTTCCCAGATGACCGTATCGAGGAATTCTACCCCTCTTTTGGGTCGAGTCTGAAATCATTTTGGTATAGGACCAAGTGAATCCAAATGAGGATTCTAATGAGATTCTTTTGAATGACCTACCTGACACCGACCTTGTTCTAGCCTAGGTCTTGTATAGTTATGGGATCCAATCTTTTTCTAACTTGAGGAATGACTTATATGATATTTGGAGAGAATAAGGTCAAAAAAAATTCTCTTTTATTCAATAAGAGCACCATCCTTGTCGCTGCGCTTGATTAGTCAGACTTGTAATCTGTTATCCAATACCCATCTTTGTCCAGTACCTAGGCATTCTCAGAAACCCATTACTCTTTGAAAGAGCTTGACTATAGTCTTTCATATCACATGACTAATTCTATAAACTTGAAACTTCCTCAGGACTCACTCAATGTCTAACTCTTTGCTGGCAGATCCACATGATATCCCATACTGTGATGACCTTGATTTTGGGGTTTAGATACAATAAGGTATTGGAGGACCATGCATGCTCTATAGACAAAAACTATCAAATTGAGGAATTGGTAACCCAGTTATGGATAGTTTCACCCAAATAAGTTTATTTGAGATATGATAGATGACTGTGCTGCCTAATTGAATCCAATTCAGCCTTTATTAATCAACAGAGTATTTCGGAAACCAAACATCCAGTTAGTGATCTTCTTGATGGGAGGAAGGATCCTTTGGAGGAATTTATTTAAATGATCAATTAACATCATTTGTGGCTCAAACTAGGCATATAGAAAGAACAATTGATAATGAAAGGATGGTTGAAAGTTTCATAAACATTGAATGATCCACCTGAGAGACATTGATGATTGAGCTTTGATTAAATGAATAAGGTTTTAATGATTTAGACCTAGGTTTGATTCTTTATCACGCAACCAACTCACTAACAGATGGACGCGACTCTAATATTTGTGACTTGTCTAGATGAGGCGGCATCTTAGTGACCTGGGTATAGATCCAATGAGTTGATGATTGTCACCTACCTCCGTTTCAAGCGGAGCAACTAGTGTCTAGGAGACCATTTCATGAGGTGTAACAAGGAGGCTGTTAGAGGATTAAGCGAGATCTTTGGATCCACCATGACACCAGTATCCAACCAACACCCCTGAGACCTGGCTTGCGAGATATGAAGGCAAGGGTCTCGACCTCCCTCTTCTTTCTCCATAGCTGCAAGAAGCAGCCAACCTTGGAGGATGGAGGACTCCTTAGCATAGCTCCACGAGCCTAACCTTCATTAATAGGAAGGTGAACCTCAGGTCCATCACACAACCCCACCGCTTGCTAAAACCTCTTGCAAGACAGAAAGGAGGCTGCAGATCTCTTTGAGGTATCGCAAACTTCAGTCAAGCGGTGAGAAAGAACCCCCTCTCCTTTCAGCGCCAATAGCTCTCCTGGCCGTGACGTCCAAGCGGCTGGCAAAGGTGGAACTATAAACTCCAGTGGCCCTGTCTTCTCTGCAAGAGTATGCGACCAATGCAGATCCGTTATGACTCGAGATCTATGCAAGATGCTGCCTGAAGTTCAAGGTCGAGGTCGTAGGGTTCCTTGACTCCCTCCGACTCCAAGCAAGACGCTGCATGGAGCAATTCATGATGCCTCAACACGGACGCTAGGCTCATCGGAACCCAGCCTAGCGGTGATGAGCAGGGCGGAGCAGACACAGTCCGACATCAGTTACGACTCTCCAGGCAATGTAAGGGATATTGACTGACAGAGTGGCCGTAAACCCTACGATGTTGTTTGCAATGCATGAATACATGAAGGAGTTCACTGAGGCATCTCTCCAAGCCAGATCGGAGGGTGACAGCTCTAGACTCAAACTCGATCCTTGCTATACCTCCTCCTGCGACCCTGCAAGCAAAACGCTGTCTCTGGGGATGAGGCATCGTCGAGTTCCTTCAGACCCTGTTGGAGTTTTGGAACTCCCATGCCGAGATGGGCATCAAAGAACCCCGTCGTTTGGATTCATCAGATCTTTGCAGTAGACGAGCTCCGCACCATCCGCAGATGCGTCCAGGAGGATGAGCGCAGAGAGGCCTCACATAAAGGTGAGAACCAGGCACCGAGTCGTCAGCTAGTCTAACGGCTACTTGGGCAGTCAGTTTATCCATGAGTAGCCCTAGAGGGAGAGATCCAACGGCCACAGTAAACCTTAAAAGGTAAATCATAGTTAATTCAAATGTATAGATTAGATCTTAGAAATATCATTATAAATAGACCCTTTGGCCAAATAATGCATAGAAAATACCCCCAGACTCAGAAAAACATCATCTTTAAAATTGAACCCATAGATCAGGTGTTTGGAGAACAAATAATGATGGTTTATAATATAGATGATAATGCTCCTTTTTAGGGTTCATTAAATATAATAAATTTATTGAATCGAAATAAATTCTCATAAAATTCTCCTAGAACCCTAATGATGATATACATCCGTATTTAGACTCTGATCTGAGTAATATATCTAAATAATAGGTCATTTTCTATTAATGACTATTTAGATGCTTTTAATCCCATTTTAATTCTAAGAAATGGACTAAGCATCAGAAAATTATGAAAATTGGACCAGACCTCTAAAATGACACCCTAGTCAGTAGAAAAATATCAAACACAAGTTTAGATCACCTTGAACCAAGGTTTGGCCTAAAACCTAATTTGGACCTAAAATACCAAGAATATGGTGTACCTATATTAATGATGGTTAATTTCTTTAAATCAGGTGCTGACCAATTTATTTAGATGATCATGGATATGTGAGGAATCTCTAAACTCATGTACGTGGATATAATTATATGACTAGATTTGCTGGATGTTAAATATATGTACTTGCTTGCTTGTATTTGAAATACATTGTTGGATGTAGATCTATATGTATTGTCATTTTTGCCTTGAACAATAAGAACACTAAAGAAATAAAATGGAATGTAGTTAATGATGGTTCATTCATCTCCCCATTAGAGAGGGAAAGTATTAATGTTGACTAGCACCTCCCTAATGGTACAAGGTACACAGGGAGATCCCTAATGGTACAAGGTACGCGGGGATAGGGCCCAATAATATATGTTTGTGCTAAGTCCACCATAGTAATACATGTCCATTGAAATATGATTAATAACTTGGGTTTACCTGATTTTTCGCCATTAAATAATGTTTCTTTCTCTCCTTCTTTTTTTTCAAGTATTTTCAATATGCCAGTATAGTATAGCTCTTTAATTCCACATATCAACTTTTGTTGATGTTTTTGTTTCTCGTATTTTCTAGGTCCAGAGCTAGAATGGGATAAAGAATTAGGATGTGAGCAAGTTGTACAGGTTGTACCTATTGTCTAAGATCCTGCTAGCATACATGTTCACAGACTTGTAAAATTTCTCTTTCAATATACAATTGTAATTCATGTTGTAATAATGTACATGTTGAATGTTGTGAATGTTATGGTGTATGTCTATTGTTGTACGTTCATGTATGTGCATATTGCTTCCGCATCGTACTCTGATACAATTGCATAACATTTTCATATTTGTCCTCTCGGGCCTTGTAAGTCTCGAGATGGAAAAATCTGGAGACGTTATACATACCGACTCTAGCTTACTTGGGATTTCCTAACCCTTTCTTAGCTGATTATCCGGTTATTGCCTCTTCTTCGAGTTATGCCCTGAAAAAAGGAAAGCTGGATGAAAAAGCAAAACTCCTCCCGACATGGTAGTGATCCAAAAAAAGACTTTTATTCCTGTACGAGTGGGCCATCTGAAATGCATGAACCTTTGCAGACAAGTTTCCACTTCTCTACTCACCCCGAGGCCCTTCCCCTTCAGGATTCTATTAGGTTAGGTCTGGAATGACCCTTCTACTTTGGTGTAGTTGTAGTTTGTATTGAATTGAACACATATCAAAAAATGGTGACAATCTGGGTGGCCTGGGATGGGAATAATAGTGAACTGACAAATCCCATTTTTTGGTTGACCTTTTTACACAAACACTATTCTTTGCTTTGGACACCTCAGTTCTACCTCCAAGCTCCAAGATGTTGACTGGTCTCCTTACCATTTAATTGGAGATAAGGCTTCAGGTTTGTAGTGAATAGCTAGGGCCAAGGGTCCCCCAGCGCAGGAAGGTAATGAAGTTTAGTTCAAGAGACCACTGTGGAGAGTAGCAGACCAATCATGGAAATTTGTCTCGTCAAGTTTGTCCTTCCTAAGGACTGATTGCAATACTAATTTGTTCGTCATTTAATTCTGCAATAGTAAAATTTCATTTTGTCAAAAACTTTTTTTGAATTTATTTGATTTGAAAAATTAACGTTAAGCCTGACCCAAAGGCCAACACCAATAATGCACCCCACTTGGCTGGCCCACATAATTACCATCACACATCCATGAGATAGACAACGCACCACCATTGGGGTGCCCAGACTTAGTCGATCAAGCTTTTTATGTGTGATGCTTTTGGAAAACATCTAAGACTTAATATTTGATTGAGGGAGTTTGTATTTATAAATACATATACTTTATGCAATTACCACATATATAGTATGTATCATATACATGCTATATCCCACAAAAAAAACATAAAATAAACACAAAGTGATGGTTAGGGCCATCCTAATGTAATTCCTTTGAGAGACAAGGAATTACCACAACCTAGGTCTATATCACATGTAGAAACTTATGGTTGATGAAGATCCATGGTTGCCAATCCAGGTTGATTAGTTCAACCCTTGAACCGATCGGTCTGCCTCCTGGCCAATTGATTGGTCGTCTCATCGATTGCCTGGTCTGCAATCCACCATTTTCTTGGTACTCTTTTCGATTGGCCAGGTCCACCAGCTGATCAGTCCGGCTCGTCCTCCTTGCTCCTTCTCGGTCCTCCAGTCGGTCGGATCACTGTTGAGATGGTCATTTTCTTGGTCTGAGCGTCTTCATCTTCATCATAACAAGAACATAAACTATCCTACTATTACATGATTATAGAGAAACCTCGAGTTACATTCAAGGGGAGCAAAGGTAGGAGAGAATAATACTTTTATAATTGGAAGATAAGATAGAGGCCCAATATGGAAATGAGATAAAATAGGATTAACCAACCACACAACCATGCACATATAATAGGGTTATTGGATAAAACTATGCTACACATCCATCATCAAAACTCACTTTTAGGACGACACATGTAAATTGCATATATATAATATAAATTAGTTTGATATTATGTGCGGTATTTGATTGGACAAAACTATTCACATCACATGCAATAATTAAACAATAAAACCAAAATCTGATCATATCAATTATCACAAAATATGGTAGATTTATGTGGATCTGATACCGCTGTAGGAAAATATGACATCAAATTTGGTAGAAGAAATAAATATTTTACTGCCGTATTCCCCATTAAATCAACGGATGACATCAATAATGATATAATAGAAAGGATGATTTTGAGGATATACCTAATCTAGGAGAAGGTCCAGAGACATCTCCTCATCGTTGTAGCCATGCAACTATCTTCTAGTTGCACTGGGACTCGTATGTTGTGCCTCCTGGTCTTGACCATGGACAGTAGGCTGACATTGTCCTCCTAGCGGGGAAAGCATCCACACCTATACATAAGTCCACAGATCGCCTATAACTCCCATCATCCTACCAAAATGGATAGGAAGGAGTTGTCCCTTTTATTGGTGTACTAGTCACCAACCTGCTCGTCCACAATTGTTTGCCCTTGCTATCCCTCCCTTTATCTGGTATGACTTGCTCGAGTTTTCTTTGTTACCACAATAATAGAAGACAAATAATTTGCAAAGGCAATTGATGTGTCTGAACAACCCCCAATACCCCTCTATTTATAGGAGTGGTTTGGGTCAAGGTTCCCAATCTGTGTGGGAGTGGAAAGGAAAGGAATCTTGAATTTTCACAACCTACAAATGACAAAACTATCGATTCGCTAAGCGAACCGATCGGTTGGCATGCGAGTCGATCAGTTCATCCAGTGAACCAGTCATTTCGTCATGTTTCCCCATCACATATGAATTGACAATTCTATTCTAATTCATGCATGACATGATGTTAGTACTAATCCTTGATGTAATCAAATTGCACCATGAACTAGGTAGTTCATCTCATGAACTGCTATCTGACAAACACCAGTCAATCAGTTGGAGCCCCAGTTCATTTAGAACTCAGCCAATTCAACATTCAATCAACCTAACACTCCAACCAGTAATTTCATCACATGAGCCGATCGGTTGGGAGTCCAGTCAGCTGATTTTTTGCTTGAATAGAATAACTAAACACTTCAGTAATCAATCCAATTATCATTCAAGATCAAAACTCCTCTTCTAGGCCAGTTCCTATGTGTGTGACCCTATAGGTCCCATATTACGTTGGTAGTGAATTTCTGTAACTCCTTATGCCATCACAAGCAATGAGCGGTTCCTAGTCACACATTAATGCTACCCAAGTAAATAGAAAGTTGGAGAACAACTTCAACCTACAATATGTGTAGGTGTTTTAGTGTTTGTATAGATCCTTTGTCACTGATATACAGATTGAACTCAAGTCATGGAGTATTCATCCTCTTCAGCATTCAATCTATGTTCCTTGAACCAGAGAAGACTGTTTGAGATATATGTAATCTCAATGTCATATATTAACTACATGTGCATGGTCATGTGTTTCTCAATCTCACTTATCAAGTGGCCTATGATATCATACTCCTATATGAGGGACAAATCCCATGTACATCACTCACAATCATCCCCATGTGTCACAATGTACTTAATCATCACCTTTATGATAATCCTTTTTCAGAATTACGGTGGATGATGTTAAAGAACACTGAACGACATGTGATGGGTTTAGTGACTTCAGGTCTAAAAACCACAATCACCACCAACACTATGAGAATTATCTATGACTACCATGGTAATGGTTTCCATGTGTCAGTCTCATGGTGCGTCTGCCCGATATACTATTCTCTAGCATGTATCTGTGTGCTTGATTTGATATCACATATCATGATTAATGAGATACTGTCATCAACCAACACACACTCTAGTCTTATGTGTTATTCCTGTCTATATGCCTTCCACAATAGCATATGACTAGGGACATAATGAGAATGTATACACTCTTAAAATCCATATGATCTCATTGTTCAAGTCATGTACTTGAATCAAATCAAAATCATGCAACCAATGAATCATCCTCTTCTATTGTTGTGTTGTTAGGAATCCACTTTTTAGGCAATAAAAGCAGCTCAAACTCAAGCAACTAGATGATAGATTTCCTCTATCCTTTTAGGGAGTCCTTGTTCCGAGTGTTCAGGGCCATGACGAGGTGAGAAGTGAAGCAAGTTCATTGAATCTTATTCCTTTATGATATGAATCATAGGCCGAAAGGATAAGAAAAATGTCCTATAGACATTTATTATGTTACACCATTATCTCATAATTGAATAAAATAAAATGAAAATGGGAAACTTGCCTTTATTTATTAATCAAATCATTTACATATCATGCCATTACAATCATTATATGATTGGATCGCTAGGCATACATACCAACAGTATGACCATACTCATGTGAGTAATATATGATATTGAGCTCATACATATCTTTACAGTCTACTGTGGTTCAAGGAACGTGGATTGAATAATTAAGAGGATGATGATTTCATGCCTTCAATATGGATATCTGAGACAAAGGAATTATAAATCATAGTAACACTAATCATAGATCTAGGTTGAAGTTGTTCTCTAACTTTCCAACTACTTGGGTAGTAATGATGTGTTGCTAGATACTGCTCATTGCTTGTGATGTCATAAATTGGTTATAGACATTCATTCAACCTAATTTGGGACCTATAGGGTCACACTGATAGGATACACCTAGAGTAGGAGTTTAAACATGAATAAGGTTTCCCTTGGTTACTAAAATGTTTAGGTAATCAAATTAAATAATACTGGAAAATGAGTCAACCAAATGGAGTGTCTAGTCTACCGACTAATGTGCCAGTCAATTGACTGGGGAGTCTAGTAGAATGACTGGGATATAAAGACATGGAGGATGGAAATAGTCAATCGACATATTGGGATGTCCAATCAGGCAAGTAGTCATATTCCCAATCAGATTGTCAAAATAAACCAATCAATGATTGGAATGTCCAATTGACGGATTGGTCAAGCAATGATGTTGATGTAATGACATGATGTAATGACATGTACTGATCCTCAGATAAAAACCAGTAATTTTGTGAATAGGAAAGTATTCCAATCAACCAACTAGAATGTCCAATCGACCAACTGGAGAACCAATCGACTGACTGGAAGGTCCAATCAATTGACTAGAGATTTGCAGCAATAAGTAAATCATGAAAATCCATCCCTTCGACTCCCAATTGGATATGGAAACCTTGTCCATGACCATCCTATAAATAGAATGGTAGTTAAGGCTTTTAAAAGACACAATTGAATCTGACCTATGTTGTCCTCTCATGGTTGTGGTAATGTGAGAGGTTAAGTAAGTCAGATTTTTTTTAATGCCTTAGCCGCTACTTGAGTTACCTACATATATATAAGTCAGAATGGAAAAGTTTCATCTAACCTACCATGACTTGTAGATCAATGATTCCCTTTGTATAACTCATACCATAATCTAGACATTTCTTGAGATCTTCCTCAATTTAGGCCTCTACCTATAGGTCCTAACAACCCTAGATACGGATTCTAGCCATGACTACTTCCATCACCCCTATACTTCTACAAGACCTATACGATCTGCCTCATTTATTGTGTCATTTATTGATTCAACTATGGGAAAAATGACCTCAAATATTTGGACTGAACACACTATAACATGTTCTTGAGTTGTGTAGACATGAATAAGAGTGACAACTATTACATATCCAAAATATTGATGAATGTATATTCATCTCTCTTTTTACATATCTTTCATAGTGTTTTGATTATAACTTATATCTTTCTACAAGTTTTCTAGGACAAATTGCAATTTACCCACTTTTTGATTAATTTTGCAAATATTTATCTTTCCTTCACACTTTTATAGATTTTATCTTTAATGAAAAATTCAAACCTCCTAAGCATAAGAGACGACCGGTTCATTGTTCCAAGTGGTTGATTCATATCCAAGAAGTTCCAAATCTCAGATCCAAATAACCATTTGTCCTCGGTTCAACCTCCCACCCTAACATTTTAGATGAGAGTCTCAAAATGGCGAGTTGATTGACTTGTAGCACCGATCGTGCATCTAAGTCCACCAAAATGATCATCTCATGACCATGTTAGGTCAAGCGTCTGCTCCGTACCCACCCTTAGGGTTTCCAAGTTGATCAACACACTCAACGACACCAACCAGGTATCTCACACTCAGACGACCAATTTGACATTTTGCTTCAAAACCAAGAAACGTTCAAGTCAGCACTGCCACCCCTTCACTTACGATCCGTTTGGTATGTGGTGAATGGAGGGGAGGGGAAGGGAGGACAAAGGGCTTAAGTTGTTTGGTTGCACATGGTGAAGGGGAAGGGAAGGGAATGGAGGGGAAAGAATCAAGTGTATTTTCAGCCACTCTTCTCCTCATCAAATCGGAGTGGAGACAAGGGGAAGGGGAAAGATTTGATAATTTTTTTATAAAACTTTGAGAGAAATATGGAATGTGGAGAAAAAAATATAAATAATATGGCGGGAAATACTTATATCCCTCTAACTGAGATGAAAGAACTATAGCACACAATTTAGAAATTTTGGGGGAATTTGAAGGAAAAATCTAGAAGGAAAAATAAAATAAAATAAAATTAGAATAATGTAGCGCACAGTCTAGACAAAATGTTGTTAGAGAATACGTAAAGTTAGAGATAAATAAAAATTACAAACATAATAACATAAAAAATAGAAAAATGGAGGGGATTGTGGAGGAAAGTGAATGAAACTCTCAAATTATGGAGGGAACTGAAATAAACAGAGGGAAAATTATAAATATGGAGGGAAATGCATGTATAACCACAATAGATATAAAAAGAGAAGTGGTAAAATATATCTTGAGATAAAATATATCTTGTGCAACATCCAAATATGTTGGTTGCTTTGTTTGGTTTTTCGTAAGAAGACAATTATATATTATTGATGGATATGCTGTCAAACTCCTAAAATATAGAATTCAATGATGTTAGACATAAGAAATGTATCTTTTTCATTAACAAAACAATTATATTAATAATTTTGTTTTGATCACAAGACATGTGGGTTTACTTTGTCTTGATTCTTCATGTATTAATATGTGTGTGGTGTATGTAACTTTTTTGTGGCAATCTGTTTTGTTTAAAAAATGATGTTTTCTTTTATGTTCTCTACCCTTCCCCTCCCCTTCTAACCAAATAGACCAAAATAAGTGTCCCCTCCCCTCCACTCCCTTCCCTTCCCCTTCCCTTCCCTCCCTTCCCCTCTCCTTCATTCACTGTGTACCAAACATATCATTAGGGTTCGACTTGCTTCTGAAATGGCCAGGCCACGTCACTAGCCAAATGACTGGTTCGGCTAGCAAGACGTCCGGTTTGCGACGCGCTGACAGTGAAATCAGCACCTGCATCTTCCTCTTTTCTTTTCCCTTCTTCAGGGTTTCCTCCCATCCTTCCCCATAAAAGGAGGGGGACTCAAAAAATAATTGGGTCCTACTTTTTATACTTGCACTTTTACTTTGAGCGTAGTTGTTTCAATTTCTGCATTGTAGTCCTTCTCTTTCTTTAACAAAATAGCAATTGTTCTGGATATTTTCTTCTCATTTCTTTTCTATTCTTGTTCTTATGTAGGAACAAGGAACCAAGAATGAAGGCCATTTCATAGTCACTATCTAGAGTCCTCATATTCTTTCTTTCCTAGTCTATGACCTCCCTTCTTTTTTCCTTTATTCTCCCTTTAAATTTCATGGCTAGTGAGTAGTTTTCCTATCGAGGCGAGTGGAGTATCTCCTTAGCCACGTGCTAACTTAGATCAAAATTTTGTACGAATACATTAGATAGATGGTTTTTGGTTTGGAAAATTGTCAGTTTCAACAAAGTGATCTCTTGTTTCTATCGTGTGTTAATCTTGGTGGATGCAACTGTGGAAACCAAGATTTAGAACAACTAAACCAATCACATGGGCATTTGGATGAGACCTCAGAAAAATCCCTATTAGGATGATTGACTAGGATCTGTGGGTTCACATGGAGTTTGTCTTTTGTGATTCTTTTATGATTGGTTTGCATGCCTTCTTCTATCCTTCTTTTCATATGATTTCTTCAATCTTATTTTCACTTTGGCTATGGTGGTGAAACCCTTAAAGCCTCGATACCTTTTCCCTCTGATTCAAACCACACTTTCTTTGATCGCTTGTTTCCACCACTTCCTTTTCTTTTTGCATTTAAATTCTGTTCTTAGAATAAATTCCCAAGTGTTCTTAATCTAACAATTCTCTCTAATGGTTCTTAGAGTAACTTCTCTTTATTTGTTCTTAGTATAATTTTATTTCATTGCACTTTAATTCTTGCTTTAGTGTAACCACCAACCACCAACCCTGGAATTTACTTTCTACATCTTTTGTTCAAAACATTTGGGTTTCAAGAGTTCAGTCTAAAAAAGTTGTCATTTGGGATCGACCCTTCTATACTAGCCTTAGTCGGAAAGTAAAAAAAGTTAAACTCTAGGATAATTTATCTGAGTGTTGGTGTGCAAAATGACGTGTATCAAGTATCATCCCATACCTCAGGCTAAGAGGTCATGTCACTGACATAGATCCATTAACATTCATATCAACTGAAAGAAAACCACATCACATGTCCTTACTAGGAGACCATGGTGGTTGTTTCTACTACTGTTGCAATGTAGAAAACATCTATATATGAACATTATTAGCCTGGTAACTATGAGACCCCACACTCACCATCAAGAAGGTTGATTGGACCTAGGGGCATGCTCCACAAGTGGAGGCGCAATCCCAAAGGATAATCAATCTTTAAATTTATAACCTGAAACCTTCAACGACACCCATAACTTCAGCATGAGGTCAAAATAGATATACATGGTCGAGCACAGGGACGTGGGTACATTTAGGATTCTTAAGATTTCACTCTTAAGTCAGTTAAGCCAATTAGATAGTTGATAAAAGTATGGAACTAGAACTAGTCTAGCAAAATATCCCAAAATAAAACAAAAGAAAGTAAAGAAAACAAAACAGAGTCTGTCACATTCTACTAATCAAAGAGAAGGAGTTCCTGGCTATGTAACCACAAGTTAGGCAGTCTATGCACCCATTCTCGGGCATAGACAACCCTCAAACACCTCAGTAAGAGACCTACATCCAAACATAGTACATACAGTGGTATCTGTACCTGTGGTGGGGGTCATCCTACTCGCTTTCAGGCAGTGTGACTATAACCCATCAATAATATGAAATCTCTTTCAAGGATGACAAATCAACACCCTAGAATATTCCAAATACCCTCTCGGGTCTAGAATATTCTGAAATACTAGGAATAGATGTGATCTGGGTAGAACCAAGTAGTGGGTCCGGCCATGCCCAGGTCTCTGGTTCTGCACAGATCACCTCGAACCATTCTCTTTTCAGATTACATTTTGAACCACCGTCTCTTATATATTTATATGTGAATCTCTCGATATAGGTAGAAATAGAATTTCCAGCAAGAAAGAGATCAACCAAACTAGAAATCATAACCAAAAAGAGAAGATAGAATAGAATATGTACTAGATCTGGAATAAAACTACTTACTTAAGGTAAAAGTACATAAACATGCCCAAAACTGGCTATATAGCCAAGAAGAAGCTCAACTAGCCATGGACAAGCATAGTTGGCACTGAACAAAGTTGGAAGAACATTACAAAAGTATAAAATAAGAAGAAAGAGGTCAAGAAAGAGATTTAGCCCATAGAGGAGAGGTGGCTCTCACACCTTAGCCTCCATAAGGGTTGGATCTCATCCTTTGTGTCATCCTCCTTAGTCTTTTGGACTCCTTGGCCTACATTCTCCTTGATTTCGCCTCAAACAATGACCTTGGTGAATGTATGGAGGTGGAAGGTGGCTAGAAAGTAGGTGAACAATGGTGCAAATGGCTGGGCAGATGTAGAGGATGATGGTGGATGGAGGTCGGTTGTAGGGATGGACGTAGAGTGTACTCTTTGACCCAATTAGACCTTAGAGCTCTCCCATGGAGCTCTAGGAACCGCTGGTCACCGAAGGGAATCCCCCAAAAATTCAGAATAGAGGAACCCCTGCCAAGGTAGCAGGGGTGGGCATTTATAGGAGTGGCGATCACAATAGTTGTTGCGATCGAAACAAATGTAGTGGTCAAAACCCATTGTCACGGTCGAGACCATTGTCGTAGTCAAGACGGTGTAGCGGTCAAGATAGTAGTAGCAGTCATGACGGTGTAGCGGTCGAGATCGTGACAGCAATCATGACCCTTGTAGTGACTAAAACCTGTTGTAGCGGTCAAGACCCTTAGGGACAAACCCACCCCCTGGGGGGGCACTATTACTGGTGGTTGATGGGCCCACATCGGTGAACCTTCTGATCGATGATGATGTTTTTTGATAAACTAGTGGGACCATCATCTCCTAAGCTGGTGCACATAACACGACGCTTGTGGGGAAGAATATGGAGAATTGATGTCTTCTTGAGTTCGGTGCCTACAAGTCCCAAAATTGGCTAGTTGAGAAACTCTATCTTTGAAACAATATAAATTACTAAAAGATAAGAGTCTAGAGTTATTTTGGGAATATTAAGGTTATAATGACATGAAACCATAGATAAATACTTAGCATAAATGCCTAAATTTGGGTGTTATCAAAGGTTCAATGTTGTCCAAATTGGACACCAAATGTGCCAACTCAAAGTGAAATTATTTATCAAGACTTATGATTTTCTCCCTTTATGTAGCTATAGGATGACAGATAAATTGAATAACACCATAAATTGTGTCTCATACTTGTTTACCGACATTGTTTCCTGACACGACCTCTCAGACTATGATATCTTCTCATCTATATACCTCTAAGGGAAGTACCAAATATTAAAATATGGACCTCCAATGTCCACAACTTACTTTCAATAGGTAACTCACACACTTAATCGTCTCGTATTCTGTGATATCCAACTACTTGCAAGCCTTCTCCAACTACCAAAAATTAGCATGTGTAGGATCTAGCATTCCCACATACTTTATGGCACCGACATGCTCAACTACTTAGATGTCTTCCCATAACATGAAGTTTCCATATTTGGAGATGGTAACTTCTAAACAAACCGCACTAAAGCTGACATCATGTTCTTGAACATTGCCTAAAATGCTAGGACAACTGGTGTTGTAGGTATAAGGGAGGTGGTATGTCCTACTCTAGTACTCTCTCTAATATCTAGTACCCTCTGTCTGTGGTACTAAAAAACTACTATCCACATGATCTTCATGTGACCCAACCATGTATACATAACCATAATCATTTTTTAGATATGGGGGATACATTAGAACAGACACAACATCCTATGTCCCTGTAGAGTCATCAAGCCTAGGCTCTGATATCAAAACTTGTGAGCACCTGACACAAAAGTACAATGTTACTAAAAAACACCAATTGATGAATAACTAACCAACATAATAAAAAACTTGGACATAAAAACATGGATAAAAATTCCAAATCGACCACATAATAAATTGTACAAAGCCCCTTCCCATTCATTCATATCCACATGTACCTTTACAACATTAAAGTTCATTGATCTCAACCACACCTTCATCACAAGGAATACACCAAACACCTTATTATAATATAAGCATATCTACACATGGCACCTATGTCAAATACATAAGTCATATATGCAACATATTCAAATCACCCCATCCAGACCCAACATATGAGAATGACTCTAAGACACAACTCCAAAAGAGATATGCTAACCTCCATGCTACTAATGCACACTTAGGAAATGCTGCTCCTCACTCAATCTCCAATCACACTATTGGGAACCTAAAAGATGTGGATAACCATAAGGGTAAACAACTGATGATGTTTACTTTTCACATACATGTATATGAACATGATAATTAAATTGGATTGCTAACATGTAACATACTATGAATTAGGATATAGTCTATGACACGTGCAGTAACAGTAATAAAGTAGTACTTATAATTCAGTAGAGATATAAAGAGAATATAAAACAATTCACTATGATGTTCCTAATGAACAAGTCTACACTATCTATTAATTGTTTAATCATATAGTTTAGGATTACCAATCTACATAGGAAACTTGAACTGCACATGCCCACTAATAGCCAATACACAAGTGCCAAAGACACAATCTTCAGTCACTGCAAACCAGTATGGGTGCCAATGACACAACCTTTAGTCACTCACAAACCAACATGGGTGCCAAATACACAACCTTCAGTCACCACATTCCAACACACAAGTTCCAAAGACACAACCTTCAGTCACTAAAACACTAGTATGACTGCCAAAGACACAACCTTTAGTTAACAAATAACAACACACATGTGGAAAAGACACAAACATCAGTGACACACCATCTTTGGATGCCAATGAAAGAAACATTGTACATCCATGCACACTCATGAGTATATGACACTTATCACTTAACATTATGGGAATATTGATTAATTAAGCCACTTAATCAAATTTCAATACATCAATAAAGTTATAAGCAAAAGATAAATATGTAGTTGTACATTAGTCAAGTATACAACTCTAAAAGATATAAAACATATTACAATAAATATCCAATTACTCAATCATGGATTACTTACCTTCTCTGCTATACTAAGGCCAAAATTACTAGGTTAGGGCACTTTCAACCCACCTTACCATTCGTGGCCATCACAAAAGGCCCAAAGAATCAATTTTTAGGACACATAAAGCCCAATTACCCTTAGTGGGCACAATAAGGCCTAAATCACATTAGGGCACAACAAAGCGTAAATCATCACAAGACCCTAACAATATCAATTCCATATAGGAGTATTATATCCACTTGAAATTCTAGAATCCACATAACATGGAAGTTACACAATTCCATGCAAAATTTTAAATTGAAATTTGATGACATGTGAAAGTTAAATATAATACAAGTTTTGACATCAAAAATATCATTTATGCATAAATGAGGTACCTTTAATTATTAAACTTAACTATATAGAAATACAACATAATAATAGTTAGTAAAAACTCTTATTATCATCTTAGAAAAATCCTAAAAAGTAAGTGTTGGATCGATGGGCTCTAGAGGGGGGGGGGTGAATAGAGCTACACACACTTCACAAAAATGATTAGACTACCAATTTAATTGTAGGGCAAAAACTGATGCAAGCAGCAATTTGATATCCTATTCTAGAATACAAAGCAAGGATAAGAGATAATGAATATCATGCACTTGGACAAGTGGTTTAGAGTGGTTCCACGTCCTAAACTTAGGAGCGATGTCAGTCCACTACCTAGAGTTGGTTAGACTCTAGGATTTGCAACTTGGTCCTCTTATATATCACGATAAGATTACAAGAAACAAAAACCACACAACCAAGGGCTTAATTACACAAGCTAAGATCTTCAACCTATCCAAGGACTTACCCACAAAGTGAGATTCTTCGACCTTCTACAAAGGACTTACCCAATCTCACCTTTGTCTTCAGCCTTGTAGGGATTGCCTATCTTACTTGAGCTTGCCTTGCACCTCTCCTTCACTTGGAGAGCTTGCCCACATTTTCCCTTCACCAAGGGAGCTGGAGCAACGATCAATCTTCACTCTTGAAGATCAGCAACACATCTTCCCCTTCACTAGGAGAAGAACAGCAGCAACTCCTCTTTCACTCGGAGAAGAAGCTTCAATCAATCTTCTATTTGATTTGGAGGTGGGAAGAAAGAAAGGAGAGCTTTACATAGCACAAAGGATAGCTCTCATACACAGGAACCTATCTCACTCATGAAATTGTCTTGAAGGTAGAGAGAGAAAGGGGCTCAAGGGCTTGGAACACTCTCAACTAAGCTAGAACCAGGTTTGCAATGGAAGAGCAGCTTGGAATGAAGTCCAAGGGGTTCTATTTATAGTTTAGGGTGGCCCTTTATGTTGTGGGACACTTGGGTGCAAAAGTGATCGTTTTTTCTTCAATAAAACGGCTATATTTTTGCCCAAAACAATTCACCAACGGTCATATTACTTTTTTTGCAAACTCCGTACAGTGCAATCGGTCGAGTATCAATGGGTGTAACTCGACCGATCAAGTAGCAGGCAATCCAATGTTGAATTGATCGGTCGAGTTTGTCCTGAGGAAACTCGACCAACCATTTCAACTGGAAATGGCCTACTACCCAATCGGTCGAGTTCTGTGAGTGCACAACTCGACTGATTGCAATCTTCAGAAAATCGACTCAGGATGATCGGTCGAGTTCCAGGGTGGGAAACTCGACCGACCAAGTGCCTGAAATGGATTTTCTAATTTGCAATAAAAGTGATTTGCACTTGGTGAATTTTGTCCCAAACAATTTTCTCTTCTAAGTTACAAGCGTATACATCGTTACAAGTGATTACATTTATGTTCTAAGGTGATTTACATGGAAATCCTAAATTGCACACTTGTAGTCAATTTGGCTTGCACTTGGCCCATTCTAGGGCTTGTATATGTGATCCTTTTCATGTACCTAATGTCTGCAAACAATCTTTAACGCACATGTTAGATACATATGAATGGAATGGTTAAGTCATTATCAAAATATAGGTAATGTACAACCTCTAGGTCAACAGTAAGAACCATCACACATATAATGTTATATCCCAGGTCTTGAGGCATCATATAAAATGAGCTTAACATAAATGATTAGACTGCCCATATCATGGTGGTGCACCTCCTTTTTAGGGAGCCCATCACTAGAAACACTGTGGGTAAGCATGCTCATCCCAGAGTAGTACCATGATGGGTGACTTGTTGGGAAGCTGATCCCAGACTATGCATGAGTGGGGACAAAGCACGTAGCTAAGGATAGTGATGGTATGGGGCCAGTCGTCATCACATTCTCCCATCACATGATGTTTAAATGCCATGATGATATCACTTTGAGGGCATTTTATATTATGTATATGAAATTTAGCCTTATAAAGTTAAGAGGCACACCATTTTGGTTAGAGATCATATTAAAGGTAAGGAATACCAACAATTTCTTATCCATGTACCACTACATCGAATGAGTCCATATAGTTCTTATTTTAGACATAAAACACAAGTTGAAGTATAAAATGATCTGCTTTATGAACAAATGAGCCCATTTTATATAACATGCCTAAATCAAATAATTTTCTAGAAGTAGAATGGCTAAAGAAAATCCTTAATATAACTATAGAAAAGTTCTTAAATAGTAGACTTTAGCTTGATTTATCATCATATGCTAACAATACACCATATAATGGTACAACTTTTAGGAACATATTCACATTTATTTTGAATTTCAACATAATATATGGTTAAGCTAAGATACAATCAATAATGAGAAATATTTTAGAAGGTTATGAAGTAAATGAAGATCTGTATTTCTTTCTTATTCATCCAAAATAGTTCACTTGATAACACCTTATAGCATATTGGAGAGGTTCCAAGCAAGTTTTCTATTTTCATGTGCAATGTAGGCATTAAATGAAACCAATTACAGATCACTCATCTTACAGTAATGAAAATAAGATCTACACAAGAAACCACCAACAAAGCTTTAGGATCTAAGTTCAACTCTCCAAAATCTCTGAGAAGGTTTCTAACTCCATTAACTAGGGTACGGGAAATGGAAGAGTTTTAAGCTATATGCACACGGTTCCACCATGAAACGCCATGGTAAAAAATCCAAGGAAGGAGGGAACACCATCAAAGAAATGAGAAGAGAAGAGACATGATTAGGTGTTTGATGTTACGACCTCACCTTTCAGTAACCCCCAATTAAGGGAGACCAAGAGGATAAAGCCGCACCCATTAATTCCGGATCAAAGGTTCGACATATAACCATAAACAATTATTAAATTCTAACAGACTATACTGAAAAATGGTAATAAATTTTTTCTTTGCATACCTTTTGAAAAGTTAGGAACAAACTAACTTCTAACCTCAGTTGAACTAATCTATCTGATTCCTCCTTGTTCTTTAATTCTTGAATTCACAATGTGTCGCTTTACTGTTTGTACTTTGGAATTTGTACCTAAATCGCCGACAAACAAAACGAAGGTCAGCCAAAGCTGGTATGTGGGGGGAAGCAGATAATGTTCAACTAGGTTAACAATATAATCACTCAATTAATCATTTAACAAACAAGATTACATTTTAAACCATATAACTCAATCCATACATATTCTCGAACTCTGGGCTGTCCCTGTAGTGGACATGGTTATCACCTCTCTTTTAGGTAATAGAGTCGCATGGCACTATCCGAAGATAGCCCAATATCTAACTCATTATGACTTGATGGTCCTACCTCCATGGTAGCCATGTACTAAGTCAACCATAGACCTGATGGACCTACCCAATAGGTAGCCATGTACTAGGTCATCCATAGACCTGATGGACCTACCCAATAGGTAGCCATGTATTAGGCCTTTCTCTAACCTGATGGACCTACCCATAGGCAGCCATGTACTAGGTTAGCTATTATGCCACAGAGAGAACCAGGATCTGAGTTTATAGGCATATACATTAAGTGATAGTCATAGTCACTTTATATTTGCAATATGAACATCCAAGCAGTTTAGTTGCATTCAATGCGATTAAACGTCCGAAAAACCATCGAGAAACATAAGCGGTTAATCATAAGTAACCACATACCTTTGATTGCAGATTTCAAGATAGAAATTAATATGTAGAGAAACCCAATCAACAAGCAAAACCTGAAATAAAAGGACAATTTTCCTTTTATTAATATTTATCTAATTTTCATCATATTACTTAGGGTTTCAGTTCCTATTTTAGGGTTCCTTTAGAAATTAGGGTTTTCACTTCTTCTTTCCTTATTATCATCCTTAATTTATTAAACTACATAAAACCCCTAATTTCTCAGTAAATTTCCTTTATTAAGCATCTAATTATCTTATTCCACAAAAACATGCTTTTTATCTCCTTTTATCTCAAATTAGGGTTTCCATGTAAATTAACTTCCTTTTAGGCATTATAACTTTAAATCTCACACTTTTGCATTCAAACTGATAATCATATCACCTTTATCATTTAACAAAGTTAAACTTATCAATTTGATCTATTGATTTACCAAAATACACTTTAATCATACAATTAGGGTTTCTCATCAATTCTTAATACACTTTATTAACAAATTAAGGTACTTTTTATAAAACAGATAGAACTAGGTTCTCAAATTATTTTTATCGGATTCCTCGTATTTTTCTATACAACTTTCATATATAAAGTTTTCTCATACGAGTTTCCTAGCAATTTCTATTAATTTCGCAAGAAAAGCTATTTTCTGTAATTTTGGTCAGAGAGGGGTTTTACCGGAAATTCGCGGCCGTCTGATTGATGCACCTATGGTCCGCGCCTGGATCCAACGATCGTCACTGTAGGTGTGTGCGACTAGGCCCTCATCCGCTAGATCTCCTCGGTCCACGATGATCCTTCGATCCGACGCCTCGCGCTGATCCACTCCACTTACTCCAGCACGATCGGCCTGCCGCTCCAGAGGCGTTGGATCTCGCACGGGACCTCGGTGGTCCGTGATCAGACAATAGCTGCTCGTCACCTTTCTTCTCTTTTCCTAACACAGACGCTCGACGGCGCCGCGGCTGAGGCTCGTCGGAGCAGGTGCAATCGAGAGGATACGTTCTTTCAGTGGAGAGTCTTCAGGAATCCACACACGATTCTTGAATCTGATCCCTCCGTCTACTCCCAAAGAAAGGTGGGTCTGAGGCTTCTTCATCAAGCCTCTCATCTTGTCAAGTTCACTATTGACCAACTGTGCTGCCACAATTTCACTCAACAAATCAGACTGCATCTGAATGTTGGCCAATCGAACTCGATCACCTAATGGTTGAGGAGACCATTTCACCAGCTCTTCCAAGCTCTTCCACTGACTGGACAGAACAGCTGCGCACCTGAGCTGTTTCCAACTCAACGCATCTGCCACAACATTTGCCTTCCCAAGATGATAGGCAATGGTAAAGTCGTAATCCTTCATGTATTCCATCCATATTCGTTGTCGTAAGTTCAAGTCCTTCTGTTTCAGAAGGTACTTCAAGCTCTTATGGTCAGTGAAGATCTCGAAAGAAGCACCATACAGGCAATGTCGCCAAATCTTCAAGGCATGAATGATAGCATCCAACTCTAGGTCATGTGTCAGGTAATTCACCTCATTAGGCTTGAGTTGCCAGGAAGCATAAGCAACCACATGTCGATTCTGCTCCAAAACACAGCCAAGACCCATTTTGGATGCATCGGTGAAGATCATGAAACCCTCATTGCCTGATGGTAGAGTCAAAACTGGTGCAGTGGTCAACTTTTCTTTCAATTCTTGAAAACAAGCCTCACACACATCAGACCACACAAACTTCACATCCTTCTGAGTCAACATGGTCAAGGGCAAGGCAGTCTTTGAGAAATCTAAAATGAAACGCCGATAGTATCCTGCTAACCCCAAGAAGCTTCAGATCTCGAAGGGGTTCTTCGGTGTAGGCTAGTCTCGAACTGCTGACACCTTGGCTGGATCCACGGCGATTGTTCCTCCTGAGATGATATGTCCAAGGAACATGACTCGGTCTATCCAAAACTCGCATTTTGAGAATTTCCCATAGAACTTCTGCTTTCTCAGGATATCAAGGACTTTACTTAGGTGGTCTCAGTGTTGCTCTAAGTCATTGGAATAAACCAATATGTCATCTATGAACACTATGACAAACGAGTCAAGGAAGGGTTGGAACACACTGTTCATAAGGTTCATGAACACACTGGGTGCATTGGACAACCCAAAAGGCATAACCACAAACTCGTAATGGCCATATCGTGTTCGAAAAGCTGTTTTTGGAATGTCCTCACTCTTGAATCTCAACTGGTGGTAACCCGACCTTAAGTCAATTTTGGAAAAGACTCGAGCAGACTTCAACTGGTCAAACAGGTCATCTATTATGGGTAAAGGGTATTTGTTCTTAATGGTAGCTTGGTTGATCATCCGATAGTCTATACACATACGGAGCGAGCCATCCTTTTTCTTTACCAAAAAGACTGGAGCTCCCCATGGTGATGTACTAGGACGGATAAAACCTTTGTCTAGCAATTCTTGCAATTGTTTCTTCAACTCGAGCAACTCTGCAGGGGCCATTCTATAAGGTGCACGTGAAATAGGGCTTGTTCCTGGAGCTAGCTCTATGGAAAAATCCACCTCTCTCTCGGGAGGAATCCCAGGTAGATCATCTGAAAAAACATCTGCATAGCTCTTGACTACCTCTATTTCCTCTAAGGGTTGCACCTTGGGTTCAGGCTCGGTAACAACTGCTAGGAAAGCTTGACAACCTTTACTCATCATTCTTTCTGCCTTCAGGGATGACACATACAAACTGGTGGTGGCATCTTTCCTACCTCTAATGACAAAAGGTGGATGACCTGGTTCCCTAATGATCACTTTCTTTTCCCTACAGTCGATTTGGGCCCTATAGGTATAAAGCCAATCCATTCCAATGATCACATCAAAATCATTCATGTCAAGAAGGATAAATTCTGTAGGAAACTCGTGATCTCGATATTTCACAGGTATCACTGGAGTTTTCAAAAGAGAGGTAAAGATTCGACCACTTGGGGTTGTAACATCTAAGACATATCCTAAATCCTTGATATCCAAACAAAGCATAGTTGCAAGATTCCTCGAAATGAAAGTATTAGTAGATCCAGAATCAAATAATGCTTTTACATTATGTCCCATGACTTCAAGCATGCCTACATTATTGTTCACCATACATTAGACCATTACATGCTTAAATTTCAAAACATAAAGAAAAACTCTAAGGGTTATTACCCTCAATCAACCGATTAGCATTAGCTTAAGCTTCTTCATTGTCAATAGAGAACACTCGAGCTTTGAAAACCTCTAGAGGGGGGGTGAATAGAGTTTTATAGAGATTTTAAAATAATTTTAAACTCAAGCAACCACAAAGAAAGATTGGACAAAGAGACACAAGGGTTTAGAGTGGTTCCTAGCCTTAGCAAATACTAAGGTAGTCAGTCCACTACCCGGTTGCTTACCCAACCGGGATTTGAAAAGAAATTATTTTATTACCTCGCAAGGACTTTACATAAAATACATTTCTTTTCCCTAAACCCTTCAAGCAGCCTTCACCTAGAAGTAATTGCCCAACTCAAAGCAGCCTTCCCTTGAAGTAGATGCACCAACTCCCGTTGCACCAGCCTTCTGAAGTAGCTTCCCGTGCGATAGCCTTCTTGAAGTAGCTTGAAGTCCCCTTCTCCACCTGAGAAGTCAACCCTCTCCAATCCGCAGCCTCCAACCCTAGGAGTAGCAAGGAGAGTACAAAAGATAAACAGGAACAAGAAAGGAAAACAGAAATTACAACTTATCCTTTTAAGCACAAGGCTTGATTTGCCTATATCAAGCGTATAAATCTCCTAACCAATGTGTATGACAATGTGATTGTAGTGGATAGGAGATACTAGCCTATAGGGCACGAAATGGGAGCAATAGGAATGAATGGCAAGTGTAGGAATTGCTCTATTGCTCTAAAACAGATTGCAAGTGTGTATTCAAGCTCAAGTATAGCACAAGTATATCTTGGATATTCATTGGTGACCTAAGGCATGTCCTATTTATAGGAATGACCTATGTATGCTTAAGGACGTTCTAGACAACTTCTAGGGGGTTCCTAGTGCTTAACTAGCCGTTAGGAATAAGTTAGGCGCATTAGCAACGGCTAGTTAATTAATTCTGCAGTTGCTGTCAGAGACCATCTCGGTCGAGGACTCGTCGACCGAGATGCCCAGTCGGTCGAGGATTCGTCGACCGACAGGCTCTCTGGATTAACGTTTATTTGCAACTGTCAACTGCTGTGTCTAACGGCTACTTTTGGTCAATCTCGGTCGAGAAGTTTGTCGACCGAGAGTGTCTCGGTCGAGGAGTGTGGTCGACCGAGATTGACTCTGTTTCAATCTTTTAATTAAACCACTAAGTGTGTTTATGAGTGTGCATAATGTGATCCTTTTGGAAGGGATGACTTGTCTAACTATGGTGTGTAGCTAGGGAAGATCTAACGCTTGATTTTCATGCAATCTAAGTACTTGTACATTATATAACTGTACAAGTTTTTACAATAGTGATTACATTGCATGAAAGTAAATATGTAAGCTCGTGATTTCCCTAGTTGCTTTGTCATCCACCATAATCCTGCACACTCAAGTAGCTCGTTAGAATAATAAGAATGAAATGTTTGTCATCATCGAAACAAAGGGATTTATCATAATGTCCAATTTATCCAACAATCTCCCCCTTTTTGAAGATGACAAACATTTCCTAAAATATGAAATAAGGAAATATAAAGCATGTGAGTTCCATACCTGAAGATTACCTTTTGTAGCCATTCTTGTTTTACAAGTGTGAGTGCTGGCAATCAGGATGAAACTCATATATATTTATATTTTTGATTTTATATTCTTTCTCCCCCTTTGTCATTTCAAAAAGATATCCAATTTGAATATTTTATTTTCTTTTCCCTTTTAATTTTATATTTTGCTCCCCCTTAAATAGATATCCTTTTAGAAACATGGATTTGTGTCTAATTTATCCACTATTTGTTTCTCAATCATTTGCAAAGGATATTAAGCCTTGAAATGATATGAGATCATGTTAGGTTCATGGCATATGTATATAGATTTCTCACCCATTTTACAAGGGATGTTAAGCCCTGAAAATGATATGAGATTCCCTTAAGCTCATGACAAATGTATATTTATCTCTCATCTATCCCTAAATTAAATGAGATTCCTTTAAGCTTAGAGTACATAAAAATGTCTCCAACCAAATGCAAGGGATGTTAAGCCCTGATTTGTTTAGAGAGTTCCTTTAAGTTCAAGATATATCAATTTTATAAATTTCTTCATAACCAAGAGTAAAAATACTAAGGTCGTATCAGGCAATCAAATTCGTTTTTATGCGCTCCCCCTTAATCTTATAATTTAGGCAATTTAATGCTTCTAAGGTCACAAATAATTTTAAATGTTGATTTTGACCTTTATCATAAGTATACTAAGATTAAGTGCAATAAAATGATGTCCAAATAAGCATTTTGTCAAAGCTTATTTTAGGTCGCCCTTGACTACGACCGTAGCGCCCCTTGGCTAAATTTTGTTTTAACCAAGAGGCGAAATTTACAGATTTCCAATTAAGTATTTTACATCAATTTGTGATGCATGTTTCAATGAAAGCACAATGAATATTTCAAATCTTTTAAAGATATCAATTGAAAAACATTATATTCTTTGCAAGCATTTCGAAGAGATATATCACCAATAAATTCTTTTGCTTGCCTATGTAATGATAGAATGATAGAACAGAAATTTTTCTTTAAACTAAGAATAATTTTGGTTTTTGATCAAATTCATTTCTCATAACCTTTCAAGGATGATTTCCATAATTGATACTTTATTATACAGTCATTAATCATGAATAGACAACAATTTTGAACAAAAAGAATTCAGCAATTTTAAAGCATTCTGAAAAACAGTGACATGCTCGGTCGACAATTGCTCGACCGACACTTACTCGGTCGACAACTGCTCGACCGACCAAGTTTCTGGAAAATATTCAGAAATCTTAATCAACTTCAAATAAAAGAGGTTATGCAAATTATAGCTCGATGATGTTGAGATAAGACATTATGATATCAGAAGTCAGTTTAGGTCAAATCTCAACTAATTAATTTGAAGCTTCTAAGTTTTAGGAATCCAAGCTAACTCATCTTTCTTTTTCTTAAAAGGGCATGAAAATGAATAATGTCCAAGACACATGCAATAATGGCAACTAATAGCATGAACTTCATTTCTATTTCTAGGAATTGTGTTCCTAGGTACAAATATAGTCTTGGATGCTCTTTTGGTTTTATTTCTTCTTGGATCGTATCCTACTCCTTTCCTTCCATTGTAACTAGAGGAAATTTTCAGAATATTGTCAAGTAGGTTATTTCCTCCTAACTCATTTACATTTCTTTGCAACCTAGCAATATCTTTCTTTGCTTGATCTAAATTGGATAATAGGGCATTTCTTTCTTTAACAACCTTATCATAATCTAAATGTGAACATAGAGTAGGTTGTTTCTGGAGATCATTCACCTGAGTTTGCAAATTTGATTTTTCTAAGGAAAGAAGATTGCAATTTGCTTCTACTGATTTAATCTTAAGAGCATAATCTTCATTTTCCTTTTTAAGATTTTCATTTTCAGATACAAGAGCAAGAATTCTAGCATTTAAATCTTTATTTGCCTTTTTAAGTTTCTTCTTGCACTCAATATATTTCTCATGAGTATTTTGAAGACTAGCAATTATATCTTCTTTTGGTAGATCATAAAGACTTACCTCTTCTTCATCTTCATTTGTTGTAGCAATGAAACATTCTACGTCTTCTTTTCCACTATCGCTATCGTCACTTGAATCATCCCATGCAGCTCTATACGCTCTTTCTTTCTTTTTGTAGGATGATTTCTTCCCTTTCTTGAGTTTTGGACATTCTCCTTTCATATGTCCTTTCTTGCCACATTCAAAGCACCTGGAAGAAGAAGCACTGGAAGTTTTGTTAGTTTTAAAACTTTTATATTGCTTACCATTCACAATAAGAGTTTCCTCTTCACTATCATCTTCACTTGTGTCTTTGGTTGATGCTTTGAATGCAATATCCTTCTTTTTCCCATGTTGGCGTTCATGTTCTCTCCTTTCTTCCTCTTCTAGATCCGCCTCATGAGCTTCTAAGTTTCCGATGAGCTGCTCCATTTTGAGACAAGTGAGGTCGTTTGCTTCTGCAATAGCTGTCACCTTTGGTTTGTACTTTGGAGGAAGAGATCGAAGTACTTTTGATACCTGATCTTCCTCAAGAACAGGTTTCCCTAAAGCACTCAAACCATTAACAATAGTAGAAAATTTTGAATACATTTCACTAATAGTTTCGTTTGGATCCATGCGAAAATGTTCAAACTTGGTTTTAAGCAAACTAACTTTAGAATTCTTAACTTGAACAGTACCCTCATATGTTATAGATAATCTATGCCAAATATCATATGCGGTATCACAGTTTGATACTCTATTAAATTCACCTACTGAAATGGAACAATATAAAATGCTTACTGCCTTTGCATTCATTTGAACCATCTTTACCGTATTAGCATCCCATACTGCGAAATCGTCTTGTGGAAGTGTGTATGGTGTAGATACCATTCTCCATAACTCCCAGTTGATTCCTTGGAAGTAGAATTGCATCCTCCTCTTCCAATATTGGTAGTTTGTTCCATCGAACGGTGGAGGCCTAGCAACAAGTGTTCCTTCAATGTTGAGGTTGTTGAGCACTCCATCCCCCATCTTTTCTTCAAGACCTTGTTAGGGCTCCTTGAAGCCTGCTCTGATACCAATTGAAAACCTCTAGAGGGGGGGTGAATAGAGTTTTATAGAGATTTTAAAATAATTTTAAACTCAAGCAACCACAAAGAAAGATTGGACAAAGAGACACAAGGGTTTAGAGTGGTTCCTAGCCTTAGCAAATACTAAGGTAGTCAGTCCACTACCCGGTTGCTTACCCAACCGGGATTTGAAAAGAAATTATTTTATTACCTCGCAAGGACTTTACATAAAATACATTTCTTTTCCCTAAACCCTTCAAGCAGCCTTCACCTAGAAGTAATTGCCCAACTCGAAGCAGCCTTCCCTTGAAGTAGATGCACCAACTCCCGTTGCACCAGCCTTCTGAAGTAGCTTCCCGTGCGATAGCCTTCTTGAAGTAGCTTGAAGTCCCCTTCTCCACCTGAGAAGTCAACCCTCTCCAATCCGCAGCCTCCAACCCTAGGAGTAGCAAGGAGAGTACAAAAGATAAACAGGAACAAGAAAGGAAAACAGAAATTACAACTTATCCTTTTAAGCACAAGGCTTGATTTGCCTATATCAAGCGTATAAATCTCCTAACCAATGTGTATGACAATGTGATTGTAGTGGATAGGAGATACTAGCCTATAGGGCACGAAATGGGAGCAATAGGAATGAATGGCAAGTGTAGGAATTGCTCTATTGCTCTAAAACAGATTGCAAGTGTGTATTCAAGCTCAAGTATAGCACAAGTATATCTTGGATATTCATTGGTGACCTAAGGCATGTCCTATTTATAGGAATGACCTATGTATGCTTAAGGACGTTCTAGACAACTTCTAGGGGGTTCCTAGTGCTTAACTAGCCGTTAGGAATAAGTTAGGCGCATTAGCAACGGCTAGTTAATTAATTCTGCAGTTGCTGTCAGAGACCATCTCGGTCGAGGACTCGTCGACCGAGATGCCCAGTCGGTCGAGGATTCGTCGACCGACAGGCTCTCTGGATTAACGTTTATTTGCAACTGTCAACTGCTGTGTCTAACGGCTACTTTTGGTCAATCTCGGTCGAGAAGTTTGTCGACCGAGAGTGTCTCGGTCGAGGAGTGTGGTCGACCGAGATTGACTCTGTTTCAATCTTTTAATTAAACCACTAAGTGTGTTTATGAGTGTGCATAATGTGATCCTTTTGGAAGGGATGACTTGTCTAACTATGGTGTGTAGCTAGGGAAGATCTAACGCTTGATTTTCATGCAATCTAAGTACTTGTACATTATATAACTGTACAAGTTTTTACAATAGTGATTACATTGCATGAAAGTAAATATGTAAGCTCGTGATTTCCCTAGTTGCTTTGTCATCCACCATAATCCTGCACACTCAAGTAGCTCGTTAGAATAATAAGAATGAAATGTTTGTCATCATCGAAACAAAGGGATTTATCATAATGTCCAATTTATCCAACAAGCTTGTCTTCTTTCTCCAGTAGGTGGGGCCACAGCTATCGGTGGGGCTGCTACTGGTGGGGCTGCCACTGGACCTGGTCCCTTTGGTGCTGGTAGGGGACACGCAGACAGGATATGCCCCTCTTGCTGACAACAAAAATAGACCTTCTTCTTGTGGCGACACTCACCAGGATGCCATTTTCCACAAGAGCAGCATCGCGGTTGGTTGTGTTCTGGATGGGGTCTTCCTTTTCCTTCATGTCTCCCCTTGGCTTGATGACGACCTGGACCCTTCTTATGATGATTCTTCTGACCTCGGGTTCCTTCAGTGAAACCCAAATACCCCTTGGGTGGAAGCTGTGCAGGCATCACGGTTCTTTCCATGTCTAAGGCAGTGTTGTAAGCTTCTGCGAAGGTTTTAGGTTTGCTTGCCATCACATGAGGCTTCAGGGCAGGGTGAAGATGCTCTATGAAGTGATCCACCCTCCTTTCCTCATCCATCTTGTACCCAAAACGTTCCAGGATCCGAAACTTGCACCCAAAGTCTGCCACAGAGAAATTTCCTTGAGTCATGTTAGTGAATTCCCTTTCCTTTTCTTTCTTAGCTGCAATCGGGACAAATCTGGAAGTGAAGATGGTCTTGAAATCAGCCCATGCCATTGGTTCCTCAGTCAGATCTCGGCCTGTGATGTGAGTCTCCCACCA
The DNA here is from genome assembly GCA_963693085.1 of Alisma plantago-aquatica. Classification (NCBI taxonomy): domain Eukaryota; kingdom Viridiplantae; phylum Streptophyta; class Magnoliopsida; order Alismatales; family Alismataceae; genus Alisma; species Alisma plantago-aquatica. The sequence continues at coordinate 794,356,902 of OY856414.1, read as the reverse complement.
TATCTTAGCTGCTCCTTCCAGGAGGTGAGCAGCAAAGAGGACCTTCTTGCTCAGCTGCACTTCAAGCATGCGAAAACCATTCTCTATTGCAAGTATCCAGGCTTCTGCTTTATCAACCACTTCAGTCTTATCCTCTCCCCAGAACTTTTCTATGTTCAGCTTGACAAAGTCTAGGATGGTGGCTCCCACACGTGGACAAACAGGGTGTGGCTCACCATTCTCAGCTCTAACTATGTCTCGAAGGGCCAAATCATTAATAGCCTCTGTCAACTTCCTCTGTTGCTCTAACCACAAGGTATCAGGGGTATGGATCAACATGGTGGGTTCTGAATCATCGACTAGGTCCTCATCCATCTCGGCTTCTTCCTCATACCCATGCTGCTCTTCATATCCTTGATCTTCTTCTTGGTTCTGGTTACTAAATGGTACCGGGTCAGGGTTAGGGACTTCTTGAGTGACTTCTTCAGGCCTCTTCCTCTTCTTAGAGGATCCACCATCATGGTTCCTATTCCTCTTTTCAGAAGACTCCTTTACTTTACGGGGAGGCCAAACACTCCTAGCCAGATTCCCAGAGCCCTCAGGAATAGCAACAGTCTTGGTTCGTGCCATCTACATAAGCATAACAAACAAACCTTTAGTTTATCATTTAAACTAGTTATACTTATGTTCAGTGATATCTCATTACATATCTTTTATTAATTTGCTGGAGGATTCTTAAACCCTTAACTTATTTGTCCATACCACATGAGTGTTGAGGAGAGAGAGAATCCTACTCTTAAAGCCTTAAAAGAATATGTGATGAGAAGGGACGAATAAGATGAGAGAGTCCTAAAGGTATCTTATTTCGATTCATACCCTAAGAATTTGGCCAGGCGGTCACACAGGTCCGGGAGTCCTCATATTCCGACTAGCGGTGCGGAGGAAAATCTTGCCAGCCCCCGGTCGTGATCCCTTTCTAGACACCTCCGTCTTTCAGATACTCCTCTAATAACTCCCTTGGGTTCTATGGAGTTTGTAAAATTTAATAATTACCAATGGTTACATGAAGAACCTAGGCTCTGATACCAAATGTTACAACCTCACCTTTCAGTAACCCCCAATTAAAGGAGACCAAGAGGATAAAGCCACACCCATTAATTCTGGATCGAAGGTTCGACATATAACCATAAACAATTATTAAATTCTAACAGACTATACTGAAAAATGGTAATAAAATTTTTCTTTGCATACCTTTTGAAAAGTTAGGAACAAACTGACTTCTAACCTCAGTTGAACTAATCTATCTAATTCCTCCTTGTTCTTTAATTCTTGAATTCACAATGTGTTGCTTTACTGTTTGTACTTTGGAATTTGTACCTAAATCGCCGACAAACAAAACGACGGTCAGCCGAAGCTGGTATGTGGGGGGAAGCAAATAATGTTCAACTAGGTTAACAATATAATCACTCAATTAATCATTTAACAAACAAGATTACGTTTTAAACCATATGACTCAATCCATACATATTCTCGAACTCTGGGCTGTCCCTACAGTGGACATGGTTATCACCTCTCTTTTAGGTAATAGAGTTGCATGGCACTATCCGAAGATAGCCCAATATCTAACTCATTATGACTTGATGGTCCTACCTCCATGGTAGCCATGTACTAAGTCAACCATAGACCTGATGGACCTACCCAATAGGTAGCCATGTACTAGGTCATCCATAGACCTGATGGACCTACCCAATAGGTAGCCATGTACTAGGCCTTTCTCTAACCTGATGGACCTACCCATAGGCAGCCATGTACTAGGTTAGCTATTATGCCACAGAGAGAACCAGGATCTGAGTTTATAGGCATATACATTAAGTGATAGTCATAGTCACTTTATATTTGCAATATGAACATCCAAGCAGTTTAGTTGCATTCAATGTGATTAAACGTCCGAGAAACCATCGGGAAACATAAGCGGTTAATCATAAGTAACCACATACCTTTGATTGCAGATTTCAAGATAGAAATTAATATGTAGAGAAACCCAATCAACAAGCAAAACCTGAAATAAAAGGACAATTTTCCTTTGATTAATATTTATCTAATTTTCATCATATTACTTAGGGTTTCAGTTCCTATTTTAGGGTTCCTTTAGAAATTAGGGTTTTCACTTCTTCTTTCCTTATTATCATCCTTAATTTATTAAACTACATAAAACCCCTAATTTCTCAATAAATTTCCTTTATTAAGCATCTAATTATCTTATTCCACAAAAACATGATTTTTATCTCCTTTTATCCCAAATTAGGGTTTCCATGTAAATTAACTTCCTTTTAGGCATTATAACTCTAAATCTCACACTTTTTCATTCAAACTGATAATCATATCACCTTTATCATTTAACAAAGTTAAACTTATCAATTTGATCTATTGATTTACCAAAATACACTTTAATCATGCAATTAGGGTTTCTCATCAATTCTTAATACACTTTATTAACAAATTAAGGTACTTTTTGTAAAATAGAAAGAACTAGGTTCTCAAATTATTTTTATCGTATTCCTCATATTTTTCTATACAACTTTCATATATAAAGTTTTCTCATACGAGTTTCCTAGCAATTTCTATTAATTTCGCAAGAAAAAGCTATTTTCTGTAATTTTGGTCAGAGAGGGGTTTTACTGGAAATTCGCGGCCGTCTGATTGATGCGCCTATGGTCCGCGCCTGGATCTAACGATCGTCACTGTAGGCGCACGTGACTAGGCCTTCGTCCGCTAGATCTCCTTGGTCCACGATGATCCTTTGATCCGATGCCTCGCGCTGATCCACTCCACTTACTCCAGCACGATCGGCCTGCCGCTCCGGAGGCGTTGGATCTCGCACGGGACCTCGGTGGTCCGTGATCGGACGACAGCTGCTCGTCACCTTTATTCTCTTTTCCTAACACAGACGCTCGGCGGCGCCGTGGCTGAGGCTCGCCGGAGCAGGTGCAATCGAGAGGATGAGGGAGTCCGGAGGTGTGAAAGGTAGCCGTTCGAGATCGACCGATCACAAGGACTCGAGTGGTGGTCTTTATATAGGGCATGGGGGGACCCCTCTAGGGTTTTCTCAACCCCGCCGCTAACTGCCCTTTAGCCCAAATGGGCGTTTCTAGAATACACCACGAAAACCGGCAAAACCTAGGTCTAGATTCTTTGCCAAGGTCTCCCGGACTCAAAGGGACACCGATCTCGAGTTTACATGCACTGAATCGATCAGGAAAGCGAGGGGAAAATCCCCTGTGTCGGTGCTACTATCCGATTCACTTTGGGACTCTAGATGATGACCCCGATCCGTTGGATTAGAATCCAACGGTCAGCGTTGTCCGCGTTTAAACCAAAAAGGAAAATTAATTCCCAAATATTCAAGGAAAAGTCTATTTTGATGATAACTTGAAAATTTAATAACTTTCAATCCTTAACTCCGTTTTATCTCAAATTTTGAGGAAAACTCGTTTATACCTTTATCTTTCCTTGTACAAAAATTGGTGTCATTATCCAAAGGAAACGAGCCTTTTACTTCAGTTTCAAGTTATCCCTTATTTAATTGTATTTTCCACATATTCCTTATTTCTTTTACCATTATCTAATTACCCTGAGTTCCTTGAACCCCAAGGAACCCTTTTAACTCGAAATCGTATTTTGGGAAACTATCTTTTGGCCTTAAAATCATTTATTTTTATTTTCCTCATATATTCCTTTATTAAATGAAATTCCTTTTTCATTTCTTTTTGTTTTTCTTTTAATCCTTTAATTGGGCTCAATGGCCACAAAGGCCCAATAAGAACACATACAAGTTATCAAACACAAAAATCCATTCAATCCATTCAAACAATTCATCGCATCAACCATGGATTTCATTTATCTTTAAAAAGAACATTTATAATTTCATTACATATTTTGGAAAAATCGAGGTTATAACATTTGGAGTCTAGGAATTAAGTTAGTTAGCTAGTAATCACCTAGAGATGTTGAATCAAGGGAAATCAACCACAATGAAGTTCATGCTAAACTTCAAAATAGGGTTATCAGTCTGGTTCTCATTGACCACCAAAAGTTCTCATATATCTACAAAGATCCTAATCAAATATTAGATCCATCAACCTACATAGCTCCTTTCACATATTCTAGTAATAGCTTATAAAAATCAAGTCTCTAGGTGATGAGGGTGAGGGGTATTTATAGGATTAGGGGGAGGAGAAAGGTTTGAGTTTCCCTCCATATCCACTCATGTCATTGGTTAATGATAGTGTTACTTTGACGGTCAACTCCACCCCAACGACAAGTAGAGACCTTGATAGTCTCAAACTTCAGTTGGCATTGATTCCAATCCTAGTTGATTATTAAGATGGCCTATATCCATTAGTTGAGAAGCCATTGAGCATCGTCATCAAATAATTACCAACAAGTATGTTGTTAGTTTGTGTGCAGGGACTCCGATGGAGAAATACATGATCATATATGTCGTCAATCTACAAAACATAGACCCATCATCTACCGATGATCCATCCAACTTGACAAGGCTATGGGCTCGACAATCTATATTGATACAGGCCCATCAACACTTGGTCAAGCTCATCTAGTCATTAAATAACCTTCCATGTGGACCTATAACAAATCAAACATAGAGTGGATACTGATAAATCCAATATCCAAATCTGAAAAAGTGTTTGATCTGATATGTGATTGATACCTTGCAAATGCCATACGACAACATCTAAATCCCATCTGAATAGATAATACCCGACTTCAGATAAATATATGATTTGAACAAAAATCATAGATTTCATGCTAATATATATGTGATATATATGACACATTGATATCATATTAAATATATATGATGAAGTGTTTATATTATGTATAAATTATATATATATATATATATAATATTTGTCAGATTTCCAATTTTTAGAGAAGATATAGCAAGATTTGATATCCGATCTTAAAATTTTGGATTCAAAATTTGATATACGAAATAATACAAATCTGGTGGATATTGAAGAAGAATTTTAGACTCCAATCTGGACCAAATGTGTAGATTTCCGATATACATTTACAAATCTACTTCCATGGACAAGGCTAAACACTATGCCAATGCTAGAATAAAAAAGGGAGTTTAAATCTAAGGTTGGGGTATAGAGAGAAGAATGGATTTAAGCCTTCTTAACTAAGGTCTAAAGCATGCAAGCCAAACCAAAATAGATAGAGATAAACAAACCAAGATATGATGTGTCAGAAATAAATTAAAACCTCAAAATAGGGTGTAATTTCACTCTAGTCCACAAAAGCAAGCTAAATGCAAAACAAAGCAGGACACAAAAATCAAACTAAATTCTTGGTTTCAATCAATAAATTGCTTCCAAAACCAAATAAATTATGTCATTCAGGTAATTAAGCATCCAGTTGTTACAATCAATCAAGTTTATAGATTAAACCAGATTAGGGGCCTTACATTTTTTAGAAGTGGTTTGAAGATGGAATACATGAAGCTCGTATCATGACTCTTTGTAGTGACCCTTCTTTCCATAGTGGTTGCACTCAGGTCAGCCCCTTCCTCTAGATAATGTTCTCCTCCTCTAATGCCATGACTAGACTATATGTAGAAAACATGTTGGTATTTCTATAGGAAACAAGATCCAAATGGTCTACGAGAGCCATAAAATATCCTAATTGGGGCATATGAAGGATACATTCTGATAGGTTTCTTCTAAAGAGATAAGCTTTGTTCTCGATACAATCTAGTTTTTGATTTCTTTGTACCCCTTGTGAAGATCAACAAAGAATTCGATGACCACCACATTAACTCAATATTTATGAGACTTGTTTGAATTGATGTAAATTGAAGTAGGTTATGGAATATTAATGATGGGAGTGACCTCCACAAGGCATTGTTGCATTCAATTTTCCTCTTATCAATGTTTTACATATACACTATCATACCATACAACTTATATATTGTCAGACTCCTAACCTTGCTTAAAGTGTTGAACAAGCTTAATTATCATAATTGAATTCTTATAACCCTAACATAACCTTGTTATATGCTTTGAAATTATAATACAAGCTTAAGTTTCAAATTTGGTCCAATTTGGACATTGTCTGAGCAAGTTATGCAATTTTTTGCACATTTTGTACTTTTATGCAATTTACCCAATTGAAAGGTTTTCTTTGCAATTTATCACTTTAGTTATGTTTCTTGGATATTATATCATCATACTTGAGCTTTTTGAGCCATGGGGATCCTATTTAAACCTTGGTTTGAAGGTGTTTTCCTCAAGGGTATTTTAGGGTTTACCCCTTCATGGATGAGCTACCTTTAGTAGCTATCAACTAATGAATTATTTTTTTTCCTTGAAAATTTAAGAAACGAGGGATACACATGTCTCTATGGATGGTGGGGGAGCTGCTCATGTGTGTGCTTGTATATTATTAATAGTTTAAGGCCATGGACACTTGGAAAGATACTAGAACTTCAACCTTTTCTTTTTCTTTATATTAGAGTTTCATATACTTATCCCTAAGCACCCAAATGATCCATTTTCTCTCCACCACTTCCCTCCTTCTATGAAACTCGTTCTCCCTTTGTGATTCTATGAATTTCCTATCCAAGGAAGAAGAAAGAGGGAATCTTCTTGGAAAAAGAATCTAGGGTTGCAATTGACTTCCTTTTAGGGTTTGAAAAGCTTCCTTCTAGTGATCTTGACCTAAAAGAGTAAGAATCCCCTTATTTCCTCTATTTATTTCTTTTTTATCCTTCCTCCTACTTTTTTCCAGGTCAGAACTTTGTCGTTCCATGGTAGAAACTTCTCTAAAGCTCTGAAACCCTACCTTTCTTGCTCCTTATTCTTAGGGTTTTCTCATTTGATGAAGAAAGGTGCTAGATGGACGACTTCACAGCTTATGCTTGGATTTACTACCCTACATGCTCATGTTTGCTTCTATTTGGGAGTTTATCTTCTAATTAGAGGAAAGTTTTATAACTTTCTCCATGTTTGTTGCTTACCATAAGCTTGCTAGGTCATGTTCTTGCTTTTAAATGATGATCCATGCACTAAAAAGCTATGCTTGACTTGGATTTTGATTTTTATAATGTTCCCTATTCTGATTTCAGTTCTAGATTAAGCTGTGATCATGTGTACATTATTACTAAGGTATAATATGACTTATATCAGGTTGGTTTGACAACCTATGGTGCTAAGCACCTATCAACCAATGGTTAATTTTAGGGTTTAAAGCTGATTTCTTCTATAAACACATGACTCGATGGTGGTACCATTGCAATAACCGATGGTGTTGTCTTCATGAAAACTAATGGTGGTGACCAAGGGTGTCAAATTATGTTCACTCCCTTAGGCCAGACTTTGGATCAATTAGAAGTTTAATGATTGACCATTAAGTACCCTACTGATGTTATCAATCAATGATGACATTAGCTTAATATTTGATGTTGATTAATGAATATAGTGCTGATCTAACAACCTATGGTGACTTAATGGTCACTAATGATGGTGTATAAGGTCTCTACAACCTATGGTGAGTTAAGTTGTAACATCAATTAAGCCTTAGACCAATGGTTTCTTGGGTCACTTGATGCAATGGTCGGACCTATACTGTAATTGATGGTTTTAACATATGAAATTGACCCAATGGTCAAGATATAATGTTTATTCCTCCAATAAAGTGGAATGATGGCTAGTGTAATATGTTGATCCTAATAATGTGATTTATATGGTTTCCTTTATATGATCAACTTAAGGAGCTTACTTGTTGACAATGGATGGCTTGTTTTAAATGAACAGTTGATTGTGGGTTTTGTCATACTCTCAATAGAACCCTTATTGTTGTTAATCAAAGGATGTCTAGGGTTAAATGGTGAATTTTATAGATCACAACTCAATAACACCATATATGATTCATTCAAGGTGTTTACTTATGTAAACGACCAATGGCTTTACCTTTTCAACATTTCATGGTTAGAAGTTGATGCCTCAATATTCCCATTATTTTGGGTGAAGCGTGTAGTGGAATGTTATGATTCTAATGATGAGAATTTGATGGTTCCATACCTTAAACTTGTAGTGTTACACTTTCCCTCGTATGCTTATGATTTATAATCACCATAATGAATTAATGGGTAACCCTAATGAGGTATAGCTGGTTATACCTAGCTTTAATATAACTAAATGATGGTAATTGGGTATGAATAGTCCTTGAATGACTAATACAATAATGGAGCACTCTCTTATTGTTTTTGAAACCCTACTATTCTATAACCTATGGTTACACCATGATTTATGTGTGAGCTCATACTTAAGAATAGTATGGAATGTGATGGTGATGCTTCACCTTATGCATCCATGTTCCAATGGGGATGCCGTGAGTTAGGGTTTGGGTATGAGTGTTGATTAATAACATTAATGTAGTTTATCTAGTTGAACCTAACTCTAATGCAAATAGATAAAGATGAGTATTCATGTTTAACATTCTTATATGATGTAATGATGGTGAAATAACCTCCTTGATATGATCATAACCTTAATATGTTAATTGGTGGTTATCATAGCCACATGGTTGATAATTTCTTATGCTAAACATGTGCATTATGAATATGATGATGGTTAATCGTATCTAGATTCCTTGCCTGTTTATGTAATAAAGGAATGTTCTTAATGTTAGTATAACCCTTCTATGATTGTTTATGAATATCTCCTAGTTCATTAATGCAACATTGTGCTGATCCAACGTATTATATGTAAGTGATGTTGATGAGCCTTGTTATAAGCCATTTAAAGATAATGATGATCATGCAGGGAATAGTATGATGGTCTTATTGACCTTTGGGCATGGTTGATCCCTGAATGAGGTGCAATCCTCTTGTGTTGACAAGGGTTGATACCCTGTGATATTGTGAAAAGGATTTATATCTTGTGATAGTGATGACTAGTGTAGTCTCATGAATGGCAAGTGAATAGTACCATGTGATGATGAGATGAGAAATTATGTTTCACACATTTTATATATTTTGGAGTTGTGATATTTATATGCTTGCTAGATGTGAATTAGGGTTTGTATGTCCACTTGTTTGATGCAACCTTAATTCACCCAATTGGCATAACTAATCAAGTGCAACTCTAATCATGCAGTGCCCTATGCCGTAGAGCCATCTTCAGTGTCAGAACTTCTTGGATGGTGAAACGAGTATTCCTAAGGGAAACTTGGAGCACATACTGTTGGGGATATATCCTTGTCATCCACAATGCAGGTTGTGGAGGATGGCTATGGTCATGCCTCATACATCTGATGTGATTGAGGACAACTGCGGTTGTACCTCAGATTAGAGGGTTTTGTATACTCTAGTTTCTAGTGTCGTGAACTGTACCAAGGGTGAACTAGTGGTTAGCAGCTTGACTATATGTCACTGTGGTGGCAGCTTTGACGGATATGTCACTTCCTTTTACTCATATTGATCGAGGGGAAGAGATCTTAGGATACCAACACTCTTAGATCTTGTATGAAACTGAATAGCCCTTCGCAGGGGTCGGTTGGACTTTGGATGGTACGATTCAAACTCCTTAGGGCATAATAAAAGATGTAAGACAACCGTGTAGCATATATGTTTAGGGTTATACACAATGCTTCATATTGAATGATAACCCTTGTTTTCTTTATTTTCACTGAGATCATGTATAGTACAATAAGAGATAATAGATATGCTTATGTTGTAGTTATGCTCATGTTGTAAACATGCTTATGTTGTCAAATATACTGATATTGATGGTTAAGATGCTCCTACTAGCTATGTTATATTGCTAGCCATGCCCATGTAATTATAAATGCTTAAACTGCTAATCATGCCTATGCAGTTAATTATTCTATGATGTTAGTTCTACTTATGATATAGATCTGTTCACTTTATTTGAGATGCCAATATTGATAGCCATGTTATGTTACTAGACATATTCATGATGTCATGGATGCTTATGCTACTAGATTGCTTGTACTATTAGAAAGGAATATGATGATAGTCAAATTAATGACAATGATTGTTATTAGATGCAATTTGATGATATCTGAGTAGATATCTATCCAGCAAAATGGATTTATTTGTTATCTATATATGCATTGATGATCATATATGTTTCTAAGATGATTTGATTAATCTGTTTAGTATACTTGAACTGTTCAATATGTTCAATTGATTATTAAATACTCAAACTGCTTAGTTTTCTACTATTTAAAATGTTGTAATCAATAAGCGTTGTTGGAGGTTATATCTCTTGCTGGGACATGGGTCTCACCCTTGTGGTTTGCTACATCTTTTTAGGTAATCGGAAGTGACGAAAACAAACATGTGGCAGCAAAGAGGAGCTATAGTAATGAATCTTTGAGAAATATGATTAGATGTTTAGTGTGCCCTAGAATCACCCCTGTACTCTCAGGTCTAGGTAGGAAAAGTTTGTATATGGTGTTTCAAACAAATCAGACTCTTGTTAGCATATTAATGCTTGTTTGTGTGGCATATACAAATATTTTTCTCCTATGTATATATGTTGTGGCTAAGGCAAAAAAATAATTTGTATCATATTCTTGGCATAGTATGGGTAAAAGAAAGATGTTGGGATCTTATGCAAATGGTTCTAAGCAGGTGATGACATTGAAATCGGTTTTAATTTACCCATATTTTTGGGTATGTGATTAATTAGTGATCGATTGTGCTTTATATTTTGAGTAATCTCATTTAGTGTAATAGGTTCTCACATATATGTTATTTGAGTACACGATTTGGATATTATGACATATATACTTATAACTAAGTGATCATTGATGTCAACTACTTGGGTCTCCTTTGAGTTCTATAGATAGGAGATGAGGTTGGTATCATGTTGTTCTCATTTGCAGAGATATTCATCCATTTTCGTGTTTCCTCAGTATGGGTTTTCTCCACGCCTTGATCTTTGAACATGAGTGTAATTTTATAACACCATTGACTAAAGTTGCACATGTTTAGCTTGATGGATGTGATAACTAAATTCAGAACTAGAAAAGTAGATAGCTGATGCTTATTTTCATTTCCCAAATGTCGTGCACCTGATATTTACACAGATGGATAAGAACAATTATGCCTTGAGACAAACCATGTTGGGATGAGAACATGAAGTGTAGAGTAGATGACACATCATGTTAGAAGTGCAACACAATATGAAGATCTCTAGAACTTTGGAGATAGATCTCTTATCCGAAAACATGCCATGTTGTGAGATAGACACATTGTGAGATTGAGCATGGTATACTTAGACATGACATGATGTGAAACTGCCACTACAAATTTTCGAAACCCTATTTGGGGTGATAAGTTGTACCAACATGTATACACCCTTTGTCTACCATTGTCATAGGAAGTAAGATATACTAACCCTAGTGATCAACATGCCATGTCTAGAGAGCAAGATGTCTATCTTCCATCATTAAGATCAATTTTTTACCTAACATTGACATGCCATTTCTAGTGCTGGACTTGTCATGATGGTTCTTGTCTATTGCTCTTGCAAGGTCACATGTGATATTAAAAAGATGAATAATCACACAAAACTTACTCTGATAGTGAAAGAAATAGGGTCTTTGATACCGTCGGTAAGCTCTTCTTGGTGACGTGGGCATGCTTCTCTTCTTGAAGAAGATAACTTTCTTTGTGATGTGATAAAGCATAGAATCATTGTAATGATGATGAAGTAAGGATGAGGTTGATAGCGACAATGTTCCCAAGAGGATACAAGATCCACCTATAGGATTAATGATATATGTGCCACAACACTATCACCTTTTCTCTAGAACTAGAAATTATGCTCTAATTTCATGTTACCTAGAGAATATTGGAGTGTAATGACTAGTTGTATTTTTGTGAACATATATATCTGTTACATATGAATAAGGGTGGCTAAAAATAACTCAACCACACCATGTGGGACTAATCACAATATACATGAGCTTGTATGGACAAACTTATGTATACTCTCTAATAGATTCCATAGATGATTGTAATGTAGTGGTAGATGACTGTTCTTCCATTGCTAAGTTTCTTTTATCATATGTGATGATGGTATCTTACATACTCATCCAGTTAATATATCATCTGGGAAGGTAACATGATATTATAACATGGGAAACTGGATATGGTGTCAAAGATTCTTTCTTTGAAAAATGAAGTTTCATTAGTATTCATGAGAAAATGAAGCAAAATAGTTAACATGAACAATGGAATGAATAAGTAATTAATTGACAAGTGTATAATACCCTACCTAGGTACTAAATAATAACATATAACTTTAGTAACTCGCAATGTAGTGCAAACATAGTCCTAACTAAATTTGAAGATAGTTGGGATGGTCAACAACGAACTTTATTCCCTTGATACTTTTCACTCAAATGAACTCAATACTTAACCAAAATCACCTCACTATGAAGACCCACTATGGTTCCCAATATGATTTTAACAACCTAAAATGTTTGTGGAGAAGCAACTGCCAATAGGTACTGACCCATAAGACCCCATAATACTTCAATAAGCTAAGTAAACTCAATGGAATTGAATATATATACTATAGGGTATCCCTTGACCAAATGGATGCAAATCCCCATCACATGTCTCAATACCGCCCCTAGTCAAGTGAAAACCTTGATTGAGCTACAAACTATTACCGACACTTAGAATTGTACAATTTTAGATTCCATAATGACAAAAATACACATGAATTAATTGAAATTCATACGGAGCCAACAAAAAAAAGTTTATTATTTGAGGAAGTATATTCCCTTTCTGATCTCCAAAGTATTCATAATGGATCATTACTATGACTTAACCACCATATGGTTTAGGATACAAGCCTCTCCTGAATCAGCCTCATAAGTCTGTAACTTGACTATGGGAAACTGAATGCTTCCCTAATGGGACATATCTCATTGAAATACACATCAATAACTCCTTCATATGTTCATGTGGATCTCAAGGACGACCATCCATGATAGATTTCAATGAACACATTCATGGGATGACCTTTACCCCTTGACAAACACACTAGTTGTTGACCTCATAATCTGAAACCACCGATCGTAATACACAATTCATTCCTTTGACACCCATGCTTTTTCATCTTAAAATATTTTGGATGACACAACAAGATTTCAAGCATACCATAAGTTGTGTATGGGGCTGAATATATGTACTCAATGATCCAAGCCAGAGTCTCCATAAGGAAATCCTTAGGGAATTTTTCTTTCTAAATAAATGTAGTATCAACAAATTTAGTAATATCCTCAACCATATATTTGAAACTAGAAAACCACTTGGATTGGAAATACAATAAAGGCCCAAAATGTGTATCCAAAAATAAAGCTAAGACTAACTTCCATTGTCACCAACAATAATTTTTTTGCAATAAAATCCAAAAATACTTGGCCAAAGAGATGAAAAAAAAAACAAATTTGTTTCTATACAAATTTGAATGGAATGAAAATAGGCTCTAATATCCACTCACTTTTCATCAACAACCATGGAACAATTAATACACACATAGAATAACTATATCACTCAACATCACACAACTGTTTCAACAAATGCATGCTTTTCTTTTAGCACAACAACCTAAATTTTGACCTTCCATGTCCTGAATAATCAACACCGAAACACGGATCACATTGTTTATGCCTTTAGAAATTTTAATATAGTTTTTAGCCTTGGTCAAGATGAATCTCCTAGATCATATGGGTTTAGTATAGTCTTATACCACACATTATGGGAATTTTTAGGATCTATTCATCATTATTCTAATGTGAAACTATATGATCCTAAATCAACCCTTCATCATCTATTGATCAACTCTAGGGAAAACATGTCACTTAAAGGTAAGGCAAGGATTCTAACTAGGGAGACAAAATTGAAATAGTCATATTCTGACTACTATGGGCTCTGATACCATGTTGTAAGGAGGCGGGATCACCCCCTTACCAAAATAAAAATTTGAAGATTAAAACATCCATTCCAAACTTACTCAAAGGTATGATGGAATTGGTGTAACATTTTCAAATGACAATAAATGGTATTCAAAACAACCAAAGTGTAGCAGCGAAATTAAACAAATGACTATATTCAATTTTCACAAAAGATTACAAAAGTACATGATAATATCCCATAAGGGTTTACATATATGATACAACATAAGGATCTAAGTAGAGGGAGGTTTACATATATGATACAACATAAGGATCTAAGTAGAGGAAAATCTAAACCATAACAACTTTGTCTCCAAGCTATAACTCTTTAAGCTAGTCCAAAACTTCATGCCTTATCATCCAAGTCCTTGGAAGCATACCCCAACAAGAAGAGAAAATAGATGACATCAACAAAGACTAGTATGTGCATACTAAATAGGAAAATTGAGCTATATATGGAACAAAGGACAACAAATATAAAAGGCTTCCCATAGAAAGGATAAGGACCACCCAAATGGGTATCAAGAGAAAAGGAATTGAAATCATATGATAACAAAAGTATACTTGCCATTAATAAAGCATAAAGATTGTGACACACAAGTACAAGTAAAGAATTAGGGCACACACCCCATATCATCAACCTACATGCATGTAAGATAAACATAGCCTTAGAACAATATAAATACAAAGGTGACCAAGTCTCAAAACTTAAAACCCGATAGAGACAGGAAAACTGCCAATTTCCCAAATATATAAAACATGGGTCAAGAATCATACATCTTGCCCTAGGTATGAGGTCCCTTTACATCATAAAAGAGTAGGAAATATAACATCTGCTTGGCAGGAAATAACACATCTGCCATAAAAACCAATGCAATTATACTACTCTAGTGCTACTGAATCACATAACATGTTAAATGTAGAGGCAAGTAGAAAGTATAGTTAGAATATACAAACTAGTCACCACATAAGTGACCAACATATACATCCACCTCATAAGTGGGCAAAAGACATCACATGTCATCTTTTAGAGTTCCATCATGAACAAAGCATAATATAAGAGTTCAAAAGAATATCCATGATCACATGATCAATATCAAATAAGGTAGTTCACATGAACCATGATTTTCAAAAGAAAAGACTTTGTGTATAGGCTAATGTCCGTAGGACAAAGAGAATGAATAAGCATAAATGAATTGCTCAACATAGAAGCATAGGGGATACATCATACATTTAGAGTGAAGAATTAAAAATTACTCAATATAGAAATAATGTGGGATGCGATCATACCTCAACTTTAGAGTCTAAACAGTCCAAGTCAGTCCTAGATCCAAGCTTAAGCCTCCAAAAAACCTCTAGGAAAGGTGGACATGTATAATAAGTAAGGTTCCCAAGCTTAGAGAGACTGGTTTATCCAACAAAGCTCCTATCTCGAGTAAGAAACACCTTCTCCACTTTAGAGGTGAAAAACCCTAACAAAAGAACATGGAGATGAGGTGCTTATAGGTTATAGGTGGGGTTTCACCATGGAAGGCCATGGTTATGACCTGGAGGAACGTGGAAGGAAGAATAACAACATGAAAATAGGGAAGGAAAGGAGGATACTTACTAGTTTTGGTCAAAATTACCAAGGAGGAGCTTAAGAAATCCTAAATAGAGAAATTTGGAACCCTAAGAGCCTTCTTCACCAAGGTAGGCACCTCCTTTTACCTTGAGACAACATCTTCATGAAAAAACAGAGTAGGAATGATGCTCTAAGCTAGAGGGAATAAAAGAGAGCAAGATTTTTCTAATTGGGAGTTGGGAAGGGGTAGCTATGGCTATATAAAGAAAGAGGTCAAGTATGAGGTGTCTATGAGACTTTCCATGTGTCATGTATAAGGGTGTCCATGAACATGCAAGCCTTTATGGATAAGGAATAAGTAAAGCACGAGGTTTCAAGTTACTTTCCATGTGTCCAATGCTAAGGGTGCCTATGGACATGCAAACCTTTATGGATAAGGAAGAAGTCAAGCATGAGGTGTCCATGGAGCTTTCCATGTGTCCTTATCCTAGGGATTTCACGGCCATGCAAGAGGAAAGCTCATAGAAGCTTCTTGAATATAAAATGTCAGTTTATGGACACTTATAGGCCATCCCAACCGACATCTAGTCAAAGAAATAACCACATTGTTTGATAGTTTCTAAAGATAAGCTCATTTATAAAGAGAGTAATCCCTAAAATGCCCTTGGAAAGAAACACCTTCAAACCAAGGTGCAACTAGGTTCCCCATGGTTAAAAAACTCGAGAATGGTAAGGGAATATATAAGGATTATAATACATGTGACAATTTGCAAAGAAAACCTTCCAATTGGGTAAATTGCAGAAAAGTCCAGAATGTACCTAAAATTGCATAACTTGCACAAACAACATCCAAATTGGACCAAACTTCATGCACAAGTTATATTTGATGCGTTGAATATGAATTTGCCATTATTTACATATTTTATAGTTATATAATCACATTATTCATTACTTATGCCTTTTACTCATTTTCTCTCTCCTAAACTTATCCTAATATTTCAAGGTAGTCCAAATTAGATGAAATTTGACACGTAGGCTAATTTTGATATGTAAATTTAGAATTTGAAGTTTGTTTCCACTTTTGAGACTTATTTTTATGAGATATGTCATATGACCCATTAAAGGCCCATTATCTAAATTATTCATCCAATTAAATTCCTTATCTTCATATTACCACCAAAATGAGTTATGGCATATTTTATGTATCCATTGTAAACCTAAGATTAATGTTAGAACATTAGGTTATATTAAGGTGATCTAAACATGCATTATCTCATTGGGGTTATACTAAACATCTATTTAGGTATAACCTTCAACCTTGTTTGGCTAAGTCCAAAATGTCAACTTTTAGGGTAGGGTCCGAGATCTAGTATGCTACACTAGTATACATGACAAGGAAACATACTTAATGAGTGGTTGACATACTTAATGGAAGATGGAATCATATTTTCCAGACAAGGAAATACTCCTTGGAAATATAACTGGTTTTAAAATGGGATACTAATGTTATTAATTGGAGACCCCTCTTATATTCATAGAAGGATATAAATGCCCTCCCTAATGAATAAAATTGAACTAAGAGCTACATCATATGAAGACTTTTTCATGTTGATCGAGTTCCATTTGACTGCTCACCAGTTCAAATGGGCTCTAACAAGGGAGACTCTATCACCAAGATTATTTTATCATCGCCAAAACCATACTATTAAAAACATATAAGTTGGAAATAAAAAATAACATCCTTGATCTACTAGCATTAACATGTTCAAATTCCACAAAAAGTACTATAATTCACTAAGGAGACACTGATCTTCACAAAAACCCTAAAATGACAATTTGGTCATAGTCATTTAAATATCGTGCATCTTTCAACATGTCTGAGGACTTAAGATCTACTCCTCCAAATCCTCTACATGTGGCATAAATAATACATCCTACGACATGATCCCCTAGTAAATAGTGCTCCATATTTTTCCCACATAAGTTTAGGTGTTCAATTTATAACCAAATCGTATTTGTTGACTTTAGATCTTATAACATGGTAAAAAGTTTCAAAATAATATTTGAAATCTAACTCACATGAATTTTACCCATACAAACTATCATTTCTTAACTTGTTTATCATTGTATAAATCCATTCAATGGTATACTATAAATAAAAGAAAATTTATATAGGATGATTGGAGTTCAACAACCAAGATTCTTCCTTTACATCTATATGCATAAATGCTATGGTGGTTTGGGCATCATCAATCTTAATCTCCACTCAGATAACATGTTTCAGAAATGATTTACATTACTATATAAAGGTACTTAAATGCCTAGAGTGAATTTAAAACTCACAAATATATTTTCATATATTCTTAAGGTGGGATTTTTCCAACATCATGCTCTTATTTTGACATTAACTTGTACAAGCCGTTTAACTATTGATAATTCCTTATAAAACTACTAGCCTAATTATATTTCATTAGGTCTTGGTTGGAACAATAATTGTACTGCTAGATATCTTAGCAACACATCATCTGATCTATGCAAACCTGGTGAATGTATATTCATCCTACTTTTAATTGCATTTCAACTTTGTTTTGCATTCATTTCCATCTACCTACTTCATAACTAGTTTACATTTAGATTTTATTAATTTTATATTAATTTGTAGGATTTTTACCAAAATCAATGATTTTCATGACATGTTTGAGCTTCATACCTCATGAACCATCATAGTAGATGATGATCCTAATAGTCAAATTGCAAGCATAAGGAATTTTTTATAATGGAGAAAATTTATGTTGATTTTCCCCTTCACCAACTAATGGTTCCATCAGCTCATGCTTCATAGGAGTAGACCCTATCACACATGCCAATAGCTTCCTTGGGGGATGGGTTTGCCTTGTACTAAAGTTTTGTCAATTCTCCCTAAAGTCTACCCCTTCCATCAATTGACTACGAATGGAAAGTTTTGATAGATAATTGAAAATAAACCCTTGTCACACCTATTGATGGAAGTTCAACACCCATCGATAGATGGTCATCAACCAAAAAAACTTATGCATTGTACCTACCGATGGAAAGACAGACTCAGTCTTGCAATTGGATTTCTTCTCGCACCTAACAATGTGACTTTAGACTCTTTAAATCAGTAGAGACTTTGCGTACTCATCCAATGGGATTCCTACTCATACCTTTTGATGGAAGTTTTTCACTCACCTTCTAATGGAACTCTTGGCTCATCTACCAATGAAGACTCTTATCACCTACTGATGGTCGTCCTACCCTTTCATCTATTCATAGAAATACCAAATGTTGCAAGACTCATTGTCTTCCTCATGAAACTGCCCCTTCACATATGAGGCACATACCACTTTACAATAGGTGGATGGGATGATTCCAAACCCTAGTTCTCACCTATAAATACAGGGACACTACCACTAGAAAAAGGGATCCATTCTCTATGTTGCAAGGTTGTCACAATCCACACTCAACATCCATCTCAATCTCCCATCAGTAGTTTCCATCGATTGATAACCCATCAACAGACAAAGTTTCTACCTCCAATGAGCATCCAAGGTCTTGGTCTCAAAGGAGACATAGACTGATGACACCTTCCATATTTCATCATCATACAAATACTTCACTCTCACAATAACAACTCCAGGCTATAAAGAAGGAGATCAACAACTCTCACTTCACCTCCTTTAAATGTCAAGGGATGTTCTTACTACTTGCTAGACAATATCATATCCAAATTTAAGTAACACTTCTACTCACCAAGGGCGTGCCTTCTTCTTCTTCTTCTTCTTCTTCTTCTATGACAATGGCTATCTCCCTCTCTTCCCTTGTTAAACTTGTTATTGATTCCATGAGCGAGTAGTCCTCTTGCTAGGATGCGGGGAGTAACCCTACTACCCAATTTTGTTCTATTTATTGTATGTACTATCGTATGGGACATATATATGTTTAGAATAAATTGTTTTATGGTTGTATTCTTGACTGGTCATTGAGTTTACATGTTTAACAAATTTTGGGTGTAGAAAACTTTTAACCCAAAATCTAGGATGCCTGATTTCCTGCTTGTTAAACCCTTGATGAGAACTTTGGATCAATGTTCTCTAAGGTAATATATAAGTGTCTCTAGGTAACACAATTATGATCTTAAGGCAACATCTATCTCTTTTAATCCTAATGCCAAAAGGGGTTTTTAATCATCCTCAATATATATATGTTCATGATATTTATAATGTAGTGAGAGAGTGCATGATATGTAGAGATGGTGAAACCCATCCACCCTAGTGTTCCCATCCATTTGATACATACAACTTTAATTTGACCATTTTATTATTGCAATCTTAGAGTAATTTATGCTTAAACATCTTTATGTTAAGTACTAATTCATGTGTGGTTACCTTGATCAAATAATTCTTATATACATTGTCCTTTGGGTTTGGTCCTAATAATATAATATGATAAGATCCACCCGCTTGCAGATGGTGATTTTTTGTATGTGGTTTAGGTTAAAATCTTGGGACTTTTCCCTAGATAATTTTTCCTGGTGTAATAACACTCACATCAAATTTTGGCACCGTTGTTGGGACAAATGAATTTTCTAATCAACTTAACTAACTTGGATTAGTTAGGATCTTTAGTTTGCAATTTATAACATTAAAAATCACCTTGAAACCAAATCATCTTCAACCATATGATTTATATTGTGTGCATTCTCAGATTATGGTTGTTGTACATGCGACACTCTTATAGAGTTAATCAAATAGAAACTTCAACCTTGAGATTGAGTGAACTTACTACATGCTCCTTTGTGAATACAAGTGTTAGATGTTAGAAGATGAGATCAACCACAAAGTTGAAGAAACACTAGCAGCACAAAGAGATAGATTTGTGGCAAAAGTCATGGTTGTCGTGCAAGCAGAGTTATGAAAAGATGAAGAAGCAGAACATCAAAGAGAGTTATGAGATTTTTCTATTCCTAAGGTTGTAGACATCCAAAACAAAATCTTCCAACTAGCCATTGCGGCACCTAAATTTGAAATCAAGACACAATGGGTGATGATGATGTAAAACAACAATTTTGGAGTAAGAGTCAGTAAGAATGCACACAACCATTTATAGAAGCTTATAGATATCTATGGATTAAGAAAGAAAGTTGGCATGTGTAAGGAAGCCATCAAACTAAATCTATTCTATTATTCACTCACCGACAAGGCTGGGCGTAGTACAATTCCCTAAAAGAACATAATATCACCACTTGAGAGGAACTACAAAACAAGTTCCAAGAGAAGTTCTTTTTGTCCTTGCTCACTGACCAAATATGAGGACAAATCACCTAGTTTGAGCATCTCCTAATAAAAAATATCTTTGAAGCCTAGGAATGATTCAAATAGTTACTAAGCAAATTCCCTCATTAGGACATTCCATCTTTACAACATATTGAGCAATTCTATAGGGGAGTGGACGATGACATTAAACACTTCTTTGATGCCACGTCCAATGGATATTTCATGTGAAAAAGTTTCAATAGTGTATGGAAAGTTGTGAGAAGGGGATCTGGGAACCAAGATAATTAGGGTTCATTGCAAGAGAGAGGCATTCTTAAGGTGGCAATGATGGATGACAAATCCGAGATCAAGGCTATTACTGAATCCTTGAAAGCTCTTGCTATCAAACAAGATAACCTTGATTCATCCCTTTAGAAACATGGGTATAGAGGATCATTTATTTTTCAAGCTAGGTTATACCCAGAAGCCTGCCAGGTCTGTAGTGTAGAAGGCCACACTAATATACAATGCAACCATGTTCCAAGCTATGTTGAACATACATCTGTTGGTATGTATGCCCACAGAGCCAGTCATGTGATGTATTATAATGACATTTTTGATAATTGATTTGATTAATAATAAATGCAATTATGTCTATATGTTGTTCAATTATGAGAAGATGGTATAACATGTGAGATATCTAAAGAATGATATTTATAGATGACATATATCTTTAGGTTGAGAACATGAACAATGAGATTATATGGATTATAAGAGTACATATACATTCTTGTTGTGTCCCTAATCGGATATTATCATGGAAGCTAATAGACAACAATAATACATAAGACTAGAGTGTGTTTTGGTTGATAACAAATTCTCACTAGTCATGATAAGTGATATCAAACCAAACACATAAGTACTTATTAGAGAACAAGTGTACCAAACAGACCCGCTTTGACAAGTGATACATGGATAACAATCATAACCACATCTCAATGTGATAGTGGTGGTTGTGATTCTTAGACCTGAAGTCACTATACTCATCACATGTTGTTCAATATATTTTAACATTATCCAATGTCACCCTGAATAAGGGTTTCTATAAAGGTGATGCTTGGGTAAATTGTGACAAATGAGGATTTACTGTGAGTTATGTAGATGGGATTTATCCATCCTATTGGAGTTGATATCCTGGCCACTTGATAAGCGAGACTGAGAAAATTTAAGGTCACACTCATGTGAGTCAATATATGATATTGAGCTCATATACATCTCCATAGTCTACTCTGGTTCAAGAAACATGGATTGAATGATGAAGAGGATGATGATTCAATTCTTTGAGTTCAATCTAGATATTAGTGATAAAGGAATTATACAATCATGGTAACACTAATCGTGGATCCATGTTGAAGTTGTTATTCAACTTTCCAATTACTTGGGTAGCAATGATGTGTTGCTAGATATCACTCATTGCTTAACATGTCATAAATTGGTTATGGACATTCAGTGCCAACGTAACATAGGACCTATAGGTCACATGCATAGAATACACCTAGAATAGGAGTTGCATCAAAAATAAGGTTTAACTTGTTGCTAAACTATTTAGGTAATCAAATTAAACAACACTGGTAAATGAGTCGACTGACTTGAGTGTCCAGTCGACTGACTAGGAGAGTCCAATCGACCAATTGAAATGCACATATATGGAAAATACAAATAATCAATCGAGTGATTGGAATGTCCAATCATACAAGCTGACAAATTCCCAATTGAATTTTCAAAAGAAACCAATCAATAAATTGGAAATGTCCAATCGATCGATTGGTCAACCAATGATGTTGACGTAATGACGTGCATCATTCATCACATCAAAATCGAGTACTTTTATGAATAGGAAAGTATTCCAATCAAGACTGGGGATTCATAGTAATAATTGAATCTAAAAATATCTCTCTTCAACTCAGTTGATCTGAAAACCTTGACCCTGACCCTACTATAAATAGAGGGCTAGTCAAGGGTTTAAGATGACACAACTAATACTGACAAATATTATTCTCTCATAGATGTGGTAACTTGAGAGCCTGAGCAAGTATTATCCATAAAAGGGAGAGTCAACAAGGAAGAACAAGTCAACACTAGCACGTAGACATCAAAGGGACAAACTCCTCCTTGTTATCTCTAGCAAGCTCGACAAGGAGTTCCTCGTGGTCCGCATGGACTGCAATAGAGGTGTGGAGGTTGTATCCAACATGCTAGGCGTACGTCAACCACTCTCTTTTGTGTCATACCAGGAAGTTGCCCCAACAACCATCCATGTGCGGTCATATCTAGAAGCACCATACTACGAGGATGGTCCCTGGACTTGCTCAAAGGCCATGTGTATACGTTACAAACCTTCTTTACTATATGCATTGTTGTTGACATGATCATCTTGTTTGGGATATGGGCAAAAAATTTCTATTTCCTTTGCCTTATCTGATGCTCGATTTCCCAATAATGGTATCACAACCACATAATTTACAACGTATTGGAATTTAATCAATATGATTATATTTTGTTTTATCATTTATTTATTTCATATGATGAAAATACTTAAAATGATTAATGTGCATATATGATTAAAACCACATATATTCCCATGTATAGATATGATTTGATATTATATATATGCAATTGATAAGTGTTGTCCTAAAATTTGTCTTGATGGTAGATGTATTCATGGTTATGGACAAAACCCTTTGTGGTTGTGTGCTTGGTTGTAATGTTTTATTGATCTTGTTATTTGGTATGCATACTGAACCTCTAACTTTTTATTCACATGTAAATTAATTCTTCCCTCCTATGATCTCCTCAAATGTAACTTGATGTTTCACTTTTACGATGTAATAAGTTAATAAGAATAGGATAGTTTTATTTTATATTTCCACAAGAGAATGCATTCTGAACCAGATGAGTCAACTCACTAGGAGTAGAGTCAATTGAATGGAGTCCTGAATAGGCCATATATAAGAGGATCCAACCAATTGACTAGAGGGCTAACTGATCGAATGGAGGAGTGTAGACACCTCTTGAGCCAGGAAATAGTCCATCGATCCATGAAGATCAATAAACTGACCAATAGGCCAACCGATCGATTGAAGATCCCAATCAATCGACTGGGCTGGTTCCGACGCAATTTTCTTGGAAAAATAGGTTTCTACATGTGATTTGGACCTTAGGTGGTATCAATTCTATGTGAATCCAAAGAATTGTGTTAGTATGGACATAACCATCGCTCGTATTCTATGATTACATGCTTTATTTTTGGATATAGCATGTATATGAATCATATTATTAGTATGTGGTGATTGGATATGTTTATGTATTTATAAATACAAGCCCCACAATTAAATATGAAATCCTAGATGCTTTCCATAAGAAACACACATGAAAATCTTGATCAATTAAGCATGGGCACACCCTATCATGGTGCATCATCTATCTCTGGAAGTGGGAAGGTAGATATGTGGGTATGCTTCTGTAGGGTGCATATTCTATTGTGTCACCTTATGCGTCAGACATAACTAGGCGATCTTGATGGAATTAAGCTCCTAGAAGCACAAGGATGGATTATGAAAAAGAGTTGCACATGCCATCCATTAAGAGTTGTATATCATGCAATTTGCAAGTGTTGCCTACCTAAAGAGTCAAGTTGTGGGAAATCAGCCCTACCTAACTCATGCCATTGATAAAATATGGGTCTTGACTCACTAGAAGGTTATATGATACAATCTTTAGAATTGATAATGAGGGCTATCAATTTGAAAAAAATAGTGAGAGAGATAATTAATTATAGGCCTAATTAATATCATAAAATTTTCTTTGAATCAAATCAAATCAAATATATTTTGACAAAATGCAAATTTATTTTGTATAAACAAATGGAAAACAACAACATGATTTCATTCCGATCAGTCCTTGGGAAGGGCAACGTTAAGCATGAATAACTTCCATATTTGGTTTAGGAAATTGAGAATCATTATCACTCAAGAGTGCATGATCTATGTCCTAGAGACACCAGAGTTGGATGAACCCACTCCCATTACGCATAAGGACAAAAGGGATGCTTACAAGAAGCATATTGATGATGTTGTGGATGTCAAGTGCTTAACGTTATTCCCAATGAACTGTGAGTCACAAAGACATCATGAGAACATGGATGTTATTGAGATGGTAAGACACCTTAAAACATGTACCAAGATCAGGCAAGACAAGAAAGTTATGATGTCTTAAAAGCGTTGTTCAAGTCTAATACGGCAGAAGGAGATATAGTATGTCCCCAAGTGCTCAAGTTTATTAGGTATGTGGAGAACCTTGCTAGAATGGGATTTACTTTAGGGAAAGAGTTGGACATAATGTGATTATACAATCACTATCGTAATTATATAGCTAATTTTTCATGAACTACAACTTGAATGATTTGGACAAGCTGTTGTCAGAATTACTTGGCATGTTGAGATTTGTTTAAGTGCAAATGAAAAAGGAAAAGACCAAATTCGTGATGATGATTAATAGAGGCAAAGGGAAGTCTAAGGGAAAAGGTAAAACTAAGAAGAGTTCTAAAGCTAACAAAAAACCCAAGTCTTTTGCATTGAAAGATAAGGGAGGGGTGAACAAGAAAGGCAATTGTTACCATTGTCACCGGGTTGAACACTAGAAAAAAAGTACCCACTTTCTCTAGAGGAACTGTAGAGGAAGAAATAGGGGATAAAGATCTTCACTTTAGGTATATACATTATTGAGATAAATATGTCTACTTCTTCATCATGGGTACTAGATACTAGATATGGATCTCAAATATATTCTAATATGCAAGATCTGAAAAGAAGTAAACCTTTAAGAAAGGGTGAGGTTGAATTGTGCGTTGCAAATGGTGCAAGATTTGTTGTCGCAACAATTATAACATTTATTTATCTCTACCCGTTGGGCTTGTAATAAAGTTAGAGAACTTCTATTATGTACCTCCCATTAATAGAAACATAATTTCTATATCTTGTATGGACAAGGATGGATTTGAATATCACATTAAAGATGGTTGAAGTTCTATTGCTAAAGATGTGATCTTTTATGGCAGTGCCCCAATGTCTTATGGTCTTTATTTGCTAGATCTAGAGAAAAATGCGTATAATGTAAATACCCAAAGGTTGAAACTTGATAACTCAAACAAAAAATTCCTTTGCCATTGTCGTGTAGGGCACATTAATGAGAGACACATCTCTAGACTCCAAAAAGATAGTTATCTGGACTCTTTTGGTTTCAAATCAATAGAGATATGTGAATCTTGTTTATTGGGAAAGATGACAAAGACCCTTTCAGTGGTCTTAGTGAGAGAGCGAGTGATCTACTAGGACTTATACATATTGATGAGCGTAGACCTTTTAGAACAAACAGTCGAGGTGGTTACCAATACTTTATTACCTTCACTGATGATATCAGTAGATTTGGCTATGTATAATTGATGAAGCACAAGCCATAAACCCTTGAAAAGTTCAAGGATTTCATGAATGAAGTAAAAACCCAACTTGGTAAAGTATTAAATCACTTCATTCTAATTGAGGTGGAGAATACTTAATCTAAGAGTTTGAGGAACTTCTACGAGCCCGACTCATGCGTAGAACACCATAAAATAATGGTGTATGAGAAAAATGAATCACACATTACTAAATATGGTGCAAGTGATGATGAGTTTTGCTAATCTTCCAATTTCATTCTGGGGATATTATTTAGAAACTATTGCATTTATACTAACCGTGTACCGTCTAATTCAGTTCCAATGACACCATATGAGATATGTCATGGGAAACTTCTCTATGTGTCCTTTATGAAGATTTGGGGATGTGAAGCTTATGTGAGAAAGTAGTTCCTAAAAAGCTTGGACCCAAATTGAATAAATTTTGTTTTGTTGGATATCCTAAAGAAACCAGGGAATATTATTTTTACGCTCCATCTGACAACAAAGTGTTTATTGCTCAGAATGCTGAATTCGTAGAAAAAGAATTTATTTCTAAAGGAATCAGTGGGATAAAATTAGAAATAGATGAAGTTTGAGACCAACAAGAAAACATTGAACCTATAGCGGTACACAAGGAACAAGAAAACTCACAAGTTGTTTTGGAATCTCAAGTTCTTGTTGTAACTCGTGAACCTCATAGGTCAAGTAGGACATGCCTTGAGATTGAAAGATTCAATTATCTTTTGACTCAAGAAGGAAATGAGTTGGTCAATGATGATGAGCCAACAACCTACTGAGAATATGTTGAGGGACCGAAGTCTGATAAGTGGGTTGAGGCCATGGGGTCAGAGAAGGAATGCATGTACACCAATAAGGTATGAACCTTGGGGGATCGACCCAAAAGGGTATAACTCATAGTATGCAAATGGGTCTTCAAGAAGAAGACCAACATGGATTATAATGAATAAACCTATAAGGACAGATTGGTTGCAAAAGGTTTTAGACAAGTTAAGGGTGTTGAATATGAGGAAACTTTTTCACCAATTGCCATGGTTAAATCCATCAGGATCATACATGTCATTGCAACTTATTGTGACTATGAGATTTGGCAGATGGATGTTAAAACCACTTTCCTTAAGGGGAATACTCTTCAGGATGTGTACATGAAAGCCTAAAAGTTTGATATCCAAAGGAAGCCAATAAAGTATGTAAGCTATAAAGGTCAATCTATGGATTGAAGTAAGCAACTTGGAGTTGGAATCTTCGATTTGATGAAATAGTCAAAGAGTTTGGATTTAGTTAAAATGAAGATGAACCATGTGTTTACAAGAAGATTAATGGCAACATAATTGTATACCTCATTTTGTATGTAGATGACATACTATTGATGGGAATGACATACCTACTTTACAGATGGTAAAGACATATTCGGGAAGTACCTTCTCTATGAAGGATTTAGGCAAAGCATTGTATATATTAGGAATCAAGATCTAGAAGGCTTTTAGGCCTGAGCCAGAGCACATACATTGACAAAGTGCTGAAAAGCAACATGGAGAACTCAAAGAGAGGAAAGTTACCCAAGTCCCATTTTGACAATATCTCCAGAGTTCAATCTCCCATTTCTTTTGAAGAACCGGAACACATGGGTAAGATTCCATATGCAACTAAAATCGCATCTATCATGTATGCATTGTTATGTACTCTTTTTGATGTCTCGTATGCCTTGCATATGACTAGCAAGTATCAGTCAGATCTCGATGGAAGTCATTGGATTGCAGTAAAGAACATCCCTAAGTAGAACTAAGGTTTGGTTCCCTATTTATGGCGATGAGGAAGAGTTGGTAGTAAAAGTTACACTGATGCTAGCTTCCAAACAGACAAAGTTGACTACAGATCACAATCCAGATTTGGGTTATGTCTTAACAACAAAATTGTAAGCTAGAAGAGTTCCAAGCAAGAGGCAGTTGTTGATTTTACAACAAAGGTCGGGTACATTTCTACATCTAATGCAGCAAAGGAAGTTGTATGGATCAAGAAGTTCATCTCTGAACTTGGGGTGGTTCCTATTGACTTGAGAGTTATACATTGTCCATATTTTGATAATGGATCAACCGTTCAATTCATATGTATCTAATATATTTATTTCAGATTGATTTCAAACTTTAGGTACATGAAAAGGATCAAATTACACAAGCCCTAGCTTGTCCGAGTTCAAGTCAAAAAGCAATGCAAATCCACTTTTGTGGAAATACTCCAAACCATCTTAGAATAATTTTGTAATCATTTATATTGATGATATGATTGGTAACTAAGATGAGAAAAAATTAGGGACACTTAGTTCTGTCATTTTATCACTTAAAAAACATTATTAAAAATTTTCACAACACTTTAATCGGTCGAGTTTGAATCTCAATCGGTCTGTGATGGATTTTTGGAAATGGTTGCATCAGTCAAGTTGTACACTCACAGAACTCAACCAATCAACTTACTGACCAAAGTTGATTTTAGTTGATTGGTCGAGTTACCCCAGGACAAACCTAACTCGACCAATAGTTTGAAAATTAGCTTTATCAGTTAGTGGATCGCTCGAGTTACTTTTATTGAAACTCGACAATGTACTATACATAAAATGTAGAAAAAGTGATTCTAACCATTGGAGAGTTGTTAAAAATGAAAATAGATTTGTTGCAAGTTGTAAAATATCTATTTTTCATTCTTAAGTGATCCCACACTCAAAGTAGCACCCCAATCTATAAATAGAACCTCTTGAAGTTCATTCCAAGGTTGCTTATTCATACTATTCTTGGTCCTTGCTATAGTTGAGTGTGCTACAACCCTTTGAGTCCCTTTCTCTCTCTCATTTATAAAGAATTTCATCATTATGAGTGAGTTAGGCATGTTGTAAGAGAGCTACCCCAATGTTACCTTGTAAATCTCTCAATCTTTCCATCTTCCCAATCCCCTTTCTCAAAGAGAGAAGGCTGAAGTGATCTTCTCTGAGTGAAGGAGGAGTTGTTGTTCTTCTTCAAAGTTGAAGAAGGTGTGAAGATCTTCTCCAAGTGAAGGATAAGGGAAAGGCGGAAGATTCAAGAGAAGTGGGCGATCCCTATGAGGCCAAAGACTTGATGTAAGTGTGGGGTAATTCCATGGTGAAGGCTAAAGACATATTGATCAAGTGGGTAATTCCTTGTGTAGGTTGAAGACTCTTGTCTTGGATAAGTAAGTCCTTGGATGTAAGGTGGTCTTCTTGTATCTTTTATAATGGAATATAAGTATACATGGGTCCAAAGTCCTAGAGGTTGACCTCTCTAGGTAGTGGATTGACAACCTCCTAGTTTATAGATTAGAACCACTCTAAACACCTTGTCCAAGTGTTTGTTTCAATCTCTCTCATCCTTGCTATACTTGATTAGATAATACTTCAAATTTAGTTTTAGTGTTTGGTTTCAATTGATATAATTTAAAGGTCTAACTATTCTTGTGAGAATTTTGTAGCTCTATTCACCCCACCTCTAGAGCCCTAGATCCAACAAGTGGTATAAGAGCTAGGATCTTCTCCAACAAATATCCTACAAGAAGACAAGATGAGTGAGAACCTACTCGGTTCCCTCAACCTAAAGGGAGGCTTCTTCATGTGCCCCCTGGTCTTTGACGGCACCAACTTCCTCTATTGAAAGCAGCGGAAGCAATTCTTCATTCAAGGAATGAACTTTGATATGTGGAAAGTGATTATCACTCCATATAAGGAGCCAACCAAAGCTGCATCAACTAGGGATGAAGCAGCCCTAAAGAATGCACAACTCAATGCCAAAGCAATTAGCATCCTCTATGAAGCCCTCACTCCGTCCGAGTTCTACCCCATCTCCTCATGGGATACAACCTATGAGATATGGGACAAGTTGTGCATCACTTATGAAGGCACAAATCAAATAAAGGATGCAAAGATCTACATGTATAACATCCTCCCAGAGAACTTCAAGATGGGGAAGAAAAAAGGTGTTGCTGAGATGTACTCAAGGCTCACATCATCATCAACGACCTAGCTACTTTGGGACACACTTTGGATAGAGGAGAAATCAACTCAAAGATCCTGAGGTCTCTTCTAAAGAGATGGGAGTCAAAGATGACCTCCATTGAAGAAGTAAGAAGTCTTGGTGATATTCCAACCGAGGAGCTTATTGGAAATCTACAAGCTCATGAGCTAAGACTTGA
The DNA here is from genome assembly GCA_963693085.1 of Alisma plantago-aquatica. NCBI lineage: Eukaryota > Viridiplantae > Streptophyta > Magnoliopsida > Alismatales > Alismataceae > Alisma > Alisma plantago-aquatica. The sequence continues at coordinate 794,326,355 of OY856414.1, read as the reverse complement.
CAAGCAAGAAGAGGAAACAAAGAAAGAAGAAAAAGAATCAATGAAGATCAAAGATAGTGCCTTTAAAGCTCAAATGGAGGCTCTCATCCTTCAACAACAACTTGCTTTCCAGACCTCTCCCTCCTCCTCTAGTGAAGACGATGGCCCTAGTGAGCATGAAGCCAACTTCTCCAAGGGAAAGAACTTAAAAAGAAAGCAATCTTCTTCCTCTATTTCAAGGTGCTACAGGTGTGGTAAAAAAGGACATTACAAGAGCGAATGACCTAAGGCTAGAAATTCACACCAAAAGAGAAGATCCAAGAAGGAGGAAGAGTATAAAACATATAGCAAATACAAGAGGAAGGACAAGAAGGAGAGGAGACACAAAGACGAACTCATGCAGCTTGAGAAGGATCATCCTCTAGTGGCTCAAGATCCGATGAGGATGGAGAGTGCCACCTTGCACTCATGGCCTCAACAAGTGAAGATATTGGTGAGGTATGTGAGGTAAGTTTGCATCAGTTAGCTAAAGGAACTCTCATTGACACGCTTGTTACTACCCATTCTTATTATTCTAAATATAAATCTAAAAGAAGAGGTTGGGTAAATTCATTGATGACTTGTATGCTAAACTTAATATTCTTGAACAAAATGAGAAAATTCATTTTGAGAGCATTGATTCCTTACAAGGCCAATTTCATGGTCGTGAGCTCCAATACAATGGAGTTGAAGTAGATAATGTAGTCTATCTTAAGAACATTACATCTCTTAAGGAAGACATGCAAAAGTGCCTAAATGAGATTGAGTTACTTAAAACTAAAAATGTTGAACTTAAGCTCATTAGTGATGCTCGTAGAGAGGAGAGGGATGTTGATCTTAAAAAATTCATTTGCTTAAATACAAAAATGCTAGGTTACTTGGTCAAGTTAATGATTTATCTACTAGGCCTATTTTGTCTAGTAATGATATTGCTTCTATTACAATTGAAAAAGATTCATATTTGACTAAAACCCTCTGTTTAGAGGCCATCCTTGTTCATGCTAGAGATGATCTTGCTAGCTTATTTTCTACTATTATATCTCTTACTAATGACAATTATAGACTTAGAACCTTTCTATATAAATTTCTCAAAGGGAAAAACTCCCTAAATGAAATCATTGACCATTCTACCAAACAAAGTGGTACTAGTGGTTTGGGATTTGTAGGGGGAGACCCTAAGGGCAAAAGTAAGGCCAAAGGTAAGAAAAAGCGTAAGGAAACTCCTCTTGTCATTGGAGAGTCTTATGGCTCTAAGAACCCTATGATTTCCTCTCATTGTAAAAGTGATGTTCATTACTCTACTTATTGTCCTTACAAGCCTAAGGGACCAACCCAAATATGAAATGGGTCCCCAAGCTAACTCCGAATCCTAAAGTATGAGTTGGGAACTAAAACTCTCCTTTCTTGTAGTAAAAAGGAAAATGGATTTTTTATAGTGGTTGCACAAAACACATGATAGGTGATATAAGCCATTTCAACAATTTTACAAGGAAAAAAGGAGGTTCAGTTACTTTCAGGGACAACAAGAAAGGTAAGGTAAAAGGTGAGGGTGATGTAGGTGAATCCTTGTGTATTGAGAATGTTCTCTTTGTGGATGTCCTGCATCACAATTTAATAAGTGTTAGTCAATTATGTGGTTACCTTGTGTTATTCACTTCTTTTGAATGTTTGCTTCTAGATTCCCTCACTTACCATGTCATATATAAGGGAACTAGAAATGGTAATCTTTATGTAATTGTACTTGACTCTATTAAGCCTATTGTTAGTGTATTCCTTGTAGTCAATTCGAAGGATATTTCTCTTTGGAATCGTCGACTAGGTCATGTAAATATGCACCAATTGAAGAAGTTGAGCAAAAAGGATTTGGTCAAGGGACTTCCCAAATTAGATTTTTAAAAGGATGAGGAATGATAGCCTTGTACCCAAGGAAAGAAAAACATAGTCCTACTTCAAATCCAAAGGAGTCCTTAGTACCAAGAGATCTCTTGAACTTCTCTATATTGATCTATTTGGACCTATGAGAACTCAATCACTTCGTGGCTCCAAGTATTGTCTTGCTATTGTCGATGATTTCTCTAGATATATACTTGGACCTTCTTTCTCATTTTTAAGAGTGATACGCTTGATGTTTTCTCTAGCTTTTGCAAATGATTTGAAAATGAAGCTTCTTGTCAGATTGTTTCATCCGTAGTGATCATGGGGGAGAATTTGAAAATGATATTTTTGAATGTTTTTGTGAAGAGTCCAGATATGCACATAACTTTTCTTCACCTCGAACGCCTCAACAAAATGGGGTTGTAGAGAGGAAGAATAAGTCACTACAGAAAATGGCTAGGACCATGCTTTTGGAGTATGAAACTCTGGGCAGAAGTTGTTAGTACCTCATTTATGTGCAAAACTGAGTTTTCACATATCCTTCTTTGAAGAAAACCCCCTATGAGATATGGCATGGTAGGAAGCCTTCTATCGAGTATTTTCAAATTTTCAAGTGTCCTTGTTTTGTTTTGAACACGAAAGAATCTCTTGACAAGTTTGATATGAAATCATACAAGGCTTTTTCTTTCTTGGCTATAACACTACTAGTAAGGCCTATAGAGTGTATAATGTTGATATATCTAAAGTAGAGAAATTTTTTAATGTCAAATTTACTGAGACTAACCCCTCTGCTTCCAAGGATATTGCTAATGATGATGTTGTTGAAGAAGTAATTCTATCTTGAAAGAACTCAACATAACCCAAAAAGAAAAAGAGGCGGTCACTCAAGAATATGAGATAGATGAAAAAAGAAGGATCCAACTCTGCACTTTGCAAAGAATCATCCTAAAGAGCTAATCATAGGTGACCCTTTTGAAAGATTATAGATATGGGCTTCCTACAACAAAGAACAAGCCAACAACGCCTTCATCTCACAACTCGAGCCAAACAATGTCAAAGATGCTCTTGGGGATGATGAGTGAATCCTAGACATGTAAGAAGAAGTGGAGCAATTTGAGGAGAACAAAGTGTGGACTCTAGTGCCAAGACCATGTGATAGAAAGATCATTGGAACCAAGTGGGTCTACTGCAACAAGCTATATGAAAACGACAAGGTGGTAAGAAACAAAGGAAGGTTAGTGGCTCAAGGCTACAATCAGCAGGAAGGTATAGATTTTGATGAAATAATGCACCTATAGCTAGACTTGAGTCCATTCATATTTTTCTTTCTGTTTCTAGTTATAAAAATTTCCTTGTATATCAAATGGTTGTTAGAAGTGAGTTTTTTAATGGTACAATTGAGGAGGAAGTGTATGTTGCACAACCTATGGCTTTGAACATGATAGTTTACCTAACCATGTTTATCTACTGCAAAAATTTCTCTATGGACTCAAACAAGCACCTCGAGCTTGGTATGAGAAATTAAAGAACTTTTTGTTAGATCATGGGTATATCATGGGAAAAGTAGATTCTACTTTGTTTCTAAAACACAGTTCTAAGAATTTTTCGTATCATTAAAATTTATGTTGATGATATCATTTTTGGTGAGACTAATCTTGATCTTTGTAAGGAGTTTAGTGATCTTATGCTGAGTGAGTTCGAGATGAGAATGATGGGTGAGCTTACATTCTTCCTCAACTTTTAAATCAAGAAAACTAAAGTTGGGAACTTCATTAACCAAGGCAAGTACACAAGTGAGATACTCAAGAGTTTTGGGATGGATAACACCAAGCCAATGGACAACCCCATATCAAACACCGCCAAACTTAATAAAGATAAAGAAGGTGAGAAAGTGGATGAGAAGATTTATAGAGGTATGATTGGAAGTTTACTTTACTTAACTGCCTCTAGACGTGATATAATGTTTAGTGTTGTCTTGTGTGCTCACTTTCAATTAAATCCCAAGAAATCACATATTATAGATGTTAAGAGGATTTTAAGGTAATTAGCCCAGACCCAAAATTTTGGACTATGGTATCCCAAATCAAGGAACTTTACTCTTACTACTTGTGGTGATGCGGATTATGCAGGATGTTTGATTGATAGAAAGTGCACAAGTGGCACTTACTTCCTCCTAGGACCATGCTTGGTGTCTTTGTTTTCTAAGAAATAGAGCATAATGGCTTTATCAATTAATGAGGTTGAATACATTACAACCGAGAGTTATTGTGCCCAGGTTCTACGGATGAAGAAAATGCTCCAAGACTTTAACATTTATTTTGATGCTTCTCTTATCTTTTTTGATAATACCAGTGCAATCAATTTATCTTACAATCCTATATTATATAGTAGAGACAAGCATATAGAGGTTCATCATCACACATGTAGACACGGAAAATTAGTTGGCGGATATTTTACTAAACTTCTAGCTAGAGAGAAATTCAGTTTTATTAGATCTAAACTACTCATAACTACTTTAGATGAATCTAATATACCTTCTAGTTAGTTTCTATCTATCATATATGATTTTCTCATATCTTGATCACCCTAGCTTGATAAAGTGCTAAATTTTTCATGTTCTTATGCCTTGTTTTTCACTTATTTTGGGTATTTTTTGCAAACACTTGTTTTATCGCTAAATAGTACCCAATAATGAGTGATATGTGCCTAAGTATGTTTTAAATGTAAAACAGACTAGAAAAATAAATTTAATTAGTACTTAAATGGCTAGAAACTAAGATTTCTAAGTTTGGGACATACCTTCTGTCGATCGAGTTGCCAACTCGATCGATAGGTGGCCGAGGGCTTTTGTCAAAATCCATTCGGTCGAGTTTCCATCTCATAAAACTCGATCAATGGCCGGGCTGGACAAAATCTTAAGTAGGGTTCGACCGACTTTTCTCCCTCTCAACTAGAGAAAAATCGACTAATTCCTCCTCCAACTCTCTCAAGCTCTCAACCCTAGCCTTGACCTTACCTTTCCTAGCCCTAGCCAACCCTAGTTTAACCTTCCTAGATCCTTCTCCTACTAGCCCTAGGTGGTTAGACGACCTTATGTGGTGACCTTCTCTACTTTTTGCTCCATTTCACCTCCATGGCTTCAAATAGAAGAAAGAGGACCGACCCTGCTAGGGTTCCTTATTCCTCGTCCAACTCTCACCTCATTCCCTTTGACGATACCTTCTTTATCTCAGCTGAAGCTCTAAACCTGTACAAGGAGCTCCTTCCTAGGAACCCCTATCCATTTCATGCTTTGTTTGAGCCTAAACCCACTAAGTAAAAGGTCATAGATGACGTAGCTGAGTTGTTGTATGATCATCAACTAGCTACCCTGAGTGTCAAATGTCGATGCTATCACAATTTTATGACAAGCACCAAGGCAGTTCATGAGTTTTATGCTAATCTGTTATGTAATTATGACACTCTTGTACCCCCGCCTAATATTTAAGTGATTATCACTTCTATGATTGTCGGTAAGAAGTTCACAATCTCAGAAGATACTTTGAATATCTTTTTCAATAGTACTGAGGTAACTGACACATGGATGAAAGATTATCCTGAGTATTTCTACCTGCTAGACCTTGATGCCTTCTACAAGAAATATGATATCACTCTCCCTGACATACATAAGTTCTTGAAGAAGACTCAGCTTCCCTATAGGAAGAAATCCACCCTACCTTCCTCTATCTTGGACTTTAAAAATTGCAGTCTAGTCAACTGCAATATTCACCCCAAAAATAATCAAACTAAAATTGCAGATAATATCATGGTAATTATGTTTTGCCTATTGAAAAAATCAGAGTCAAGTGGTTTAGATATGTTCTCTATCATATGACCTGCTTCAACTCCGGGAAGAATTCCTGAGGTACCCACCCACCCTACCTAGCCCTAATTTGTGGTGTTTTCACCTCTTTCACTGGAAAGTCTCTTTTTCATGATCTTCATTACAAACCTTCTAGAAAAGGAGTCTGTATCAGTGATACTATAATCAAGAAAATATTTTTTCCTACATATTCTTCCACCACACCTAGAGCCTCTACCTCCACCTAGGCACCTCCACCTCCACCACCATCCCAACCTACCCACACCTCATTTCATGTACCCAATGAAGCCTCATGGGTTACATGGTTCATCAGTAGGCATACAACCTATAGAAGTAGGAGCATCTGCATCATGATCTCTGTTCTATCATGTCTACCATGAACCTTTCCTGTGCCCATCCTTAATCCTGCCTACCAGCCCTATCCAGGTGGTGATTATGCTTCCTATGCATATAATCACTTCTACATGGCCCCTCCATCTGGTGCTTCTACTGCTACACCCTATGATGTTAGTGGATCTACCTCTGCACCTACCCCTAGAGTGCTACCTCTCCCTGATGGCCCCATATCTACCTTGCTTGCATGACTTGTCACTTATGCTCCCACTTTTCCTCAAACCCAGCAACTGCATGACCTTGGTATGTCTTGGGCTGAGAAGAATGCCATGTGGCCCGATCGTGGTTTCAGTCCTTCTATCGATGAGGAGATGCTCGACCAGGTTGATGAGGAAGATGCTACTGACAATGAGGAGGCATCTGATGATGATGGTGAGGATGGTTTAGATGATGATGATGGCTTTACTGGTGGATCTGGTGATGAATGTGATGTTATTACACCTTCATATGGAGATGATGACTATGAGCCTGAAGCTAATGAAGATGATGTCAATGATGATGCAGTGGACATAGATGACATAGATGTTTAGATGTTTTAGTCTTGTAGTCTTTATATGCTGATCATATATATATTTATAGGATATTTTGTACTAAAACATCTGGGTACAATATCTGAGATGTACGATTTCTATCATCATGTTTTTGTTTTCATCTCTTTGTCTTGTATTTGCTTTGATAACATGCTCATGTGTTGTAATCTTTGTTGACTTTGAGATTATACATTGTCCATATTTTGATAATGACTTAACCATTCCATTCATATGTATCTAATATGTGTATTCAAGATTGATTTTAGGTGTTAGGTACATGAAAAAGATCAAATTACACAAGCCCTGGTTTGCTAAAGTTAAAGTCAAAAGCAATGCAAGTGTGAAAATTAGGAAATCTATGTAAATGACCTTAGAAGAATTTTGTAATCACTTGTATTGATGATATGACTTGTAACTAAGATGAGAAAATTATGTGGGACACTTAGAACCAAGTTTTAATCACTTTTTAAGCACTTTAGAAAATTGATCATAGGCAGCTAATCGGTCAAGTTACAATCTCGATTGATCCACTAGATCAATTCTCTAAAGAGTCCATCGGTCGAGTTGTGCACTCACAGAACTCGACCGATCGGGTTACTGACCAAATGCTATTTTCATTGGTCGGTCGAGTTTCCTCAGGACAAACTTGATCGATGGTTTAAAAATTGGGTTTGTCTTTTACCCAATCGGTCAAGTTACCTTTATTGAATCTCGACCGAATGTACTGTACGAAAAATGTAGAAAAAGTGATTCTAACCGTTGGTGATTTGTTTGGACGAAACTAGATCTATTGCCTTGTGCAAAAATAGCTATAATTGGACCCTAAGTGTTCCCCAACTCAAAGGGGCACCCCCAGCTATAAATAGGACCACTTGGGGTTCATTCCAAGGCTTCTCATTCATTCCATAGCTTGGTTCTTGCTTAGTTGAGAGTGTTGCACACCTTTGAGCCCCTTTCTCTCTCTACCTTCAAGTCAAATATGTGAGTAGGAGTTAGGATCTGTTGTAAGTGAGCTATCCTTTATATCTATGTAAAGTTCTCCACCTCCATCTTCCTACCCCCTTTCCTTATTGAAGAAAAGGCTTGAAGATCTTCTTCGAGTGAAGGAGAAGGAGTTGCTGTTCTTCAAGGTTGAAGAAAGCATGGTGTTCCAGATCTCCAAGTGAAGGAGATAGGCAAGGTGGATGTTCAAGAAGGATAGGTAATTCCTTGAAGGCCAAAGACTTGAAGATGGAGTGGGTAAGTCCTTGTTGAAGGCTGAAGACTCCCTGGTTCAAGTGGGTAAGTTCTTTCGGTAGGTTGAAGATCCTTTCTTGAGGTATTAAGTCCTTGGATGAATGTGGTTTTGTCTTGTAAATCTTATGAATGAATATAAGAGCATAAAGATTGCAAAGTCCTAGAGACTAACCACCACTAGGTAGTGGACTGACTCACTTCTAGTTTGAAGTGTGGAACCACTCTAAACTACTTTGTCCAAGTGTATACTATCCTTATCTCTCATCCTTGCTATGCTTGCTAGTTAGGACTTCAAATTGGCTGTATTCTTAAGCTTTTGCACTTAATATAATTTGAAGGTCTAATTCGTTTTGTGAGATTTATGAATCTCTATTCACCCCCCTCTAGAGCCCTTGATCCAACAATCTTAATCTTCTATATCATAACTCTATATATGTTCTATCATGTGAGCTATTGGTATGCTTTCCATATTTTGATTATGACATTGGTTGCTTGTTTCTCTCTTCACTGCTATAGAAATGGCTTATGAAGTCACTTTACAGGCATCAGTTATTAACGCAGAACCGATGCCTAAAACCTACAGCGTCGGTTTAAAACACAAACCGACATATATCGGATAGGAGTGGCCAGACATGGGTATCACTTTTTATTTGGCGTCGATCCAAAATAAACAACCGATGCCTAAAAACACCTGTGAAATCCAATTTATCCAACGAAAAAAATTACCTCCAAAATTTAACCTATAACGTCGGTTATTAAATAAATAATCGATGACTAAAGCTTTTTCACGTGGGACATTTTTATCGTCCGTTGTATTCCCAAAACCAACGCCGATTTGTTTTCCCACGTCGTCCGCGCCAAAATTTTTACACCCCTATTGCGTCGGTTTTTTATGGAAACTGACGCTGTTAGGTTTTAGCGTCGGTGTTTTAAAAAACCGACGCTTATGTTTAACTTAACAACACCCGCGTGAGTGACTCTTCCCCTTTCTCTCTTTCATTCCTGATTCTTCAGTTAGGTCTGGCGATTTCTTGCTCGTCACCGCTCGTTGCTTCTCTTCTCACCGCTGTTCAGTGTTGCCGTCGCTCACTGCTTCTCTCCTCTCCTCACCGCCACCCCCACCGGTAGCTGCTTCGGTGCTCTCCTTGCCGCCGATGGCTGTCTGCTAGGTCTCTGCTCTTGGGCACCCGCTCACCACCGCCGCCCTCTCTTTGGCTTGCTGCTCCAGCCACCCACCCTCTCGCTCACCGCCGCCGCTGCCGCCCTCTCTCTGGCTTGTTGCTCCGGCCACCCACCCTCTCGCTCACCGCCGCCGCTGCCGCCCTCTCTCCCGCTCGCTGCTCCTGGTACCATTTTCCTCCTCTTCTCCACCATGTTGTGAAATCGCAGGTTGGCACGGCCGTGCTGAGCAGTACGGTCGTGCTGGGCAGCACGATCGTGTTGGTAGCACGGTCGCAGTACATAGCACGACCGTGGTGGCTAATTTTGTGCTATATTACTCAATTATGTGTGTAATGATTATTTTGATGATTTTGTGCTATATTGCTCAATAGGATACCTAAATTTGTGTGTAATGATTATCGTGATGATGAACATTCATCTACATTGGAGATGTTGAAATCAATGTTATAGAATACGATACCTAGACTAGGGTATGATTAAGACTACAAGATGTTGCTATTGTAAATCAACCTAGGATATGAACAAATCTTGTGCTTGAATATATTTGTGTTTCTAATCCTCATGCTTGACCTAATTCAGTATCCTAATTTGATGCATGTTGAAATAAGATTCAAACTTGTCCATTCTAGCATCCTAATTTGATTTGATTATGTGCTTTGAACCTTGAGACATGCGTGTTAAAGATACATTGATGACTCAAACTTAACTCACATGTGAGTCTTCTATTTCTAAATTGATTATGTGACCCCTAATTAATACATTATAACAGATTATAATGGAACCCCAATTTTTTTTTGAAAACCCAATACACATTATACACTTACTAGTGAGATTAGGTGTTCAAGAATGGGATAGGTGGTACACATTTATTATATATAAGAATGACAACACATGTATTTGTTGGCCTAGAAACCCATCCAAGATTTACTCATTAGGAGTAAATCTTGGATAGTCCCCGATTTGGGACTGTTCTTGAACACCTAATCTCACTTAGGATGTAAGTGTATAATGTGTATTTGGTTTTCAAGAAAATTTCGGCAGCATTTCCCCATTTGTTCTCTAAGTACATATGTACTTAGAGAACAACGGGGAAATGCTGCCGAAATTTTCTTAAAAACCCAATACACATTATACACTTACTAGTGAGATTATGTGTTCACGAATGGGATAGGTGGTACACATTTATTATATATAAGAATGACAACACATGTATTTGTTGGCCTAAAGTTTTAACCATACAAAAACTCCAATCTATTAACCCTAGACCCTAATCTTGTTGTAATACATACTTGTTTTCTCTTTGATCATAGAATGGATAGATCATGGATGTCCATTCGCAATCGCTGCACCCCAGAGTTTATATTTGGTCTTGACCAGTTTATTAGATTTGACAAGGAACATAGGAAACAATCTGGAGATAGGTTCTACTATCCATGTAGGCATTGCGGTAACAACTTGAAAGTCAGCACTGGTGATGAAATCAAAAGTCATGTCATGTGCAAAGGGATTATACAAGGCTATACAGAATGGCATTGGCATGGAGAGATTTCAAACTCAAAACTAGTGGATGTCGATAGCAATGCTTGTGTGGAAGAAGAAATTTCCTCCGATGACGTAGATGTGAATGAACCAGTTCCAGTAGACATCATTGATGCGATGTTGGATAGTTGTGGGGTAGAGCACACCGATCCACCTCCCATTTTTAGAAACATCATGCATGATGCTGAGATATCATTATACACAGGTTGAACTAAGTTTACGAAGCTTAACACTGTGTTGAGATTGTATAAGCTGAAAGCTAACAATAGATGGAGCGACAAAAGCTTCACGTCATTGTTGTCTTTGTTGAAAGAAATGCTTCCTGAAGGAAACGAGCTGCCAATCTCAACATACCAGGTAAAGAAATTGTTGTGCCCAATGGGAATGGAGGCCAAGAAAATACATGCATGCCCGAATGATTGTGTATTATTTCAAAAGGACTATGTGGATTTGAAAGATTTTCCAAAATGTGGTGCGTCACAGTAAAAATTGACGACTTCGGGGGAGTCCAAAACTGGTTCTCCTGCCAAGGTGATGTGGTATCTACCTATAATATCACGTTTTCAATGCTTGTTTGCCAATCCGATAGATGCAAAGAATTTGAGGTGGCATGCAGATGTTAAGAAAAATAATGATGGGATCCTACGACATGCGTATGATTCCCCACAGTGGAAGAAGATTGATCTATTGTACCCTAAATTTGGTGAAGAAGTCAGGAATCTAAGACTTGGACTTTGTATAGATGGGATGAATCTATACGGGACATTGAGAAGCCAACATAGCACTTGGCCAGTCATGCTTGTTATATACAATCTTCCTCCCTGGATGTGTATGAAAAATAAGTACGTAATGTTGTCGTTGTTGATATCGGGCCCTAAACAACCTGGAAATGATATCGATGTTTATCTTGAACCTCTGATTGATGACTTAAATAAACTCTGGGGTGAAGGTGTGATGACCTATGATGCTTCATGAAGAGAGATATTTCGTTTGCATGCTATGCTATTTTGCACTATTAATGACTTTCCAGCATATGGGAATTTGTCTGGATATAGTGTCAATGGAGCTAAAGCGTGTCCTATATGTGAAGAGAATATTGATTCAACAAGACTAAAACATGGCGGTAAGATTGTATATCTCGGTCATCGAAGGTTTCTTACAAAATTTCATCTGTATCATAGGAAGCACAAAGCATTCAATGGACTGAATGAGGAACGGAGTGCACCTAAACCTATACCAGGGGAGGTTGTTTATGAAAGAGTAAAAGACTTTGTCAATAAATTTGGTATGAGATTAGTACAATGTACTATGGCCACACGGAGTGACAAATCTTTATTCAAGAAGAAGTCAATATTTTGGGATCTTCCTTATTGGAGTTCTTTGACAGTCAGGCATTGTATCGATGTCATGCACATTGAGAAAAATGTTTGTGATAGTGTCATTGGTACTTTGTTGAATATACCCGGTAAGACTAAAGATGGGATAAAATCTAGACTGGACCTACGTGAAATGGGAATAATGTCAGAATTAACAGAATTACATGAAATGGGAAATCAGAGAACATACTTACCCCCCCGCTTGTTACACATTGTCTAAAAAGGAGAAGAAAACTTTTTGTGAATGTTTGGTAAATGTTAAGGTGCCACAGGGTTACTCAACCAACATCCATAGATTAGTATCATTGAAAGATCTGAAGTTCATAGGTCTTAAATCTCATGATTGTCACACTCTAATGCAACAAATATTGCCTGTTGCAATTCGATCTATATTGCCGAAGCATGTAAGGTTTGCAATCACCAGACTTTGTTTCTTTTTCAACAGTTTGTGCAACAAAGTTATTGACCCTGATACTCTCGATAATTTGCAAAGAGAAGTGGTTGTTACCCTATGTCAGCTTGAGATGTATTTCCCTCCTTCATTCTTTGATATCATGGTACATCTTTTTGTCCACTTGACTAGGGAAGTGAAAATATTGGGACCAATTTTCTTGCTTTGGATGTATCCCTTTGAACAATACATGAGCGTTTTTAAAAGTGATGTTCAAAACCGTTATCGGCCTGAAGGGAGTATTATTGAGGATTATGTGGCGAGAGAGGTAATGGATTTTTGTAATGACTTTCTCAGTGGTAATGACACTCCTGGTAATGACAAGAATATTGAGGAGCAATTTGGCAAAGGAATTTTGGGATCACGGGTGAAAGTAATCAACCATGAGCAGTTGGAACAAGGTCACTTGTATATTTTACACAACATGGATGAAGTGAGTGTTTATATCGAGGAACATACCAATTTTATCAAGAGACAATATCCTCGAGCCAATACAATGTGGCTTGCTAGAGAGCATAACAAGACATTTATTAAGTGGTTTGAAGATAAAGTCTTACATCAACTATCTCAAACACCAGATGATATTAGTGAAACTATCAAATGCCTCACCTTTAAACAAAAATTGAATGTTATATCTTATGAAGGGTATGACATTAATGGATTCACATATTACACAAAGCGCCAAGCTGATAAGAGTGTCGTCCAAAACAATGGGGTCACCCTTCAAGCGTCGACTATGTTTTTTGCAAGTGCAAATGATAAGAGTCCACGTGAAGCTAAAATGTCATATTACGGTGTCATTGAAGACGTATGGGAGTTTGACTACATAGAATTCTGCTCTTCAAATGTAATTGGGTTGATAAATTCCAAAGGAGTTATAGTGGATGAATTGGGTTTCACTTTAATGAACTTTGAAAATATTGGCGAGAAGGGTGAACCATTCATATTGGCATCACAGGTGAAACAAGTATTTTATATCGATGATCCTGCAAATGATAAATGGTCAGTTGTTCTTCATGGTAAAAGAAAGTTCATTGAAGATCCTATAGATGAAGAAGAGTACTATGATAAGTATGATGACTCCAGTTCATTCTCAGTTGGGTTGCCAACACCATAAAATATTGAAGCTAATTGTAACATCCCTGACCTGGGTTATGAACTAACCCTAGGTGTTCTATCTAATTGAGTGATTAAATGCTTGTGGTTATCTTATGAAATGTAATTAAAGCTTTTGAAGAACTTATATTTCCATTTCAGTCCCTTTTGAACAATGTTGCAATTTTGTTTTGTTAATTTTGGACTAAAGTGCAAATTACCCAATTAGAGGGGTTAACTTGCAAATTGCACATGTTAAGATGTTCCTCTGATGATGAGACATCATAAGAATGAATATGGTGTATTGGTATGGATTCCACAAGCTTGAGCACCAAGATATAGCTTGTAGAGCAATCCTTGTGCTTTAAAACCTAGTTTTGGTGTAAAGTGCAATTTACCCAAAACATAGGATCCAACATGTAAAAAGTACCCTCTAGAGTATATTTCATTACTCTTGGAATCAATTAGAGTAAATAATATGAGGAGGGCACCTCATTTGAATGATCAAGTAAGAAAGATAACCATAATATTTAAATAACCAAGTTGTAAGCAAAATGGCCTTTTATATATATATATATATGCAACTTAGTAAGGTGTTTGGTTTCTTTTCCTTTTAATCATGGATAAGGGAGGAGTTTTTCATGTGATAAGGAGGAAGAAACGTGGCCATGGAGGGGGAAAGCCATGGTGGAAATGATTAAGAAATAATAATCTTTTCCTTTGCCTTGAAATTACCCATAAAATATATAAGCAATCTTTTTACAACAAAGCAAGGGATCATTTCCCTTAGTTTGTTTTTCCTCATCTTCTTGCTTTGGCCGACTAAGGAGGAGTTCAGCAGAAGAGGAGGATGACCAAGCTGGTTTGGGTAAGCTTTGATCATCTCCTAGCTCAAATTCTTGGTGGAAAACCCAAAGCAAGGTTGGTTTATTAGCTTTCTTCATATGATTCTTCTTTCTAGCCATCTTCTCCATCCATATCTTGAAGAACGGACCTTGGACAACCTCTGGAGCTCAAGCCACCATTAAATCCACGGAGCTTGGAGCTCTGGATCAGTCCTAGAGGTGGGTTTTATAACTCTAACCCTTAAGTTTTGTTAATGCATCTTCTTCTCCTAAAATCGTTGCTTGTTCTTATTCTTTAGACACCTTTAAGTGTTCTTGCTAGTAAATCCGTGATGAACAACCCCTATTCTTGAGGTAGGAGATTATGACATTAATACCAATGCTTAACCAAAATTCTACTTTAGCAAACGGTATCCCACCTCTTGCTCTCACCGTTTGGAGCAAACGGTTTCAAAACCGTTTGGAGAAAACGGTTTCAAAACCGTTTGGAGCAAACGGTTTCAAAACCGTTTGAAAGCAAACAGTTTCACAAGAATGTTTGGGAGCAACCGGTCCAAGACCATTTGGATGGATTGACCAGGCGTTGACCATTTGGAGACCTGTTGTAAACAATATGGACTAATCATCCTCCAAAAATCATCAAGTAATTCCCAGAGAATCACCATTTGAAGG
Source organism: Alisma plantago-aquatica (assembly GCA_963693085.1). Taxonomy (NCBI): domain Eukaryota; kingdom Viridiplantae; phylum Streptophyta; class Magnoliopsida; order Alismatales; family Alismataceae; genus Alisma; species Alisma plantago-aquatica. The sequence continues at coordinate 794,311,281 of OY856414.1, read as the reverse complement.
CACATTAGTCACCTAAACCCTAATCGGGTTAGTTGCTGATTTCAATGATGCAATCATGTTGAAGTTTGGGTTGAGTGGCCCAAATGGTTTCAAGACCATTTGGGGATCACCCAAACGGTCTCAAGACCGTTTGGTGATCACCCAAGACCGTTTGGAGGTCTAGGGTTAAGTGGGGTTGACCAATTGAGGGTCCAATGATATCAAATTGTTAAACAACTAAGTGCTGATTTTGTGACCAAATGTAGCGTTCAACCTTTAAGTGAATGACATGGTTTTTGATTAAATAATGGGCAAACGGTCTCAAGACCATTTGGAGGATTTCCAAACGATCCCAAGACCGTTTGGGGGTCACTCAAGACCATTTGGAGGTCTAGGGTTGACCATGGTTAAGGGGTTGAAGTTTGAAAGGCAACAAGTTGAAGTATGATTGATTAGTGACCTATTGATCAAATCTATGAGCCAAACCTTATAGGTTGAGTTAGTTTGCGATATTGACTTGAGCAAACGGTCTCAATACCATTTGGAGGTCATCCAAATGATCCCAAGACCGTTTGGGGTCAGGTCATGACCAAGTTGAATGATAGTCCAATGGATTCAATGTCAATTAGTCTCATGTTGATACATGTTGAAGGATGATCGATTCTAAACCCTAATTCAATTGATCCAAACCCTAATTGGTGATCAATTGAGGTTCAATTGAGTATCAAATCAGTAGAGGGCTGACTTAATTAACTCAATTGATAAGTGCTAACAAGTGCATGATCGATTGAGGGGTTCAACATTGGAAACCCTAACTCAATTGAAGTGGTTGAGACACTTTTTGGTCCTTGCGGTTTTGAGGTGGTTTGGACCAAACGGTCTCAAGACCATTTGGGTCCAAACGGTCTCAAGACCATTTGGGTCCAAACAGTCTCAAGATCGTTTGAGTCCAAATGGTCTCAAGACCCTTTGGGACCAAACGGTCTCAAGACCCTTTGGGACCAAACGGTCTCAAGACCGTTTGGGACCAAACGATCCCAAACCGATTGGTGCTCATGCGGTTTCAAGATCAATGTTGTCCATGCGGTTTCAAAGTCAAAGTTGGCCAAACGGTCAACAAGACCAAACGGTCTTCAACTCACCTTGGGCAAAGGATATTGAGTGTGTACTTGGACAAATGGTTTCAAAAGTCAACAAATGGTCAACACCACCAAACAGTTTCAAAACCGTTTGGGGGTTGAAAGTGCAAAACCGTTTGGGGTTTAAAAAAAAGAAAAGGTCAAGAACGTTTGATGCTTTAGAGGTTAAGATGGTTTAATGTTTGATTAACCTAAACCTCATAGATACCTAAAGTGATTAAGGGACTAAGTAATGAGTGGATTAGTGCATGTTACACTCAATGGTGATTATTACAAAAGTACCCTTGAAAAGATAGTGTGACTACTAACCCTTGATCAAGTAAACCCTAATGACCATAATGGTGATGACATAACCTATGTTGACAAAGATGATTTGACTTAACTTAATCAAGAGGGAAGTAAGAATTATCTAATAGAAAGAGGAAAGAGAAGACTCCTCATATAAATAAGAATCAAGTAATAAGCTTCAAATATGTATGAATATATCTAATTAGGGTATGATCCTTCATAGTGAGATCATGGAAACCCTAATGATGATGATTTATGAATCTTAACCTAATTTTAGGGCATTAATGGAAGTGATACTCATACATGATGATAGTATGATCTTGATTCATGTAATGTAAATTGTAAACCCTAATTTAGGGAAATGATATGGTGTGTATAGTAAACCCTAATTTGGGTGATGCTTTTAAGCATGACACTCTATACTTGATTATAGATTGAGTAATCATTATGAGTTAAAAGGGTTGTGTAATCCTAATTGAATTAAAAAGGAGACCTAACCCTAGAAACCAGCCGTGGTGATATGACACGGTCGTGGTGAATCCTCTATGGCACGACCGTGTAATGAAGTACAACCGTGGTGGCTTACTCTTGCACGACCGTGCAAGATAGCACAGCCGTGGTATTCAATATTTAATTTGGAAAGAACTTGTATTGTGCTGATATAGTTACAATGTGTATGCTATCAGTAATGTTTACCATGCAGGTCTTTATAAAGAAGTGAGCATAGCCAGGTAAGGGTTATGATGCCATATTCATTGAAAGCACCTTATAAGTTTTGAAAATAATGATATGCTATGTTGCCTAGTAAGAGGTAACATATGAGATTGATAGGCTGTATGAGCCATGAGAAATATCTGCTTTGCCATCAAGTCATCAATATGTTACTTAGTAACCAATGTTTTGATGATCTAAGGGTTTGAACACCCATATTCTTGAATCACAATGGTGAGATGGTTAGGGATTGATATCCCAATGTTAACAAGATGTGAAATGAACTTGATACAATTAGTACTCTTTCTTTATAGCAATTGTTTTAATAGTTTATGTTTGAAAACATGCTTGATGCTAAAAGAATGTCATAATGTACTTATACAATCAAGTATAATGATATCATGTAGAGCCCTGACCATAGATCCATCATTGTCAGAAGTTTAATGACGGTGAAATAGGTTTTCCTAAGGGAACTCCTGGAGAGCATACTTTTGAGTATGTGGGGGTTATGGACGCGAATATCCTTACGTCCTAATGTAGGATTTGATGAGAGATGTACCTGTAATCTCCCAATCCTTCATTATATGTTTATGCCGGGATGATGTATTACTAATCTCCCGATGATGTTGTTAATGCCCCATCGACGTGAGATAAACAAGAAATCCCTCGATGGCGAAGAGAGTATAGCATGCCACTGTAACTCTAATAGCGAAGTTGCCAGAATACCCTGGAAAGCTATTATGGCAGAGACACCAGATGTCCTGCATGTTGTTCCTCACACTGATTGAGAATGATGAGGTCATAGGAATCCGACTCTTCTGATGACCTATGTATGGTACCGATTGCAATTTCGTAATGGTCGGTTGGAGTATGAGAGGTGTAACTTATCTCCTCAGGGCATAAATATGCTTGAAAAATGTAATAAGCCGTATAGCATAACTGCTTAGGTTGAACTACGAGAATCAATGATTGATGTTACATTGTTTATAGTGCTCTAGTTGAATAACTAGTATACATGTTCTTCATATTCCTTATTGATTAAATGTCTTGTCATTCAATCAAGATATAATTGAAATAATTGCATAAGAAATACTGCTTTACTTAGTTTATTTATTGAATTAAAAAAGCTTCTGGAGGAGAGTTAAAACTCTTGCTGGGACAATTATACAATTGTCTCACCCCCGTGGGATTAAATTTTTAGGTAATCACTGATGAAGAGGAAGAAACCCTTCAGCGGGTGAACAACAACAGCAACAGCAACATCCAAGACAGCAGTGATCCTCAGGTGGTGACACTGTCTGTCAAGTCTTATAGATAGAATGTCCTATGTGTCGTCTCTGTACTCTCAGGTCCTAGGAGTTAATAGATGCTTAAAGTAGATCTGAGATTTTTGGCGTAAAGCCTCGAGATTTTTTTTACCTTGCCTTGTACACTTAATAGGGAAATTGATGTTTGTAACCCTCAAGATGTGATTATTACAGATATGTAATGATGAATCAGTATGTAAATAACTTATCATGGTTCTTTTATGAAAAAGTCTTACAGGTTGTGTACTTTTGTGCAAAAAGTTTTATTTTTTTTGTGATTTTTAATAATTCCGCTGCCAGTTAATCGCTTCTGCATTCGTTGATCTTGTTTTCACGATCAGTCACCACAATTTAGTGGTATCAGAGCTCTAGGTTCGTTGAGTCTACAAAGAGATAAGACTTAGGTTGTTGAGTCCGTTCTAGTGTCTTCCAGTATATCTGATAGTGTCTTCTGCTTCTCAGGAGAAGAAGATAAAACTAAGGATATCTGGACCAAACGAAGAACATGTTGCAGAGAGTAGTGCTGCTACACCCAGAAGAGGTGCAAGAGACCCAGATAGAGAAGAACCTGTACCCGAACCACCCAAGTTCAATCCAACTGACATGGGAAACCTAGCCATCCAAGCCATATTTGGGCAGTTCATGACTGCCATGACACACATGACTGATAGGATGCCTATACCTACACCTAGGGCACCTACCTATCCTGAAGGACAAGGAGCCGACAAAATGTTTGAACGACTTCGCCGAGTTGGAGCCATAGAGTATGCAGGAACAGCTGACCCAGCAGATGCTGACTTGTGGTTAACTGAACTAGAGAAGGCCTTTAGAATCCTGAACATCCCAGAACCTGAGAAGGTTAGACATGTTGTGTATTTTCTCAAGGGGAGTGCTGGTCATTGGTGGACCATGGAAGAACAGAAAAGGCCAGGTGTGGAGATTGCATGGGAAGCTTTCCGACGGGAATTTATCAACAGATATTTCCCTAAGACATTTCTGGACGAGAAAATCTCCCAGTTTGAGAGGTTAAGACAATGCCCGATGAACATTAGCGAATACAAGGCTAAGTTCATGGAGTTGTTGCGGTTCTATCTGCACATGGAAACCACAGATGAAGAAAGGATTAGGCATTTTGAGAAAGGGTTAAATGCTGAATTGACTACCCCTGTGTCTGCTTTGGAGAATAGAGAAAGGTTTGCTACCTTCGTGGAGTCTGTCAGAAGGGTAGAAAGGTCTGTGTCAGAGAAAAGACAAACCCAGAACATGAGGATGTATCCCCAGTTCCAAGGATCTTCATCTAAAGATTTCAAGAAACCTAGGTTTTTTGCGCCTACACCACCACCTAGATTCAGTACTCAGACACAATGGACGTCGAATAGGGGTAGAGGATGAAGCCTACCGCTAGAAGGAGCTCGCAGTTCAGCATCTATGTCGGTTACAGGACCACCCAGACCACAACAACTGAACAGAAGTTGTTACATATGTGGAAAGATGGGACATCTGATGAAAGATTGCAGAGCCAGAGAAGTGAGTGTAACTCAACCTCAGAGGAAAAGTCAGCAAGGATCCCAAAGGAGACAGTTTCCAGGAGGAGCTAGAGGACGTGGACAAGCGTCCCAAGCTGGATCATCGACACCTAGTCAACGAGCACTGAATCAACCACAGGCGACGATGAGATTCTATGCGATGAATCCACCTGATCTGGTGATCAACCCTCGAGTTGTAGCAGGTCTGATGGGATTATTATATTCTGATCTATCTACATCTTGTGTTGTATCCGTTTTAATTGATCTGGGTGCTACACACTCCTTTATCACTCAGAGAGTGATTCTTGACTGCAACTTGACTATAAGTCATAGAGCAGATAGTTTGTTGTTAGAAACTCCATTGAGGGGATCTGTTGTGTTGTAGGAGGTATGTTCTCCCTGCATTCTCTTCTACTCTGAACATCGCATTCAAGTGGATCTTATACCACTTGAGATGCATGGATTTGATATAATCCTTGGGATGGATACCTTAGAAAGGTATAAGGTTGTCTTGGATTGTGAGTCCAAGCAAGCTGTGTTTGCTGATGAGTGTGGCACATGGATCTTTCAAGGAGAGAGAAAGATTCTACCCACCTGTCTTGTGTCAGCTATGGTTGCTGAGAAGCTGATGAGGCAAGGATGTCATGCATTCTTGGCCCATGTGGTAGATACTACCATGGAGAGTTCTAACCCTGTTGAAGTTCCAGTAGTCAAGGAATTTGAAGATGTATTTCCTGAAGAACTTCCAGGTGTACCACCACCCTGAGAAATAGATTTTGAAATTAATCTAGTTCCGGACACGCAACCTATAGAACAAACACCATATAGGATGACGCCTGCTGAGATGGAAAAACTCAAGAAACAACTGCAAGAGTTGCTTGAGAAAGGTTTCATCCGACCGAGTACTTCACCCTGGGGTGCTCCGGTCCTCTTTGTTAAAAAGAAAGATGGGTCAATGCGGTTGTGCATTGATTCAGACAATTAAATAAAGTAACAATAAAGAACAAGTATCCTCTACCGAGGATTGATGATCTTTTTGACCAGTTGCGTGGTGCAATCGTATTCTCAAAGATAGATTTGAGGTCGGGATATCACCAGCTACGTATTAAGAATGGTGACATACCCAAGTCTGCCTTTAGGAAAAGGTATGGTCACTATGAGTTCACAGTTATGTCGTTTGGACTAACAAATGCACCAGCTGCATTTATGGAACTCATGAATAGAATCTTCTAACCTTTTCTCGATCAATGTGTTGTTGTCTTTATAGATGACATCCTGATCTATGGTAGAGATGCTCAGCAACACGAACACCATCTTCGTCAGGATCTAACTTTGCTAAGAGAACACAAGGTTTACACTAAGTTTAACAAGTGCGAGTTCTGGTTACCAGAAGTTTCTTTCCTTGGACACGTAAAATCTGCCTCGGGTATTCGTGTTGACCCTAAAAAGGTAGAGTCTGTTCTGCAATGGGAACATCCGAAGACACCGATAGAGATCCGTAGTTTCTTAGGGTTAGCAGGCTATTACCAAAGGTTCATTAAGAACTTCAGTTCTATAGCCTTACCCTTAACTAAGTTGACCAGGAAGGATGTTCCTTTTGCCTGGAGTGATAAGTGTCAACGATCTTTTCAACTGTTGAAGGAGAGGTTGACAAGTGCACCTATGCTTGTGTTACCTGAATAAGGGAAAGGATATATAGTTTTCTGTGATGCCTCTAAGAATGGACTTGGATGTGTGTTGATGTAGGATAAACACGTGATTTCTTTTGCTTCCCGACAACTTAAGAAACACGAGGAGAATTATCTGACACACGATCTAGAGCTAGCTGCTGTGGTTCATGCCTTGAAAATCTGGAGACATTATCTTTATGGAGAGACACTCCAGATTTTTACAGACCATAAGAACCTTAAGTATATCTTTTCTCAGCATGAGCTTAACATGAGGCAACATCGCTGGATGGAATTAATCAAGGATTATGATTATACAATTGATTACCATCCAGGGAAAGCCAATGTGGTTGCTGATGCTTTGAGTAGGAAATCAGCAACACCAGCCTTAGATAGAGCACAACTGAATTCCTTAGTGTGCTCAAGGAGAGATATGCTTATCTCCTTAAGGAAAAACAATGTACAGTTGAGAGTATTATTGTTAGTCGGGTTGCTAGCTGAGATGCATATAAAACCTACTCTGAGATAGTAGATTAAGGAGGCACAACGAGTTGATGCTACAGTTCAACTGATTAGATCAGAGTATGGTAGTGAGAAACGAGATGGTTTCCATGACTTAGATGATCAAGTAGGCTGTTATCATGGTAGGATGATAGTGCCTGATGTGGATAACTTAAGGAAATTAGTCCTGGAAGAAGCTCATTCTTCGATGTATGCCATGCATCCAGGAAGCACCAAAATGTATCGAAACTTGAAAGATATGTATTAGTGGCCTGGTTTGAAGAAAGACGTTGCCAAGTTTGTTATGCGGTGTCCTGTGTGTCAGAAAGTTAAAGCTGAACACCAGAAGCCTGTAGGAACAATGCAACCTTTGCCCATACCACAGTGGAAGTGGGATCATGTAACCATGGACTTTGTTGTTGGCCTACCCAGGACAAGAAAAGTTCATTATTTCATCTGGGTAATAGTTGATAGGTTGACAAAGACAACACATTTCTTACCTGTCAAAACAACCTATTCTGCTGAGAAGCTAGCACAGTTGTATATAGATGAGATAGTACGACTGCACGGAGTCCCAATTACCATTGTTTCTGATAGAGGTCCCCAGTTTACGAGTCATTTTTGGGAGAGACTTCATAAAGCCTTAGGCACACAACTAAGGTTTAGTACAACCTTTCATCCTCAAACTGATGGACAGTCAGAAAGGACTATACAGACCTTGGAGGACTTGCTTAGAGCATGTGTTCTTCAGTTTACAGGGAGTTGGGATCTGCACCTAAGCTTGATAGAGTTTGCTTACAATAACAGCTACCAACATAGCATTGACATGGCACCTTATGAAGCTTTGTATGGTAGACGTTGTAGATCACCCCTATGTTGGTATGAAACTAGTGAATATCAACTTTTAGGTCCTGATCTTGTGCAGCAGACTACCGAGAAGATTAAAGTAATACAACAATAGATAAAGACTGCACATGATAGGCAAAAATCTTACGCTGATAAGCGTCATAGACCTTTAGAATTCCAGGTTGGAGACAGAGTGTACCTCAAAGTCTCACCTTGGAAAGGAGTCCTTAGATTTGGAAGGAAAGGAAAGTTAGCTCCTAGGTTTATGGGGCCTTATCCAATCATTGAACGGATTGGAAGAGTAGATTATAAGATAGAGTTACCATCATAGCTACAAAAGTTACACCCAGTGTTCCATATCTCCATGATAAGGAAATGTCATCCTGATACAGAATCAATTATGCAACCTATGGAAGTAGAATTGAATGATGATGTATCTTATGAGGAAGGACCTGTGTTGATCCTTGACAAAAGAATTAAAAAGCTGAAAAAGAAAGACATAAGTCTTGTGAAAGTCCTCTAGAATCATCGTGGTGTTGAAGAAGCCACATGGGAACTAGAGGAAGAGATGAGAAGGAAGTACCCTGCTATTTTCTCTTAATATGTTTTGTAATGATTTCAGGGACGAAATCCTTGTAAGGGGTGGATAATTTGTAACATCCCTGACCTGGGTTATGAACTAACCCTAGGTGTTCTGTCTAATTGAGTGATTAAATGCTTGTGGTTATCTTATGAAATGTAATTACAGCTTTTGAAGAACTTATATTTCCATTTCAGTCCCTTTTGAATAATGTTGCAATTTTGTTTTGTTAATTTTAGACTAAAGTGCAAATTACCCAATTAGAGGGGTTAACTTGCAAATTGCACATGTTAAGATGTTCCTCTGATGATGAGACATCATAAGAATGAATATGGTGTAGTGGTATGGAATCTCCACAAGCTTGAGCACCAAGATATAGCTTGTAGAGCAATCCTTGTGCTTTAAAACCTAGTTTTGGTGTAAAGTGCAATTTACCCAAAACATAGGATCCAACATGTAAAAAGTACCCTCTAGAGTATCTTTCATTACGCTTGGCATCAAGTAGAGTAAAGAATATGAGGAGGGTGCCTCAATTGAATGATCAAGTAAGAAAGATAACCATAATATTTAAATAACCAAGTTGTAAGCAAAATGGCCTTATATATATATATATATATATATGCAACTTAGTAAGGTGTTTGGTTTCTTTTCCTTTTAATCATGGATAAGGGAGGAGTTTTGCATGTGATAAGGAGGAAGAAACGTGGCCATGGAGGGGGCAAGCCATGGTGGAAATGATTAAGAAATAATAATCTTTTCCTTTGCCTTGAAATTACCCATAAAATATATAAGCAATCTTTTTACAACAAAGCAAGGGATCGTTTCCCTTAGTTTCTTTTTCCTCATCTTATTGCTTTGGTTGACTAAGGAGAAGTTCAGGAGCAGAGGAGGACGACCAAGCTGGTTTGGGTAAGCTTTGATCATCTCCTAGCTCGAATTCTTAGTGGAAAACCCAAAGCAAGGTAGGTTTATTAGCTTTCTTCATATGATTCTTCTTTCTAGCCATCTTCTCCATCCATATCTTGAAGAACGGACCTTAGAAAACCTCTGGAGCTCAAGACACCATTAAAGCCACAGAGCTTGGAGATTTGGATCAGTCCTAGAAGCGGGTTTTATAACTCTAACCCTTAAGTTTTGTTAATGCATCTTCTTCTCCTAAAATCGTTGCTTGTTCTTATTCTTTAGACACATTTAAGTGTTCTTGCTAGTAAATCCATGAAGAACAACCCCTATTCTTGAGGTAGGAGATGATGACGTTAATACCAATGTTTATCCAAAATTCTACTTTAGCAAATGGTCTCCCACCTCTTGCTCAAATGGTTTGCCAAACCGTTTGGAGCAAAAGGTTTCAAAACCGTTTGAAAGCAAACGATTTCACAAGAACGTTTGGGAGCAACCGGTCCAAGACCGTTTGGATGGGTTGACCATTTGGAGACCTATTGTAAACAATATGGACTAATCATCCACCAAAAATCATCAAGTAATTCCTAGAGAATCACCATTTGAAGGCACATTAGTCACCTAAACCCTAATCGAGTTAGTTGCTGATTTCAATGATGCAATCATGTTGAAGTTTGGGTTGAGTGGCCCAAACGGTTTTAAGACCATTTGGGGATCACCCAAATGGTCTCAAGACCGTTTGGTGATCACCCAAAACCGTTTGGAGGTCTAGGGTTAAGTGGGGTTGACCAATTGAGGGTCCAATGATATCAAATTGTTAAACAACTAAGTGCTGATTTTGTGACCAAATGTAGGGTTCAACCTTTAAGTGAATGACTTGGTTTTTGATGAAATAATGGGCAAAAGGTCTCAAGACCGTTTGGAGGATGTCCAAATGATCCCAAGACCGTTTGGGGGTCACCCAAGACCGTTTGGAGGTCTAGGGTTGACCATGGTTAAGGGGTTGAAGTTTGAAAGGCAACACGTTGAAGTATGATCGATTAATGACCTATTGATCAAATCTATGAGACAAACCTTAATAGTTGAGTTAGTTTGTGATGTTAACTTGAGAAAATGGTCTCAAGACCGTTTGGAGGTCATCCAAATGATCCCAAGACCGTTTGGGGTCAGGTCATGACCAAGTTGAATGATAGTCCAATGGATTCAATGTCAATTAGTCTCATGTTGATACATGTTGAAGGATGATCGATTCTAAACCCTAATTCAATTGATCCAAACCCTAATTGGTGATCAATTGAGGGTCAATTGAGTATCAAATCAGTAGAGGGTTGACTTAATTAACTCAATTGATAAGTGGCTAACAAGTGCATGATCAATTGAGGGGTTCAACATTGGAAACCCTAACTCAATTGAAGTGGTTGAGACACTTTTTGGTCCTTGCGGTTTTGAGGTAGTTTGGTCCAAACGGTCTCAAGACCGTTTGGGTCCAAACGGTCTCAAGATTGTTTGAGTCCAAATGGTCTCAAGACCCTTTGGGACCAAATGGTCTCAAGACCGTTTGGGACCAAACGATCCCAAACCGATTGGTGCTCATGCGGTTTCAAGATCAATGTTGTCCATGCAGTTTCAAATTCAAAGTTGGCCAAACGGTCAACAAGACCAAACGGTCTTCAACTCACCTTGGGCACATGATCTTGAGTGTGTACTTGGCCAAGAGGTTTCAAAAGTCACCAAACGGTCAACACCACCAAACGGTTTCAAAACCGTTTGGGGGTTGAAAGTGCAAAACCGTTTGGGGTTAAAAAAAAAAGGTTAAGAACGTTTGGTACTTTAGAGATTAAGATGGTTTAATGTTTGATTAACCTAAACCTCATATATACCTAAAGTGATTAAGGGACGAAGTAATTAGTAGATTTCTTACGACCCCATCTGAGCTTAATTGGTAAACTAGGGTTTACCTAGACAATTGCAAAGATTAATTGGAATAATCATTCTTGAAATCTAATTAATGACGATAACACAATTAGGATGTTTTAACTATGATAAGAAGTCTAAATGTTCTTTTGTCTTGAGAATTAGGGTTTGAGAAGCATAGACCCTAATCGGCCCAAAATAGGGTTTTAATGATACATGGATACAAAATTTGATAAGTATAGTGTCTCAGTAAATGATTTTTAGTATTTTATGTGTAACTCTAATTTAGCTAAAATTTGGATATGATTTGGATACCTCAAATAGGAACACTACTGAAAAATATCAGAATTTATGAAGAATGTTCAGACCTGTTTGTCGGTCGATTTTGCAACTCGACCGAATCTGCTGCAGACTGCAATATAGCAGTGCACTGTTTGATTTTTAATTATTTATTGGTAAATAGAAATGATCTCAAATTTTTACTGGAGGTCTGAAACTTCATTAGGTATAAAATATAAAACTTCCAGAATTTTTGGAGCTTCTGTTAGCTATTCAGTAGGCGAATTACAGAAACTATTGTGAAACTGAATATTCAGCCAATATAATTAAAGTTGAGTGTTGGGTCAATATACAATTGACCCAAGCAGCTCAAATGGTCTATATGAGCAACCACACACACAAGTATCTCTCATTCTTCGTCATCCACCCCAGAGAAATGAAAATCTAGAGAGAGAGGGAGAGTTAGGGCTTGAGTGGAGAAAGAGGAGGAATTGCTGAATTAGGGTTTTGCGGTCCGAGGAATAGTGAAAACAAGTAAGTTTGGATTCTTTGCATAGACTTTTATGGTGAATCTTCTATCTCATGTCAAGATTCCGTCCATGCTCTGATTTGATCCGAGATGATGTCGAAATTCCCCCTTTTCTCACCCTTTCTTCATAATCCCTCATTTTCAAGGTTTCCGAGTTGAATGGAAGAAGAATTGGGAGATTTGCTAGGGATTTGATATGAGTTCGAGATTCCCTGAGTTGAGCTGCAGTTTTGAGGTGTTTTCACACCTTAGGGTGAGTGGGTTCTTCCTAAATGCTTAGCATGCGATTCTAAATCCTGAAATGTCCGTTTGATTTAAGATTGTTGCAAATTGATATGATATGGATTCCTTCTCTGTTTGAATGATTCCTAAATGGTAGATTCATATCAGAAACGTATACAACACTTCCTAGTGAGAATGCTTTTCAGATTTATATCAAATGATGTAATTAGGGTTTAACCTAATTGAGACATCACTAGTGTTTCAACCTTATTGAAAAGGACTAGTAATCCTATAAGTGGTTAGGATGTACCTCATGGGTTATCTTAATTGAATTTTATTCTTGGTACATGATATCTCAGTAAATGGTATGGAAAATCTAAACTTAGTTAAGTTTTCATGGTTCCATATCTATATTGATTGTATATGATTTGTTGAAACAATCTTTATTTCGTGAATGCTTATATCTTATGAAATCCTTATGAGAGCTATGTGACAAGTGAATGAGGTAAATGAAAAGGGTGAATGGGGCAAATGAAACCCTAAAAGTAGGGTGATGACATGTGATGAATGAATAAGGCAAATGAAAACCCTAAGGATAGGGTGTTCAATGAATCATGCTATGGTGATATGAAAGGTCTCGATATGAGATGTGGTGATACTTAACTGTTGAATTGTATGTTTCTTGTGCATTTAATTTTATAAGCTTGTTCTCTCTGAGTTGATATCTACGTACTGCAGGGCTTCTTATATTTCAATACATATCTCATAAATTGCAGGTGATGAGATATGACATGCCCTAGAAAGGGATGTTACTGAGACATGATATATGTTGAATACATGAGTTATGATGTTTCTTATGATATGATATGGTAGGCCATGTGAGCCTCATGAGAAATGTAAAATGAGTTATGATTTCTATTTTACATGTATCTATAATGTTAATGTTAGACTTAGGTGCCCTGAACACCGTAGAACCCCTTCGAGAGATCTGCTTCTTAGGGGTGAAACTCGTGTTGCAACAATAGCCGTGCGGAGTCATGGTGGCACGAGGATAGAGAGCCAGTGTTGCAACAAGAACCGTGCGGAGTCATGGTGGCACTGGAGGAAATAGGGGTTATTGCAACAAGAACCGTGCGGAGTCATGGTGGTAACCCCGTGAGACTCTCTACCTGTGTACTCAGGTTAGAGGAGGAGTCTAGAGCACTCTGAGTAGTGCTTTGAGGCCGGTGAGCCTGTGGGTCCTGTGGCAGAACAGGGCTGGCGTCAGACTTAGCATTTCCCGGGTGTGTCGCTAAGTCTTGTACGGTGTGGTCGTAGTGCACTGCGAGTCTCTTATGCAGAGTACACTGCATAAGATCAGGGCATAATTTAAAATATGATCATATAGGTTCACATAATTCTTTATAAATGAAAGAGTTAAGGAAGACTAGAGCATAGTCTTCTAGTAGTTATTCTTTGGATGCAATATTTACATTCTTTGTTCTTTCAATTATATTGTTTTAGAACTGCTCAGTGTAGTATTTATTGTTGTTAAATTTCATATCGTTTACTTAAATTATATCTGTAATCACATTAGTGCATTAGTCTGTTTCCATGAAGTACTCATTCACTGAGCGAGTAGGCTCACCCCTCTACTCAAACATTTTTAGGGTTAACCGCGTGGACTTGAAGATGGTCAGAGCATCAGTGTAGACCTGCCACAGGAGTCAAGTACAAGATTAGTTGAGTCAGTCGGTCCTTGTCACTCTAGGTCCTCAGTAAGAGATAGGAGAGAGAGTTGTAATTACGATGTGTAATATTATTCCTCTTTTGAAATTGTATGCTAATTGGTAGGTCTTATGTGCATAAGGTGTGAGAGACATCATGAATGTTTATACATGTATCTTTACTATTAAAGTCTGATTAGTAAAAGAAATGTTCAGATTCCCTTGTTAAGATGGTTTATGTGGTTCAATGCGAAGAAACAAGAGTTTAAAAGAAAAGAAAAAAGTTAAGGGTGTTCTTTGTATTACATATAAATCCTATCTTATGCCCTAATCTCATGATTTGAGGAAATTGTGAGATCGGGGTGTAACAGCTTGGTATCAGAGCTTAGGGTGAGTTGTCAAGGACCATTAAGTTAGTAAGTTAGAGTCCTATGTGTGGTAGATAGGAGATGTTTGATGTTAGCTTTGGGGATTTGAGTATTTGGATATCCTGGCCCGATATCTGAGTACTTGGATCAACCAGTACAAGCTACTCTGTCTATTCTCTCACGTATGCCCTGGCCAGGTATACAGTGGAAGAATGGGCTAGAGATGAACCCTAGAAATGTTAGGGTTAGAAAACGAGAAAAGAAACAAGAATTAAGAGCATAAATGTAAAAGGAGATAGAACTTACATTTCATAATGTTGCTTTTGTTGGAAATGTACAGAAATGCTCTTATATGTTTGAATTGAAATATTCAATACTTTGAAATATGGGTCTTTAATATCTGTTGTACACTATGCAATTGTAGCATTTATTGATTTTATTCTTTGTAACAAGTAGACTAGAATTGACCTTTGAATGGGCTTTTGTTTCTATGGTTTTGCCGGCTGATTCGAATGAAATTGACATCAGCATGTCTGTTTAGGTTTTCAGTATGTACACGATTCGGCCGAGTTGTATGTGATTCGGCCGAGTTTCCTTAATAGGCAATCAAACAGCAAACTGATCGGCCGAGTTGTATGTAATTCGGCCGAGTTTCCTTTTTCAGGAAATCAAACGGCAAGTTGATCGGCCGAGTTTCAAGCGGATCGGCCGAGTTGTGAAGCAATCGACCGAGTTTCTGACCAATCGGCCGAGTTTCTGAGCTGTGAGTGGCAGTTCAGGAAGAATGTAATTCTTGTAGTTCTTGGCTTCAGGACTTCAGGTTTGGCCTGGTCCGGTTGGCAGGATGCGTTACTAGGATCTAATGAATCCTATCAATAGTATAATAAGAATAGAATTTGAATAATTAGACCCACATCAGAGTAAGAATGTACATACAGTAAGATGTTGAAACATATGGGCAAGATCAGAACAACTAAGAATTAGTTGAAACTGATATCTGAGGTTTCACTTTGGGGTCTCAAATGTGAAACCCTTAATTGGGAATATTAGAACATGATATGAAGTTCATAATCAGTCTATTGATTAATTTTGCATGAACTATACATATGAAATATAGAAAAGATATGTGAAATGTATGTATGTATGGTTCAAGATAACAAGAATCAATCATGAAGAATGAATCATAGAATAGAGTATAATGCTTTTATGAACCCTAAAGCAAAGGCTAAGTAGAGAATAGGGTTGAGCATTCAATAGGTCCATAGAAGTAAAGAGTCTTCAAAGGAGTAAAAGTGAAGAGGATCGTATGAACATGTAATTCATAAGACTAGGACAACAAACTAGTTTCTAAGCAAAGAACATAGGTATAGTTTAACGAATGAATAAGTCATACAAAGGTAGACTGTATTCAGGAGAGAAAAACTTGATTGAAAGAGAAACTATGTTTGACCCATACATGATCCACTTGATTTAAAAATGAAGAATATGTAATGTATTCAACATGAGGAAAGAACTAATAGAAAGACTATTAATTTATAACATTAACTTCACAATAGTATAAAGATAAAGGAGGAAATATGTGCAACATGGTATACATGACCATACATATGAATAAGCAACATGGTCATAAGAGAAAAATTTAGAATTAAAGATGATGGGTTAAAGAGTAGTATATGGTAAGAGGACTATGAAACGTAAGATAGGGTTTGAAATATGTTGGAGAGGTTATAAAATAAAGAGGTTGTGAGATTCAAGCAAGTGCTAATTAATCAAATATCTCTGTTGATAACTAAGTAAATCTACATACGAGAATGTATTAAGGGAATGTTTGAATACAAGTATTCCAAGTCTTAAAATCATCTTCTCTTTCATATATTCCTTAACAATAGCAAGGTGGGAATGAAATGATAAGAAAATGAATCATATATGATGCATAACTACCTTGGTGGGGTCATCTAGTGAATGTAATAGTGACATACAATATGATGAAGTGCGATAAGAAATAAATTCTTGTGTGATAGCAAGAATGATGAATAATCTATTCTTATCTTAAATGCTTCAATGTTAATGATGTTTATTGTATATAATCATATGAAAAGGATAGGTAGCAAAAAGTAAAGAAGTAATGAATGAGCAGAGAGATATGGGAAAACACTAGCTTTGTGTAATATGTGAATTTGTTTTTACATGTATGATTTGTTGAAGGCATATTAAGGTATGAAAGTTGGTTCTACATATGATTTCAGTGTATTTGTGCAAGCTATATGTTAAATTAAAGGCGTATGATAGTTGTAGTAATTCATACCTGATATGCATCTTACTATTGTGTATTTGTGTTATGGTGATACGGTTTGGATGATGTCAGAACACATGGAGAGATACCCTGAACAAGGTAGTCATACTTATTCACTCATATTAATAGAAAGGGATGATAATCAGATTGTCTGGACAAGTAACCCTAATGAGGTGTAGCTTGTTATACCTAGCTCTGATATAACTGAGTGATGGTAATTGAGTATGATTAATGCTTGAATGACTGATACAATTGTGGATTACCTTATTACTGTTGTTGAAACCCTAAAATGATATAATACGATGGTTACACTTTGAATTGTGTGTGGGCCCATAACCCACAGGTCCCAGGATCGAAACAGGATAGTATGGAATGAGGTGGTAATGCTTCACCTCATGCATCCATGACCCAATGGGGATGCCAAGAGTAGTATTGTGCAATTGATTGTTGAATCTAGTCTTTTAATTCAAGACTGTTTTGCGATTTGAATATCACTTTATTAAAGTTTAAAACAGCATGGTGAACTTGCTTTTGTCACTTAAAGGTGATACAGAACAATAGAACTTTCTGAGCCGCATAAGTTGAGATAGTTGTATCAGAATATCAGAGTTGCACAGTGAAAGCGTGGTGGTTTATCTTTGCATTCTATGTTTGACTGTGGCATAAAGAATTTGCTTGATATCATTGAGAACTATTTGAAATATGTTGTGATTTAGTAAAGAATTAAAAGATCTAATGTTGGAAAACTACATTCAGGTATGAAATACAAGAGTATAATGACATGGAAGGCTTTAGAAGCTTAGAATAACCTTGAATGTATCTTTCTTGTAGGTTTATGTTTCGAGGACGAAACATTCTAAAGGGGGGGAGAGTTGTTATGACCCCATCTGAGCTTAATTGGTAAACTAGGGTTTACCTAGACAATTGCAAAGATTAATTGGAATAATCATTCTTGAAATCTAATTAATGACGATAACACAATTAGGATGTTTTAACTATGATAAGAAGTCTAAATGTTCTTTTGTCTTGAGAATTAGGGTTTGAGAAGCATAGACCCTAATCGGCCCAAAATAGGGTTTTAATGATACATGGATACAAAATTTGATAAGTATAGTGTCTCAGTAAATGATTTTTAGTATTTTATGTGTAACTCTAATTTAGCTCAAATTTGGATATGATTTGGATACCTCAAATAGGAACACTACTGAAAAATATCAGAATTTATGAAGAATGTTCAGACCTGTTTGTCGGTCGAGTTTGCAACTCGACCGAATCTGCTACAGACTGCAATATAGCAGTGCACTGTTTAATTTTAATTATTTATTGGTAACTAGAAATGATCTCAAATTTTTAATGGAGGTCTGAAACTTCATTAGGTATAACATATAAAATTTCCAGAATTTTTGGAGCTTCTGTTAGCTATTCAGTAGGTGAATTACAGAAACTATTGTGAAACTGAATATTCAGCCAATATAATTAAAGTTGAGTGTTGGGTCAATATACAATTGACCCAATCAGCTAAAATGGTCTATATGAGCAACCACACACACAAGTAGCTCTCATTCTTCGTCATCCACCCCAGTGAAATGAAAATCTAGAGAGAGAGGGAGAGTTAGGGCTTGAGTGGAGAAAGAGGAGGAATTGCTGAATTAGGGTTTTGCGGTCCGAGGAATGGTGAAATCAAGTAAGTTTGGATTCTTTGCATAGACTTTTATGGTGAATCTTCTCTCTCATGTCAAGATTCCGTCCATGCTCTGATTTGATTCGAGATGATGTCGAAATTCCCCCTTTTCTCACCCTTTCTTCATAATCCCTCATTTTCAAGGTTTCCGAGTTGAATGGAAGAAGAATTGGGAGATTTGCTAGGGATTTGATATGAGTTCGAGATTCCCTGAGTTGAGCTGCAGTTTTGAGGTGTTTTCACACCTTAGGGTGAGTGGGTTCTTCCTTCAAACAGTGTAATGCACGAATTTGATTATAGCATCCAAATCCCTAAATGCTTAGCATGCGATTCTAAATCCTGAAATGTCCGTTTGATTTAAGATTGTTGCAAATTGATATGATATGGATTCCTTCTCTGTTTGAATGATTCCTAAATGGTAGATTCATATCAGAAACATATACAACACTTCCTAGTGAGAATGCTTTTCAGATTTATATCAAATGATGTAATTAGGGTTTAACCTAATTGAGACATCACTAGTGTTTCAACCTTATTAAAAAGGACTAGTAATCCTATAAGTGGTTAGGATGTACCTCATGGGTTATCTTAATTGAATTTTATTCTTGGTACATGATATCTCAGTAAATGGTATGGAAAATCTAAACTTAGTTAAGTTTCCATGGTTCCATATCTATATTGATTGTATATGATTTGTTGAAACAATCTTTATTTCGTGAATGCTTATATCTTATGAAATCCTTATGAGAGATATGTGACAAGTGAATGAGGTAAATGAAAAGGGTGAATGGGGCAAATGAAACCCTAAGAGTAGGGTGATGGCATGTGATGAATGAATAAGGCAAATGAAAACCCTAAGGATAGGGTGTTCAATGAATCATGCTATGGTGATATGAAAGGTCTCGATATGAGATGTGGTGATACTTAACTGTTGAATTGTATGTTTCTTGTGCGTTTAATTTTATAAGCTTGTTCTCTCTGAGTTGATATCTACGTACTGCAGGGCTTCTTATATTTCAATACATATCTCATAAATTGCAGGTGATGAGATATGACATGCCCTAGAAAGGGATGTTACTGAGACATGATATATGTTGAATACATGAGTTATGATGTTTCTTATGATATGATATGGAAGGCCGTGTGAGCCTCCGTGCGGAGTCATGGTGGCACGAGGATAGAGAGCCAGTGTTGCAACAAGAACCATGCGGAGTCATGGTGGCACTGGAGGAAATAGGGGTTATTGCAACAAGAACCGTGCGGAGTCATGGTGGTAACCCCGTGAGACTCTCCGCCTGTGTACTTAGGTTAGAGGAGGAGTCTAGAGCACTCTGAGTAGTGCTTTGAGGCCGGTGAGCCTGTGGGTCCTATGACAGAACAGGGCTGGCGTCAGACTTAGCATTTCCCGGGCGTGTCGCTAAGTCTTGTACGGTGTGGTCATAGTGCACTGCGAGTCTCTTATGCAGAGTACACTGCATAAGATCAGGGCATAATTTAAAATATGATCATATAGGTTCACAGAGTTCTTTATAAATGAAAGAGTTAAGGAAGACTAGAGCATAGTCTTATAGTAGTTATTCTTTGGATGCAATATTTACATTCTTTGTTCTTTCAATTATATTGTTTTAGAACTGCTCAGTGTAGTATTTATTGTTGTTAAATTTCATATCGTTTACTTAAATTATATCTGTAATCACATTAGTGCATTAGTCTGTTTCCATGAAGTACTCATTCACTGAGCGAGTAGGCTCACCCCTCTACTCAAACATTTTTAGGGTTAACCGCGTGGACTTGAAGATGGTCAGAGCATCAGTGTAGACCTGCCACAGGAGTGAAGTACGAGATTAGTTGAGTCAGTCGGTCCTTGTCACTCTAGGTCCTCAGTAAGAGATAGGAGAGAGAGTTGTAATTACAATGTGTAATATTATTCCTCTTTTGAAATTGTATGCTAATTGGTAGGTCTTATGTGCATAAGGTGTGAGATACATCATGAATGTTTATACATGTATCTTTACTATTAAAGTCTGATTAGTAAAAGAAATGTTCAGATTCCCTTGTTAAGATGGTTTATGTGGTTCAATGCGAAGAAACAAGAGTTTAAAAGAAAAGAAAAAAGTTAAGGGTGTTCTTTGTATTACATATAAATCCTATCTTATGCCCTAATCTCATGATTTGAGGAAATTGTGAGATCGGGGTGTAACAGGATTAGTGCATGTTACACTCAATGGTGATTATTACAAAAGTACCCTTGAAAAGATAGTGTGACTAGTAACCCTTAATCAAGTAAACCCTAATGACCATAATGGTGATGACATAACCTATGTTGACAAAGATGATTTGACTTAACTTAATCAAGAGGGAAGTAAGCATTATCTAATAGAAATAGGAAAGAGAAGACTCCTCATATAAATAAGAATCAAGTAATAATCTTCCAATATGTATGAATATATCTAATTAGGGTATGATCCTTCATAGTGAGATCATGGAAACCCTAATGATGATGATTTATGAATCTTAACCTAATTTGAGGGCATTAATGGAAGTGATCCTCATACATGATGATAGTATGATCTTGATTCATGTAATGTAAATTGTAAACCCTAATTTAGGGAAATGATATGGTGTGTATAGTAAACCCTAATTTGGGTGATGCTTTTAAGCATGACACTCTATACTTGATTATAGATTGAGAAATCATTATGAGTTAAAAGGGTTGTGTAATCCTAATTGAATTAAAAAGGAGACCTAACCCTAGAAACCAACCGTGGTGATATGACACGGTCGTGGTGAATCCTCTATGGCACGACCGTGTAATGAAGCACGACCGTGGTGGCTTACTCTTGCACGACCGTTCAAGATAGCACGACCGTGGTATTCTATATTTAATTTGGAAAGAACTTGTATTGTGCCGATATAGTTACAATGTGCATGCTATCAGTAATGTTAACCATGCAGGTCTTTATAAAGAAGTGAGCATATCCAGGTAAGGGTTATGATGCCATATTCATTGAAAGCACCTTATAAGTTTTGAAAATAATGATATGCTATGTTGCCTAGTAAGAGGTAACATATGAGATTGATAGGCTGTATGAGCCATGAGAAATATCTGCTTTGCCATTAAGTCATCAATATGTTACTTAGTAACCAATGTTTTGATGATCTAAGGGTTTGAACACCCATATTCTTGAATCACAATGGTGAGATGGTTAGGGATTGATATCCCAATGTTAACAAGATGTGAAATGAACTTGATACAATTAGTACTCTTTCTTTATAGCAATTGTTTTAATAGTTTATGTTTTAAAACATGCTTGATCCTAAAAGAATGTCATAATGTACTTAAACAATCAAGTATAATGATATCATGTAGAGCCCTGACCATAGATCCATCATTGTCAGAAGTTTAATGATGGTGAAATAGGTTTTCCTAAGGGAACTCCTGGAGAGCATACTTTTGAGTATGTGGGGGTTATGGACGCGAATATCCTTATGTCCTCATGTAGGATTTGATGAGAGATGTACCTGTAATCTCCCAATCCTTCATTATATGTTTATGCTGGGATGATGTATCACTAATCTCCCGATGATGTTGTTAATGCCGCATCGATGTGAGATAAACAAGAAATCCCTCGATGGCGAAGAGAGTACAACATGCCACTGTAACTCTAATAGCGAAGTTGCCAGAATACCCTGGAAAGCTATTATGGCAGAGACACCAGATGTCCTCCATGTTGTTCCTCACACTGACTGAGGATGATGAGGTCATAGGAATCCGACTCTTCTGATGACCTATGTATGGTACCGATTGCGATTTCGTAATGGTCGGTTGGAGTATGAGAGGTGTAACACATCTCCTCAGGGCATAAATATGCTTGAAAAATGTAATCAGCCGTATAGCATAACTGCTTAGGTTGAACTACGAGAATTAATGATTGATGTTACATTGTTTATAGTGCTCTAGTTGAATAAATAGTATACATGTTCTTCATATTTTTTATTAATTAAATGTCTTGTCATTCAATCAAGCTATAATTGAAATAATTGCATAAGGAATACTGCTTTACTTAGTTTATTTATTGAACTTCCTGCTGTTGAATATAAATAATTCTACTACTTAATGGTATTCCATTATTGCAATAACAAAGCTTCTGGCGGAGAGTTATAACTCTCGCTGGGACAATTATTCAATTGTCTCACCCCGTGGGATTAAATTTTTAGGTAATCGCCGAAGAAGAGGAAGAAACCCTTCAGTGGGTGAATAGCAACAGCAGCAACAACAACATCTAGGACAATAATGATCCTCAGGTGGTGACACTGTCTGTCAAGTCTTGTAGATAGAATGTCCTATGTGTCGTCTCTGTACTCTCAGGTCCTAGGAGTTAATAGATGCTTAAAGTAGATCTGATATTTTTGGCATAAAGCCTCGAGATTTTTTTGTACCTTGCCTTGTACAGTTAACAGGGCAATTGATGTTTGTAACCCTCGAGATGTGATTATTACAGAGATGTAATGATGAATCATTTTGTAAATAACTTATCATGATTCTTTTATGAAAAAGTCTTACAGGTTGTGTACTTTTGTGCAAAAAGTTTTATTTTTTGTGATTTTTAATAATTCTGCTGCCAGTTAATCGCTTCCTCATTCGTTGATCTTTTTTTCGCGATCAGTCGCCACACTAATGATGACTTGTATGTGCACGGAGATCATAATGAAGGATTGTTAATTGATAAACGATCGCAATATTAGAGGCATGCATGTTTATATTTTTTATATGTTTCATTTTTCAATGTTTCATTTGTATATGTGAACTATACAATGTTTCATTTTTCAATGTTCATTATCTTCTAGTTATGTCAAATGCTAAATGTTTGATTTTTTAATGAAATTTTCAGATGGCTGAGCATGGGCATGATGACCATGATGAGCATGGTGAGGATACCAATGCGCCGCCTCACAATGTAAGTTTTAAAAATATATGATGCGATGATTTTGAGTCGCATATATAGACTTGTTTCACTCACGTTTTATGCGTTTATTGGTCATTTTGGTGGTTAATATTGCATAATTGACTTACTTTAGTCTATGATCCTTCTCAACATCAATTCTCCCTTATTTTGTTATTTTGAGCATAAATGATTACAATAATATGTTTTATTTCAGCTTATGTGGTTTTGTGTTGCAATTTCAGGAAAAACGAATATCTACAGATATCGATACCATCGAAAACTATCGATACCATCGACACAACCACAGGTTTCCAGCCGCAAGGAGCAACACAGAGTCGATACCATCGACGGAGAAGTCGATGGTAGCGACTTACCATCAGGTTGTTGGCGAGAAGAGAGTCGATACTATCGACCCTAAAGTCGATACTATTGACACGTGGAGCTTCAATGACAGAAAAGGACAAAAGCGACACCTAAGAGAGTCGATACCATCGACCCTCATCGATGGTATCGAGTTAGCATCAGTCACGATGAAGAAAAGAAAAGAAGACCAGCCGATATCACGCAGGGTCGATACCATCGACCCATGTCGATGGTATCGACACCGTCAGATGCAAGTTTATTTCAGATTGATCTAAATCCGACGGCTGTGATATTTTTGCAAACTAACTCGGTGATTATACCTAATGACGGTGGCCAAGAGCCATCTATGACGTCATTAGCCACTGCACACGTCCCGAGAAGGTGTGGAGAGAAGAACAGAGCCAAAAGCACGCCCTAGCCGTTCCGGAAGCCAAATAAGACGTTTTCCACCACCGAAAGGTTGTAGATCGCGCATTCTACGCCGAGGAATGCTTGGATCTTCTCCGTTCAAGGGATTTAATTACTTATTCAGGTTTTTCTCCATGTTTCCCCTTTTCTCAACCATATTTTGCTTTGAGATGAACATGCGGGGCTAATCCCCTTTGTCTTTAGGACCAGGAGTAGCCTGGGGAAGCATTGTATGACATTTTTATCATAGTAATTCATCAATTATCTCTTAAATCCGTGGTATGATTTCATTTTCTCAATTATATTTTTATGCTTGATCACCATAATGATAATCTAATGCCTTTAATTACTTTGAAAGAAGAATTACCGGTTGAAAAGAGACAAAATTCACATTAACTAACAAATCCCTTGAACAAGGCGATGTACGGTTAATGGTGGAAACCCAGAGGTCGTTTTTAATGCACCTAGTTTAGGTATAGGTTACTACGACGGTGGAACCGAATTAGACATAGGTAGTGAATTGTACCATGACAGTGGGAAATTCTGACTACAGGCCACTACCCGGATTGAGAAATGAGCCTGAATTATTATATGGAAACTCATACACTGAAAACCCGCGGTGAAACCGCAATCCTAAAGATCTCCATTTGAATTGATTAAACTAAACCCTTAATCGATTGCTTTGTTTTATTTTATTTTCTTTTACTTTTACAACAACCTTCAAACTCTTTTAATCGGTTTAGTTGATCGCAAATAGTTAGTAGTAGTCTACCGATAGTTTAGTGTCCCTGAGTTCGACTCGGGCCTCACAAAGGCCTATATTACATTGACGTGTGCACTTGCGTTCGACGCACGGTAAAATCGTGTCAATTTTTTGGCGCCGTTGCCGGGGACACGACAATTTTCGGCACTACGAGTGCTGCAAGCGGCCACTCTAGGCCACATTTTTATTTTATTATTTTATTTTCATTTTTGAAATTCATAGTTTATCTTTCACATTTTGTAATCGTATAGCACAGTACTGAACTGAAATTACCATTTTGTAGGTACCAGTACATGGTGCAGACGCGTAGCACCGACTGCATACAACAGGCACCAGAGGTTCCAGTGTCGGGACCTGATGAAGAAGAGAACAACATTCGACCCCAACTGGAAGATATAGATTCTGACTCAGAAGAAGAAGCAATGGCAGAAGAGTAGACGATATGGGAAAAGATAAAAGCTTCTTCCTCATCCGCTTCAAAGGGGCCAATTAAGAAGTAGGCGATCAACATTTCGACATATAAGATTGATCCTGCATTAATCAACTTGGTCAAGTCAAATGCATTCCATGGGTTAAAGAACGAAGACCCGGTGACTCACATAAGTCAATTTGTGGAGAACTACGATATGATAAAAATAGATAGGTTTCCGCATGAGACACTATACCTGAAGCTGTTTCCGAGCTCTTTGGCAGGAAATGCACAAGAATGGTTGCACAATCTTAACAATGAATATGTAGAATCATGGAACCACATGGTGGAAGTGTTCTTTGAAAGGTTCTTTCTGCCTGTGAAGGCAAATGATATGATCAGGAAAATCCATAATTTCAGCCAGAAGGCAGGAGAGACTTACTCTGAGACCTGGGAAAGGTTTCAGATCATGCTCAGGAGGTGCCCGCATCATGGGCTTGACAAGGAGACGCATGTCAAAATCTTCTATTTTGCTCTTTCCGAGCATGATAGAAGTAACCATGATTCTGCAGGTTCATGGTTCTTCTTAAACAACACAGACACGAGGTGTTGGGAAATTCTAAAAAACATGGCCAAGAAGCAATCCTGGGGCGACAGAGACGCCGTAGAGCATGTTCGGGTTGCAGGAGAGTCAAAGGCTATCAAAGAGCTGAATGAGAAAATGGACCTTCTCACCAAGAAACTGCTTGCAAAAGAGGATGCATGATCAGATGATGAGGCTCAAGTCAAATTCATGCGCCAGTAGCAGGGGTACAGAAACAACGATTACTCATGGAGGAAGGACAAGAAATTTTCTTGGAAGGACCCAAATAATTTCTTGCAGGACCCCGACGCAAAGCCGCAACCGGTGGCGGAAGGTAAGAGCAATGAGTTGCTCAATCAAGTGATTAACCAAAATCAAGAATTAATGAACACATTTGGCCAGCAGATAAAGCAACAAGGGGAATTCATGAATCTATTTGGTTAGACCCTACAAAGCCATGGGGCTCAGATGAGGACTATAGAAACATCATTGGCGCAGATGGCAGCTGAGATAGCAAACTTGAAGAAACCAGCGCAGCAAGGCTTTCCGGGTAATACAAATATTCCAGGAGGAAACCAGCAGGCAAAGGCAATCTTGCTACGGAGAGGCAAGAAGATTTTAAACCCCATGGCCGATGAACCAAGCAAACCCAGCCAGAAACCATAGGTGAGGCCACTGAGGAGGTTCCTATTCCAATCACCGAGTCGGTTGATGATATAGCAGAGGATGTCACAGCATAACTCGTTCATGTTGAGGAGGAGACCCAGAAGAGGACACCATATGTGCCGCCACATCAGAGGGCACAGAATGTCCATGTTCCATATCCCAATAGTGCGAAAGCCAAGAAGGTAGATGCTCAGTTCAAGAAGTTTCTGGACAGTTTTAGAAAACTTTCTGTCAACATTCAACTTTTAGAGGCAATAGAACAAATTCCCTCCTACATGAAGTTTTTGAAAGACATCATTACAAAGAAGAGGAAAATCCCAGATATTGAGGTTGTGGTTCTCAAGGAACAGGTGAGTGCTTTCATCATGGGCACATTGCCACCTAAAAGGTAGGATCCGGGTTGCTTCAATATTTCATGCTATATTGGGAAAGTGAAATTTGGCAAAGCACTATGTGATTCAGGGGCAAGTATAAACCTGATGCCTCTCTCTACATTTAAGAAATTGGGATTAAAAGAATCAAGGCCGAGCAACATGACAATACAGTTGGCGGATAATTCAGTGGTGAAGCCGTATGGTATTTGTGAAGACGTGTTGGTGAAGGTGGATCGATTTGTTTTCCCAGCAGACTTTGTTGTGATGGAAATGCAGGATGAACAGGGTAATGAGTTACTCCTTGGACGAACTTTCCAAGCCACGACTGACATGATACTGGAGATGGGAAGAGTTTGTTTGACCTTGGGTATCGTTGATGATCGGTTTGAGATGGTAATGCCTTCCAGCACATCAAAATTAAAAGCTAAGGAACAATGCAGGATGATGAAGCACTGTGATCAGAATATCTCTCTCTGTCTAGGGAAGCCATTTTTAGATATGGCTCATGTAATGACTAAGGTGGAGAAGGGGACACTAGTTGTAGACATCATGGAGCATACCAAGGTTGTGTCCCTTAGTAAGGTTGTGGGTTTTCCCAATGATGAAGAGGAGGACATCCCTCCTTCTACTAAAGATGAGGCCATAGCAAGTTCTGTTTTCAATGCATATCCAGAATTACCTCTTGAAGCCTATCTAGTTAATATAACACATGATTAGATGAGAAGCAAGTCACTATAAGAGTGTGACAAGATGCTTCAGGTGCTTCCATGTTTTTATGCTAGGTACTATGAAGACCTTGGTGAACTCCCACCACCGCTTCAGTCATCTTTGATCAGCCCGCCAGATTTAGAATTGAAGCCACTTCCACCGCATTTGAAATATGCATTTCTAGCTAAGGATGAGAAGCTGCCTGTGATTATTTTGGCATATCTGAGTGCCAAGGAGGAAGATCAATTGCTGATTGTGTTGAAGAACCACCGAGGTGCATTCGGGTGGTTGGTCACAGACATCAAGGGGATCTCCCCTACATTGTGCCAGCACAAGATCTGGCTCGAGGAGGGAGCCAAATCGGTAATTCAGCCACAGCGTCGACTAAATCCTAGCATGATGGAGGTCGTAAAGAAGGAGGTGATCAAGATCCTTTTTGCATGTATCATCTATGCTATATCCGACTCGACGTGGGTGAGTCCGACATAGGTAGTCTCTAAAAAGGGGGGGGATTACTGTTACAAATAATTTGTTAAATGAACCTGTCACTACCCACTTGGTAACTGGGTGGCGTGTATGTATAGACTACCATAGATTGAATGCTGCTATGCTTAAGGATCATTTCCCTCTCCCATTCATTGATCAGATTTTAGAGCGATTAGCGGGTCGATCTCATTTTTGTTTTCTCGATGGTTATTCGGGGTACAATCAGATTTCCATTGATCCTAAGGACCAAGAGAAGTCCACCTTCACTTGTCCTTACGGAACATTTGCATACCGCCGTATGCCATTTGGGTTGTGTAACGCACCGACAACCTTTCAGCGTTGCATGCTTGTCATTTTCTCCGATATGGTGGAACGCTGTTTGGAGGTTTTTATGGACGATTTCTCCATCTATGGTGCATCTTTCGACGAATGTTTATACAACTTGGACAAAGTTTTGCAATGCTGTGAGGACAAACATTTGGTCCTTAATTGGGATAAATGCCACATGATGGTCAGTGAAGGGATCGTGCTTGGACATAAAGTGTCTAGAAAAGGGTTGGAGGTAGACCCAGTAAAGATTGAAGTTATTTCCAAATTGCCCCACCAAATTCGGTTAAAGGGGTACGAAGTTTTCTAGGTCACGCCGGTTTTTACCGCCGCTTTATAAAAGATTTCTCTAAAATCACCAAACCATTATCTGAGTTGTTGGAAAAGGATGTTGTGTTTGATTTTAACGAAAAGTGTCTACATGCGTTTAACGTGCTTAAAGAAAAACTGATTTCGGCACTGATTGTGCAAACACCGGACTGGACCAAGCCGTTTGAATTGATGTGTGATGTGTCAGATTTCACAGTTGGGGCTATTTTGGGACAGCGCATGGACAATAAACCCGTCGTGATTTTCTATGCGTCCAAAACCTTAAATGAAGCACAACTGAATTACACGACAACTGAAAAAGAACTTCTCGCTGTTGTTTTTGCTTTTGAAAAATTCCGGCAATATCTTGTAGGATCTAAAGTCGTGGTATGGACAGACCACGCCGCCATTAAGTACTTGATGGAGAAAAAGGATGCCAAACCTAGACTGATTAGGTGGATCCTACTGTTACAAGAATTGGATATTGAAATCAAAGATAAGGCGGGAATAGAAAATGTGGTTGCGAACCATTTGTCGAGATTGGAAAGGGTAGATGAGAAGGATTTGCATATACCCATTACCGAGACGTTTCCTGATGAACAACTTCTATCTGTGAAATCGAAAGATCCTTGGTTTTCTTACATTGTTAATTATCTCGCCTACAAAATTATACCGGATGATTGGACATACCAAGAGAAAAAGAAGTTCTTCCATTCTTTACGATATTATTTTTGGGATGACCCTATTCTGTTGAAGTAGTGCAAGGATGGTGTGTTGCGCAGGTGTGTACCGGAAGTGGAGTACGAAAGTGTCTTACGTCATTGCCATACTCTACCGACGGGTGGCCACCATGCAAGTTCTAGAACTACAGCCAAGGTACTGGAGAGTGGTCTTTACTGGCCTACTTTGTTCAGGGATGCCTATGACTATGTGCGGCAATGCGATTCCTGCCAAAGGGCAGGTAACATTTCAAAAAGACAGGAGATGCCCCTCAATATATTTCAAGAGGTCAAGGTGTTTGATCTATGGGGTATTGATTTTATGGGACCCTTTGTGTCCTCCAATTCTAACTTGTGTATTCTATTAGCCGTTGACTATGTATCAAAGTGGGTAGAGGCAATACCCACTAGGACTAATGATGCCGCCGTAGTGTGCAGGTTTGTTAAGGAACACATTTTCTACAGGTTTGGTGTACCAAGAATGATCATTAGTGATGGAGGTACACATTTCTGGAATCAGAAGTTCACGGCACTGTTGAGAAAGTATGGGGTAAAGCACAACATTGGTACCCCGTACCACCCGTAGACACAGGGGCAAGTGGAAGTCTCCAATCGGGAGATTAAGAAGATCTTGGAGCGCACTGTGGCTTCTATGAGAAAGAACTGGAGCATCTTGCTACCGGACGCTTTGTGGGCGTACATGACGACGTTTAAGACACCTATAGGCACTATGCCTTTTAGACTGGCTTACGGTTGGGCCTGCCATTTGCTGGTGGAATTGGAGCATAAAGCGCATTGGGCGCTGAGGAAGCTGAATTTGAACTATGACGAAGCGGGAAAGAAGAGGTTGCTTGAGTTGAACGAACTTGATGAGCTGAGGATGAATGCCTATGAAAGCTCGCGGATCTACAAGGAGCGAACAAAGTTGATTCATGATCGACATATTCAGATGCACGTTTTCAAGAAGGGAGATCGGGTACTCTTGTTCAACACTAGGTTGAAGATGCATCCTGAGAAATTGAAATCCTGATGGAGTGGAATGTTCACCGTAGAGGAGGTCAGGCCACATGGCACAATCATGGTACGTGATGGCGAGACAACATTCTTGGTTAATGGACAGTGATTGAAGTTGTATTTCGGTGAAGACTACACAAGGAAAGTGAATGAGGTCAAACTCATTGTGCTTCTGGATGCATGATGAGCGTGAATTCGTCTAGCCTAAGACGTTAAATAAGGGCGCTTGTTGGGAGGCAACCCAACCATCAGTAGCATAAGTTTATCTTCTTTCACATTTGTACTTTGGTTTGATTTGATTTTGTTTTTGTGTAAAAATGATACCTTGATCGTTTGTTCCATGAGCAGGACTGAGGCTGGGTCAATACCATCGACACTTATGTCGATGGTATCGAGTTAGGCACAGGTAGGCGGCTGCGAAAATCTCACGGAGTCGATACTATCGACGGCCTCATCGATAGTATCGACATACCTTCAGGTGGTTCGCCAAAATGAGGTCGATAGTATCGACACGGGCGTCGATACTCGCGAGATCTCTGGAGATATTCAGATGAAAATTGTCTCAGTGAAGTCGATACCATCGACGGGCCTATCGATGGTATCGACCCAGTTACAGGCAGAAAGCGGCGGCCGGGCCTCGCGAGGGTGTTTGCCTTAAGAAGAGTCGATACTATCGACTTGCGTCGATGGTATCGACGCGACATGTCACCGATCCGTGAGAGGAAATCAACGGCGATCGCTGCATCGAGAGAGTCGATATGTGGGAAGAGTTGATACTATCGACTTGCGTCGATGGTATCGACACGTCATCGATCTGGGCCCCAAAATCAGGCTATCGACAACCGTTGATACTAGCGGAAGATGGATTGTGCTACAAGAGTCAATACCATCGACTCACGTGGATGATATCGACGGGCACACATCAACGCCAGCCACGGTCATAAAAGGGAGGGATAGTCGTCATATGACGTCACACCTTCAAAGTTTTTTCCTCCACTTGTGCTGTGCATCTTGTTGAGCAATCGAAGCCCAGCTACGAGCATCCAAGGAGCGCGTTCTTCCCCAAGCCGTCATCAAGCGGAGATTGTCTTCTCCGACCTTCACCAAGCTCCATCTTCTTTTCCTTCTTTCTTTGTGACAATGGTGCGTACAGCCGGTGCTTCTTCTTCACGGGTGAATCCTATGGAGATCCCCGAGTTCATTCCTCCACGAACTGCATCGATTCCTCGTCCAAGGATCGTTCATCCTTCTGCGGAGGTCCAGAAGGTGTACGAGGAGTTGTTGAAGAGGAAGATTGAGCCAACCCGCTACGTCGATCGGACGATGATCCACGATCTTGGGTTCAAGGCTAATCTCCAATACGTTCTCAAAGGTCAAGTGCACCAAACCAACTGGACGCCAGATGAAGTCCAATACTACGCCGAGGGCCATCCATTTTTCGGCGAGTGGTCGACCTACAAGGAACTCGTGGCAGATTTCATGGCATCGCTAGACATCAACGTGCTGCCTAATGACTTGATCGCCACCGACAGAGAATGGAGGAAAGGGAGGGTGTCATTCCGACTCTTCAACAACAACTACACCATCACCCTCGACCAGTTCAACTCTATATATAACTGGGCTCATCACAACTACCAGCACCGGCGGCCAGATAACATGACAGATTACAATGCCATCTTTTCCGAGTTGGTGACTGCGCCGCCCGACAAATCCGTGAGCTACCACAATGCGGCGGTTGCGGATTTTGAGCATCCGTTTGTGCGGGTTCTTCACCGCATGATCTGCACCACCCTGTTCGCCCATGGTGATCTGTCTCTCAGCAAGTTTCAAGAGGCGTATTTGTTTTTCTTGTACAAAATTTTGAAGCCCGAGGAGAGCAATTGGGGCACATTCTTCTTGACGTGCGTGGTGGCTGTGAAGCGGAGTACGAGGAAAGCTCCTATCCATTTTGGGGGGCTAATTACACCATTGGCCACCTATCTTGGGTTGGATCTCTCCCAGCTTACTCCCCTCTCTACCAGGAGCAAGGTCAACCTCCAACATCTGCACCGCTCCAACCTCATCCTGCTTGGTGATGGCTTGGCATATGCACACTGCCATGTCAATCAAGCATATCACGAGTGTTCACTTCCAGACCCCGTCTTCCACATTGAGGGTGCGCAACATTTTTGTAGCATCCAACTAACAAAAACATAATTAACTAATGCGGAAGCGTTCACTAAGCAGCAGATTACAGAAAATCACTAAAAATTTTAAACCTTTTTCAAAGAGACCCAATCATAAGAAAACTCTTTCAACAATAACCAATGTATTACATTTACATCATGGTTCATAAGTATATATCTTATACCATCTCTTCTCGAGGGTTACAACATCAACTGCCTTGTTAAAAGCTAAACACAGACAACATAATAACCTCGAGGCATCAAGCCAAGATCTCAAAATGATACATTAAAAGCACTATGTACTAACTCCGAGGACCTGAGAGTACAGAGACGACACATAGGACTTCTATCTACCAAACACGATAGACAACACACTCAACCTGAGTTGTCACTGCTGTCCTTGTAGCTGCTGATGTTCTTCATCCGAAAGATATTCTCCGTCTCTTTCACACTCGTCCACCTAAAAATGTTGGTTCCCACGGGGGTGAGACAATTGAAAATTGCCCCAGCGAGAGATATAACTCTCCGCCAGAAACATCATTATTGTAGTTTAATTAATATAAAACTGAGCAGAGGATAAGAAGTTTAGATCATTCTCATCTTTTAAAGTATTACACCTATCTATGATTGAACAGTAATTCATCTATTCTCTTTATAAGAAATAGAAAGAACATGTATAACATTTATCTACCATACATTTTCAACATCTCAAGCTTTGCTCATGTCATTCATTATTCTGATGTGTCACCCATGATTCATTCTTGTTTCTATTTGTTGGCCTTAGCCAATCTGCTAAACAAGTATTCACTTATGCCAGACATGTGATTATATAAATCATCATGTCTTATTCAAGCATTAAACTATATCAATCAGGTATAAATGTTTCAGGCATTGGACTATACCAATCCTGATTACACATCCAGGCATTGGACTTTAACCAAACCTAATTACAGGCATTAAGCCTCTGTCAGGTATTTCTAATTATAGAGGCATGGATAGCATGTGAAACATAACTATCAACATGAGATATCTAGCATCATGATTATAATCAACAGTAGCAGTAAGATATCAACATAAGCATGACCATTGTATGTACACAATTACAGTCTTATGCATATCCACAACATAAGTATAATTACTATCTCTTAGTTGCACTAAGCATCATCTTTATGTAAAGAGAACAAACATGGGTTATCATTCAATGTGAAGCGTCATGTATAACCCTAAACAGATATGCTATACGGCTGTATTACATCTTTTATTATGTCCTGAGGAAATTGAGGATACCACTCAAAATCCAACTGACCACTGCTAAGTCAAAATCAGTGCCATACAAGATCTAGGAAGAGCCGGACTCCTAAGATCTTCTCCGCCCCCGGTCAGTACGGGTCCGCCACAGTGACACAAAAGGTCAAGCTGCTAACAGCCTAGTCCGTCCTTGGTACAGGTCACGACACTAGTGAAAGAGGTGGGTACACATACCCTACCATCTGAGGTACAACCACAGTTGTCCTCTAATATCATCACATATATAATCACCGAGACACGACCGTAGCCGTTCTCAAACTAAGGGCTAGGTATGACCACAATCATCCTCCCTAAACACTTGAATTCAGGATGACAAGCACCCCGCATACTCATCAGTATGCGCTCCGAGTTTCCATTAGGAATACTCGTTTCACCATCTGGCAAGTTCTGACACTCTGATGGATCTATGGCACAGGACACTACATGATTAGAGTTGCACTTGATTAGTTATGCCAATTGGGTGAATTAAGGCTGCATCAAACAAGTGGACATACAAACCCTAATTCACTTCTAGCAAGCATATAAATATCAAAACCTGAAAAGATATAAAACATTTGAAACATAATTTCTCATCTCATCATCAAATGGTAATATTCACTTGCCATTCATGAGACTACACCAGTCATCATGCTATCACAGGATATAAATCCTTTTCACAATATTACAGGGTATCAACCCTTATCAACATAAGAGGAATACACCTCATTCAGGGCTCAATCATGCCCATGAAACATCTTGTTACTTCTTACTAAGTAACATCTAACCATATGGCTCACAAGGCCATTAAACATCTTGTTACCTCTCACTAGGCAACAATAACATATTAACTCATGTAATATAATAGTAACACCACTATTTCCTCCACAGGGTTAGGGTTTACTATTCACATCAATTAGGGTTTCATGTTCATTTTATCAATACAACCCTAATATATTGTTCCATACATCTAGGAGCATCCATCGACATTCCAAGTATTTAATATTCTTATCATTTATCATTAAATGATCATCAACACAAGGTATGAGTTTATCTCTCATCATTATCATGGTATGATTACATCATACTCATTTTAGCTTACTTATCAAGTATGTTAAACTCATTACATTTCATTGTGACAATTTACATAACACTCTCCTTGTGTATCTTATCTAAAAATATTGGATTTGAGATGCATCAAGGTATATCAACCCTGAAATGCTAAATGTGATATCTATCATGTCTCAATGTATCACTTCCCTCATCACTTCTATCTTACATGAGTTTATTAACTTATCTTATAATAAGGAATTTCACATCTTAATACTTTCATCCACCAACCTATCACCTTTACCATGATGTGCATAGATCACACACAAGGATTGTCCAACTATCTTCAATGATATGGACTCATCTCAAATTAAGGCATTTCTAGTTATAAGGTTGCCTATAGTCAACCACTTGAGATATTTCATCATTATAGGGTATTACTCATTATTTCATCATTAAGGTTTACTCATATCATTACCCAGACATTAGGGTTATGATTTATCATCATATTGCCCATGATTAGAATTCCATGCACTATAGCCCAAATTTAGGGTTTTACATAGCTTTACTCTGTGTTAGGTTTAAGGTTTCATATGACATCGCCCTCAATTAGGGTTTCACATGGAATCATACTCAATTAGAGTTTCTCAGGGAATCACCCTCAATTAGGGTTTCACTAATCATCCCAATTAGGGTTTCATTCAATTACCCATAAATTAGGGATTCATTATTCCTCCAATCAGGGTTTGGTATTTCATTACCTTAAATTAGAGTTACCCAAGTCATTACCCTTAATTAGGGTTATACTATTACCCTTAATTAGGGTTACACTATTACCCTAGATTAGGGTTTTACTCAGAATTTCCCTAAATCAGGGTTAGGGTTCGTTAACCTTCTCAATTAGGGTTTCTTGATCTCTTTACTAAAGATCCTACCCTAAATCACCATATGAATCATACTCATGTATGAATTCATTTCTATCATTCTCTCCACTTGATTTGGTTACATCAACCATCTGATCAAATACAAACAACTATGTTTGACATAGTATACTGAGTTATTGCTTCCATAAACAATTAGGGTTTGCTTAATTGAATAGCCTTCAACTCACGATTCCTTGGGAGTTAATCCCTCAAATTTGGTGAGTCATTAGATCACATCATTAGGAACAGTAATCCCAAACATTCAACCCTTGGTCAATGCACTCAAATGGTCTTGAGACCGTTTACTCAAAAAGGTCAATTAAATCAGATTGAAAATCAGCACTTAATTCAATTAGGTTTCCCTAATTGATTAGGCTTCAACTCACGATTCCTTTGGAGTTAATCCCTCAAATTTGGAGGGTAATTAACCAACATCATTATAAACAGGAATCCCAAACGGTCAATGCTTGGTCAACACACTCAAACAGTCTTGAAACCGTTTTCCCAAACAGGTCAAGTTGATCAGGTTGAAAATCAGCATTTAATTGATTGGCCTTCAACTCACGATTCCTTTGGAGTTAACCCCTAAAATTTATAGGGTCATTAGCCTACATAATTAGGAACAATATTCACAAACGGTCAACGCTTGTTAAACCATATCAAACGGTCTTGAAACCGTTTTCCCTAAAACGGTTTGCTGAAACCGCATAGCCAATCAATTTAAAACGATTTGGAATAGATATCAAGACCATTTGGCTCGGTACTTTTCTTTGGATAAGCATCTAGGATGATGTCATCATCCCCTTCCTTTGAACAACCAAGAACAACAACCGTTATTGATGGAAATTGCAGCAAGGAAACAAGTATGTATCAAATTGAAGAAAACAATCAATAAAGCATAATTGATTGATGCAATAGCAATGATTAAGGGTTTGAGTTATAAAACCCGCCTCCAATTGAGCTCCAAAGCTTAAAGCTCACGCCATTAATGGTGGATGAAGCTCTAGAAACTCCCCATAAGCTCGTCCTCAAGCTTTTGGATGAAAAAGTTGGCTAGGGTTGAAGAGGAGATCCAAATAAGAGGAAATCAATGATTTATTTTTTATTTCCACCATGGAATCAAGGAGAACGAAGGTCAAGGACCTTACCAACAGGTTGGGGTCGTCCTCCTGCTCCTCCACAGCTCCTTAGTCGTTTTCCAAGAAAGGGTAAAGAAAAGAATCCGAAATAGCCTTTGTTTTGGCTTGGTAAAGGTACTTTTATAAGAAAATTGATGAGAGAGAAAATGCATTATTGAAATGCATTAAATTCCAAAAATATGGCCGCCTCTTCCCCCTCAAATTCCCCTCAAAATCCTTAAGGACGAGGATATCTTCATTGCCTCTTATTCCTCTTCATTATCCATCATTTAAAGAAAATCAAATTAAGCACCTTAATGCTTATTATATTAATATCCATATGTGAGTGGGTTTTCTTTTCCTTATAATAATGGTGAGTGGAATTTCACCTTCTTAGGATATTTTCGTTCCTTATCTTGGAAAAAGAACGTCCATACTTATTCAAAATCAACCAATAACATTTTGGTGGAAGGCCCTTTAATTAATACATTCATTTTTGCCCTAATTTGAATTAGGGTTTCACTTATGATTAAATCTTGATTAATTTAATATCAAGATTCTCTCTCCTCCAACTTAATTCAAATGAGGCACCCCTCTCATTTTATTTGCTCTAAATGATGCCAAGGAACATTAAGGACCTTATTGAAGTGGTAATTTGCATATTGAACCCTAGGTTTTGGGTAAATTGCACATTACACCAAAACTAGGTTTTCATGCACATACATTGTTTTATCAGATCTTTCTTGGTATTCAGGCTTCCATAAGCCATACCTCAGCATCATCTTTACTCTCATGATGATTCAACACATGAGGAACATGTTATCATGCACAATTTGCACTTAAACCCCTCAACTTGGGTAATTTGCACTTTAGTCCAAAACAGGCAAAACATTGATTTCAACAATGTTCAAAAAGGACTAGAATTGCAATATATGTTCCTCTTGAACCCTAATTACCTTTCACAAGATAAGATTAATCATTTAATCATCTTTCTTAATCAAAACACCTAGGGTTAAAGTATAACCCAGGTCAGGGGTGTTACAATTTTTGATGGCCAATCATAGCCATTGATGACTCGGATGAAGATGGCGGCAACGACAACAACGACAATGACGGTGACGAGAATGAAGAGGAAGAGGAGGCATTCACTCCTCTTCGGGCACAAGTAGCACCCCGGAAGCGTCCCCGCATGCATCCGGGTGCATCTTCTTCTTCGCAGCCTCCACCACCACAACCCTCATAGAAAAGTGAGGATGTCTACTCCATGCAAGGGATGTATGCAATGTTGCAGGATATTCATCAGATGCAACAACAGCATACAACGACATACACCGATATTCAGGATACGACAAACCGACTGCTTGACAATCAGAGGGCTATTTTCGAGAATGAGCGCCTCCTCCTCGACAACCAACAACACATGCACGACAAGTTGCATAGGATGGAGATGCAGAAGCAACCCTTGTATGATCATTACTGGAGCCAGAATTACTTTGGGGGGTATCCAAAACCTCCACCAATGCCCCAGTATGATCCGAGCTTCCAGGGGCAGTGCCCATCTTGGGACCCCACGACTCCGCAGCACCCGCCTCCTCCTAAAGAATGATTGGTATCTCTGTTCCACCTTTTAAGGTTGTTTTTGACTATGAGGCCATAGTCAAATTCAAGCTTAGGGGGGGAGTTGGAACAACTCTATCCTTTAGTTTTCTCAGTTTTTAGTTTTTATTGTTTTGTCTTTTTTCATTTGCCTTTATTAGTTTTTAGTTGGTTTGTAGGATCCACACTCTATCTAGTGTAATTGTGGATGTCTTGAGTCATGTGTCATCTCACTTCTTGTGCATGGGAATCAGGGGCAAATTTAATTTTTTTTAGTGTTTTGCAAACTTGTGTTGTTCAACTTTGAGCACATAACTTAAGGAAATGATTGGGTTTGTCAACTATAAAACAAGAAATCACAACTGTACATTCTTATGGTTCATGCAAAGTGGACGGAACTGGTTGTTTGAGCCTAAACTGATCAAATGATAATGAGACTTTAATTTGAAATAAGAGAGAAAAACCTCTTCATTACTACACAGGTCAGTAGGGAGGGACACATAATAATTTTCAAAGGTTCAGTCAATTAGTCTTGTGATCTATCCACCTCATTGTTTTCATACTCCACCTTAAGAACTGGAAGTACATTATGGTTTTAATTTCTTTGATTGCATTCCATGTAGATAGGTCTTGCATTGCAGCTATTTTCACATATTTTGTATGAAAATAAGAAAAAAAAATAGAATAGTTATACATGCACATTATCCTTAGGTGCGTGTCATTTAGTTGCATAATCATCATTTTGTAGATGCATTCACATTTTTGTGCATATAGTACATCATGCATCTTATTTCTTCTGAAACATTAAGGGTGATGAACTTGTTCCATACCTTCGGAATGCTTTAATTGTATAAGTTATGCAACAATAAGTGAGCCCGACAAACAATTTGTGTCAGCTGTGAAAATAAGGGCTTGAAAAAAAAGTTTTAAAGAAAAAAAAAGAAAAGAGAATTTAGAAGTAGTAATGAGAGGGAGAAAGGAACATGTTCTCACTTACATACTAAGAAGAATGGGTACATGATGTATTTCTCTTAGATATTCCATCTCACCTTGAGACGGAATGAAAGTGCATGCATCATTCCACCCAAATGTAGGCATTAGGGCATGCACACTTGCATATGCAGCATTTAGGTCATTTTTGCTTTGTGCATGTTGAAATCGTATAATGCTTCCATTTCTTCCATGAGCCACCCATTTCATCCACCTGTTGCTTGAATTGGTAGGACACCGTGATTTTCTCCTCACTCATTAACACCAGGAGAACTACTTCCATGTAGATGGTAGTTAGGGTGAGCAACGCAGAATAGAAGATCACAAGATGCCCCGAGTCTGGACCGGAGAATTTTATTATGTTAACTGCCTTATATGATAGTATTCATCAATTTTGAGGTAGATATCTTTTATGGATGATTACTGTCGCCTTTAGGGTAATTATCATTCCGTGGTTAGTGAGGGCCGGTTTGTGAATGTTTGGTGGGGATCATATGGTGATGTTTGTTGTGATAATCTATTCTTTAATTGACTCTCACAATTTTATTCTAAGGTTTTGTTGCTCAAGGGCGAGCAATGTTCAAGCTTAGGGGAGTTTGATGCGATGATTTTGAGTCACATTTATAGACTTGTTTCACTCGCGTTTTATGCATTTATTGGTCATTTTGGTGGTTAATATTGCATAATTCACTTACTTTAGTCTATGATCCTTCTCAGCACCAATTCTCCCTTATTTTGTTGTTTTGAGCATAAATGATTACAATAATATGTTTTATTTCGGTTTATGTGGTTTTGTGTTGCAATTTCAGGAAAAACGAATATCTGCAGATGTCGATACCATCGACACAACCACAGGTTTCCATCCGCAAGGAGCAGCACAGAGTCGATACCATCTACAGAGAAGTCGATGGTAGTGACTTACCATCAAGTTGCTGGCAAGAAGAGAGTCGATACTATCGACCCTAAAGTCGATACTATCGACATGTGGAGCTTCAACGACGGAAAAGGACAAAAGCGACACCTAAGAGAGTCGATACCATCAGTCGCGACGAAGAAAAGAAAAGAAGACCAGTCGATATCGCGCAGGGTCGATACCGTCGACCCGCGTCGATGGTATCGACACCGTCAGATGCAAGTTTGTTTCAGATCGATTTAAATCCGACGGCTGTGATATTTTTGCAACCTAACTCGGTGATTATACCTAATGACGGCGGCCAAGATCCATCTATGACGTCATTAGCCGCTGCTCACGTCCCGAGAAGGTGTGGAGAGAAGAACGGAGCCAGAAGCACGCCCTAGCCATTCCGGAAGCCGAAGAAGACGTTTTCCACCACCGAAAGGCTGTAGATCATGCATTCTACGCTGAGGAACACTTGGATCTTCTCCGTTCAAGGGGTTTCATTACTTATTCACGTTTTTCTCTATGTTTCCCCTTTTCTCAACCATGTTTTGCTTTGAGATGAACATGCGGGGCTAATCCCCTTTGTCTTTAGGACCGGGAGTATCCCAGGGAAGCATTGTATGATATTTTTATCATAGTAATTCATCAATTATCTCTTAAATCCGTGGTATGATTTTGTTTTCTCAATTATATTGTTATGCTTGATCACCATAATGATAATCTAATGCCTTTAATTACTTTGAAAGAAGAATTAATGGTTGAAAAGAGATGAAATTCACATTAACTAACAAATCCCTTGAACATGGCGATGTATGGTTAATGGTGGAAACCCAGAGGTCATTTTTAATGCACCTAGTTTAGGGTATAGGTTACTACGACGGTAGAACCGACCTAGACATAGGTAGTGAATTGTACCACGACAGTGGGCAATTCTGACTACAGGCCACTACCCGGATTGAGAAATGAACCTAAATTATTATATGGAAACTCATACAATGAAAACCCGCGGTGAAACCTGTAAGGACCCTGACCTCCATTTAAGGTTTACCCTATTTGCTTTGCTTAATCTTGATGCTTAGTTGCTTGCTAATCACCTTTGGTGGTGATTAGGGTTTGGTTGTGCTTTGTTGAGAGTTGGAGGTGCTACTTGCAATTAACCCAAGTCTAGGGTTTGTGGGCAAGTTGGCCACCTTGTGAGGTGTTCCTCCCTCTCCTTGCTTCCTCTAGTGTTGAGAGGAAGGTTTGGGCCCGTTGCTTGA
Organism: Alisma plantago-aquatica; assembly: GCA_963693085.1. Taxonomy (NCBI): domain Eukaryota; kingdom Viridiplantae; phylum Streptophyta; class Magnoliopsida; order Alismatales; family Alismataceae; genus Alisma; species Alisma plantago-aquatica. The sequence goes on along the minus strand of OY856414.1, from coordinate 794,269,484 downwards.
GTCCCTTTGGGCTTGGTTGAGTTTGTTGGGCCTTGTGGTACCTTGCCTTTTGTTCCTTTGGACCTTGGGTCAGGCAAGTACATGTTTGTGTCGGCCTGAGCTTGTGTCGCCCAGGGCTGTGTCGCCCATGGTGGTGGTGTATCGTCCAAGTGTGTCGCCCATGGATCTTTGACCATCTTTGACCTCGTTTGTGTCACCACTAGTGGACACTTGGTGCTTGATGCTTGCATGTGGCAATGGCCTTGGACATGTGTTTAGGGCATGTTAGAGTGGTGGCTTGTGCACATGGACAAGTGTCCCTAGGTGGGCGACACCTTGCTTTGCTCTACCTTGTTTTCTCCTCCATCCCCTTCTATATATGCGTTTCCTTTCCCTTGCTAAGGATCCCTTTAGTTCCTTAGTTTCTCCTCTACCTTGGTGCACGACACTCTCTTCTCTTGCAAGCTTGGTGGCTGATCCCTCTTGGAGTCTCCTTCTTCCTTGGTGGTGCGTGGAGCTTGGAGCTTGCTTAAGGCGGGTTACATAACTCCTAACCCTAACTACATTACCATCTTCCATGATTCTTGTTCTTGTTGTTTATGATCGGCTATGTGGTTGTTAGTTTGGTTTCCTTGCTTAGTTGCACCTTGTTGGCCGAACCTGTGTTCTAGGGGTTCTTGGTGAGTAATACTCCTTTCTCTCCTTGGTCTTGAGGAGTGAGCTTGAGTTCTAGTATCATGAGCAACACTCCTCTCTCGTTTAAGTTGAGAGGTGAGCTTGTGTTCTAGTAGCTTAAGCAACACCCTCCTCTCACCATGGACTTGAAGGGTGAGCTTTGTGGAGGTTGTGGTTTTCAGTTGTGGTTGTACCTTGTGTTGCTCGTTTGGTGTTAAGAGATGTGCAAGAATCCTCTCTCATTTAAGTTGAGAGGTGAGCGATCTTCTTGACTCTTTAGAGTTTGGTGCTCTTATGGTTGAGGTTGGTGATGACCTTGTGAGTTGTATCTTGACCGTTATGTATTTGGGGAAGTGCTTCCTGATACCCCTCTTGACCGAGAGCCTTGGATGACATCTGTTGGGGCTGTGATGGGCGTTATCTTTTTGTCTCTGCCTTGTGTGTTTCGGGCCTCCCATCTTGATAAGCAACCTGCCCGATACATATGTGATGGTTGTTGTCGTTGTGCGTTAGTGTGGAGCTCGCTAGTTGGTTGAAGGTGTTGTGTCGGGCGACATGCTCCTGGTTGCTGACCTTTGTGGGTATATCGGGTGTCACACACCAGGTCCTTGCCTTGTATCGGCCGATAGGTCTTGAATAGGTTGATTGGATGCCAGGTCCTAGCTGCCCGATACACTTGGCTTGAGGTGGTAGTCTAGTGACCGTCATGACCTGGACGATATGGATCTGTGGATAGCTTGGTGCTGGGCATCATGTTATAGTGAGAATGTCTGTTTCTGTAACCCGTTGTATCCTAGCCATTGGGGGTGCACAACGCACCGTTGCACAATGCGGCGTTGTGTGTTATGCTTCCTTAGTTGAACGACACGCTTGGTCCTCTGATGCATAACACACTGTGCACGACTTAGTGTTGCGCGTTACACCCTTGTGCTGACCGATATGTGGTGGGCGATAGGGTGAGTGCCCTACCCGATACCACCTTTGGTGAGGGTGGTGAGTGCTTTTAGTGAGGGTCTCGTTCCTTATGGAAACCGATATGTTGTCCTTGTATCACGCTTGGTTTTGATAGTAACCCTGGATGTGCACGACATAGTAGACAACATCTATGCATCTTAATACAACATCTCATGTGTATGTGATCATCTTGATATTATGAATAATACTGAGATAATGATAAGGAAATGGTAAGCATGTAAGATGCTTTGCTTGATAATATGATAAATGTCTATGGTCACAACTGAGGCATGATTGATAGAACATCAATGTCACGCTATGTTGATAATATGATCTTCCTATGATGATTGTGCATACTAACCATGCAGGTGTTCCATGCAGTTGCATAGCCAGGTCAAGGGCTATGAGATATATGTGATTGAATAACACTGCTTGAATAATTACTCTTGATGATGAGATATCATATATGCTGTGATCTAGTCCGAGGACCCAAGTTTGACTAAAGTACCTAAGTTAATGGCACCATATGATGAGGGATTGAGATCCCATGGCAATGTGATGATCCTTGAGATGGATCTAGATGATTGGCAAGAGGCCAAGTGATAACATGTAATGTCGGATCCTTGTGGTGGATCAAGATGATGTTGATTATAATAAAAAGCATAACATTGAGTTTTATGCTGTTTATTCTTGTTATAGTTTGCATGTTACATTACTTGGTTGAATCTTGCAATCCACTTAAAATATATTAATTAATCACAGTGGAATATATCATGTAGTTGCCCTGGCCATAGATCCATCATCGCCAGGAGTTGGTGATGGTGAAACGAGTTCTCTTACAGGTTAAATCGGAGCGCATATTGTTGAATATGCGAGGTTTCTCCTAGCCTAAAATAGTGAGGATTTGAGTGCAGCTACGGTTGCAGACTCGGGATATGTATATGAGCATGGTGAACAGGCCCATGGCTCAGGATATGTGATATGGGAGCATGAATGCGTTCATGGCTCAGAGCACGGTGAACAGGCCCGTGGCTCAGTTTTACTAGCGCCGAGACCTGTACCGAGGCGGGCTAGAGGATGGGTAGCCTATGGAGCTGACCCTGTGGCTGAGGTCACTTAAGCATGAGACTGTGGTCCTGCTTGTGTTGTACTTGTACACTGACTATGAGGTGGGAGGGTGTGGAGTCCGACTCTTCCATTTGACCTTGTATGGCACCGGCTTTGGGTTTCGCAACCAAAGGTTGGATCTGAGCTGTATGGCTCACTTCCTCAGGGCATAATAATATGTAATCCAGTCGTATAGTATTTATTACTTAAGGAAAAACACAGAACATTGGTTGAGGCCTTGCTTGTGCAGTTAATCTTGTTATACATCTAGTTGCTTATACATTCCTTATGATATGTGGTAAGATCTCATAAACCTTATCTTGTCAATCATGTTCCATAAAGAGATATTTGGTGATATGCCTTCCGCATATCTGGTAACCTTGATGGTAGAATAAGCTTTGCTATATAGACTGCTCTTGTTATACCTTTACCCGTTATCTGCTGCTGTTGCTTTATCTTCCTTTGGTTTTATATTTTTGGCGGGGAGTTATGTTTCTCGCTGGGACAATGTTCAATTGTCTCACCCCACTGGTTTTCAGGTGTTCGAGCGAGACGTGGTGGTGGTCACAGAGTTGCGGCTGAGTAGCTAGACGAGCAGTAGAAGGCAAGAGATAGACATGCTGCTGTTTTGGTTGTTTTGTAGTAGAGTCTAGAGTCATCCTTGTACTCTCAGGTCCTTGGAAGGTGTTTTGACGTTGTTTCACGATGTATAGCTGTTGATGGTTTGTATATCCTACTACTGGCCGGATGTGGGCCATTATGTATATATAATAGGTGATGAACTCATGAGATGACAAGACAGTTGGTCCCCTGAGCTGTGGACACATATCAAGGCTTGTAAATGTTTATATAACATGTTTTATTGTAGGATGAGGACTAGAATGTAATAGTTCCTCAGTTTCTCCGCTTTCCGCAATCGATTTTAATTAACCCGTGTTTTTGGTAATCTGTGGTTATGGTGTTTTCCGCACGTTTTCGCGTAACACCTCGCTGTCTGTGTGATAGTGGGATGTGTTGACACAAAACCGCAATCATAAAGATCTCCATTTGAATTGATTAAACTAAACCCTTAATCGATTGCTTTGTTTTATTTTATTTTCTTTTATTTTTACAACAACCTTCAAACTCTTTTGATCGGTTTAGCTGATCGCAAATAGTTCGTAGTAGTCTACCGATAGTTCAGTGTCCCTAAGTTTGACTTGGGCCTCACAAAGACCTATATTACATTGACGCGTGCACTTGCGTTCGACACACGGTAAAATCGTGTCAATGTCCATTTATAGTTATATCCTGTAAGTGTGTTTATTTTGTCAAATTTTAGGTTGATGATGCACATGTACCCTCTGAAGCACTTGAGGCACTTGATGAGCAACACCAAAAAGTTGACAAGAGAAGGGGCATCACTATGATGAAGAAGTTAATAGTGCAAAGGGGCAATGAACCCAAACTGGTTGTGGATTTTGATAATGCAGAAAATGAAATTAGAGTGAACCGCAATTCGTTTGTTTCATATCTTGGGTATGTTACTCATAGCTATTGTGTTTGTAAGATAGATTCTTGGCATAAAGCTCCTCAGGGGAAGAAAGACTTAATATGGAAGGATTTATGCGTGAGTTATTATTATTTGCAATTCTATTCTGTAGATTACTAATTTTTTGGATACTAGTTAATAACAATTCTATTTTGCAGAGTATATTTGCGTTGGATGAAAAGTTGCATCGTAAATGCGTGATGCAACACTGTGGGAGGGTCCTAAGGAACTATAGGACAAATGTCACCCGAGATTACATAAAAGATGGTGAGAAGAGGTAGAAGTCAGCCACTGAACAGTGGAACTTCCTGGACCAAGAAGAATGGGACGCGTTTGTTGCTTCAAGAAACACTGATGATTTCAAGGTATTAGGTCTTACTCCCTATTTAATTAATATACATTGTATTCACCTATTCAAGATTAACATTTAGTGTTACTAACTAAATCAATGTGCATACTAACTAGGCTCTCAGTGAGGTGCAAAAAGCAAGGCGTGCACTGAATGTGCATGACCACACAATGGGTCCAAAGGGGTATGCATGCATTCCCCAAAGACTACAGGCTGAGTCTACTACTCAGTCTGCTGCTACTCAGGAGTCCTCTACTATAAGTACCACACCTCTGCCTCGCCATGATGTCTGGATAGCTGGGAGGCAAAATAAGAAGGGAGAAATAAGGAAGCCCGCAACTGTTGAGGCGGCTGCAAAAATGGTAAAATACAACTCTTAGAACAATCGTTCAAATATTGATTATTTGTGGTGTTTACTTAATTACAAATTTTTGTTTTGGCGATTAGCGGGAGCTGCACGAGCTGCGGAAACAAGGCAAGTTCATCCCCGAGGGCACAAGGGATGAACTGACAGTTGCTCTGGGTAACCCAGAGCATCCTGGACGTGTTAGGGCTGCAGGCGTTGGTGTGGGTATCAAAACGTTCTTTAGGCCATCCCAGTGCAAACATGTCCCAAAAGTGGGAATTTCACAAGAAGAGGTAACCTATTCTTTCTTTAGAATGTTACTGTAAAAGAGAATTCAATAATCAGAAGGTAACGTTTCTTTTATCCATGTATAGGTAGATAAGATAGTTGATAGGAGAGTCGATGAAGTAGTTGATAAGAGAATCAAGGAAGCAATTGATAAGACACTCGATGAAGCAATGAGCAAGTGGCAGGTATCTCTATCTGCCACTCAGCAGACAGTACCTATGGCATCCCGCTCTACTCCTACTGCAGGGGTTGGGAGTAGTAATCCTGTAGACCCACCACCTAGCACATCCACTGTAAGTATTTTTATGACATAGTAACTAGTCTTTTCAAGATGATATATATATATATGTATATAACATTCTTTACACAAATTTGTAGGGGTTGAAGCCATGCCGTCTAAAAAATAAAGAATTTGTCGTTGCATAGGCGTCGACTTACCCATCCCTACCAGGGGAAATGTTTCATGGGTCTCCATTACCAGCTGGTTGGGTTCGTGTGAGCCCGCTACGTATATTCCCCAGTTGGATGGATCTTCCATTGCCATATGCCCACCCAGATTGTGAAACGCTTGGTGAGGCAGAAGGAGGAGTGATATTGTGGCCAAAAGTAGATGTCGTCTATACTAAAATTGTATGGTAAATTTACATTACGTTAAATTGTTAGTGTGTGTATATGATGTCAATTGATCTGAAATTATATATATATATATATATATATATATATATATATATATATATATATATATATATATATATACAGGTTAAAAAGAAGACACCCAGAGCATCTAGGCCTCCACCTCCACCTCCTACATTACCAAGTTGGGTTCCACAGGACCTACCTGTCCCGTTAGATCCTAATTGTAGGGGTATGGCAATATGGTTAGGCGAACATGATATAAATTGCCCTATAAATATTTCTATAGATGCGGATGCTGTAGGTCAATCATACGAAAACAAACTATTTATACAAGATATTTTGGAGTTGTTTCGATATGATTGGCTGAATACATATGTGATAGAACTATGGATAAGGTGAGATCTTCTTTATACATCCATATACCTTGTGTAGGATCTGGTGATCTGGTTTCTTACATATTAATGCATACGTAATACATGTTTTGTAGCTACTTAGACAAGATATGTGCAGATTTTTCATTCGAACATGTAGGATTTATGATTCCATCTTTGATTAGTCTAGTAGCTAAAGACCCTACGTCAGTTCAACAATATTGTTGTGATGCTTTTACAAATTTTGGTCAAAATAAGAAGACGGTGATAATAGCTCTATTCAATGTGGAGTAAGTTTACTTTGCTTATAATTTGGACTTAAGAAAATTACATTTTTATTGTGGATTTTGAGTTATTAATTTTTAACTTTTTTACCTCTAGGGGTATGCATTGGGAGTTACTAGTTATTGTCCCTGAGATGTTCACTGTCTATTATCTAGATCCTAAGGGGACTAAATTGAATGCAAAATATGGACACACAATGAAAATGGCATTATTCCGGTGAGAAATATTTCATTTTCATATCCGTTAACATATGTTATTACATTACTATTTAATTATGCAATGTACTATATTACGTTAACATGTAGGGGTTTAGATGAGTTCAAAAAGGCTGAAGGAAAGGTCCCCAGGAAAAAGAACCAACCAATAATTTGGAAGAACGTGGAAGTAAGTTTCCGACTCCAATGTATATATTATTTATGTGAATAATGCTTAATTAGTTGTATTTTTTAATATTTTGTATGTTTCAATTTATAGTGTGCTACACAAGACAACAGATGGGCATGTGCATACTATGTGATGCGATTTATGCACATGATTATCAAATATGCCGCAGTGGACATCGATACCATTTCTGAGGTATTATATATAGTCTCATTAGATAATATGAAATATATCAATCTTATTTATATATTATTAATTATATATATACATCATTCTCTATGCAGATGTTTAAAACTGACCCCACTACAAGAAAGGCCTTACTAGATGTACATGCTCCCTATACGACGGAAGAATTAAATGATGTAAGAGAAGAATGGGCAAAAGCCATACAAGTAGTGGGGGTTCTAAAATATAATTGGGATGTTGATAGTGAATAATGATTAAAGAATGATATTTTGTAAATGAATTTCTGAATTGTAATATGTGTGAATGTTTCTACATGTCTGAATATTTCTACATGTGTCCGAATGTTTATACATGTGTGAATGTGAAAATGAATGAAACTGTTGGTTGCTATATGAATGTTTCTACATGTGTGAATGTGAAAATGAATGGAACTGCATATTGCTACATGAATGTTTCGACATGTGTGAAAATCGAATGGAACTGCAGGTTGCTAAATGTGTGAAAATTAATATTGTTAATTTTGCAGGTTTGTGGCCTGTTGTTGGCTGATATCAATAGATTTCGTAAACCTGCAGTTCAGTTATCTAAGACCAGCCACAGTAGGCCTACAGACTGATAAGAAAAAAACATACAATAGGCGTCAGTTATTTTCATAAAACTGACGATAAATGGTTACAACGTTGGATAAATAAATAAAACTGACGCCTAATGCATGCGATGTGGCGTCGGTTATCACTAATAAACCGACGCTTATGGTTCTAGCATCGGTTTCCCTACTAGTAACTGACGTCGATTCCCCTAATGTGGCCAGACACCATGGCCGTGCTGGCAAGCACAGTCGTGGCATTGGGCCAGACAACACGGTCGTGCTGGCCAGCATGGCCGTGGCATCGGGCCAAACAACACGACTGTGCTGGTCAGCACGACCGTGGCAACTGGTGATATGGCGTCGGTTTGTACTAATAAACTGATGCTGATAGTGCCCTAGATGGCACCCTTTCTATGGCGCGAAGGTTTATGGCATCAGTTTCCATGCTAATAACCGACGCCTATACCCCCCTGCTGGCACATTCTCAGTGGCACGCGAAGGGCAAACCGACGCCTAACGATTTGCCCTTTTAGCGGTTCCCACATAGGAGTCGCATTAAAACCGACGCTAAAGGCCTTAAATAACCGACACTAAAGGTCAGTTATGTACTAGTGCTTGCCTTAATTTGTTGTGTGTTATGCGGTTGCATGTTTTATCTTAAGGATGGATGTTTTTTGTTGTGCTTCGAGAAGACCCATTTTTTATGCTCTTCTACCCACTTTCTTTTTGATAATGCCAAAAGGGGGAGAGAAGTTTTATGTTTTAAAACTCAACCATATTGCCTTTTCTGCCTATGTGATCCTTTTCTTGTCTAGTGTATGTTTTATCATGTGACTTGCTAAAGGATCATGTAGTGTATAGCTCTATGTAGAAATACTAACTATACATGTAAGAGTGAGCATAGATTGAGGGGGAGCAATTCACATTGTTCAAATTATGAATCCCCTTGAAATCCACAAGGTTAAGGTATAACTTTACATATCCTTTTCAATATGTTGAGGAATGGTTTGTCATTGTCAAAAAGGGGGGAGAATGTTGACTTGAGAGTTATACATTGTCCATATTTTGATAATGGCTCAACCATTCCATTCATATGTATCTAATATGTTTGTTTAATATTGATTTCAGGCTTTAGGTACATGAAAAGGATCAAATTACACAAGTCCTAGCTTGTCTAAGTTCAAGTCAAAAGAAATGCAAATGCACTTTTTTGGAAATCACTCCAAACCACCTTAGAATAATTTTGCAATCATTAGTATTGATGATATGACTTGTAACTAAGATGAGAAAAAAAATTAGGGACACTTAATTCCATAGTTTGATCACTTAAAAATCATTTTGGAAAATTTGTCACAACACTTTAATCAGTCGAGTTTGAATCTCGATCGATCTGTAATGGATTTTTGGAAATGGTTGCATCGGCCGAGTTGTAGACTCACACAACTCGACCGATTGACTTACTGACCAAAGTTGATTTTAGTTGATCGATCGAGTTGCCCCAGGACAAACTTGACAGATAGTTTGAAAATTAGCTTTGTCGGTTAGTAGATCTGTCGAGTTACCTTTATTGAAACTCAACCGAATGTACTGTACAAAAAATGTAGAAAAAGTGATTCTAACCATTGGAGAGTTGTTAGAAATGAAAATAAATCCATTGCAAGTTGTAAAATGTCTATTTTTCATTCTTAAGTGATCCCACACTTAAGGGAACACCCCGATCTATAAATAGGATCTCTTAGAGTTCATTCCAAGGTTACTCATTCATGCTAACCTTAGTCCTTGCTATAGTTGAGTGTGCTACAACCCTTTGATCCCCTTTCTCTCTCTCATTTACAAGGCATTTCATGATTATGAGTGAGTTAGGCATGTTGTAAGAGAGCTACCCAATTATACCTTGTAGAACTCTCCATCTTTCCATATTCCCAATCCCCGTTCTCAAAGAGCAAAGGCTGGAGTGATCTTCTCCAGGTGAAGGAGGAGTTGTTGTTCTTCTTCAAGATTGAAGAAGGTGTGAAGATTTTCTCTAAGTGAAGGGGAAGGACAAGGCAGAAGATTCAAGAAGAGTGGGTAATCCCTACAAGGCCAAAGACTTGATGCAAGTGTGGGTAAGTCCTTGATGAAGGCTAAAGACATCTTGATCAAGTGGGTAAGTCCTTGTGTAGGTTGAAGACTCTTGTATTGGATAGGTAAGTCCTTGGATGTAAGGTGGTCTTCTTATATCTCTTATAATGGAATATAAGTATACATGGGTTGCAAAGTCTTAGAGGTTGACCTCTCTAGGTAGTGGATTGGCAATCTCCTAGTTTGGAGATTTGAACCACTCTAAACACCTTGTTCAAGTGTTTGTTTCAATCTCTCTCATCCTTGCTATGCATGTTTAGATATGACTTCAAATTCAATTTTAGCATTTGGTTTCAATTGATATAAGTTGAAGGTCTAACTATCCTTGTGAGAATTTTAAATCTCCATCACCCCCCTCAAGATCCCTAGATCCAACAGTTCCAAGCATTAGAGATGCAATAGAGTCGTATTGTGGCAACAATGGAGCTACTACACAAGCTAATGAACCTACATCGCATCAATGTTCCAATAACATACTACGATGGTTCCATCTCATATGAGAGATCGTACAACGAGATGTAAAAATTTACAGAGTACAAACTGGAAGCAATATTGCTGACCCACTGACGAAAGCACTTTCACAATAAAAGCATGATGGTCATGTAAGGTCACTTGGAATACGATTCATGGGTGATTGGCACTAAGTGCAAACAGGAGTCTGTTGGTATGTACACCCATAGATCCAATCATGTGATGATTGTAATGGCAGATTTTGTAATTGATTTAATAATAATAAAGGCAATTTTGTCTGTATGTTTGTTCAATTATGAGATGATGATATAACATGTTATATGTGTAAAGAATGATATCGATCGATGACATATATCTTCATGTTGAGGACTTGAACAATGAGATTATATGATTGATAATAGTACATATACATTCTAGTTATGTCCCAAGTTGGATATTATTATGGAAGCTAATGGAAGACAATAATATATAAGACTAGAGTGTGTGTTAGTTGATGACAAAATCTCATTAGTCATGATATATGATGTCAAACCAAACACATAGGTACTTGTTAGAGAACAAGTGCACCAGATAGACCCACCCTAAGAAGTGATGCACGGATAACAGTCATAATCACATCTCAATGTGATACTGGTGGTTGTGATTCTTAGACCTTAAGTCATTACTCTCATCACATGTTGTTTGATGTATTTTAACATCATCCAACATGAACTTGAATAAAGGTTGCCGTAAAGGTGATGCTTGGATACATTGTGACACATGAGGTTTGACTGTGAGTGATCTAGATGAGTTTGTCCCTCCTACTAGAGTTGATTTCCTAGTCACTTGATAAGTGAGAATGAGAAAATATATTTTCATACTCATAGGAGTCAATATGTGATATTGAGCTCATATGCATCTCTATAGTCCGCTCTGGTTCAAGAAACAAGGATTGAATGATTAATAAGATGACAAAGGATAAAGGAATTGTACAATCATAGTAACATTGATCATGGATCAAGGTTGGAGTTGTTCTCCAACTTTCCAATTACTTAGGTAGCAATGATGTGTTGCTACATACCACACATTGCTTGTGATGGCATAAATTAGTTATGTACATTCACTTCCAATGTAAATTAGGACCTATAGGGTCACACACAAAAAATACACTTGGAATAGGAGTTTAATCACAAATAAAGTTTAACATGATTACTAAAGTGTTTAAGCAATCAAATTAAACAATGTTGTAAATGAGTCAACCGATTGGAGTGTCCAGTGTACTGATTGGTGTGCTAGTCGATTGACTGGAGATTCCAATCAACCGAATGAGATGTACAGACATCACCAATGGAAATAGTCATTCGACTGCTTGGAATGTCCAATTGTGCAAGTTGACATATTTCGAATTGGATTGTAAAGAGAAACCAATAGACCGATTGGAAATTTCCAATCAACCGACTAGTCAACCAATGATGCTGATGTAATGACGTACATTATTTATTACATTTAAAACTAGTACTTTTAAAATAGGAAAGTATTACAATCGACCGACTGGAGTACCAGTCGACCAAATGGAGAGTCCAGTTGATTGACAAGAGAATTGCAATAATAATTAAATCATGAAAATCTATCTCTTTGACTCTAAGTTGATTAGGAAACCTTGACCCTGACACTTCTACAAATAGAAGGATAGTCAAGACTTTAAGAAGAAGCAACCAACACTGAGAAATATTATCCTCTCATAGTTTTGGTAATGTGAGAGCCTGACAAAGTCTTACCCGTAAAAGAGAGAGACAACAAGAGAGAAAGTCAGCGCTAGCACATTAACATCGAAGGGACAAACTCCTTCCCGTTGGCTCTAGCAAGAAAGACGAGGAGTTCTTGGTAGTTTGCGTTGATTACACTAGAGACGTGGAGGTCGCTATCAACATATTAGGAGGACTAGGTCAGCCGCTCTCTGTGGTATCACACCAAGAAGCTACACTGACAACTGTCCAGGTGCTGTCAGATCTAGAAGCACCTTACTACGAGGATATTCGCTAGACTTGCTCTAAGACCAGATATATACCTCACAACTGTTCTTTCCTATATACATTGTTGTTGACATAATTTTCTTATTTGAGATACCGGTAGATTTTTTTGTTTCCACTGTCTTATTTGCTACCTGATTTCCCAACAACATCAACCTCAACTCAATAATAGCCTAGCCATTGAAGAAGTTAATCTTGTCAACTCCATTCCAGGATAGGGATACTGCAACTCTAATAGGCCAAGAAATCATCCAGTCTTCCTATATGGAAACCTAGAAGGAGCAACAAATGCTCCCCAGCTCAAGTAGGACCACGGTCAGAACCAAATTAGGGGACCTCCTAGTTTCTAGAAAACCAAAACTACTACCAAAATAACTCATTACTAGATAATATCACAACAACTTCAATCAAGGCAACAAATATAGTCCACGACAGAAACCCTATAGTCAACAAGGACATCCTCTCCTTGGCCAAGGAAGCTAACAAAGCATACCCATCTCGAATGGTCAAGGTCACCTAGATTCCAACAAGAAGATACTAGCAAGTCAGTAGACATACAATGAGTCCATAGAGGCTTAATTTGTGCAGATTGCCACAATCATTCACCCTGCAACGAGTTCATTTTCCCGTGAACCAGCAAGTTAGTGAACCAGCAAGTCAGTAGACATACAATAAGTCCATCTAGACTACATAGATTATCATATCACGATATGCATATTAAAATTTGTAATTTTATTACCAAAAATATATAAAACAAGTATTCCTTTATTTTAAAGTACATATATAACTGATAACAAAATGATATACAAATTTTACATATAACAACATTGTTTGATACATATATGGGTACTGTCAAATATTGAAGTGCACATTGTTCTTAATTTTTTTAATTACTAATAACAAGTACTTCTTTAGTATTGCGTTATCCCTCTCTATAATAATAGATGGCGATTATTTATTACAATTAACTTTTTGTGACTCCCTTTTCCATCTTTCAACTACTCTTAATCTCCTTCTCTTATCTCTTTATTTCTCTTTCAATCTCATGTCACTACATGAAAAAACTTTTGCACTTCTCAGACCGTGAGAGAAACTTCTTGCATTGTGCAAGAAAGTCCCTTCTTATTTTGTAGTTGCATTAACTCGAGGTTGAGGTCCAAGTATAGGACATAGGTGTGGTCTAAGATTGGCAACCTTAAACCAGAACTGATGGATACGGCCCAACACGAACCGAAATTGTGACCCAAAATAAACCTGAAAATGTTCATAAATTCATTCAAAATTTTAGTTTGTAGGTTCCAAAAACCAAATCTGTCCTATTCAACCCGTGAGTAACATGAACTAACCCAAATGTGCATTCCGGTAAATTTTATTAAAATACATACAATATATGATACTTACTACCATGTTTGACATCTCCAATAACAAACATGTCACACTTTTGCACATTGCATATAATTTATAGTCTTAACGCGATTTATGATCAAAATTAAACCTCAAATTCGGGTCAGAACCCAGTATGCTGTGACCTGATTGGCAACCCTAGTCTGCTACATATCAATATTCCTAAATTAACTATGAGTTGGGAGAAAATATAAGCACATTTACTATTCAGTAATGTTGTGGGTCCCTACAAGGGCACCTATCTTACCCAAAAGAGATAGACTAGTTGGCATGGTCCTTACTAGCACAGCTAGTGTGTGATCTGCTGCGAAGTGTCATTTTGGGTGTGCTAATAATATCCTATTTTGGGAAGAAAGAGGTAAACAGCCGGTTGGAGACACGGATCACAATGCATTAATGTCATTTTTTTGGAATATGCTAAGTGGATACCATTTTAGAACAAAAAATGAAACCCCAGTTATTCTCCACCACAAGTTTGAACATATAACAAATAAAATATGTATTTTATTTGTTATACACTGTTAGGAGTCGCAATACCTGTTCAAGCAGCGTACTTCTGTAGGAACCTACAGATGTAGAAGGAGATTCTTAATTAAATAATATTACATCTGAGTTTTACAAAAAAATTGAAGAAAGACTTTCATAGGACATATACAGAGCTCTTGCAAAACTGAGGAGATTCTTTCCCAAAACTTCTGTAGGAACCTACAGCTATAGAAGCACAATCCCAGAAGGCATCAACCTCTGCCAAAGATATACTGGACATAAAACCAAACCTACAGCAGTTGTACTTGATGGCATCCGATAGCGAAAATGGTCCTCGAACCATTAAGGTTGAATGCAAAAACACAGACTTCCGTAGCTCCATAGCAGAGCTATTGAGACCCTTCTGAAGGCGGCGGCTCAGTTTTCTTCCTCCTACTACCATTCCTTTTCACAACAGACGCTGCTGCATCTTTATCATCAACGCTCTGATTCCCGTTTGAAGGTACATCGCCAGCATTTCTCTCCCTTCTCATTCTTAATATCTGTCCCTTTGCAGCAGCCAAGTCTTCTTCAAGCTTGTTTGCATGTCTCTCTAAGTTCTCCCTTTCACTCCCAAGCCTCATGATGAGGTTCTGAGCATCTTCTATGTTTTCTTGTGCTTCTAGTGTTACCTTGTTCTGCTCAAGAAGTGTGTTGTAGAGGGCATCTTTTTCTTCTTCAAGATGTTTAATCCTAGAGGCAGCAACCTCAAGTTCCCTTGTTAGTGTGGAAGCTCTTTGATTCATGTCATCAAGTGATTTGGTGGCTTCGTTCAACCCATTTTCTAGAGCCGTCACAGTCTCCGAATCTCTCTTGATTTGGTCAATGGAAGAATCAAGTTCTTGGCTCAGTACTGCGACCTTCTTCCTTTCTTCCTTGAGATCTTGTGCTGTGTTCTCTGCTTTCTTGTACACCTCCACTAGCTCTCTTTTTAAACTCTCCTGATCACCCATAGCAGCTCCCAACTCATCAGAAGTTCTGCGAATTTCATCCTCTGCTCTAATCAACGCATCTCGCGCTGTTGCAAGTTCATTTTCTAGCATACTCGATGTCGATCTCGCCTCATCCAGGTTGTTCTTCAGCAATTTCTCTGCATCTGAGGACTCAGATTGAATCCTAGCTATCTTTGACTCTAAATCCTGGCATCTTCTTTGTGAGTGCTCTAATTGTGCTGACAAATTCGAAGCATCAAGCTTAGTAGCCCTGAGGCTGTCAAGTGAAAGCTGGAGTTCGGACTGCAACGTCTTCACCTTGTTCGTTTCATCCTCTAGCATGGTCCTGGTCGCATCCCTTTCCTTTTGTAATTTCGAAATAAAATCCTGAGCGGTTTCTGCTTTAGTAAAAGACAGTGCAAGTTTCTGATCAAGTTGTTTAATTTCCTCATCTTTCTTGGACAGGAGTTGGGCATCAGATTTTTCTTTGTTCAAAGAAGCTGACTTCAACCTGTCGTAATCATCTTGTAGCTTAAGAAGCTTGTGACTGGCTTCATCTCTTTCCGCCATTACCAGATTCAATCTCCCTTCCATTTCACCCACCAACTGATTGCTTGAATCAAGCTCTTCTCGGGCCTTAGCAACTTCAAATTTCAACTGCTCGACAGAAGAACATGCACTCTCAAGTTCTGTCTTTGTCAGATCAAGCAAAGAGTTGAGGCGTTCACACTCCGATTCCTTGCCAACAAGCGACGACTGCAGCGCTTCAATGCTAGCCCCCTTGTCCTTGAGCTCAAGGCAAAGCAAGCCAACCCTATCTTGCAGGAAATCAATATTATCCATCCTGTCCTTCAGTTGACCTTCTAGCCTCCTCTTCTCTTCATCAGCCCGCGAAAGGCTAGACTGGAGCTGATCCAGTCTTTGTTGGAGCTCCATGACAGATCTTCTGTGGCTCCTGAGCTCATGCCCCAAGCCAGATATCGTGGCATTGGCAGAAGCCAACTGGTTTGACAAGGCAGCTTTCCCTTCTTGTAATGTCCTTATTGTTTTTTGCCTTTCCTGCTTCTCATTCAGCATCTTTTCCTCGAATGCCTTCTTCATTGAATCAATGGATGTTTCCTTTTCCACCAGAAGTGACTTAATCTGCGTGCATATCAATAAATCCCTTAGGTTAATGATATCATACGTGTTTTATATGGGCATCGCGAACAAAAACAATGCATCCAAGTAAAAAAAATCTTAAGAATCTTAACAGAGCAAAGCAAATCTGATGGACCATTCATGAATGGCATAGCGTCTCAAAGCAGAGAAGATGACATCGTAGAATATTTTACAATCGCAGCACTCAGCATAAGTATGCACAGTCGTACCGTTTGGATGTCAGATTCTACTGCGGCTTTGTCTTGGCGAGAGATTGCATAGAGCGCACCCAGAACGCCGGACGCAATCACCCCGATGGCATTCACGACGGACAGGAAGGAAGCAGGTGTTCCCCCCTTATGCAGATGCTGCAAAGAAACCGCCAGAGGTGAGGATTCGAAACAATATCACAAGTGGTAAGCAAGGGGCTTGCTGATAACGAGGATGAAACTGGAAGAAATGAAAAAAAGAAAGTAGAACCGAGTAAGAGACTCGTTAAACAACTTCGCTGTCAGTCTGCTCCAGTGGAGAACTTTCTGCTGTGGCGGTTTCATAATTCGAAGCGCTGACCGGCTCCTGGCTCAGACGCGGATCTCGATTTCCTGAAACCATCCAGGAAGGTGAATTCAGAGACGAAAATGAATCAATTAGCTCAAAAGTTGATATCTTTCCATGCTTTCGTAACAAAGTATAAAAGGTGGCATTCTCGGTCATGGTATGAACCCAATATACCACACGAACGCAGCCCATCTAGAATAAGTTACTGAATATGGGAAAAAGACGAGGCTTTTTATCTATCCGCAAGGAGTATATCAGTGCGGAACCCTCATTCCAGTCATCAAAGGTAAATTGATCCCCAGCATTACGCGAACCTTAGAAGAAGAGAGTCGCACGCAGAACATCCGCCACAAATAAGGAAGGGCGTAGATGATAGAAATAACCAATCAATTTTCGGGACGAGAACAAGAGGTGGAAGGTGGACTCAGTACCTTGGACAGCGGCCGCCACGGGAAGAAGGGGAGGAGAAGTGGAAACAGAGGCGCCGAGGAGGAACATAGCAGCCGCAGCCGCCCTGCGCCGCGAGCAGCTCCCATTTCGCGGCACTGCAAGAGGCGGCGGAACAGGCCGAGGGGTGCCCGGCTCCTCCTGTGGCTTGTGGTGTGCGCAGACGGCGAAGTTGCGGCGGGAGCGCGAGGGCACGAGGGCGTTGGGCCGTATAAGCGGTGCTGGGCAGCAGCAGGAGCTGCCAAGCGTAAACCCCATGGGGCACCCGCTGGGTTGTATGCCACGCTACGCTACCCTACTGCTACTGCCTCTGCTTCGAATCTCCCCAAATTTGGCGAGCGGCTTTTCCGTGGGAAGGATGAGTGGTGGAGGGAGGGAGGGATGGAGGTCAGGGATGAAAGCCGAAGTGGCTCACGCCCAATGGTGCACCGGAGTTAGAGCCGGTCTGCTGATGCTGGCGTATTCGGTCAAAACTTGGATTTAACTAAAAAAAAAATTTAAAAAAAATGTATAATACATACATTAATAAGGACTTCTCTTACACACATGGACCAATATATAATTCAAAAAATAATAGAAAAAAATTACATGTAGCCCTCTCCTTTACGGATTTTTCTATATAGTATAGATGTGTCTCATAATATAATATATACTTGAAAAAATTAGAGACAAAAGTGTGGTGTACACACATGGACCAATATATAATTTCAAAAAATAATAGAGAAAATTGCATGTAGCCCCCTCCACGGACTTTCCTATATAGTATAGATGTGTCTCTTAATATAATATATAATTTAAGAAATTAGAGACAAAGTGTGGTGTACACACATGGATCAATATGTAATTTAAAAAATAATGGAGAGAATTGCATGTAGCCCCCTCCACGGATTATCCTATATAGTATAGATGTGTCTTCTAATATTGTGGACGCTGCCTAATGGTGGTGGTCATAAGTATCCCTTTGTTGCCACTCTAATTACGGTGGAAACGCAATAGTACACTCGGTTTATATTGCTTTTCAATAGAGTTTGTGATGAAATTCGATCATAATATATGGTCTACAAACTTAGTCAGGCATTTTCTGTTGGTAAACGCGAGGACTGCATTCAGCCATTGTCGTATCTCTTGGTTGTCAAGCTTTGCAGCTGAGATGAGAGGATATTTTTTTTTTTACATAGCATGAGTTAACTTGAAGTGCAGATCTATTGTACTCGATGAAAGGTTTTCTTAGTCTCGATTTGGAGAGTTCGCTCATGTCTACCGACCTGGATTCTGGATGATAAGAGGGTTGCACATCTGATCCAGTCTAGCGTGGGATTTTATGACTTCAGGGCCGTTTGGAGGCTAACAATCCGGGAATGCATAGCAAAGTTGTTTTCTGAGAACATGCTAAAATCCAGTGGACAATTGGCCCATTAGGCCGTGTCGGCTGGGGTATGCTACATCTGGGAATAGCGGTAACATGATCCTAATCATGTTTGGAAACATAGTTTTGTATCCTCGTTTCCATCATGATACTATTTGGATATGTACTGGAGTGATATTGGGTTGGAATATAATTTCGAATGAAAATGACTTTTAAATACTAAGATTGTCTTTATATTGAACTTTATTTTGTTCTCCACATTTTAGTTGATTTTGACATGCTATTGCAATTTTTAAAAAATTTCAAAACATATTGTTGTATACTTTATTTATCTATTTATTGCCTCGTTAATAGAGTAGAAAAATTAATTGTATTAATAATATATTAAATAATGTTTGCGTAAAGCACACACTTGTACCAAAACTTTTCTGTCCTTGACAGTTAGCTCAGCTGGTTAAGCTTGCTGCGTGTGAAGTAGAGGTTGCGGGATCGAATCACACTGCATCATGTTGGGACATCATATGTAGGACAAAAAAATCTTTGACATATGCTATTGGATGTTCTCCCTCCTGATTACCTTGATGGGGTAAAATTCCCCAAATCATTTTTCAATATACCACTTCTTTCAATTAGCCATAACCAAGCTAATGCAACAACCATTTTTTTTTTCGTAAAACCATACATATTATGACCAACTATGGTTGCATTACAATGAAAACTAGCAATTTATTTATTCTATTTTTTAAAAAGTTAAAGCGCTGAGAATGGAACCTGTGTCGGTCGACAATAGAAGAGGGCAACACTTGCCAACTAGCTCAGTTGGTCAAGCCTGCTGCTTGTGAATCACATGTTGCGGGTTCGAATCTCAGCGAACTCGTTGGGGCACTACAAGAAGGGATTATATCCCTCGGTGTAGCTGATGGTGTTCTCTCTCTCCTTCTACCTTGGACAGGAGTGAAATTCCCCACTTCCAAAAAAAAAGACAATAGAAGAGGGCAACAAACCAGTCTCACTAGCATTTAGACCGTAAATAAACACTTGGTTATCTGAAATGGCGGAGAAATGGAAATGGTGACTCAAAGGCGATCTAGCGTCGCCGGCTCCGAACACTTTGAAACCTCGCCGGATCTGGAAAGAGAAGCGACCTGCTCATTCTCTGAATCAAAGCTTCAAACTACTGAAGTTTTCTTCCAAACCAAAGCAGTGGACAGATCTCAGAAGAAAGGAAGAGACTCGTGAAACGACCATCATCAAATCGACAAATAAATCGTTACAATTAAGCGAAATAAACATAAACAACAGAATAGCAAAAATCACTAAAAATTTCAACCATTTTGCAAAGAGATCCATTTCTAGGAAAACTCTTTAAGGAAGAACCAAAACCTTGTATTCACATTGATCATACATTGTACATACACTGTGCCATATCTTCTCAAGGATGACATATAACAGTTGCTTTCTCAAAACATATACATAAAGAAACAACAAACCTCGAGGCATACAAGCCAAAATCACATATTGTTTATAAAACCAACACGTACTAAATCCAAGGACCTAAGAGTACATAGACGACACATATGACTTCTATCTATAAGAAACAACTGACAATACACTCAACCTGAGTTGTCACTGCTGCCTCAACTGTTGTTCCTCTTATGTAGAAAGGTCTTCACCTCCTTGTGCACGTCCACCTAAAAAAAATTATGGATCCCACGGGGTGAGACAATTGTCCCAGCGAGAGATATAACTCTCTGCTGACCATGTTATTATTGCAGATAAATATTATAAAACTGAGAAGGGGTTATTTTATATTAACAAGAAGAATTAATCAATGTATCAACAGAATAAGATAATCTCCTTTCTTAAGGAGAACATTGCATCTACCCATGGTAGAAATATAAATCATCTATCTGCTTTGAAAGGAATGTAAAGAGACATAAATAACATCTATCAACTAGGATGTATAACTGAATTATGCATCAAGAAATATTTCTCATATTCGATCTTTAAGCAGATATGCTACACGAATGAACATATTTTACAATCACACTTAAGCCCTGAGGAGATGAAGCATACCCCGATCATCTCTAACCGACCACAAACTTCTCATAAGTCGGTACCATACAAGGTCAATAGACGAGTCGGTTGTTATGACCTCACTTGTCTCGGTCAGTACAAGACCACTAGCACGACTATGCCAACTGCTTAACAAGTTGTGCCAGGGTACGTAGGCATCCACACTCAGAGCTACAATGTCAACTGCACTCTCTTAGGGGAATCATCTACGAAAAACCGTCCCCAGTTTATGAAATTACTGAGTCATGGCGACACAAGCACCATACTCTAAGCCACGGGCCAGTTCACCATGCTCAACAAAGAGTCTAAGACCGAAGTTGCACTTGAGCCAGGATATGGCATATAGCCAAATCCCCATTCATCTCGGGCTCATAAGGGGATCGACTCATACATGTTCGTCCGTACTTACGCCCCCACATACTCAAAATTATGCATTCCGAGTTATGCCGCGGAGCAACCCGTTTCACCATTCAACAAATCTTGACGCAGATGGATCTATGGTTAGGGTAACATTTTATAGTTTCTAGTGATATATTACGTGCATTACAACATTCTTTTAGCATCAAATAAGTTATCATTATTAATCACAACAAATGCTACAAAGAAAGGTGTAATACATCTATCATGTACTTTTCAAATCTTCAAAACACATGATACTTAGAATCTTAGTCCCTTATCACATTACTAGGAATTCTCATCCCTTCACATCATCATTATCATGATTACTGATCTGGGTATTCAAACCCTTAGATCATCACATGGAATTGTTACCTCTCTAATAGGTAACTATTACCTCTAGGTCCTCAGACCAAGGTATTCATTTCACTTGTTGTACAAGTATTCTCATGGCTCACAAGGTCCATCAAACATCTTGTCACCTCTTACTAGGAAACAACTTATTCATGTGGCTCACAAGGCCATTACACATCTTGTCATCTCTCACTAGGCAACAACTTATTCACATGGATCACAAGGACATTAATCATTATATTTTTTATACAAG
Organism: Alisma plantago-aquatica; assembly: GCA_963693085.1. Taxonomy (NCBI): domain Eukaryota; kingdom Viridiplantae; phylum Streptophyta; class Magnoliopsida; order Alismatales; family Alismataceae; genus Alisma; species Alisma plantago-aquatica. The sequence continues at coordinate 794,247,755 of OY856414.1, read as the reverse complement.
TATTTAACATGCCTTACAAGGCTTATGCAATAAGAGAAATGCAACCTTCCCATAATTAGGGTTAGGGTTTCCCTTTATAGCTGAAAAGGGTTTCATGTTCATATTATTAATCCAAACCCTAATTCATTGCTCCACACATTTAGGAGCATACATTTATATCATAAGTATTCAATCATACTTATTTATTATCATCATTTATCATTGAATGATTATCTATACAAGGTATGAGTTTCTCTCTCATCCTCACTAGGATATTGATTACATCATACTTCATTAACTTGGCTTGACCCTTTCTCAAGGCATGTAAGCCTACACTTATCAAAGTGCATTAATCTCATTACATCTCAATATAACAATTGACACGACACACTTCATGTGTTACTCATCCAAGTATATTGGACTTAAAATGCATCAAGGTATATCAACCTTGAGGTGCTGGATGTGATATTTATCATGTCTTGATGTATCACTTCCCTCATCACTTTTAACTTACTTAAGTTCATTAACTTATCTTGTATTAGGGTATTTCCCATCCTAATACTTTATACACTAACTCATCACATTTATCATGTAGTGTATTGGTCATAAGTCACACATTTGAATTGTCCGACCATCATCAATTGATATGGACTCTTCTCTGGTTGAGGCATTGTTGATATAAGGTTGTCCATTATCAACCATTCTAAGTGTTTTACATATCGAGGTATTAGCCACACCATTACTTGGTGTTACACTCGTTACTCCTAAGAGTGTCTTGCCCTCACCTTTACAAGGTGTCTCGAATTGGAGGTGTGCATATGTTCACCATATCGGGTTGTAGGTGTATAGACACCACCATATCGGGTTGGGGGTGTATGAGCACTCACCATATCGGGCTAGAAGTATATGAACACCATTCATATCGGGATAGAGGTGTTTGTTTGTGTTACCCATGTTGTGCATGAGGTATTAATCCATCACCATGTCGGGTGGCTCACCATCTAGGGTTGGCCATGATGAGTTAGGGTTTGCCATATCGGGCTCAACCCAATATACAAGTTGATAGGAGTGAAGGGAACCAAGCCATGTCGGGCTACACCATCCAATGTTGGGTTGCAATACCCATGTCAGATTAGGGTTGTTTGTAATGGGCACATGGTACATGTATGTATCACCCATGGTGTTTAAGAGGTATCAACTCATCACCATATCGGCTAGACATCAACTAGGGTTGTGTATCGGGCTACCATATCGAGTTACATCTTATTATTGAATCCATACCTAATATCGTGCAACAAGGTTTACTTAAATGTTCATATCATGCACCAGATGTGTGTGCTTCATGATACCAATTACCAATGATATATTATATGATCATATCATGCAATACTTACTTTTATTTACTCATATCGGTTTACCCAAATTAGAGTTTCATATCAACTTACAAGTATACATTTAACCTTGTATCATGCATGGAGCCTATACTTCACTTCCTATCGTGCAAGCATCTTGTGCATGCATATCGTGCATGACATATTCTGCAAACATATCGGGCATGACATACCCATATCGGGTTAGAGCTAATTATATATATACTTGAACCTGATATCACTTTTACAAAGTGATACCATCTTCTTCAAGCTCTAGACCTCCTTTATAACAGTTATAGTTCATGGAAATAGGTCTAAGCAACTACTAGAACTCATAATTTCATCAACTATTTTAGGAAATTTCAGAATTAAAAGTAATTCATTAAATATAGCAATTTAGGTGATGAATAATAACATGGATGAGTTCAAGTTATATAACCCACCTTAAGAACAACTTCAAAGCTCCAAGTTCTAAAGCTACACGTTCCTAAGGTTGAATATGACTTATCAAAAGTCCAAGTCTTGTTCACAACTCCTTCATATACAAGGAATCACCATGGATAAGCAATTGGTGAAGATGGAAAGAAAGGAAGATCAAAACCCTAACATCATGCTTCAATCCAAGGTTGAAGATGATTATGGCCTCACCTTAGGGTTAATATTTGAGCTCCTTCTTTCTCTAGCACCTTTGCATGATACCTTACAACCCTTTCATGATATGCCACCACTTGTTTCCGATATCCCCCTCACTTGGGGCCAAAAACACTTCACTATGGTCGATATCACCCTTCTTGGCTGATATCAACCTACTTGGCTGATATGCTCTTGCTATGGGCGATATCCAAGAACCTATGCACGATATATTTTCACTCATGCATGATACAAGAGCTTCATGCACAATAACATAGGAAAGGAGGGTGGTAAGGGTAAAAAAATTTCACTAAGGGGTGAAACTAGGGGTATATATACTTGTTGTTCATGAAGGAGTGTCAAAATGAGGTGTCATCAATTTGAGTTAGCAGGTGCCACGTGTCCATGCATGGGTGATACGTGTACATGCATGCATCAACATTTATCTTGTCATGCAAAACAGTTGAGGATAACCTAGGGATGAAAATTCGTCCATTACTTATCCCTTTGAATAAGATATATCAACAAAATCACCACTTTATTCACAACTCGATACATCTTTTCTAAGGAAGTTGTAACCCGACACAACTCACCTCCTTGAGGTTCTTTGCACGATATGGCCTTTTAAAAGAGTCCACTAAATGATATGGGACTCCTCCTATGGATCCTTGGCCGATAGTCACTCATATATAAACTTTTCAATTTGATACAACTCAAGTTAAGGTTTCATATTCAAGGATGATTACATATCATCATTCCTTTCTTTGTTATTATCTAACATGTTCATGAATATTTTGGGATTTTATCACATTTTCATTTCCACATTATGGGAAAAGATCTTTACTACTCACACAAACTTTATCAATCAGGGATCATCTGCCTTATTCTCATTCTCTTATCATGAGGATTATATTCTTTTACTTCCTCATGCACATAGATTGATCTGAGATCATCTCAGATTTCATTTATTTCACTTAGGATGTGATAAAAATATCCATGCCATGTTTCCCGTTTCATTATGCTCACTAGATTGTCTCAAAATGACTACTTGATCAGAGTAATAAGAAAGATAACAATCTAAGAGTCCCATACTCACCTTATCTCTAATAATTATATACATGGCCAGGGTAAACAAGTACTGAGATTAGGTAGTATGCACTTTGTGTACTATCATATTCCCTACTTTTCATATCATAACCAATACATGATTTAACATTCCTAGATTTTCTCCAAGACTCACTTCTACATCTCATCCTCTTTCACATAGATAAGAGCAATTATAGAGCATTTAAAAGAATATTGAACATAATATAAATTCTAGTTCTCATCATTTCTTCCCTACATCACTTAACACACCAATCACTAAGATTGTTAATCTTAGAGTTTAATCCTTTTAACTCTCTGGTTAAGGATAGTATATAAAGGGTTGAATCCCAAAGGACAACTTTTAAAAATTGTCTCTTAAAAACCCAATTATTTGAATAACTTATTTTATTATTTTTTGTATTTTCAGATTTAGAACGGAAAGTAAAAGTCGAGTTGGGGGTTTGATTGATTACAATAATGCAAGAAAGAAATACAAGATAATATTGTAACCAAAAAGACTAAATTTTGCCCCTGTCACAAGGAAAAATGAAATGATTGTTACCACAAATAAACTTGTGAATGGAAAGACTTGGAAGTAAAGAAAGTGAATCAAACGAAGTTTGAAATCAAAGGGAGAAAATCGAGGCTTTTGGGGTGTTCACCACCTTAGCCATGATAAGAACGTGAATTAACTATTAATTGATAATAGGCGATGCCATGTGAATTACAAAAGAAACACAAAAGATGAACTCCAATGAGCCCATTGGTCCCGGTGCTCATGTTTCCTGATTCATCATCTGAAAAGAGATAAATCCACAGTCACATCAAAATCTCTATGCGAATTGGTTTAATCGTTCTAAACCCATATTTCCATGGTCATTTCCATCCGGGTTAACATATGAATCTAAGCGAGTAATTACTTCGCTAGATTATCAATTTAATAAACCAATCGCCGTCTAAGGAAATCGATTAAAACTAATTCGATCAAACCATAGATAAGGGGATATTCCCCTTGCCTCGATATATAACTACTCGCTCATAGTTGAGGAAAAGGGGGAGACGGAGGAAGAAAGTACCTTGGCCATAGTCTAGCCCAAAATAGGAAATTAATCCTTATGCTAGAGACAATGAAATGGCCAGGTTCTTAATTCCTTGCTCCAGAACTAAAGGAAGGGAAAAGGAGTTTTAGATCTAAAGAGGAATAAAAGAGTCGAAGAACAATCTAAGAATGAATAATGCTTTAAGAAATAAAATTACTTTATTGCTGAACTACCAGAATACAAGAATAAGATGCTCCGAGAATGCTAATACAAAAGTGAAAAACCAAGATGCCCAAGGAGGAGGAAGTGCCCCTACTTTTATAGGAGAAGGAGGGGGTATACATTAGGTTTAGGGCAAAAGAAATGACCGCCGGCGTCTGCTAACTTTCTGGATCTAGTCAATAGAGGAAACAATTGATTGTTTTACATTCCTTTTATAGTAAATTCCCACAACAGAGATTTCAAGAGTATTTTTGGGATAGTCATAAATTCAGAAGTGGTCCGAAAATATTTTTTTCCTGTATATAATTGAATTATCTTTCCAATGAATACTTGCACATTAAATTCCGCCTTGGGATGTGGGAGTTATATCAATTTTGGCGAAAGGTATATACTGAAGTCAAACACTGCGGGAATTTGTGCAAAAATATCTTCTAGGGGAATTTACTCATGAGCTATTTTCCTACAAAAAAATAAGCAAATATATTTAAAACTCTAAATAAATAGAAAATTCCAAACTAATAAAATTAATAACAAAATGAAGTAGATAAATAACAAAACAATCCTAGAAAGATATATAAAAGATGGAAATAAAGGGATAAATATACATTTATCAAAATACCAAAGACTTGAATCTTTACTTATCTTCAAGCAAATAAAATTACAAATAAAGTCCAATTTATACTCCCAATATGCCATCCTGAACTTAATAACATCACTACAATCCTCACCTCCAAATTTTGGCCAAGTGACCCAATCTCCTAGAACCACATAGCATAAAATTCTATATTCCCTATCAAAACAATTGTCAAATCTAGCTTCTAAAATAAGAATTTGTAAAAAACTATGCATCATCTTACTTTCACTTTGACACTCTCAATTTTTATTACTCTTTTTTTAGTTATTGCACAAGAATAGGATGAATTTGGGGGTGTGAAAACAAAGAAAGAAGTGACGAAAATATATTGATCCCTCCTTTATTCGACTCGGGATATGAATTTATGGAGTTGTGGCTACATTGGTCACTATTTTTTTCATGTGCACTTTTGGCATATTTTGATGGTACGCCCCTTTGTGGGGTATGGAGTTTTCATTTTGGGAAGCATGCCACCCGGACTTGATTTTTTTTTCTGGTGGTGATTCTTTGCTTCTCTTTTTTAGATAAAAAATAGAAGGAAGGAAGAGATATTCTTGTGCTTATAACTTTCATTTTTTTATATATTTTTGTCAGAGAGTGTCATTGCTCTAGTTAGAGTATTCCTATAAATAACATCATACAAATTTTATAACAAGATAATCCATTGCTTAAATATAGGGAAAATTATGCTTGGTTCTGATCGATTCCTTTGACTTGCCAACTATTCTGAGGAGTGATGTTATTAGGGGTCCTAGGTGACATGGTGGTTTCAGACATGTCAATTTGTAATAGTCTTTGCAAAAAGTTTACTAAATTCAAAGGGGTACCATGATAACCATCTATTCATATTGGCCGACTAGATAAAGGCCATTTTGTTACAAAAGAAATAAAAATATGGCCGACTAGATAATGGCCATGAACAAAGCAACTATATGCAAAACCAAAAAAAGTGGAAATAATGCAAGAATAAAAAGATAAGGGGGTGGAATAGAATCATACCACCTACCTCCACCCCGGACTTAGATTTTTACTCGTCCCGAGCAAAACCCAAACCCGAAATGGAGGGAAGAAATTTGTTGGGTTCACCAGGAGGTCCTGGTAGCTCAAAATATATCCATCTGAAGGGAATGTCGATGATGGCTGGGGTTTTGAATAGATGAGCTTCATGGTACACCCAATGGATGGGTAGTCGCGGAAGCCTAAAGAGGTTTTTTGAATCATGTTGTGTATCACCTCATAGTCCTTCGAGTAGGATCCACATATCTTCCTTCAACAGTGAATGCAGTGTTGGAGATGAATGTGCATTGGGGGAGATTGGCAGGTGCCAGTTGGGTAACAAATGTAGTGTCGGATGTGGAAGATCGGACGGAGAATCTGGCTCGAGTATCTTTTTGCCGCCTAGATCTACATGTGGTGAAGAGGGTGCCTGTATAAGAAGAACTGGTTTGTTAGCCAAGTAAACAATCATATGGGGATGTATGTATTTTTGGTGGATTATGCAACAAGGTGCGTCCAGATCCTTTACCCCATAAATGGCAGCCAGTGGATTTGGTGTGGAAGACTCACAAATGGCATAATTGTCATCATAATTATAAAAATGATCAATCTAGGTTGTTCCATCTCTATTGGGGAGTTCTCCATCTCTTCTTCATAAAAGATCTCATCAACATGGATGTCTATGGAATCAATTGGATCCTTTACTATGCTAAAGGGGAGATCTGTTCCTTTATAGGACATATGCCCAACTCAATAGGCTCAGAAGGGATCACCTCACAATATAACAGTGTAATGTAAGGTTCCTGCGGTGGTGGAATCACCTCATCAGGTTCAACCAGATGTGGAAAAAGAGGTAGTTGAGTGAGGTCATAGTGCTCTTGATGAGGAAGCCATTCAAAAGAATCCATCAGTGCATGTTGGGGAGGTGATGGTACATTGGTCACAATAGGCTCAACCAAGATGGGATGATTATTGCAAACATCCAAATATGGGCCTACAACCGAGAAGGGTGGTGGAGTCTTAGGTTGTTGGGATGTTCTTTGAGCCCACCAATCTTTAACCTTTTTTTTTAAAGATTCTTGATTCGTGAATTTATCAACATAGGCCTCCATCCACTCATTTTCTGACTAATATGGATAGTCAGGGCCCCATACATCTGCGGCCCTAGCTAAATAAAGTTCTTCATTTGCGACATCCTAAATTTCTTTAAAATACCTATCCATCTCCTGATCAAGGTTGTGTAGAATCTTAGCTATATCACATTGGACTTCTTCTAAGGGTGGCAATTCATTATAGAGAAAGGGTTCCAATGAAGTAGATTGGCTATTAGAATCAACTAGATTAACATCAACAATGGAAGTGATTGGTAGAGCTTTAGGTACTAGAGTTGGTTCTACTAGATTGAAGATGATATAATCATCGTCATCATCATCTATTAAAATCATCCTTAGCCTCTTTGGTTCCAGGTTAAAAAATCGCGCCGCAGAATTAGCGTTCGGCGAGCGTCACATGCACAAATGAAGCAGTTAATCGTGTGCAGAAAAAATAAACTTCAGGAATGGAAACTCGGCAGAAAGAGGAATAACACTTCCAGAATATTACTCAGAAGACATAAAAAAAGGAAAAAAAGTTTTTCAATTTTTTTTTGGATTTCGAAGAAACAAATCTGTTGTCCCCGGCAATGATACCAAATTGATATGCATCGCTTAATACACCAATCACTAAGATTGTTATTCCTAGAGTTTAATCCTTTTAACTCTCTAGTTAAGGCTAGTATAGAAATGGTCGAATCCCAAAGGACAACTTTTAAAGATTGTTTCTTATAAACCCAATTATTTGAATAACTTATTTTATTATTTTTTATATTTTTAGATTTAGAACTGAAAGTAAAAGTCAGGTTGGGGGTTTGATTGATAACACTAATGCAAGAAAGAAACACAAGATAATATTGTAATCAACAAGAATAAATTTTGCCCCTATCACAAGGAAAAATGAAATGATTGTTAGCATAAATAAACTTGTTAATGGAAAGACTTGGAAGTAAAGAAAGCGAATCAAACGATGTTTGAAATTAAAGGGAGAGAAGCGAGGCTTTTGGGGTGTTCACCACCTTATCCATGATAAGAATGTGAATTAACTATTAATTGATAATAGGCGACGACATGTGAATCACAAAAGAAATACAAAAAATGAACTCCACATGAGCCCATTGGTCCTGGTGCTCATGTTTCCTGATTCATCATATGAAAAGAGATAAATCCACGGTCACATCAAAATCTCTATGCGAATTGGTTTAATCGTTCTAAACCCAAATTTCCATGATCATTTCCATCCGGGTTAACATGTGAATCTAAGCGAGTAATTACTTCGCTAGATTATCGATTTAATAAACCAATCGTCGTCTAAGGGAACCGATTAAAACTAATTCGATCAAACCATGGCTAAGGGGATATTCCCCTTACCTCGATATAGAACTACTGGCTCGTAGTTGAGGAGAAGGGGGAGACAGAGGAAGAAAGTACCTTGGCCATAGTCTAGCCCAAAATAGGAAATTAGTCCTTATGTTAGAGACAATGAAATGGCCAGGTTCTTAATTCCTTGCTCCAGAACTAAAGTAAGGGAAAAGGAGTTCTAGATCTAAAGTAGAGTAAAAGAGTCGAGGAACAATATAAGAATGAACGATGCTTCAAGAAATAAAATTACTTTATTACTGAACTATGAGAATACAAGAATAAGATGCTCCGATAATGCTAGTACAAAAGTGAAAAACCAAGATGCCCAAGGAGGAGGAAGTGCCCCTCCTTTTATAGGAGAAGGAGGGGGTATACATTAGGTTTAGGAAAAAAGAAATGGCCGGCGGCGGTTGCTAACTTTCTGGATCTAGTCAATAGAGGAAACAATTGATTGTTTTGTATTCCTTTTGCAATAAATTCCCGCAAAAGTGATTTTGAGAGTATTTTTGGGCCATTTGTAAATTCGGAAGTGGTTTGAAAATATATTTTTCCTATAGATAATTGAATACTCTTTCCAACGCATACTTGCACATTAAATTCTGCCTTGGGATGTGAGAGTTATACCAATTTTAGTGAAAGGTATATACTGAAGTCAGACACTGCGGGAATTTGTGCAAAAATATCTTCTAGGGGAATTTACTCATGAGCTATTTTCCGACAAAAAATAAGAAAATATATTTAAAACTCTAAATAAATAGAAAATTCCAAACTAATATGATTAATAACAAAATGAAGTAGATAAATAACAAAACAATCCTAGAAAGATATCTAAAAGATGGAAATAAAGGGATAAATATACATTTATCGCCTATGTTCCCATAGGGCAAACAAAAGGAAAGTCCATAACAACAATCCTTTTTATGATTATCAGATAACATCAAGATAAGGCATATCGAAATAAAAAAGCTCTATCTGACTGTTACCCCTCGCGATCATCCATCGCTTCAGGTTGACTCAACACATAGAGTCTAGTTGTTTCATGTTACTACTTTTTGCCTTTTTATATCATTGGGCTATAACTTTCGTAAGCACTGTCGAGTCTACCTCGGTTGTTGGGTCATATCCTCCCATCTTATTAAATAATAGAGTTTAGTATGCTCAACATGTCCGTATCTATAACATGTCTTGTCCTCGTACCATGGTCTTATCAGTCTTATCATCGATGTAGAGACTAAGCCATGGGTTCTTACAGGTGAAAATTTAGGACCTTTGCCTTTACTTAGTGGCTACTGCCCTGATACACTACACATTTATTGTACTGGTGGTACCAAAAACTTTGGCTTTTTAGAACAACTAGGCAAATGTCTCAAGAATTGTAGAGACCTTTCCCCAATTCTCAGCTTATTACCCCTCCTTGGGCACTACCATCATAGATATACTATCTTTCTAAACTTATGGCAGAGTCTACTTTCTCGCCATTTGTTAATCTTTCCCAAATTTTCCACTGTTTCAACATGACTATGTCATTCAGGAACCCTTTCAAATCCCAAAGTTTCTGTATTAAGGACTGGTAACCTAGGTTGTAATGCTAGTATCCAGTCTACTATATGCATCACTATTGTCTTAACCTTCCCAACAAGAGCATAAACATAGGATTTTCTATCCTGATTGGGTCATGATGGGAATTATCAGGCACTCATTCTTTTCTTTCCTGATCCCTTACACCTCTTCTTGGTGCAACAACTGTAACATACTAAAATTCAGGGTCTTCCCTGCAATTTACCCACTTTTGAGCTTTTCTTTGCTTTCTAGTCCATTTGGACCATTTTCATAAATTTCCCTTGTTTTATATTCTTTTTGGACCCCTTGTGCAATTTGAGCACAATTCAATGTTTAAAATCACCTTTTTCCCTCATTTATGATAATGGAGGGGTGTTTGCACAAATAACCCAATTTAGGAGATAAGAGAGGTTAATAATGTAATTTGGTCATTAAGGATGGAAATAAGTAGATAATATTAATTTGGAGTTTTTTGGATAAATATATTAATAATAATAAGCATTTGAATTAATTATGAGTATATTACTCCTTTTACTTTCTCTCTCCTCCAATTTGATGATAAATGTGTGAAAACATATTTAAGGGTTGATATTTTGCTCTTAATACTCATATATATCTAGCACCTCGAATTTGACTCACTAATTGCATTAATATAGTCATTTCATAATAATTCACACCTTTTAATGTGTTAAAATACACTTTAATGTGCAATATATTTATTAAGGGCCAAATAATGAGTAAAACGAGAAAGTAATTACATGACAATGTTCTACACATTAATATGAGCATGTGGTCCAAATTTGGTGGCTTTTGGACTTCGTTTGACCCCTCAAATCCATTTTATACGAGTTTAATAAAGTGAGCATATGGTTTTAAATGATATTCATTTAAATAAATGTAACACATGTGAGGAGTTGTTGGACGCACGCAACAGCGACCGTTGGATCAAGATCCAACGGCACACGCGTCATCTTCCTCCTCTGAACCGTCGCCGGTCAGGGGTAGTTTAACAGTTCGGCTTCTCGCCTTCTTTCTCCCCCGTTTCTCTACCAAATCGAGTGATTTCTTCGGCTTTGAATTCCTAGCGACCCTACGGTTCGTTTGAGCTCTCACTCGTCCAGCGAGGTGCATCATAGACGAAACGCCATTTTTGGCCGACCATGGCTCCTCACCTCCACCTTCACTTCGGCTCCATAGACATCCCCACCTATAAATAACACACCCCACAGCTTCGTCGTCCCCTAGCAACCTTTCTATCCACTCAATTTGGTCCGAAGAAGTGTGTGTGGCCGCCGGTGAGGAGCTGTTCACCCTGAGCTTGCAGAGCTTTTTCACGGATCAAGGAGCAACCATAAGCAAAATTGAACCCGTAAGTGCGTTCCTCGTTCAATTCCCTACGTTTCGAGTACCTATACGCTTAATTTGGCTGAGAAATGTGGATTTGCCCAACTTTACAAGTTGGGACCTCGGTGCCATGTCGCTGGCCGAAGGTAGAAGAAGGCGGAGTGGTTTTTGACGGTTTTGCCCCTCCGTGCTCTTCAGTTCGCCCTTTTTTTTCGCTGCCCTTTTGGTCTTTGGCCCGCATAGCAATTATCTAATTTCTGATTGGTCAATCTTGTTTAAATTGTAGAAAATCGCTCGGTTATTGGAAAAATACAAATAAATAGTCGTTGGAAAGCATTTTTCGAGTAGAATCCGAATTTCTAGTTTTTGAGTCCTGTCTTTCATTCCAACTCTAATAATTAATTCAAACCTCAATTTAAATGTATAAAGTGTTATAAAATGATTACAATAGTGTTTTAACTCTATTTTCAGTTAATAAATATGTTTTCTCGAGTAGAAAAATATTAGGAATCGTTTGGCCCTATTTCCAGACCCAAAATCCAAAGTTTTAATCCACAGTTTGTAAATATGGACATTTTACACTTAAAGTATCTTTAAGTAACCTAATACATGTGTAATGTTTGTAACTAGGGGAAAATAGAATGGTGATACAATCAGATTGGTGAATGTGATGATAATTAATTAAAACAGGTATGTGAGCCCTATTTCAGTATGTGACTCCTATTATGTGGACCCTATTCATATGTGTGATCTCTATGGATGGATGTGAATGATTATTGTGCAAACAACCCTAATCTCTCAGTTGGGACTTTTCCAACCCCACAATCATTATTGTGCTAGCCTTGTTATCCTCCTACATGACTTTATTGGCTCTTTACTTATTTTATGCTTCTAATGCCATTGTGGCTCATTCATTTGAATAATGTGAAACTTGCTATATGCTGCCTCCTTTACTTGAAAATGCTTTAATCTTGTTATTGCCTATGTTGGCTTATCCTTTTGAAATATTTGGAACGTTGTGTAATGTTGTTGCTTGTTGACTCTTTTACTTCTTGGAGCTCTTGGATATGGTTGTGACCTATGATGATCTTTTTATTTATTTACTTGGGTTTTATTCCCAATGCTATGTTTCAATCTTGTTACTTTTCACTATACTGCCAAGTGACTATTTAAGCATGATGTATTTTAGGCCAAATGACAATGTAGTGTACATGAGTACAAACCACCCATAGGGCACTGGGGTTTTAGTCCCCCTGCCACTTTTTAGGCACTGGGGTTTTAGTCCCCCTGCCATTGGTGAGGTCCGGTAGGTGCCTCACCCTACATTGGGATGAGTTTGTGTCTTAATATATTCATGCTATGTGATTTATTATTGTGGTGATTGTATATGACAGTTCTCTTATTGAATATCTATCTCATTCTCTTAAACTCTTGTAACATGGAGAATCCTTTATTATGCAATGTTGTTGATTATTCCTTGTCCAATACTTTCTTTTTGACACATACCTTTTATCTCCCTCTTGTTGGATGACCCCAACCATCCAGGCTAGGATCAGAGTGCGCAGTGAAAGCTTGGTTGACCCAAGGCTAAAGATAGGAGAAGAGGAAAAATAATATTTAGCATGCTGATCATAGTTGCCTTGAAATATGTTTATAGTTGTTTGATTTGGAGACAATGTTGTATTAGTTAAGTCTTCCTCTACCTAGATCCTTGTTTTTGTATAAAGATGTACCCCAATTGGGAAAATTTGTAATGTACTCTTTATACATTTTGAATTAAGTCAAGATTTAAATTTCCGCTGCTATCCAATTGATGATTTGTTTATCATGTTTGATACTGGAGACTTGGTCTTTACAACATGGTATCAGAGCATCAAGGTAGTCAGATTCTTGACTAATTCAAAAATTGTATCCTAGATAGAACCCTTACCATACATAGTTCCTTTAGTTAGTTTTTCACCTTTGAGTTGACCTAGCATGAAAGTTTGATTTAGTATAATAATAATAATTAATTAAAAGTAAAATTTATCAACTTTTTGGTGAATTGTCTATTGAGTAGCTATTAGAGCAAGAAGTTGAAGTGATGGTGTCTAGAAAGGGTCAGAGCTTAGGGGTTGGAAATATTTTCCTCCGCCCCACTAGCTTGGTCACGAGGACTCCTGAGCTCATATGACCTGGCCTGGCCTGATCTCAAATGGACAGCTTGAAATAGTCTACCTTTAGACATTACCTTATTGTTGAGTAACCTTTATAACTCTTATATGATGATTTGATTTCTTTTCTCAAACAAAAATCATCTTGTAATCCCTAAGTATCTTATATGAGCCTTAGATTTCCATGTTTAAGGTTTAGTGAACCCTATCCTATACCTTGAGTTGGAAGATAGATTTTAGTAAGACTTTTAATGTTGGGCTTTATACCCTTAACATAGTTTGACTTAGTCAACTCTTTGAGTGGAAAGGTAGTGTTAGTACCTTGATAGATTTTGGGGTTGTTGATTTCGAGGACGAAATCCCTCTTTAGGGGGTTGGAGTCCCTCAATGCCTTGAAATCAAGAAACTCTAACTCCTTAGGCATGGGTTTAGTGAGAGTTGAACAAACCTAATATGATTGTAATTCATCTTGTTTGCTTATGAACAAATGGATAGGTCATATAATTCTCATGCTTGAACCTTAATATACTCTTTATGCACATAATCATTAATTATTCATATGTGAATATACATAGTTTTGATTAAGTCACCCAAATGGTAAAATGTGTATGGTAAAATACACCCTAAGGATGCTTTAACATCTAATGATCAAGTTGACCCAAACCCTAATATGTAATCATATAGCTTTAACTACATATACATATGTATATACCCTTAATGCCTTTCATGATACCTTAGTGACTTTAGGTGTCATCATCACATAATATACCATAATACACATAAATGGATTATAGTCACTAAGTTATAAATATATGTAAGGTATATCACCTTGTTCTCTAATGAACACCTCATCATAAGTTGATTAATTCTTTAATATTTAATGGGTTACATCATATTCATTAAAATGCATATAATAACTCAAATATGATAAGGAATGATTGGATTCACATAAATATTCATTAAATGCCTAATGTGAATTAAAATATGTATAATTTATAATATGAAGTGTAATGGACGAAAATGATTAAGGATGTCATTAATATGAGTATGAAAGATGATATGAAAATGTGCAATATGAGCATTATTTGGAATTATTATAGGCTTAATAACTTGTTGGATAATATTAACCTTTTCTACAAAATAATTTGTGATAACTCTACATGATAGTTTTAAGAGGATAATGGAAAATGAATTCATGTTATTAAGGTTTTGACCTAATACACTAAATAAATGTTGAAATGGCTTAGTAAACCCTAATTGTGCTTAAAACCCTTGACGAGGGAAATACACATGATATAATGTTAATATGTAATTGTTTTGAATAAAATGTGGCACAAGTAGTAGTATAATATATAAGATACCTCTTCATGATGTAGATTATGTTAATAAGGAGAAAATGTTAATTAGGTTGAGTTGATAAAAGGCTATAGGTTTTGTGGAAACCTTAGTAGCACCTAATTTATGTAGATTTTATGTGGTACCCTAGATTAAGGGTTATAACCTAGTGTTTAAGGTTGGGATGTTGCACACCCACCCTCTCTTTCCTCTTGTTGTGATTTCGGGGAAGAAATCCTCTTTAAGGGGTGGTGTGCTGTAACATACTGAAATTCAGGGTCTTCCCTGCAATTGACCCACTTTTGAGCTTTTCTTTGCTTTCTAGTCCATTTGGACCATTTTCATAAATTTCCCTTGTTTTATATTCTTTTTGGACCCCTTGTGCAATTTGAGCACAATTCAATGTTTAAAATCACCTTTTCCCCTCATTTATGATAATGGAGGGGTGTTTGCACAAATAACCCAATTTAGGAGATAAGAGAGGTTAATAATGTAATTTGGTCTTTAAGGATGGAAATAAGTAGATAATATTAATTTGGAGTTTTTTGGATAAATATATTAATAATAATAAGCATTTGAATTAATTATGAGTATATTACTCCTTTTACTTTCTCTCTCCTCCTATTTGATGATAAATGTGTGAAAACATATTTAAGGGTTGATATTTTGCTCTTAATACTCATATATATCTATCACCTCGAATTTGACTCACTAATTGCATTAATATAGTCATTTCATAATAATTCACACCTTTTAATGTGTTAAAATACACTTTAATGTGCAATATATTTATTAAGGGCCAAATAATGAGTAAAACGAGAAAGTAATTGCATGGAAATGTTCTACACATTAATATGAGCATGTGGTCCAAATTTGGTGGCTTTTGGACTTCGTTTGACCCCTCAAATCCATTTTATACGAGTTTAATAAAGTGAGCATATGGTTTTAAATGATATTCATTTAAATAAATGTAACACATGTGAGGAGTTGTTGGACGCACGCAGCAGCGACCGTTGGATCAAGATCCAACGGCGCGCGCGTCATCTTCCTCCTCTGAACCATCGCCGGTCAGGGGTAGTTTAACAGCTCGGCTTCTCGCCTTCTTTCTCCCCCGTTTCTCCACCAAATCGAGTGATTTCTTCGGCTTTGAATTCGTAGCGACCCTACGGTTCGTTTGAGCTCTCACTCATCTAGCGAGGTGCATCATAGACGAAACGCCATTCTTGTCCAGCCATGGCTCCTCACCTCCACTTTCGCTTCGGCTCCACAGACATCCCCACCTATAAATAACACACCCCACAACTTCGTCGTCCCCCTAGCAACCTTTCTATCCACTCAATTTGGTCCGAAGAAGTGTGTGTGGCCGCCGGCGAGGAGCTGTTCACCCTGACTTGTAGAGCTTTTTCACGGAGCTATGAGCAACCATAAGCGAAATTGAACCCGTAAGTGCGTTCCTCGTTCAATTCCCTACGTTTCGAGTACCTATACGCTTAATTTGGCTGAGAAATGTGGATTTTCCCAACTTCACAAGTTGGGACCTCGGCGCCATGTCGCTGGCCAAAGGTAGAAGAAGACCGAGTGGTTTTTGACGGTTTTGCCCCTCCGTGCTCTTCAGTTCGCCCTTTTTTTTCGCTGCCCTTTTGGTCTTTGGCTCGCATAGCAATTATCTAATTTCTGATTGGTCAATCTTGTTTAAATTGTAGAAAATCGCTCGGTTATCGGAAAAATACAAATAAATAGTCGTTGGAAAGTATTTTTTGAGTAGAATCCAAATTTCTAGTTTTTGAGTCCTGTTTTGCATTCCAACTCTGATAATTAATTCAAACCTCAATTTAAATGTATAAAGTGTTATAAAATGATTATAATAGTGTTTTAACTCTGTTTTCGATAAATAAATATGTTTTCTCGAGTAGAAAAATATTAGGAATCAATTGGCCCTGTTTCCAGACCAAAAATCTAAAGTTTTAATCCATGGTTTGTAAATATGGACATTTTACACTTAAAGTATCTTTAAATAACCTAATACATGTGTAATGTTTGTAACTAGGGGAAAATGGAATGGTGATACAATCAGATTGGTGAATGTGATGATAATTAATTAAAATAGGTATGTGAGCCCTATTTCAGTATGTGACTCCTATTATGTGGACCCTATTCATATGTGTGATCTATATGGATGGATGTGAATGATTATTGTGCAAACAACCCTAATCTCTCAGTTGGGACTTTTCCAACCCCACAATCATTATTGTGCTAGCCTTGTTATCCTCCTACATGACTTTATTGACTCTTTACTTATTTTATGCTACTAATGCCATTGTGGCTCATTCATTTGAATAATGTGAAACTTGCTATATGTTGCCTCCTTTACTTAGAAATGATTTAATCTTGTTATTGCCTATGTTGGCTTATCCTTTTGAAATATTTGGAACGTTGTGTAATGTTGTTGCTTGTTGACTCTTTTACTTCTTGGAGCTCTTGGATATGGTTGTGACCTATGATGGTCTTTTTATTTATTTACTTGGGTTTTATTCCCAATGCTATGTTTCAATCTTGTTACTTTTCACTATACTGCCAAGTGACTATTTAAGCATGATGTATTTTAGGCCAAATGACAATGTAGTGTACATGAGTACAAACCACCCACAGGGCACTGGGGTTTTAGTCCCCCTGCCATTTTATATATTAGGCACTGGGGTTTTAGTCCCCCTGCCACTTTTAGGCACTGGGGTTTTAGTCCCCCTGCCATTGGTGAGGTCCGGTAGGTGCCTCACCCTACATTGGGATGAGTTTGTGTCTTAATATATTCATGCTATGTGATTTATCATTGTGGTGATTGTATATGGCAGTTCTCTTATTGAATATCTATCTCATTCTCTTAAACTCTGGTAACATGGAGAATCCTTTATAATGCAATGTTGTTGATTATTCCTTGTCCAATACTTTCTTTTTGACACATACCTTTTATCTCCCTCTTTCTGGATGACCCCAACCATCCAGGCTAGGATCAGAGTGCGCAGTGGAAGCTTGGTGGACCCAAGGCTAAGGATAGGAGAAGAGGAAAAATAATATTTAGCATGCTGATCATAGTTGCCTTGAAATATGTTTATAGTTGTTTGGTTTGGAGACAATGTTGTATTAGTTAAGTCTTCCTCTACCTAGATCCTTGTTTTTGTATAAAGATGTACCCCAATTGGGAAAAATTTGTAATGTACTCTTTATACATTTTGAATTAAGTCAAGATTTAAATTTCCGCTGCTATCCAATTGATGATTTGTTTATCATGTTTGATAGTAGAGACTTGGTCTTTACAACATGGTATCAGAGCATCAAGGTAGTCGGATTCTTGACTAATTCAAAAATTGTCTCTTAGATAGAACCCTTACCATATATAGTTCCTTTAGTTAGTTTTTCACCTTTGAGTTGACCTAGCATGAAAGTTTGATTTAGTATCATAATAATAATTAATTAAAAGTAAAATTTGTCAACTTTTTGGTGAATTGTCTATTGAGTAGCTATTAGAGCAAGAAGTTGAAGTGATGGTGTCTAGAAAGGGTCAGAGCTTAGGGGCTGGCAATATTTTCCTCCGCCCCACTAGCTTGGTCACGAGGACTCCTGAGCTCATATGACCTGGCCTGGCCTGATCTGAAATGGACAGCTCAAAATAGTCTACCTTTAGACATTACCTTATTGTTGAGTAACCTTTATAACTCTTATATGATGATTTGATTTCTTTTCTAAAAAAAAATCATCTTGTAATCCCTAAGTATCTTATATGAGCCTTAGGTTTCCATGTTTAAGGTTTAGTGAACCCTATCCTATACCTTGAGTTGGAAGATAGATTTTAGTAAGACTTTTAATGTTGGGCTTTATACCCTTAACATAGTTTGACTTAGTCAACTCTTTGAGTGGAAAGGTAGTGTTAGTACCTTGATAGATTTTGGGGTTGTTGATTTCGAGGATGAAATCCCTCTTTAGGGGGTTGGAGTCCCTCAATGCCTTGAAATCAAGAAACTCTAGCTCCTTAGGCATGGGTTTAGTGAGAGTTGAACAAACCTAATATGATTGTAATTCATCTTGTTTGCTTATGAACAAATGGATAGGTCATATAATTCTCATGCTTGAACCTTAATATACTCTTGATGCACATAATCATTAATTATTCATATGTGAATATACATAGTTTTGATTAAGTCACCCTAATGGTAAAATGTGTATGGTAAAATACACCCTAAGGATGCTTTAACTTGTAATGATCTAGTTGACCCAAACCCTAATATGTAATCATATAGCTTTAACTACATATACATATGTATATACCCTTAATGCCTTTCATGATACCTTAGTGACTTTAGGTGTCATCATCACATAATATACCATAATACACATAAATGGATTATAGTCACTAAGTTATCAATATATGTAAGGTATATCACCTTGTTCTCTAATGAACACCTCATCATAAGTTGATTAATTCTTTAATATTTAATGGGTTACATCATATTCACTAAAATGCATATAATAACTCAAATATGATAAGGAATGATTGGATTCACATAAATATTCATTAAATGCCTAATGTGAATTAAAATATGTATAATTTATAATATGAAGTGTAATGGACGAAAATGATTAAGGATGTCATTAATATGAGTATGAAAGATGATATGAAAATGTGTAATATGAACATTATTTGGAATTATTATAGGCTTAATAACTTGTTGGATAATATTAACCTTTTCTACAAAATAATTTGTGATAACTCTACATGATAGTTTTAAGAGGATAATGGAAAATGAATTCATGTTATTAAGGTTTTGACCTAATACACTAAATAAATGTTGAAATGGCTTAGTAAACCCTAATTGTGCTTAAAACCCTTGATGAGGGAAATACACATGATATAATGTTAAGATGTAATTGTTTTGAATAAAATGTGGCACAAGTAGTAGTATAATATATAAGATATCTCTTCATGATGTAGATTATGTTAATAAGGAAAAAATGTTAATTAGGTTGAGTTGATAAAAAGGCTATAGGTTTTGTGGAAACCTTAGTAACACCTGACTTATGTAGATTTTATGTGGTACCCTAGATTAAGGGTTATAACCTGGTGTTTAAGGTTGGGATGTTGCACACCCACCCTCTCTTTCCTCTTGTTGTGATTTCGGGGACAAAATCCTCTTTAAGGGGTGGTGTGCTGTAACATACTAAAATTCAGGGTCTTCCCTGCAATTTACCCACTTTTGAGCTTTTCTTTGCTTTCTAGTCCATTTGGACCATTTTCATAAATTTCCCTTGTTTTATATTCTTTTTGGACCCCTTGTGCAATTTGAGCACTGTGGCATACAACTCATAAAAACATAATTAACTAATGCGGAAGCGTTCATCAAGCAACGGATTAGCGAAAATCACTAAAAATTAAAACTTTTTGCAAAGAGATCCATTCACAGGAAAACCCCTTTCATTCAGAACCAAAGTAAAGCTTTACATCCTGGTTCATATATATACATCTCATGTACTTTTGCTTCTCGAGGAATGCAAACATTAACTACTCTGTCTTAACTATACACAGGTAGTATAAAACCCTCGAGGCATTAAGCCAAAATGTCAAAATCACTAACTACTACTCCGAGGACCTGAGAGTACAGAGACGACACATAGGACTCTATATACATCTGAACATGACATGACAACCAATGTCTCCACCTGAGACTTCACTGCTGTCCCTGCTGCTGCTGTTGTTGTCCTTCACCTCCTGAAGGATTCCTGTCTCTTCGTCCACGTCCACCTAAAAATGTGGTTCCCACGGGGGTGAGACAATTATAAAAATTGCCCCAACGAGAGATATAACTCTCCGCCAGAAACATTGTTATTGCAACTTAAGAAGATAAATATGAACAGAGAAATCATATTTATTTGACAGCAGGTAAATGTCTAACAGTTTAGAACATCATTCTATATCAGAAGCATCGCAGTTAAAATAGAATCAACATATCATTTATCCTTTAAGGAATATGAAGAACATGTATAACATCTATTCAAACTACAGAATCATTATCACTGCATTAACTTTCTTCAGGCTTAGATCATATAACTAAAGCTTGGCATTATCGTTGTGGAGTCATGGCCCGTAGCCACACTCTTTTCACAAGGTGTTGGGATCTCAATCCCTTATTTCAACACTGGGAATTCTCATCCCTTCAAAATTTCAATGCACTAACATGTGATTCTGGGTAATTAAACCCTTAGCTCATCACCTGAGCATTGTTACCACATTCTCCAGCAATTAACACCTTTAGGTCATCTAACCAAGATAAGCATGATACTCGTTATACAAGCATCCATCATGGCACTTGAGGCCCATCAACTCTCTTGCTACCTCTTACCGGGCACAAGGTATATTATGGCACACAAGGCCCAATAAACAAATTCAAACTAATAACACATCATAGCTCATACCTGGCTATGCTCATCATCTCATGATACCTGCATGGTTAGCACATATGATAGCAGCACATCAATTATCTATCATCACCATGCAAAAACAATATATTAATAATTCAAGGGTATTACCCTTAATCCTTTACCATGATTAGGATTTCCATCACACATCTCATGTATCAGTATTACCCTTAATCCTTTACCAGGATTAGGATTTCCATCACAAATCTCATGTATCAGTATTACCCTTAATCCTTTACTAGGATTAGGATTTCCATCACACATCTCATGTATCATATTCAAGTATGAATTCTATTCTTTTATTAGGGAATTATGGTTTCACATACCATTTCCCTCCATTAGAATAGGGATTGCATATAGCATCACCCTTCATTAGGGTTTCATATCACATTGCCCATAATTAGGGTTTACCAATCATTCCCAATTAGGATTTCTCATAAAATCACCCTCAATTAGGGCTTCACATGGATACACCTTCAATTAGGGTTTCACATGGATACACCCTCAACTAGGGTTTGAGTTCAATAACCCTGTCAATTAGGGTTTATGTTCATGTTTAGGGTTTCATGATCTCTTTGCTTAAGGATCATAACCCTTAATCACCACATGAATCATATTCATGTATGAATTCATGCTATAAACTTCTTAACTTGATTAGGTCATATCAACTCTTTAGTCGTGTACATACAACTATGATTAACATAGTGTATCAAGTCATTGATCCTATAAGCAATTAGGGATTCATCCCTTAATTGACACTTAATCACTTAGGTACTATTAGGGTTTCAACCTCTGTACTTTCATTGATTGTAATTACTAATCATCATTGGATCAATAGTACATTCATCATCACATTGGACCTCCATTACATAAGGTATCCAAATGAATTAGGGTTTACTATTCATCCTAATTAGTCATTTCACATGTAGACAACCTCTTAATAGGGTTATACATGAAATCGGCCTCAATTAGGGTTTACATCATGTATTGGATCCATGCATTTGTTATGCATTAATTACTAGTACCATTAAATGTATCTCCCACCTAATCACATTAGGTTTTCAAAAAGGTTTTATCCATTGGACCTTCAATGACATAAGGTATCCAATTGAATTAGGGTTTTCAATGTTGATTCCTTCAATCATTGAATTCATGGAACCAATCATCAATTGGACCTATACCCATACTTAAATTGAGTTTAAATAGGTAAACCTTCAACTGATTTGACCCTTAATTAACCCTCAATTTGTCATCAATTAGGGTTTGATTCAATTGAATTAGGGCTTGGAGTCGATGATTCTTCAACACTAATCAATGCAGAACTAGTTGCATTGAAACCATTGAACCATCATCCAAATTGGGTATGACCTGACCCCAAACGGTCTTGAGGTCGTTTGGATGACCTCAAAACGGTCTTTAGACCGTTTTCCCATCATATCACTCAAATCTAAGCAATCCAATTAGAGTTTGGTTCATTGGATTGATCACCAAATCAGCATTGCATTGTATAACAGCTTGGTACCTTTAGACCTTCAAACACCTAACCATACTCAACCCTAGACCTCCAAACGGTCTTGGGTGACCACCAAACGGTCTTGAGACCTTTTGGATGAGATCCAAACGGTCTTGAGACCGTTTGGCCCATCCAACCTTTGGATTCTGGTGAAAAATCATCATGGATTGGTCTATTGAGTTGATCAACAAATCAGCACTACATTGCAATATGATTAGTACCTTTGGACCTTCAATTGGTCAACTATACTTGACCCCAGACCTCCAAACGGTCTTGGGGTGATCCCCAAACGGTCTTGAACCCGTTTGGATGATCCCCAAACGGTCTTGAACCCGTTTGGGCTAATCAACCCAAAATCTCAACTTAACTCATTGGAATTTCAGCACTGTTTTCAATTAGGGTTTGCCTAATTGAATAGCCTTCAACTCACGATTCCTTGGGAGTTAACCCATAAAATTTGGTGAGTCATTATCCAACATAATAGGTATCAGTAATACCAAACGGTCAATGCTTGGTCAACACACTCAAACTGTCTTGAACCCGTTTTCCCAAAAAGGTCAAGTTAATCAGATTGAAAATCAGCACTTAATCCAATTAGGTCTTCCTAATTGATTAGCCTTCAACCTATGATTACTTTGGAGTTAACCCCTCAAATATGGAGGGTTATCAACAAACATCATTATGAACAGGAATCCCAAACGGTCAATGCTTGGTCAACCATCTCAAATGGTCTTGAACCCGTTTTCCCAAACAAGTCAAGTTATTCAGGTTGAAAATCAGCACTTAATTCAATTCGATTTGTCTAATTGATTGGCCTTCAACCTATGATTCCTTTGGAGTTAACCCCTAAAATTTGGAGGTTCATTAGCCTACATAATTAAGAACGAGATTCCCAAACGGTCAATGCTTGGTCAACTTCTTCAAACGGGTTTGAACCCGTTTTCCACCAAACGGTTTGCAACCCGTTTGGTCACCAAACGATTTTGGTGAAACCGTTTGGTCCCAACCTTTGAGATAGTTTGCTCCCAAGATATTTGGTTAGGTGCTTTCTTATGATGATGTCATCATCATATTCCTTCGTGCACCCAAGAACAGCAACCGTTCTTGATGGAATTTGCAGCAAGAAACAAAAGTGTATCAAATTGAAGAAATCAATCAACAAAGCATAGAAGATTGATGCAATAGCAATGTTTGAGGGTTTAAGTTATAAAACCCGCCTCCAATTGAGCTCCAAAGCTCCAATCTCACGCCATTAATGGTGGATGAAGCTCTAGCAACTCCCCCTAGGCTCGTCCTCAAGCTTTTTATTACAAAAGTTGGCTAGAGTTGAAGAGGAGATCGAAATAAGAAGGAATCCATAATTTATTTTCGATTTCCTCCATGAAATCAAGGAGAACGAAGGTCAAGAGCTTACCAACAGGTAGGGAGTCGTCCTCCTGCTCCTCTCTAGCTCCTTGGTCGGTTTTTCAAGCAAAGGAAAGAAGCAAATCCGAAATAGCCTTTCATTTGGCGTGAAAAAGGCACTTTTATAAGGAAATTGATGAGAGAGAAAATGCATTATTAAAATGCATTAAATTCCAAAAATATGGCCGCCTCTTCCCCCTCAAATCCCTTAAGGACGAGGCACCTTCCTTTGACTTTAATTCTCCTTCATTATCCTTAATTTACAGAAAAGCAAATTAAGCACCTTAATGCTTATTATATTAATATCCATATGTGAGTGGGTTTTCTTTTTCTTATAATAAGGTGAGTGGAATTTCACCTACTTAGGATATTTTCATTCCTTATTTTGGCAAAGGGACGTCCATCCTTATTCAAAATCAACCCAAAACATTTTGGTTGAAAGCCCTTCAATTATTTTTATTCATTTTTGCCCTAAATCAAATTAGGGTTTTCAATTAGGCATTAATCTTGATTATTTTAATATCAAGATTCTCTCTCCTCCAACTTAATTCAAAAGAGGCACCCTCTCACTTTCTTTACTCTACATGATGCCAAGAAACATTAGGGACCTTATTGAAGTGGTAATTTGCATATTGAACCCTAGGTTTTTGGGTAAATTGTACTTTTCACCAAAACTAGGTTTTAATGCACAACATTGCTTTACAAGCTTAATCTTGGTGCCCAAGCTTGTGAAAACCATACCACTACATCATATTCATTATTATGATGTATCAATATCAGAGGAACATCTTATAATGCAACATTTGCAAGTTGACCCCTCAACTTGGGTAATTTGCACTTTAGTCCAAAATAAGCAAACATTGCTTCAACATTGTTCAAACAAGACCAAAATTGAAACATAAGTTTCTCATGAGCCCTAATTACTTTTCCCAAGAGAAGATTAAGAATATACTTAACCTTATTAGGCAAAACATCTAGGGTTAAATCATAACCCAGGTCAGGGATGTTACAAGCACAATTCAATGTTTAAAATCACCTTTTCCCCTCATTTATGATAATGGAGGGGTGTTTGCACAAATAACCCAATTTAGGAGATAAGAGAGGTTAATAATGTAATTTGGTCATTAAGTATGGAAATAAGTAGATAATATTAATTTGGAGTTTTTTGGATAAATATATTAATAATAATAAGCATTTGAATTAATTATGAGTATATTACTCCTTTTACTTTCTCTCTCCTCCAATTTGATGATAAATGTGTGAAAACATATTTAAGGGTTGATATTTTGCTCTTAATACTCATATATATCTATCACCTCGAATTTGACTCACTAATTGCATTAATATAGTCATTTCATAATAATTCCCACCTTTTAATGTGTTAAAATACACTTTAATGTGCAATATATTTATTAAGGGCCAAATAATGAGTAAAACGAGAAAGTAATTACACGGCAATGTTCTACACATTAATATGAGCATGTGGTCCAAATTTGGTGGCTTTTGGACTTCGTTTGACCCCTCAAATCCATTTTATACGAGTTTAATAAAGTGAGCAAATGGTTTTAAATGATATTCATTTAAATAAATGTAACACATATGAGGAGTTGTTGGACGCACGCAGTAACGACCGTTGGATCAAGATCCAACGGTGCGCGCATCATCTTCCTCCTCTGAACCGTCGCCGGTCAGGGGTAGTTTAACAGCTCGGCTTCTCGCCTTCTTTCTCCCCCGTTTCTCCACCAAATCGAGTGATTTCTTCGGATTTGAATTCGTAGCGACCCTACGGTTTGTTTGAGCTCTCACTCGTCCAAAGAGGTGCATCATAGATGAAACGCCATTTTTGGACGGCTATGGCTCCTCACCTCCACCTTCGCTTCGGCTCCACAGACATCCCCACCTATAAATAACACACCCCACAGCTTCGTCGTCCCCCTAGCAACCTTTCTATCCACTCAATTTGGTCCGAAGAAGTGTGTGTGGCCGCTGGTGAGGAGATATTCACCCTGAGCTTGCGGAGCTTTTTCACGGAGCTAGGAACAACCATAAGCGAAATTGAACCCGTAAGTGCGTTCCGCGTTCAATTCCCTACGTTTCGAGTACCTATACGCTTAATTTGGCTGAGAAATGTGGATTTGCCCAACTTCGCAAGTTGGGACCTCGACGCCATATCGCTGGCTGAAGGTAGAAGAAGGCCGACTAGTTTTTGACAGTTTTGCCCCTCCGTGCTCTTCAGTTCGCCCTTTTTTCGCTGCCCTTTTGGTCTTTGGCCCGCATAGCAATTATCTAATTTCTGATTGGCCAATCTTGTTTAAATTGTAGAAAATCGCTCGGTTATTGGAAAAATACAAATAAATAGTCGTTGGAAAGCATTTTTTGAGTAGAATCCGAATTTCTAGTTTTTGAGTCCTGTTTTCCATTCCAACTCTGATAATTAATTCAAACCTCAATTTAAATGTATAAAGTGTTATAAAATGATTATAATAGTGTTTTAACTCTGTTTTCGGTAAATAAATATGTTTTCTCGAGTATAAAAATATTAGGAATCGTTTGGCCCTGTTTCCAGACCCAAAATCCAAAGTTTTAATCCATGGTTTGTAAATATGGACATTTTACACTTAAAGTATCTTTAAGTAACCTAATACATGTGTAATGTTTGTAACTAGGGGAAAATGGAATGGTGATACAATCAGATTGGTGAATGTGATGATAATTAATTAAAATAGGTATGTGAGCCCTATTTCAGTATGTGACTCCTATTATGTGGGCCCTATTCATATGTGTGATCTCTATGGATGGATGTGAATGATTATTGTGCAAACAACCCTAATCTCTCAGTTGGGACTTTTCCAACCCCACAATCATTATTGTGCTAGCCTTGTTATCCTCCTGCATGACTTTATTGACTCTTTACTTATTTTATACTTCTAATGCCATTGTGGCTCATTCATTTGAATAATGTGAAACTTGCTATATGTTGCCTCCTTTACTAGGAAATGCTTTAATCTTGTTATTGCCTATGTTGGCTTATCCTTTTGAAATATTTGGAACGTTGTGTAATGTTGTTGCTTGTTGACTCTTTTACTTCTTAGAGCTCTTGGATATGGTTGTGACCTATGATGATCTTTTTATTTATTTACTTGGGTTTTATTCCCAATGCTATGTTTCAATCTTGTTACTTTTCACTATACTGCCAAGTGACTATTTAAGCATGATGTATTTTAGGCCAAATGCAGTGTACATGAGTAGAAACCACCCACAGGGCACTGGGGTTTTAGTCCCCCTGCCGGGCACTGGGGTTTTAGTCCCCCTGCCACTTTTTAGGCACTGGGGTTTTAGTCCCCCTGCCATTGGTGAGGTCCGGTAGGTGCCTCACCATACATTGGGATGAGTTTGTGTCTTAATATATTCATGCTATGTGATTTATTATTATGGTGATTGAATATGGCAGTTCTCTTATTGAATATCTATCTCATTCTCTTAAACTCTTGTAACATGGAGAATCCTTTATTATGCAATGTTGTTGATTATTCCTTGTCTAATACTTTCTTTTTGACACATACCTTTTATCTCCCTCTTGCTGGATGACCCCAACCATCCAGGCTAGGATCAGAGTGCGTAGTGGAAGCTTGGTGGACCCAAGGCTAAGGATAGGAGAAGAGGAAAAAGAATATTTAGCATGCTGATCATAGTTGCCTTGAAATATGTTTATAGTTGTTTGGTTTGGAGACAATGTTGTATTAGTTAAGTCTTCCTCTACCTAGATCCTTGTTTTTGTATAAAGATGTACCCCAATTGGGAAAAATTTGTAATGTACTCTTCATACATTTTGAATTAAGTCAAGATTTAAATTTCCACTGCTATCCAATTGATGATTTGTTTATCATGTTTGATAGTAGAGACTTGGTCTTTACAACAACATTGCCCTCAGCAATGTGTCCCTCATGTTCTCCAGTCATTTTTAAACTTCACCCTTTCTTCTTCATAAATAGAAGTCATATAAGGTTTACTGGAGGACACTAACACAAACTCAACACCTTAGTTCTATGTCTCTGTAGACTTAGCGAACCTTAAGCTCTGATATCATAACTTGAAATGAACATCATCAAATCAACAAATAAATCGTTACAATTAAGCGAAATAAACATAAACAACGGATTAGCAAAAATCACTAAAAATTAAAACCATTTTATAAAGAGATCCATTTCTAGGAAAACTCTTTAAGGAAGAACTAAAACTTTATATTCACATTGATCATACATTATACATACACTGTGCCATATCTTCTCAAGGATGACATATAACAGTTGCTTTCTCAAAACATATACATAAAGCAACAATAAACCTCGAGGCGTACAAGCCAAAATCTCAAATTGTTCATAAAACCAACACGTACTAAATCCAAGGACCTAAGAGTACAGAGACGAATCATAGAACTTCTATCTACAAGACACAACAGACATTACACTCAACCTGAGTTTTCACTACTGCCTCAACTGTTATTCCTCTTATGCAGAAAGGTCTTCACCTCCTCATGCACGTCCACCTAAAAAAATTGTGGATCCCACGGGGTGAGACAATTGTCCCAGCGAGAGATATAACTCTCCGCCGACCATGTTATTATTGCTGATAAACATTATAAAACTGAGCAGGGGTTCTTTTATATTAACAGGAAGAATTAATCATTGTATGAACAGAATAAGATAATCTCCTTTCTTAAGGAGAACGTTGCATCTACCCATGGTAGAAATTTAAATCATCTATCTTATTTGAAAGGAATGTAAAGAAACATAAATAACATCTATCAACTAGGATGTATAACTGAATTGCGCATCAAGTAATATTTCTCGTATTCGATCCTTAAGCAGATATGCTACACGTCTGAACATATTTTACAATCACACTTAAGCCCTGAGGAGATGAAGCATACCCCAGTCATCTCCAACCGAACACAAACTTCTTACAAGTCGGTACTATACAAGGTCAATGGAAGAGCCGGTTACCATGACCTCACTTGTCTTGGTCAGTATGAGACCACTAGTAGGACTATGTCGACTGCTTAACAAGCTGTGCCAGGGTACGTAGGCATCCACACTCAGAGCTACAACATCAACTGCACTCTCTTAGGGGAATCATCTACTAACAACCGTCCCCAGTTTATGAAATTACTGAGTCATGGCGACACAAGCACCATACTATGAGGCACAAACCAGTTCACCGTGCTCAACAAAGAGTCTACGACCGAATTCACACTCGATCCAGGATATGGCATATAAGAAAATCCCCATTCATCTCGGGCTCGTAAGGGGATCGACTCACACATGGCCGTCCGTACTTATGCCCCCACATACTCAAAAGTATGCATTTTGGGTTATGCCGCGGAGCAACCCATTTCACCATTCAACAAATCTTGACATTGATGGATCTATGGTCAGGGCAACGTTTTATAGTTTCTAGTGATCTATTACGTACATTACAACATTCTTTTAGCATCAAACAAGTTATCATTATTAATCACAACAAATGCTACAAAGAAAGGTGTAATACATCTATCACATACTTTTCAAATCTTTAAAACACATGATACTTGGGATCTTAGTCCCTTATCACATTACTGGGAATTCTCATCCCTTCACATCATCATTATCATGATTACTAGATCTGGGTATTCAAACCCTTAGATCATCACATGACATTGTTACCTCTAGGTCCTCAGACCAAGGTATTCATTTCACTTATTGTACAAGTATTCTCATGGCTCACAAGGTACATCACACATCTTGTCACCTCTCACTAGGTAACAACTTATTCACATGGATCACAAGGCCATTACACATCTTGTCACCTCTCACTAGGCAACAACTTATTCACATGGCTTACAAGGCCATTACACATCTTGTCACCTCTCACTAGGCAACAATTTATTCACATGACTCATAAGGCCATTAATCATTATATTTGTTATACAAATATTTAACATGCCTTACAAGGCTTATGCAATAAGAGAAATGCAACCTTCCCATAATTAGGGTTAGGGTTTCCCTTTATAGATGAATATGGTTTCATGTTCATATTATTAATCCAAACCCTAATTCATTGCTCCACACATTTAGGAGCATAGATTGATATCATAAGTATTCAATCATACTTATTTATTCTCATCATTTATAATTGAATGATTATCAATACAAGGTATGAGTTTCTCTCTCATCCTCACTAGGATATTGATTACATCATACTTCATTAACTTGGCTTGACCCTTTCTCAAGGCATGTAAGCCTACACTTATCAAAATGCATTAATCTCATTACGTCTCAATGTAACAATTGACATGACACACTTCATGTGTTACTCATCCAAGTATATTGGACTTAAAATGCATCAAGGTATATCAACCTTGAGGTTCTGGATGTGATATTTATCATGTCTTGATGTATCACTTCCCTCATCACTTTTAACTTACTTAAGTTCATTAACTTATCTTGTATTAGGGTATTTCCCATCCTAATACTTTATACACTAACTCATCACATTTATCATGTAGTGTATTGGTCATAAGTCACACATTTGAATTGTCCAACCATCACCAATTGATATGGACTCATCTCTGGTTGAGGCATTGTTCATATAAAGTTTTCCATTATCAACCATTATAAGTGTTTCACCTATCGAGGTATTAGCCACACTATTACTTGGTGTTACACTCATTACTCCTAAGAGTGTCTTGACCTCACCTTTCCAAGGAGTCTCGAATTGGAGGTGTGCATATGTTCACCATATCGGGTTGTAGGTGTATAGACACCACCATATCAGGTTGGGGATGTATGAGCACTCACCATATCGGGCTAGAAGTATATGAACACCATTCATATCGGGCTAGATGTGTTTGTTTGTGTTACCCATGTCATGCATGAGTTATTAATACATCACCATGTCGGGTGGCTCATCATCTAGGGTTGGCCGTGACGAGTTAGGGTTTGCAATATCGGGCTCAACCCAATATACAAGTCGATAGGATTGAAGGGCACCAAGCCATGTCGGGCTACACCATCCAATGTTGGGTTGAAACACCCATGTCGGATTAGGGTTGTTTGTAATGGGCTCATGGTACATGTATGTATCGCCCATGGTGTTTAAGAGGTATCAAATCATCACCATATCGGCTAGACATCAACTAGGGTTGTGTATCGGGCTACCATATCGAGTTACATCTTATTCTTGAATCCATACCTCATATCGTGCAACATGGTTTACTTAAATGTTCATATCGTGCACCAGATGTGTGTGCTTCATGATACCAAGTACCAATGATATATTATATGATCATATCGTGCAATACTTACTTTTCTTTACTCATATCGGTTTACCCAAATTAGGGTTTCATATCAACTTACAAGTATACATTTAACCTTGTATCGTGCATGGAACCTATACTTGATTTCCTATCATGCAAGCATCTTGTGCATGCATATCGTGCATGACATATTGTGCAAACATATCGGGCATGACATACCCATATCGGGTTAGAGCTACTTGTATATATACTTGAACCCGATATCACTTTTACAAAGTGATACCATCTTCTTCAAGCTCTAGACCTCCGTTCTAACAGTTATAGTTCATGGAAATAGGTCTAAGAAATTACTATAACTCATAATTTTATCAACTATTTCAGGAAATTTTGGAATTAAAAGTAATTCATTAAATATAGCAATTTAGGTGATGAATAATAATATGGTTGAGTTCAAGTTATATAACCCGCCTTAAGAACAACTTTAAAGCTCCAAGATCCAAATCTCAATGTTACTAAGGTTGAAGATGACTTATCAAAAGTCTAAGGCTCGTTCACAACTCCTTCATATACAAGGAATCACCATGGATAAGCAATTGGTGAAGAAGAAAAGAAAGGAAGATCAAAACCCTAAAATCATGCTTCAATCCAAGGTTGAAGATGATTATGGCCTCACCTTAGCGTTATTTGAGCTCCTTCTTACTCTAACACCTTTACACGATACCTCAAAATCCTTGTACGATAAGCCACCACTTGTGGCCGATATCCCCCTCACTTGGGGCCAAAAACACTTCACTATGGCCGATATCACCCTTCTTGGCCTATATCAACCTACTTGGCCGATATGCTCTTACTATGGGCGATATACAAGGACCTATGCACGATATATTTTCACTCCTGCACGATAAAAGATCTCCATGCATGATAACTTAGGAAAGGAGTATGGTAAGGGTCGAAAAATTTCGCTAAGGGGTGAAACTAGGGGTATATATACTTGTTGTTCATGAAGGAGTGTCAAAATGAGGTGTCATCAATTTGAGCTAGCAGGTGCCACGTGTCCATGCATGGGTGACAAGTGTACATGCATGCATCAACATTATCTTGTCATGCAAAACAGTTGAGGATAACCTAGGAATGAAAATTCGTCCATTACTTATCCCTTTGAATAAGATATATCAACAAAATCACCACTTTATTCACAGCCCGATACATCTTTTCTAAGGAAGTTGTAACCCGACACAACTCACATCCTTGAGGTGCTTTGCACGATATGGCATTTTCCAAGAGTCCAAAAAATGATATGGGACTCCTCCTATGGCTCCTTGGCCGATAGGCACTCATATATAAACTTTTCAACTTGATACAACTCAAGTTAAGGTTTCATATTCAACCCTTTTTTTGGTCATTTCATCACCAAGATTACCATCACTCATAATTGATTCAAACATGGTGTCTCATTCATTCTATATCCTATAAATGATACATAGAGGAAGTAGGAACACTCTATAGGTGGTAATTTTCATATCAACCCTACATTTTGGGTAAATTATAATTTGTACCAAAATTGGTGCACAAGGTACTAACATTATTTAAATATGTTCAAACTTAGAATTTAGGCTTTCCACAAGCCACCACTTAGCATCATTCTATCTCTTATTATGCTAAAACATATAGGGCACGTTAAACATGTGACATATTACAATATAACCCCTCAACTTGGGTAAATTGCACTTTGGTCCAAAACAAAGGAACATTGCTCAAATAGCATTCAATCAGGACCAAACTTGGAACATAAGTGTGTTTTATGATAACAAAACACCTTAGAGGATTATATTAAAGTTATAAGAAACTTTATTAGCCAAAACAAACAAGGTTTCCTCATAACCCAGGTCAGGGTCATTACAACTCGTGCTTAAAGAAGGTTGAAGTGAAGACGGAGAATGGGAGCATATATTATCCCAGATATGAAGCAAGGGAGAATGCAGCTAGATGGTAGAGTTATGTGGTTGATTTTCAACCTCACCTCCCTACTCTCCTGGGCTATTTATACTGGCTCTGGGAAACGGAAGAAGAGATAGAGATTATCGAAAAAAGCGATGGATTCTTTATCATCAGATTCGTAAAATCATCTGATATGAGCTTTGTTCTTAACAATGGTCCTTGGTTAGTTAGAAACAAGCCTCTGTTTCTCATCAAATGGTCTCCTGGAGATGCTCTAATTAAGCACATATTTGAGGATATACCTGTGTGGATTTGAGTGTACGATCTTCCTGTCGAATTATGGGATAGTAGAATGTTTGAGTGTATTGGATCTGTACTTGGCACTCCGATATGTACTGATTATCTAACTGAACATGTTACTAGAATTGAATATGCTCGCATTTAGATTCTGATATCTGCAACTTCAAATTTTCCTGAGAAGCTAAACCTTATAAGTGACGAAGGAGATGAGAATAAGGTACAGATCTATTATGAATGGAAGCCAGAAGTATGTGGCATCTGCGGTCGGCTAGGACATGAAGAGTCTGTATGTAAGAAGATTCTGAAAGAGAAAGGAAAAGCTGTAAGTATCGAATCTGAAAATGTTGTTCAGAGCAATGATGCTGGAAATGTGTCTCAGAGTTGTTTGTCAAAAAGTTCCAATGAAAATAGCGTTATCAATGGCGAAGTTCAAGGTACCAACTCCAGGTCAATTCCCACTGCCCCAATTCTGGTGTTTACAAATGATATCAATCAGCATATCAAGATAAACAACAAGATCTTAATGATCCTCCTGAGGTTACGCTGAAAGCAATCAATAGTATCTCGCAAAGACTAATCGATTCCATCTTCTCTCCTGCGAATAAGAAGGAACTGAATCTATGCTCGAGTGAAAGTTTTGACTATACTGAGGCTGGCAGTCAACCAACCAAGCAGAAATGAATCAACTTCAAGTCTCTTCTTGGAATGTAAGAGGCCTGAGCAATAAAGTGCTCAGTGTCTAGGAAGAGTTAAGAAGAGTCTCTGGCCGGATTTTTATTCTTCTAGAAACAAAGATTAGAAAAAGATGTATCGCTTCATTCATGTCAAAGTATTTTCCATCATGTTCATTTATCCAATCATAACTCTCATCCCCTTGGAAGAGTTCTTGTTCTCTGGGATCCCGACTCTTGTGATATTCAAAAAATTTATGAAAACGATCAGATTATCCAATGTGAATTATCTATTGATAATATCACTTTCCATTTATCTATAATTTATGGTCATAATGAAGACAATAATAGGTGTAATCGGTGGTTTGTGATTGCAAATGTCTCGAAGTCTATAGATCGTCCTTGGTTTCTTCTTGGAGACTTTAATGCTGTTAGAAAAGATTCTGAAAAAATCGGTTTTGCAACCTCCTTCTACTCAGTCCATGAAAGATTTTAATGATTGACTGATCTTTATTTGAGCTTGACTTGAAGGGTCCCATGTATACCCGGGACAACCATCAAGAAGGTAGTAGATTTGTCACTTCTAGAATTGACAGAATTTTACATAATGCTGCAGTCTTGAATGAAGTTACTGATTTCTTTGAAGTGTGGTATCAAATATTGTGAGTGATCATAGAATTATTGTTCTTCATATTGGTGCCTCTCGCATTGTTAAATCTCCATTTAGATTTCAATAATTGGGCAGAAGAGTAGAGCTTTTTGTCATTAGTTGAAGATGTCTGGAATACCAATATCGAAGGTTTTCACATGTTCAGAGTGTATAGAAAACTCCAGTTATTAAGGAAAAGATTTAAGTGTTTGGAACCATTCTTCTGTGGGAGAT
Source organism: Alisma plantago-aquatica (assembly GCA_963693085.1). Taxonomy (NCBI): domain Eukaryota; kingdom Viridiplantae; phylum Streptophyta; class Magnoliopsida; order Alismatales; family Alismataceae; genus Alisma; species Alisma plantago-aquatica. The sequence goes on along the minus strand of OY856414.1, from coordinate 794,212,485 downwards.
TATATCTCAGAGGCAAAAGTCAAAAGAAATCAAGATATCATGGCTCAAGAACTAGCTGATTTAAACCCTACTAATCTCGAATTTGTTCATAATGCATCTCAATTGAGAAAAATTGTGCATGAAGCTTCTTTGAAAGAGGAGGCTTTTGTGAGGCAGAAATCTCAGGCTCAGTGGTTGAAATGTGGAGATTCAAATACGAGTTTCTTCTATTCATCTTTGAAAACAAGGAGACATAGAAACATCATCAGATGTGTGAATATTGACGACATTACTTCATATGATCCTTCTACTATAAAGGATTTTGTCACAAGTCATTATGATAATATTTTCAACAACAAAGACGTGAACTCGACATTTCAAGGTCAATGGTCAGATCCTAAATTATCTACTATGCACAAAAACTTATTGATGAGTTCCATTCTTAATTCTGAAATTGATGAGATTGTCCAAAACCTGGATGTAGACAAGGCACCAGGTCCTGATGGTTTCAACACTACTTTTTTCAAGAAGTCGTGGAACATCATTAAGCAAGATGTTTTTGTGATGTTCTGGAGTTTTTCTCAAATGGAAAGATGCTTAGAGAAGCCAATAGCACCTTTATATCACTGATTCCTAAAGGTGGTGATAGTAGTTTGCTTAGAAATTGGCGTCCAATTTCTCTGTGCAACCTTATTTACAAAATCATCTCCAAACTCATTGCTAACTGTTTACAGAAAGTTTTACCTGAGATCATCAGTATAAATCAATGTGCTTATGTTAAGGGATGAAGCATAAAAGATGCCGTGCTTATGAAAAGTGAGTTGATTCATGACTTTAATAAAGGAAACACCAAAGGCAAGATGTGCCAGAAAGTTGACATTTCTAGAACCTATGATTCTGTTAACTGGAATTTTCTTTTCTCCGTCCTTTATAAAATGGGCTTTCCTTCTAGATGGATCAGTTGAATTGAAGAGATCTTTAAATTGACCTCTTATCAAATTCTTGTAAATGGTGAACCTAGATCTAAGATTTTCCCATCCAATGGCATTCGACAAGGGGACCCCATAGCCCCTTATCTTTTTGTTATTGTTATGCAAGGCTTTTCTGTTTTAATGAATGAAGTTGTTGCTAACAAAAGACTAATTCCTTTAAAAGCATCAGAGAACTTTGAGATTTCTCATATCATTTTCGTTGATGACCTAATGGTCTTCTTAGAAGCTACTGTGGATAATGCCAAAGCTATGGGTGATATTTTTATAGTTTTTGGTAGCATGTCTGGTCTGAAGATTAATGCTAATAAGAGCACCATCCTATTTAGCAAATTAGCTCCCAAAACTGATATTCGGAAGATGCTTGATTTCCCTGAATGCGTTATGCCTTCCAAGTATTTGGGTATCCCTCTTTTTATTGGAAAATTAAGAAAAAATGATTGCAGTCCTCTCATTGATAAGATGAAATCTAAACTTGAAAGCTAGAAAGCTAGTCATCTCTCATTAGCAGACAGATGCGAGCTTATTAAATAGACTCTCTCTGCTATGCATTTACATTGGACTTCTACTTTTCCCCTTCCCTCCACAGTTTGTGAAGAAATCAATAGAATATGCTGTCATTTTCTTTGGGGAAGCTCTGAGAAGAAGTCTAATTTACATCTTGTATCGTGGGATAAAATTATCCTACCTACTTGTGAAGGAGGCCTGGGTATTAGAAAAACTGAAGACATGTCGTGTGCTAGCCTTTGTTTAAATGCCTGGAACCTAGCTGTGAAGAAAGATATTTGTGGGTTAAATGGGTTGGTGAAAGGTATTTCAAGCATTCACCTTTTTGGTCCTGGTTAATGCATCAACTAGTTAAGCAAAGAGCTGTTCTCCTCAATCACTTGAAGATTACAATTGGTAATGGAAGAAATACCAAACTCTGGCTGGATCCCTGGATCAATCATAATACCTTCCTCGGAGATTTTATAGGCAAAGATTCCATCTTAAAACTTGGTCTGCCTTTCGATTGTTATGTGAATGATATCATTTCTGGTCTCAAATGGAACTGCCCTGACACTCGTATGAACAAAGCTCTGCATGAGCTAATCATGTCTCAGAAAGCACCCAGCTTGAGTGATGACTCTTTTGAAATAAACGGATTACAACATCCAAAGGTGAAAGATATGTGGAATACAATTCGTATTAGAGGTATTGAAGATAGCTTCTTTCTCTGCATATGGAAAGGTAAAGCCCCCAAGAGATGTAAAGTTCATATTTGGAAAGCTTTCTTAAACAAGTTACCTACTGGAGACTATGTGAGGAGAATTGGTATTTCATCAGTTTCAATGTGCTTTCTATGCTATAATGGATATGAGGATGTAAAGCTAAGAAAATATTCGGCTATGCTCATGATGATTTTGGAATTAACTTATCCTATGATAATTGGAATGATGTTGAAAATATGAAAGGTAATCAAAAACTCATTTTTCTGTTGATTCATTATTGTCTCTGGAATGAAAGAAATACTAGAGTTCACGACAACAAATTCAGATCTGATAGAATCCTCTGGAATCAGATAAAGAGTGATTTTATCAGTTTAAAGTAGTGAGGTTCCTGCACCTTTTGCCTCCAAAAAGCTTTTGTGAAGATGTCTCTGATCTCTCCTGCTCTTACTTTGCTCGATTTAGCTTACACAGATGCGCTTTTCTGCCTGTGAAGTTGTCTTTATGAAGAACAGAGGCCCTTACCTATTGTCTTGATACAGTTTGAACAGAATACAGCTTTCTGGTTCTTTGGTTTTCTTTTGAAGATTCCTTTGTTGAGTCTCGTCTATTGAATTTTTGATCTCTCTCTGTTTCCGTTTGAGTTTTTGTTTAAAGAATATAGTAATGAACTTCGTCAGTAATGGATTTTGGGCCTATCTGTATAGTTCTTTTTCAAGATCTTCTGCTAACTGTCAGGTTATATAGGTTTTTGTTAGCTCAGAATGGAATCTATCACTTTGAATAGCCTATACGTCTTCTTGAAGTTTTTGGATAGCAGCAAACTCATTATTCAGAAAGAAAAGACCTCTCTTTCTTTTTCAGTTGTTATCCTTTGTACATAGATACTTTTTCTTTACTTCGTTTCTTTTTTCGAGAAATGATATGCACTGTAATCCTTCACAAAAGAAAAAAAAGCCCCACGAGTTTTTCCGACCAAAAAAAAAAAACTAGCCATTTAGCATGAAAAAAGTATTATAAAGTTAGTCTGCCGTTAGAAAAACTAAATTCTCCAAGTTTATAAACAATTTTACTTAATTCATACATATCCCTGTAATACGGCTTCGTTGGAGTGATATAGGCATCACCGCTAGAATATACGGTACATATCTAAAACATAGATGTGGTGTATTACATCGCTAGTTACTAACTGTGTCATTAGATGGCCACTTATGATGATACATCATCTCTATTAGTTCTGAAAAACTTTCAGTTAAATTAAATGCGTTTTATTTTGGCAGAATCTAAAATCGGTCTATGAGAATCGTAGTGCCATGCCCACCTATCAATCTCTAGCATTTGCTTATATACGTACATGTGTCTGAGATGGTTTTAATGGTACTTGGACTATTCAGTGGTTACTATTATCCACCTTTCTCATCATTACTTGATCAACAACGTCTGTCCAATCATCATCAAAACACTAATGTGTCAAATGACCCTCAAACTCTTCGTTGCAAGTGCTTCAAGTAGCTTAGAAGTCATAATAAACACCCACGTCCTTTTAACCATCAAAGTTTATAACGGGATGAGCACATTTGGTTCAATATTTTATTCCATGTAGGATAGATGGCATCTAAAAACATTAAGACAAAGCTGATATAAGTTTGTAAACGTTATTCGAAAGATAATCAACACAATATCACAACATGCAACATATGATTTTCACAAACAAATTCACAGATTTGAGCGTCTTGTACATAACCTATCCCCCATTTAAAAAAAAACGGAAGCTCAACAAGTATAAATATTGAAGTGATGGTGGATCCATAATGTGATTTAAGTCTAACTAATTGACCTCATGGAAAGTACAATATATATATTTGATATGAATGGTATACATGTTTCACTTTGTCGTCCAGTTTAGAAATGTACCTTAGATTCATTACTTCACGCCAAACAATATTACACTCATCACTTAACAACTTAGTTTTGTCTCTAAGGGACTCCATAGTTGGAACACGATCTTTTTTTCCACTTCAAAATGCGTATACATATTAGCAACAAGTTAAGACACGCACTACATTCTGATTGATATATACATGCAATATACTCAGTTCTAGGTATTTTACTCTTCTTTATCCTTATTCATACCTTTTTTTACCAATAAAATAATATGTAGTGCCTTTCCTCTAATTTGAGAAACTTTAGACTTATTTAGATAACATCTAATATCTAAAGAGCATGTACCAAAAACTTATAAGGTTAGGATCTTGTTAGTAAATAACTCACTCTCTGGAGCATTCTTATGAGTGAGATGAGGAAGATAAACAACTAACACATTAATTGGAATCAAAATGTAGTTATGGAAAGGAGTTATACACTAAATTGATACTTAATATAAGTAGAAAATTGAGACCTTGAACGTTAACAAAATCTAAAGTAAAGCCCAAAATCGAGTTCCTCATGGTCCAATTTAGTAACACACCGAAATTGGTTCAATAGGAGGTCAAGCACATTCTTTAATTGATCAAAGATTGAAAAAATTAAATAAAATTTTTTTAACTAAAATGTATGTGTCACACATTTAATATAGCAAGGTTTAGCTAATTTATGCCTATCATGCAGACACATTGCGTGTAATCTGATGACTTAGATTTTACACATGTGCACATCAAGGCCCACACTCATTGTCTGAAATGAGTCGAAGCGACGGTAATGGTCGAGCAACTATAAATCTCTGACCGCCATTTTCTCTCTCAGCTCTTGGTCATTATATGTGTTTTTTCCTCCATTGAACTCATGTTGGCCACTCGTTTCTTGCAACCCCTTATTCTCATGCTTTAATAGACAATTGAGAAAGCACCTAATCGAGACCTAAACTCCCTCGCCACTGCTAACATTCCTTCTATAAGTACACCACTGGACCTACTTACTCGTCACCCTCTTATGATCTAGAAACGATCTCTGTGATCATCCACTTCTTCCTCCACTCCCAATTTGGCCCCAACTTCCACTATTCCTCTACAACACCAATCACCTAACCTTCTCTATAAAAGCTTCAAGGCACACCAATCACTGCTAGACTTTCCATCTAATTAACATGTTTTTAGGAGTTAGACACACAAATGCTAGAAGCATCAAGCATTGTTTAGGCATGCGTTATGCGGTGTACGGGTGGAGGGGTACTACATAGAGTATATGTGGTATGCGGAAGTATATATGGGAGTACACGCGGTTTTAGATTTTTTTCCTTTAAACAAACTAATTATATATAAAATGATATATTGAGATCATAAATAGTATAAATATATACATCATGCACTAATATATATATATACATATAAACATACAAATATGCATGTATGATATGCTTATATATGTAAATATGTCTATATATGGAATGCATTTGTAATATATGTATAAATATTAAAATGTGTGTAGATCCATGTATGAATGTTTGTAAATTTGAGTAAAATAAAATGTATACATAAATGTCCAAATATGTGTTTGTTTATGTAGGTATATCATATATGTATGTATACATATGGAAATGTCAAAATGATTCATATAGATGTGCAAATGTGTCAGGAAATTTTTGTATGTATTAAAATGTAACGATATAAATAAATGACTATATATTTAAATTTAAATATGTAATGAAATGTGTGTGTATATGTATGCATGCATGTATGAAATGTGTGGACATAAGTTGTGGGATTTTCAAAAAGCAGAGTTTAATCGGCCACTTAATCGGCCAAGCGGGAGTATACGCGGTGCATGACCGCTTAATGAACTGATTAGCAATATGCGGTGCGGTAGGGTGACCAAATAGGCATAAGGGGGAGTATATGTGGCAGTGTAAACCGATTTCCTGAACAATGGCATCAAGTAAATTGCATAGTGTCAACCAATTCATCCCATAATTTGTTATTACCACGTTGAATCCAATTAGTGGGATCTTCACTCTTTTAGGTTGGGTTGCTACTGCCTGTGAATCACAAGGGGTTTTAGTCCAACATGGATTTCTCAACTAAGGCCATGGTAAGACCTTTAGTCAAAGGATCTTTTGTATTTTTTGTAGCTACACATCCATAGCCATGACCCCAATAGACACTATCTTTCTTGTAGACTTAACTTTGACTTGGATGTATCTATGCTATTTTTTATTATACTTGGAACTCCTTATCTTGGAAATAGTTGTTATGGTAGTAGGAAAAAAATTCTTTATCATAGGTAAATTGGACATAAGTCCATGTAGCCATCAAACTTCCAATCTAGTTTCATCCCAAGCACACAACTCAGTCTCAAAGGTATACTAATACAATATGGTATGTTTCTTAGACCTTGAGGCAATTACACCTCCTTCCAACAGGAATACAAATCTTGAGGCACCATTACTCTCATAGTTCATTGCGATCTAGCTTGCATCACTATATCCTTTGACTAGAGAAGGATACTTCATATAATGCATCCTAAGGGAACTAGTTTCCTTAATATACCTCAACACTTTATCAAGAGATTTCCAATGAGTCTTGTTGGGATTACTGGTGTATCTATTCAATTTACTCACAGAAAACACAATGTTTGTTCGTGTGCAGTTCATAAGATATATCACACTTATAATAATATAAGAGTGTTATAAATGAGACACAAGAACACCGACAGCATTCTTTAACAAGGTTTTGGATAAATTATATCGAGTTCTAACATGTTAGATGTGATGTACATTAAAACCTATCAAGTATCTTCTCAACATTGTGTGATTGTGAGTGTGTGATACATCAGTAGACCTTGTATCTTAAGACCTAAAATCACATCAACAACTATGAAACCCATATCTCTCATTCAAACTTGCTACACAAGAATGATTTCATCTAATTTACTACTTTCATATTGAAACCAAAAGAGAATATTATCTGCATATAATCATAAGATTACAAATCTATCATCAATGATCTTTTAGCAAACACATTTGTCAAAATCATCAGATGTGAAGCTGAAGGATGTTGTCACAGAATAAAACTTTTCTTGCCACTGTTTACGGGCTTGTATTAAGGCATACAATGATTTAACAATTTAACACACTTTTTATTTATTCGCACATCCCACTAAACCCTCAAGTTATTCTCAATATATCTCCTCTTAAAGATCATCATGTAAGAACACAATATTCACATCCATTTGATGGATAGAGAGATTATAAATAGAAACCTCTAGTATGAGCAAATAGATTATGATCATGTAAGAATTCATAAATATGTATTATAATAGTTCATACTCCCTTTGTGTGTATCCCATGACAACCTATCTAGCCATATACTAATTGGTTGTTTTGTCTACATTGAGTTTCTTATTAAAGATCTATTTTGCATTCAAATATAGAACAACCATGAGGTAAATACATCAATTACCAAGTTTCACTTGATAAAATTTATTGGATTTCATCATTAATAGACTCCTTCTAAAACTTAGCTTCTATGGAAGCTTTAGATTGTTTAAAGGTTGTTGGATCATCCTCAATATTATAAGTGAGGAACTAACTTTCAAAATTCTTTGATATACTAGTTTATTTAATTCTCCTTGGTTCAATCATTTCTTTAGAGTAATTAAAAATGGTTGTTATGAGTCATACCCCATATTTGTCATCCTTTCCATGTGCTTTAGAGTGGAATCTATGCTAAATGAATCCTCTTGAGAAATTTCCTTATGTACACTAGATTTCATGGGAAAATCATCTTTAAAAGTGTTGCATTATGAAAATCCATATTGCATCAAAATCAATACTAGAGATTTCAAATTTTACAATCAAGAATGTCTACACATTACTTGTCTCTACATAACTTAAGAATATGTCATCTACCATTTTCGGTCACAATTTCTCCATTTTGTGTTCATAGACAAGTACCTTTGCAAAGAAGCCCCACACACAAAGATATTTGAGACTTGACTTTGAGCCTCCCCATAACTCAAATGGACTACTCTCTTTACATTTATGGGGAATCATATTCAGAATATGACAAACCATATTCAAATCTCCACCTCCAACATAATGTTGGGGAATCCTAAAGTTTGGAGCATAATATTTGCCATATATATCATGTTTTAGTTCTTGCATTCTGCAATCCATTAGATTGAGGTGTATAAGGAGCACTGGTCTCATGTACGATACCATGAAATTGACAAAATTCAATGAGCAGGTTGAAGGTGTACTCTTCTCCCCTATCATACCATAATTTTAAAGTATATTATTAGTTTGTATTTCTACTTCTTTTTTAATATTTACAATTTACCTAATGCCTCATCTTTATTTTTTAAGCAAGTAGACATAGCAATATTTACTAGAATCGTCAATAGAACTCATGAAATAAAATTCACAGTCCTCATTTGTAATCTATTGAATCCACATATATCAATATGCACTAAATCCAAAATTTTAGAATTCCTATCCAAAAAATGAAAAGGATTTCAAGCAGTTTAGCTTGCATGTGAATTTTAAACATGTTGTTATCAATTTAGATTTAGGAATCAAATCCGAATTCATCATTAATTATATAGAGACAACATTCACATGACCTAAACGTCAATTCCATATAGCAAAACAAATAAGATTCATACAAATCAAATTATCATTCAAACTAAGAACAAAAATTGAAACAAAAGGCTCAACATGAATCTTAAACATGTTGTTCAAACCACATAAACAAATTGTTGACACTCCATTTTTGCTTGCTCAGTAGAAATTCATGATAAATCTCTATCTAATTATGGAGTTTCACAATTTTGCACATTTTCTACATTTTTCCATTTTCCACCTTTTCCATATTTTCTCACATTTCCCACCCATTTAAACCACCTCTTTCACCCATCTATTGATTACTGAGGGTTTGGTGCAAAGAAAATCTTTTATCCAACCTTAACTGCAATTTTTCCTTTCATTAAGCTTTTTATAATAAATTTTCCAATAATTGCCCAATTGGATTCTTCATTAATAAAATGGTCAATCCCAATTCTACTTGGGAATTGAATTGCTTTTATTCTCTTTTTAAAATCAGTTTATTACCAATAAAGAGAAAGCACTAAATAAATATATCCCAATCAATTGTTTTGGCATTGAATTTATTTCCATGAGAAAATATGATTAGAAAAGGAGAGGAGATGGCGCTCCCTTCTTCTTTTCTCCTCCTTATTTTCTTTGTCCTCTTTATATTCAATTTCATGAGGGAAAAGGATTAAAGAAGGGAGAGGATTTCCTCCTCTTTTTTGCTTTTCCTTATTTTTCTACCATCTTTTAATTGCATTTCGAATTAGGAAAAGGAAAGGAAAAGGAGAGGGAAATAACTAGGTCAACAAGTTTACTCCCCTCCTCTATTTTCTCTTTTTCTCTCTTTTAAAAGACACAAAATTTAGTTTTTTTCCTTGCCGGGGAACACCCAACATAACCACATTATCTGTGACGTGTGCCATGTGGAAGAATCCTACAATACACCTGACTTTTACCTCAAGTCTGGACTAGCACGTCTCCAAAACATTCTGTCAAGGGCATCAAACACTGACCCTCAGGTATAAATACCACTCTACATCGAACAGAATCCATACCCCTTTTCATCTCTCATGATGCTATAGAAAGGACTATCTCCCTCTTTTATTTTCTACATGTGAATAGAGGATCCTTCCTCTAACATCAACTACTCCTATTAATGTTGGTAATCTTCTCAATGATTATAATTGCTTTCTCTATTATATCTATTGAGATATATATTTATCTGTAGTTGTTGCCTTTTAATTTTTTTCTTTTCACTTAAGTCTTATGAAATATGGGCCTAAGTATAATAGGCTCATTAGGGTTTTCTATGTGCTTCCTTATTGTTTCTCTTCCTTTTTATAGGAGAGGGTTGTACACTTTTTCAATATAAAGAGACAAATGTTCTCAACATGATATCAAAGCAGGTTGGATAGCTATCGCAAGACCTCTCGTTCTCAAACCAACATTGTCACAGTCTCTTCCCCCATCTCCACTCATCATCTTCTTCCTTCTCCACCACTATTGATCACACCAAGGGAGATCTGGTCTTCCTTCTAGCCATATCCTCCTCCCAACAAGAGAATCCAAGAAGACATCCTATGACCTTTTTTTCTGGTTTTATACCCTAAAGATCGGGTTTGAAAAGTCATATGACCCATTATTTGTAGTCATCTATAACCACCTACTATAGGGATTTGTTCACATACTATCCAAATATGATTGGAACACTCAAACATATCTATATTTATCTTGGTGATCCATAAGGTTCACCATCTGTTCTGGACTATTTTCTAGGTAAAATTTGCTTCTTTGTCATCCTACACAACGTGTAACTCATCTGCACGACGTGCTGCATCAACTAATTTATGTTGCTTGAAATCTACATTTGCTACACAACATATCTAACCTCTAACATAGCGTAGCAACAACTCTCTACTCTAGTCTACAGCAAAGTGACACAACATGTCAAGCCCTTTACATGGCATGGCAATGACTCCCTGCTCTAGACTGTTGCAAAGTGACACGATGTGTCCTCTTCTTGACAAGGTGTGTCAGCGACTATTTTCCCCTATTTCTATTTTTGTTTGCTTCTCCTTTGTGCCTTGCAAGTGGTATACTATGGGGTCCTCCTCTTCTATGATTGGGATTTTCCCAAACACACCCCAAGTATATTAGTATTGTAAAATTTAGTGGCTCCATATATGTTCTTTGGGCACACTCATTTCATATATATGCACACTCCTCAAGAAAACTAGAACATCTGACATATCTAGCTACACCAAAGGAAGATACATCTGATAAGAAGAAAACTACTGAGGAAGCATCTGAGAAATTGAAGACATATTTTAGAAAGTGGGTTAAGCATGATTCACTAGTTCTCTCCTAGATCTTGAATAGTTGTGCATCACATATTTTTTGCTAATCTTCTCTTCATCGACACCACTAAGGAGGCATGGGATCACCTTGCCCAAGTATATTCTAGCAAAGGATATGCATCCCGAGCATTATAGAAGTGTTTGCATTCTCTGAAACTTGAAGATAACTCTGGCTTCACCTCACACTCTTACACCTTCAAAGGGATTTGGGTGAACTCAAGCTACATCACCCCTTATCATTTGACATTGTAAAAATACAAAAGCAACAAGAGGAGATATAAATTTATTAGTATTTGCATCTCTCCCTCCTAGCTATGAATCTGTCCGTCAACAAATTCTTGCCTCTTGACCCTTACCGACGATAGATGATGTATATTTGTGGATATCTTCATATGTATCTTCTATTCTTATTATCGAGGAGCCTGCATCTCTTGTTGTTGCCATATGAGGCAATCCTGGATGTGGTCGAGGAAAAAGTCTAAAAAATATTGGGAGAGGATCCTCTTCTTCTGTGTCTCAACCCAAAATTTGTAACTTCTACAAAACATACCAATCACACTGAAGACAAATGCTGGAAAAAGCATGGGGAACCTAAATGGGAAAATAAAGTGTCAACTCCTGATGCTGATGGTGATTCTATCTATGTTTCTCATGTTACTAATCCCCAGATGGTGTCACTAAGCTCTTCTGACTTTGATAGATTGATCAAGGCTTCTTATCCTAATACTACTCCTCCTCAGGTAAACATTTTCCAACACTCAAGTGACCCTTCATGTCTTCAAGCTTATTCCTCTTCATCAAAACATGATTGGGCTATTTATTTGGGTGCTACCACTCATATGATTGGTAATAAGAAATTGATTAATTATCTGAAGAAATTTACTTGCCACCCTCCTTTGCATATTACAGACGAGACCACCTCTCTAGTTATTGGGAGAGGAGATGTGAACAACCACTTCCTTAAATCTATCTTATTTGTCCTAAATTTCCATTTAATTTGATATCTATTAGTAAAATTACCAAAACTTTAAACTACAGTGTAACCTTCTTTCCTTACATTGTTTCTATGCAGGATCTCAGGACAAAGAAGATGACTTGTAGGGGATGTGAAGGTAGATATGGTTTTTATTACTCATAGATCTTATCTAACTCAACTGCTACTTCTCTTATGGCCATACTAGATCTCTTCATCAGTGGCACTTGCAACTTAGTCACCCTTCTTCTTCCAAATTGAAGTCTTTATTTCCAACTTTTTCTATGGAGAACTTTTCTTTTCAGTCTTGTTAAATTGGAAAACATTATTGAGCCATGTTTTTGTAGGGAAATACAATATCAGGTAGGCAACAGAAACAAAAAAATTACTGACATATTTCCCATTAACTAGCAGATCACATCAATAACTATGCAATGGGAAGGATGGTTTTATGAAGATATAACTGGTCCTGGAATAAGTCTAGTGACTATCTTTATCGATGTAGATGTGTAATCTATCTTGGATGGTGGTTGTGAAGCTCCTAGTCACACTCAAACTCATATGATTGCTCCTCCATGGTAGCAGACTCAGACAACTGCTACAGTGGCTCCTCAGATCTCACGATGGATTGTGAGTTGATGTTGCCCTCCTATCTCAACCAACAGACTCCTGCCTCTAGAGTAGTCCACACTGACCAACTAGAACTCATGTTGTCCTACATGAACGGACATGAAGGAGTTGTCCCTCTCATTGGTGTACTAGTCACTAACATGCTCTCCCACAACAACGATCCTTAGATGTTTCTCTCCCATGGCTATCCCTCCCTAGTCGGGTAGGACTTGCCTGGGCCCTTGTAGTTACTGCAACCAGAGAGGACAATACTTGTTAGAGAAACTAATTCTCAATTGTCTATGTATTAGTTATATTCTGGGAAGCCCCCAGTACCCCTCTATATATAGGAGGGGTTAGGGTCAGGGTTATCAGTGCCCAGGCAATGCAGGACTAAAGTGGGAGTGGAAAGAACAAGTAGATCTTGAATTTGTGTAACTTTTCTATAAGTTTCACAACCTACATGTGATGAAATGTTTGTCTCACGCATGAGACAATCATTTTGATAAGAAAAATGACCATTTTGCACCTTCCAGTTCTGCACATATGTTGGCAATTCAATTCCAATTAGTACTCACCTTGACGTACCCCCAAAACGGGCATTTGGTGCAACTGAGAAGGGCATCTCGCACCAAACCAAATGGCCATTTGGTACAAATGAGACGGGCATCTCACACCAATCTAGAAGGCCATTTCTTACAAGCCAGATGGCCATCTCACAACCCAGGTCAGGCAGAATTCCAACCAATGTACAGTACAATCAGCCTGGCACTCCAAACAATAGTCTCAACACTTGAACCGATCGTTGACAGTCTAGTTAGTTGATTTGTTCTGTGAATTGGAATACCTAAACACTTTGGTAATCAATTAAATTATCATTCAAGATCAAAATCCTCTTCTATATGAGTTTCTATGTGTGTGACTCTATAGGTCCCATACCACGTTGGCAGTGAATGCCCATAACTAGCTTATGGTATCACAAGCAAAGAGTGGTGCCTAGTCACACGTCATTGCTACCCAAGTGAAATGGAAAGTTGGGGAGCAACTTAAACCTAGAATATATGTATGGTGTTATAATGTTTGTATAGTTCCTTTGTCACTAATATCCAAATTTAACTAGAGGCATGGAATAATCATCCTCATTATTATTCAATCTTATTTCTTGAACCAAAGTAGACTGCATGAGATATATGTGAGCTCAACATATTGACTTACATGTCTATGGCCATACTTTTCTCAGTCTCACTAATTAATAGGCCTAGGATATAATACTCCATATAGGAGAGACAAATTCCATATCTATCACTCACAATCAATTCCCATGTGTCAAAAGTCACCCTATCATCACCGTTATAACAACCCATGTTTCAGGACTGTGTTTGATGGTGTCAAAGTGTACCCAATGACATGTGACGAGTGTAGTGATTTTAGGTCTAAGAACCACAACCACCACCATCATTGTTAGATCTGACTATGACTTCCATGAAGATGGCTTCCATGTGTCAGTCTCACGGTGCGTCTGCCCAATACAATGTTCTCTAACATGTATATGTATGCTTGGTTTGATATTGCCATATCATGACTAATGAGATTTAGTCATCAACCAACTCACACTTGGATGTTATGTGTTATTTTTGTATATCAACCTTCCACAATAACAACCGATCAGGGACATAATGAGAATATGTATATATACTCTTAACATCTATATGATCTCATCCACAAGGATAGTAACTTGACAACATATGTCATTGAGTAATATAATTCTCTAGACATCCACTCTGTATCCTCATTATCTCATAACTGAGTGAAACAAATGAATTGGAAGCTTGTCTTTATTATTAATCAAATCATTTACACGTTATGCCATCACAATCATCAAATGGTTGGCTCTATGGGCATACATACCAACAGACTCCCACTTGCACTTAGTGCCAATCAAATCTCTTTGTTGTACGACTAATCATATGAGATGGAAGTTACGTAGTATGCTATTGGAGATTCCCAGCCTAACTAGTAGCTCCATTGTTCTCATCAATATTTCTACTATGTCATCAATGGTTTGGAACCACACAAAAGTTCACCCATTTGAACTTCTTAATCCATACAATATCCTCTTTTGTTCTTATAACACAGATATATTTGGTTTCATTTGTAGATTCAAACAAGTGTCATTAGCTCAGAACCCTTTCTAGCTTGCATTTCTCATTTTTTTGTCAAACATAAATTTAGATTGTGATCATTTTGTCAGTTTGGAAGCTTGCATGGGTGTAACCCTTTACATCCAACTTTTTCTTATTAACATAACCAAGTAACCAATCCTTTAAGTTCTTTACAAGCACATAAGGATGTTCATTATGGTATTCCAATGACTCTCACTGGTATATGACATATACCCTTTCATCATGTCTAATACATACGAGATTGCTAGGTAGTTATATATGTGTCCTCTCATCATGTCAATACATATGAGATGACTAGATATTCTCTCATCATGTCCCATACATACGAGATTATTAGATATCTTCTCATCATGTACGATACATATGAGATAATGAAATAAGTACATATCATTGCATTAAAGATAGATCCAATGGCATCTATCCATGTGCCCATGTTCTTCATAAGAACATACACTAGGCTCCTAATAGACTAACTCCATGGAATATGGACACATTTTCTCTCATTGAGTCTTGTATGTTGAACCCTTCATCATCTTACCAATGTATGTTCTTTTACATAGGTCAAGGCACTTTCTAGATCTATCTCTATAGACCTCGATCCCTATCACATAGGATTCTTCACCTAAACCCTTCATATAGAAGGTACTTTCCTTGCCAGATTTTATCATTTGCAGGATAAAGATATTATTCCCCATCATTATGTGGAATATCAATATGCTCCCACTAAATGTTTTATAATAACAGATTCCATCTTCATTCTGACTCAAGTCAAACCCTTTGACTATCTTATCAAATCAAAGATTCCAACTCTGAGATGCTTGCTTCAATCCTTAGATTGACCTTTGTATTTATAGACTTTATTTGCATTAATATATATATGAAACCATTAGGTTGTGTCACGTACACATCCTCTTAATTATTCCAATTAAGGAATGTAGTTTTAACATCCATATGTCAAATCTCACAGTCATACTAAGCTGCATCAGCATGCATCATCTAGATGGATTTAACCATGGTAACTGGTGAAAGACTTCATCTTTTTCAACACCTTGAACTTGATTGAAACTCTTTGCAACCAATCTACCCTTCCATGTTGGTCATCTTACAAAGACCCAAATGCACCCTATGGGTTTTATCCCTTCAGGTGGATCCACTAAGGTCATACCTTGTTGGTTTACATGGAGTCCATATTCGATCTCGTGGCCTCAAGCCATTTTTCAAAACTTGGTTCCTCAATAGTTTCTAGGTAGGTAGTTGACTCATTGCTATGATCAACTTACTACCTTCTTGATTTATAATATATCATAATCTTTCAAACTCAATGTGTTCTACTAAAACTATGAGTTCTGTATTTACATAAGGAACTTGAGATTCCACAACAATTTGTGATTCTCCTTGTTCCTTGTTGTACCTCTTTAGGTTCAATGTTTTCTTATTTGTCTCGAACATTTCATATTCTACTTTTAGTCCCACTGGTTCCATTAGAACTAAGTTCCCTTTAGGAACTTAGCCATTAGCAATAAACACTTTGTTGTTGGGCTGGAATATAAGTAGTATTCAACAAGATAACATTCATGTGATTTTTGGATAAATACTTTTAAGAAACTATTTTCTTATGCAAGCTTTGTATCCCAATCACTACAAAAGACTCATTGGGACACTTCCCATGTGATATATCGTATGGTGTCTTTCAAACCATTTTAGTTGGTACATTGTTTAGTGTTTAACCATGTACCCAAAAGAAATTGTAAGATTAGCTAGATTTTATTGATAATCTCACCATAGCTTAACAGGGTGTGATACCTTCTTTCTGACACATCAATATGTTTCAAGTAGAGTTCATTATGATACACTATCATGATCTTCCAGAAGCTCCTCAAATTCTTGGTTTACGTATTTCAACATCGATCATATTGAGGTATCTTAATACTTTTACCAATTTAGTTATGTAGTTCATTTATGATCTCCTTGAACACTTGAAGAGATCCAAATTTGTATTTCATTAAATATAGATTTCAATAGCTACTGATTGTATCAGTAAATATAATGAGGTACTTGTAACTACCTTTAGCATTCATCCAAAAAGGTCTATGTACATTAGTATGTACTACTCCTAATGGAATAGTCAATCTCCCACTACATCTAGTGAAGATCCTCTTGTCATATTACACAACAAAGAAGTCATGCATGTTTCGATTGGTTCATTAACCAAAAGAGTCTAGATAACCATCATATGGATTCTAGAAATGCATTTCTCATTTATGCGCTCTAGATAACAGTTCTATAGGTATTCATTGTTTGAGTTATCAAGTCATTGAATATGTGTCATACACATTTGTCTTTACAACTATCATATATAGTTTATGAGACATAGGGCATAGCCATAAAAGTTCATAATGTTCTTATCATATAAAAATATGATGTTTGGCAAGTACACAATGACAATTTACTAATTCTCTTATGTTCCCATGAATGACAACCTTTAACTATAGTGTCAACAACCCTTGATCCATATAGTTCTAGATTACTTATTCTTAGGTCCTGGACTAGAGATCTAAATCTCTATCTTCTTCCAGAGATCCTCTCTGAAGAGGATAATTCCTTTCCAATCTCCAAACAAGTGACAACGGTGGCACTTTGTTTTCTTCATCCTTTAAGTAAAAAGGACAGATCCCTTTTATACTTACCCTTCTTTATACATTGAGTGTAGAAGAATTGTAATTTAGCTTAGCCTTAGAACACTTCTTAGCCTTGCCTTTGCCCTAAGATTCAATTCTGGTGATTGTCATCACTGATTTGTCCTTCTTCTTCCTTTCTTTGGCATCAACATGCCAAGAATTTCATAAACTGACTATATGATTCATGCAACACTTGTATAATCATATTCATGGTCAACTCTTGACCTAAGAGAAATCCCAGTCATTCCACATGTTTAATCACATTGAGAAAATGGGGTTCTACTGGACCTCTCTTTGTCAGTTTGCACTCATATTATACCTTGTTTTCTTTACATGATTCTTAAGATGTGTTACCATCTTTAGAATGTCCATGTATTTCATGTTTTTTATGCAACTCATAGTTCATACAACATAGCATTAGGTATTGAAATGTCTATGGCATCATTGGAATTCTTCCAATAAGCATCCATTTATCCTTAGGCACATTTGGAGTAGGTTCTTCTGGCATTGGCCTATCAAGGACATAAAGCTTTCGCTCATGAGAATATTTCTCAAAGTACTTAACCAATTTGTGCAACTTTATCCCGTATTGTCCTTCTTGAGGACTAGTCACAATTTGAATGTGTTTGTGTTTGACATTTGATTCAACAAAGAAATATTGCAACCTTTTTCAAAAAAACTTTGATTTGGTTTGATTTGACAATATTAATTAGGTCTTTAATTATCACCTCTCCCACTATTTTATTTGAATTGATAGCCCTCAATATCAATTTAGAATATTGTAGTGTACAATATTCTAGTGGGCCAAGATCCATATTTCATCACCCACAACCTGATTATTTAGGTAGGCCATCTTTCCAATTGCATCATATGCAACTCTTGGATAGATGATATGTGCAACTCTTTGCCATAATAATCTACATGCCTCTGGGCTTGGGATCTCCAAGTCACCAGTTAAGCTTGACCCAATAGCCAATATGATAGATATGCACCATGCTTTGTGAAAATCTACATATCTACCATCACACTTCTACAAGATAGATGGTGCACCATGATTTGTGCAAATATACACTTGGTCAATCAATATTTTCATGTGTATTGCTAATGGAAGGCATCTTAGACTTAATATTTAAGTTGAGGAAGTTTTTTTATATAAATACATATACTTTATCCAATCACCACATATATAGTATGTATCATATACATGCTATAACCACAAATGAGAACATGAAATAAATAAAACACACAAGTGATGGTTATGATCATTCTAATGTAATTCCTTGGATCCATAAGGAATTACTACCACCTATGGTCCAAATCATATGCAACCTATTATTGGTGATGATATGTGCTCGAACAAGTTTGGGTTGATCAATTTAACTCTTGAACCAGTCAACTTGCCTCCTAGTAGCTTGGTTGGGTTCTTCTGAAATGTTCATCTGGTTCTCATGTCCAAGTAGTGTCTAGACACATCCAGTCGGTCAGTTGGGCCACTAGTTGATCGATTCGTTTGGCCTCCTCAGTCCTCCAATCAATCAGGTTGTCTCACAAGCTGGTCATTTCAACCTTTTGCAGATCTTTATCTCACGCCAAAATCATAAATTAAAACTATCCTTTTTCTTATTACATTATATAATTTAAAACCTCAAGTTACATTCGAGGGAAAATAGAAAGAAGAACATTAAACTACATGTGGAAAGGAGAGAGAGGATCGATACATAGACCGATTAACAATAGGAATAATAACCACAACCATGCACACACAAATCTAGGGTTTTGGCCATAACCATGCTTCACATCCACCATTAAAACCGAATTTATGGCGATGCATGCAAATTGCATATATATATATATATATATATATATATTGAGACGACCCGTCGCGGAAAATGAGATTAACTAATGCGAAAGCGAATTATTAGCAGCGGAATAATGAAAAATCACTAAATTTTAAAACTTTTTGGAAAAAGAACTTTAAACCATAACTCCTTTATAAGAAAACAAGGTAATCAGTTTACATCATAGCTTGAAATTACATCTCTGTGATTACATACATCCATTGCCTTATTATCTGAATAAGGCAAGATACAAAATCTCGAGGTACTAAGCCAAAAACCTCAGACCTACTGACTCCTAGGACCTGAGAGTACAGAGACGACATAAGACATACTATCTATAAGATTTGGCACTCAGTAACTCCACCTGAGATTTACTACTGCCCTTGGTGTTGCTGCTGCTGATACTGCCCACCCTCAGATTGGTTCCTCCGTCCTCGACGTCCACCTAAAAAGTCGAAACCCACGGGGGTGAGACAATTTGAATAATTGTCCCAGTGAGAGTTATAACTCTCCGCCAGAACCTTGTTATAGCAATAAAGGATTAACATAAGCAATATACTCTTTAAGACATTCAACAATAGATTTGGTATTAAGTAAGACAACATTTACTTAAGCAATCATATCAATAAGGAATATGAAGAACATGTATAATAGTTACTTGACTAGAACATTTATAAACAATGTAACATCAATCATTGTTTCTCATAGTTCAACCTAAGCAGTTATGCTACGTGGCTGATTATGATTTTCAATCATTATTATGCCCTGCGGAGATGAGGTATGCCTCTCATACTCCAACCGATCACTACTAAGTCGCATCGGTATCATACATAGGTCATCAAAAGAGCCGGATTCTTATGACCTCATCTTCCTCAGTCAGTGTGAGGATCAACATGTAGGACATCTCATGTCTCTGCTACAATAGCTTACCAGGGTATTCTGTCACTTCGCTATTAGAGTCACAGTGGCGTTCTGTACTCTCTTCGTCATCGAAAGATCTCTTGTTTATCTCTCATCGATGCGACATTAAAGATTCCCTCGGGAGATTAGTGATACATCATCCCAGCATAAACATATAGTGAAGGGCTGATAGATTTAAGATACATCTACATCAATTGCTACACTAGGATGTAAGGATATTCACGTCCATAATCCCCCACATACTCAAAAGTATGTGATCCAGGAGTTCCCTTAGGAAAACCTATTTCACCATCATTTGGCTTCTGACAATGATGGATCTATGATCAGGGCTCTACATGATATGATTATACTTGATAATTTAGGTACATTTTAGCATTATTTTAGCATCAAGCATGTTCTCAATCATTAATCATTAAAGCATTACTATAAAAGAAGAATACTAAATGTATCAATTTTAATTCACATAATTTATCATATGGATATTAATTCTTAACCATCTCATCATATGATTCAGGAACATGGTTATTCAAAACCTCAGATTATCATAACACTTGCTACCAAGTGGCATATAAGCATCAAGTCATCTAACAACATGACCATGATTGAAGCAATGTATATACTTTTCACATATCATTACTCTAAAAGCTTATAATTGTTTTCAAGGAATATGACATCATAACTCTTACCTGGCTATGATCACCTCATAATATCAACATGTATGACTTATACAAATAAGGACATGCATATATAACAATGTCAGCACAATACCAAAACTTTTCAATTTCTTTATAGGATACCACAGCTGTGCCACCTTGCACGGTCGTGCAAAGTAAGGCTACCACGGCCGTGCTCCCTTGCACGGTCATGCAAGTTGAGGCTACCACGGCCGTGCTCCCTAACACGGTTGTGCTACATAAGATCATTACATGATTCATATTTGTATATATATGTATTCTAATCTTTCATTCTTTCAACTTGATTAGGTCATATCAATCCTTCAATCAAGTATATACTACTATGGTTAACATAGTGTATCAAGCTATTAATCCTATAAACAATTACGAATTCTCCCTTTAATTGGTACTAGTCACTTAGGTATTATTAGGGTTTCAACCATTTTACCTTCATTGATTATCATTACTAATCATTATTGGATCAATAGAACATTCATCATCTTAATTCTCAAAGATTCAATCACATTGGACCTCCATTACATAAGGTATCCAATTGAATTAGGGTTTTCAATGTTGATTCCTTCAATCATTGAATTCATGGAACCAATCATCAATTGGACCTATACTCATACCTCAATTGAGTTTAATAGATCAGCCTTCAACTGATTTGACTCTTAATTAACCCTCAATTGGTCATCAATTAGGGTTTGATTCAATTGAATTAGGGTTTGGAATCGATGATCCTTCAATACTAATCAATGTAAGACTAGTTACTTTGAAACCATAGAACCATCATCCAAATTGGGTATGACCTGACCCCAAATGGTCTTGAGGTAGTTTGGATGACCTCCAAACGGTCTTGAGACCGTTTTCCCATCATATCATCAAAATCCAAGTCAGTCAATTAAGGTTTGGATCATTGGATTGATCACCAAATCAGCAATTGATTACACTTTAACTTAGTAACATTGGATCATCAATTGCTTAACCATACTCACCCCTAGACCTCCAAACGGTCTTGGGTGACCTCCAAACGGTCTTGAGACCGTTTGGATGAGTTCCAAACGGTCTTGAGACCGTTTGGCTCACCCAACCCTTGGATTCTAGTGAAAAATCATTAGGGTTTGAGCTATTGAGTTGATCATCAAATCAGCAATTGATTGCTTTGTAATTGTGTACCTTTGGACCTTCAATTGGTAAACTATACTTAACCCCAGACCTCCAAACGGTCTTGGGTGATTCGCAAATGGTCTTGAGACCGTTTGGGTGATCCCCAAACGGTCTTGAGACCGTTTGGGCCAATCAACCCAAAACAATGAACTCATCACTTGCAAAATCAACACTTAGCCGATTAGGGTTCATACCACATCTTTGGATCTTCAAACACATATCCATACTTGACCCCAGACCTTCAAACGGTCTTGGGTGACCCCCAAACGGTCTTGAGACCGTTTGGGTGATCCCCAAACGGTTTTGAGACCGTTTGGGCAAGAAAACCCAAAACGTCAAATCAATCAAGTTGAAAGTCAGCACTTAATCCAATTAGGGTTTACCTAATTGATTAGCCTTCAACTCATGATTCCTTTGGAATTAACCTATAAAATTTGGTGAGTTATTAACCAACATAATTATGAACAGGAATATCAAATGGTCAACACTTGTTCAACGCCCTCAAACGGTTCTGAAACCGTTTTCCCAAAAAGTTCAATTAATCAAGCTGAAAAATCAGCACTTAATCCATTTAGGTTTATCTAATTGATTAGCCATCAACTCTCGATTCCTTGGGAGTTAACCCATAAAATTTGGTGGGTTCTTAACTAACATAATTATGAATAGGAATCCCAAACGGTCAACGCTTGGTCAACTCACTCAAACGGTTTTGAAACCGTTTTCCCAAAAAGGTCAAGTTAATCAGGTTGAAAATCAGCACATAATCCAATTAGGTTTACCTAATTGATTTGCCTTCAAATCACGATTCCTTTGGAGTTAATCCCTAAAATATGGAGGGTTATCAACCAACATAATTATGAACAGGAATCCCAAACGGTCATCCCTTGGTCAACTCAACCAAACGGTCTTGGAGACTGTTTGCTCCAACCGACCTTGTGAAACCGTTTGCCCTTCAAATGGTTTTGCAAATCGTTTGGCCAAAAAGGGGGGGGGGAGCAAGACCGTTTGATAAAGTAACATTGGTAATCATGCCCATATTCTTCTACCTCCAGATCCAGGTCTGTTCCTCATGGTTTTAGTTCCAAGAAAGCAAGGAAGGATGGGGGAAAGAAGAACAAACTACTTTTGCAAGAAAGAAAGATGTATAACAAAATTTATAGGTTTAGAGTTATAAAACCCACCTTAGAACCAGCTCTAGAGCTCCAAGATTCGAAGCTTTAATGGTGGCTTGATATCCACAGGTCGTCCAAGGTTCCTTCTTCAAGAATTGGTTGGAAAGGATGACTAGAAAGAAGAACTAAGTAAGAAAAACTAGCAAACCAACCTTGTAACATGATTTCCTCCATGAATTCGAGCAAGATGATGATCAAAGCTTACCTAGAACTGCTTGGCCGTTCTCCTCTTATCCAGATCTATGTCCTAAGTCAGTCTAAGCAAGGGGATAATAAGGGAAGTGAAGGAAACAATCCTTGCTAAGTGAGAAAAGGTGTATATATACTTTGGGTGAAATTCCAACATAAGGACAACATGTTTCTCCATTTCTCATCTAGGCCCTTCCCTTCTTCTAAGCCACGTTTCTCCCTTCCATACTTAATAAAAACTCATTTTTAAACCCAAGGTCTAAAGGTGAAGAAAGTCAACTTCTTACTAAGTTGCACATATAGAAGGGTTATTAGGCTTATAACTTGATTATTTAATTTATAAGGGTTATCATTCTTATTTGATTATTCCATCAAAGTGCCCTCTTCACCATCCTTACTCTAAATGATGCCAAGAGTAAAAAAAGGTACTCTAGAAGGTGTATTTTACAAGTTGCACCCCATATTTTGGGTAAATTGCACTTTACACCAAAACTAGAGTTTTAAGTACAAGGATTGCTCCACAAGTTGCATCTTGGTGCCCAAACTTGGAGAATCCATCATACTTCATCATATTCATTCTTATGATGTCTCATCATCAGAGGAACATCTAAACATGTGAAATTTGCAAGTTAACCCCTTTTAATTAGGTAATTTGCACATAAGTCCCTGTATTACAAAACAATATTATAACATTGTTCAAAAGGGACAGAAATAGAATTATATGTTCCTCAGAAGCTTTAATTACATACCAAAAGATAATCACAAGTATCTAATTACATAATTAAGCAAAACACCTAGGGTTATTTCATAACCCAGGTCAGGGATGTTACAAATTATCCACCCCTTACAAGGATTTCGTCCCCGAAATCAACAAAACATATTAAGAGAAAAGAGCAGGGTATTTCCTTCTCATCTCTTCCTCTAGTTCCCAAGTGGCTTCTTCAACACCACAGTGATTCCAGAGGACTTTAACAAGACTTATATCTTTCTTTTTCAACTTTTTAATTCTTTTATCAAGGATTGACACTGGTCCTTCCTCATAAGATATGTCATCATTCAATTCTACCTCCATAGGTTTTAGAACTGACTCCGTATCAGGGTGACATTTCCTCAGCATAGAAACGTGAAACACAGGGTGTAACCTCTGTAACTCTAGGGGTAACTCTAGTTTATAGGATACTTTTCCAATCCGTTCAATGATTAGATAAGGCCCCATAAACCTAGGAGCTAACTTCCCTTTCCTTCCAAACCTCAGAACTCCCTTCCAAGGTGAGACCTTGAGATATACTCTATCTCCAACCTAGAACTCCAAAGGTCTATGACGCTTGTCAGCATAAGATTTCTGCCTATCCTGTGCAGTCTTGATCTGTTGTTGTATTACTTTGATCTTTTCTGTGGTCTGCTACACAAGATCAGGACCTAACAATTGATATTCACCAGTTTCATACCAACATAGGGGTTATCTACAACGTCTACCATATAAAGCTTCATAAGGTGCCATGTCAATGCTATGTTGATAGCTATTATTGTAGGCAAACTCTATCAAGCTTAGGTACAGATCCCAACTCCCTGTAAACTGAAGAACACATGCTCTCAGCAAGTCTTCCAAGGTCTGTATAGTCCTTTCCAACTGTCCATCAGTCTGTGGATGAAAGGCTGTACTAAACCTTAACTGGGTGCCCAAAGCTTTATGAAGTCGTTCCCAAAAACGACTCGTAAACTGGGGACCCCTGTCTGAAACTATAGTGACTATAACTCCGTGCAGTCGCACTATCTCCTGAATATACAACTGTGCTAGCCTCTCAGCAGAATAGGTTGTTTTGACAGGTAAGAAATGCGCTGTCTTTGTCAACCTATCAACTATTACCCAAATTGAATCATACCCTTTGCTTGTCCTAGGTAGGCCAACAACAAAGTCCATGGTTACGTGATCCCACTTCCATTGTGGTTTGGGCAATGGTTGCATTGTCCCTGCCGACTTCTGGTGTTCAGCTTTAACTTACTGACACATAGGACACCGCATAACAAATTCAGCAACATCCTTTTTCATCCCAGGCCACCAATACATATCTTTCAAGTTTCGATACATCTTGGTGCTTCCTGGATGCATAGCATACATCTAAGAATGAGCTTCTTCTAGGAATAACTTTCTCAAGTTATCTACATCTGGCACTATCATCCTCCCATGATAACAGACTACTTGGTCATCAGAGTCATGGAAACCATCTCGTTTCTCATCACCAAACTCCGATCTGATCTGCTGAACTACAGCATCAACTTGTTGTGCCTCTTTGATCTGCTCTCTCAGAGTAGGTTTTATATGCATCTCAGCTAACAACCCGGCTAACAATGACACCTTCAATTGTACATTATCTTGCCTTAAGGAGATAAGCATATCTCTCCTAGAGCATACTAAAGAGTTTAGTTGTGCCCTATCTAAGGTTGGTGTTGCTGATTTCCTACTCAAAGCATCTGCAACTACATTGGCCTTCCCTGGATGGTAATCAATTATACAATCGTAGTCTTTGATTAACTCCATCCAGCGACATTGCCTCATGTTAAGTTCATGCTGAGAGAAGATATACTTAAGGTTCTTATGATCAGTGAAAATCTGGAATGTCTCTCTGTAGAGATAGTGTCTCCGGATCTTCAAGGCATGAACTACAGCAGCTAGCTCCAGATCGTGTGTCGGATAATTCTCCTCGTGTTTCTTAAGCTGTCGAGAAGCAAAAGAAATCACTTGTTTATCCTGCATCAACACACATCCGAGTCCATTCTTGGAGGCATCACAGAAAACTATGCATCCTTTGCCTTGCTCAGGTAACACAAGTACATGTGCATTTGTCAACCTCTCCTTTAGCAACTGGAAGGATTGCTGACACTTATCACTCCAAACAAAAGGAACATCCTTCCGGGTCAACTTAGTCAAAGGTAGGGCTATGGAACTGAAGTTCTTAATGAACCTTCAGTAATAACCAGCCAACCCTAAGAAACTACGGATTTCCATCAGTGTCTTCGGCTGTTCCCATTATAGAACAAATTCTACCTTTTTAGGGTCAACACGAATACCCGAAGCAGATATCACGTGTCCAAGGAAAGATACTTCCAGTAACCAAAACTCACACTTGCTAAACTTAGCATAAAGCTTGTGTTCTCTTAGCAAATTTAGAGCCTGACGAAGATGTTGTTCATGCTGCTGAGCATCTCTACTATAGATCAGAATGTCATCTATAAAGACAACAACACACTGGTTGAGGAAAGGTCGGAAGATTCTATTCATGAGTTCCATAAATGTAGCTGGTGCATTAGTTAGTCCAAACGACATAACTGTGAACTCATAGTGACCATACCTCGTTCTAAAGGCAGACTTGGGTATGTCACTATCCTTAATACAGAGTTGATGATATCCCGATCTCAAATCTATCTTTGAGAAGATAGTTGCACCACGCAACTGGTCAAAAAGATCATCAATCCTCGGCAGAGGATACTTATTCTTTATTGTTACTTTGTTTAGTTGTCTGTAATCAATGCACAACTGCATTGATCCGTCTTTCTTTTTAACAAAGAGCACTGGAGCACCCTAGGGCGAAGTACTTGGTTGGATAAAACCCTTCTCAAGCAACTCCTGCAGATGTTTCTTGAGTTCTATCATTTCAGTAGGCACCATCCTATATGGTGTTTGTGCTATAGGTTGTGTCTGGGATTAAATTGATTTCAAAATCAATTTCCCAAGGCGGTGGTACACCTGGAAGTTCTTCAAGAAATACATATTCAAATTCCCTGACTAGAGGAACTTCAGCAGGGTTAGGACTTTCCATGGTAGTATCTACCACATGGGCCAAGAATGCATAACATCCTTGCCTCATCAGCTTCTCAGCAACCATAGATGACACAAGACAGGTGGGTAGAATCTTTCTCTTTCCTTGAAAGATCCATCTGTCGCTTTCATCAGCAAACACAGCTTGCTTGGATTCACAATCCCAAACAACCTTATACCTTTCCAAGGTATCCATCCCAAGGATTATGTCAAATCCTTGCATCTCAAGTGGTATATGAGCCACTTGAATGTGGTGTTTAGAAAAGAAAAGGATGCAGGAAGAGCATACCTCCTACAACACAGCAGACCCTTTCAACAGAGTCTCAATCAACAAGCTATCTTCTCTATGACTGACTGTCATATTGCAGTTACGAATCACCCTTCGAGTGATAAAGGAGTGCGTAGAACCCGGATCAATCAAAACAGATACAATGCAGGATATAGACATATCAGAATATAACAACTTCATCTGACCTGCCACAACCCGAGGGTTGATCACTGCATCAGGTGGATTCATTACATAGAATGTTGATGTTGCTTGTGGTTGATTCGGTGCTGACGATCCTGCTTGGGACGCTTGCCCACATCCTCTAGCTCCTCCTAGAAACTGTCTCCTCTGTGATCCTTGCTGACCCTGCCTCTGTGGTTGGGTTACACTCGCTGGTCTAGCTCTACATTCTTTCATCAGATGCCCCATCTTCCCACATATATAACAACTTCTATCTTGTTGTTGTGGTCTGGGTGGTCCTGTAACTGACATAGATGCTGAAATGCGAGCCCCTTGTAGTGGTAGGCTTCGTCCTCTACCTCTACTCGATGTCCACTGTGTCTGAGCACTAGGTCTAGGTGGTGGTGGTATAGGCGCAGAAAATCTAGGCTTCTTGAAGTCTCTAGATGAAGATCCCTGGAACTGAGGATATCTCTTATGGGTTTGCCTCTTCTCTGCTACAGACCTCTCTATCCTTCAGACTGACTCAACGAAGGTAGCAAACCTCTCCTGGTTCTCTAGGGCAGACACGGGAGTAGTCAACTCAGCGTTCAACCCTTTCTCGAACTGCCTGATCCTTTCTTCATCTGTAGCAGCCATATGTGGACAAAACCGCAGCAACTCCATGAACTTAGCTTCGTACTCGCTAATGTTCATCATACCTTGCCTTAACCTCTTGAACTGAGAGATTTTCTCATCCAGGAATGTCTTAGGGAAATATCTATTGATAAATTCCTGTCAGAAGACTTCCTATACAACCTCCACACCAGGCCTCTTCTGCTCTTCCATGGTCCACCAGTGACCATCACTCCCTTTGAGAAGATAGACAACATGTCTAACCTTCTCAGCTTCTGGGATGTTTAGGATTCTAAAAGCTTTCTCTAGTTTGGTCAACCACAGATCGACATCTGTGGGATCAGCCGTTCCAAAGTACTCGGTTGCTCCAACTCAGAGAAGTCGTTCAAACGTCTTTCTGATTCCTTGTCCTTCAGGTTGGGTAGGTGCCCTAGGTGCAGGCATGGGCATCCTATCTGTTATGTGTGCCATGGCAGTCATAAACTGCCCAAACATGGTCAGGACGGCTGGATTCCCCATGTCAGTTGGATTGAACTGGGGTGGCTCGGGTACATGTTGTTCTATCTCCTGGTTCCTTACACCTCCTCGTGGTGCAGCAACACTACTTTCTGCCACATATTCCTCATGTGGTCCAGACATCCTTAACTTATCTTCTTCTCCTGAGGAGCAGAAGACACTATTAGATATACTGGAAAACACTAAGAATAGACTCGATATCCTAAGTCCTATGTATCTGTAGACTCAGCGAACCTAGAGCTCTAATACCACTAATTGAGACGACTCATCGTGGAAAACTAGATTAACTAATGCAAAAGCAAATTATTAGCAGCGGAATAATGAAAAATCACTAAATTTTAAAACTTTTTGGAAAAAGAACTTTAAACCATAACTCCTTTATAAGAAAACAAGGTAAACAATTTACATCATAGCTTGCCATTACATCTCTATGATTACATACATCCATTGCCTTATTATCTGAAGAAGGCAAGATACAAAATCTCAAGGTACTAAGCCAAAAACCTCAGACCTACTGACTCCTAGAACCTGAGAGTACAGAGACGACATAAGACATACTATATATAAGATTTGGCACTCAGTATCTCCACCTGAGATTCACTACTGCCCTTGGTGTTGCTGCTGCTGATACTGCCCACCCTTGGATTGGTTCCTCCGTCCTCGACGTCCACCTAAAAAGTCAAAACCCACAGGGGTGAGACAATTTGAATAATTGTCCTAGCGAGAGTTATAACTCTCCGCCAGAAGCCTTGTTATAGCAATAAAGGATTAACATAAGCAATATACTCTTTAAGGCATTCAACAATAGATTTGGTGTTAAGTAAGAAAACATTTACTTAAGCAATCATATCAATAAGGAATATGAAGAACATGTATACTAGTTACTTGACTAGAACATTTATAAACAATGTAACATCAATCATTGTTTCTCGTAGTTCAACCTAAGCAGTTATGCTACGCGGCTGATTATGATTTTCAATCATTATTATGCCCTGCGAAGATGAGGTATGTCGCTCATACTCCAACCGATCACTACTAAGTCGCATCGGTATCATACATAGGTCATCAAAAGAGCCGGATTCTTATGACCTCATCTTCCTCAGTCAGTGTGAGGATCAACATGCAGGACATCTCATGTCTCTACTACAATAGCTTACCAGGGTATTCTGGCACTTCTCTATTCGAGTCACAGTGGCGTTCTGTACTCTCTTTGTCATCGGAAGATCTCTTATTTATCTCTCATCGATGCGACATTAAAGATTCCCTCGGGAGATTAGTGATACATCATCCCGGCATAAACATATAGTGAAGGGTTGATAGATTTAAGATAAATCTACATCAATTGCTACACTAGGACGTAAGGATATTCGCATCCATAATCCCCCACATACTCAAAAGTATGTGATCCAGGAGTTCCCTTAGGAAAACATGTTTCACCATCATTTGGCTTCTGACAATGATGGATCTATGATCAGGGCTCTACATGATATGATTATACTTGATTATTTAGGTACATTTTAGCATTCTTTTAGCATCAAGCATGTTCTCAATCATTAATCATTAAAACATTACTTTAAAAGAAGAATACTAAATGTATCAAGTTTAATTCACATCATTTATCATATGGATATTAATTCTTAACCATCTCATCATATGATTCAGGAACATGGTTATTCAAACCCTCAGATTATCATAACAGTTGCTACCAAGTGGCATATAAGCATCAAGTCATCTAACAACATGACCATGATTGAAGCAATGTATATACTTTTCACATATCATTACTCTAAAAGCTTATAATTGTTTTCAAGGAATATGACATCATAACTCTTACCTGGCTATGATCACCTCATAATATCAACCTGTATGACTTATACAAATAAGGACATGCATATATAACAATGTCAGCACAATACCAAAACTTTTCAATTTCTTTATAGGACACCACAGCTGTGCCACCTTGCACGGTCGTGCAAAGTAAGGCTACCACGGTCGTGCTCCCTTGCACGGTCGTGCAAGTTAAGGCTACCACGGCCGTGCTCCCTTACACAGTCGTGCTACAGAAGATCATTACATGATTCATATTTGTATATATATGTATTCTAATCTTTCATTCTTTCAACTTGATTAGGTCATATCAATCCTTCAATCAAGTACATACTACTATGGTTAACATAGTGTATCTAGCTATTAATCCTATAAACAATTAAGAATTCTCCCTTTAATTGGTACTAGTCACTTAGGTATTATTAGGGTTTCAACCATTTTACCTTCATTGATTATCATTACTAATCATTATTGGATCAATAGAACATTCATCATCTTAATTCTCAAAGATTCAATCACATTGGACCTCCATTACATAAGGTATCCAATTGAATTAGGGTTTTCAATGTTGATTCCTTCAATCATTGAATTCATGGAACCAATCATCAATTGGACCTATGCTCATACCTCAATTGAGTTTAATAGGTCAGACTTCAACTGATTTGACCCTTAATTAACCCTCAATTGTTCATCAATTAGGGTTTGATTCAATTGAATTAGGGTTTGGAATCGATGATCCTTCAATACTAATCAATGTAAGACTAGTTACTTTGAAACCATAGAACCATCATCCAAATTGGGTATGACCTGACCCCAAACGGTCTTGAGGTTGTTTGGATGACCTCCAAACGGTCTTGAGACCGTTTGCCCATCATATCATCAAAATCCAAGTCAATCAATTAAGGTTTGGATCATTGGATTGATCACCAAATCAGCAATTGATTACACTTTAACTTAGTAACATTGGATCATCAATTGCTTAACCGTACTCACCCCTAGACCTCCAAACGGTCTTGGGTGACATCCAAATGGTCTTGAGACCGTTTGGATGAGTTCCAAATGGTCTTGCTCACCCAACCCTTGGATTCTAGTGAAAAATCATTAGGGTTTGAGCTATTGAGTTGATCATCAAATCAACAATTGATTGCTTTGTAATTGCGTACCTTTGGACCTTCAATTGGTCAACTATACTTAACCCCAGACCTCCAAACGGTCTTGGGTGATTCCCAAATGGTCTTGAGACCGTTTGGGTGATCCCCAAACGGTCTTGAGACCGTTTGGGCCAATCAACCCAAAACAATCAACTCATCACTTGCAAAATCAGCACTTAGCCGATTAGGGTTCATACCACATCTTTGCATCTTCAAACACATATCCATACTTCACCCTAGACCTTCAAACGGTCTTGGGTGACCCCCAAAAGGTCTTGAGACCGTTTGGGTGATCCCCAAACGGTCTTGAGACCGGTTGGGCAAGAAAACCCTAAAAGTCAAATCAATCAAGTTGAAAGTCAGCACTTAATCCAATTAGGGTTTACCTAATTGATTAGCCTTCAACTCATGATTCCTTTGGAATTAACCTATAAAATTTTGTGAGTTATTAACCAACATAATTATGAACAGGAATATCAAATGGTCAACGCTTGGTCAATGCCCTCAAACGGTTCTGAAACCGTTTGCCCAAAACGTTCAATTAATCAAGCTGAAAAATCAGCACTTAATCCATTTAGGTTTATCTAATTGATTAGCCATCAACTCTCGATTCCTTGGGAGTTAACCCATAAAATTTGGTGGGTTATTAACTAACATAATTATTAACAGTAATCCCAAACGGTCAATGCTTGGTCAACTCACTCAAATGGTTTTGAAACCGTTTTCCCAAAAAGGTCAAGTTAATCAGGTTGAAAATCAGCACATAATCCAATTAGGTTTACCTAATTGATTTGCCTTCAACTCACGATTCCTTTGGAGTTAATCCATAAAATTTGGAGGGTTATCAACCAACATAATTATGAACAGTAATACTAAACGGTCAACCCTTGGTCAACTCAACCAAATGGTCTTGGAGACCGTTTTATCCAACCGACCTTGTGAAACCGTTTGCCCTTCAAATGGTTTTGCAAACCGTTTGGCCAAAAGGGGGGGGGAGCAAGAACGTTTGATAAAGTAACATTGGTAATCACACCCATCTTCTTCTACCTCCAGATCCAGGTCTGTTACTCATGGTTTTAGTTGCAAGAAAGCAAGGAAGGATGGGGGAAAGAAGAACAAACTACTTTTGCAAGAAAGAAAGATGTATAACAAAGTTTAAGGGTTTAGAGTTATAAAACCCGCCTTAGAACCAGCTCTAGAGCTCCAAGATTAGAAGCTTTAATGGTGGCTTGATCTCGACAGGTCATCCAAGGTTCCTTCTTCAAGAATTGGTTGGAAAGGATGGCTAGAAAGAAGAACTAAGTAAGAAAAACTAGCAAACCAACCTTGTAACATGATTTCCTCCATGAATTTGAGCAAGATGATGATCAAAGCTTACCTAGAACTTCTTGGCCGTTCTCCTATTCTCCAGATCTCTGTCCTAAGTCGGTTTAAGCAAGGGGATAAGAAGGGAAGTGAAGGAAACAATCCTTGGTATGTGAGAAAAGGTGTATATATACTTTGGGTGAAATTCCAACATAAGGACAACTTGTTTCTCCATTTCTCATCTAGGCCCTTCCCTTCTTCTAAGCCACGTTTCTCCCTTCCATACTTAATAAAAACTCATTTTTAAACCCAAGGTATAAAGGTGAATAAAGCCAACTTCTTACTAAGTTGCACATATAGAAGGGTTATTAGGCTTATAACTTGATTATTTAATTTATAAGGGTTATCATTCTTATTTGATTATTCCATCAAAGTGCCCTCTTCACCATCCTTACTCTAAATGATGCCAACAGTAAAAAAAGGTACTATAGAAGGTGTATTTTACAAGTTGCACCCCATATTTTGGGTAAATTGCACTTTACACCAAAACTAGAGTTTTAAGTACAAGGATTGCTCCACAAGTTGCATCTTGGTGCCCAAACTTGGAGAATCCATCATACTTCATCATATTCATTCTTATGATGTCTCATCATCAGAGGAACATCTAAACATGTGAAAGTTGCAAGTTAACCTCTTTTAATTAGGTAATTTGCACATAAGTCCCTGTATTACAAAACAATATTATAACATTGTTCAAAAGGGACAAAAATAGAATTATATGTTCCGCAAAAGCTTTAATTACATACCAAAAGATAATCACAAGTATCTAATTACATAATTAAGAAAAACACCTAGGGTTAGTTCATAACCCAGGTCAGGGATGTTACATATATATATATATATTCATTTGGGTTCTTTATGTGGTGATTAGATAGACACACACATCAACTAGTTTAAATATTCACATTGCATGTAACAAATAAACACAGTAAAACCAAAAACTGATCACATTGATTATCCCAAAACATAATTAATTGACATGGCTCTGATACCACTATAGGAAAATAAGACATCGTAGGTATCAAAAAAAAATTATACTGACATATTTCCCGTTAACCAGTAGATCGCATCAATAACTATGCAATGGGAAAGATGGTTTCACGAAGATATACTTGGTCTTGGAGAAAGTCCAATGACAATCCTTGTCGATGTAGATGCACATTCTATCTTAGATGATGTTTGTGAAGCTCCTAGTCACAATCAAACTCATCTGACTACTCCTCCATGAATTGTAGACTCAGACAAATACTGTAGCAACTCCTCAAATCTTGCCTCAGACTGCGAGTTGACATTGCCCTCCTAGCATCAGCCAATAGACTCCTACCTCTAGAGTAGTCTACACAGATGAACTAGAACTCCTGTCGTCTTGTAGGAATGGACATTAAGGATTTTTTCCTCCTATTGGTGTACTAGTCACCAACATGATCTCCCACAATAAGGATCGTCAGATGTTGCTCTCCCTTGGCTACCCCTCCCTAATCAGATAGGACTTTCTTGGCTCTCATGGTTACCACAACCAGAGAAGAAAACACTTGTTAGAGAAACTAATTCTCAATTGTTTGTGTAGTATTTGTGTTTTGGGAAGCCCCCAATACCCCTATATATAGGAGGGGTTAGGATCAGGGTTCCAGTCCCCGTGCAATGTGGGGTTAAAGTGGGAGTGGAAAGAACAAGTAGATCTTACATTTTTGCAACTTTTCTGGAAGTTTCAAAACTTGTGTGTGATGAAATGTTTGTCTCGTGGATGAGATGTTCATTTCATTAGTTGAAATGATCATTTTTCTAAGTAAAATGACTGTTTCGCACCATCCAGTTCTGCACATATGTTGGTAATTAAATTCCAATTAGTACTCAACTTGACGTACCCCCGAAACGAGCATTTGGTGCAGCTGAGACAAGCGTCTCACACCAAACAAAATGTCCATTTGGTGCAACTGAGATGGGCATATCACACCAAGCCTGACGGTCATCTCGCATCCGAAAGAATTCCAACCAATGTACAGTACAATCGGCCAGACACTCCAAACAAAAGTTTCAACACTTGTACTGCTCGTTTGGCAGTCTAGTCAACTGATATGTTGCATGAATTGGAATACCTAAACACTTTAGTAATCAATTCAATTATCATTCAAGATCAAACTACTCTTTTAGATGAGTTCCTATGTGTGTGACCCTATAGGTCCCATATCACGTTGGCAGTGAATGCCCATAACTAGCTTATGGCATTACAAGCAAAGAGTGGTGCCTAGTCGCATGTCATTACTACCCAAGTAAAATGGAAAGTTGGGGATAATTTTCAACCTACAATCTGTGTATGGTGTTACAGTGTTTGTATAGTTTCTTTATCATTGATATCTAGATTGAACTAGAAGCATGGAGCAGTCATCCTCATTATTATTCAATCTTGTTTCTTAAACCAAAGTAGACTGCATGAGATATATGTGAGCCCAACATATTGACTCACATGTGTATGTGTTGGGTTTTAGGGGAGACAAAGAAGGCAGCGGAAACAAAAAAATTTCTCCCCCAACCCATACCGAGGAAACACGTCAACGTCTATATAATAGGAAAAGATGGTTTGTGGAATCATACCTTGTCCCGAGGCTTGCTCGGCGGCAATACCTCGCGCAATGCGCAGTCTTCAACTCCGGTCTTGGACGGTGTCTGTGCAGCTCCTGGTCACACCGGGACTGACGACTCCTCCTCCTACCGGACTGTCGGATGATAGTTGTCCTCCTGAGCGGCAGTGTCCACCCGCCTCTGTAGTAGTCCACACGGACCACCTGGAACTCAACTCTCCTTGTCCCACAAGGAAGTGGAAGGAGTCGCAACCTCCTGTTGACGTACTAGTCGCCAACACACTCTCCTGCTACCAGTTGCAACTGCAGTTGTCCTTCCCTTGCTGCACCTCCCTTTTGCGGGAAGCACTTGCTCGGGCTCTCTCACGGTTACCCAAACCAGAGAGAACGACAACTTTGCAAAGCAACCGGCTTGCATTGAGTTGTACTTTGAGAAGCCCCCAATACCCCTATATATATAGGTGGGTCATGGGACAGGGTTCTCTGTGCCCGGCAATATGGTACTAAAGCAGGAGTAGAAGGGTTCGAGAATTTTCCACAAAAAGCAACCGGTTCACAACTTGAAATGATCGGTTCACAACTGAACCGATCGGTTCGGCCATTGAGCCGATCGGTTGGACCTGAGCCGATCGTTTGGGGCACTCCAACCGATCAGTTGGTGCCCTGAACCGATCGGTTCATCGTCCTAATCCGGCTCAAAAAGACTTTCCTTGTTTCTTTCCCAATTGGTATCGAATACCAATATTATTCCCAATCGAATTGGGCAATTTGAAACCAAAGGAAAATTCTTGCCGACATGACTTTCCCAACTGGTCAGTTGCACCAGTTGAGCCGATCGGTTCAACTCTTGAACCGGTCGTTTCAACCTGGGCATGAGCTGATCGGCCTGGACACTCCAGCCGACCGGTTCAGCACCTCAGCCGACCGGTTCATCACATGAGCCGATCGGTTGGGAGCACAGGTTGGGCAAAATCAGTCAATTGCAATTTCAATCAATCCGATACTCCAATCAATGCGTCCAACACCTTGAACCATATGATATTGAGCTATCGACTGATTGAGTGTTTAATTGAACTACTAAACTCCTTTAGTAATCAATCTAAACATTGCTTTGTGGACAAAACTCCTCTTCCAGGTTAAATCCTATGTGTGTGACCCTGCAGGTCCATTTCACGTTGGCAGTGAAAGTCCATAACACTTATGACTTCACAAGCAAAGATCGGTGCCTAGTCACACATCATTGCTACCCAAGTGAAAGTAGAAAGTTGGAGAACAACTTTCATCCTACAATCCGTGAATGGTGTTACAGTGAATGTATAATTCCTTTGTCACTGATATCCCGAATGAACTCAAGGCATGGAACAGTCATCCTGTCAACGTTCATTCACTTTCTTGATCTCAGAGTAGATTGAACGAGATATGTATGACATCAATATCACATACTGATTCACACATGCGTGCGCACACCTATCTCAATCCTACTCATCAAGTGGCCTTGGATATCAAACTCCCTCAGGAGGGACAAATCCCATATCTATCACTCACCCCTCAAAAGCCCCATGTGTCAAAGCCACCCAATCATCACCTTTATAACAACCCATGTTTCAAGACTGCGTTTGATGATGTCAAAGTGTGCCCAACGACATGTGTTGAGTGTAGTGATTTCAGGTCAAAGAATCACACTCACCACCATCACTATGAGTACTGACTGTGACTACCATCTCATGGTTCCATGTGTCAAACTCACGGTGGGTCTGTCTGGTACCTTGTTCTCTAACAAGTACCTATGTGTTTGGTTTGATATCTCTATATCATGACTAATGAGATTCTGTCATCAACCAACACCACAATCTAGTCTTGTGTGTCATTGTTGTCTATATACCTTCCACAATGACATCCGACTAGGGACATAACAAGAATGTACAAACTCTTAGCATCCGTATGATCTCATCGTTCAGGTCATGAACCTGAAGGCATACGTCATTGAGTACTGTCATTCTCTAGACATTCAATCTGTTCTATCACTATCTCATATGACTGAACCAGAAAGAATTGGAAGCTTGCCTTCTATGTTTATCAAATCAATCTTAATGTATCCCACCAATCATCCCATGATTGCCTCTCAGGGCATACATACCAACAGACTCCCACTTGCACTGCGAGCCAATCACCCTTGAATCATATTAATAGTGATCTTCAAACATGTCCCACATGTTACTGTGCTCTAATGCGAACATAGTGAGTAATGGCAACACCTTGCCAAAGTCTGTATAAATTGCATGTCTCTCATCTCTTCGCTGTACGTCACACGTATGAGATGGAGTTTCCGTAATATGCGATCTAGCATTCCTTTGCTAACCTTTAGCCACATTGCATGATCAAGGATTCCAGACTTGTCATCAATGACCGGAATATCTATAAGTTCATCTCATGAAATTCTAGATCCATATAGTATCCACTGATGTTCTCTAACACACAGATACTCGGCATTTCCTTTTAAATGGTTTTATAGGAACACTTCCAATTATCAACAAACTTCCACTTTTATACATCCTATGTATATTTTGCGATTAATTTTCTGTCCTTTCGGAAGTTCGCATCAATGTAACTCTTTACATCGAACTCTTCCTTATCTCCATAGAACTAGTACTTCCCAAGTACTTATCAAGTTCTTATGGTATTCCAATAACCCTTATTGGAAGTAGACAGACATCCACTCGTCATGTCCTACATACGAGTTATCAGGATGAGCACATCATATTGCCATGTTCTACATACAAGATGATGAATGCATTTTATTCTTGCCATGTCAATACATGCAAGATAATGGGATGATTGCATACATGATAGATCCATATCTATTCTTAGTGTTCCCATTCTTCATAAGAATTGGACACTTGGCCTTGGGATACTAATATCCATATAATTTGGACAAGTTTTCTCCCACTGAATCTGTGCATACTGAACCCTTCAGTACAGATTTCCAATGTATGCTTTCTCTTTCCAGTTCAAGAGATTTTTCGAGAACTATCTCTATAGATCTCTATTCCTATCATATAGGAAACATCTCTATCTTCCTTAAAGATAATTTCCACTTTTGGATTTCCATTCTAGAACATTTCCATTTCACATCAACATGTGGAATGTGAACACGCTCCCACTAAATCACAGATCCCTTCTTTATCTTTGACATGTCAGTCAAACCCTTTGACTATATCATCAAAGTAAAGATCCAATTCTGAGTTGCTTGTACTCAATCAATCACATTGATTAGTCCATTGTAACTTATAGACTTCATTTGCATTAGTGGATTCATAAACCTTATAGGTTGTGTCACATACACATCCTTGTTTTATTCCTCATAGGAATGTGGTTTTAGTATCCATATGCCAAATGTCTCAGTCATTAAGTTGCAATCAACAAGCATCATCCTTCTCAAAATGTTATCCATGTGTCTTAACACTTAAGACTCATTTGCACTTATGGATTTCATCCAATGAGTGCTACCATCAAGGTCATACCTTATAGTTCACATGGAAATCATTTAGGATGTAATGGTCTTATACCATAACTCAAAATCTGATTCCTCATATTCATCTAGATAGTTGACTCATCATATGAACAACTCATCACATAGATAATTGAGGTGTATCTGTCAAGAATATAAGAATTCACAACCCTTGTGATTCTTAATGTCCTTTATTAGTGTGGGGTATTCTTTTATTAAGAAGAATTCAGTTATTTGATAATCATTCTCTAACTCCTTAGAGTATGATTCCTTCTTGATTTAGACATCACCATGCCTTAATCATGAGTTCACTATTATACACTATCATAATCACTCATAAGGATCTCAAACATTTGGTCCAAGTATTTCATTCATTGATCTCATCAAGAATTAATATTTTACCAAATTTGTACTTCATCTATGACAATCTTGAATACTTCAAGATGTTCATATTGGTATTTCTTTAAACACCATTTGAAGTATTAGCATTTGTTCCAATTGGTATGTAAATACATCACATGTATTATACCTAATAGGATAATCACTGTCCCACTACCTTTAGTGAAGATTGATTAATCATGTCCAAGATATTCACGTCTCTTAATGGTTCTCTAACCAAAAGAGTCTAGGTTTATCCATCATATGGAAACTAGAAATGAATTTCTCATGATTAATGCTAATTTGATTGTTTGAGTTATCAATAACTTTAGGTATCATTTTATCTTATGAATACCATGTATCACAAGATAAACAAGGCATTGCCACAAAGATCATATCTTTAAGATTGAAACATCAACTTTATTAATTGCCATCATTGTCATACAATATGCAATAATAAAGTGTTTCTATCTATTGGCAATATATGAAATAGCAGTTCTCAACTCTATTTCGTGCCCTTTAGGCTGAAATAAACTGAAAGATACTCCTATCTATGGCCGCAACACTTGCTCCAATGATGGGTACTTCTTTCTTGGTCCTTTCACAAAGGCCATCACTTCTTTGCGGATATTGCATATCATATATGACATATCCATATCTTGGTATCATATACCTCGGATAAAGAAGTGGTTCATTTCATGATACCTTAGGTGGAGATCTCCATCCCCTCCTTCATGTTCTTTTGTTCTTCCAGATATAGAGGGCAGTTCCCTCATACACCCTTTCCCCATGTGCCTTGAGGCTGAAGACGGCTTGGATTGCTGGCTAGCATCAGAACACTTCTTAGCTTTGCCCTTGCCCTTGCCCTTAAGACTTACCTTTTCTTTGATCACATCAAAGATTATGGTTTGTCTTTCTTCATGTTTGCCTCTACTATCCTCAACATGTCCAACAACTCTGTCAACGCTTGTCAAAGTTGTTCATGTTGTAGCTTATCATGAATTGTATGATTCTCACAACATTTGCAGTATCATACCAATAGCCAACTCTCGGCTCAGAGGGAATCCTTCTTAATCAGGTTTTCCACATACCCAATCACATTGAGTGTGTGAATACCTTACTGGATTTACTTCTGTCATGACATACTAGGACAGTATCTTGGATACATCATATGTCTCATGTTGTCTCTGCAACTCATAGTTCAGAGAACACAACATCAAGCACTCCTCATCAATGTCATCCTCAGTATGCTTCCATAAGCATACTTTCAGCCATTGATGTGGTGGGATCGAGTTCATCTGGTTCTGGTATAACTAGGACTTAGAGCTTTCACTCCTTGATTGAGAACACTTCTCATCATCATCCTAACCAGTCGTGGAATTATTCCCATTTAATTTGTTGGTCTCAAAGACCGATCACAAATAAAGTGATTTGTTGATTAACCATTTATTTTAACAAAAGGAAATATATGCAATTTTAGTCCAAAAACTCATTTTTGACTTGTTTGATTGATTTGAAAAGTTGACGATAAAATTAGGCCTTTAATTAATTATCGCTCCCACTATTTTAGTTCAAATTGATAGCCCTCACCATCAATTCGGAAGATTGCAGCGTACAACCTTCTAGTGGGCAAGATCCTGAAATCCTCTAAGTCATGGACCAGCTTGGGCTGTCACCCACAACATAGATCTCTCAGGTAGGCAACTTTTGCCAATTGCATCATATGCAACTCTTGATAAGATGTCATCTACAACTCCTTGCAATGATCATCTCCATGCCTCAAGGCGCTAGATCCTATCTAGGTCACCTTGTTAAGTCCAACCCAAAGCAAACACGATGAATATGCACCCTGCTTGGGCAGACCCACACATTCATCCTTCACGCTTCCACGAGGTAGACGGTGCACCACGCTAGGGCGTGCCCACACTTGGTCGAACAAGCTTTTCACGTGTGTCACATTTGGAAGGCATCTAAAACTTAATATTTTAATGAGGGATTTGGTTTTTATATACATATACATATCCAATCACCACAATACATAGTACATATCATATACATGCTATATCCCACAGAAAACATGCACAAACGATAAAAAGCGATGATTATGGCCATCCTAATGTGATTCCTCGAGCCAAGAGGAATCACGGTCATCTAGGTCTACATCATATGCAACATGTACAAGATGAACTATGTGCCTTGCCATCCGAGTTGATCAACTCATCACATGAATGATCTGTACTCTCCAGCCGGTCGTCTGGGTGCCACCAGCCGATCGGTTGGCTCCTCCAACCGATCGGTTCGCCTGGTCGTCGTGCATCTCGTCATGTCCCCCACCCGCTCATCTCGCTCCTCGAACCGGTCATCAACTGATCGGTTCACTCCTTGAACCGACCGTCTGGAACGTCAACCGATCGGTTCATGCCTTGAACCGATCGTTTCAGCTGTCGTCTTGATCTCCTCCGGTCTTTGACATAACAGGAAATAAAATCTATCCTATTTATTACATTGCTTTAAAAGGGAAAACCCCGAGTTACATTCGGGGGGAGCAAAGGTAGGAAAGAATCTCGAATTATTTCGAGTTA
Organism: Alisma plantago-aquatica; assembly: GCA_963693085.1. Lineage (NCBI taxonomy): Eukaryota > Viridiplantae > Streptophyta > Magnoliopsida > Alismatales > Alismataceae > Alisma > Alisma plantago-aquatica. Next base: position 794,170,236 of record OY856414.1, on the reverse strand, counting down.
CATCAGGAAAAAGAGAGGGAAGATCGGTGCGCAGACCGAGATGCAAGCAACCACAAACAACCACACACAGATAGGGGTTTATAGGCCATAATCACGCTACACACATCCACCACAAAACTCGTTTAAGGGAGACGCGTATCGAGTGCATTAATAATACATATCATATATGTAATTAGGGATTTGTGGATTTAGGATTGGACATGCATAAAGCCAATATTATTCGCATCGTATGCAATAAATAAAGGCGACAAACCAAAATTGATCATATCGATATTCCTAAAATATAGAGCAGTTGACGTGGCTCTGATACCACTGTTGGGTTTTAGGGGAGACAAAGAAGGCAGCAGAAACAAAAAATTTTCTCCCCCAACCCATACCGAGGAAACGCGTCAACGTCTATATAATAGGAAAAGATGGTTTGTGGAATCATACCTTGTCCTGAGGCTTGCTCGGCGACAATACCTCGTGCAATGCGCGGTCTTCAACTCCGGTCTTGGACGGTGTCTGTGCAGCTCCTGGACGCACCGGGACTGACGACTCCTCCTCCTACCGGACTGTCGGATGACAGTTGTCCTCCTGAGCGGCAGTGTCCTCCCGCCTCTGTAGTAGTCCACACGGACCACCTGGAACTCCACTCTCCTTGTCCCACAAGGAATTGGAAGGAGTCGCACCCTCCTGTTGACGTACTAGTCGCCAACACACTCTCCTGCTACCAGTTGCAACTGCAGTTGTCCTTCCCTTGCTGCACCTCCCTTTTGCGGGAAGCACTTGCTCAGGCTCTCTCACGGTTACCAAAACCAGAGAGAACGACAACTTCGCAAAGCAACCGACTTGCATTGAGTTGTACTTTGAGAAGCCCCCAATACCCCTATATATATAGGTGGGTCATGGGACAGGGTTCTCTGTGCCCAGCAATATGGGACTAAAGCAGGAGTAGAAGGGTTCGAGAATTTTCCACAAAAAGCAACCGGTTCGCAACTTGAAATGATCGGTTCACAACTGAACCGATCGGTTCGGCCATTGAGCCGATCGGTTGGACCTGAGCCGATCGTTTGGGGCACTCCAACCGATCGGTTGGTGCCCTGAACCGATCAGTTCATCGTCCTAATCCGGCTCAAAAAGACTTTCCTTGTTTCTTTCCCAATTGGTATCGAATACCAATATTATTCCCAATCGAATTGGGCAATTTGAAACCAAAGGAAAATTCTTGCCGACATGACTTTCCCAACTGGTCGGTTGCACCAGTTGAGCCGATCAGTTCAACTCTTGAACCGGTCATTTCAACCTGGGCATGAGCCGATCGGCCTGGACACTCCAGCGGACCGGTTCAGCACCTCAGCCGACCGGTTCATCACATGAGCCGATCGGTTGGGAGCACAGGTTGGGCAAAATCAGTCAATTGTGATTTCAATCAATCCGATACTCCAATCAATGCGTCCAACACCTTGAACCATATGATATTGAGCTATCGACTGATTGAGTGTTTAATTGAACTACTAAACTCCTTTAGTAATCAATCTAAACATTGCTTTGTGGACAAAACTCCTCTTCCAGGTTAAATCCTATGTGTGTGACCCTGCAGGTCCATTTCACGTTGGCAGTGAAAGTCCATAACACTTATGACTTCACAAGCAAAGAGCGGTGACTAGTCACACATCATTGCTACCCAAGTGAAAGTAGAAAGTTGGAGAACAACTTTCATCCTACAATCCGTGAATGGTGTTACAGTGAATGTATAATTCCTTTGTCACTGATATCCCGAATGAACTCAAGGCATGGAACAGTCATCCTGTCAACGTTCATTCACTTTCTTGATCTCAGAGCAGATTGAACGAGATATGTATGACATCAATATCACATACTGATTCACACATGCGTGCGCACGCCTATCTCAATCCTACTCATCAAGTGGCCTTGGATATCAAACTCCCTCAGGAGGGACAAATCCCATATCTATCACTCACCCCTCAAAAGCCCCATGTGTCAAAGCCACCCAATCATCACCTTTATAACAACCCATGTTTCAGGACTGCGTTTGATGATGTCAAAGTGTGCCCAACGACATGTGTTGAGTGTAGTGATTTCAGGTCAAAGAATCACACTCACCACCATCACTGTGAGTACTGACTGTGACTACCATCTCATGGTTCCATGTGTCAAACTCACGGTGGGTCTGTCCGGTACCTTGTTCTCTAACAAGTACCTATGTGTTTGGTTTGATATCTCTATATCATGACTAATGAGATTCTGTCATCAACCAACACCACAATCTAGTCTTGTGTGTCATTGTTGTCTATCTACCTTCCACAATGACATCTGACTAGGGACATAACAAGAATGTACAAACTCTTAGCATCCATATGATCTCATCGTTCAGGTCATGAACCTGAAGGCATACGTCATTGAGTACTGTCATTCTCTAGACATTCACTCTGTTCTATCACTATCTCATATGACTGAACCAGAAAGAATTGGAAGCTTGCCTTCGATGTTTATCAAATCAATCTTAATGTATCCCACCAATCATCCCATGATTGGCTCTCAGGGCATACATACCAACAGTATGGTCATACTTTTCTCAGTCTCATTAATCAAGAGGACTAGGATATCATACTCCATATAGGAGGGACAAATCCCGTATGTATCACTCACAGTCAATCCCCATGTGTCAAAGTCACCCAATCATCACCGTTATAACAACACATGTTTTAGGATTACATTTGATGATGTTAAAGTGTACCCAATGACATGTGATGAGTGCAGTGATTTTGGGTCTAAGAATCACAACCACCACCATCACTATGAGAGCTGACTATGACTTCCGTGAAGATGGCTTCCATGTGTCAGTATCATGGTGGGTCTGTTTGATACATTGTTTTATAGCATGTATCTATGTGCTTGGTTTGATATTGCCATATCATGACTAATGAGATTTAGTCATCAACCAACTCACACTCTGATCTTATTTGTTATTGTTGTCTATAAACCTCCCACAATAACAATCGATCAGGTACATAATGAGAATATGTATATATCCACAAGGATAGTAACTTGACAACATACGTCATTAAGTTATATAATTATCTAGGCATTCACTCTATATCATCATTATCTCATAACTAAGTGAAACATATGAATTGGAAGCTTGCCTTTATTGTTAATCAAATCATTTACATGTTATGCCATCACAATCATCATATGAATGGATCTCTGGGCATACATACCAACAATTTCCTCATTCTCATAACAATAGGAGTCCAAGTTTGTTTTACTTAGTTCATTCTTATGTTTGGGGGCCCTATCATGTTTCTAATTGTACTAGTATTTGGTATTTTGTTACCTTTATTGATGATTGGTCTCGTGCTACTTGGATCTACTTGCTAAAGGATTTTTCTGAAGTTTTAGATTTTTTTTTTCCAATTCTCTTAATGAGATAAAACTCAACTTTCTGCTACTCTTAAATTTTCCTGCACTAATAATGCTTCTGGATATGTGCAACATGGTCTTCAAAAGTTTTGTATTTCCAGGGGAGTCATTCACCAAAATTCATGTCCCTATAGTACACAATAAAATGGAGTTTCTAAAAGGAAGAACAAGCATCTTCTTGATCTAGCTCTCACTCTCCTAATTGAAATGAAGGTACCTAAATGTTTTTGGGCTGATTCAATTCTTTTAGCTCTCATCAATGCCTTCTTTTGTACTTCCACATTAGATTCCTTATAATCTTATTTACCCCCATGAACCACCTTTTCTTTACCACCTAAAGTTTTTGGATGCCTATGGTTTGTTCACAATCATCAACCTAGGCATGATAACTATCACCCTGTGCCTTTTTCTACTGTTGCTTTCTTAGTTACTCTCATACACAAAAGGGTTATAAACCTTTTGATCCTCTTGCACATCATTTGTATGTCAGTGTAGACGTCACATTCTTTGAATATACATCACTCTTCTTTGAACCAAAAAAATAGGTGCCATTCTTAACTGTTCCCATTCTTGTACCTACTATGTCTGAAACTTTACCTTAAGTATCCCCTACTTTGACATCTTCTGAGACTGATGATCCACCTTAAGACAATGGTAATATTACTGATCATGTTACAACTTTTGATTCTGTTATTCCTATTTCATTATGAAAGGGGAGACAATCTGGATATTGTATTTCTCAACCTATCTACACAAATCATTTAAATGCTTCCATGGCTCAATTTATTGTTGTTTTATCTCCAATCTTCATTCTTAAGAATATTCAAGAAGCACTACTACACCCTATATGGAATTACACCATGGATCAAGAGATGGATGCACTTCACTCATGTGGGACATAGGACCTTGTTGATCACTTTATAGGTAGTAAATTCATTGGTTGTAAATGGGTTTTTACTATGAAATATTTGCCTAATGGGACTCTTGAACATCTAAAGGCCATACTTGTTGCTACATGATACATACAAGAAGTTGGGTATTGATGATTTTGAAACCTTTTTCCATTTTCTCACCTTAATTTTATTCTCATTCTAATCTCTATTAGTGTTCATAAAGGTTGACACTTACATCAACTAGATGTTAAAGATGCCTTTTTATATGGTTATTTACAAGAGACTGTCTATGTGTCACAACCTCCAAGTTATGTTGTTTAGTGGGAGCACTTTGTGAAAGTATGCCTTCTAAAGATAGCAATTTATGGCATCAAACAAAGTCCCTGAGCTTGGTTTGGAAAGTTATCCCTTGTATTGCACAAATTTGGCTTCATACGGTCTCAATATGACCACCATGTGTTTATCAAAACCATTATTGATGTCATTATCATTCTTATTATTTATGTGGGTGATATCATCTTGTCTGGAAACTATGTTACATGAGTTGCTTCCAAAAAGAAATATCTAATGAAACATTTTGTTACCAAATACCTTGGGCGTCTATAGTATATTCTTGGAATTGAGGTAGCACAAATAAGGATGGAGTATCTTTATCTCAGAGAAAGTATAATCTAGACCTACTTAGTAAAACTGGAATGCTTGGTTGCAACCCTGTAGTCTCCCCTATGGATAAAGCTCATGATCTATGGGTAGAATCTACTCACCCCTTAGCAGATAACTCAGTTATAAACACTTGGTTGGAAAACTACTATATCTTACTGTTATAAGGCCAAATATATGCTTTGTTGTTGGTGTTCTTAGTCAATTTATGGATTGTCTTAGGAATTGTCACTGGGATGCTACATGATGAGTCTTGAGATATTTGAAGAATGCATCTAGACATGGACCATTTTACAAAAGTAATGAGCATCTACATGTGACTAGTTATTCTCATGTCAATCATGCTGGTGTAAATTTGATAGGAGATCCACCTATGGCTATTATACTTTTTTAGGAGGTAACTTGGTTACCTAAATAAGTAAGAACAAGATATTGTTGACAGATCCAATGTAGAATCTAAGTATCGTGTGATGGCTCATACTACTTGTGAGTTATTATGGATCAAGTCTATTTTGTCTGACTTTGAATTTTCCATCACTCATGCTATTACAGTGTACTATGATAACCGTGATCCTACCTTCAATGCCAATAATCCTATTTTTCATGAAAGGACCAAGCATATCAAGGTGGACTGCCATTTTCTTTGAGATGATGTGTTGACTAAGAAGATCACTACCTCTTTCATGCCGACGCATGAGCAAACTTCCAATATTTTTCACAAAGTCTCTCTATGGAAAGAGAGTTACAGAGCTATGTTGCAAGCTGGGCATGATTGATATCTATGCACCACCTTGAGGGGGAGTATTGAGATATATATTTATCTATAGTTGTTGCCTTTTAATTCTTTTCTTTTCACTTAAGTCTTATGTAATACAGGCCTAAGTACAATACGCCCATTAGGGTTGCTATGTGCTTCCTTTTTGTTTCCCTTTCTATTTATAGGAGAGGGCTACACTCTTTTTCAATAGAGAAACACGAGTTCCCTCAACAATATCCATATCAATAATTATTACTTTCTCTTATCTATTATATTCATAATTGTTCATATATGCACACCGCTAAAGAGATCCAAGACCTTGCCCTATCAAATCTCTCTTTCCTCTCTCTCTTCTCAAGCATAAGTCCTGATAGTCAATGATGGATCTCCACTGCGGTAGCTCATGAGGAGATTTAGACCACAACATATCTAAAAACTAGGACATTTAGCACTACGAGACACGACCGTCTCCAGCTTGAAAGGTCTGCCAACATAAAAAACATGTTTTCATCTCTTTTATGATGTTTTCTCTAACAATAAATTTAATCACCGTTGTTTTTTATTTGAGATTGCTAGAATGGTTGTAATATTTTTATTGGGCAAGATGAAGGTGGAAACACATTCCTCACTCGTATCAGGATCACCGAATCTGATCTATGAATTACACATACCTTCCTTATCTGCCTTTGGTGGAGTCAAAATTAGGGTTTTTTAGGTTTCCCGCTGATTTGAATGCCAATGACTATTTTTTTATTATTTTATGTATGAAACTAAGTGGTGACTTCAACCTTTATCGATCTATTATTTACCCATTTCTTTTCTATTGTTTCCATGATCCTAGGATCCTTTGGGATTTTTCAGGCTGGATACAACAATTTGGTGACTCCTTTAGTAATAGTTAGCCGGTCCGAGTTGCAATTTTCCTTTTTGTCATGTTATGTTTTTCTCGATCGATTGAAGTTTCTATTTTATATATGTTTTTCTTTTGTTCTCTTCATTTCACTAAAAACTGGAATTTAAAAAAAAAACAATAGTGAATTGATGTAATCCAAAAAAACTACAAATCCAGAGGAATCATCTTTTCTATCAGTAAGAAAAATTGAACTTCTTTCATTTTTTTAAAAATGTACGACAATTGTCACATTTTCTAGTGATTGCAGCTTTTAAGGTTAGCCTCCACTTCCCTACTTTTTTCTTCTTCTTTCCCATTTCCTTTTTTATTTAATAAAAAATATTAAAAAAATAATAATAAGGAAAGAGAGAAAAGGATAACAAAGTTCTTCATGATGAGCAAGATCTTCTTTTATTAAGATTGCATGAATTTTCCTTATATGTTTGTCATTTATCTTTCATTGTTTATTGTTGTGGGCTTATTTAAAAGATATTAAAATCTTACACAAGCACAATGCACACCTATAAACCTATACATCACAGAATGGATGACAACACTCATGTTGGATCCTAGAAAGTGTCATGAGGTTCTAGCAAAGGTGTCAGTGCAACGTTAAGTTGGATGTCGAAAGGTCTTAGAAACACCCCCTCTCTTATCTCTCATGACTGGTTACAACAACGGTGGTGACAAGGTGTACTGGGAGCAGTACCCATATCTGAAGAACTAGAGTTATCCGAGGATGAGCGTCATCAAGCCATAGAAAAGATAAGTACTAACCCTATGATTCATGTTTGAGTGAGGACATAAACTACATCTAAACTCATGGGCTCAAAGGGGGGCATTATCTTCTACATCTCCATCTTGTGGTTGCTTGTTTTACGATTTTCAAAATTGTTGCATGCTTTATTAATTCTAAGATTTTTGAAAGATTTATTCCTTAAGGTTGTAGTCATCATGTCAAATTGTTTGCCGCTTGCTAACATCCTCATGTTTCAAACAATATTATTAAAGCCACAATATCAAATCAAAAATCTTATTAAAATAACAAACTCAAATAAATAAGCATGAGGATATCACATGATCTCAATATGTTTGAGGTGGAGCCTAATGTGATACAATATCTCAATCTCAGAGAAGGTCCTCAACGTCTTGCTTCAAGTATTGTCTATTTCGATCAGATCAAAGTGTTTTCACAATCTCTAGTGACTAGAAGGATCCAAAAAAAAATCAGTGATCTCGATCATCAACAATCTTTGATCCATGATTTCAAATTTGAAAATCTTTCGATTATCTCCACCAATGTTAAATGATCGCTTTCATTGAACAATCTTCATTTAATAATCTTGATCAAATAACCTTTCCAAAAAAGTGTTTCTTCTTTCAAAAAAATATATTTCTATAAAGATCAACAATATTTTCAATACAAAACGCTACATTTCTTTTTAAGAAATAATAATCTTTTTCTAAAAAGTCAACAACTTTTTTCATAAAAAAGAAAGAAATATCAAAAGGAAAAAAGAAAGTCTTTTATAAACACTAAAAAGGAGAATGTTTTTGGAATAGAAACCTTTTCAAAACAAAAAATAAAACTATTTTCAAAAAAATGAAAAAAAATATTTAGGAAACTCTTTTTGGAAAAATGGATAACTCTTAAAAAAGGAAAAAAAATCTACAAAAAATATTTTCAAAATAATTTCAATAAAAAGAAAAGACAATTCTTTTTTAAAAGGATAAAAAATCTTTTCAAATAAAGTGACCCAATATTTTTCTAAAAAATATAATAAATCTTTTTTAAAGAGAAAAATATTTCCAAAGAAAAATTAGCTTCACAAATAAATATTTTACAAAAGGAACGATTGTTTTGTAAGTAGATCACATCTTTTCCAAAAAGAACAATCTTATCAAAGAAAAAAATCTTTTCAGAAAAGGCAAGACATTTTCCAAATAGAACAATCTTTTCAAGAAAAAATACATCTTTTCCAAAAAGAACAATTTTTCAAAGAAAAAATCTTGTCTAAAAAAAACAAATATTTTCCAAAAATAATTATATTTTCAATAAAAAATACTTGCAATGAACAATCTTTTTGAAAAAAAAACAAAGAACAGTCGTAAATATTTGCAAGGAAATCAATACATATGAACTATCTTTAAAACCTCAACAAAGTTGAAGAAACAGAAAGAAATATGTTTAAAATTCATCAAAGTTACAAAATTCTTTCAAAACTCAACAAAGTTGAACCATATTTCGATAAGTTGGAAAATGCTCTCAAAACTCAAATAAAAGAAAGAAAAATCTTTTCAAAATTGGACAAAATTTTCAAAGATCTTCTGATTTTATCCACCTCAAAAGGATGCCATATCATGGTCTCTTGTCATGAACCAGCACTAAGGCCTAAAACCTTTGACGTCCATTGAAAGGCTGACAAAATGCTATTTAGATCCTCTGGAATATCTTCAATCCTCATCTTTGATCCTACCTAAGACAAAGAATCATCTATTTAGGGAAGCTTCTCTAGAATACCTTGACCTTCTAAGTTCAAAATTTCCATACCTTCAACCTTGTGCCAAAATGTTGTCTGACTTTATCTACAAGCTATCCAATCTCACGATCAAATCACAACTAGATTTAAGTCATTCACTCTAGTCTTGAGATGCACATGACCATGTTTACTCGGTGGTACTTCCTTAAAGGGAATCTACTCAACTCGATCCTTGAAAGACAAAGCTTTAACATTACACCATAAGGCTACTCAATGCTCACGGCTTGGATAGAACTTCCAAATCTTGAATGAAGTATTGACTCATTCCCTAAGGATACCAATTCTATTTGATCCAGATGATTTTCCAACTTGACTGAGATCTCACTTAGTAGCACATGGTCATCCCATCGTTGCCTATCCCATATCCATACAATACCGGACCATGACCTAGAATTGGGCCATCACCCTAATTGAGTCAATTTCATATATGGTCCCAAACCATGGTCTAAAATTGGACCAACACACCCCTTTACCTTGTGAATATTTCTCTCATAAAGTCTAGCATGAGGATAGAGAAATCTCACACACCCATATCTAGCCACAGTCTCTGGACCTAAAAGGGACACCTTGTCCTTGGATATCTTTTTTATTATGTGAGTATTTCTTTATTAAAACCTCCCCTAAGGAGAGAGGAATCTCATAGATCCGTATCTAGACACTTTATCTAGCTTTGAGTGGGTCACCTTGTCCCTGGAAATACCCTTTTTTGTGTGAGTTTTTCTCTCACAACATTTCCCCTAAGAAGAGAGGAATCTCACACACCCAAATCCAACCACAGTCTATGGCCCCAAAAGGGTTAGCTTGTCCCTATATATACCCTTTACCTTGTAAGCATTTCTCTTAAATCTCCCCTAAGGAGATAGGAATCTCACGCATCTATATCTAACCACAGTCTATAGCCCTAAAAGGGTCACCTTGTCCCTAGATTTCATTTTCCCTGTGAATATTTCTCTCATAAGATCTCCCACAAGGAGAGAGGAACCTCACATGCTTGTATCCATCCATAGTCTCTGGCCCCAAAAGGGTCACCTTGTCCCTAACCATTTCCTTGTGATTGTTTCTCTCATATTATCTCCCCCAAGGAGAGATGAATCTCACATGCCCTACCAGACCCTATCATAGTCTCTATCCCAAAGAGGGTCACCTTATCCCCAGATACCCATTTCTTGGCGAGTTGTATCTCTCATAAAATCTCCTCTGAGGAGAGAGAAACCTAGCACATTGACCCCATAGATAGTCTATGGTCCTTAGTGATCACCTTGTCCCTAGGTACCATCTTGACTTAAACTCTATTATCAACAACTATGACATGCATCCTTTATTGTTATGCTATTGGACATAACTCATGACATGACTGAAAAAATACTTCCATATCACTCAAGCTAGGGGAATGCCCCTCTCTTGATATCATTGATCTAACAATATGTCTTGATACGTGTACAATCCCTTTGGTCAAATTTTCACATATTAAGATGATTTTTGTCCCCTTCTCCATGCAAAGAGAAATTTACCTTTTTCCATCATGATTTTCAAGACCCTCATCCATGCAAGGGGAAATTTCTATTTAAACCTACCACGATTGTTGGGGACACTAAAAAACATGAATGCCATATGTTGAAGCCTCTTGCCTAACTCAAGGGAAAATTCATTTATGGCCATGTTTCTTCCCTTTTCAATGCCTTGATACACAAGGGACAAATTCCCTGTTGTTCTCGCCATACAACCAATAATTCTACCTTCAACACATAGGAAGACATCACAAAAGTATCAGGTAGCAAGACACTTATGCATAGTTTCAGAAAAAGCTACTTGAGATGGAAAGAAGTAACAAATAGTGCAACACTGATAAGGTAATGAAGACACTGGTTGAAGACTTTCATTACGAATTGAAGGTTGGGATAAACACATGATCCATACATTCAGCATGATGCATTGATGAACCATTGGACACAGAGGCACTATAGTTCAGAAGCAAGCAAACAGTCAAATCTAATGTGGATTAGTCAAATCCACAAATGCAGATGTTCCCCTTTGTAGGTCATGCACAGCTATCCTCACCATACAACCATCGAGGTGATCAATTGCACCATCTTGTATGAATTTCACCAAGGGTAGACCAACAAAAGAATGTTACATCTGAGAAACTACAAATGAGGCATATATGACACACACACTCATTCTATAGGACAATCAAGTGGATGATCAAACCCAAGAATCCATCAAATAATCAAAAGTCATTGTTTATCAAGACAGAAAGGCAAAATCTACAAAAGGTTAGAAGACTACATTCTTGACACAGAAGAAGAGATATTATGTAGTCAATCCCACAATTTACCCTCCACTGTCACCTTGGAACTATTCTCTAGTTTAAGGATTTTACGGATACCCACCTGATCTAGGCTTAGTCAGAACATTGACAGTCACAGTTAGACTAGAAATATGAAACAATATTGATCACATTATGATGAAAGTCATGCAAATGGGAGATCTAGAGGGCAACATAGAAGAAACCAACACCTTCATAGGTCATCACCAAAAGATCATAATGCTTGATTGCCCATGCTTGATGAGAGGAGATACATTTTCAAAATCAACTATTTCTCTCACCAACATCAAGAATGAGATACCAATGCAGAAACCAATGAGAAAGTTCAAACTCTTAGGGGCCTCTCTCAGTAGCATTATTCCATTGATCAAGCACCTAGTGAAGTTTCCATCCATAAACAAGCCTTTGAATCCCTTTCCAAAGAGCTACAATTCTAACATAGTGTTATTATAACTACATCCCAAGACACAAAATAGACATATATATAGCCCTCAAGCACAACATTCAAGAAGTAATTCACATAGGTCTAGTCCAAGTGGACGCCCTAACAGATACAACCACTCTAGATCTTGTCAGTGAAGATCCAAATGTAGTCACATAATTGCTCATATCCCTATTTGAGCTAGAGAACAACAGGAAGACACCAGTCAATGTAGTCAAAAAGCTAATTTAGCATCCACTTGAGCCATAGATCCGCCAAAGATCACTGAGATACACAATTGTCACGTGCCCCAAAGCACCCACAGATTGTGAAGGGTCTATCTACAATTTTCACTTAATAAAATCATCAAAATGAAGAAAACTTCAAAATGGAAATATCATCAAAATGAGAAAAAGTTTAAAGTTTCAAAATGAAAAAACTCAAATTTCAAAATGATAAAGTGGTCAAAATCCAAAACTCCACTTAATCTACTTAAGTGCCAAGACGCATCCCCCCATGTGCCCTGAAGTAAAAGCATAAATATAGAACCATAAGGCCTAGGATGAAAGAAGCACAATTGTTATCTCGAGGCCCTAATGGTTCACAAACCTAATCTCGCCCATAAAAATCCCTCAATCAAGGATATCATCTAAATCTAAAAATCTAGGATGAAACCACATATCAAAATCAATACATGTCCTCTTCTAGGTGTTCTTCAAATGAGTACACTAGAGGTGAGTTGGAATGGACCCACCAAGTGAGGACATCCTGAAACAAATTTAGGGATGACTCTCTACATGAACTTTACTATTAAATATAACACACCTTACTCATGGGACATGACAGAGTCAGATGGACTATAGGATAAGAAAATTTGGATCCCTTGCGTTGTTTTTTACGTCTCACCATCTTCATGGTGATCTAGCCCGAGGACCACAAAAGGGTAACTTTTTTAGGAATAACCCAGAAATGTACAACTCAAGTTCATATCCTAAGGTTTTGAGCATTAAGATCTACAACATCAAATAATTAATAGAATATACATAATTGTGAAACCCAAAGGGCACCAAAACCTGGATATATGCTCATGGTGAGTTTCTTGTTAAGCATAGAATCCAGGCCAGTGGAGCATAAAAAATTCTCTTTTAGAGTCATATAACTCCCATCCTAAGGTTCTAAACATCAGTGTTCACATACTTAAATAAAAAGGATCAAGATGATGAACAACAAAGTCCAAAAGACACTCGAAAGCATGGATGCATGCTTGTGAAAAATGGCATACATCAATAAGTGTTGAGAATACAACACGTAGGTCTATCTCTGATGCCTGGTTCCTTAACCCAACTAGCTAGGGGATTGCCGATTGAATACTCACTACATGGCACAACTTGACTCATACAAGCATGAAACTAAGATCCAGTGGAGCATCAACTCCAACCTAAACAAACCTTTACCTAGTGGTACATCTGGTTATGAACATCCCAAGGGAAGAACCAGCCAATTCCTAGACTACTTTTGACAAGATTAAATTTTCTTGGGACCTCATATCACCTTATCTAGTACAATAAAGTGGAAAGTGAAAGATCTAGAGGGGGGTGAATAGATATTTTTGGAACTTTAAAATTAATTAAAACAATTTAAGCACTCAACCAAAGAAGGAGAATGAAACAAGGAGGACACAAGGATGTAGAGTGGTTCCTACCTTTGAAATCAAAGGTAGTTAGTCCACTACCTGATTGTTTCCAACTGGGATTTTGAAAGTGATTTATTGTAGTACCTCTCGAGGATGTTACACAAAATACAATCACCTTTCTTCTACACCCTTGAAGTAACCTTCACCTGAAGTTGCTTCAACCTCCTTGAAGCAGGCTTCTTGAAGTAACTCCAAGTCGAACAAACTTCACCTTCTTGAAGTAGCTTCAACCTCCCTTGAATATGCCTTCCTTGAAGTAATTTCAAGTACCTCTTGAAGTAGCCTTCTCCACCATGAAGTTTCTCCAAGAAACCTCCTTTCAACAACCTCCAAACCTAGGAGTAGTTAAGGATAACAATATACAATATAAAGAAAGAGATTGGAAGAAAAGAAACATTTCACCAATTTAGTGCATCGCTTTGATCCTATATCAAGAGTTAAACCTCTCAAACCACTAACGATTAACATTGCTACAAGGTGACTAATAGGCTATAACTATAGGACACATAATTTGATCTTGTAGAAATAAGATGGAAAGAGTGGATTTGCTTTGTTGCTCACAAGAATGTGTTCTCAAGTGTAATTGTGTGCTTTAGGTGCCCTAAGGCCTCTCCTATTTATAGGGATGGCTTGTAAGTGCTTAGGGACGTTCTAAAGGGTTTCTAGAATGTTTTTAGTGCTTAACTAGCTATTAGGAGTCCACTAATTATCTTGTAGTGGCTAATTGTTTCGAGCTGAAAAGAACAATCTAGAAACTATCTCGGTCGAGGATCTTGTTGATCGAAAGGTGTCTCGGTTGAGCTTTTCTTCAACTTAGGAGGGGTTTGAGGGTAAAATTGTTGCAACAACTATTTCCAACCCCCAACCACCAACTACTTGGTCTAACGGTCATGGGCTTTGGGTTAAAACTTGCTCGGTCGAAGATATTATCGACCGAAATCCTATTTTAGGGCACAAGTGTATAAGTTCTTGATCGGTGCTTGTGACTTCTCCTAAAGTGATACTCAGTCGAGCAAGTCTTCAACTGAGTGTGTCTCGGTCGAGAAGTTTGTCGATTGAGAGTGTCCTTGTTTATATTAAATCACCTTCTAAGTGTATGTATCATGGGTGACAGTGACTCTAACTCTGGGGAAAACCTATCTAAGGGTTGTGAGTGGATGAGGAAGACCTAATACTTGATTTACATGATATCTAGGTACATGTACATTCTATACTTGTACACATTTTTACATTGAGTACAATCATGAAAACATTCAACATTTAAGCACATTGATCTTCCATTTGTGTTGATCTTCAATTATCCAATTCCTTATTTCCTTGGACCTTGAAATACTCAAATAACACGTTAGATCCACAAGAATGAAATGTTTGTCATCATCAAAACAAAGGGTTTACTAATGTCCAATTTAGCCAACAATCTCCCCCTTTTGAAGATGACAAACATTTCTAAAATATAATCAAAAGAATTTAAATAGGATGAGTTTCATGCCTGAGATTTACCTTATATGAAGATATTCTCTTGTTTTTCATGAAGTGTGTGCTAATTATCCCTAAAGAGGTATGGAACATGGTATCCATTTCTTCAAGAATATAGCATCAATTTATGTCAAGCCAAGAGAATATGAAACTCATTGAATTTGATATATATAAAATCTTCACCTTTGTCATTTCAAAAAGATAACCAAGTAATTATTTATTATTACTCCCCCTTAAAAAGATGCTCCCCCTCAATATATTACTCAAATTTATAAACAAAGTTATGGGAAAATGTCCAATGCAAGCCACAATGTAAAATTTTATTATGATGACTAAGAGAACAAGCTCAATTTCATTGATAAGATAAATTTCACTAGTAATAAAAGTGATTACAACCAACTCAATACATAGTTCCACATCACTGGAAAGAACTCAAGATTACATCACCCTCAAGATCTTTCCCAAGAAATGGATTAGCATCATAGTATTTGACAAGTGTCTTCCAATCAAGTGCACCTATCTTTGCAAGAACATATGCCTCCAGGAATGTGGGTGCCTGATCAAATAAAAAATGGACAGCTACATCTTGGAGTTGCATGGGTGAATATTGGGTATGGGAAAGATCATGGGAGGGTGGAGGTGGAACTTGGGTATAATTGATTTAAGGATTTTATGGATATAGACTCCCTGGGTAGAGTGAACGAGAGTAAGTATCTGGAATATTAGGAGACAGAGCTTGCATTGATTTAGATAAGTCATGGCATGGTGATTGTAATCCAATTGTCTCCCAAGATGATAGGTTGCCCTAGTGAGATAGTAAACATTATTGGATATGTTTTTTAAGGAGTATCTAGGAGGAGAAGGAGGTGGAGGATTTTCTTGGTTAGATGTCTATCCTTCTGTCCTATGCCTCTTATGCCCAAAATCAATGCCCATTTTGTCTACTGTGTTTCTAGTGAGCTTTTGAGGCCGCCTATTACTCTTATACCCTAGATCCTCTATGTTTTTGTTTATACAAAATTGGGTGATTTGGCAAGCAAAATCAGCATAGTAAGGGTGTCCATAAAATTCAAACATGTTTGAAAGAATAATGCAAATGAAGTTTACGGGAATACTTTCTAAGATGGCATAAATGAGATACATTCTAAACTATGGGATTTTCATTTTATTTTCTCTAGGGTATATGTTGTGCGAGATAATGAAGTTTACTTACCCTAGCTTCAGGGGTGAGATATGCTTCATAGTAGGTTCCCCTATTCTCAATGCATGAAGTGTTAGGAAGAAAAATGGCCTTTTTGACATCTCCTAAACTAATGGTGTTGTCATTGGTGGAGAGTTTGGATAACGAAATGTTGATGGTTAGGTCTATGAAATCTCCATATTCCTCCTCATCTATATCAAACATTTTCATGATGTCTTTTTCAAATAAGTAGAAGCCTAACCCATCAACCATGGAAGTGAAAGAGAAGGGGTTATAGAAGTCCCTAGTAAGATTAGCATACAACTCATTTACTACTTGGGTGGACCAAAAATGGAATGATGGTTTAAGAAACTCTATTAATTTTTGAACCTTGAAGAGCTTGGGGAGATCAAGAAGCGTAGTGAAGTCATTTGTGTCCACCGGGTGTCAAGGAACAGGAGTCTTTGAGGTAAGCTTGAGGTAGCGTTCTCTAGCAGCAACATCATTGAAGGAGATGTCGTTGATGATGCTCATAGCTGGAGTGACTTGTCTTCCCTTCCTCGTTATAACTTGCTTCTTCCCACCGCATGTCGAAGATGAGACCATTTTGCTCAAATGGAGGTGGAAGAAGAACTAGGGATGGTAGTAGAAGTATGTTTCTCAAGAATAGCTCTAAAGAATGCTAGAGAGGGACTTGAGAAGAGAGCAAGTGAATTGGTGAACAGAATGGCCGATTTTGGGCTCTATTTATAGAAAAATTAGGCACTTCCTTGGTTGGAAAATTCATCGACTGAGAGCCCAATGGTTCTCTACCAAAATGCTCCTCTCTCAATGGCTAATAGGTCGGTTAAGAACTTGAAAAATAGCAGTTGCCTTTTTTTTGTGAAAATTGCTTCTTAGATCAGTTGAATGGAGGGTCCACCAAGAGAATTTTGGTCAAAATTTTTTGTCGACCGAGACCATTTTTCGGTCTAGAATATGAAAGAGATACCAAGTGAATGTCGGTTGAGAAAAGGTCCCTTTGATTGAATCTCAGTCGAGAAATTCGTCGATCGAGACCAGTCTCGGTCGAAAATTTGTGGCCGGCTGGACTGCTGTGAGTGGTTTTTGGGAAGATATTTTGAGCTTGTTTAAGCATTAGTTATGATAATATAATATTGAAAGTTAGCAAATATTTTATACATTAAATATTACATGAATTAAGAATAATAAAGAGGTTGGAGCATATATATCAAAGAAAACATCTTCTAGGGGAGTAATGAGAAACTTCTTTCTAATATATTGAAATAGATCTAGTGGAAGATGTTTGATAAAAATATCAACTAATTGTTCTTCAGGATCAACATGATGAAGAGATATATGATTTTTAGAAATGTGATCCCTTAAGAAATGGTTCCAGATTTCAATAGAATTATGGGCCAAGTTTATAGCACTAGTAATATCACAGAAATGTCATATATGAGAATGTAAAACCATAATCATTCAATACTTGTTGCATATAAAGTACTTGAGAACAATAGGAACCAGCTGCCACATATTCAGCTTTAGTTGTAGAAAGGGTGACTATACTTTATTTCTTACTAAACCACGATACTAAAGCTCTTCCTAATAAGAAACAACCTCCACTTGTGCTTTTGCGATCAATTCGACAACCAACATAATCGACATTGGTATAAGCTTTTAAGTCTAGCGATTGACCTCTAGGATACCATAATCCATAGTTGGTAGTACCAGAGAGATATCTGAAGATTCTTTTAACATCTTGAAAGTGAGATTGCATTGGTTTGGATTGAAATCTAGTACAAAGCCCAATGATAAACATAAAGTCCAGTCTAGAAGTAGTTATATATAGTAAACTACCAATCATGGCCCTATATAAGTAATCATCAATGGGTTCCCCATCATCATCCTTGTCAATTTTGGCAGAAGTGGCCATTGGTGTGGTAGCATATTTGCAATTATTCATTCCAAAGCATTTTAAGAGTTCATTAGTGTATTTATCTTGGCTTAGAAACATTTTGGCAGACCTTTGTTTTACTTAAAAACTAAGGAAAACATTAATTCTCCCATGAGACACATTTACAATTCTTTTTGCATTATGTCACTGACTTGTTTGCATAAATAATTATTTGAGGCACCGAATATTATATCATCAACATATATTTGAACAACAAGAAAGTCTGATTTGTATGTTTTAAAAAACAATGTAGAGTCTGAATTCCAATTGAAAAACTTTTGTCAAATATATAGTTTATAAGTATTTCATACCAGTTTCGTGGTGCTTTCTTAAGGCCATAAAGTGCTTTCTTAAGTTCGTATACATTATCAATTTTGTTAGGAATTTCAAACTAGGTGGTTGGGAAACATATACTTCTTCTTCTATGATTCCAATATAAAAAGGCACTTTTTACATCCATTTGGAATAGTTTGATGTCTTTGTGGGCAGCTATAGGTAATAGAATTTTAATAGTTTCAAGTCTTGCCATGGGTGCATAAGTTTCGTCAAAATATATTCCTTCTTATTTGTTATATCCTTGAGCCACAAGTCTAGATTTGTTTCTAACTACCTCCCCGACTTCATTAAGTTTATTTAAAAAAACCCACTTAGTTCCAATGATGTTTTTGTTTTGTGGTTTAGGAAATAAGTCCCATAAATTGTTTTTCGTGAATTGATTTAGTTCTTCTTGCATATAAAATATCCAATATTCATCTTTTAGTGCTTCATTTACCTTTTTGGGTTCAATAACTGATACAAATGCCATATTTGAAACATCTCTAAGTGATTATCGTGTTTTTGCTTTATCAAAAGGATTTCCAATGATGAAATCTTGAGGATGATCTTTGATTAATCTAGGGATATTTTGTTGTTTCTCATTTTATTGATCAATTTTAAAATTTTGATCACTTTTGGAGACATAGTTAGGTCTTCAATTTGATGAGTAATGTCATTTATATTTTCATTTTCATTTTCTACATTTTGAGTTGTTGTCTCATGAAAAGTTATATGAATTGATTCTTCAACTTTTCTAGAGACAGTATTGTAGATTTTAAAAGCCTTGCTAGAAGTTGAATATCCTAGGAAGAATGCTTTATGTTGTTTAGGATCAAATTTGTCTCTATCATCTTGTGTATTTAGGATATAACAAGGCGTACCAAAAGTATGAAAATAATCGACTCTTGGTTTTTTGTTGAAGAAGAGTTCATTGGGAGTTTTCTTAAGATGAGAATGTATTGCTACTCAATTTAATACATAAAATGTTGTATTTACCGCTTCAACCCAAAATGCTTTAGGTGTATTATGTTCAAGTAACATTGTTCTATCTGTTTCTTGTAAAGACCGATTTTTTTCTTTCTACTATGCCATTTTGTTATGGAATGTCTGGAGCTGAAAAATTATGAGTGTATCCTTGAGTTGTACAAAATTCTTCAAAAATGTGATTTTCAAATTCGCCACCACGATCACTCCTAATTGTACAAATTTTATTTTGTAGTTGATTTTTGATCTTAGAGCAAAATTGTATAAAAATTCTAATTGTGTCATCTTTATTTGAAAGAAAGTGAACCCATGTGTATGTACTATAATCATCTACAATGACAAAGCAATATTTTTTCCCACCAATAGATTGAGTTCTCATGGGACCAAAAAAATCCATATGAATGAGCTCCAATCTTCTAGTAGTGCTAAGAAATGTTTTAGATTTGCAAGAAGTTTTATTTTGCTTTCCTAAAGTACATGGTTCACAATCTTTAGGTTTATCAAAGGATATTTTAGGTAAGCCATGTCCGAGATCTTATTTAACTAACTTTTTAATAACATATGAGCTTGCATGACCTAATTTTCTATGCCATAGTTGTAAAAATTTATCTTTTGCAAGAAGACATTTTCCAATAATAGCTTGCATAGAATGAGGTCTAAGTATGTATAGATTTCCTATTCTCTTTCCTTCATAAACAACATTATTAGTGTTTTCAGTTAATAGTTTACAACAAGTTTTATTGAATAGGACATCATAGACACTATCACATAATTTAATAACACTAATTAAATTGTGATGCAAACCATCAACAAGTAAAACATTTTTAATTTGAAGATTTTTACCGATATTACCTATTCGAACAATTTTTCCTTTTGCACTGTCTCCAAATGTGATTGTTACACTTTTCTTTTCTTCAAATGTTTGAAAGGCTTCTTTATTTCCAGTCATATGCTTGGAGAAACCACTATCAACCACCCAATCCTGTAAAAGAAATAGATTTTGGTACCCATGTGATGCTCCTTTTGGTTAGGAACATTTTTTATATTTTAGATTTCATTATTATGGAAGGATTTTGTAGATTTGAACAACAGATTGAGTCTAATTACATGTTTATTAATAAAATAGTTGAATCTGAACAGTACTATTTTCGGTCGATAATTGTCTCGACCGAAATTGGTTTCGGTTGAGTTAGTTGTCAATTGGATGATTTACCAAAAATGGCAAGCTTAAGACAAAAACTCTCTTGATCGACAATGTTCTCGACCAAAGAGTGTCTCAGTTGAAGATTTTCTTGACTGAGAATGTTTCTGCTTCTTTTCAGCTATTTTATTGATTTCAATTTGAGCATAGATTACTTCAATTATGCAAGGTAACAATGGGCTTCGTTGAGGTAAGACATTATGAGTGTCAAAGTAAAGATTTAGGTCAAATCTCAATTAATCTGTTTCAAGTTTCATAGGTTTGGGGTCTTGGAACCCAAACTAAGTCAACATCCTTCTTCTTGTAAGGGCATGAGAATGAGTAATATCCTAGACATAAGCAATGGTGACAATTGATGAAATCAATTTTATTTCTCCTTTTGTGATTACGAGTTGAGTTAGTATTGGGTACACATATCACTTTTGTAACACCAGTGACCACTTCCCTAGGCTCTTGTAGAGTTTTAGGAATAATGACTGGCCCCACAGACCACCACTAGTCTTAACTGCATGTTTTGTCATCACTCACGTGCAAGCCAGGAGATAAACTTCCCGAATGGTCACCCATCCTAGTACTACTCCAAGCTGAGCACGGTTAACTATGGAGTTCTTCAATGATGGGCTCCCGGAAAAGGAGGTTCACCTTGGTGATATGGATAGTCCAATCATTCCTTTTAAGATCGTTCTATCCGAGGCCCCCAAATCATCCCCGGATTTGAGGCCTTGGATAACATAGTCTTAAAAGGAATGATTGGACTACCCATATCACCAAGGTGCACCTCTTCATCTGGAAGCCCATCACTTAAAAACTTCATAGTTAAGCATGCTCATCTTGGAGTAGTACTAGGATGGGTGACCAGTTGGGAAGTTGACCCCGACTTGCACATGAGTGAGAAAAAAGTGCATAGTTATGGCTAGTGGTGGTCTGTGGGGTCAGTCGTCATTCCTAAAACTATGACGTCCCCAGATTTTGATTTCTCCAAACCCTATTGGGAATGAGATGTTAGAATCCGAAAACATCATCCAATCATATCAGAGAGCGATGCGGAAGCATAATGCGCATACATGAACATACAACCATAACATACTCAACATTCAACATGTAATTTTATACAAAGTGAATTATTACAAAATGATTTACATTTACGTATTGAATAGAAAAATTTTCACAAGTATGAACATGTATGCTAGGATCTTAACACAATAGGTAAACCTGTACAACCACTCACATCCCATCCTTTTATCCCATGCTATCTCTGAACCTAAAACATACGTGAAATAGTGAATCAACATAAAGTTGGTACGTGGCTGAAAGATATTATACTATGCTGGCATATTTAAAATACTTGAAAAATAAGAAAGAAAAATGAAAGCATTATTTAAGGCAGAAAATCAGGTAAACCCAAGTTATTAACCAAATTTCAATGGACATGTATTACTATGGTGGACTTAGGACAAACATATATTATTGGGCCCTATCCCCGCGTACCTTGTACCATTAGGGATCTCCCTACGTACCTTGTACCATTAGGGAGGTGCTAGTTGACGCAAATTTATCGTGCATAGAAATGCAAGTGAACGCGTCGAAGTAATATAGGCCCTTGTGAGGCCCGTGTCGAACTCAGGGATACATGAAATTGTCGGAGACTCCTACTAACTACTCGCGATCAGCTAAGCCGATTAAATAGTTGAGAGTTGTTGTTAAAATTAAAAGAAAATAAAATTGAAACAAAATAAAGCAATCGATTAAATGTTTGGTTTAATCAACTCAAAAGGAGATCTTTAGGATTGTGGTTTCACCGCAGGTTTTCATTGTATTAAATTCTATATAGTCACTCAATTTTATCTCTCTATCCGGGTAGTGGCCTGGAATCAGAATTGCCCACTGTCGTGGTACAATTCACTACCTATGTCTAGGTCGGTTCCATCATCATAGTAACCTATACCCTAAACTAGGTTCATTAAAAATGATCTATCGGTATCCACCATTAACCTTACACCACCTTGTTCAAGGGATTTGTCAATTAATGTAAATTCCGTCTCTTTTCAACCATTAATTCTTCTTTCAAAGCAATTAAGGATATTAGATTATTATTATGGTGATCAAGCATAACAATATATTGGAGAAAACAAAATTATACCACAAATTTAAGAGATAAGATATGAATTACTATGATAAAATTGTCATACAATGAATTCCCGGGCTACTCCCGGTCCTAAAGACGAAGGGGATTAGCCCCGCATGTTCGTCTCAAAGCAAAACGTGGAGTAGAAAAAGGGAAACATGGAGAAAAACGTGATTGAGTGGTGAAACCACTGAATGGAGAAGATCCAAGCGATCCTTGGCGTGGAATACGTGTTCTCCCGCCTTTCGGTGGTGGAAATCGTCTTCTTCGGCATCCGGATTGGTTGGGGCATGCTTCTCGGCTCCATTCTTCTCTTCTCCTCTTCTCAGGATGTGTGCAGCGGCTAATGATGTGATGATTCCCCTTGGGCACCGTCATTAGGTATATTTCCCGAATTAGGTTGCCAATTAATCACAACCGTCCGATTAAGATTAATCTGAAACAAACTCATATATGACGGTGTCGATACCATCGACGCGGGTCGATGGTATCGACCTAGCGCGATATCTGCTGTTCTTCTTTTTTGTTGTCTTTACGCCTGATGTCATCTCGATACCATCGACGAGGGTCGATGGTATCGATGAACCTGTAGCGACGGTTTTGTCTTTATGTGCCACTGTAGCTCCACCAGTCGATAGTATCGACATATGAGTCGATAGTATCGACTCACTTCTCGCC
The DNA here is from genome assembly GCA_963693085.1 of Alisma plantago-aquatica. Taxonomy (NCBI): domain Eukaryota; kingdom Viridiplantae; phylum Streptophyta; class Magnoliopsida; order Alismatales; family Alismataceae; genus Alisma; species Alisma plantago-aquatica. The sequence goes on along the minus strand of OY856414.1, from coordinate 794,146,712 downwards.
AGCAACCTGATGGTATCTCGATACCATCGATATCCCTGTCAATAGTATCGACTTTCTTCTGGTCCTTGCAGCTGGCAACCTGTGGTCCGGTCGATGGTATCGATGGTAGCAGATACTTGTTTTTCCTGAAATTAACACACGAAACCACATAAGTCCACACAAAATGTATTCTTTTGATAGTTAATACTCAAAATGCTGAAATAGGGGAAATTTGACATCAAGAAGTAGCATAGACCAAAGTGAATGAATTATGTAACATTAACCATGAAAACGACTAATAAATGCATAAAACACATATCAAACAAGTCAATAAATGCGACTCAAAATCATCGCATCACTAGTCAACATTAATACTTTCCCTCTCTAATAGGGAGATTAATGAACCATCACTAACTACATTCCATTTTCTTTTCTTAGTGATCTTAGTGTTCAAGGCGGATACAATAATACATATAGATGTACATCCAACAAGATATTCAAATACATGCAAGCAATTACTCATAATTATCATCCAACAAAAACTAGTCATATACTTATATCCACGTACCTGAGTTCATATATTCCTCACATATCCATGATCATCTAGATAATCTCGTCATAACCTGATCAAGACAAGATCATATGCTATCATCAGGTTCTCATCATCATTAACCCTATTTATATCCATTTTAGGGTTTGCCTATCTCATTATGATATCCTCATGATTACTTGTATTCTTGCCTTATATTTATCTTACTGATGTCATGTTCTAGATTATAGTTCATCAACTAGATATACTCACGTGTCACATTATTATGTGAACATATTTAACATTATGTCACTTTCATTAACCATATTAGGGTTACATCACATTTATTAAGGGTGCTCTTCATATAACATGAATTTCACGTATATAACTGATCTGAGATTTATATATTATCTTCCAGTTATTGATATGAACATATTCTGTAAATTTCATCATTTATTGAGCATGTACGTATTTATTGCATTTTATTTAGGGTTATTAGCCCTAAATAGCCATATTAATCAAATTATATTCTTTCATGCATCAATATGACCATATATGACATCATATGCGTTAAAAACATGATTATAGATTTACTGACATTTTTCCATAATTTTATGTCATCATTTGCTATTTATTATCCATTAAACAAGTATTACACATATTACATGATATTGTAGATATGTAATCATCAAAAGCCTGATATTATGGTTTCATATTGTTCTACTAATTTTGCTGAGAATAACAATACCTTGTTTGCATTTTTCTGATAATCGAGCTAATTACTGTGATTTAATGAAGATCTGAGCATTTACTGAATTATTACCTTTTTCTGGCCAATCATGTGTCGCCACGTGGCATATGAGAGGCGTAGCTCCTTCTTCCCTGGTCTGCGCTGATCCATGTTCTGCTGTGTTTTCCTTGGTTCAGCTAGGCTGGTCCGGTTCAAGGGATTTGGCTGGTTCAGAAGTTTTGAACCCGGTTCAGCTTGGTCTGACCTGGTCCTCTTTCTTTCCCGTTCTGTGTTCTCTCTCGCGATCTCTCTCACAATCGGGCGTACGCGATAGCCCGTTCTCTTGGGCTCGTGAGTCCTGCCGCCTGGCCACCGCCGTTGTGAGTCCCATATGCCTCACGATGCTGCCGCTGAATGAAGACCTCCTCCAAGTCGCGTGCCAATCTTCCACAGTCATTGTGGGACTCTGCTCATGAGGGTTGCCTCTGCCAGGTTCTCCTCCGGTGAGGATTTCATTCGCTCCATCGCTGCTGCAGACCTTCGTGCTCTTGCCTTGACACATTGGTTTGGGATTTCTATGGTCGTCTTCCACAACTCGGTTCCGTACAAAACTTGACGCCAATGGGATAGAGGTGAGTTCGACACTGCAAAAAGGGGAGATGATGCTACATATTTCCTTCCTTCCTTCTGAAGCTTGAAGACGATCAAGATGCCTGCAGACCTCTCCCTAAGGTCGTCATCCTCCTCGACTGGAAGCTATCTAGGAGGCTCTGGAAATTGATGTGAACCCAGATTTATTGGGTCGAGCAGATTTGCATAGACAGTAGGATGGTTTTCCCTCACGACCCTGCCATTTCTCGTCCTTCCCCCCTCTACTTCTTCCTCACATCCCCCTATTTTCCATGGCCGAGAGATGGACAATGGGGGAGGTCGATTTTTTTGTATCCTGGGTCGCTAATGCCAAGTGGGAGGTCAGTCTGTTCCTATCGTGGTGTAGATCGTGAGTTTGCAAACAAAATTTCCCTTGATCGCTCCACCTTCCTCGGATCTAAAAGACACCTCATGTGGGTTATGTTCCTCCATTCTCGGAGGTTGGGGATGATCTGGATGCTATTCGCCCCCCCCTTGTATCAACGACTGGAAAAGTACCACACATCCTGTTAATGACAGGGCCTCATGACATGAATGTATAGATCGAGCCTTGCTCTAACATACATACTAGAAACCATGGTAATTAAATCAACTTTTTAATACTTACAACTCTTGTATCTTCTAATAGGGACCCCTAATCATGATGAAAATTTCAGAAATTTGTTCATGATATTCAAATCAACTTCTCTCCAAGTTTGGGAAATAAAATAAACTATTCCACCAATCAATTTTCACCTCCAAACAACATCATATTTAAGTGTGTAAACTTCAAATATAAGTCAACTAACTATCAACTATTGATCAAATAAGTCTAACTCGCATCATTTGACCACATCAAACCTCGAGGTCCATTATTAAAATATTTTACCCCAACATGATTTCAAATATTATATTGAGTATCAGAATCCTAACTTTTGGGTCATCACATTCACCCCACCTTATATGGAATTTCGTCCTCGAAATTCAAGTGGTTTCATTCTTAAGCTAATATTTAGGAGTTGTGGATGTTTCTAACCCACTACTCTAAGTTCCAAGAGTATCATTATCTTGATTCATCCTAGGTTGTCATCTTAGGAGGCTTAAGCATGTAGGGTGTACCCACCCCACCTTATATAGGTTGAAGTATAATATTTTTTTATCAAAATTATCGGACTTAACATCTTAATGTCAAGTTTTATGATCAACATCATATTAGAGGATTTCATCATTGGGGGGATTGCTATTCATATTTACATAGTAGGGTCTTAACCCTATTGTGTGAATTGTCATCAAACTAGAAGCTTAGATTTAGAAGATTGGGGATTGAGAACTAAATCTAGTGATGTTGTAATCTGTGATCCAAAAATGTGTTTTATTTCCAGCACATAGTTTCAACTTATATTTTTCATATATGATATGAGGGGAAAAAATAATAGAATATATTCAATCGAGATTGTCAGGATTTCAAACTCATATGTTTCATGTACAGTGTCAAGGGAAAGAGGATATACTAAATCAATCTTATCATGATTCAAACTTGAATATCACATGTAGGGTATAGGAATGGTATATATATATATATATATATATATATATATATATATATATATATATATATATATATATATTAGGTGAAGCTTATATGAGTGACTCTTCTTACATGATCATCCAAATAGTTCAAGTGAGGTTTCTACCATCATATATATAGAGAAAGAGAAGGGGGAGGGGGAGGATTGGCATGCATTGATGAGTATTATATGCACAAGGCATTTTACTCTCTGAACTAGAGTTCATATATCACCTCACTTGCAACTAATGATGAGATTAACAAACATATGAGGCTCATCATGGTTATCACACATCATATACAACACCTTAGGGTCTTGGGACATATCCCTCACCTATATAGCAAGAATCAAAATTTTAATTGCCTCTTCTTCTATGGTTAGATATTTTCATAGGACATGTAGGGTTCAACACTTTTAAGGAAACCACACACTGGGTCACTCAACTCATATACTTAGAAGTAGTCTAGCTAGGGACTCATCATGCATGCATTTCATCATGCATATTCTTCAACATTTTACATATATTTTAGAGTATAGGTACTCTGACCATCTCCCGTGACGGGTCGACTCATATCAAAGGGTCACCCTATTCATATGTCCCATGCTAGAGGTCCTCCTTTGTAAGGAGATTGAGGCCCATGTTGGTCTCAAACTATATGTCACATATCATATCTCAAAACGCACAAGACTAGTTTCAAGCAAAAATACCAACCCACTAGCTATGTTTAGCACATCAACCAAGTCGTATGTATCAACAAGGTGCTAGGTCTAGCTAGGGTTTCATGATCAAACTCATTTCATATATTCAACCTACTTGACCTCCTCAGGACAACCTAAGAATTATCAACATCAACATCATTAACAACATCAACATCGACATCGGGATCAACATTAACATCATTATCATTATCGTTATCATAATCATCATCATCATCTTAGGTTTCTAAGTTACTCACTAACCTAACCTTTATCATGGCTCTAGAAAACTCTAGAGACTACAGCTACCATCTAAACTCTATCGTCTAGACTTGATGTTACATCTCTTTCTCTTAGGTTACATGGACACTCACTACCTTTCTGGGTGTGGTAACAGTTTTCATATGTACATATGCTAATACTTGAAATAAGTTTTCTCCAATGTTGAAACAAGCGATGAAAACCACCATACTCAATTCGAACAAAACCAAAACCAAAACGAGTTACCACACTCATGAGGAAGTCTAGTACCATGACACCTAGAGAACTAGCAAGAACATGGTGCACACCAGTGTAGACACCCTAAGCACATGTCGCGAATCATATGTCCAGGGAGGTAAATTGCACAAGTAAACACCTTGTTCTAGAACATCTAGGTTCTAACCTAGAGGCTAAGTCAACCTAGTCCACAAGGATATTTCATTAAGTTTCTAGGGTTGGAATGTAAAGTGAGTTTGGTTTATGTTTCCTGTGAGCAATTGTTAGGTGTAGCTATTGTTCATGCTCTGATACCAACTGTGACGTCCCCGGATTTTGATTTCTCCAAACCCTATTGGGAATGAGATGTCAGAATCCAAAAACATCATCCAATCATATCAGAGAGAGATGCGGAAGCATAATGCGCATACATGAACATACAACCATAACATACTCAACATTCAACATGTATTTTTATACAAAGTGAATTATTACAAAATGATTTACATTTACGTATTGAATAGAAAATTTTTCACAAGTATGAACCTGTATGCTAGGATCTTAACACAATAGGTAAACATGTACAACCGCTCACATCCCATCCTTTTATCCCATGCTATCTCTGAACCTAAAACATATGTGAAACAGCAAATCAACATAAAGTTGGTACGTGGTTGAAAGATACTATACTATGCTGGCATATTTAAAATACTTGAAAATTAAGAAAGAAAAATGAAAGCAGTATTTAAGGAAGAAAATCAGGTAAACCCAAGTTATTAACCATATTTCAATGGACATGTATTACTATGGTGGACTTAACACAAACATATATTATTGGGCCCTATCCCCACGTACCTTGTACCATTAGGGATCTCCCTGCGTACCTTGTACCATTAGGGAGGTGCTAGTCAACATTAATACGTTCCCTCTCTAATAGGGAGATTAATGAACCATTAGTAACTACATTCCATTTTCTTTTCTTAGTGATCTTAGTGTTCAAGGCGGACACAATAATACATATAGATGTACATCCAACAAGATATTCAAATACATGCAAGCAATTACTCATAATTATCATCAAGCAAAAACTAGTCATATACTTATATCCACATACCTGAGTTCAGATATTCCTCACATATCCATGATCATCTAGATAATCTGGTCATAACCTGATCAAGACAAGATCATATTCTATCATCAGGTTCTCATCATCATTAACCCTATTTATATCCATTTTATGGTTTTCCTATCTCATTATGATATCCTCATGATTACTTGTATTCTTGCCTTATATTTATCTTACTGATGTCATGTTCTAGATTATAGTTCATCAACTGGATATACTCATGTGTCACATTATTATGTGAACATATTTAACATTATGTCACTTTCATTAACCATATTAGGGTTACATCACATGTATTGAGGGTGCTCTTCATAGAACATGAATTTTGTGTATATAACTGATCTCATATTTATATATTATCTTCCAGTTATTGATATGAACGTATTCTGTAAATTTCATCATTTATTGAGCATGTACGTATTTATTGCATTTTATTTAGGGTTATTAGCCCTAAATAGCCATATTAATCAAATTATATTCTTTCATGCATCAATATGACCATATCTGACATCATATACGTTATAAACATGATTATAGATTTACTGACATGTTTCCATAATTTTATGTCATCATTTGCTATTTATTATCCATTAAACAAGTATTACACATCTTACATGATATTGCAGATATTTAATCATCAAAAGCCTGATATTATGGTTTCATATTGTTCTACTAATTTTTTTGAGAATAATGATACCTTGTTTGCATTTGTCTGATAATCGAGCTAATTACTGTGACTTAATGAAGATCTGAGCATTTACTAAATTATTACCTTTTTGTGGCCAATCATGTGTCACCACGTGGCATATGAGAGGCGTAGCTCCTTCTTCCCTGGTCTGCGCTGATCCAGGTTCTGCTGGGTTTTCCTGGGTTTAGCTAGGCTGGTCCAGTTCAAGGGATTTGGCTGGTTCAGAAGTTTTGAACCCGGTTCAGCTTGGTCTGACCTGGTCCTCTTTCTTTCCCGTTCTGTGTTTTCTCTCGTGATCTCTCTCACGATCGGGTGTACGCAAGAGCCGGTTCTCTTGGGCTCGCGAGTCCTGCCACCTGGCCGCCGCCGTTGTGAGTCCCATCTGCCTCATGATGCCGCCGCTAAAGGAAAACCTCCTCCGAGTCACGTGCCAATCTTCCACAGTCACCGTGGGACTCTTCTCATGAGGGTTGCCTTGGTCAGGTTCTCCTCCGGTGAGGATCTCATCCGCTCCATCACCGCTGTAGACCTTCGTGCTCTTGCCTTGACACATTGGTTTGGGATTTCTGTGGTCGTCTTCCACAACTTGGTTTCGTACAAAACTTGACGCCAATGGGATAGAGTGGAGTTCGGCACTACAAAAAGGGGAGATGATGCTATAGATTTCCTTCCTTCCTTCTGAAGCTTGAAGACGATCAAGATGCCTGCAGACCTCTCCCCAAGGTCATCGTCCTCCTCGACTGGAAGCTATCTAGGAGGCTCTAGAAATTGATGTGAGCCCAGATTTATTAGGTCGAGCAGATTTGCATAGACAGTAGGATGGTTTTCCCTAACGACCTCGCCACTTCTCCTCCTTCCCCCCTCTACTTCTTCCTCACATCCCCCTATTTTCCATGGCCGAGAGATGGAGAAATGGGGGAGGTCAATTTTTTTGTATCCTGGGTCGCTAATGCCAAGTGGGAGGTCAGTCTGTTCCTATCATGGTGCAGATCGTGAGTTTGCAAACAAAATTTCCCTTGATCGCTCCACCTTCATCGGATCTAAAAGACACCTCATGTGGGTTATGTTCCTCCATTCTCGAAGTTTGGGGATGATCTGGATGCTATTCATCCCCCCCCTTGTATCAATGACTGGAAAAGTACCACACATCCTGTTAATGACAGGGCCTCATGACATGACTGTATAGATCGAGCCTTGCTCTAACATACATACTAGAAACCATGGTCATTAAATCAACTTTTTAATACTTACAACTCTTGTATCTTCTAATAGGGACCCCTAATCATGATGAAAATTTCAGACATTTGTTCATGATATTCAAATCAACTTCTCTCCAAGTTTGGGAAATAAAATAAACTATTCGACCAATCAATTTGCACCTCCAAACAACATCATATTTAAGTGTGTAAACTTCAAATATAAGTCAACTAACTATCAACTATTGATCAAATAAGTCTAACTCACATCATTTGACCACATCAAACCTCAAGGTCCATTATTAAAATATTTTACCCCAACATGATTTCAAATATTATATTGAGTATCAGAATCCTAACTTTTGGGTCATCACAAAACTATACTAAAGCCTTGGGCAGTGGTCACATGCGTTAGAAATGGTATCAGAGCCATAAACCCTCCAGTAGGTGGGTCCATATGGGCTTGTGACATGCTAGTATTTGAGTCGTGCAGTCTAGGCATATTGGAAAGGGCTATCCATGGTGATGGAGCCACCTTTGTGGTGGTATTCGTAGTCAAGAGCTGGGTGTACATAGACATGTTGGGTATGCACTGAAATGGGGAAATGTTATGAGGCCACATAGTTGAGCCTTGACGAGGACGTCAAGAGTATAAGTGGGGGAAATTGTAACATCCTAGGATTTGAGGCCTTGGATAACATGATCTTAAAAGGAATGATTAGACTACCCATATCACCAAAGTGCACCTCCTTTTCCAGAAGCCCATCACTAAAGAACTCCATAGTTAAGTGTGCTCATCTTGGAGTAGTACTAGGATGGGTGACCAAAGAAGTTGACCCCGGCTTGCGTGAGAGTCAGGAAAAAGTATGCAGTTAAGGCTAGTGGTGGTCTGTGGGGCCAATTGCCATTCCTGAAACTCTACTAGAGCCTTGGAAAACGGGCACATGCATTACAACTTTGGTCTTGGGTACTTGTGTTTTTCTAGATTTGGGTTTTTGATGAGATTTATCTTTGGGTACATAACCTAAGCCTCTTCTTCCAATTTGACCAAAAGAATTGCTTAGAATTTAACAAGAACATCCTTTTTTAAGTTACTAATTTCTTTTTTGTAATTTTGCAATTTCATCCAGTTTCTTTTTAATATTTAAGTTTGCTTGATCTAGATTAGAAGATAAACTATCTCTTTCTTTGATAATAGTATCATAATCAGAATGAGTTCATAAAATAGGTTGAGTTTGAAGATTATTTATTTTAGCAAGCAATTCAACTTTAGTTATAGTTTGTTCCTACAGCAAGCAGCTAGACGTTATGCTCATTAATCAAATATTTTAGGGTATTTCTTTCAGATATAAGACTTTCATTTTTAGAAGAGAGAGTATATAGTTTAGCATGCAAATCATCATTTGTCTTTGTGAGCTTCTTTAATTTCTTCTTGCAATCAATATATTTTTCATGTACTTCTTGAAGACTAGTAACTAAGTCTTCTTTAGATAGTTCAAGAAGGCTTACCTCATTTGAGTCTTCATTCTCATCTTCCTTGGTCATAAAACATTCTACATCTTCTTCTCCACTTTCGCTTTCATCACTTGACTCATCCCAAGAAGCTTTGTAGGCTTTATCTCCCTTGTATTTCTACTTAGATGAGGGTTTCTTTCCTTTCTTTACTTTAGAACACTCATTTTTGACATGTCCTTTTTTGCCTCATTCAAAGCACCTAAGAGAACAAGAGGAAGAAGCACTAGATTTTTTGTTATATTTATACCTTCGATATTTCTTGCCATTTACAATGAGTGCATCTTCTTCTTCATCTCCTTCACTTGCTCATCACTTTCTTGAGTGATGACCTTTGATTGGACCTTTGTTGTAGCTTTTAGAGCCATGTCCTTCCCTCTTCCTTTTTGAAGCTCAAGCTCCAATCTTTCTTCTTCCTCTAGGGTGACCTGATGAGTCTCTAAGTTACCAATGAGCTGCTCCATCCTCAATCTGGTGAGATCATTGGCTTCTTCAATGGTCGTTACCTTTGGCTTGTACTTTGGAGGCAAAGACCTAAGAATTTTGGAGACTTGATCTTCTTCGCTTATAGTTTTTCCTAATGCACTTAAACTATTAATGATAGTAGAAAATCTTGCATACATATCACTAATAGATTCATTTGGTTTCATATGAAATTGTTTGAATTTTTGTTTAAGCATAGAAATTTTGGAATTTTTAACTTGAATGGTTCCTTCATGCGTAATGGAGAGTTTATGCCATATGTCATAAGCAGTTTCACATGAAGAGATTCTATTGAATTCACTTATCAGAAATAGAGCAATATAGTATGCTTACTGCCTTAGCATTTAATTGAGCTTGTTTTACCGTGTTTGCATCCCATGTAGCATACTTGGTTTGAGGAAGCTCATAGGGTGTAGACACCATACTCCATAGATCCTTGCTGATTCCTTGGAAATAGAATTGCATTCTTCTCTTCCAATAGTTGTTGTTGCTTCCATTAAATGGTGGTGGCCTAGACACGTGGGTTCCCTCCAAGTTAAGGTTGTTGAGTATGTCGTCCCCCATCCTTCAAGATGTGTTAAGTCTCCTTGAAGGCCTGCTTTGATACCAATTGAAAGATCGAGAGTGGGGGTGAATATAGATTTTTGGAACTTTAAAGTTAATTAAAACAATTTAAGAACTCAACCAAAGAAGGAGAAGGAAACAAGGAGGACACAAGGATGTAGAGTGGTTCCTACCTTTAAAATCAAAGGTAGTTAGTCCACTATCCAATTGTTTCCAATTGGGATTTTGGAAGTGATTTATTTTATTATCTCTCGTGGATGTTTCACAAAATACAATCACCTTCCTTCTACACCATTTAAGTAACCTTCACCTAAAGTAGCATCAGCCTCCTTGAAGCAGCCTTCTTGAAGTAACTACAAGTCAAACAACCTTCACCTTCTTAAAGTAGCTGCAACCTCCCTTGAAGCATCCTTCCTTGAATTAATTGCAAGTACCTCTTGAAGAAGCCTTCTCCACCACAAAGTAGCTCCAAGAAACCTCCTTTCAACAACCTCCAAACCTAGGAGTAGTTAAGGAGAACAATATAAAATATAAAGAAAGAGATTGGAAGAAAAGAAACACTTCACCAATTCATTACAGTGTCTTGATCCTATATCAAGCGTTAGATCTCTCAAACCACTAAGGATTAATGTTGATATAAGGTGGCTAAGAGGTTATATCTATAGGACACGTAATTTGAGTTTGAAGTAACAAGATGGCTAGAGTGGCTTTGCTTTGTTGCTCATAAGAATGTGTTCTCAAGTGTAATTGTGTGCTTTAGGTGTCCTAAGGCCTCTCCTATTTATAGAGATGACTTGTAAGTGCTTAGGGAAGTTCTAGAGGGTTTCTAGAGTGTTCTTAGTGCTTAACTAGATATTAGGAGTCCACTAGTTATCTTGCCATGGCTAACTGTTTCAAGCTGAAAAGAAAAATCCAAAAACTATCTCAGTTGAGGAACTTGTCGACTGAGAGGTGTCTCTGTTGAGATTTTCTTCAACCGAGGAGGGGTTCGAGGGTAAATTTTTTGCAATGGCTATTTTCGACCCCCAATCACCAAGTACTTGGTCTAACAGTCATGTGCTTTGGGTCAAAACTTGCTCGACCAAAGACATTGTCGACCAAAAGCCTATTTTAGGGCACACATGTATAAGTTCTTTATCGGTGCGTGTGACTTTAACCAAAGTGATACTCGGTCGAGAAAGTATTCGACTGAGTGTGTCTCGGTCGAGAAGTTTGTCGACTGAGAGTGTCCCTATATCTATTGAATCACCCTCTAAGTGTGTGTATCATGGGTGATGGTAATTGTAACTCTGGGGGAAAACCTGTCTAAGGGTTGTGAGTGGATGAGGAAGACCTAACACTTGATTTAAATGATATCTAGGTACTTGTACATTATATACTTGTACAAGTTTTTACATTGAGTACAATCATGAAAATATTGAACATTTAAGCACATTGATCTTCCATTTGTGTTGATCTTCAATTCTCCAATTCCTTATTTCCTTGGACCCTGAAATAATAAAAAAGCATGTTAGATCCACAAGAATGAAATGTTTGTCATCATCAAAACAAATGGTTTATTAATGTCCAATTTAGCCAATAGAAAGTAGGGTGAACATGGTAGTTGTCATTTTCCATCTGATAAGATGTAATGATTAGATGACCACCCATCAGATCTCATGACGTGCCTCTTGATTAACACAGGCTACCACCAACTTGTCAAAGTGGGTCTTTGACAAGAAAACCTAAATGTTGACCAGCGGCCTAAGTGCAAATGAAACAACAAAGAAGAACAATTCAAGGTTCAGATCTTAACATCCGCGATGGTAAATAGTAACTTGAGAATCCATGAAACATGGTATGTCAAATCAAAACTTGAATAAAAATCAACTTCAAAACAATTTTTTTCATGACTAGCATGATCACATTTATGTTAAAAGAAGAATTCAAAACCTTTGAAACAAAGTTATGGGGCAAAATGATACCACCAAAATTCAAATCGTGATAATCCCTTGCCTCAAAAAAGGCAAATAAATAAGGGAAATTCTGATGATAGTGGTCCAATCTATGTGGTCATCATGCATCATTTCAACATCAAGAAGGACTCCTTCAACAATTATGAAATGTCTCCACAAGTAGAGTCTGTCAGGGAACCATTGGAAGAAGGTTGTAGACAGTAACAATATGATGAACTTGTTTGGTACAAAGATAGAGACTGACTCAAATATATCTCCACAACAATTCTATACATCTTTAGATATAGAGTTCAACAAGGCAGATCTTTTCTCGAGATATAAATGACCTTACCTCTTATTAGTTAACATGGCCACACATGTCATGCTCTTCAGAAAATAGCTACTAAACTATAAAGGGACATATGGTTCAAAGATCCTGCACAAGGACATACCAGATACAATGAGCTCATGTATCCTCAAAACACTTCTCTCATAATAGATCCAACATGATACAACATCTACTGATGATGACCAAAGACAAGCTTTGAGCCGCTGCCTTCCAAGAAGGATGTCATGATCAGTTTTCATAGGACCACTAAAGACCTATTAGAAACACGACACTAGTGTAACTCACCAAAGCATACTAAATAATATGTTGTACCTTGATTACCAAATGTCACCATAATCATATCATCTTCGATATATCACTTTTCTCTAGAATAGTTGAAACTAAGCAATTAAAATGTTAATACAACAAGAATTAGATTTCACAACAAATCCCGATCCAGATTCCATCAATATTTTTAGTGGTGGGAGCACACATGCTCGATATTTTTCCTTGATTTAAAAGTCCTACACTCTTCTAGTGACCCTCAACCATGAGCACTTCTATGTATGGCCACTTGGAATCATTTTATGTTCTTGGATCATGACCTAAAATTGAACCAAACCCACAATGATATTTCAAAATCCTTTTATGGTCCTAGATCATGAACTCGAGCTGAACCAAACCCAAAATCAAGTTTACTAACCTTCTTGGGTCATAGACCATGACCTAAAAATAAACCAGTCATGCTCTTGATCTTCCAATCTCTTTTGGGTCCTAGACTATGACCACTAATATTGGGTCAATCATGTGCTTTATCTGCTAATCTCTTTTGGGTCCTAAACTAAGACTTTAAACTAGAACATAGTCTTCTCATGATTAGACTCCTCTCTTTTTGGCAAGGAACTTTGTTTGGGTCCTAGATTAAGACCTTAAACTTTACCAATGTTCTAAAGCCCTAACTCGAGAAGGAGCCCTACAATTGTTGGCCCCACACTCGGGTAGGTATCCTTAAGAGAGCCCTATCCTGTGTAGGCACCTCATGTTCATAAGCCCTATCTTGAATAGGCACTTTACACTTAACCTCATGTTCATAAGCCCTATCTTGAATATGCACTTTACACTTTCAAAAACCATATCCCGGGTAGTCACCTTACCTGAAAAGGCCCTACCTTGAGTAGTCACCTTACTTTCAAAAGCTATCCTAAATATGCTTTTCAAAAAGCCCTACCTTGAGTAGGCACCTTTCTTTCAAAGCACTATCCTGAATAAGCACTTTACATTTTCAAAAGTCCTACTAGGAGTAGGAACTTGTTAATTACAAAGCCCTATCCATAATAAGAACTTCTTGATTTGAATATGTATCCTAAATAAGAACCTTCCCTTATCACTAAAAGGCCCTATGTTCAGGTAGGAACCTACACTTAAACCATATTATAAATATGCACCCCTATTCTCAAGCCCTATCCATAATAGACATTTCATTTCTCAAAGACCTACATTCAGGTAGGCATCTACACAATCTAAGACCTATACCATGATGGCACTCCCAAATTAATCTTTTGGTAGCCCCTAAGGCCTATTATCATCTAGATCCTAAATCCTAGACTGTGGTCTATATTACTCAAATTCAAAAGTTCACGATCTAATTTGACCCTGATACATCATGCTTTCAAGCACTATCCTAAATAGTCATCTACACCTAAACATCCCTATCTTAAGAAGGCATCTCCTCTTCTAATAGACTTATACAAAGTACGGAACTCCCTTTGTTAAAGCCATACATTTAGGTAGGAATCACCTCAAGGCCTATTCTATATAGGCAATCCCAACAAATCCCTATAACATGGTGTACATCATATAAAAGCCCTAAGTTTAGGTAGGCATATCCCCAATCCCTATCCCATATGGGAATTCCATCCAATTCAAGACCTACATTTAGGTAGGCATATCCAGAAGCCCTATCACAACTAGAAATTTTCTCTAGTCTTAGACTACATCCAGGAGGCACCTTTATCCAAGTCCTATCTAGAATGGACATGTTCTCCATTCTAATACCAACATCTAGTAGACTCTTTTATCCAAGCCCTATTAGGAATAGGCATTTCCTCCAGTCTAAGTAATCCCTTCATCTAGTACGCACCTTTATCCATGTCCTATCCTAAATTGACATCCACATTGAAGGCCTATCATGAGTAGGTTGCTCCTTGAATTTAGTCCCTAGGTAGGAACACCTACCTATCCTGAATGGGTGTCTCCTTAAATTCAATCCCTAGGTGGGCACACCTGACATAACCCTACAGTGAAATGGTCAATCATTAGGAAAGCCTTATGAATAGATAGACACCTCCATAGAAAACATACATACAATAGATAGATCTAGCTCTTATCAAGCTAAACCATCATGTACTCAAGAGATGCTATAGGGAGTGGATAGTTGTCTGGTATAGTTACCGGTCATAAAATCCACATTAAATCTAGAAAACTTGTCTAGTGCCCAACCTTATCTATCTTGAGCAAGAAAGGTTTTGAGAAATAGTCATGAATTCCACCTAGAATCTAGAAAATTGTCTGCACTCCGATCTTATCAATTTTATCAATCTCATCAATATAGGAAGACTATCTAAGGATTTTACAAAATGATTGATATTGTCACTACTCGTGAAGGTCACCTTAATTATGAGAACTTGTCTGATACCTAACATATCCACCTTGAGCACTCTTGTAGATCTAGAATTCCTTTTTGCACTTTGATCGATCCTTCTCCTCGATATCAAGCGGTTATTGCTCAAGTAGCTAGGTTGTTCTCCGTCCACCATTTATCTGCCCTAGCAATCGAACATGACTACTTTCACAACTCCATAACGAACACTAAGGTTGTTCACAAGTTCTATGCCAATTTGCATTGGAACTACGATTCGCTGATTCCGCCATCAAATACTCAAGTAGTTCTTACATCTATGATCGCCAATCGACGTTTCCAAATCTCTGAGGATACTTTAAATATCTTTCTTTCTAGAGATGAGGAAAATGACACTTGGCATAAAGACTATGGTGAGTACTTCGATCTTCTTGACCCGGAAGGTTTTTACAATCACTATGAATTGACTTTACCGGATATTCATTGGTTTTTGAAGAAACTTGACGTGGCTTACAAGAAGAAGTCCACCCTTCCCTCATCCTCTCTTGACCTTATGAGGTGCATATTGTCTTTAGTGATAAACTGTAATGTCCATCCAAAGAAAAATCAAACGGACATTGCAGAAAACACTGCAATCATTATGTATTGTTTGTTAAACAATATCGATATGAATTGGGCCAGATACATCTTACATCGTATGACCTGCTTCGACACTGTCAAGAAAATCAAAGGCACCCACCCACCCTACCTGGATTTGATTTGTGGTCTTTTCAAGTTCTCCATTGAAAAATCCCTCTATTCTGACTTCCATTACCTGGTATCTATAAAAGGTGTTTGTATTAGTGAAACCACTCTTCAAAAGTCCATTCCTGTGTTTTCCTCTGACTTTGGTGCCTCTGCCTCTGCCTCTACTTTAGCTGCCCCATCCTCCTCTACCCAAGCTCCACCACCGCATCCTCCTCCTAGACCCAGCCTTGCATCTTTCTGTGTGTCAAATAAAACCCTTTTGGGCCATATGATGCATCAACAGGCGTACAACCAATAGGTTCAGGACCACCTGCACCAGAATTTGTGTTCCATAATGTCTACCATGAACCTATCCTATGCATCACCCTACCCCACCTACCAGCCTAACCCGATAGTGCTTATGCTTCATATGCATATGAGCATTACTACCCTGCTCCCGAGCCTTCCGCTGCTACTCTGCCACCTTTTACTACTGGTAGCTCTACTCCTGTGTTCCTGCCGTTACCTGATGGCCCCCTGGCTAACCTACTAGCCTCTCTGGGTGACTCTACTATGTCTTTCCCATGGGCCAATGATCTTCACACTCTTGGTATGTCTTGGGCTAGAAGAATGCCCGCTGGCCCGATCGTTCCTTTTGACCTCCTATTGATGAGGAGGAGCCAGATCAGGCTGAGGATGCTGACGATGATGACGGTGAAGATGAGGACACTTCCGATGATGGTGATGGTGATGGTGTTGACGATGAAGATGGCCCTACTGCTCCACCTTCTGAATGGGACAAGGACTACACACCTAGTGATGAAAATGTTGTTGATATAGATAGCTGAGACGTTTAGATGGTTTCTTAGTTTGTAGTCTAGCATTCTTATCATATATATCTTTCTAGACTCTTTTGTATAAGAAACATCTTGGCACATTCTTCTGAGATGTACTATTTCTTATCTTTGTTTTATCAATTTTATGGTTGTAGTTGCTCTCATGTAGACATATATCTGAGTTGCAATATCTTTGATGTGCACTATGGCCATTTACTCTATTTTATCCTATGCGTTGGTGCCATCTTGAGTTATATTTTGATTATGACTTGGATTGTGTGTTATCTTTTATCTTTGTGTGATATATGCTCTTAAACTGTTGCTTATTCCCTTACATATATGGTTGGTTGAGTTTTGGAGAAAACCTGGTTTTTATGTTCTTCTTCCCCCTACTTTTTGATAATGTCAAAAGGGGGAGAGATACCTTTCAATGGTTTTAAACTCAATCATATTGGTCTCTCTTTGCTATGATATTGATTTTGCTTGTGAGATCCTTTTCTTATAAATTCATTGATTATTATGTGAACTTGCAAAGGACTACACATTACATGTATATTGGTATTGCTATGTGTAGATAGACTAACTATGCAGGTTAGAGGAAGCATATATTGAGGGGGAGCAATTCACATTGTTTGTATCATGAATCCCCGCTAATTCACAAGGCAAAGGTATAACTTTCATATCCTTTTCAATATGCTTGAGGAATGGTTTGTCATTGTCAAAAAGGGGGAGAATGTTGGCCTAGAGGTTATACATTGCCTATTTTTTGATAATGACATAACCATTCCATTCATATGTGTCTAATATGTGTGTTAAAGATTGTTTTCAGGCATTAGGTACATGAAAAGGATATGAAATTCAAAGCCCTAGAACGACTCAAGTTCAAGTCAATTAGCTACAAGTGTGCAATTTGGGATTTCTATGTAAATAACCTTAGAGCATATTTTTAATAACTTGTAATGATGAATTGACTTGTAACTAGGATGAGAAAAATCATTGGGACATAAAACACCAATGTTAGATCACTTTAGATGCTTTTTCAAAGATTGACATCAGGTTGTCAATCGGTCGAGTTTTCCCCAGGATAAACTCGACCGATCAATCTTGGTCAATCTTCTGAAGATAGCATCGGTCGAGTTGTTTTTACACATAACTCGACCGATGGAGTACATGACCAAAATGATCATTCATTGATCGGTCGAGTTTCTTCAAAACAAACTCGACCGATACTTTGAAAATCAATTTGTCATTTACTCTATCAGTCGAGTTAACTTTATTGAAACTCGACCGATTGCACTGTATGGAATTTGCAGAAAAAAAGTGATGTGACCGTTGGTGAGTGTTTTGAGAAAAAATAGAGTTGTTTCTTTGAAAAAAATTTCTATTTTAGTATCCAAGTGTCCCACAACTTAAAGGGGCACTCTCAACTATAAATAGACCCTCTTGGAGTTCATTCCAAGGCTACTCATTCATTGCAAACTTGGTGCTAGCATAGTTGAGAGTGTTCTAAAACTTTTCTCTCTCTACCTTCAAGTCAAATTTGTGAGTATGAGTGAGATAGGTTCCTGTGTAAGAGAGCTACTCCATGTTTTGATGTAAATCTCTCCTCCTCCATCTTCCTACCTCCATTCCCATTGAAGAAAAGGTTGAATATTCTTCTCCAAGTGAAGGAGAAGAGGTTGCTATTCTTCAAGGTTGAAGAAGGCAAACTACTCCAGGTCTCCAAGTGAAGGAGATAGGGGCTCCAGATCTCCAAGTGAAGGAGATGTGCAAGGCGACGATCAAGAAATATGGGTAATCCCTTGAAGGCAGAAGACTTGAAGAAAGGAGTGGGTAAGTCCATGTTGATGGTTGAAGACTCCATGGTTCAAGTGCATAAGCTCCTTATATAGGTTGAAGATCTTTGCTTGAGGTACTAAGCCCTTGGATGTGTGGTTGTTGTGTCTTGTAATCTTATTGTGGAATATAAGAGTACCAAGATTGCAAATCCTAGAGACTAACCCACTCTAGGTAGTGGACTGACATTGCTCCTAAGATTAGGACATGGAACCACTCTAAACCACCTGTACAAGTGCTTGCTCTTCCTTGTCTCTCATCCTTGTGGTACATGTTAGATTAAGACTTCAAATTGCTGCTTGTTTAAGTTTTGCACTTAATATTCTTTGATGGTCTAATCTGTTTTGTGAGAATTGTGAATCTTTATTCACCCTCCCTCTAGAGCCCATTGACCCAACAAGTGGTATCAGAGCAGGTCTTCTCCAAGCTACTTCAACAAGTAGGAGAAGATGGGTGATTCGGCACTTGGTTTGCTTAACCTAGAAGGAAGCTTCTCTATGAGACCTTTGGTCTTCGACGACACAAACTTTCTCTATTGGAAGAGAAAGATGTTGTTCTACCTCTAAAGTGTGAGCTATGAAATGTGGAAGATAGTCCACCTCAAATATGAAGATCCAAAAGGGGACATCACCACATGGACTGAAGCTGAAATGAAGCATGATCAACTCAATGCCAAAGCTGTGAGCATCATCTACGCCACCCTCACTCCATACAAGTTCAACCGGATCTCTTCATGGGACACTACACATGAGATATGGCACAAATTGTGTGTCACCTATGAAGGAACCGAGCAAGTGAAGGAAGCCAAGATCTACATGCTTGATGGTCTTCTAGAGAACTTCAAGATGGGTAAGAATGAAAGAGTGGCTGATATGTATACTAGGCTCAATGTCATCATAAATGGATTGGCAGCCGTTGGGAGTGTGTTGGATAGAGGCACTATCAATTCCAAGATCTTGAGATCTCTTCCAAAGAGATGGGAGCCGAAGGTTACTTCAATTGAAGAGGTGTACAAGCTAAGTGAGCTATCAACCAAGGAGCTGGTTGGTAACCTTCAAGCTCATGAACCTAGGCTTGACAAGCAAGAAGAGGAAGAGAAGAGAGAAGAAAAAGAATCCAAGAAAGTAAAGGACACAACCTTCAAAGCACAAATTGAAGAAATGGTTCGGTAACAACAACTTTCTTTGAAGTCCCCCAACCCTTCCTCAAGTGAAGATAAAGGCCCTAATGAGCATGAAGCAAACTACTCCAAGGGCAAACACTTAAAGAACAAGCCCTCTTCTTCAACTCCAATGTGCTATAAGTGTGGTAAAAAAGGACACTACAAGAGTGACTTCCCAAAGGCCAAGCAGAGCCAGCACAAGAGTATCCACAAGGAAGACAAGGAGTACAAGAGAGAAGGCAAGTACAAGAGAGAAAGCAAGTACAAGAGGAAAGACAAGAAACAAAGAAGATCCAAAGGTGCACCTCATGCAGCATGGGATAAGTCTTCCTCAAGTTCTGAAGATGGAGAATGCCATCTTGCCCTCATGGCCTCCACTAGTGAAGATGTTGGTAAGGTAAGTGAGGTAAGCAATGCTAACTTGGATGAGCTATCTAAGGAAACTCTCATTGATATGTTTAATGAATGCCAATCATCCTTTACTAAATGCAAAACCAAAAGGAAAAGATTAGGCAAGATTGTTGATGATCGTTATGCTAAAGTTGATATTCTTGATAAAAATAAAAAGATGCTCCTTGATAGAATTGACTCGTTGCAAGGGAAATTGGCCTTGAGCTTCAACATAATGGAGTAGAGGTTGAGAATGGTGTATATCTTAAAAATATTGAAAATCTTAAGATAGAAAACCAAAAGTGCTTAAATGAGCTTGATGTTCTTAAAACTGAAAATGTGGAACTGAAACTTATTGATGATGCTAGGAGAAAGGAAGTTTATGCTTATCAAAGAGAAATTGTCTTGCTTCAATATGAAAATGCTAAGTTACTTAGTCAAGTTAATGATTTATCTTCTAGACCTATTTTGCAAAGAAATGAAGTTGCTAGCATAGCTTTAGAAAGAGATTCCCTTCATACTAAATCCCTCTATTTAGAGACAAGTCTATTGCATGCTAGAGATGATCTTACTAGTATTTCTTATACTGTCATAAATCTTAGTGATGATAATTCCAAGTTAAGATCTTCTTTGCAAAATTTCCTCTCGGGTAAGAAATCCCTCAATGATGTCCTAGAACACTCTACCAAACAAATTGGTACTAGTGGTTTGGGATATGATGGGACTGCTCCAAAAGGTAAGAACAAAAACAAGGGTAAGAAGAAGAGTGTGGAACCTCCTATATTTAATGGAGAGTCTTCTGGCTCTAAGAACCCTATGGTATGCTCTCATTGCAAATGTGATGATCATTATTCTACTTATTGTCCTTACAAGCCCAAGGGGACCAACCCAAAGATGAAATGGGTCCCCAAGCTAACCCCGATTCCCAAAGTTTGAGTTGGGTTCTGACATCCTTCTTTCTTTCATGTCAAAAAGAGATGGATAGTTGATAGTGGTTGTTCTAAGAACATGACTGGTGAATCCAACCACTTCAACAAGTTTGTGAGAAAGAAAGGAGGACTGGTAACCTTCGGTGACAACAAGAAGGGTAAGGTCATAGGTGAGGGTGATGTAGGCAATGAGCTTTGTATTAAAAAAATTTTGCTTGTTGATGGCCTACATCACAACTTGATGAGTGTAAGTCAACTATGTGATAATGGATATCTTGCGTTGTTTACATCTTTAGAATGTTTTCTTCTAGATTCCCTCTCCTACAATGTCATATCTAAGGGAACTAGAAATGGCAATCTTTATGTCATTGTTCTTGATGCTCTTAGGCCCGTACTTGATAGATGCTTGGTTGTGGATAAAAATGATATTTCTCTTTGGCATCGTCGTTTGGGTTATGTGAATTTGCATCAAATGAAGAAATTGAGCAAAAAGGACTTGGTTTGAGGACTTCCCAAATTGGATTTTGAAAAGGATGAGGAATGCCAACCTTGTACACTAGGGAAACAAATCAAATCCTCCTTAAAATCCAAAGGAGTCATGAGTACTAAGAGAGTTCTTGAACTTCTTCATATTGATCTATTCAGACCAATGAGAACGCAAACGATTCGTGGTTCCAAGTATTGTCTCGTTATTGTTGATGACTTCTCTCAATATACTCAGACCTTCTTTCTCATTTCGAAAAGTGATACTCTTGATGTTTTCTCAAGATTTTGTTAATGGGTTGAAAATGAAGTTTCTTTCCGGATTGTTTCTATCCACAGTGACCATGGGGGATAATTTGAAAATGATCTTTTTGAGCATTTTGGTGAAAATCGGGTTACTCGTACAATTTCTCTTCTCCTCGTACGCCTCAACAAAATGGGGTAGTTGAGAGGAAGAACATGTCTCTTCAAGAGATGGCAAGGACAATGCTATTTGAATATGACGCTTCTAAGAAGTTTTGGGCCGAAGCAGTTAGCACAACCTATTTTGTGCAGAACTGGGTTTTTACACATCCTTCTTTAAAAAAAAAACCCCTATGAGTTATGGCGTGGTAGAAAGCCATCCATTGAGTTCATTTATGTTTTTGGATGTCCTTGTTTTGTTTTAAACACGAAGGATTATCTTGACAAGTTTGATCCAAAATCTTATAAGGCTTTCTTCCTTGGCTATAGCACTACAAGCAGGGCATATAGAGTATTCAACATTGAATTGTCTAAAATTGAAGAATCTATCAATGTTAAGTTTGTTGAAACTAACCCTGTTGTTGGCAAGCATGTTGTTGATAATGATGTTGCAGATGAATTAATTCCTATCTTGAAAGACCTCAACATCGAAAACAAAGGTAAGTAGGTGATAGAAGCAGAAGAAGAAGAAAAGATGGATCCTACTCCTCGCTTTGTGAAGAACCATCCCAAGGAGATAATCATTGGCAACCCATTCAAGAGAGTGAAGACACAAGCTACCTACAACAAAGAACAAGCAGATATCAGCTTCATCTCACAACTAGAACCAAAGAACATCAAAGAAGCCCTTGGTGATGATGAGTGGATCCTAGCCATGCAAGAAGAGTTAGAGCAATTCGAGAAGAATTGTGTGTGGACTCTAGTGCCAAGACCAAGTGATAGAAATATCATTGGCACCAAATGGGTCTACCGCAACAAGCTAGATGAGCAAGGAAAAGTGGTAAGAAACAAAGCAAGGTTAGTAGCACAAGGTTACAACCAACAGGAAGGTATTGACTTTGATGAAACTTATGCTCCTGTTGTTAGATTAGAATCTATTCACATGCTACTTGCTTTGGCTAGTTACCAAAATTTCTTGCTATGTCAAATGGATGTTAAAAGTGTGTTTTTGAATGATACAATTGAGGAGGAATTATTTGTTGCTCAACCTCCGGGCTTTGAAAATGACAAGTTACCCAATCATGTTTATTTGTTGCAAAAAGCTCTCTATGGACTCAAACAAGCACCTCGAGCTTGGTATGAGAAATTAAAGAACTTTTTACTAGATAATGGGTATGTCATGGGCAAAGTTGATTCTACCTTGTTTCTAAAACACACTTCTAGCAATTTTCTTATAATTCAAATTTATGTTGATGATATCATTTTTGGCGGGACTGACCTTGATCTTTTCAAGGAGTTTAGTTCTCTTATGCAGAGTAAGTTTGAAATGAGCATGATGGGTGAGTTGACTTTCTTCCTCGGCTTTCAAATCAAGCAAACAAAAGAAGGAAACTTCATCAACCAAGGCAAGTACACAAATGAACTGCTCAAGCACTTTGGGATGGAGAACATGAAGCTGATGGATACACCCATGTCCAACATTGCCAAACTTGACAAAGATGAAGAAGGTGAGAAGGTAGATGAGAAGCTCTATAGAGGTATGATTGGAAGTTTACTTTATTTAACTGCCTCTAGACCTGATATTATGTTTAGTGTTGGCTTGTGTGCTCACTTTCAATCTAGCCCTGGAAAATCACATCTTATAGCTGTTAAAAGGGTTTTGAGGTACCTAGCCAAAACCCAAAATTTTGAACTATGGTATCCTAAATCAAGGGATTTTACTCTTAGAGAATATATTGATGCTGATTACACAGGTTGTTTGGTTGATAGAAAGTGCACAAGTGGAACTTGCTTTCTTCTAGGACCATGCTTGGTGTCTTGGTTCTCCAAGAAACAAAGCACAACGGCATTATCAACTACCAAGGCTGAATACATTGCAGCCGGGAGTTGTTGTGCATAAGTCCTATGGATGAAGCAAATGTTCCAAGACTTAAAAAAAAATATTTCATTCTTCTCCTATCTTTTGTGACAATACTAGTGCAATTAATCTATCTTACAATCTGATATTGCATAGTAGGGCAAAACATATAGAGGTTCGCCATCATTTTCTCCATGACCACATTGCCAAGAAGGATATCTATAACACGCATGTGTACACAGAAAACCAGTTGGCAAACATTTTTACAAAACCTCTAGCTAGAGATCAATTCAATTTGATTCAATCTAAACTACTTATTGTTAATTTGGATGATATTGCCATGCGATCTAGCTAGCTATCTCTTTTCTGTATGTTTGCTCATATCTTTCTTCACCTTGTTTGCCTATATATGCTTAAATGTGCCTAACTTGCTTGACAACATGCTTAGTTTTTGCTCATTTTTGGGTTTTTATTGAATTTAATGTTTTATCGCAAAATAGTACCCAATGATTAGCTAAATGTGCCTAAGTATTTTAATTATACATAATAGAATTGAAAAATGAATTTAATTGGCATGTAAATGGCTAGAAACTAAGAATGTGACTTTTAGGTTAGGTTGACCTTCGGTCGAGTTTCCCCCAGGAAAAACTCGATGGATAGAAACTAAGAATGTGACTTTTAGGTCAGGTTGACCTTCAGTCGAGTTTCCCCTAGGAAAAACTTGACCGATCAGGATCCGAGAGTGGTTCTGCAGAGGACCGTTCGGTCGAGTTTTACACTCTCAGAACTCAACCGATCCGCGGGCTGAGCTAATATTAAGTTAGGATCGACCGACTATTTTCCCTCTCAACTAGAAAATAACCTATTGATTCCTCATCTCTTAGCCCTAAGCTCTCACCCCCAGCCCTAAACCTCCCACTCCTAGCCCTAGTTTGACCTAGAAAGCTCAACCTAGACCTTCCCAGACATCTCTGGTGGTTTTTGTATGGCGTTTGAGGTTTGTTTTGCTTGTTTGCTTCATTTTCTATCTCTCTTTCGCCTCCATTGCTTCTCAAAGAAGAAAACGAGCGGCTCCAAGAAATGCAACTGCTTCTTCTTCACAAAATCACTTGACTCCCTTTGATAATACCTCCTTTGTGTCAATTGAAGTTGTAAATAGGTACAATGATCTTCTCCCACAAAGCCCTTTTCCTTTTCACACTTTGATCGATCCTTCTCCTCGGTATCGAGCGGTTATTGCTCAAGTGGCTAGGTTGCTCGTCGTCCACCATTTATCTACCCTAGAAATTGAATGTGACTGCTTTCACAACTCCATAACAAGCACTAAGGTTGTTCATGAGTTCTATGCCAATTTGCATTGGAACTATGATTCGCTAATTCACCCACCGAATACTCAAATAGTTCTTACATCTATGATTGCCATTCGATGTTTCAAAATCTTTGAGGATACTTTAAATATCTTTCTTTCCGGAGACGAGGAAAATGACACTTGGTGTAAAGACTATGGCGAGTACTTCGATCTTCTTGACCCAGAAGGTTTTTACAATCACTATGAATTGACTTTACCAGATATTCATCGGTTTTTGAAGAAACTTGATGTGGCTTACAAGAAGAAGTCCACCCTACCCTCCTCCTCTCTTGAGCTTATGAGGCTCATATTGCCTTTAGTGATAAACCGTAATGTCCATCCAAAGAAAAATCAAACAGACATTGCAGAAAACGCTGCAATCATTATGTATTATTTGTTAAACAATATCAGTGTGATGTGGGCCAAATACATCTTACATCATATGACTTGCTTCGATACTAGCAAGAACACCAAAGGCACCCACCCACCCTACCCGACATTGATTTGTGGTCTTTTGATGTTCACCACTGACAAATCCCTCTTTTCTGACTTCCATTACCCGATAGCTAGAAAAAGTGTTTGTATTAGTGAAACCACTATTCAAAAGTCCATTCCTATGTTTTCCTCCACCTCTGGTGCCTCTGCCTCTGCTTCAGCTGCCCCAGCCTCCTCTACCCGAGCTCCACCACCGAAGCCTCCTCCTAGACCCAGCCGTGCATCTTTCCGTGTGTCAAATGTAACCCTTTTGGGCCATATGATGCATCAACAGGCGTACAACCAACAGGTTCAGGACACATGCACCAAGATTTGTGTTCCATCATGTCTACCATGAACCTATCCTATGCATCGCCCTACCCCACCTACCAGCCCTACCCCGGTAGTGCTTATGCTTCATATGCATATGAGAATTACTACCCTACTCCCGAGCCTTCCGCTGCTGCTCTACCACCTTTTACTACTGGTAGCTCCGCTCCTGCCTTCCTACCATTACATACTACCCACTGGTCACCCTGCTAGCCTCTCTGGGTGGCTCTTCTCTGTCTTTCCCGTAGGCCAATGAGATTCACACTCTTGGTATGTCTTGGGCTGAGCAGAATGCTCGCTGGCCCGATTGTTCCTTTGGATCTCCTACTGATGAGGAGATGCCAGACCAGACTGAGGATGTTGATGATGATGGTGAAGATGAGGATGCTTCCGATGATGGTGATGGTGATGGTGCTGACGATGATGTTGGCACTACTGCTCCACCTTCTGATCGGGATGAGGACTACACACGTGGAAATGACGACATTGTTGTTATAGATAACTTAGATGTTTAGATGGTTTCTTAGTTTGTAGTCTAGCATGCTTATCATATACATCTTTCTAGACTCTTTTGTATAAGAAACAACTTGGCACATTCTTCTGAGTTGTACTATTTCTTATCTTTGTTTTATCACTTTTATGGTTGTAGTTGCTCTCATGTAGACATATATATGAGTTGTAATATCTTTGATGTGCACTATGGCCATTTACTATGTTTTATCCTATGCGTTGGTGCCATCTTGAGTTATATTTTGTTTATGACTTGGATTGTGTGTTATCTTTTATCTTTGTGGGATATATGCTTTTAAACTATTGCTTATTCCCTTACATATATGGTTGGTTGAGTTTTGGAGAAGACTTGGTTTTTATGTTCTTCTGCCGCCCTACTTTTTGATAATGTCAAAAGGGGGAGAGATGCCTTTCAATGGTTTGAAACTCAATCATATTGGTCTTTCTTTGCTATGATATTGCTTTTGCTTGTGAGATCTTTTTCTTGTTCAATTCACTGCTTATTATGTGAACTTGCAAAAGACTACACATTACATGTATATTGGTATTGCTATGTGTAGATAGACTAACCATGCAGGTTAGAGGAATCATAGATTGAGGGGGAGCAACTCACATTGTTTGTATCATGAATCCCCCTAATTCGCAAAGGCAAAGGTATAACTTTCATATCCTTTTCAATATGATTGAGGAATGGTTTGTCATTGTCAAAAAGGGGGAGAATGTTGAACTAGAGGTTATACATTGCCTATATTTTGATAATGACTTAACCATTCCATTCATATGTATCTAATATGTGTGTTAAAGATTGTTTTCAGGCATTAGGTACATGAAAATGATCCGAAATTCAAAGCCCTAGAATGGCTCAAGTTCAAGTCAATTAGCTACAAGTGTGCAATTTGGGATTTCTATGTAAATGACCTTAGAAAATATTTGTAATAACTTGTAATGATGAATTGACTTGTAACTAGGATGAGAAAAATGATTGGGACATAAAAGACTAATGTTAGATCACTTTAGATGCTTTTTCAAAGATTGACATCAGGTTGTCAATCGGTTGAGTTTTCTCTAGGTTAAACTCGACCGATCAATCTTGGTCAATCTTCTGAAGATAGCATCGGTCGAGTTGTGTTTACATAGAACTCGACCGATGGAGTACCTGACCAAAATGATCATTCACTAATCGATCAAGTTTTTTCAAATCAAACTCGACCGATACTTTGAAAATCGGTTTGTTGTTTACTCTATCTATCGAGTTAACTTTATTGAAACTCGACCGATGGCACTGTATGGAATTTGCAGAAAAAAGTGATGCGACCATTGGTGAGTGTTTTGAGCAAAAATAGAGTCATTTCTTTGAAAAAAAGGCTATTTTTGTATCCAAGTGTCCCACAACATAAAGGGGCACCCTCAACTATAAATAGACCCTCTTGGAGTTCATTCCAAGGCTTCTCATTCATTGCAAACTTGGTACTAGCATAGTTGAGAGTGTTCTAACCCTTTGAACCCCTTTCTCTCTCTTCCTTCAAGTCAAATTCGTGAGTATGAGTGAGATAGGTTCCTGTGTAAGAGAGCTACTCCATGTTTTGATGTAAATCTCTCCTCATCCATCTTCCAACCTCCATTCCCATTGAAGTAAAGGTTGAAGATTCTTCTCCAAGTGAAGGAGGAGAGGTTGTCGTTCTTCAAGTTTGAAGAAGGCAAGCTTCTCTAGGTCTCCAAGTGAAGGAGATATGTTCTCTAGATCTCCAAGTGAAGGAGATGTGCAAGGCAACGATCAAGAAAGATGGGAAATCTCTTAAAGGCAGAAGACTTGAAGAAAGGAGTGGGTAAGTCCTTGTTGATGGATGAAGACTCCATGGTTCAAGTGGGTAAGCTCCTTCTATAGGTTGAAGATCTTTGCTTGAGGTACTAAGCCCTTGGATGTGTGTTATTGTGTCTTGTAATCTTATTATGGAATATAAGAGTACCAAAATTGCAAATACTAGAGACTAACCCACTCTAGGTAGTTGACTGACATTCCTAAGATTAGGACATGGAACCACTCTAAACCACCTATCCAAGTGATTTCTCTTCCTTGTCTCTCATCCTTGCTTTGCATGTAAGATTAAGACTTCAAATTGCTGCTTGATTAAGTTTTGCACTTAATATTCTTTGGTGGTCTAATCTATTTTGTGAGAATTGTGAAGCTCTATTCACCCCCCTCTAGAGCCCATTGATCCAACATGTGGTATCAGAGTAGGTATTCTCCAAGCTACTTCAACAAGTAGGAGAAGATGTGCGATTAGACACTTGGTTCGCTTAACCTAGAAGGAGGCTTCTCCATGAGACATCCGGTCTTTGACGACACAAACTTCCTCTATTGAAAGTGAAGGATGCAGTTCTACCTCCAAGGTGTGAGCTATGAAATGTGGAAGATAGTCCACCTCAAAGATGAAGATCCAAAAGGGGACATCACCACATGGACTGAAGCTGAAATGAAGCATGCTCAACTAAACGCCAAAGATGTGAGCATCATCTGCGCCGCCATCACTCCATCCGAGTTCAACTGGATCTCTTCATGGGACACTGCACATGAGATATGGCATAGATTGTGTGTCACCTATGAAGGAACCAAGCAAGTGAAGGAAGCCAATTCTACATGCTTGGCGGTCTTCTAGAGAACTTCAGGATGGGTAAGAATGAAAGAGTGACTGATATGTATACTAGGCTCAATGTCATCATAAATGGATTGGCATCCCTTAGGAGTGTGTTGGATAGAGGCACTATCAATTCCAAGATCTTGAGATCTCTTCCAAAGAGATGGGAGCCCAAGGTTACTTAAATTGAAGAGGTGTACAAGCTAAGTGAGATATCAACCGAGGAGCTGGTTGGTAACCTTCAAGCTCATGAGCCTAGGCTTGACAAGCAAGAAGAGGAAGAGAAGAGAGAAAAAAAGAGTCCAAGAAAGTAAAGGACACATCCTTCAAAGCACAAATTTAAGAAATGATATGGCAACAACAACTTGCTTTGAAGTCCCCCAACCCTTCCTCAAGTGAAGATGAAGGCCCTAATGAGCATGAAGCAAACTACTCCAAAGGCAAATACTTCAAGAACAAGCCCTCTTCTTCAACTCCAAGGTGCTATGAGTGTGGGCAAAAAGGACACTACAAGAGTGTCTGCCCAAAAGCCAAGAAGAGCCATCACAAGAGAAGTCACAAGAAAGATAAGGAGTATAAGAGAGAAGGCAAGTACAAGAGGAAAGACAAGAAAGAAGATCCAAAGATGCAGCTCATGCAACATGAGAGGAGTCTTCTCAAACTCCTCAAGTTTTGAAGATGGAGAATGCCATCTTGCCCTCATGGCCTCCACTAGTGAAGATGTTGGTGAGGTAAGTGAGGTAAGGAATATTAAATTTCATGAGCTATCTAAGAAAACTCTCATTGATATGTTAAATGAATGCCAATCATCCTTTACTAAATGCAAAACCAAAAGCAAAAGATTAGGTAAGGTCGTTGATGATCTTTATGCTAAAATTGATATTCTTGATAAAAATGAAAAGTTGCTTCTTGATAGAATTGATTCCTTACAAGGGCAATTTCTTGACCTTGAGCTTCAACATAATGGAGTAGAGGTTGAGAAGGTGTATATCTTAAAAATATTGAAAAGTTTAAGATAGAAAACCAAAAGTGCCTAGATGAGCTTGATGTTCTTAAAACTAAAAATGTGGAACTCAAACTTATTGATGATGCTAGGAGAAAGGAAGTTTATGCTTATCAAAGAGAAATTGTCTTGCTTAAATCTGAAAATGCTAAGTTACTTGGTCAAGTTAATGATTTATCTTCTAGACCTATTTTGCAAAGAAATGAAGTTGCTAGCATAGCTTTAGAAAGAGATTCCCTTCATATTAAAGCCCTCTATTTAGAGGCCGATCTATTGGATTCTAGAGATGATCTTCCTAGTCTTTCTTCTACTGTTATAAATCTTAGTGATGATAATGCCAAGTTAAGATCTTCTTCGCAAAGTTCCTCTCAGGGAAGAAATCCATCAATGATGTCCTAGAACACTCTACCAAACAAATTGGTACTAGTAGTTTGGGATATGATGGGACTGCTCCAAAAGGTAAGAATAAGAACAAGGGTAAGAAGAAGAGTGTGGAACCTTGTATCTTTCATAGAGAGTCTTTCGGCTCTAAGAACCCTATGGAAAGTACTCATTGCAAATGTGATGATCATTATTCTACTTATTGTCCTTACAAGCCCAAGGGGACCAACCCAAAGATGAAATAGGTCCCCAAGCTAACCCCGGATCCCTAAGTTTGAGTTGGGTTCTGACATCCTTCTTTCTTTCAGGTCAAAAAGAGATGGAGAGTTGATAGTGGCTATTCTAAGCACATGACTAGTGAATTCAACCACTTCAACAAGTTTGTGAGAAAGAAAGGAGGATCGATAACCTTCGATGACAACAAGAAGGGTAAGGTCATAGGTGAGGGTAATGTAGGCAATGAGCTTTGTATTAAAAAAATTTTGCTTGTTGATGGCCTACATCACAACTTGATGAGTGTAAGTCAACTGTGTGATAATGGATATCTTGTGTTGTTTACATCTTTAGAATGTTTTCTTCTAGATTACCTCTCCTACAATATCATATATAAGGGAACTAGAAATGGTAATATTTATGTTATTGTTCTTGATGCTCTTAAGCTCGTACTTGATAGATGCTTGGTTTTGGATAAAAATGATATTTCTCTTTGGCATCGCCGTTTGGGTTATGTGAATTTGTATCAAATGAAGAAATAAAGCAAAAAGGACTTGGTTTGAGGACTTCCCAAATTGGATTTTGAAAAGGATGAGGAATGCTAACCTTGTATACAAGGGAAACAAACCAAATCTTCCTTCAAATCCAATGGAGTCATGAGTACCAAGAGAGTTCTTGAACTTCTTCTTATTGATCTATTCGGGCCAATGAGAATGCAAACACTTCATGGTTCCAAGTATTGTCTTGTTATTGTTGATGATTTCTCTCGATATACTTGGACCTTCTTTCTCATTTCAAAAAGAGATACTGCTGATGTTTTCTCAAGTTTTTGTAAATGGGTTGAAAATGAAGTTTCTTTTCGGATTGTTTCTATCCACAGTGACCATGGGGGATAATTTGAAAATGATCTTTTTGAGAATTTTTGTGAAAAATTGGGTTACTCACGCAATGTATCTTCTCCTCATACGCCTCAACAAAATGGGGTAGTTGAGAGGAAGAATAGGTCTCTTCAAGAGATGGTAAGGACAATGCTTCTTGAATATGAAACTCCTAAGAAGTTTTGGGCTGAAGCCATTAGCACCGCCTATTTTGTGCAGAATATGGTTTTCACACATCCTTCTTTGAAGAAAACCCCCTGTGAGTTATGACATGGTAGAAAGCCATCCATTGAGTTCTTTCATATTTTTGGATGTCCTTGTTTTGTTTTAAACACAAAGGATTCTCTTGACAAGTTGATCCAAAATCTTATAAATCTTTCTTCCTTGGCTATAGCACTACAAGCAGGGCATATAGAGTATTCAATATTGAATTGTCTAAAATTGAAGAATATATCAATGTTAAGTTTATTGAAACTAACCCTATTGTTGGAAAGCATGTTGTAGATGACTTAATTTCTATTTTGAAAGACCTCAACATCAACAACAAAGGTAAGCAGGTGATAGAAGTAGAAGAAGAAGAAGAAAAGAAGGATCCTACTCCCCACTTTACAAAGAACCATCCCAAGGAGATAATTATTGGCAACCCATTCGAGAGAGTGAAGACACGAGCTGCCTACAACAAAGAACAGACAAATATCACCTTCATCTCGCAACTAGATCCAAAGAACATCAAAGAAGCCCTTGGTGATGATGAGTGGATCCTAGCCATGTAAGAAGAGTTAGAACAATTCGAGAAGAATCGTGTGTGGACTCTAGTGCCAAGACCAAGTGATAGAAAGATCATTGGCAACAAATGGGTCTACCGCAATAAGCTAGATGAGCAAGGAAAAGTGGTAAGAAACAAAGCAAGGTTAGTAGCACAAGGTTGCAACCAACATGAAGGTATTGACTTTGATGAAACTTATGCTCCTATTTCTAGATTAGAATCTATTCGCATGCTACTTGCTTTTGCTAGTTACAAAAATTTCTTGCTATATCAAATGGATGTTAAAAGTGCATTTTTGAATGGTACAATCGAGGAGGAAGTATTTGTTGCTCAACCTTTGGGCTTTGAAAATGACAAGTTACCCAATCATGTTTATTTGCTGCAAAAAGCTCTCTATGGACTCAAACAAGCACCTCGAGCTTGTTATGAGAAATTAAAGAACTTTTTACTAGATAATGGGTATGTCATGGGCAAAGTTGATTCTACCTTATTTCTAAAACGTACTTCTAGCAATTTTCTTATAATTCAAATTTATGTTGATGATATCATTTTTGGCAGGACTGACCTTGATCTTTGCAAGGAGTTTAGTTCTCTTATGCAGAATAAGTTTGAAATGAGCATGATGGGTGAGTTGACGTTCTTCCTCAGGTTTCAAATCAAGCAAACAAAAGAAGGAAACTTCATCAACCAAGGAAAGTACACAAATGAACTGCTCAAGCACTTTGGGATGGAGAACATGAAGCCGATGGATACACCCATGTCCAACACCACCAAACTTGACAAAGATGAAGAAGGTGAGAAGGTAGATGGGAAGCTCTATAGAGGTATGATTGGAAGTTTAATTTCTTTAATTGCCTCTAGACTTGATATTATGTTTAGTGTTAGCTTGTGTGCTTGCTTTCAATCTAGCTTAGAAAATCACATCTTATAGTTGTTAAGAGGATTTTGAGGTACCTAGCCAAAACCCAAAATTTTGGACTACGGTATCCTAAATCAAGGGATTTTACTCTTAGAGCATATAGTGATGCTGATTACGTAGGTTGTTTGGTTGATAGAAAGTGTATAAGTGGAACTTACTTTCTTCTAGGACCATGCTTGGTGTCTTGGTTTTCCAAGAAACAGAGCACAATGGCATTATCAACTACCGAGGCTGAATACATTACAGCCGGGAGTTGTTGTGCATAGGTTCTATGGATGAAGCAAATGCTCCAAGAATTCAACATATTTTTTGATGCTTCTCCTATCTTTTGTGACAATACTAGTGTAATTAATCTATCTTACAATCCAATATTGTATAGTAGGGAAAAACATATAGAGGTTCACCATCATTTTTTCTATGACCACATTGCCAAGAAGGATATCTATATCACACATGTGGACACAAAAAACCAGTTGGTAGACATTTTTACAAAACCTCTAGCTAGAGATCAATTCAATTTTATTCGATCTAAACTGCTTATTATTAATTTGGATGATATTTCCATGTGATCTAGCTAGTTGTATCTCTTCTTTATGTTTTCTCATATCTTTCTTCACCTTGTTTGCTTATATATGCTTAAATGTGCCTAACTTTCTTGATAACATGCTTAGTTTTTTCTTGTTTTGGGGTTTTTATCGAATTTCACATTTTATCGCAAAACAGTACCCAATGATGAATTGAATCTGCCTAAGTATGTTAATTATACATAATAGAATTGAAAAATGAATTGAATTGGCATGTATATGGCTAGAAACTAAGAATGTGACTTTCAGGTCAGGTTGACCTTCGGTCGAGTTTCCCCAGGAAAAACTCGACCGATCGGGAGCTGAGAGTGGTTCTACAGAGGACCGTTCGGTCGAGTTTTACACTCTCAGAACTCGAACGATTCGCAGGCTGAGCCAATATTAAGTTAGGATCGGCCAACTATTTTCCATCTCAACTAGAAAATAACCGACCGATTCCTCATCTCTTAGCTCTAAGCTCTCACCCACAACCCTAAACCTCCCACTCCTAGCCCTAGTTTGACCTAGAAAGCTCAATCTAGACCTTCCTGGGCGTCTCTGGTGGTTTTTGTACGGCGTTTGAGGTTTGTTTTGCTTGTTTGCTTCATTTTCTATCTCTCTTTTGCCTCCATGGCTTCCCAAAGAAGAAAACAAGTGGCTCTAAGCAATGCACCTACTTTTGCTTCAGTTGCCCCATCCTCCTCTACTCGAGATCCACCACCACAGCCTCCTCCTAGACCCAGCCGTGCGTCTTTCTATGTGTCAAATGAAACCCTTTTGGGCCATATGATGCATCAACAGGCGTACAACCAACAGGTTCAGGACCACCTGCACCAGGATTTGTGTTCCATCATGTCTACCATGAGCCTGTCCTGTGCATCACCCTACCCCACCTACCAGCCCTACCCCGGTAGTGCTTATGCATCATATGCATATGAGCATTACTACCCTGCTCTCGAGCCTTCTTCTACTGCTCTGCCACCTTTTGCTGCTGGTAGCTCTGCTCCTGTCTTCCTACTGTTACCTGTTGGCCCCCTGGCCACCATGCTAGCTTCTCTGGGTGACTCTGCTCCGTCTTTCCCACAGGCCAATGAGCTTCACGCTCTTGGTGTGTCTTGGGCTGAGTTGAATGCCCGCTGGCCCGGTCGTTCCTTTGGACCTCCTACTGATGAGGAGATGCTAGACTAGGCTGAGGATGCTGATGATGATGACGGTGAAGATGAGGACGCTTCCGATGATAGTGATGGTGATGGTGCTGACGATGATGCCGACACTGCTGCTTCACCTTCTGACCGGGACGAGGAATACACACCTGGCGATGACGATGTTGTTGATATAGATAGCTTAGATGTTTAGGTGGTTTCTTAGTTTGTAGTCTTGCAGGCTTATCATATATATCTTTCTAGACTCTTTTATATAAGAAACATCATGGCACATACTTCTGAGTTGTACTATTTCTTATCTTTGTTTTATCGCTTTTATGGTTGAAGTTGCTCTCTTGTAGACATATATCTGAGATGTAATATCTTTGATGTGCACTATGGCCATTTACTCTGTTTTATCCTATGCGTTGGTGCCATCTTGAGTTATATTTTGATTTTTTTTAGGAAAGGTAATGTTATATATTAAAAGCACATCAAGCAAGCAAAAACCTGCCTATGTGGAAAACCTAAAAAAGGTTTGTAAACGGCAGCGGAAAGAAAAAAAAGACTGAAAAGGAAAATAAGCATATGAGAGCATTGTTTTGCTAACGTGGGGGGGGCACCCCTTATAACAAGCCCCTTGCGAATTAAAAAGTTTTGGATCCTAGAGATTTTGCTGTTTGAGATGCCCTTGAACCAGGAAGATAAGTCACAGTTGTTACTGAACTAAGCTGACGCCAGTCTCATCGTCCACCATAGCTTTAAGGTCACAAAGAAAAGCAGCTTCTGATTCTCCTTCCTCTGATTCATCCTGTCTCCCTTCTGCTAATTTTCCTACAGTTTAGTAAGGATATGAAGATCGACATCTACTTGAGTTATAACATTTCTTGCCAAATTTTTGTTGTTGTTGAAAGTTCTATTGTTCCTTTCTTTCCAAAGATTCCAGCAGATTGTGGTGAAAAGATCACTGCTTTTGAAATTTCTGTAAAGTCTTAAAGGTGTTGTTTGGATGGGGAAAGTGGCTTCCTGGAGATCAAGAAGGTAATTTCTCATGAAATGTGAAAAGATAGTTCAAGAAAAAGAGCATTTAAAGAAGATGTGGCTGACCGAGTCACTATTTTTTTCACAGAGGCCACATCTAAATGGACCAATGAAACCCTTTTTTGTGATGTTTTCACCTGAAATAAGTTTGTTATGTAAAAGAATCCATAAGAAAGTTTTGTATTTTTGTGGCCATTTTTGTATCCAAATCTTTGATGATGAAGGGGATTTGCCTATGAAAGAGAGAAAATTGTAAGCAAGTTTAACTGAATAATATTTCCCCCATTTCCAAGTGATGATATTTGAGGTGTTGTTTTCCATAGAACTTGAAAGATGTCTGAATTCATTTTGACTTACCTGGGAAAGGATACATCTTTTAAAGAAATTTGATCTTTTACTGGTGATAAGCGAAAGGGCTTTATCAATCCTTAGGTTGAGGAGATTATTTGGAATGGACCATGATGGTTTGAGATTTAAAACAGAGTTGTTTTCGAACCATGGATCAAACCAGAAGGAGATAATTTTGTGTGAATGAGGAGGAGTATTTAAGATTTGTGAAATCATTTGTATATTTTTATTGATGAATTTCCAAAGCGGGGAGGCTATTTTCTAATGGATTTGGTGCCCAGGAGGTGAGTTTTGATAATATTTGTATTTGATGAGATTGGTCCAGATTTTCTTTTTGTTTTGGATTAGACAGTCAATGATTTTGGCAATGAGGCAGAGCGAGTGCGTTTCAATGTTTATTATTCCCCAACCTCCTTGATCCAGAGGAGCAAAAATCATTTTCCAATTAACTAGATGGTAATGTTTCCCTGGTTTATCTAGTTTGTGGAAATTATTCCAAAGGAAATTTCTTCGAATTTTATCTAGAATGGACTTAGTTTTTGAGGGTAAGGGAATGCAGCTCAAGAAGTGGGTTGTTATTGGTGTGATGACACTGTTTAAAAGGGTGAGCCTACCCGAGAGGTTTAGGAAGTTGTTTGCCCAGTTTGTGAGTTTGGAGTTTATTTTTGAGATTATGGGGTTCCAAATAGCATTTGTAATGTTATAAGGAGTGATGGGGAGACCCAGCTATTTGATAGGGAAATCTTCAGTCTTGCATTTTAGGAAGTCTTTGAGGTGCTCCAAAGAGGATTGAAGAATGTTTACCCCAAAGATGGAGGATTTTTGTATATTTACTTTTAGCCCAGAAATATATGAGAAGAAACCTATGATCCTAAAAATATTTTGAACAGAGGATTTTTCTGGAGAGGAGAAGATGATGGTGTCATCTGCGAATTGAATGATGTTGTCCTTGCAGACATCAGGAGCCGAGATAAGCTCATTTTGATTTCCCATTTGAATCATGCGAGAGAGAATAGTGGTTAAAATGATAAAGAGGTATGGAGAGAGAGAGGGTCCCCTTGTCTAAGTCCATTAGAATTATGGAAATAGCCAAAAGGAACACCATTGATGATGGTGGAGAAATGATTTGTTGAGATACATGCATGGATCCAAGAAATCCATCTGTCAGGAAAATCAAATCCCTTGAGAGTATTCAACAGGCATTGCCAGTTAACAAAGTCAAAAGCTTTTTCGAAGTCCAGTTTGATGGCAAGGAGAGGGATTTTTTTTATGGCAATGCTGGATCGTTTCATTGACCATTAAAAAGGCATCTTGAATGCTTCTATTTTTAAGAAAGGCAGATTGGTTAAGAGGAATGATGTCATCCATGAGAGGTTTGATCCTGTTTGCTAAAGTTTTTGTGATGATTTTGTATGAGGTTTTATGAGGCTGATAGGTCTGAAGTGAGAGATAATTTTAGGCTGACTAGTTTTTTTGATCAGGGTGATGAAGGTTTTATTAATGTATGTGATGATGTTTTGTGGGTTTGAACTGGCGTGGAAGGTGGATAGAAAGGCAAGATAATCGTGTTTATAATGGTTCCAGTTATCCAAATAGAATTCCACATTTAGACCATCAGGTCCAGGGGATTTATTTTTACCGAGGTCAGAAATAGCAGCTTGTAATTCATTAGGGGTGAAAGGTTTGATGAGATCTTGAGGGTTTTTTATTTTATTTTGACAAATGGTATTCCATTGGAGGTTCTTTAGACAAATTGGGTTGTGGTTATTATTGAAGATTTTTTTGAATTGGTTTTTATATGTGTTATGATGGATTGTTTATGGGAAGTGAGTCTGCCATTTATCATTAGGTGAGTTATGTCATTATTTCTAAAGTTTTGGTTACATATTTTATGGAAGTATTTTGTATTTTTGTCACCTTATTTGGCCCATGTGATCTTAGCCCTTTGTATCCATCTTGTATCAATGCTGTTATTTATGTGATCAAGGTCAGCTTTTATTGATAGGACCAAAGCTGGATCAGCAGATGGGTCTTTTTCAACAAAGAGAAGCCGGTCTTCAAGATTTTTTTGAATTTCAGATAAGGTCGAGGGATTTTGAAATTTCCATTTTTTATGTGATTTTTGATATATTTTGTATTGTTTAGGATGTGAAGACCCATGTTTGTTGTTTGGGGGTTGGCAAGCGTCCAGGCTTCAAGACAGGATCTGGAGAAATTTTCCATGGAGAGCCAGTTGTTTTCAAATTTGAAGGGACGAGAACCCCAAGAGCAAGAAGTAGTTTTGAGAATTAAGGGAAAGTGGTCTGAGATAGTTCTATGGGAGATATAGACAGATGAGAGTGGATGCTTGTCTTCCCAAAGATTTGAACAAATGAAGTGATCAAGTCTTGCAAATGATTGGTTTCTTGACCACGTATATAAAGAATTTGAGGGAACAAGGTCAATAAGAGAGTGGTTTGTTAGCATCTGGCTGAAATTTTTATCAGATACTAACATCGAAGAAGAGGAAGGATTTGAATTGTGCCTATCATAGATCTGGGTGATAAGATTAAAATCACCACCAAGAACCCAGGGAGACAGGTGATAATTTGTGAAGAGGTAGTTTAGCTCCTCTACGAATGGGGATTTATCATACCCTGGTTCCCCATACATACCAGAGAAAGACCAAAGATAGCCGTCAGAGATATTTTTAAAATCAATAGTTATGGAGAAGTTTAGAATTGAAGAGTTTTGCATGATAAGAGTCTGGTTATTAAAATCTACAATGATACCACCTTTGAAGCCCTTAGGGGGTAGTTGAATCCAGTTTGTGATTCTATTACGACCTATAGTTTTGAGGGCAATAGGGGTGAGGCAGGTTTTAGTTTCTTGGATGGAAATGAGGTCTATATTATTTTTATAAATGTGGGATCGTATTTTTTTTCTTCTTTGAAGATTTGCATCACCATAAATATTCCAAGAAGAAATTTTCATGATGAAGGAAAATATAAAAAGATAATAACAAGAAAGATACAGATAAGGTGCTAGCCTATTAACACCTTCTCTTCGACCAACCCATGAAGGATTCAAGGTTGTGAAGAACATTTTTTGCATCATCATCCTCTTCAACGTGAATGCCTATCTTATTTGCAAAATATGTGAAACTTTTTATGTTTGACAAGAAGATAGATCTTCTATTGTATCGAGATCTTTATTTGTTTTTTTTATAAGATGGAGTTGTAGAAAAAGTAGACGCAGAGGAAACATAACTAAAAGAGAAAGGAGGGGAGTTACCTTTCTTAGGTCTATTTATGATGCTGGAGCCTTTGGAGTTGAATTGATTTGGCTGCAGGATCTTTTGAAGGTAGCTGGAGTTTGGCTTCTGCTGAGGGCTCTCCTATTCCGAACTCTGCAGAGAGTTTTCATTTTTGTGCTGAGATGAGTCTTGAAACAAAGTTGTTTGATTGTTTTTGTTTGGTGAATGCCAACTTTCCTTCGAAGAAGAAGGTGATGGGAGAGTGTTGCTTCTAGGTTTGATATTGATTGTAGGGAGAGGGGGCTCTAGAGATCTGGTTCTTTTCTTATTTGGGAGGTGATAGGAGTTATTGGTATGGGTTGAGGTTTTCCTAATCCAGACGTGGTTTCTGTCAGGTGGAGCTCTGGAATGCGAGATAGGGTTTTTGTCTTTGTTTGGGCTAAACTAGGATGGTGGATGAGAGGTAAGATCAGAGAAGGTTGTGCTATTTATTGTAGGGTGTTCAGCAGCAAGCTTTAGATGATAGATGGATTCACCAATTCTAATGTTGATGGATGGCGGTAGGGAGATGGCGACTTTGACGGAGAAGAGGCAATAAGCTTTGATGTATTGAGTGGGGTGAAGCATTTCTGGGCTAATGTATTGGAGCGTAGCCCCGATAGAATGAGCAATGCCTCTAAAAATCTCAATCTCCCACAGATGGGGAGGAAGATTTGAAATGGCTACCCAGTCTGAGCTGCCTGCAGGGGCAGGGAAAGAACCAGAGTTAGCTAACCATTTAGATAATCTTGCCATGATAAAGCTTGAACCACAAGGAATGGTGAGCACTTGGTTGAAAATATGGTTTATCTTCGTTCCTTCAGGGACAGTGTAAATAAGCTGAGTGGGCGAGAAGATTTTAGGTTTGAGGATAGTATGGCCAGGAAAAAGAAGAGCTAAAGCTCTAGTGATGTCTAGGACGTTGATTGGGTTGTTGTCCAAGTTATTTTCTACTGATACTAGGATGCTTCTAAGAGAGAAGACTTTGAGTAAGGGCATAGAGTTTGCAGGGAGATCCAGGGCAATAACATATTCTAGGTGATCAGGCACCTTCATGGTTGGTAAGGAGGAAGGATGGTTTTCGCATAGGGTTTTTGCAGACAGGGTCTTTAGAGGAGGGTTTTTTCGTTGTGTGCAGTGCTTGGCAAGGTTTCTAAATGAGTGAAAGGATTTTTATATAGGAGGGATCCAAGTGTTTGAGATCGTGCG
Organism: Alisma plantago-aquatica; assembly: GCA_963693085.1. Taxonomy (NCBI): domain Eukaryota; kingdom Viridiplantae; phylum Streptophyta; class Magnoliopsida; order Alismatales; family Alismataceae; genus Alisma; species Alisma plantago-aquatica. The sequence continues at coordinate 794,105,977 of OY856414.1, read as the reverse complement.
ACGAGGGATGGTTACTTCTGCATGTTCGGGCGGGAGATTTGCGAGACATGCAAAAGGGTTTTTTGAAAGGTAATGATGATGGGTGGAAGCAGCGTTTTGCCAGGAGTCATAAGAATGCCTTTTTGGGGCAGCAGAACTTCTTTGGAAAGGAGAGAAATGAGTCGGGCAAGAGTGCATGTAGGAGGAGTGGAGTTTTGGCTGGTATTTGTCCCTGTTAGGGTGAAAACGGGCCTTACAGAACCTTTTTATGTGCCCTAGGAGACCGCAGCCGAAGCAAGTGCGTCGAGAGTAACATCTGGAAGAAGAGTGGTTGTTTTTGTGGCAGAGAGAGCAGAAAAGGGCTCGAAAAGGTCTTTTTGGGGGGACCGCAGTCCAGTTTTGGGCGGTGGGGGATTTTTCTAGAGTGTCATTTATGAGAAGGGAAGATTTAGCATGGCCCAGGATGGGAAAATAGAGGTTTAGGCGAATATTGTCCTTAGGGATGATGTCCCCAAATGGGGGAGATTTGGGAAGGAGGGTTTTGTATAAGGACGATAGTTTTGGTTTGTAATTTTTACCTTTAAAAGATGGAGTAGGAAAAAGCTTATACCTTTCAGCGATGGAACAATGTTGTTGGACCCGGGGAGATGTGACATCGTCATCTTCATCCTCTGACCCTGAAGAGATGGAGATGGGCCAGGATTTTGCTCCCATAGGGGGTTGATGTTTGGCTCTGACAAAGAGTTGGTCCGCTGAGTTGGAGGATGATGAACTATCTTGATCATATCTTTTGTAGAGGTAGGCAAGTGTTGGGGGAGTTTCGTGGTCGAAATCCTGAACCCACGCACGAAAGGTGCGATCTTGGAACAGTTAAAGGAACATCGACCACTCTGGTTGAAGGTTCAGTTCCTTGCGCATTTCACTCCAGCCTTCCGAGATGTGGAGGGAGGGGTTTTTTTTGGCGCCCCAGGTTGTTTCTGAGGGGGTGAACCATGAAATCTGGACCTGGAAAGAGCGGTGATGATAAAGAAGGGTCGGTGAGATGGATTTCGATGAAGGGAAAGTGGGAGTTCATGTTGTTCGGAGATGTTGGGGTTTTTGTGATGTTGCAGGGCACCAAGGGTTTATGCTTCTGCAAAGCGCGGCGGAAGGTAGATATCTTGCCTGAATTATGCATGCACGGTGTTTTTATGCATGAGGCGAGGGTGAGGACGCCTCCTGTTCTCATGTTGTAATCCGATCGTTTGGTGGGGATTTTATTGCAGATAACTGGGACAAAAGTAATGCTGATTTGATCGGGTAGCCAGCAAAATCTAGGGAAGGGTTTGTAGCTGACAGAGAGAATGGAAAGGGTGGAAAGGGGTAATCAATGAGATGTTTTTTGCATGCTTCATGGGCCGTTTGGGAAACCACGAGGTGAGATGCAACAAATGTGGATAATCTCAAAATTTAATGCACACTGGTTTTGAAGGGGTCTAAAGAAGGAGTGGGGTTTCACCGCCAAGAGTAGAGAGAGGGTCGGGGGTGATGGAACTTGAACGGAGAAGCCTGGGAGCTTAAGGCCGAGAAGGACAGAGACGCTGATGTTGCTTAATCCAGATGTTGCATGTTCAAAAATTTAACAAGCACTGAAACCGATCAAGGAGATGGTACCAACAACCTGTAAAGAGGAGAAGAATGGGGGAAAAAGTTACCTGGGATAGGATTCTCTTATGACCCTGGTGTGGGAGAAGCTGATACCCGAAGAGAGGAAGATGGATTTTGCTGTCGTTGTTGTGAATGAGTAGGAGGCAGCAGGAACTCGTCGGGAGAGAAGGAAGAAAATCCCCTAGAAGGGTAAAAGCTTTGGAACCTGAATTGGTAGAAGCAGATTCCCGAGAGAGCAGAGGATGGACTTTTCCGTCGCTAAGAGGATGGAGCAAGCGGCTGTAGGAGCTCGCCTGGGAGGGGCGAGACTGACCTAGGAAGACGACGAACCGGATGGGGAATTCTAGAGAGAAGTTGGAGCTTTCTTCCTCTAACTTACCGTTCCTCTCAACATCCTCTTTTTAGGGTTGTTAATCTTATGTTATATATTTTGATTATGACTTGAATTGTGTGTTATCTTTTATCTTTGTGTGATATATGCTTTTAAACTGTTGCTTATTCCCTTACATATATGGTTGGTTGAGTTTTGGAGAAGACCTATTTTTTATGTTCTTCTGCCCCCTACTTTTTGATAATGTCAAAAGGGGGAGATATACCTTTCAATGGTTTGTAAATCAATCATATTGGTCTTTCTTTGCTATGATATTGCTTTTGCTTGTGAGATCCTTTTCTTGTTCAATTCACTGCTTATTATGTGAACTTGCAAAAGACTACACATTACATGTATATTGGTATTGCTATGTGTAGATAGACTAACCATGCAGGTTAGAGGAAGAATAGATTGAGGGGGAGAAACTCACATTGTTCGTATCATGAATCCCCCTAATTCACAAGGAAAAGGTATAACTTTCATATCCTTTTCAATATGCTTGAGGAATGGTTTGTCATTGTCAAAAAGGTGGAGAATGTTGACCTAGAGGTTATACATTGCCTATATTTTGATAATGACTTAACCATTCCATTCATATGTATCTAATATGTGTGTTAAAGATTGTTTTCAGGAATTATGTACATGAAAAGGATCCCAAATTCAAAGCCCTAGAATGGCTCAAGTTCAAGTCAATTAGCTACAAGTGTGCAATTTGGGATTTTTATGTAAATGACCTTAGAACATATTTGTAATAACTTGTAATGATGAATTGACTTGCAACTAGGATAGAAAAAATGATTGGGTCATAAAACACCAATTTTAGATCACTTTAGATGCTTTTTCAAAGATTGACATCAGGTTGTCAATCAGTTGAGTTTTCCCCAGGATAAACTCGACCGATCAATCTTGGTCAATCTTCTGAAGATAGCATCGGTCGAGTTGTGTTTACACAGAACTCGACCGATGGAGTACCAGACCAAAATGATCATTCATTGATCGGCCAAGTTTCTTCAAAACAAACTCGACTGATACTTTGAAAATTGGTTTGTCATTTACTCTATCGGTCGAGTTAACTTTATTGAAACTCGACCGATTGCATTGTACGGAATTTGCAGAAAAAAGTGATGTGACCGTTGGTGAGTGCTTTGAGAAAAAATAGAGTTGTTTCTTTGAACAAAAAAAATGGCTATTTCTGTATCCAAGTGTCCCACAACTTAAAAGGGCACCCTCAACTATCAATAGACCCTCTTGGAGTTCATTCCAAGGCTGCTCATTCATTGCAAACTTGGTGCTAGCATAGATGAGAGTGTTCTAACCCTTTGAGACCCTTTCTCTCTCTACCTTCAAGTCAAATTCATGAGTATGAGTGAGTTAGGTTCCTGTGTAAGAGATCTACTCCATGTTTTGATGTAAATCTCTCCTCCTCCATCTTCCTACCTCCATTCCCATTGAATAAAAGGTTGAAGATTCTTCTCCAAGTGAAGGAGAAGAGGTTGCTATTCTTCACGGTTGAAGAAGGCAAGCTGCTCCATGTCTCCAAGTGAAGGAGATAGGTGCTCCAGATCTCCAAGTAAAGGAGATGTGCAAGGCGACGATCAAGAAAGATGGGTAATCCCTTAATGGTAGAAGACTTGAAGAAAGGAGTGGGTAAGTCCATGTTGATGGTTGAAGACTCCATGGTTCAAGTGGGTAATCTCCTTCTATAGGTTGAAGATCTTTGCTTGAGGTACTAAGCCGTTAGATGTGTGGTTGTTGTGTCTTGTAATGTTATTGTGGAATATAAGAGTACCAAGATTGCAAATCCTAGAGACTAACCCACTCTAGGTAGTGGACTGACATTGCTCCTAAGTTTTGGACATGGAACCACTCTAAACCACCTGTCCAATTGCTTGCTCTTCCTTTTCTCTCATTCTTATTGTGCATGTTAGATTAAAACTTCAAAATTTCTTATTTCTTAAGTTCTGCACTTAATATTCTTCGGTAGTCTAATCTATTTTGTGAGAATTGTGAAGCTCTATTCACCCCCCTCTAGAGCCCATTGATCCAACAAGTGGTATCAGAGTAGGTCTCCTCCAAGCTACTTCAACAAGTTGGAGAAGATGGGCGATTCGACACTTAGTTCACTTAACCTAGAAGGAAGCTTCTCCATGAGACCTCCGATCTTCGACGGCACAAGCTTCCTCTATTAGAAGAGAAGGATGTAGTTCTCCCTCCAAGGTGTGAGCTATGAAATGTGGAAGATAGTCCACATAAAATATGAAGATACAAAAGGAGACATCATCACATGGACTAAAGTTGAAATGAAGCATGCTCAACTCAACGCCAAAGCTGTGAGCATCATCTAGGCTGCCCTCACTCCATATGAGTTCAACTAGATCTCTTCATGGGACACTGCACATGAGATATAGCACAAATCGTGTGTCACCTATGAAGGAACCGAGCAAGTGAAGGAAGCCAAGATCTAATGCTTGGTGGTCTTCTAGAGAACTTCAAGATGGGTAAGAATGAAAGAGTGGTTGATATGTATACTAGACTCAATGTCATCATAAATGGATTGGTAGCCCTTGCGAGAGTGTTGGATAGAGGCACTATCAATTCCAAGATCTTGAGATCTCTTCCAAAGAGATGGGAGCCAGATTATTTTAATTGAAGAGGTGTACAATCTAAGTGAGCTATCAACCAAGGAGCTGGTTGGTAACCTTAAAGCTCATGAGCCCAGGCTTGACAAGCAAGAAGAGGAAGAGAAGAGAGAAGAAAAAGAGTCCAAGAAAGTAAAGGATACAACCTTCAAAGCACAAATTGTAGAAATGGTGCAACAACAACAACTTGCTTTGAAGTCCCCCAGCCCTTCCTCAAGTGCAGATGAAGGCCCTAATGAACATGAAGCAAACTACTCCAAGGAAAAACACTTCAAGAACAAGCCCTCTTCTTCAACTCGAAGGTGCTATGAGTGTGGTAAAAAAGGGCACTATAAGAGTGACTGCCCAAAGACCAAGAAGAGCCATTACAAGAGAAGCCAAAAGAAAGACAAGGAGTACAAGAGAGAAGTAAAGTACAAGAGGAAAGACAAGAAAGAAAGAAGATCCAAAGATGCATCTCATACAACATGGGAGGAGTCTTCCTCAAGCTCTTCATGTTCCGAAGATGGATAATGCCATCTTGCCCTCATGGCCTCCACTAGTGAAGATGTTGGTGAGGTAAGTGAGGTAAGCAATGTAAACTTGCATGCGCTATCTAAGGAAACTCTCATTGATATGTTAAATGAATGCCAATCATCCTTTACTAAATGCAAAACCAAAAGGAAAAGATTAGGCAAGATAGCTGATGATCTTTATGTTAAAATTGATATTATTGATAAAAATGAAAAGTTGCTCCTTGATAGCATTGACTCCTTACAAGGGTAATTTCTTGACCTTGAGCCTCAACATAATGGAGTAGAGGTTGAGAATGGTGTATATCTTAAAAATATTGAAAATCTTAAGATAGAAAACCAAAAGTGCCTAGATGAGCTTGATGTTCTTAAAACTAAAAATGTGGAATTCAAACTTATTGATGATTCTAGGAGAAAGGAAGTTTATGCTTATCAAAGAGAAATTGTCTTGCTTAAATATGAAAATGCTAAGTTACTTGGTCAAGTTAATGATTTATCTTCTAGACCTGTTTTGCAAAGAAATGAAGTTGCTAGCATAGATTTAGAAAGAGATTCCCTTCATACTAAAGCCCTCTATTTAGAGGGTTTTTTTTGCATGCTAGAGATGATCTTTCTAGTCTTTCTTCTACTATCATAAATATTAGTGATGATAATGCCAAGTTAAGATATTCTTTGCAAAATTTCCTCTCAGGTAAGAAATCCCTCAATGATGTCCTACAACACTCTACCAAACAAATTGGTACTAGTGGTTTGGGACATGATAGGACTTCTCCAAAAGGTAAGAGTAAGAAAAAGGGTAAGAAGAAGAGTGTGGAACCTCCTATCTTTAATGGAGAGTCTTCCAGATCTAAGAACCCTATGGTATGCACTCATTTCAAATGTGATGATCATTATTCTACTTATTGTCCTTACAAGCCCAAGGGGACCAACCCAAAGATGAAATGGGTCCCCAAGCTAATCCCGGATCCCAAAGTTTGAGTTGGGTTCCGACATCCTTCTTTTTTTCAGGTCAAAAAGAGATGGATAGTTGATAGTGGCTGTTCTAAGCACATGACTGGTGAATTCAACCACTTCAACAAGTTTGTGAGAAAGAAAGGAGGATCGGTAACCTTCGGTGACAACAAGAAGGGTAAGGTCATAGGTGAGGGTGATGTAGGCAATGAGCTTTGTATTAAAAATGTTTTGCTTGTTGATGGAATACATCACAACTTGATGAGTGTAAGTCAACTGCTTGTGTTGTTTACATCTTTAGAATGTTTGTTTCTAGATTCTCTTTCCTACAATGTCATATATAAGGGAACTAGAAACGGTAATATTTATGTTATTATTCTTTATGCTCTTAAGCCCATACTTAATAGATGCTTGGTTGTGGATACAAATGATATTTCTCTTTGGTATCTCCATTTGGGTCATGTGAATTTGCATTAAATGAAGAAATTGAGCAAAAAGGACTTGGTTTGAGGACTTCCCAAATTGGATTTTGAAAAGGAAGAGGAATGCCAACCTTGTACACAAGGGAAACAAACCAAATCCTCCTTCAAATATAAAGGAGTCATGAGTACCAAGATAGTTCTTGAACTTCTTCATATTGATCTATTCAGACCAATGAGAACACAAATGATTCGTGGTTCCAAGTATTGTCTTGTTATTGTTGATGATTTCTCTCGATAAACTCGGACCTTCTTTCTCTTTTCGAAAAGCGATACTCTTGATGTTTTCTTAAGATTTTGTAAACGGGTTGAAAATGAAGTTTCTTTCCGAATTGTTTCTATCCGTAGTGACCATGGGGGAGAATATGAAAATGATCTTTTTCAGCATTTTTGTGAAAAATTGGGTTACTTGCACAATTGTTCTTCACCTCATACGGCTCAACAAAATGGGGTAGTTGAGAGGAAGAACATGTCTCTTCAAGATATGGCGAGGACAATACTTCTTGAATATGACACTCCTAAGAAGTTTTGGTCCAAAGCCGTTAGCACTGCCTATTTTGTGCAGAACCGGGCTTTTTCACATCCTTCTTTGAAGAAAACCCCCTATGAGTTATGGCGTGGTAGAAAGCCATTCATTGAGTTCTTTCATGTTTTCATATGTCCTTGTTTTGTTTTAAACACGAAGGATTCTCTTGACAAGTTTGATCCAAAATCTTATAAGGCTTTCTTCCTTGGCTATAGCACTACAAGCAGGGCATATAGAGTATTCAACATTGAATTGTCTAAAATTGAAGAATCTATCAATGTTAAGTTTATTGAAACTAACCTTGTTGTTGGCAAGCATGTTGTTGATAATGATGTTGCAGATGACTTGATTCCTATCTTGAAATACCTCAACATCGACAACAAAGGTAAGCAGGTGATAGAAGCAGTAGAAGAAGAAAATAAGGATCCTACTCCCCGCTTTGCAAAGAAGCATCCCAAGGAGCTAATCATTGGCAACCCATTCGATAGAGTGAAGAAATGAGCTGCCTACAATAAAGAACAAGTAGATATCACCTTCATCTTGCAACTAGAGCCAAAGAACATCAAATAAGCCCTTAGTGATGATGAGTGGATCCTATCCATGCAAGAAGAGTTAGAGCAATTCGAGAAGAATTGTGTGTGGACTCTAGTACCAAGACCAAGTGATATAAAGATCATTGGCACCAAATGGGTCTACCGCAACAAGCTAGATGAGCAAGGAAAAGTGGTCAGAAACATAGAAAGGTTAGTAGCACAAGGTTACAACCAACATGAAGGTATTGACTTTGATGAAACTTATGCTCCTGTTGCTAGATTAGAATCTATTCGCATGCTACTTGCTTTTGCTAGTTACAAAAAATTCTTGCTATATCAAATGGATGTTAAAAGTGCATTTTTGAATGGTACAATAGAGGAGGAAGTATTTGTTGCTCAACCACCGGGCTTTGAAAATGACAAGTTACCCAATCATGTTTGTTTGTTGCAAAATGCTCTCTCTGGACTCAAATAAGAACCTCAAGCTTGGTATAAGAAATTAAAGAACATTTTACTAGATAATGGGTATGTCATGGGCAAAGTTGATTCTACCTTGTTTCTAAAACACACTTCTAGCCATTTTCTTATAATTCAAATTTATGTTGATGATATCATTTTTGGCGGAACTGACCTTGATCTTTGCAAGGAGTTTAGTTCTCTTATGCGGAGTAAGTTTGAAATGAGCATGATGGGTGAGTTGACGTTCTTCCTCGGCTTTTAAATCAAGCAAACAAAAGAAGCAAACTTCATAAACCAAGGCAAGTACACAAATGAACTGCTTAAGTGCTTTGGGATGGAGAACATGAAGCCGATGGATACACCCATGTCCAACACCGCCAAAGTTGACAAAGATGAATAAGGTGAGAAGGCAGATGAGAAGCTCTATAGAGGTATGATTGGAAGTTTACTTTATTTAACTGCCTCTAGACCTGATATTATGTTTAGTGTTGGCTTGTGTGCTCTCTTTCAATCTAGCCCTAGAAAATCACATCTTATAGCTATTAAGAGGATTTTGAGGTACCTAGCCAAAACCCAAAATTTTGGACTATGGTATCCTAAATCAAGGGATTTTACTCTTAGAGCATATAGTGATGCTGATTACACAGGCTGTTTGGCTGATAGAAAGTGCACAAGTGGCACTTGCTTTCTTCTAGGACCATGCTTGGTGTCTTGGTTCTCTAAGAAATAGAGCATAGTGGCATTATCAACTACCGAGGTTGAATACATTGCAGTCGGGAGTTGTTGTGCATATGTCCTATGGATGAAGCAAATGCTCCAAGACTTCAACATATTTTTTGATGCTTCTCCTATCTTTTATGACAATACTAGTGCAATTAATCTATCTTACAATCTGATATTGCATAGTAGGGAAAAACATATAGAGGTTTTCCATCATTTTCTCTGTGATCACATTGCCAAGGAGGGTATCTATATCACGCATTTGGACACAGAAAATCAGTTGGTAGACATTTTTACAAAACCTCTAGCTAGAGCTCAATTCGATTTTATTCGATTTAAACTGCTTATTGTTAATTTGGATGATATTTCCATGTGATCTAGCTAGCTGTCTCTCTTCTGTATGTTTGCTCATATCTTTCTTCACCTTGTTTGCCTATATATGCTTAAATGTGCCTAACTTGCTTGATAACATGCTTAGTTTTTGCTTGTTTTTGTGTTTTTATCGAATTTCATGTTTTATAGAAAAATAGGACCCAATGATGAGCTAAATGTGCCTAACTATGTTAATTATACATAATAGAATTGAAAAATGAATTTAATTGGCATGTATATGGCTAGAAACTTAGAATGTGACTTTTAGATCAGGTTGACCTTCGGTCGAGTTTCCCCCAGGAAAAACTCAACCGATCAGGAGCCGAGAGTGGTTCTGCAGAGGACCATTCGGTCGAGTTTTACACTCTCAGAACTCGACTGATCCACGGGTTGAGCCAATATTAAATTAGGATTGGTCGACTATTTTCCCTCTCAACTAGAAAATAGCCAACTGATTCCTCATCTCTTAGCCCTAATCTCTCACCCCCAGCTCTAAACCTACCGCTCCTAGCCCTAGTTCGACCTAGAAATATCAACCTAGACCTTCTCAGGCATCTCTGGTGGGTTTTGTACGGCGTTTGAGGTTCATTTTGATTGTTTGCTTCATTTTCTATCTCTCTTTCGCCTCCATGGCTTCTAAAAGAAGAAAACGAGCGGCTCCAAGTAATGCACCTTCTTCTTCTTCACAAAATCGCTTGATTCCCTTTAATAATACCTCCTTTGTGTCAGTTGAAGATGTAAATAGGTACAAGGATCTTCTCCCACGAAGCCCTTTTCCTTTTCACGCTTTGATCAATCCTTCTCCTCGGTATCAAGCGGTTATTACTCAAGTAGCTAGGTTGCTCGTTGTCCACCATTTATCTTCCCTAGCAATCGAACGTGACTACTTTCACAACTCCATAACGAGCACTAAGGTTGTTCACGAGTTCTACACCAATTTGCATTGGAACTACGATTCGCTAATTCCTCTTCCGAATACTCAAGTAGTTCTTACATATATGATCACCAATTGACGTTTCCAAATATTTGAGGATACTTTAAATATATTTCTTGTCAGATATGAGGAAAATGACCCTTGGCTTAAAGACTATGGCGAGTACTTAAATCTTTTTAACCCGGAAGGTTTTTATAATCATTATGAATTGACTTTACCGGATATTCATTGGATTTTGAAGAAACCTGACGTGGCTTACAAGAAGAAGTCCACCCTGCCCTACTCCTCTTTTGACCTTATGAGGCGTATATTGTATTTAGTGATAAACTGTAATGTCCATCCAAAGAAAAATCAAACGGACATTGCAGAAAACACTGCAGTCATTATGTATTGTTTGTTAAACAATATCGGTGTGAAGTGGGCTAGATTAGTGGAACCATAGAGTCAGGGATAATTAATCGCCAACAATTTGGGAGACAGATGATGGATTAGTGGAGGAACACATCATGGAGACTACCTTATTATTGGAGGATCACTTGATGCTCATTCTCAACTTCTTTTTACACTCTTCCTTTGAACTTTGTCCTACAAGATTACACATGTTCTAGGGAGCAGACAATTAACATCAGTGGCCATTAAGGTCGCCTTATAATTGGGAACTTGTGCAATGCCCCAATCTTCAATCTTGAGCAATCAAAGCCCTATTTCTGATAGGAGACCTTTCCCGATTTTACCTTTATAGGGTCATAGTCCTAACCCTAATTTGGAGAACTCCTATATTTAAGAAAAATACATAAAAACAAAAACTAAAAGGGGTAGAAAGAAAAGAGAGATGAGGACTTCTTTTCAAGATCTTCACATTAAAGCAGTCACTATGAATCTCAATGATTATATACTCCTGATCACATTAGTTTTGACAAACCACAAAATCACATTCATTTTTTCACATCCACCTTTTCTCACTAAAACATGAGTTACTGGGAGAATCAAACATGCACTAGTTTAGAAATTGAAGTAACAACAAGTTTGCCTTTTGTGGCCAAAAAACCTCCTTAGGATCAACATAACTACACGGGATTGAATCATTGATTAGATATAAGAAATTGCCTAGTTTGAAGGTTGCCTGTGTTATAGAGAAATCATTTATTAGAAATATTTTCTTCATTAATCCTCATAAGGAAAATACGCCACTCACACTTTCTACCCTCCAAAAGTTTTGTCAGAGCATATTTGATGAATCCAACCTTTTTGACCTTTTGTGAAAAAAAATGGGGGACAAAATTGGCTCAAGCATGCGATTCTCACTCTTATCTCAAACCTTGCCTTTAGGGGGGCAAACTGTTGACACATCATTTTTCTTACTTAGTAGAAATTCATTATAGATATTAATCCTCTCGATAATTGTCTATTTTATTTCATTTTATCACAATTTTTCACATTTTCCAATTTTATACCTTTTCCCATATTTTCTCAATTTTCCACCCATTTAACCATCTATTTCACCCATTTATCGATCATTGAGTTTGGTGCGAAAAACTATTTTTCCAAAATAAGTGCAATTTGTCCTTTCATTGAGATTTATATAAGCCATTTTCTAATAATTTTCCAATATAATTCTCCATATATAACATATTCGATCCCAATCACAGTTGGAAATTCAATTGATTTCAATCTCTCTCAAATCAATATCATTATGCAATAAAGAGAAAACATGGATAAATGAATCCCAATCAAAATTCATCACATTTATTTCACTTCCATGAGAAGAGAGGATTGGAAACGGAGAGGGGATATCACCCACTATTTCTTTTCTCCTCCTTATTTTGTTGATCCTCATTAATTCACTTTTGTGAGGAAAAAGGATTGACATATGATCAGAGGATCCTTCCCCTAGTACAAAATGCTCCTATTAACACCAGTAGGTTGCTTAATGATTGTAGTTACTTTCTCTATTATATCCATATCAATAATTGTTGCTTTCTATATCCATAATTGTTCATATTTGCTCACTGTTTTAAAGATATAAGATCTTGCTCTATTGATTCTCTCTTGCCTCTATCTCTTTCTACACGTCAGTCCTAACCGTTGATGTTGGGTCTCCTCTGTGAGAGGTCTTGAGGTGATTCAGACTACAACACACCTAAAAACTAGGACCTTTAGGGATATGATGGGAAATCTACAACAATCTCTAGCCCCAAAGGTTCGCCAACATAAATATTACTTTTTTGATCACTTTTATGTTGTTTCCTCTAACAACATCCTCGGTCACCACTATTTTTATCTAGACATGACTAAAAGGTTTGCAATACAATTAATGTGCAAGATAAGATTGCTAACAACTTCCACACTCATAACAAGATCATTGAACCCATTAAATGAATAATGCATGCCTTTCTTGTCTACCTTTGGGTGGAGTCAAAATCAGGATTTTTGTGTTTTCTTGCTGATTTACACATCAACCTTTATTTTTCCTTATTTTACATATAAAACTGAGAGGCAACTCAAAGCTTTATCAATTTATTATTTTCTTTTTTTTTTGTTTCCACGACCACAAGATCCTTTAGGATTTTTTGGGCCAGGTACACCAATTTGGCGACTATGCTGGGGAAAGTCACATGATCCGAGTTATGTTTTCCTTTTTTTTCATCTCATGTTTTCTCAATCAATCGAGATTTCTATTTGTTGTCTATTTTTCTTTCTTTCTATTTTTAGTGAAATTTTTCAAAAAATATTTCTAAAGAAATCTACAATATTCCAATACAAAAAATCAATACTCTTTTCAAAATAAAATGAATAATACTTATCTAAGAAATAATCAATTTTTCATAAAAAGATAAAATCATTAAAAAAGAAAAATCTTCTCAATAACTAAAAAAGAAATTCATTTCAAAAGAGAACATTTTTCAAAACAAAAAATAAAATTGTTTCAAAATATGAAAATAATCTTTTTGTGACACCTCGTCATGCTAAATGAGATTAATCAAAACAAAACACACAATCGATCACTAATTAAATGCATAACTGAAAAGAGGGATACTAAAACTGAAATAAAAATTATTGGCATGTCTAGAAACATTTACAAAAGGTCCACATACTTGTATATCAACATATACCATATCAAGTGTTTACATATCTATCCAGTGGTCTCAGCCACAACATAAATACAAAACATACTGTTCCACTTATATGCATGTCATTTCCAACATTCTCATACGGCCAAAATCTTGATTCGATATATATGTATATAATCTACAAGACATCCCGTTCCTGGACCTGAGTGTATAGGGACGACTCTAAGACACTATCTACAAACCAACATTCTACTCCAACTGCTCTTGAAGTTTTACTTCCTCACCACCTCAAACCTGACAACGTCATCGATGATCACCTTAAAAGATTTGACGATCCACAAGAGTGAGACCCATGTCCCATAGAGAGAAATAACTACCAATAGTACTTATTTGTCACAACATATTATTTAGTTAAATAGTTAAAATAGTTTCAGTTGATTAATCAGAATAAGCATATAGTATATAATCAACATGACTAATATGATGCTTAGATAAATTGAATAATCTATTACCCATGGAAGTAGTGGATTCTTCTTATTACGTTAAACAACATTTTAATAATATAAGAAATAAGGCAAGGGTTTAACATCCAATGCGAGTCAGGTTTAACCCTAAATAGATATACTACATGGTTAGATTACATATTTTATTAAGACATGGGGAATTTGATGCATACCACTCAAAGTCCAACCGAACACTGTGAAGTTGCAATAAGCCTTGTACAAGATCTAGGAGAGCCAAAATCCTAAGATCTCACCCCTTCGAACAGTATGAGTCAACCATAGTGACATATAAGTCAGCTACAAAACATTCTAGTCCATCCTTGGTATAAAGGTCACGAAACTAGTAACTAGGGTATACAAAACATGATCGTCTGAGGTACAATTGCAACTGTCCTCTATCACATCACATTTATACAAGTATCATCTTTCAAACCAAGGCAAGAGCACAACCATCCTCAAAATCTTGGGATCAAGATGTCAAGGACACAAAATCACTTGCACCCACACATACTCAACAATTATGTATGAGACCCTAAGTTTCCCCATCCAACAAGTTCTAACACTGGAATGGATCTCTGACACAGGGCACTACATGATTATGGTTTTACTTGATTATTTAATTTCAATTAGGTGAGTTAAGGCTGCATCAATCAAGTTATGTATAAATCCTAAAGAATATTACAAAAAATATGACTGCATCACAACTTCACAAGATATAAAATGTATGAGGTACATTTCTTATCACATCATCACATGATATTATTCCTTGTCACATAGATAAGATATTACACCTCCATTAGGGCTCAATTATGCCCAAGGGTCATTAAGGACATCACATCACATCATACCCAGTAAGAACATCATTATCTTTCCATGCCTTACCAAAATCTCAACAAACCATCACCATACATGTGGTGTGTAAGATCAACATAACATTGCATTAAAGAGCTAATGATGTTCACATGATATCTTATTAGAGTTGTAACACCATTAAAAGTGTATACCTTCATCATACTAATCATATAAGGAAGTTAAATATGATTAACCATCATCATCTATTCAACTTAGGATTAGGTCCAAAAATACAAGTTGAATTAAGGTACAAACCAAAACTTAAGGTTAAACCCTATCTTTTAGCATTTTCATCCAATCATGATTGTATAAGGTCAAAGATAACCATTAGATTAGGAGCATCAAACCCAAATCATAGAATTAAAAACCCACCTGAAACCATCTGATCACATACAAAAAAAAACCTTGATTCATATGTTTAGTGGAACCATCGAGTTGTGTTGTAAATGAGTCACCAACTTAGCCTAGTCAAGCCTTCTTTTATTAACACAAAAGGAACCATCAGTTACTAAAATAAAAAACACCATCAGTTATGGTCTTGAGGTCCACCATCAATTGTTGACCATAGGACCACCATCAGATCATGAAACCAAAAGAACCATTGGTTGACACCATCAAACTTAGGAACCAGTGCAACCATCATTTGGTGAAACCAATGAAGCCATTGGATTTGGACCATCGAGTCAGAGAAGCCATTGGTTATTGGCCCAGAAGGGCCATCAACTTTGGACCCAGAATGACCATCGAGTTTGGTCAATAGGTGAGAAACAATCCTCAAACTCTAAGTACAAATGATCATATTTGAAGGGAATGAAAAACATCAAGTTCACCACTTAAAGAAGCACTAACACCATCATTTTTTGATAACAATGGAGTTCAAAATAGAACCTAAGTATAGTCCATCAATTGGCATAAAAGATCAACCAAAACAACACTAAAAGCCAAACCATCGACTTGTTCATCCATAGTAGCCTTGGTAGTAAGAGTCTGGTAAGTCCCAATGAAGGAACCAGGTTCAAACCACACCGAAGGCACTTTGTAAACAACAACCCACACTGATTTGGCATGGGAGGGGCATGGCCGGACCACACCTTCTCATGCCTTGAGAGTTTACCATATCAGACTTTCTTGGGGTGGGTTCTCTCAGTCACAAAAAAGGGATTCCAAAATAGAACCTAAGTATAGGCCCTTGGTTGGCACAAAAGATCAACCAAAACAACACCAAAAGCCAAACCATCAAGTTGTCACTCAAAGAGAGAAATCAACACAAAACCCTACAAGATAACCATCATTTGTGAGAGAAAAAACCATCATTTTCCACATGAAAGCTAAGTCCAAAGCTTCCTCTACCAAAGGAGGATCGTGTAAAAAGTTTGGGTTCATCCAATAAGATAAACTACTCGAGGATCATCACATAAACCTTGACCCTAAGTGAAAATAGGTTTTTTCTACTTAGAACTATGTTTTCAAGCAAGATATTATACATGCAAGCTAAGTGTAAGAAAGAAACATGGATAAAGTTATATAACTCACCTCTAGGTTGAAGAATCTCCAAACATGAATGTACCTTGAAGGAAAGAGGGGAGAAACCCTATCTTGAGCACTCTCCTCGGCCAAGCTATCTCCTTCTCCAAAAAGGAAGCAAACCCTAGGTCCAGAAGGCAAGAAAGGGAACATCTTCAAGCTCTAACTCAACTCTACCATGGCTCTAACCAAGTAGAAGAGAGAGGAAGGTCAGATAGAAAGGGAAAGGAAGTAAGAGAGGGTGATCTCACTTACCTAGGTCAAGGAAAAAAGTAAGGAAGCTCCACTGGACCTCAACAAGGGTAGATCCAAAACCCTAGCTTACATGCAAGAAAGATAGGCCACCTTCTTCAACCTTAAGATCCTTCTTCACCACCAAAAAAATGGGGGACAAGATCCAACAACAAGAAGGATGAGAGAGGATCCAAAGGGTTTGGTTTCATGGGAAGCGGGAGGTATATATGGCTATGGGTGAGAGGAGGGAGAAGGTTGAAGTGTCAAAACCAACTTGCCATGTGTTCATGGCCAAAGGTACCATGTACATGCAACCCTACTGGACCATCACTAGTGGAAGTCTAGCTACCCATCCAATCTTGACTTCCTAGGGTGTCCATCGAGTTCTAGATAAAGGTGACCATCAGTTGATAGCATATTAGGTCACACGGGTGAAAAAACCATCGGTTGGAGTACTCTTCTAGGTGAACCATCGATATAGGAAGATCCATAGAGAAAACCTATGACCCACACACATCAAGGAATCACCATCACTTGTTCACTCACATTAAGGACCATTGTATCTAAACCATCCAGAAGGACCATCATGTTCTGGGCTCCAAGGTAGCTCATCTAAGAGAGCAAAACACTAACTCAGCCTTAGATATATGTCACCATCAAATCAAGGTACCTCTAGGAGCCCCAAGGAACAAAAAACTCAAAAATGATATGAAAACATGTGAGGAAAAAAAAGGAATGTGACAAAATTCAAGACAAATCATAGATATGGGTAAATTGAATAAAGGTCCAAAACGTGCACAAAATTGCATGAGTTGCTCAAACAATGCCAAAATTGGACCAAACTTGTAACTTAAGTTTATCACATGATATCAAAGAACATTATATGGTTTAATTAAGATTTTAAGCATCCAATTATGATAAGAAAGCATGATAAACTAAAAAACAAGGTCATGGGTCTTACAACTATAAACCCCTAACAAGGACTTTGCCCCTGAAATCTACGTGAACAAAGATGGGTACTTCTTAAAAATATGCTCCTTTAACTCCCACGTGGCCTCCTCCAAACCATTTTGATGACAAAAATCCTTAATGATGGCTATATCCTTCTTCTTTAGCTTCTTCACTTTTATGTCCAAGATCAACAGATGACCTTCAACATAAGACACATCCTCATCCAACATAACCTCCACTAGCTATAACATCTTCTCTATCTCTAGATGACACTTCCTTAACTTGGAAACATGGAAGACAAAGTGCAACATGTGTGACTCTAGTGGTAACTCCATCTTGTATGCTACCTTTCCAACACATGCCAAAATAGGGCATGGTCCCATAAACCTAGAAGCCAACTTACCCTTCTTTCCAAACCTCAACACACCTTTCCAAGGGCAAACCTTGAAATATACACGGTCTCAAACTTGGAACTCCAATGGTCTATGATGATTATCAACATATGAATTCTGTCTGTCTTGGGTTGCCTTCAACTATTGTTGTATCACCTTGATCTTTTCTGTACTCTGTTGGACTTACTCAGGATGCAAAAGCTAATACTCGTCTGTTTCTTACCAACATAGAGGTGACCTAAACCACCTACTGTATAAATCCTCATATGATGCCATGTCTATACTACTCTAACAACTGTTGTTGTATGAAAACTCTATCAAACTCAAACGTACATCTCAACTTCCAACAAATTGCAAAACACACATCCTCCAAAGATCTTCTAATATCTAAATGGTCATTTCAGACTGACCATATGTTTGTTGGTGGAAAGTTGTACTAACCTTTAGATATGTCCTCAAAGTTGTGTATAGATGTTCCCAAAATTGACTCTTAAACTATGGACCTCTGTCAGACACTATGGTAACTAGGATACTATACAAACAAACTATGTCATTAACATATATCTGTACCAAATTCTCTATTGTATGCATTGTCTTGACTAGCAAGAAGTGAGATGACTTGGTCAACCTGTCAACTATCACCCATATGGAGTCATGATCTTTGGATGTCCTAGGGAGACCAACCATAAAGTCCATGGTTATATGATCCCATTTCCACTACAGTATCAACAAAGTCTGTAATGTCCTTGCAAGCTTCTGATGTTTAGCATTAACCTACTAACAAACTAGACACTTAGCAATGAGCTCTGCCACATCACGCTTTAGAATTGGCCTCCAATACATATGCTTCATGTTATGATACATCTTGCACTAGAAGGGTGCATCACATATATCGAGAGTGAGCCTCCTCAAGAACCATCTTTCTCAGGCCATCAACATCCGGGACTACTGTCTGGTTATGAAATAAAATTGTCCCATCATCTAGATCATGGTAACCACCATACTTCTTGCTTCCAAACTCTAACCTCATATTATGTATCACAATATAATTCCTTTGAGAATATCATATCTTCTGTATCAAGGTAGATTCACTTCCTATTGGGATAACAAGCCTACCAACAAGGAAAACTCCATTTTCACATTCTTGTGACAAAGCGATACTAATATATCCTGCTTGTGGCACACCATAGAGTGTAAATATGCTTTGTCTATAGATGATGACTTCCTACTCAAAGAATAAGCCACCAAATTCTCCTTCCCTATACGGTAGTCTATCGTGCATTCATAATCCTTGATCAACTCCATTTGTTGCCTCTGCCTTGTGTTTAGTTCCTGTTTTGAGAAGATATACTGAAGATTCTTGGAGTTTGTGATGATCTGACACTTCTCTCGATATAGATAATGTCTTCATATATTCAAAACATGAACCATATCTTCTATCCCTAGGTCATGTGTCGGGCAATTCTTCTTGTATTTATTAAGTTGTCAGGTAGCAAAAGAAGTCACGTTCTTGTCTTGCATCGACGCACATCCCAAGCTATTCTTTGAAGTTTCAAAAAAGATGATGCAACCATTTCCTTGTTCTGGTAGCACTAACATTGGAGCAATGGACAACTTCTCCTTCATAATATAAAAATAACGGCGACACTTGTCATCCTAGACAAAAGGAACACCTTTCCTAGTCATCTTGATCAGGGGTAATGCTACAACACTAAAATTCTTAATGAATCACATGTAGTAGCCCGTCCAACCTAGGAAACTTCAGACCTCTATTAGTGTCTTAGGATTCTCCAACTCTAGCATAGACTCTACCTTCATTAGGTCTACACAAACACCCTTAGTAGATATGACATGTTCCAGAAAAGATACCTCTGTCAACTAGAACACACACTTGCTAAACTTGGTGTACAACCAGTGCTGCCTCAACAATGTCATCTCCTGATAGAGATGTTGCTTATGTTGTTGACTATCCTTGAAATATATCAATATATCATCGATAAACATGACCACAAACTGATCAAGGTACGGTCAGCACACTCGTTCATTATATCCATAAACATTGTTGGTGCATTGGTTAGCACAAATGACATAGCCACAAACTCAAGTGACCATACCTAGTCTAAAAAGTAGTCTTAGGTATGTCATCAGTCTTGATCCTTAGTTGGTGGTAACCTCACCTCAGATCTATATTAAAAAATATCGTAGCACCTGTCAATTGATCAAACAGGTCATCAATCCTTGGCAATGAGTACTTGTTCTTTATCATGACCTTGTTCAACTGCGGGTAATGTATGCACAACCGCATAGATCCATATTTGTTCTTGACAAACAACATAGGAGCACCTCAAGGGGTTGGTCTGATGAAATCTTTCTCCAACAACTTATATAACTATCTCTTCAACTCCTGCATCTCTATTGGTGCCATCCTGTAAGGTTCTTGTGCTATGGGTTGTGTCTGAGGTACTAGATTGATCTCAAAATCAATCTCTCTAGGTGATGGAACACCTGGAAACTCTTCTGGAAAGATATCATCAAACTCATGCACTATAAGTACTTCCTAGATACTAGGACTCCTCGCCTTGGTATCCACAACATGTTCTAAGAAATCCTCACACCTTGTCTCATCAGCCTCTCTACTATCACATCTGACACTAAACACATTGGAAGAATCTTCATATCTCCTTAGAAAGCCTAAGAGATATCTCTAGGAAAAACATCACGACCTTGGAACTACAGTCCAAAACAACTTTATACTTCTCCAAGGTATCCATTCCTAGGATCACATCACCATGCATGTCAAGTGGAATAAGGTCCACCTGAATGTTGTGTCCCAAGAAAGAAAGAACAAAAGATGGACACACCTCCCACAACTCGATGGAACCAACTAAAGGTGTTTCAAGGAAAAGACTATTAGATCTAAGACAAATAGATAGATAACAACTACTTATCACCTCTCTGATGATAAATGAATTCATTCCTACCTAGGTCAACCAAACCAGATATGACAGAAGAAGAAGCAAATAAATCAAAATGAAAAAGTTTCATCTAACCCACCACGAACCATGGATTGACCACTCCCTCCACCTGACTCATACATAGACTCTATCTATCACCTGTTGTCATCCACATCCTCTGCCAGCTAATGCAAATGATCCTGTTTGTGACACCTAACCACATCCTCTTCAACTACTGCAACTAAACTATTGCTACTACTAACCTCACTTGCTCTGCCTCTACTGCTATGTTACTTCCTCATCCTTCATATGGAAAACCCACTTTGTATGCTTGATCTGTCCACACCTGAAGTAGGTCCTGATATCGTGTTGTGGCCTAGATAGACCTATCACCGAAATTGATGCTTCACTATGTGCTCCTGTATGCAGAAAGCTACAACCTCTATCCTTACTCGGGGAACCACTGTGATGGCACTCGTGATCTTGGTTCAGAGAAAGTCGATCTTTGTTGTGACTGCTAATATTGTGGCTGCAAGAACCTTGGTTTCTTAAAGCCACCATATGAATTTTCTTGAAACTGAGCTAGTCTCTTCCTAGTTTTAGTTTCATGCTTCTCAAGAGATAACCTTGCAATCCTCCTCACATACTCCATAAAGGTAGAGAACCTCTATCTAATCTCTAAAGTAGACATTGTCATTGACAACTCAACATTCATATCTTTCTCAAACCTCCTGATCCTCTCCTCCATTGCCACCATGTGAGGACAGAACCTCAAAAGCTCCATAAACTTATCCTCATACTCATTGATGGTCATTAAACCCTAGCCAACCTCTCAAATTGTATTGCCTTCTCATCCAGATATGTATCTATGAAGTATTGGCTTACAAAATATCACTGAAACTCTTCCCAACTTATCACAACTCTAGATCTCTTATCCTCTTTGTGGCCCACCAGTGGCCAACACTTCCCTTCAACAAGTAAACAATGTGCTTCACCTTGTCCTCTATTGGGATGTTGAGGATATTGAAAGCCTTCTCAAGCTCATTCAACCACATATCCACATTTTTTGGTTCTACCACACCCGCATACTCGTTCACTCCAGCATGCTTCAACTGCTCAAATGTCTTTTTGGGACCTTGTGAATCCATATTAGGGACGACTGTCCTAGCTTGAGGCATGGGCGCTCTATCATGTATATGCATAATCGTCACCATGAGCTATCCAAACATGGACTAGAAAGTTGGATTGGCCATGGCTTTTGGGTCAAATTGAGGCACTGCAGGTCGCTCCGGCCCCATCCCAGACACTCTACCATCATGTGTTGGCCTCCTATTGCCACCTCCTAATACGACATAGCTACTCTCAACATGCTATTAATGTTCTCCAGACATATCTACATAAGTGTAAGCTATGGTCAAATATGTTGGATTACGTAAGAATAGACAAAAAATCTAAGTCCTATGTCCCTTTAGACTCAACAAACCTAAAGCTCTGATAACACCTTTACTTGTGACACCTCTTCATGCTAAATGAGATTAATCAAAACAAAAAACACAATCAATCACTAATTAACCACATAACCAGAAAAGAGGGATAACTAAAACTGAAACAAACATTATTAGCATGTCAAGAAATATTTACATAAAGGACCACATACTTGTATATCAACATATGCCATATCAGGTATTTACATATCTTTCCAATGGGCTTAGCCACAACCTGAATACAAAACATATTGTTCCACACATATACATGC
The DNA here is from genome assembly GCA_963693085.1 of Alisma plantago-aquatica. Taxonomy (NCBI): domain Eukaryota; kingdom Viridiplantae; phylum Streptophyta; class Magnoliopsida; order Alismatales; family Alismataceae; genus Alisma; species Alisma plantago-aquatica. Next base: position 794,083,619 of record OY856414.1, on the reverse strand, counting down.
CATTTACAACATCGACATACTACCAAAAACTCGAGTTAATATACATATCATCTAAAAATCCCCTACATAGAATTGAGAGTAAAGGGATGACTCTAAAACACTCTGTCTACAAGCCAACCTTCTGCTCCTACTGCTCTTCAAGATGCACTTCCTCACCACCTCAAACCTGACAATGTCACTGACGATCACCTAAAAAGATGTGGTGACCCATGAGAGTGACACCCATGTCCTAGCGAGAGAGATAAATCTAAAAAAACACTTATTGTTTACAACATATTATTTAATTAAACAAGTAATACTATAAAGGTAGATTAATCAAAATAAGTAGGTACTATATAATAAACATGATTAACAAGATACTTATATTATTTGAATAAGTTATCACCCATGGAAGTAGTAGATTCTTCTTCTTACATTGAACAACATCTTAACAATATAAGCAACAAGGCAAGGGTTAACATCCAATGTGAGTCGTGTTTAACCCTAAACAGATATACTATAGGGCTGGATTGCATATTTTATTAAGCCCAGGGGGGATTTGAGGCATACCACTCAAAGTCCAACTGACCACTATAAAGTCACAATCATCCCTATATAAGATCTAGGAGAGATAGAATCCTAAGATCTCACCCCCTCAGTCAGTACGAGTCAACCGTAATGACGTAAAAGTCAAGCTGCAAAATAGCCTAGTCCGTCCTTTGTATAAAGGTCACGACACTAGCAACCAAGATATACAAAACCCTATCATCTGAGTTACAACCACATCTGTCCTTTGTCACATCACATATATGCAAGTATCATCTCTCAAATTGAGGCATGACCGCAACCATCCTCAAAATCTTGGGATCAGGATGTCAAGGACATACAATTACTTGCACCAATGCATACTCAATGATTATGTATGCTACTCTAAGTTTCCCTTAGGAATACTCGTTTCCCCATCCAACAAGTTTTGACACTGGAATGGATCTACGAAACATGAGACTACATGATTAGGGTATCACTTGATTATTTAATGTCAATTAGGTGAGTTAAGGCTGCATCAATCAATTTATGTATAAACCCTAAAAGAATACTACAAAAGATGAGTGCATTACAACTTTAGAAGACATAAAACGTATGAGGTACATTTATTATCACATGATCACATGATACTATTTCTTATCACATAGAGAAGAGAATTACACTTTCATTAAGGCTCAACCATGCCTAAGGGTCATTGAGACCATCATATCACATCATACTCTGCAAGAACATCATTATCTTTCCACACATTACCAAAATCTCAACAAACCATCACTATACATGTGGTATGCAATTCCAACATAACATTGCATTCAAGAGATTATCATGTTCACATGATAGCTTATTAGGGTTACAAAACCATTAATAGTGTATACCTTCATCATACTAATCATAAAAGGAAGCTAAATATGATTAGCCATCATCATCTATTTGAATTAGGGTTAGGTTCTAAAAGACAATTTGAATTGAAGGTACAAACCAACATTTAGGGTTGAACCCTATCTCTTAGCATTTTCATCGAATCATGATTGTGTAAGGTCAAACACAACCATAATATTAGGAGAATCAAAACCAAATCAAAGAATTACACACCCACCCAAAACCATCAGATCACAGACAAAAAAACCCTTGATTCATATGTCTAATGGAACCATCGAGTTGTAGCCTAAATGAGTCACCAACTTAAGCTAGTCAAGCCATCGTTTGTTAACGCAATAGGCACCATCAGTTGTTAACATAAAAAACACCACCAATTGTCCTCAGGTCCACCATGGGTTGTTGACCATAGGACCACCATCAAATCATGAAACCATAAGAACCATTGGTTGACACCATCAACCTTAGGAACCAGTGCAACCATCATTTGGTGAACCCAGTGAAACCATGGGATGTGGACTATTGAGTCAGAGAAACCATTGATTGTTGACCCAGAAAAGTCATCGAGTTTGGACCCAGAATGACCATCGATTCTGATAGTCCGGTGGAGAAACAACCCTCAAACTCTAAGTAAAAACCATTAGATTTGAGGGGAAAGAAAACCATAGAGTTCACCACTTAAAGATGCACTAAGACCGTCGTTTCTTGATTACAAGGGAGTCCAAAATAGAACCTAAGTATAGGACATCAATTGGCACTAAAGATTAACCAAAACAACACCAAAAGACAAACCATCGAGTTGACACTCAAGGAAAAGAAGCCACACAAAACCCTATAAGATAACCATAATTTGTGATAGAGAAAACCATCATTTTCCACATGAAATCTAAGTCTAAAGGTTCCTCTACCAAAGTAGGGTCTTGCAAAAAGTTTAGGGTTCGTCCAAGAAAATAAAATACTCGAGAATCTTCACATAAACCTAAACCCTAAGTGAAAATAAGTTTTTTCTACTTAGAACTACATTTTCAAGCAAGATCTTGTACATGCAAGCTAAGTATAAGCAAGAAACGTGGAGAAAATTATATAACTCGCCACTAGGTTGAAGAAGAAGATGCAAATAGCAAGGTAGCTTGAGAGAAAGAGGGGAGAAACCCTATCTCGAGCATTATCCTCATCCAAGATATCTCCTTCTCCAAAAAGGATGCAAACCCTAGGTCAAGAAGGCAAGAAAGGAGATATCTCAAGCTTTAGCTCAACCCCACCATGGCTCCAACCAAGAAGAAGAGAGAGGAAGGTCAGACGTAAAGGGAAACATAGCAAGATAGGGAGATCTCACTTACCTAGGTCAAGGAACAAAGTAAGGAATCTCCACTTGACCTTAATAAGGATAGATACAAAACCCTAGCTCACACGCTAGCAAGATCAATCACCTTCTTCAACCTTGATCTCATTCTTCTCCACTAAGAAAGGGGAACAAGATCCAATAGAAAGAAGGAAGGGAGAGGATCCAAAGGGTTTGGTTCCATGGGAAGAGGGAGGTATATATGGCTATGGGTGAGAGTAGAGAGAAGGCTGAGGTGTCAAAACCAACTTGCCATGTGTCCATGACCAAAGGCATTGTGTCCATGCAACCTTCCTAGACCATCGCTTTTGGGAGTCAGGATAGCCATATAATCTTGAATTAACAGGGTAGCAATCGACTTCTAGACAAAGGTGATCATTATTAGATATCATATTAATTCACAAGGGTGAAAACCATCGGTTGGAGTCTTCTTCTAGGTGAATTATTGATCCAAGAAGCTCAAGAGAGAAAACCTCCAACCCTTGCATTTTAAGGCATCATCATAAATAGTACACTTACAAGAAGGACCATCAGATCTCAACCATCCATGAGGGCCATCGAGTCGTGGCCTCCAAGGTAGCTCATCCATGACAGCAAAACCCTGACTCAACCCTAAATAGATGTCACCATGAAACCAAGATATTTCTATGAGCCCCAAGGAACAAAATGCATGTGACAAATGTCTAAAAAACCATATATATGGGTAAACTAAAACATGCACAAGATTGCATAACTCGCTCATACAATGCCCAAACTGGACCATACTTGAAACTCAAGTTTGTCACATGATATCAAAGCACATCTTAGGGTTTAATTAAGGTTTTAAGCATCCAATTATGATAAGACAAATTGATCAACCAAAAAGCAAGGTCAAGGGTCTTACACTTTTAAGAAAACTCTATTAGGAAAAATAGAAAATACTTTTTAAAACAAATTTTTTATAAAGCAAAAATGTCTTTAAAAAAAATATAAAAATATTTTTCAAAAATGACAAAAAATATTTTCAAATAAGGAGACCAAATATTTTCTATTAAAATAGTCTTTAAAAAGGAACAAAACACATATTCTCCAAAAAGAACAATATTTTTAAAGAAAAAATGTTTTCATAAAAGGCTAAATCTTTTGCAAAAAGTCTAATCTTTTAAAAGAACAAAACACATCTATTACAAAAAGAACAGTCTTTCCAAATAAAAAGATCTTCTCATAAAAGATCAAATCTTTTCCAAAAGAAAAATCTAAAAAAAAACATAAGACATCTTCTCCGTAAAGAACGATCTTTTTACAAAAGAACACATCTTTTCTAAAAAGAACAATCTTTTCAAAAAAATCTTTTTAAAAGAAAAATATTTTCAAAAAAATTAAGAACAATCATAAATATTTTCAAAAAAACCAACAAATTTGAACCATCTTTCACTACCTCAAAAAAGTTGAAGGGAAAAAGGAATTTTGTTTCAAAATTAAAAAAAAACTTGTAAGATGCTTTCAAAACTCAAAAAGTTGAATTTTCTTTTGAAAATTTGGAACATATTCTCAAAACTCAAAACAAAATAAAGAAAAATCTTTTAAAAATGGACAACATTTTATAGATCTTCTAATTTGATCCATGTCAAAAGGCTTCCCTATTGTAGTCTCTTGAGTCACCACTTAGGTGTGAAAGCTTTGATATCCACCGAAAGGCTGCCAAAATGCTGTTCAAATCCTTAGGATGCTATTCAATTATCATCTTTGATCCCACTTGAGCCAAAGATCCATTATTTTTGAGAAGTCTCTCTAGAATACCTTGCCCTTTTGAAGAATAAATTTCTATACATTTAGGTTTGCGTGAAAAAGTTGATCAACTTTATCTGTACGCTATGTAGTCTCCCAACCAAATCACAACTAGATTTAAATCATTCACTCCTACCTTGAGCTACACATGTCAATGCTTACTCAATGATTACTTTGGTGAAGGATATCTACTCAGATCCATTCTCGCAAGACAACCTCCTCAACTTTAGATGTAGTAGTTTACTTGTCTTCTTGGTGGGACAATCCTTTTCCCTGTGGCCAACATGTCTACATGTCCAACAAGGTTTATTTTTTTGGTATCTTCTAAATTTTGGCCTTATGTTTAAGGATGTTCTTATTTTTCTTATCTTTATTCTTAGCAGTTGTAAGATTGACAATAGGGTTGACATCAATTGCTACATTATCCACTTACTCGTTCAAATGTCCCTTTCTTAATTTGATATCTAGCATAAGTTCACCTAGGGTTATTGTTACAACCCCAATTTTTAGGTTCTTTTGGTGAGAAATGTAATTTCTCCTATTAAAGATACATAAACAACTAATGGTGTGATTCGATTTGAATTTATGGATTTCGTTTGTAATATCCTTGTTTACTTTGTTTGTGGGCCTTATTGACTATTGGGCCCAATTACAAGGAAAAGAAAAAGGAAATTCAATTAATAAACAAATAATTAAGAAAAGGAGAAAGAAGCCTCTAGAAGGCTAAGAAATTTCCTCGAAAGAGGGGATTTCATGCCTTTAGGGTTCCTTGAGTTCCAAGGAGTCCAAGTTGCAAAGATAATGCAATAAGAAAGAGAAAAGATCAATTAAATATTGCTTTATTAAGAAGGAAATTGGAGATAATGACAAAATATGGGAAATAAGTGGAAAGATGTATGATTGAGTCATCATGGGTGGATTTTCATATCCATAAGGTTTCTAATGGTAAAGTGAATCCAATAAAGAAAATAGAAAGATAAGAGAGAGAAAATATGTCTAATATATGCCTTATTATTAGATAACTTGCATGGGAAGAAAATACCTCTTTCCTTTTGAGTTTAAGGCTCAAGTTTGGAACAAAGGTAGAAAATTCAAATCTAAAGATTTCCCTAAAATTGGGTTGGAAAAGGACAAACAAGAAGAGAGATACGATTTTCAAAACTTTCTTAAAGTGAGTGGATAATCAAGAATATCGTATTAAATGTCACAATTCCTAATTCTAATATGTTTCTATTTTATCTGGTGTGTGCATTCAGGGCCGTCAGATCTAGGATCTGATGGTTTATAACCTATCTTCTAGCTCGCGTCTGGCTGGGAAAGTAAGAATAGGAATCATACTTTCCTTGGTCGATTTTCTTGCCGATCAATGTACGAGCAGACTTGGAAACATGCTAGCTAGATTCATGAGATTCTTGTGGCCATATCTATCCTAGGTTTTTCCTATCTTGGGGGTCTCTAGAAGAATCCCCTAAAACCCAAGGACCCCGCCGACTGTGCGCCATAACCATAGGCTATAGAAGGGAATGATTCCCCTATGCGAGGCTATATACCTCTTCGCAATATCCCACCATATCTAGGGTAGTTATACCTTCTAACAATAGACAATTAAACAACCTCCCTTCTCATTTTCCCCTCCTCTATCCACCGATGAGCAACGTCTCCTCCCCTTCTGATCGAGTCTCCATCAGCCAAATTGACTTCGCCTTTGGTTTCGGAGATGAGAGACGGACGTGAGGGAGTCCTTTCTGGATGCTCGGGGGTCCAGATGCCCAGAGTCAACCTTGTAGTGACTTTCTCAGGAAGATGTTCGTGAATAAAAGAAGGACCGGAGGTGGAAGAAGAGTATGGGAGGAATTACCTTCCTGCCCAGCTCGCTCCAGGACCAAAGCCTAGGGGTGTATGGGAAAAAAGGGAAATAAACATCGCCCCAGCACCTTGCTCGCATGGTGCATGCCTCCTACATGGCTAAAGGTGATTCACAGGAACTAGTCCACGTGGAAAAGTAGAAAATAGAAAAAAGATGTCGACGTGGCAGCCATCGATTAGGCTAAAGGTAATTATCTTGTGAAAATCATAACAAATTGTAGGATTGTCAAATAATGATAAGTTATATATGAATCTTGCTCAGAAAAATACAAGGAATTCAATACAAATACTAACAGAGCCTAGTTTTGCTTCTAGTTCGAAAAGTATCTAAATTTTCTATCTTAAAATTATCTAACTAGATCAAAATTCTAGCTTTTGAATATTAATGTTTTTGATAGAGTTAGTTAATACCAGTAATCAAAGTTTGTTTTCATTACATAAATGTGATGAAAGAGATCTAATTTGAAATATATGTTCATAACTTGTGTATTTAGGGTTTCATGATCTTAATAGTGCATTAAAAGGGTGAAAAACCCTAATTCGGGTGGTTATGAGATTTAATGAATCTAAAAATGAGAATCAATCTAGAAGGCATGAAAATAGTGGTATTGGACTAATTGTGGATAAATACCCTTAATTTGATAATTAGGGTTTCCTAGTGTATAAAAGTAGAATTAATGATAATCAGGGTTCATATGTGATCAGACTATAATTATTGATGAAATAAGGGTTGTTAATTCAAAAGAACTCGAACATGATATTTGGACTTGATAATCTTGACATAACTTAAAAGGATAAAGTCGGTAGTTTTAGTGTAAAAGAGACTCTTGTTGACATAATTGGATTTTAATCATGCATATGATGTCAAGTTAGGGTTTGTGGACCCAAAGAACAATAAAAGTGATAAATACATTATGGAAGCTAAAACCCTAACGTTAGCCTAGAAACCATAAGGTGGGATCCAAGTCAATCTTGAGGATGTTTTGAATAAAACCATGACACATGGATGTTATGCATTAATTTCAGGATATTGTTGATTGCTTGATTGAATGTTCTTGATAATTCTTGCTTGGACATCAAGTTACTCTGGATCAAGTATGTGGTTATTTATGGTTAACCACTTTAGTTTCACAGAGATTTCTTGGATGATTGATCGAATTGAATGCAACCTATCTTCTTGGATGTTCATATATGTAGATCCATAAAGTAAACATGATTATCACCATTAAACTATAAGTGTGTATTCTCACACCTACATGCCACCCTGATGTATGATGCATGACCAAGAAAAGCCCTGGAGGGAAGGTCAATTAGGTCAAGCCCAAGAGGGAAGACCATTGGGCACCATGAGAGGTGACCCCAGGCACCAAGCTCAAGATAGAGAAGGTGGCCTTATGATATTGCATGACTAATGGGCACCATGAGAGGTGACCCTAGGCACCAAGCTCAGGATGGAGAAGGTGACCTTAAGTCTATTACAAAAGAGAAACCCTAAAGAGGGTATTCTAGGGTTAGGGTAAAAGCGGTGGAGAATGTCACATTGAAGACGTAAATTGGATTGTTAATTAACTTGATTGTGATATCTAGGTTGTTAGCAATATTTGTGAAATTTTGGTTGTCCCCACATACCATCATATTCATTTATGCTGATCGACCTTTTATTTGTCGGTGTTTTAGGTACAATATGAAAAGGACAAGTAGTAAAGTGATACATTGTGAATATATGAATTAAAGTACAAGGAGGATTAGTTAGAATAGACTTCATTTGTGGATAGAAGTCTAGAAATCCAATATTTTAAAAAGGTATGCAAAGTTTTATTTTATTTAGCTTTTCAATATAGTTTTGGTAGAATTTAGTAATTATTATTGATTATTTGCCGAACCATTGATCCAGTTAATTGGGATAACGACTCTGACCTTTTGGTCTCCCTTAATTGGGGGTTACCGAGAGGCAGGGTCGTTACATTTGGCATCAGAGCATTGGTTCCTCATTTAATCCTTAGTAATTATTAAATTTTACAAACTCTTTAGAACCCGAGGGAGTTATTCGAGGATTTTCTGATGACAGAGGTGTCTAGAAAAGGATCATGGTCCAGGGGCTGAAAAGATTTTCCTCCGCCCCGCTAGTCGGTCACGAGGACTCCCAAATGCAGTGTGACTTCCCGGCCAATGTCTGAGGTTTTGACTCGAAATAAGATACCTTTAGGACTCTCTCATCTATTTTCATCCCTTCTCAACCCTAATTCAATTAAGATTCTAAGGTTTAGGGTTTTCTCTCTCTTCCTCACCCTCTTAAAGTAAGGTATGTATGATAAGATTAAGGAATCCTCCACCAAATTAATAAAAACATGTAAACAAGGTGTCATGGATGAGGTTAGTGATGACCATATAGAACCCTTATGGGCTTATATGAGCATGGCAGAGTATGCACCTAGGGTACATCAGTAGTGATGGCAGTAGGTTAAAACCTAGGTTAGAAGAGCATGTTGGATAGCTTATGAGATAAGCATGAAGAACGATGGATAGTCTTGAGTGAACGTAGGTTTCACCCATGTAGGCATGTATGTGAGCTTGATCCTTCTTAAAGATAGAACCTCCAGTGGTAAGATTAGTTGTAGGGTTTTCTTAGAGAGAGAGAGAAAGACCTGAGAAAGAAGGATGTATGTTTAGACTTTCAGACATGAGAAACCATTAGAAGTTGGATATGTTTTTGATCGGGATGGTTGTGGTTGCCTTTCGAGGAACCAAAACCTAGAAAAGGAAGGAGGCTTATTGAATTGATCTATGGAAGTTGTAGGTTCCTACCTTACCTTCTAGGGATATGAAGAAGAGTTCCTTAGATCCTAAGGGGGTATAGTATCAAGTGGTGAGGCCTTGCACCTAGTTTGTTGTCATGGTAAAGGACTCTCATGTGTTTCTCACGTGGAAGGATAGTAGAAAGTGCATGCTATACCTTGTACCTGTTTTGTTTGTGAGCTAAGAATGTAGTTAGATGAATGATGTATAAAAGTGAACCTAGGGTTCCTAGGCCTAAATAGGGGAAGTAGTAGTTCCTGGTGCACCTGATGCTCACACGGAGGCTTGATTTCTTACGCATGGGAGCATGGCACTCCTCATGGTTAGAGGAAAAAGGAAACCCCTTATACTAAGGTATATGTTTGATGAACCCCTCACATATAGGTTGGTGACATGGGCATGTATGATGATGGTCCAATGTTGAGGAATGAGAACAAGTATGACCTACCAAGGAGACCTAGCATGCTTTAGTAGGTGGTCTTCTTGTTTTCTACGTGCCTTAGTAGCTTGCTAGGGCTAAGCATGATCATGATGATGTAAACCCTAGATGTAGGGACGTTTGTGACCTTTGTTTCTATCTAGAGGTAGTTTTATCCCATCCTGGGAGAGGGACCCTTCAGTAGGGTATGTACCGGCTTTTTTTGGGTTTGGGGTAACCTAAAGAGGTCTCGTCGGATCTTGAGAAGCTACGTGGAGAGTATATAGTATGAGAATTAACCTACAGACCCATAGATAACCATCTCTAAGTGCATATGGATGTGTTACCATGGAGGTAACTAGTATGGGGCCTGATCGAGGTTGGTAGGTCGCCATGATCCCTATGAGAGGATGTAAGTCAGACTATGAATGCCGAGAGAGATGATGGAGACTTGGGTAAGGTTTCAAGCTGGATATGTATTATGTTAGAATCCTAAGCCTATTCCAGGGTTAGGTAGGGATAAGACGGATGGGAGTAGGAGTCGCCTAATTCCCTAGTTGCACAAGACCATAGGGTCAAGAGGTAACAACTATCGCTGTCTGAGGGCCATGGGTTAGGAGATTGATCACCTTCATGAACTCATGGTACCCAAAGGGTAGATGAGGAAGGCAATCTCTAGATGCACAAGGGAAGAGGGATGACCCCAAAAAGTGTCGGCACCCTAAAGACCTAGAGGAGGTGACCAATGATTGTATGATGACCCAAGTGGGTTGGAGACCCGTTTTCCATGAAAGTCAATTTGATATTGATATGTTCATGATGTAGAGACATGTGATGCACGTTTCAATTTAGATTTGAAGGTGTATTGGCAATGTGGGATGTACCATCTCTACTCTTGGAATGGGAAGAACTTTGTGTTTGGACGACCGCCAAATGCTTATTTCCTCTCATTATGGGGGTGAGAGATAGGGCAGTATGCATGCCATACACTAAGGATAAAGATGATGTAAGTTGAAACATTGCTATGATGTATGAGGATAGAGATAATAGCATACCTTTATGGAGTGTACGATAGGTGGATGGTTTACAAACACCAAGAGAACTAAGGTAGTCATCTTATGAGGATGTTCTTATCATGAGCTATGTGGAATTTATGAGTTATATAAGTTTGAGTATGATAACCAAGAGGATGAGCTCTGAGTTTTCCTGATAAAGATAGACCTAAAGTCCGAGATGAGATGATAAGTGGAATACATCGAGGTATATGTCTTCACCGTTACCTAGCACATAAGGATGTAAGGTGGTAATGGTTGCTCTAGTTGAGATGCAGCTATCTTGTTTAGCTCGTAGAGAGGCTTGAAAAGGTGGTTAGGTGAACCCTAAGTTTGTGAGATAGGTTTGGCTAACACTCAGATATAACGAGATTCGTCGTTCGAGTTAGTGGTTGCTTAGTTAGCCAGCCTAGGTCTTGTCATGATGGAAGGATGGTTGTAGAACCTCATATGCACTTCTATGGAAAATAAGGTGATGAAACCCCGACTAGAGTGTTTAAGGGTTTCTGAGGAATCAACCTTAAGGAATCATGACATATAGGAGATCATGATTTTAAGTTCAACATACACCGTGGTACTACTAAGATAGTAAGTTGCGGTAGTACTTTGGATGCCTAATATGAAGTTGCATGTGGCTTGTCACCATGCATACCAGGAGGTGAAGGATGAACTCCAGTAACCCAGTGAGTTGATATAGAGGATAAAGAGTCCCTGAGAGGGAATGGGAGTTCATCACTATGGATGTTTTGGTAAGTTTCCCATGGACCAAGAAAGGTCAAGAGGCAATATGGGTTATGGTAAGGTTGCTTTACCTAGATGACATGATCTAAGAGAAAGAGAGAGTACTGACAGGAGACAAACCCGGTTGAACTACATATAAGAGAGAGAGATGGTTCAACTATGCCATGATGCGAGTTCAAAGGTCCTTGAGTGTCATCTAAAGGTTCACTTCCATGCGGTGGAAGTAGGTACATGAAGAACTCGATGCTATTACAGCTTATCGCCTTGAATTGATGGTTATATGATCCAGACTAGAGGGCCTGATGAGAGCGTGTGTGCTCATTCAGGGTGATACATGGAGACTGTTCTTGTCTTATGAGAGTTGTGATGATAACCACCATAGTCGCTATTGGGATGTAAGAAGCTTTGTAAGGGAGGTTGTGTCGATCACCGCTTCATTAAGATGATGTTGGTGAAGGGACCTCGTGAAGGTCAGAAAAAGACCACAGTGTCTAAAGATGAAGTCGCTTTGATCGTGCAATGGTTGAAAGAGAGCTCAGGGGCAACATGAGTCATGAGACGATGTGAAGCAGACTAACATGCAGTTCACTATGGGAGAATATGTGATATGCAAAATCTGACCCCTCTGAGTTATAGCTGAGAAAGTTGAGTCCCCAATACATAAGTCCATTTGAGATGGATTGGTGGAGAGCTTATGTTTAGCCTTACCCCTCAGGATAACATGATGTATGATGTGTTCCACGAGTCTGATCTAGAGCACTGTGTGAGGTACCCAAGCCATGTGTTGAGCCATGAACCTATTAAGCTTCAAAGGAGGTTGAGATGTCCTGAGTCACCTACGAGGGTATGAGATACCAAGGTGAGAGATAACTTAGATGTAAGAATATAAGATGATGACGGTTCTTGGGAAGCACTATGGGGAGGGTGAAGCCACACGGGAGCCATGATGGACATGAGAAAGTCTTATTCTATTTGTTTGTATGCTTGGTGGAATTTTGAGGGAAAAATTCCTATAAGAGGGGAAGGATGTAACAACCCCAATTTTCATGTTCTTTTGGTGAGAAATGTAATTTCTCCTATTAAAGATATATAAACAACTAATGGTGTGATTAGATTTGAATATATGGATTTCGTTTGTAATAGCCTTGGTTGCTTTGTTTGTGGGCCTTATTGACTATTGGGCCCAATTACAAGGAAAAGAAAAAGGAAATTCAATTAATAAATGAATAATTAAGAAAAGGAGAAAAAAGCCTCTAGAAGGATAAAAAATATCCTCCAAAGAGGGGATTTCATGCCTTTAGGGTTCCTTGAGTTCCAAGGAGTCCAACTTGTAAAGATAATGCAACAAGAAAGAGAAAAGATCAATTAAATATTACTTTATTAAGAAGGAAATAGGATATAATGATAAATATGGGAAACAAGTGGAAAGATGTATGATTGAGTCATAATGGGTGAATTTTCGTATCCATAAGGTTTCTAATGGTAAAATGAATCCAAATAAAGAAAATAGAAAGATAAGAGAGAGAAAATATATCTAATATATGCCTTATTATTAGATAACTTGCATAGGAAAAAATACCTCTTTCCTCTCGAGTTTGAGGCTCAAGTTTGGAATAAAGGTAGAAAATGCAAATCTAAAGATTTCCCTGAAATTGGGTTGGAAAAGGACAAACAAGGAGAGAGATATGATTTTTACAAACTTTCTTAAAGTGAGTGGATAATAAAGAATATTGTATTAAATGTCACAATTCCTATTTCTAATATGTTTCTATTTTATCTGGCGTGTGCATTCAGAGCCGTCAGATCGAGGATCTGACAATGATAAACCTATCTTCTAGCTTGTGTCTGGCTAGGAAAGTAAGAACAGGAATCATACTTTCCTTGGTCGATTTTCTTGTCGATCAATGCACGAGCAGACTTGGAAACATGCTAGCTGGATTTGTGAGATTCTTGCGGTCATATCTATCCTAGGTTTTTCCTATGTTGGGGGTCTCTAGAAGTATCCCCTAAAACCCAAGGACCCCGTCGGCTGTGCGCCATAGCCATAGGCTATAGAAGGGGATGATTCCCCTATGCAAGGCTACAAACCTCTTTGCCATATCCTGTGATATCTAGGGTAGTTATCCCTTCTAACAATAGATAGTTAAACTGCCTCCCTTCTCATTTTCCCCTCCTCTATCCATCGATGAGCAATGTCTCCTTCCCCTTTGATAAAGTCTCCTTTAGCCAAATGACTTCGCCTTTGGTTTCGGAGACGAGAGATGGACGTGAGGGAGTCCTTTCCAGCTACTCGGGGGTCCAGATGCCCAGAGTCAACCTTATAGTTGACTTGCTTGGGAAGCTTCTCATGAATAGAAGAAGGACCGGAGGTGGAAGACGAGTATGGGAGGAATTACCTTCCTGCCCAGCCCGCGCCAGGACCAAAGCCCAGGGGTGTATGGGAAAAAAGGGAAATAAACATCACCCCAGCACCTTGCTCACGTGGAGCAGGCCGCCTGCATGGCTAAAGGCGATTCACAGGAACTGGTCCATGTGGAAAAGAAGAAAATAGAAAAAGATGCCGACGTGGCAGCCATCGATTGGCCTAAAGGTAATTATCTTGTGAAAATCATAACAAATTGTAGGATTGTCAAATAATGATAAATTATATATGAATCTTGCTCAGAATAATATAAGGAATTTAATAAAAATACTAACATATCCTAGTTTTGCTTCTAGTTCGAAAAGTATCTAAAGTTTCTATCTTTAAATGATCTAACTAGATGAAAACCCTAGCTTTTGAATATTAATGTTTTTGATAGAGTTAGTTGATACCAGTAATCAAAGTCTGATTTAATTGCATAAATGTGATGAAAGAAATCTAATTAGAAATATATGTTCATAACTTGTGTATTTAGGGTTTCATGATCTTAATAGTTCATTAAAAGGGTGAAAACCCCTAATTTAGGTGGTTATGAGATTTAATGAATCGAAAAATGAGAATCAATCCAGAAGGCATGAAAATAGTGGTACTGGACTAATTGCGGATAAATACCCTTAATTTGATAATTAGGATTTCCTAGTGTATAAAAGTACAATTAATGATAATCAGGGTTCATATGTGATCGAACTATAATTATTGATGAAATAAGGGTTGTTAATTCAAAAGAACTCGAACATGATATTCGTCCTTGATAATCTTGACATAACTTAAAAGGATAAAGTCGGTAGTTTTAGTGTAAAAGAGACTCTTGTTGACATAATTGGGGTTTAATCATGCATATGATGTCAAGTTAGGGTTTGTGGACCAAAAGAACATTAAAAGTGATAAATACATTATGGAAGCTAAAACCCTAATGAAACCCTAACGTTAGCCTAGAAACCTTAAGGTGGGATCCAAGTCAATCTTGAGGATGTTTTGAATAAAATCATGACACATGGAGGTTATGCATTAATTTTAGGATATTGTTGATTGCTTGATTGAATGTTCTTGATAATTCTTACTTGGACATCAAGTTACTCTGGATCAAGTATGTGGTTATTTATGGTTAACCGCTTTAGTTTCACGAAGATTTCTCAGATGATTGATCGAATTGAATGCAACCTATCTGCTTGGATGTTCATATATTGAAATCCATAAAGTCACTATGATTATCACTGTTAAACTATAAGTGTGTATTCTCGCACCTACATGCCACCCTGATGTATGATGCATGACCAAGCAAAGCCCTGGAGGGAAGGTCAATTAGGTCAAGCCCAAGAGGGAAGACCATTGGGCACCATGAGAGGTGACCCTAGGCACCAAGCTCGGGATAGAGAAGGTGGCCTTATGATATTGCATGACTAATGGGCACCATGAGAGGTGACCCAAGGCACCAAGCTCAGGATGGAGAAGGTGGCCTTAAGTCTATTGCAAAAGAGAAACCCTGAAGAGGGTATTCTAGGGTTAGGGCAAAAGAGGTGGAGAATGTCACATTGAAGACGTAAATTGGATTGTTAATTAAATTGATTGTGATATTTAGGTTGTTAGCAATATTTGTGAAATTTTAGTTTTCCCCACATACTGGAATATTCATTTATGCTGACTGACGTTTTGTTTGTCAGTGTTTTAGGTACAATATGAAAAGGACAAATAGTAAAGTGATACATTGTGAATGTATGAATTAAAGTACAAGGAGGATTAGTTAGAATAGACTCTGATTGTGGATACAAGTCTAGAAATCCAAGATTTCAAAAAGGTATGCAAAGTTTTGTTTTATTTCAGCTTTTCAATATAGTTTTGGTAGAATTTAGTAATTATTATTGATTATTTGTCGAACCATTGATCTGGTTAATTGGGATAACGACACTGACCTTTTAGTCTCCCTTAATTGGGGGTTACCGGGAGGCGGGGTCGTTACAGTTATATCACCCTTCTTATGCTTGAGATTTAGGCCAAAAGCCTCCCAAAACTTCAAGAACTCTTTAATGATATAGATAACAATGAATTAATCTGGTAATTTCATTCTCACTTCAGAGATGTTATGCCACAAGAATTGGAAATTGTGTGCTTGATCAGAAAAAGATTTACCACCTACCATTCAAAACTTTTGGAAATTTAGAAAAAGAATATTTTTCAACATTCCAATTCATCTGATTTAGATTTATTGTCTAAAACTTCTCATAGAGCCTTGCTGCTCGTGAAAGGAGGTTTTAAAGTATAAATAATACAACTTGTTAGTCATTTCTAAGACGATACATACTTTACACAACTGATCAATCTTCTTCTATTCAACAATTTTCTTAGCACTCTCATGATATTTTCCATCAAATTTAGATTTATCCTTTACAAGATAGTCAAGAAATCCTATCATCCACATACAAGATTCTATAAGAATCTGTCAACATATGAAGTTGGTTCCCTCAAAATTTTGGGAATATCAAAGTTGTCAATGTTAGGATGGTAAACGACATGATCAATCATTTTAACTAACAACATAATATGATTTCTTTAACACTGTTGGGTTTTATAACAAGCAATTGCAATTTGATTAACATGCTTACATCGTAAGTTCTAGAATTAGATAAGAAACTTAAGATAACAAAATAGGAAAACAATAAAATAAAATTAAAAACTCAAACTAGATCATTCTCTTGAATAAGAGATAGATTAATAAAAAAATAGCTTTCTATTTTCTTCTAGATACACAGTTCTTCCAATCTAGACCCGATCATGAACCTATACAAGAGGTTCGTCTTGCTTTCACATAGACACAAAAAAACACCACTGGTGCAACCCAATGGTCATTAGGTAGCACCACTCCACAAATGGCATCAAAGAAGAGAAGGGACGAAGAAGAGTTCTCTTATTCAAGAGATCTACTCCATGAGAGAAGCACAAAGAGAGTAGCTACATAAGGAAACAATAGTAGAATAACAAAAATGAACAGTAGATGATGTTTTAGATTTGTGAGATTGGAGAATTGAGATCTGAGATGCATGTTTAACCCTAAAACCATGTGCCTTATTTATACTATAAAACTTAACCTTTTTGACCAAATTTTATTTCTCAACATGATTTAAATTAGAATAAGTATAAATGAGTCTAGATACATTCATGATTTACATCCAAAGTCACGAAAGCATGTACATATTAACTATAATTAAAGCATACATCGTTCCTATATACTCTTCACCAATAGAATACCCATACATGAATCTTTAAGATCTTCCATCTGTCACCTATCCATGAATTCCTAGAGGGAATGAAACTACTGTTAGTATGTATACCCAGAGAGCCAATCATATGATGATTGTAAAGGCAAAACTTGTAAATGATTTGATTAACAATAAGGGTATGCTTCCAATTTATTATGTTTTATTCAGTTATTAGATAATGAAGTAACATAATAAATATCTATAGAATGATATTACTCAATGGCATATGTCTTCAAGTACGTAACTTGTACAATGAGATCATACAAATGTTAAGCGTATATATTCTCATTTATATACCGAGTTGGATGTTATTGTGGAATGTTGATAGACAAAAATGACACATAATATTAGAGTGTGTGTTGGTTGAAGAAATAATCTCATTATTCATGATATGGCAATATCAAACTAAACACACAAATACTTGTTAGAGAATAATGTATCAAACATGCCCACCATGAGAGTAACACATGGAAACCAATATGATGGTAGTCATATTTAGTTCTCATAGTGTTGGTGGTGATTGTGGTTCTTAAACCTGAAGTTAATACACTCATCACATGTATTTTTGTATGCTTTGACATAATCCACTATGATCCTAGATAAGGGTTACCATAAAGGTGTTCGAGTTTACTACGACACATGGGGATGATTGTGAGTGATGTAGATGGGATTTGTCCCTCCTATAGGAGTATGATATCCTGGCCACTTGATTAGAGATACTAAGAAATGAATTCCATTCACATGCGAGTCAATATTCAATATTGAGCTTACATATATCTCACATAGTCTTCTATAGAAAGGAACAAAGATTGAATGTTGAAGAGGATGACTACTCCATGCCTCGAGTTAAATCTAGATATCACTAAAAAAGGAACATACAAATACGGCAACACCAAATACATATTGTAGGTTGAAGTTGTTCTACAACTTTCCATTTACTTGGGTAGAAACAACGTGTGACTAGGCACCACTCTTTTCTTGTGATGTCATAAGTTTTTATGGATGTTCATTACCAACGTAAAATGGGACCTATAGGGTCAAACACATAGGAACTCATTTGGAATATGATTTTATCCATGGATGATGTTTAAGTTGATTATTAAATACATTTAGATATTCAATTAAACAACCAATTAGTTGACGGGACTCAGAATCATCAAATTCAAGTGTTGAATTAACTGATTGGAGTATCAAGTTAATTGGAAATTGAATTGGCTGAATTATGCATGAATCAGGACACCAACGGGTCGGCTAACTGGGTGAACCGACCGGGTTAGGTTTGTGAGATGACCGGTTCACCTGGTGAACTGACCAGCTTAGTCAGACCAATCAAAGCTTCTGATGATTTTTCTAAAACATGATAATAGTTGAATTGGTTCACTTGTTCAATTCAATTACAAGGAATTAATGTTGGCGTTAATTGGAAATGAGTTGTGAATTCATTTGTAATTGGAAAACATGTGAAATGACCAATTCACTGAGTGAACAGATTGACTCATTGCCCAACTGATCGGTTTACTAGTCATTTGATCATTTCACCAATCACAGACTGTGATATTCATGGAAATTTTGAACCCTTCTACTCCCGCACAGACTGGGATCCCATGTCCTAACCTCTCCTATAAATAGAGAGGTACTGGGGGCTTCCCAACACAATTGAGAATCCGTTGCTCTATCAATTGTTGTCCTTTCTGGTTGTGGTAATCAAGAGATCCCAAGCAAGTCCTACCCGACTAGGGAGGGGCATCAAGTAAAACAATTATAATTAAGGAAGAGAAATTTGGTGACTAGTATGTCAACGGAAGGGGAAAACTCTTTCCAATCTATTCTACTAGAATGGTAGGAGTTCCCAGTGTTCCATGTGGACTACTATAGAGACAAGAGTCATTTGGCTGCTGCTAGAAGGACATCTTCAACCTGCCATTTATTGTGATCAACCAGGAGGCCGATGTAGACATCGTTTGAGGTGCAACTATAGACAAGGACACAAACCAAAAATAAGGAAATGTCAGTGGATTTGCTCCAGGACCATGTATATTATCAAAACCATCCTTTCCATTATATAGTTATTGACATGATATACTAGTTTAATGGGGAATATGTCAGTAAAATATTTATTTTCATTGCCTACTTGATGTCATATTTCCTTATAGTGGTATCACGATGATGTTGATTTACTATATCTTAGAATTATCAATATGATTTGATTTTTGATTTTATTATTTAATTATTGCATGCAATGCAAATATTAATGTTCAATCAAATACCACAGCTGAAGGTACTAAACTAATCAGCTAGAGGTGCCAAACCAATCGGCTGGTGGATCCGAGTTGACTGGTTGGTGGACTAAGGAGGACCTTGAAGGAAAAGACAAACCGATCGGTTGGAGGAGTCAAATTGATTGGCTAGTGAACAATCGACCGACCAGGAGGCGAGTCTACCAATTCAAGGGTTGAACTAGTCAAACCAGATTGGGAAAGCACAAACTTCATCTACAATAGGCTTCTGGATGAAATGTGGACCTAGTTTGTGGTAATTTCTTGTGGTTCCAAGGAATTACATTAGAACGACAATAACCATTGCTTTCATTTATTATATGTTTTTGTTGTGGGATATAGCATGTATATGATACATACTATATGTGGTGATTGGATAAATTATACATATTTATAAATATAGACTCCCTCAATTAAAATATTAAGCCTAAGATGCTTTCCATTAGCAACACACATGAAAATCTTGATTCACTAAGTGTACGTTACACCCAAGTGTGGTGTGTCATCCATGTCGTGGAAGTGTGATGGTAGATATGTAGGTTCTTCTCAAGAAGGGTGCATATCTATCGTGTTGACTTTTAGGTCAGGCTTAACTGGTGATTCTTAAAGGATTCAGAGTCATAGGCTTGCAAATGATTATGGCAAAGAGTTGCACATATCATCTATCCAAGAATTACATTTGATGAAATTTGGAAATGTTTTGTACCTTAGTAGTTGACTATAGATGTTGGCATTGGTCGGGTGATTGTTGAACTATTTTGGATCTTGGTTCACTAGAAGGTTGTATGATGCAATATTATGAATTGATATAGAGGGATATCAATTTAAATAATATAGTGGGAGCGATAATTAATTAAAGATCTAATTGAATATTGTCAAAATTTTCAAATCAAATCAAATTAGAAGGGGGTTTTGAAAAAAATGCAATTTTCTCTTATGTAATCAAATGACAAACAAATCGCCATTGTGATCAATCCAGAAGAAGGAAAAACTTGATGGGATAAATTTCCAAAATTGGTTTTAGACTTTGAGAAGGGTTCTCAATGAAGACTGCAAGCTCTATTTCCTTGATAAGCCAGTGCTAGAAATACCTACTCTATGATGTGAAGCACCCACTATCAACCTACAACCAAATCACACATTAATTACATGGAATAACCATTAGCAGTGGATTACTAAAAATCACTAAAAATTAAAACCATTTTGCAAAGAGATCTACTATCAGGAAACTCTTTATAGAAAGAACCAAAGTAATATATACATCATAGTTCACATTGTACATACATTGTACCATCTCATCTCGAGGATAACATATACAATTGCTTTGCCAAAACACATACTGAAGCAACATAAAACCTCAAGGCATACAAGCCAAAATCTCATATCATTTATAAAACCATTACGCACTAACTCCCAAGGACCTAAGAGTACAAAGACGACACATATGACTTCTATCTACAAGACACGACATACATCACACTCAACCTGAGCTGTCACTACTGTCTTGGTTGTTGATGTCCTCCCTCTATAGTATGGTCTCTACCTCCTCGTCCACATCCACCTAAAAATTATGCGGCCAACGGGGTGAGACACAAATCCCAACGAGAGATATAAGAATCTGTCAATAATATTATAATCACATATAAACTGTATAAAACTGAGCAGAGGATCTATTATAACAATAAGCAAGATTAATCACTCTTTATAAGTAGGACAAAGGATATCATCTTTTAGAGCATTACATATATCTAAGATGTAGCAATATATGTCCATATATATGAGCATGGTAAAATAAAGCCATAACTGAGTAGTTCATATATCTATGACCAAACATTGGATCATGTAATACTTCAAAAGGAATGTGAAGCACGTGTATAACATTTATCAACTACATGATACAAAAGTATTACAACTTCATCCAATGTTTTTATAATCGGTCTTTAAGAAAATATGCTACACATCTGATTACATATTAACAATCACACTTATTCCCTGAGGAGATGAGGTATACCACTCATGCTCCAATTGGCCACTGCTTAGTTGAAATCGATACCATACAAGGGCTATGGAAGAGCTAGATTCTAAGACCTCACCTATCTAAGTCAGTACGAGACCACTGGAAGTGACATCACGTGTCAAACTACAAAATAGCTTGCCTGGGTATAGTGGCATCTTCTCTATAGAGTTACATCCACAACATGCACTCTCTTTAGGGAATATACTCCCACAACATTCCCCAGTATTGGGTAATGGCATATAGCCATACTCTTAATAGGGAAAACACACACCACATTTCCCTATTAGGGCGTAAGGATATGTTCGCCCATCACCCCCACATATTCAAGAATATGCCCTTCGAGTTAAACACATTTCACCATTCAGCAAATTCTGACACTGATGGATCTATGGTCAGGGCAACTAAATTTTATGGTTCCTAATGATCTATTAAGTGCATTACAATATCTTTTTAGCATAAATTAAGTTATAAGCATCAATCATAAACAAATGCTACAAAGAAAGATGTAATACATTTATCATATTCTTTCATATTCTTTGGAACACTTTTTGAATTTATACAACTTGGGATCTCAATCCCTTCATCATATAACTGGGAGTTATCATCCCTTAATCATGATCACCATCATGATTACATGATCTAGGTATTCAAACCCTTAGTTCATCACTGAACATTGTTACCTCTTATCGGGTAACCATTACCTCTAGGTCCTCTGACCCATGTATTTATTATACTTGTTGCACCAATATTTCACATGGCTCACAAGGCCCATTTAAATATCTTGTCACCTCTCACGAGGCAACAACTATCTTTTAGGTCATCAGACCATATAAACATTAAACTTGTTGTACAAGTTTTTAACATGGATCACAAGGCCCATTTAATCTATATCATATGAAACATCATAGCTCATACCTAGCTATGTTCATCATCTCCTGATACCCGCATGGTTAGCACATCGTGATAAATAAACAATAGCAAGTACATATAATTACTGTGCAATACAAGAGAAATACAACCTTCCATTATTAGGGTTAGGGCTTCCCTTTATAGTTGATTATGGTTTCAAGTTGATATTATTACTCCACACCCTAATTCATTTCTCCACACATCTAGGAGCATGCATTGATATCATAAGTATTCAATCATAATTATTTATTCTCATCATTTATCATTAAATGATTATTAACACAAAGTATAAGTTTCTCTCTCATCCTTACTAGGATATTGATTACATCATACCAAATTAAATTGGCTTAACCCTTTCTTAAGGTACATTATTCTACACTTGTTAAAGTGTATTAAACTCGTTACTTCTTATTATGTCAATTTCCATAACACACTTCATGTGCTACTCATCCAAGTGTATCAAATTTGAGGTGCATCAAGGTGCATCGACCTTGAAGTGCTAGATGGGATATCGACCAAGAATCATTCCTTGGTGTAACACTTCCCTTATCATTTTCAACTGACTTCATTTTATCAACTTATCTTGTATTTGGGTATCGGCCATCCTAATACTTTATGTACTAACTCATCACATTTGTCCTGTAGTGTATTGTCCATAGGTCACAACACTTATCTTGTAGTGTATCGGCCATAAGTCACCACACTTGTCTTGTAGTGTATCAGTCATAGGTCACCACACTTATCTTGTAGTGTATCAACCATAGGTCATCACACTTGTCTTGTAGTGTATTAGCCATAGGTCACCACACTTGTTTGTAGTGTATTAGCCATAGGTCACCGCACTTGTCTTGTAGTGTATCGGCCTAGTATCAATATTGAGTTTCCCAACTATCATCAAGTGATATGGACTCATCTCGGATTAGGGCATTGTTGATATAGGGTTGACCATCATCAATCACTTTAGGTGTTTCAGCTATCAAGGTATTAGCCACACCATTACTTGGTGTTTTAGCCATCACTTCTAAGAGTGTGTTACACTAACCTTTACAATGTGTATTGGGTTGAGTCATGTATGTCAAGTTGAACACATGTATTGGGTTAGGGGTATATCGGGCTAGGCATCATCATATCCCTCATACCCTCACCCATCAAGGTATCAGCCTTACCTATCTTATGGTGTATCACATTCACCATACTTGGGTGTAACAACTTCACCTCACTTGGGTGTATCATGCTTACCTCACTTGAGGATATTGGCCACACCATACTTTAGTGTATTGGCCATCACATGTTCTAGGGTATCAACCACCTTACCACTTTTTGTCCTCTAATGTATTGGATTACAATCACCATATCATTCTAGAGGTGTGTGCTTACCTCCATATCATTCAAGAGGTGTGTGATTACCTCCATATCATCCAAGAGGTGTATGCTTACCTCCATATCATTCAAAAGGTGTGTGCTTACCTTCATATCATTCAAGAGGTGTGTGCTTACCTCCATATCGTTCAAGAGGTGTGTGATTACCTCCACATTATTAAAGAGGTGTTTGCTTACCTCCATATCGTTCAAGAGGTGTGTCCTTACCTCCATATCATTGAAGAGGTGTGTGTGTGTCAAGTTGACCACATACATATCGGGTTACACAAGTGTAGGGTTTTGTATATCGGGTTATGGGTGCTCCAACCCGATATTGGTTTGTGCCATGATGATGTCATCATCATCAAGCTCTAGAATTTCGTCCCTTACTATTATAGTTCATGGACAAAAATCTTATGCAACTATTATAACTAATAGATGCATCAATCATTCAAGGAAAATCAAAATTGAAAGTAGATCAACAAGTTTAGCAAGATTGAAGGTGAATAATAACATAATTGGGTTCAAGTTATATATCCTGCCTCAAGAACAACTTCAAAGCTCCAATATCCAAAGCTTCATGTTCCCAAGGTTGAAGATGACTTATCAAGAATCCAAGACTCGTTCACAACTCCTCCATATGCAAATAATCACCATAGTTAAGAACTTGGTGAAGAAGAAAAGAAAGGAATAACTATAACCCGAGAATCATGCTTCAACCAAGGTTGAAGATGAACATGGCTTCACCTTAAGCTTGAAGCTTGAGATCCTCCTTTCTCCTCAACTTCTATGGGCAATATCCAAGAGAAAGATTAGGATTCAAAAAGTTTCACTAGTAGGTGAAAGAAGAGTTATATAGAGTTGAGGCTCATGAGAGAGAGTGTATGAGAGGTGTCATCACCTTATACTACTAGGTGAAACATGTCCATGCATGGGTTGAAATGTGTCCATGAATGCACCCATAATTATCTCAACATGCAAAACTCTTTGTTGGATAATTCAAGAGTATATATTGGCCATTGGGTTCCTTGTTGAACAAGATATCACAACCCAATATCACTTTATCCACAAACTGTGACAACTTTTCCAAGGAACATGTAACTCGTCATGGATCACCTCCTTGAGGTGATAATCCAGTATGAATACTTCCAAGAAGTTAACAAAATGATATGGCCTCCTCTATAGCTTCTTGGCCTATAAGAACTCCCATATAAGATCTACAACTCGTTACAACCCATTCTAGGGTTTCAACTACACAACACTTCTTGGTCTTTTCATCACCAAGAATACTACCACTAAAAAAATGATTCAAACATGGTGCCTACTTCTTTATATATCCTATATATGATACTAAGAGAGAGTAGGGACACTCTAGAGGTGGTAATTTGCACATCAACCCTATATTTTTGGTAAATTGCAATTTGCACCAAAGTTGGTACACAAGGCACAAGCATTATTCAAATAAGCTCAATCTTGGAACTTAGGCTTTCCACAAGAAACCACTTAGCATCATTATCTCTCTAATGATTCTAAAGAACTTAAGGCACGTTAAGCATGTGACATATTGCAATATAATCCCTCATCTTGGGTAAATTTTGCACTTTGGTCCAAAATAAGGGAACATTGCTCAAACACCATTGAAATATGACCAAACTTGTAACATAAGTGTGTCACATGATAACAAAACACCTTATATGATTATATTAAAGTTTTAAGAAACTTACTTTAGCCAAAACAAATAGTATTAGCCCTAAACCTAGGTCAGGGTCCTTATGTGATGCGCCTAGGGCTAAAGTGGATGCTTACTGGAAGTATGTCAATGATGCCCTGGACATAAAGTACCTTATGCTAAGATGCATGAACTATGATTTGCATAAGAAATGTGAGAACATGAAAATTCTTGAGATGGTAACACATCTTAATAAAGTGAACCATAATCTCATAAAGCAAGAAAGGGACAATGGCATAAAGGCGCTCTTTGAGTATAAACTGACAAAAGGAGACTTAGTAGAAAATCATGTGTTCAATATGATTGGACATGTGTATTTGAGTATAAATTGACAGAAGATGGCTTAGTAGAAAATCATGTGCTCAATATGATTGGACATGTGTATCATATCGAAGAATTGGGATCCTCTTTGAGCCAAGATTTGGCCACGAATATGATTATGAAATCATTGCTAGAGTCATGTAGCCATTTCATTGCATGTTATTACTTGAATCAAATGGCCAAGATGATGTCAGATTTTCCCGGTATGTTAATTCATGCTGAAGCAAGAATGAATAAGGATAAATATGTGATGATGATTAGCAAAGTAGATTCCAAGGATGAAAGAAAGGCTGAGGCCAAGACCAAACCCACTTCTTTGAAACTCAAGATAAGGATAAATAAAAGTACAATAGGAATATATCCTTTGTACTTGAAGGTATTTAGAAAGAAGAAGTTGGGAATGGTGATTTGGCATTCAGGTATATATGTTATAGAAATAATGTTACATACTTGTTCATCATGGGTACTTGATACCGGATGTGAATCTCACATATGCGTAAATATACATGACCTAAAAAGAAGTAGGCCTTTCGAAAAGGAATCGTTGAACTATGAGTTGCAAATGGCATAAGAGTTGCGACTATAGTAGTTGGAACCTCCAATTTATCTCTTACTATAGGGCATTTAATAGAGTTAATGAACTGCTATTGTCTACCTTCCATATATAGAAACATTATTTCTATATCTTGTATGGACAAGGATGCATATGAATTTCATATTAAGAATGGTCAATGCTCTATTTCTAAAGATGAGGTCTTTTATGGCAATGCCCCAATGTCTTATGGTATTTATTTGCTAGATATAAAGATATATGTTTATAACATAAATACCAAAAGGATAAAACTCAACGACTCAAACAAAACATACATTTGACATTTTCGTCTAGGGAACATAAATGAGAATAGTATATCTAGACTCCATAAAGATGGTTATCTAGACTCTTTTGATTTTGAATCAATAGAGACATGTGAATCTTGTCTTTTGGGCAAGATGACCAAGACCCATTTAACTGGTAACAATGAGAAGGCTAGTGATCTATTATGACCCTTACATATTGATGTATGTGGGCCTTTTAGAACAATTGCTAGAGGTGGGTATCGATACTTCATTACCTTTATTGATGATTTTCGTAGGCACGATTATGTTTACTTGATGAAGCATAAGTCAGAAACTCTTCACAGGTTCAAGGAATTTATGAATGAAGTAAAAAAAACAATTTGGGAAAAGTATTAAGGAACTTCGTTCTAATAGAGGTGGAGAATACTTAAGCCAAGAGTTTGAGGACCTTTTGTGAGCCCATCAGATTGTATCTCAATGGATTTCGCATGGAACACCTTAGCATAATGGTGTATCAAAAAGAAGGAATCACACATTATTGGACATGATGTGGTCAATGATGAGTTTAGCTAAACTTACAACTACCTTATGAGGTTATGCTCTTGAAACCACCACGTTTACACTAAACCAAGTACCATCTAAATCGGTTAAAAAGACATCATATGAGATATGGACAAGAAAGTGTCCTAATAAGTCCTTTATGAGGATTTGGGGATGTGAAGCCTACATAAGGAAAACATTTACTGAAAAACTTGGCCCTAAATGTGATAAATGTTATTTTTTGGATATCCTAGAGAACCAATAGGATACTACTTTTATTCCCCAACTGACAATAAAGTGTTTGTTGTGAGAGACACAACATTCCTTGAAAGGGAATTTATTTCCAAAGTATCTGTGGGAGGAAAGTGGAACTCAAAGAAGTTCGAGACCAACAAGAAAACATTGAACCAATATATGTACATGAGGAACAAGGAGAATCACAAACTATTATGGGTTCTCAAATTCCTCAAGTAACAAATAGACCTCATAGATCTAGTAGGACACACCTTGAACTTGAAAGATTTGTATATATTTTGACTTAAGAAGGTAGTGAGTTGGTCATAGATGATGAGAAAATAACCAATCTAGATGATACTAAAGGACTAGAATATGAGAAATGGCTTGAGGCCATGAGATTTGAGATGGAATCCATGTAAACCAACAAGGTGTGGACCTTGGTGGATCCACCTGAAGGGGTAAAACCCATAGGGTGCAAGTGGGTCTTCAAGAAGAAGACCAACATGGATGGTAAAGTACAAACCTATAAGGGCATATTGGTTTCAAAGGGTTCCAAACAAGTTAAAGGTGTAGACTGTAACGAAACATTTTCTCTTGTGGCCATGGTTAAATACATTAGGATCATGCTTTCTATTGTAGCTTATTATGACTATGAGATTTGGCATATGGATGTTAAAATACATTCCTTAATGGGAATCTTCTTGACGATGTGTACATGACACAACCTGAGGGTTTTATAAATTCAAAGGATGCAAACAAATTATGTAAGCTACAAAGGCCAATCTATGGATTGAAGCAAGCATCTCGGAGCTGGAATCTTCATTTTAATGAGACAAGCAAAGAGTTTGCCTTTGTTCAAAATGAAGATGAACCTTGTGTGTACATGAAGGATAGTGGGAGCATGATTGTATTCCTCATATTCTATGTGTATGGCATACTATTAATGGGGAATGATACCCCTACTTTATAAAAGGTAAAGGAATGGCTGTGAAATATGTTTTCTTTATGAAAGACTTGGGAGAAGCATCCTACATATTAGGCATTAATATCTATAGAGATAGATCCAGAAGGCTTCTTGGACTAATTCAAAGAACATACATTGACAAGTGTTGAAGAGATTGAGCATGGAGAGCTAAAATAGAGGAAATCTACCCATGTGTCATGGAGTTACCATATATAAAGCTCAATATCCCAGATTTTGTGAAGTGAGGGAGCACATGAGTTTGATTCCATATGCATCAACAATTGGATCAATCATGTATACAATGTTGTGTACCCGTCTCGATGTCTCATATGTTTTGAGTATGATGAGAAGATATCGATCAGATCCAGGTGAGGCTCACTGGATAGCTGTTAAGAACATCCTTAAGTACTTGAGAAGAAATAAGGGTCAATTCCTAGTCTATGGCAGTGAGGAAGAGTTGGTGGTAAAAGGTTACACCAATGCAAGCTTACAAACTGATAAAGATGAGTATCGGTCGCAGTCAGGAGTTGTGTTTTTCCTAAACAACAAAACTATAAACTGGAAAAGTTCCAAGCAAGAGACAGTTTTCAATTCTACAACAAAGGCCGAGTATGTTGTGGAATCAAATACAATAAAGGAAGCTATATGGATCAAGAAGTTTTTTTCAAAACTTGGGGTGGTTCCAAGCATCAACGATACAATTGAGCTATATTGTGACAACAATGGAGTTATTTTACAAGATAAATAACCTAGATCATATCTGCATTCCAAGGATATACAAAGGCAGTTCCATCTCATTCGAGAGATTGTAAAACAAGGAGATGTGAAGATTTATAGAGTACCAACTGAGTACAATGTTGATGATCCCTTATCTAAAGAATTTTCATAATAGAAGCATGATAGTCATGCTAGATAACTTGGATTGAAATTCATGGGTGATTGGCTCTAAGTGCAAGTGGGATTCTGTTGGTATGTATGCCCAGAGAAACAATCATATGAGATTGTCAAGACATAACTTGTAGATGATATGAGACAATGAAGTAACATTATAAATGTTTAGAGAATAATATTACTCAATGACGTATGTCTTCAAATAAGTGACTTGAATAATGAGATCATACAAATGTTAAGAGTATACATTCTCATTTATGTCCTGATTCGAATGTTATTGTGGAAGGTTGATAGACAACAATGACATATAAGACTAGAGTGTGTGTTGGTTGATGATAGAATCTATTAGTCATGATATGGAAATATCAAACCAAGCACATAGACACTTGTTATAGAACAGTATATTGGGAAGACCCACCATGAGAGTAACACATAGAAACTGGTATGATGGTAGTCATAGTTAGTTCTCATAGTGTTGGTGGTGATTGCGGTTCTTATACCTGAAGTTACTACACTCATCACATCCCATTTCTATATTGTTTGACATCATCCACCATGATCCCAAATAAGGGTTACCATAAAGGTGATGATCGAGTGTGCTATGACACATGGGGATGACTATGAGTAATGTAGATGGGATTTGTCCCTCCTACATGAGTATGATATCCTGGACACTTGATTAGCGAGACTGAGAAATGCATGGTCATGCACATGTGAGTCAATATCTGATATTTAGCTTATATATACCTTAGACAATATGCTATAGCAAGGCATAGAGATTGAATGTTGAAGAGGATGACTACTCCATGCCTCGAGTTCAATTTGGATATCAGTGACAAAGAAACTATACAAACACTACAACACCAAACACAAATTGTAGGCAGAAGTTGTTCTTCAACTTCCCATTTTTTGGGTATCAATGATGTGTGACTAGGCACTGCTCTTTTCTTGTGATGTCATAAGTGGTTATGGATATTCACTGCCAATGTAATATGAGACCTATAAGGTCACACACATAGGAACTAACTTGGAATGGGAGTTCATCCATGAATGATGTTTAAGTTGAAAACTAAAGAATATTAGGTATTCAATTAAATAACCAATTAGTTGACTTGACTTATAAACATCAAATTCAATTGTTGAATTAACTGATTAGAGTGTTACATTAATTGGAAATTTAATTGGCTGAATTCTGCATGAATCAAGACACCAATCGATCGACTTAGGTTGGTGAGATGACCATTTCACCCAATAAATCAATTGGCTCGATCACACCAAACCGAAACTTCTGGTGATTTTCCCGAAACATGAGAATAGTTGAATCGTTTCACATGTTCAATTCGATTGGTACATGGAATTAATGTTGGGCATTAATCATAAAGGAGTTGTGAATTCATTTGTGATTGTGAAACATGTGAAATAATAAGTTCACTACGTGAACCGATCGACTCACTGCATAGCTGACTGATTCACCAGTGAACCGATCATATCACCCATTGGAGGATGTAAAATTTATAAAAATTATGGACCTTTCTACTCCTTCACAGACTGGGACCTCATGCCCTAACCCCTCCTATTAGTAGAGGGTTACTGGGGGCTTCCCATCACACATAATTGAGAATCCGTTGCTCTAAAAATTGTTGTCCTCTCCGGTTGTATTAACCAAGAGATCTCAAGTAAGTCCTACCCAACTAGGGAGGGATAGTGAGGGATAACAATTGTAATTGTGGGAGAGCAAGTTTGCGACTAGTATGCCAACAGAAGGGGACAAACATACTAGAACGACAAGAGTTCTTGGTGGTCCGAGTGAACTACTATAGAGGAAGGAGTCCTTTGGCTACTGCTAGGAGGACATCGTCAACCTGTCTTTTGTGGTGATCAATCAAGAGGCCAACCTAGATGTTGTTTGAGGTGCGACTTCAGTCAAGGACACACAACAACGATGAGGAGAGGTCACTGGACTTGCTCCAGGACCAGACATATCCTCAAAACCACCCTTTCCATATATAATTATTGACACGATCTTCTAGTTTCATGGAGAATATGTTAGTAAAATTTTTGTTTTCGGTGCCTGCTTGATGCCATATAACCCTACAACTACACGTGGAGTCAAAAAAGAGAAATATAAGTCATGGAATCTAGTACTAAATGTAATTATTGAGCTATTTAAAAAAATGCAAAATATGATTCATGTATAATATCAATTATGGGAGGGGAATATTTGGTGAAATTAGTTTTGCAAAATAAGATTCAAGCATCGATGTTTTCGATGTTCGGAATTCAAGATGGAGATTTCACAATATTGTGTATCTCTCAACTATGCAAGATTGTCCATGCTCAAGCATCAAAATTTTCAAGATTATTTACAACAAGATGATCAAATTTAAATATTAGTATTAAGCATTGTCATATCATTTCTTTCAAGGGCTGAAGTTCCATGTGTTCAAACATCTATTAAGAAATGAAATATTAGCCTAATTACTATTTTAACCAGTCATCTAGGGGAAACTAATCCATTACAACCTATGCACAAGGCGGAGGGACATACCCTACCTCAAGTGAGACAAAATTCTAGAGGCCAAAGCCCAAAGGGAGTCAAAGCTCTGTTAGATCAAATTCAATGCTATCTTAATATTATATAAAACTCAAAGATTATGAATTAGGGGTGGTGACTTCAAAGGTGGGAATGGCTTATAAACCTGTTAAGGGTTCACCACCAAACAAGATGCATGAGGCTCAAGAGGGAAAAGAAATAATTCAATTAGGAAATCAAGAATGTAATACCTCAATTTATTTGAAGCTCCATAGATTTCTCACTCACAACAAGGCTTCAAGAGTAAGAATCTACAAAGTAGAAGTAGTGTTATCACCTGGCAAGGAATTACTTATTTGCCCATATTTTTTCAATATGCTTTTTTTGCTTCCCATCTAGGATAGTTATAATTCTCTAGTTATATTTACTTATAATGTTTCTAGTTGGATTTCCCATATAATAAGTTTGATGTATCCATTTATCTCATCATGTAGATAACCACCATATTATGTTTAGTCATCGTTTCATCATATTCTAATTCTATGTCTTAATTTTATTAAGTGAACATAGTTCCATAGCCTATATATGTCTATTTCAAGGTAGGGTCATGCATGATCACATATATATTATTATTTAATTAGGTATTACAAGATTAGTGGATTAGATGTGTAGGTCACCCTCATGGCTATGTATTCAATTGTCAATATTTACATGTTAAATTTTGATCTGTTGTTACTCATTCTCAATCTACCATGTTTCCCAACAGAAATTTCTTAATGGGTAATGATCATTCATTCATTCAAGTTATTAGGGAATTTCCTACTATAGGAACATTAGGTGTGGTTCTAAATGAAACTTCCTACAAACTATGTTTTATAAAGTATCCACGTTATAATTTCTGAGGTGATTTCTATATGAATATCTCCCTAGGATTCCAAATAACTCATTAGTTGCACTTTAGTCGTACATGATTTTCTTGTCTATCTATTCTAGGTTGTAGATGTTCTGACATATCATACTATAGTTACATTGAGCTACTCAGGTAAGTAGATTTCGTATCATTTAAAATTACTTGTTCACACTTCATATATAAATGCCTAATTAGTTCCCCTTAGTTGTTATAACTTCTCATTAATATCCACTGGGTTCATATCATATCACTAGAAGCATAAACATAAATGTAGTACTATTGCATGGATACATAGTTGCATATTTGTATACTTACTAAAGTTATTTTCATTTATCCAACTATTGAATGGGAGTTCCTTGATGTAATACTTGCATTTCCAAAGATACAAGGTCCCCAATTATTAACAAACTCATTAAGGGCAACATAGATCTACCTTCTATCAATTTTCCCGATTTCTACTATTTAATACATGATTTACCAATTATTGTCTTAGGTCAAAATACTATTTATATGGTACAAATGGGTCATACTAGGTCAAGCTAGGATGATTATGATTCAAATTGAACTCCATCCATTTATAGGATTTTCTTGATTTTTAATCTATTTATATTCAAGTTTCCTCTATTTATAATCATATATCTCTCTTTTTATATTTATGACTCATTAATATGTATTTTACTCATTTACCATTCCAAATAGGAGTCAAAATATATCTTTATTATTCGTAGTGGTCAAGTTTAGTCAAATATAAGTTAATCCATCATTTTTAGGTGAATATGGGTTTTAACCCAATTTTCTACAATTTTCTAGCCTTTTATACCTTTCCTTGGTGAATCACTTAAAACCATACATATTTGTCACATGTGTATATATCTATGAGACATTGTGGTCCACTATAGAAAATGATTTATTTTGTATCTTGTTCTAATATTTACTATGCTACAAGTTGTACTTAATAAAACTCTAGTTACATGTATTATTAGCCACAATAATATGCTATCTAGAATATTAAAACACAAGAAGCAGAAAATGGGGGGGAGGAGACCTGCCATCCAGAAGTAGGGTAGTCGTTGGACGAGTGGGCTGGAGGAGCTGCATTGGTACCCCAAGGCTGAGGGGAAGAGAGCACTTGGTCCTGTAGGGTAGGAAGGGTGACTGGAGTGCGAGGGAGGGTTTCCTGTGTTCGTAACAGCTCATGATGTTGTGGATCTCTCTGAGTAGCTCGAGCATGTCCAGGAAAAGAGGACAGTTTTAGGATCAAATGAGAAGATGGGAAGCTTTGGCGAAGGGAGACGAATATGCCTGAATGGTTGAGTCGTCGTGGAGACGCACAATGCTGGGTGGTCGAAGCTCTAGAGCTCGCCGATAGAGGTGGCTCATCGTCGAGATATGAAGGGGCTTATATAGGGGCTACAAAGATCAATGTTGAGTTTGTGGAGTCTCTGCGAAGCTTTTTTGGCCCAATCAATTCCGCGCAAGGCGATGCGAGGATCAGTTGAGCTACTCGTCGTCGACGCTTCAGATCTTGGACAGCTAGTTGGGTGTTTCTTTATAGTGCAACAAAGGGGTGGAAAGATGGCCGGTATGGTAGAGGAAGCAAGCACAAATTTAACGCAAAAAAAGGACAGGGCGAAGCAAGGAGATTGAAGGAGAACCCCATCGTCGTCTGGTCACACTGGTCTCTTCTCATCCGTGGACGATCCAGATTAGTCTGGTCAACGAAGTCTAGGGCCAAAACTATTATCTAGCTATATTCTTAAATAATTTCTAAAGAGTGCATATGAAATCTGGTTGAACTGAGATTTTAGCTATAGATTTATATTAATATGTGGTATATTATAAATATTAACTCCCATTAATATCATTATGAATTCCCTTAATCATTTATCTCTTTTAATTATTCAAATTAGAATAACAAATATTACGAAATATTTATTTCAGTGATTCCAATTCCAGCCAACCTTAGGATGGGTCTTGATCTACTTAGATTCAACCAAATGAGTAGAAAATCTATTTTTGTTCACAATATACAAGGGTATACAAGTGAACTTTCAATCCATGTGTCAAATTGTAAATGGAGATATTCAAAAGGCAGACATTGAACAATTTAACTCAATAATATAATTAGTACCCCAAAATCAGTGTGTTATAATAGCACTTTCAATCTCAATCCTATTCCCAATTTTATGCAATCACAAAATCGATCATGTGCATGTAAAAGATATACGAAGAGTTCCTTTCTAAATCGGAAGGACTACGAATGAGTCCTTTTTCAATTCAAAATGAATAAAAAAGTCTTTTTTTTTTAAATTGGAAACATATTAATTAAATAATTAAGTATTTATTTAAATTTATTAATTAAGTTGTCATCATGTTGTACAGAAAGGGAGATGGAATACTAAAAAATACTTTTCCAATCCTATTCCTAATTTGCAGAAATGACAAAAAAACAAATCTTTCTTTCATACTCTTTTTATGTATTACTTGCACTTGCATTGAACTTAACTCATGCCAACTATTATTAGCCAAACCTAATATAACTAACACACTGAAGTGAGCTGGTTGGTATTGGGATCAATTGTTGAGACTTTCATGCTAGGAAACATGGACACGGACACGGGCATAGGACACGTCAATTTCCAAAAATATAGGACACAGACACGACACTGGACACGGCAAGTATATGTATATATATATGTATAACATATTATGACATATAATGTGTAATATGTTATGTGTATTAACACAAAATGATCTAGATAGATTATCCGCATGGGCAATCACCATGAAATCCAACAAGCATTCAACATATAACATTATATTTACAAGTCACAATATGGATTAGTTCACAACAAAAATTACGATGGTTGATTATATGATATTGTTGTAATATGAATTGTAAAAATTAAGAGCAGTAGAATTTTGGGGACAATAGTTCCAATGGAAGTAATGATTAACAATATGTACTATCAAGAGGAGATGAATCCAATTGTTTTCCTCCTCATGGTTGATGTGGCAGACCCCGGATGTTACAACAACTGGTGGAGATGATAAGAAAGGTGTCAACGACTTGCATGTAGCACTTGAAGCTTAATTAACTAATGGTAGTAGGGCGAGTAGTGGAGGACAGGAGGCAAAGATTTAGAGAAGGCTTGGATTTTTTCATACGCCTAGTCTTAAATGGGTCGGAGTGGTGTGTCCTGGAGGTGTCCATGGAGTGTCCAAACCGTGTCCAACACTTCAATAAAAAATTCAATCTATGTTGGACACGCGTTGAATACGGACACGGTAGCCTCCGAGAAGTGTCCTTGCTTCCTAGCTTTCACGTCAGGGATAGTAGGCAAAAGTGGTAAATCTCCCGATAGATTAGGGCTCATGACTGACAGGGATAATCTGGAGGTGCGTCCTGGAGGTGTCCATGGAGTGTCCAAACCGTGTCCAACACTTCAATAAAAAATTCAATCTATGTTGGACACGCGTTGAATACGGACACGACAGCCTCCGAGAAGTGTCCGTGCTTCCTAGCTTTCACGTCAGGGATAGTAGGCAAAATTGGTAAATCTCCCGACAGATTAGGGCTCATGACTGACAAGGGATAATGAAAGGTATAAGCATATAAGAGGCATGCCGAGTTGCAAAGTGTACGTATTAAAGTGAATGCCCATATACATCTCGCGAGAGCCCGATATGTTTCAGGAAGTACAACAGTACACAAACAGATACGATAGAGGATTCCTAATTGGTACACGATATACTCAAAACAAAATAGATTTATACACCGATGAGGATGAGCATATATATATATATATATATATATATATATATATATATATATATATATATATATATATATATATATATATATATATATATATATATATATATATATACAGTGAATAAAAAAGCGGATGAAGCGGCCGCTTAAGCGCCCAAGCACATATGCCGCTGTATTTTCATTGAAGCGGGCTGTGAGGCATTTTGCACTGAAGCGGCCGCTTTTTTCCGCTTTTTCCCGCTTCAGGCCGCTTTTCTGGGTCCGCTTAAGTGGCCGCTTCAGGGCGCTTCACAACATGTTTTCCTGGACTTGCCCAATTTCCTTCTAAATTTAAAAAGAATGAAAACTATGTATTGTAATAGGGGTAACAATCACTTTGGTAATTAGTATCTCTAATTAATTACTTCTGTTTGTACATTATGTATGTCTATATATAAACTATGTACTTCATCTGCCATTTATAGAGTCTGTAATATAATATTAGTAATAGTTGCAGGATTTCTTTGATGTTTCATCCATGTTCCTTCTATATTTTAATTTACATCATATAATATTAGTAATACATAATGTTTCAACTGTGGTTGAATTTGCATGATTTTTTTGATATTGCACAATCTCATAAGGTAACCTCCTATAGGAAAGTACATCATCCCATTACATATATACGATTACTTTTGCTGTTGGTTGTTGTACAATTTCATCATGTCGGAAGAATCGATACATACCATCATGACACTTGTATATGATTGCATGATTCCATAATGAATAAAATATGATGCAATGTCACATATTAATAATCACCGTAAAAACTAATATTATGATTAATTAATTTATTGTAAATTCAGTAGTAATTGCTGCAATGTATCATTCATCAAGACTTAGCCTACATTGTTATATTTAAATTTTAATTGTATGCATTATGATTCTATGACTCTAAAATATACTTACTCAATTTGGAAATTAATCTACTAATTATTCTATTTTATATCACAATTAGTATGGACGAGGGTGAATAAAGTTTGGCTAAGACAAGTGATCCAAGGTGGAAATAATGCACTATTCCAGATCCAGCGTGAAGGGAGAAAGTGAAATGCAAATTTGTCTAAATTTTGCTAAGTTCTTTAAAACAATGTGGACTTCTTTTTCAAAAAGCGCCCGCTTTAGTCCGCTTCAAAACCCGCTTCCCGCTTTCCGCTTCATGGGGGGCATTCCGCACGCTTCGTGCTTTCCAAAACCTTATATATATATATATATATATATATATATATATATATATATATATATATATATATATATATATATATAGTTAGGCTAGAATACACTCGAGTGTATCCGGAGCGGAATACACTCAAGTAGTTTTTCATGATGCAATATTTTTTTTGAAAATCTAATCCGTTGATCTTCTTAAACATCTCGTGAACAACTCATAGACAAAATTTGAGCACATTTGGATATGTATAGCTCATGTTATGAAGACCGCAAAAATTATGCATTTTAAATTAGTTTCGCGCGTTGATTTTGTTGCCCTTGGATGAGTGACTTACACTCATCCAAATGGGTTCAAAATTTGTATGTAGCCTAGTTATAGTATGACAGTGAAGATCAATGGTTTACATTTTGCAAAAAATAGTCTTGATATGCAAACACACTTGAGTGTTTTCGTGCGATCCGTACACTCGAGTGTATTCTAGCCTGACTATATATATATATATATATATATATATATATATATATATATATATATATATATATATATATATATATATATATATATATATATATATATATATATATATATATATATATATATTGAAAATCTAATCCGTTGATCTTCTTAAACATCTCGTGAACAACTCATACGCAAAATTTGAGCACATTTGGATAAATATAGCTCATGTTATGAAGACCGCAAAAATTATGCATTTCAAATTAGTTTCGCGCGTCGATTTTGTTGCCCTTGGATGAGTGACTTACATTCATCTAAATGGGCTCAAAATTTGTATATAACCTAGTTATAGTATGACGGTGAAGATCAACGGTTTACATTTTGTAAAAAATAGTCTTGTATATATATATATATATAGTAATGGAGTCCCGCCTTATCACCAACAGTCGACGCTTCGACCTGCCTCCAACCTAGCGCGAGTGACTGACGCTTCGACCTGCCTCCAACCTAGCGCGAGTTGACGGAACTTAATTGCGGCTGCCGTACTTCTGCACCACGCGCGCAGTATCTTCAGCATCTAAGATGTCGAAGACCAGCATCCAGGTGGGAAAAGGGCCTGCGATTGGGATCGACTTGGGAACGACCTACTCGTGCGTGGCCGTCATCCGTGGCGAGCAAGTCGAGATCATACCCAACGGGCAAGGCAACCGCACCACGCCCTCCTGCGTCGCCTTCACCGAATCCGACCGTCTAGTTGGTGATGCCGCTGTGAACCAGTGCCATCTGAACGCTAGAAACACCATATGCAGTAAGTAACTCACTCATCATTCTAAATCGTCATCTGTACCGGTAGCATCGTTATTAATGATCAATCGTATGCAGGCGTGAAATGTCTCATGGGTAGAAAATTTAGTGACCCTTGCGTGCAGAGTTACATAAGGTTCTGCAGTTTCAAGGTTATTGTGGCGGGACCAGAGGACGATAGGCCCAAGGTATCAGTTCGATATACAAAGGAGAACAGAAGTTGTTTTATCCCGAGGAGATATCCGCCGTGATCTTGGGGAACATGCGGGAGATAGCTGAGTCTTATCTGGGAACCAAGGTCACAGATGCCGTAGTTACAGTACCAGCCTACTTTAACCACGCACAGCGGCAAGCAACGAGGGACGCCGGCCTCATCGCGGGGTTGAACATCTTGCGGATCATCAATGAGCCGACTGCGGCGGCAATCGCATACAAGCTCCCAGTGCATCGGACAGGCTTGTACGGTTCTCTTAGCACACCATCAAAGAATGTGCTGGTGTTTGATCTAGGAGGAGGGACGTTTGATGTGTCACTTCTTAACCTAAAGGGCAGCCGGATGGAGGTGAAGGCCACTGCCGGCGATACTAATCTTGGTGGTGAAGATTTTGACAACAGAATGATTGATCATCTTGTTGGGCAATTTGTGAGGAAGCATAAGGGTATCAAAGGAGAAGACATCCGCTCAAACTCAAGAGCACTGCGGAGGCTGAGATCCGCATGCGAGAGTGCCAAAAGGGTGCTGTCATTTGCCACGGACACCACCGTGGAGGTGGATTGTTTGCATGACGGCCTTGATTTACAATCCAAGATCTCTCGTGCCAAGTTCGAGGAACTCAACTTGCAGCTCTTCTCCAAATGCATTGATGTCGTCAGTAAATGTCTGCAGGATGCCAATATACAGAAAGAACATGTTGATGATGTTGTTCTCGTGGGAGGTTCAACACGTATCCCGATGATTCAAACATTATTGAGGGAATTCTTTGAGGGTAAGAAGTTGTGCAAGTCAATCAATCCTGACGAGGCCGTTGCTTATGGCGCTGCCGTTGAGGCTGCTAAACTGGTCGGGCACCAAGGCATGAGGGCACATGATCTAGAGCTTTTTGATGTTGCACCATTGACCCTTGGAGTGGAGTTATGAGTGTCTGTCAAACGGACGAAATACTTTTTCACAGCGTATGATAACCAAACACGAGTATGGCTAGATATATTTGAGGGAGAAAGAAGCATGGCCCATGATAATAACTTCCTTGGCCACCTTGTTCTTAGCGGAATACCTCCAGAACCGGCAGATACCTCTAAAGTATTAGTGACTTTTGAGCTCGACGCCGAAGGAGTGCTTCATGCAACTGCTGAGCTGGAACGACACAATCTCAAAGAATGGACCACTATCATCAATGAATGTGGGCGGCTGAGTACAAAAGAAATCGACAGACTCATATTGGATGCGGAGGAGCACGAGACAGAAGATAGAGAACGGTGCGTGAAGGCTGTTTCCAAGTCAGAGTTGGAGGTCCTTCTCTGCAACCTCAGAATTCGCGTCATAAAGGGCAACATGATAGGAGGCATATCAGCCGCGGACAAAGCATGGCTGGAAGATGATATAGAGATAGCTTCTATTTGGTTGAAAGACAGTCAGGACGCAGACGCTGTTGAGTTTGATAAAAAAAAAAAAAAAACTGGAAAACATATGGGACGTCATTTCCACAAGAAATGTCACATAGATAGGACCGTATCGTTTTAGATCGGCTCTATAGGGTGGCCGGTTTTATTTTTGCCGTATCAGTCAAATAACACCATCGTTACCTTTTTTTTTCTTCCGCCAGAGTTAGCACTAAAACTCAAAATAGCACATTGAAGGCAATACATCCCAGTCCACGAGAAGTATATAATTTTACAATTACCGGAAAACTATCAATGATGATTTCCCCCTCGTTATAGGTTAGTTTCACTTATTGCTGCTACAATCCTATCAGGATTCAGGGATCCTATATTTCTTCCTTTTTATAACCTCGTTATATCTTTCAACTGCGTCAGGACTAGTGCTGTACATGGATAGATGATTGGTTGGATAGGGTGCAGATATGACTTTATCCATAAGTGCAATCGTTTAGCGGGTATGGGTACATGTATATACTCCCTTTGTCAAAAGTTATACACACACTATACCCATATCTGCATCACCATCGACTGTATGAACGAGTAAATAGATATGCAGTTATAGATAGATTTGCTATGATCAATGTTCTGAAATGTGTTATGCGGTATGCGTTCGGTTAGGGTATCTCATAGAGTATAAGCGGAATGCGGAAGCATAAGCAGGGCATATGCGTTTTTAGATTTTTTAATTAATTCTATATTTTATACATATATTTATTTTAAAAAATAGAATCATAATCATAAATTTCATGCTATCTAGTTTTGTAGCCTAATAGCCCAAAATATATCAATGGATCATTACATCATGGAAGAAGAATCACATATTTTCCAATGATCAAGAAGAAAAATCAATCAACAAACCCTAATTTTATATAATGTACTAGAATATACAAGTAACAAAACACACTAATACATGCAGTTCATAGCAAAACATTTATTGAATGAACACAATAAGAATAACCACAGTAACACAAAACATGGTAGTTCAAAGTAGAAATAAAAAAAGAACATCAAAAACAAAATCAAAACATCAAAATGATATGAAGAAATCAAGTCAGTAATAAATAGAGAAGAAAAAGTTGTAGGGAATATAGATTACTCCCTAGGCATCACACAAATTTGAAACTTTGTAAAAGAAAATATCACATCAAATTAATATATGCAATAGATTCTCCTTTTATACAAGACAAAATCAGAACTGTTGCATGTGCAACAGGTTCTAATCTTAGAGAAAAATAGAAGAGAAAAAAAGAGCAAAAGGAAATAGCATAATGAAACATTGACAATTGTAAAATATAATAATATATTTTGCACCACTCATTCAAAATAGAATTATTTCAGAGGTAGTAAAATTTCAATATGTGATCTAAAACCAACTA
Organism: Alisma plantago-aquatica; assembly: GCA_963693085.1. Classification (NCBI taxonomy): domain Eukaryota; kingdom Viridiplantae; phylum Streptophyta; class Magnoliopsida; order Alismatales; family Alismataceae; genus Alisma; species Alisma plantago-aquatica. The sequence continues at coordinate 794,041,757 of OY856414.1, read as the reverse complement.
TATAGAAGTTGTCATTTAATTTGGTTGATTTGATTTGAGGTTCTATTTAATTTTTTTACTTAAGTCATCAAATGAAATGTGGGTCCTAAGCGGCCGCATATGCGGACCGCAGGATGCATATTTGATCCATGCCCAAAAATAGCACTGCATAGTTATATGCAGAGCGGTTGAGGGCCGCATAAGCATATGCGGCCGCATAATCAGACCTATTTTTGGTCTAATCAGACCTATTTTTCTCCCGACTAGGCTAGAGTAGGTATGCTTTTAGTCCACCATAGCACCCTCTGCTTCTTCAATTGTACAATATTCATGATTAGGTATGGGTAGTGGTTTGTCCCCCATTCCGTCATATACAACATGGATGGACACACGACAAATGTCATCAATAATTTGTTGGCAATGCAATGTACCACCAAGGTTGTATACCTTGCCCGCTATCACAACATTATATTCTGGAACCTCCACTACAAGTTTACAGTTCATACCAACAAGTTTACAGTTCATACCAACCTAGAATTGAAATAATATAAGTTATATACGAAGCAGTAAAGAACAAACTTACTGTAGATTGTTGTGGTGGGTCATTGGGAGTGCTCCCACGACCTTCTAAAGCTGGAGCATGGGCTTGTACCTCATCATCTGAGAGACACAGTTTGAATAGGTTGAAAAGGTTGATTAGACTGAAATGAAGACATTATTTCTTTTACTTTCTGTGCAACTAATGCTTCAACTTCCTCTTATGTAAGACCTCATGCACGACCTCTTTTAGATTGTGAAGGGCCAAAATAAGACTGGAATCCCATGCCAGCTCCTAATCCCCTAACACGGCCAGGATTCTCCTTCATACCAAGAAAAACTGATAGTTCATCCATGAGGCTAGTTGGGATGAACTTTCCTTCCTTCCTTTGCTCATGGAGATCAATCTATTCATAGTTAATAAAAATATTAAATCACAATATCAATTAGATATAAATAAATCTAAGTTAGATCAATCTATTCATAGTTACTTTTTACTTAGTTGGGATAAACCTACCATCTTTTGTGCCACCTCTTTATTTACATGGTTGATAATTTCACATGCTCGATCTTTCTAGCATCAATCCACTGCAAGTGTCAGGGTAGACACTCAGCTTGAGTTGTACTAGACTCTTCTCCAGAAGAGAGTTGCTTCTCTTGTAGTTGGTGGCGGAAGGCATAACCACCGGGCCCCAAGCGATGGTCATGCATATTTTTGGCCCGTCTTTTCTTTTGGGCCTAGTGAATAGTCTAATCATTTAAAATGAGGTATTGCAATTTAGACTTGACAAACATATATAAAAAGATTCACCTCCTTAATTGTATAAAAAGATTCATACAATACATCACAATCTTTATTACCTGAAACTCTTCCGATTTCCTAGATGCGACAAATCTTTCCCACACCTCAAGATCTATAAAAATATATATATATCTATTACTTTCTTCTTTTGTTTAGGATTATCTATAAATTCCCTTTTGAGATATGTCTTTAAAGCCCTCCATCATACACCACAATGTTGTAGCACTTTTTTCTTGTGATCTTTTTCATTTAGATGAAAAACACCCTATACATACAAAAGAAACAATAATGTTGTCTTAAAAAAGATATGCCTTTCCAAGCAAACTAAATTAGAATCAATAAATAAAAAACATATTAAAATAATATCACTTCCACTCACAGATATATCTTTCCATAGGAGGTCTTTTAAGGCATTAGAAACATCATGTCAATTTTCTATATCTATTTCCACCTTACTACGTGCGGTCGCCCCTATATAATGTTTGAAAGCACTAGCATGTTCCCAATAAGTGCTCCTGTGACATCAAACTGGACTGCCAATTTCTCCCCTTTGGCCCTGACCTCCTATAGCCTACACATTAGTGTGGGACCTCTACTTTTCTTAGCATCACCACTACCATCCTCATGGTGCTCATGCTCAGAATGTTCATCTTAACTTGCCATTTTAGAACAACCTGTAAGTATACATGATAAAAGAAACATAAGTGATAATAAAAGCACAAGTGGTTGAATGATATATGATGTATATTTAAAAGATTGCGTGCTTGAATGATAATAAAATAAATAATTCAAAGAATATATGCCCCTAGTATTGGTTGAGTTGTTAGTCAGGTAAAATTCCTTCAACATGGTCTTGATGTTTATATTATTCATCGGTGTTAACTTCAACATTTACACTTGGCAAACCAACTGAGAATGGGTTGGAATCATCATACTTTTCGTAGTATTCTTCTTCATTTATAGGATCTACATAAACTGTCTTTTTCCATGAATAACGACAGACCAATTTTTACTTGTCGGGTCATCAATATAGAATACTTTTTTTTCTTGGTCTTCCATGATGAATGGCTCATCTTTCTCACCAATCTTTTCAAAATTAACCAATGTGAAACCCAACTCATCCACTAAAACTCCTTTGTTGTTGTCAACCCAATTACATCTAAAGATAGGAACTTTGAAATTTTTATAGTCCAATTCCCATATGTCCTCAATGACACCGTAACATGACATCTCAGCTTTGCGTGGTCTTTTATGTTTGGCACTAGCAAAATACAACGAACAAGCTTGAACAGTGACCCCACTATTTTGGACTACACTACTTTCATCTTGACGCTTTGTGTAGTATGAAAATCCATTTATGTCATAACCTTCATATGACAAGACATCCATTTTGGGCTTAAAGGTGAGCCATTTTATGTTCTCAACAACATTATTCGGTAATTCAGATAGTTGATTAAAGACTTTCTCTTCAAACCACCTAATAAATGTTCGATTATGCTCTCTTGCAAGCCACATTGAACTGGATCGTGAATGATTTCTCTTGATAAGGTCATTGTGTTCTGTGATGTAGATACTAACTTCATCGATGTTGTGTGAAATATACAAATGTGCTTGTTCCCACAACTCACGATTGATTCCTTTCACTCATCCTCCCAGAGTTCCTTTGCCACAATAAGATTCAGTGTGATGGGAATTTTTAGATCGCTAGAAGTTTCATTGCAATTCAAAAAATCATTGAAAAAGTCCATCACCTCCCTAGCCACATACCACTCAATAATACTCTATTCAGGACGATAACGATTATGAACATCACATTTAAAAACACTCATGTAGCGTTCAAATGGATACATCCAGTGTAAGAAAATTGGACCCAACATCTTCACCTCCTTTGTAATATGTACTACAAGATGAACCATGATATCAAAAAATGAAGGAGGAAAGTACATTTCAAGCTGATACATGGTAACAATTACATCTTTTTGTAATTTATCGAGAGTATCAGGATGTATGACTTTGTGGCATATTTCATTGAAGAAGAAATAGAGTCTTGTGATTGCAAACCTTACATGCTTCGTCAATATAGATCGAATAGCCACATGTAAAATTTGTTTCATTAAGGTGTGACAATCGTGAGATTTGAGACCTAACAACTTCATATCCTTCTTTGATACCAATCTACTAATATTAGAAGATTATCTTTGTGAACCTTAATATTATACAAGCACTCACAAAAAGTATTTTTCTCCTACTTTGACAAAGGGTAACAAGATGGTGGTAAATACGTGCGGCGACCCCTGATCTCCACTGATAATTCTTTTCTTATATCCATTAATTCTAAATCTTTTCTAGATTTGATGTTGTCTTAAATCTTTCCTGGTATGTTCAATAGTGTGCCAATGACACTATCACAAACGTTTTTTTCAATATGCATGACGTCAATGCGGTGTCTAATTGCCAAAAATATCCAATAAGGAAGATACCAGAATATTGACCTCTTCTTGTATAGAGATTTGTCACATGCAAGAGCATGACTACTTGAACTCTTTCCAAATTCATTAACAATATGTTTCACCCTATCATATACCACATTTCCTGGTATAGTTTTAGGAGTACTCCATTCCTTAGTTGACCCATTAAAGGTTTTGTGTTGCCTTCGATAAGGATGCACTGGTGGGAGAAATCTTCGATGACCAAGATATACGATTTTACCACCATGTTTCAGTCGGATTGAGTCAGTATTTTCCTCACAAACAGGACATGCTTTGTATCCTTTTATGCTATATCTAGATAAATTTCCATAAGTTGGAAAGCCATTAATTGTGAAAACCAACATAGCACGCAAACTAAAGATCTCTTCACGTGAAGCATCATATGTCATAACACCTTCTTCCCATAGTTTCATTAGGTCATCAATTAGAGGTTGAAGGTAAACATCAATGTCATTTCCAGGTTGCTTGGGCCCTGATATCAATATTGACAACATGACATACTTATTTTTCATACACAACCAAGGAGGAAGATTGTATATAACAATCATAATAGGCCAATTGCTATGTTGGTTGCTTAATGTACCATAAGGATTTATTCCATCTGTATAGAGTCCAAGTCTTAAGTTTCTTGGTTCTTTACCAAATTGATGGTATAATAAATCAATTTTCTTCCATTGTGGTGAATCAGATGCATGTCGTAGGACGCCATCATCATTGGACTTTAACTCCTCATGCCAAGAAAATTTTTGCACATCTTTAGTATTAGTAAATAAGTGTTGAAATCATGTTATTATTGGTAGATACCACATCACCTTAGTAGGAGCGCCATTCTTAGCCTTACCTGAATTTGTGGTCTTATACCTTGACGCACCACATTTTGGACAATTTATCAAATTACTATAGTCTTTCTGAAATAACACACAATCATTTGGACATGTATGAGTCTTCTTAGCCTCCATTCCCATGGGGCACATTATTTTCTTTGCTTGATATGTTGAAATTGGAAGCTCGTTGCCTTCAGAAAGAATTTCCTTTAATAAAGACAACAGTGAAGTGAAACTCTTATCACTCCACCGATTTGGAGCTTTAAGAGTATATAATCACATCACAACACTCAACCTCGTAAACTTAGTAAAACCCTTATATAACCATCTTTCAACATCATGGACAATGCTTGCAAATAAAGAAGGTGGATCAATGACATTGTCCCGACAACTATGTAGCATCTCATCAACCATATCATCCTGAATCGGTTCATCATTGACATTATCATCATTACCTATATCTTCGATGCCACAACTATTAGTATGGACATTTTCTGATCCATAATTAAAATTTTCTCCATGCCAATACATTCATTATAACTTTGTATGATCCCATTTCATATGACATGATTCTTAATTTCCTCAATAGTATCAACTTTCAAATTGTTACCACAATTTCTACATGGATAATAGAACCTATATGTAGGTAGTTTTCTATGTTCCTCAGCAAATCTGATAAATTCATCAAGGCCTTTGGCAAACTCTAGACTACAACGGTTCTTGATAGACATCCAACTTCGATCCATTTTTTCGATTACATTAAAATTAATTATAAAAGTGAGCATTTAATATTGATACCATAAGCTATAAGTTTTTATTGATGGGAAGTTAATTACTTCTATACTAAAGTGTACCACCCATCCCATTTTTGAATATTTAATCCCACTAGTAAATGTATAATGTATGTTTAGTTTTGAAGAAAATTTCAACAATATTTCCCCTAAGTTCTCCAAGTACACCAATGTAAATGGCACATAACCACTCACATATGTACCCAGAGAACAAATGAGGAAATCCTACTGAAAGTTTCTTCAAAACTAAACATACATTATACAGTTACATCCTAAGTGAGATTAAATATCCAAAAAGCAGTCCCAAACCGGGGACTATCCAAAGTTTACTCTTAATGAGTAAATTTTGAACGGGTTTCTAAATTAATATATAAATGGATTGTTTTCATATTTATATATTAAGTTAAACATCATGCATCGATGATCTCATCTATAAACCCTAAAGTGTCAATCTGGGAGTACACATGTCTAATCTCATATTAATTTCTAGAATTTATACAATGATTACATATGTGACTGATATTAAAATGTAGATATGAAAAAATACATGTTTTCATTATTGGTTGGGTTACTAATCATATAAAATGGAAAAACAATATAACTGACCAGTGAAAGGCACACAGGTGGATTCTCGGTCGAGAATTTGGTCGACCTAGAGTGGACCTGGACGTCGTGTCTCAGCTAACCGTGACCGTGGCCGTGGCGGCGGTGGGCATAGATAGAACTATATAAATGGAAAGTCTTACCTCTGCTACTGTGGCGATGGCAGTGGTGGCGACCTCAAGCTCCTCTTGGGGGGTACTACACAGCGGTGGCCACTTCCACTTCGGCGGTGGCTACTTCGAGCTCCACTTCGGTGTCGGCCGCTTCAAGCTCCACTTCGAGCTCCTCTTCTCTCAACCGACGACAATGGCAATGGCGTGATGACACGACCACAACACGACGACACGACAACGACAGCGATGACACGACGCGACGACACGATGCAATGGCAGTAGATCCTATTCTTTTAGCACTCACGAATAGAGTGATGAGTATTGCTCATGTGCTCTCATGCCCTAGGAGATAGACAAGTCTGACCTGTAGGGCCAGTTAAAAAAAAAGCGACCCAAGAGATAAGCGGTGCCCGTGTCGGGTAAATAAAAAACACCCAAAAGTCATCTCGGCCAAGAATTTCGTCGACTGAGAGTGGCCTACAAGGTCGGTTAAAAGTAAAAAACTGACCTTAGATGTACCTATAGATGCGCGAAGGCAAAATGGAGCCAATTTTTTCCGTAGGATTATCGATAAAGAATTTGTTTGATCGAGAGTGGCCCTATAAGGTCGGTTAAGAGGAAAAACTGACCCAATAGAGGCCGGTGCCTGAATTTTTTCATTCCGACCTACAAGGACGGTTATATTAAAAACCGACCCAAAAGTCATCTCGTTCGAGAATTTCGTCAAACGTGAGTGGCTTACATGGTCGGTTAAAATAAAAAAAACTGACCCTAGATGTACTTATAGGCGCACGAAGGCAAAATTGATGCGGGATTCTTGGTCGATAATTTGGTCGACTAAGAGTGGCCCTATAAGGTCGGTTAAAAGGGAAAAAATGACCCAATAGAGGCCGGTGCTCGGATTTTTTCATTCTGACCTACAAGGATGGTTATACTAAAACCTGGCCCAAAATTCATCTCGATCGAGAATTTCATCGACTGAGAGTGGCCTACAAGGTCAGTTAAAAGTAGAAAAACTGACCCTAGATGTACTTATAGACGCGCAAAGGCAAATTGGTGCCAATTATTGCCGTGGGATTCTCGATCGAGAATTTGGTCAACCGAGAGTGGCCCTATAAGGTCGGTTAAAAGGAAAAAACTGACCCAATAGAGGTCGGTGCCTAAATTTTTTCATTCTGACCTACAAGGATGGTTATATTAAAAACTGACCCAAAAAGTCGACCCTACTAGGTCGGTTATTTTAAAAAAACTGGCCCAATAGAGTTAAGTGGTTCCTGGATTTTTTTCTATAATTTCTAGGTCAGTTTTGCTAGTAAAAGTGACACTTTTGACAGTGACGTTATTGACCAAAAATGTAGTAGTGTGATTACGCACATGCTTTTGCATATACTATGGCTTTTTTGGGCTAATGCATATACTTCTATCTACGTGCATCATATTTTCAAGTATGGTGTGTGCATCATTTTAGAGATTTATTGTTTACTTTATGTAATTTCACATAGGATATATATGCAATCCGCCTCCTTTTGGTAATTACTCACATTTTTTTCATGAACTGCACCTCTTCAGTGGGCTCATATGCCAAATATTTTGTGTAACAACTGGATATTAACGCCTATTTTGGGTGAATACTTACACACTTTTGCATTGAAATGTACACGTTTCTTGTGCCAAAATGTCGACTATATTTCTATATGCACATCATATTTTGGCTCCAGTGTGCATGTCTTTTTGGAAATTTGGTGGCTTGTTTTGGTTATTTCACGCATGCTTTATATGCAATGTGCCTTATTTTGGTAATTACGTGCATTTTTTGTGAATGTTTCTCTATATCCTTTACTTCCCTCCTCTCTCCTCTTCCCTCATCACATCCCCTCTCTTCTCGTCACTTCCTCACTTCCCACATGTTTCTCATTACTTCCCTTCTCAAAATGCTCCTCTCTCTCAATTACATCTACTCTTGCATTATCTCCCTCCTCACTTCGCACATGTTTCCTATTACTTCCCTCCTCACATCCCTCGTCTCTCCCCATTACTTCTTTCTACTCTTACATTACTTTCATCCTCAAGTCCCTCTTTACTTCCCACTTGTTTATCATTACTTCCCTTTATACATCCCTCCTCTCTCTCCATTACTTCCTTTCACTCTTTCATTGCCTTCCTCTTTACATCCCTCCTCTATACCCATTACATACTTCGACACTTGTATTATTTCCCTCATCTCATCCATCATTTTCTCTCACCTTCCTCCTCATTTTCCTCCTAACCCTTATTATACTCTACCCCCATCACTTCCCTCCTTACACCCTTCATGTTAAGTTTATTATCAGATCCCTCTTCTCCTCCTTTTACATCCTTCCTCAAATCCCTCTACTTCCCTCCTAATTTCCCTCGTCTCTTCCCTTTACTTCCTTAACTTCCCTCCTCTTCCCCCCTTCACTCTCTCTGCACACCTCTAATCTCCCCTCATCACTTCTGTCTCACTTTCCTCATCTCCTCCTTTTACTTCCCTCCTCTATTTCCATTACTTCCCTCATCCTCTTCCTTTTACTTTCCTCACTTTCCTCCTCTTCCCCCATCACTTCTCTATTTTTCCTCATCACTTTCATCCTCACTTCCCTCCTCTCCCCTTTTTACTTCACCCCTCACTTTTCTTTTCTTGGTTCTTTACTTCTACAAGACCCCTAAACTAACTTATCCTTAATCCTTTTTTTTCATCATAATCATCTATTTTGATGATTGTTGATGTATGTTAAGGGTTCCTGGTCGGTTTGTACTGTGCTTGAGGGGCCTATGAGCAAATTACCCATATTTGAGGCCTTCTTTGCAATTTGTACATATCATGTTGCTTCCTCTCTTGATTTGATTTGGTGCATGACTTAGGTGATCTAACCAAGCTTTTCCACCCTTTCAATGGTTTTGAACCGGTGGAGGTGGTATGTCTTTCCAATAGCAGAGGACCAATGGAAGTATGTCTGGCTTTTTGTGGTGTGAGGTCTGATAATGCTCTTCTACTTTTTTGTCAATTTGTGTATGTCTATATTTTCTCATGGAAGACTGACAAAGTTGGTCTATCCTCCCATTGATAAAGACTTGATGGCAGTTTCAAGTCTTGCGACCTTTTGTGTTTCCTTTGGTTGTCTACCGACACAACAATTGGTTGACTGAGAGGTGAGGTGCATCAATTAGTAATTTTGAGAAGCTTACACCACACATTGACGGTTCTACAGATACACTCTATAGAGGAAAACATGTTTTTCGATGGCCTTCCAAAGGGCTTAAACCAACAACAACAACCAATGACATTCATGCTTGTTCTTTCTGTGACATAGCAATGTGGTTTATTGTTAGAGTTTCTTGCCTCATTTACCAATGGAGCATCAGGGTCTTTCTACCAATTGATGATGGTACGAGCATTCAGACCAATGACATAACAATTTTTACCACCTTTTCTCTTTCCTCTAGGAGCATTCTGACCAATGCCATAACAACTTTTACCACCTTTTCTCTTTTCTCTAGGGCTATATGTGGTATGAGCATTCTGACCAAAGACCGTTAGGGACCCATGTTCAGATCCCATTTTTCTCCTTGATTTACCACCCTCTCGGGCGTTCGGCCTCTGCCACAAGCATGGGAGAGGGGGGAATCTTTCTCTCTTAATCCCATAGGGCTATATATACCCCCTTATCCATCCTTCTCACCTCACTTGTGCAAGTTGAACCACAAAGTGTTGTTGTTGGGTGAGATGCCATTGGTTAACAACAACCAATGAGATTACTACCTTCACCATTCATAGACTTTGTTGTTGATAACCTTCATTCTCTTCTTTTGTATTGTGGAATGATCCATCTGGTGGCTTTTGAGCCAATATCTGAGTAAGTGGAACTCTTTTCCTTTGTTCTTTTGATGAAATGTCACCTTTCTTTCCTCAGATATTTTCTAGGTAGTTTTTCTATAGAGTTTTGGCTTTTGAGTCTTATGCCAATTTCTCCCTTCACCTACTTGCTTAAGTTTCTCCTAGGCCATGGATCAACTGTTATAGATGTGTTGGGGGAAGGAGCTCAGGTCTTGGAGAGTTTGACTTCAGTGTCAAAGTTTCTTGTCAAGCTTGGATCATCACCGTCATTCTTCTCAAGAAAACTTATTTTTGGTTTTATCAGGCAAGTGATACAACCTTTGATTCATTTATTATCTACTATACACTTAGCTCAGTATCTTGTTGTTATACTATCTAAAAATTATAAAAGATGGTAACTTCATACATCTAGAACCTAATATATTGAGATCAGAATCTACATCTTGGAGTTACAAATCATGAGTAGTCATTTTACATCAAAAGGTAGTTGTTTAGTATTTCTCAGTAACATTTTAGCCTTAAATAACTTTAGAAGTTTAAAGATACCTACTTTGGTGCATAAAATATGATCTACGTGTTTGTAGGATGATAACCTTATGTTGCTCTTATCATGAGAATATTCTAGTAAATGTTTCTCAGCCATTTTCTTGTTCAAATGCTACTCAAAGCTATAAAAATGACTCCTTTATGAGAAAAGGAGGGTACTAAACATTTATATACACTACTTTATTGAGAGTACCTAGTAGTATGGTATCTAATATTTTCTTTGAATGATTTGTAAACCTCCTTAAACTTGGAAGGTCAAGTTTTATGAACATCCTTGATGTGAATAGATGCATAGTATATGCCATGATAAGCTAGATTCTAACGATTACATATCTTGCAGAGTACTAACACAATGCGTATATATTTTACCTCATTGACTGATTTATACTGTGTTCGATGCACCCACAATATAATGAATCTAACTAATAAAAATAAATGTAACTTGTAGAGTCCTGAATATGTATATCTATTCTTCTGGGTCACTAGTGGGAGTAGTAAATCGAGTAAATCTTATAGCAACTTAAACTTGTGAGAAGATGCTCAAAGCCATATATTAGTGAATATATGGGGATGTTTGGGTCTGTCATACCCTATAATCTTTAAGTAAAGCTTAGACTCAACAAAAGTTTGGAAATTATAAATGAGATGTGATGATAAGTTGAAGCAAAGTATGAAAAGTTATTACCCCATGTTTGGCGTTGCGGCCTGTGTACCCAAGGTGGGACTGAGATTTGTAGATCCATTATTTAGCATATATCAATGATGGACATAACTAGTTGGCTCTCTAGTTTTTTGTTATTTCACTCCAACCTGAGATGGAGAGATATAAGGAATCTGTAAATCCTTAAATGTTGTACAGGTTGCTAAGATAGTTTATTGAATTCTAGCTATCAGGTTGAGTAATACACCTCAATCTACCCAAGATGTTATAAAATATACCTTAACCGAGTAGCATATCTATTTATGTTTATTGTTACCTAAACATGGATGTGCTATTCAAATGAAAAATATATTTATACAAGTAACATGTATATATCATCTAATGTTTTGTTTAGGTCAGACAATGATGTCAGTTTTAAGGTCCCTAACTTTGCTTAATTCATAAAATGTTTGTATGTCCTAATTAGGCGCTCAGTTTCATAATCCATCATTCGATTATATTTTAGTATCAGATGATAAAGTATTTCAAATTTGAGCCAGAGTCCTAATTCTGTTTGCTCAAGTTATTTAGTTTTATGTACTTTCTAGAGTTATGTGTTATTTGCTATTCTTGAGGGTCTAATTACAATTTTAATGCATGCATATTTTGTTATACTATGTTATCAATCTTATAAAATTTTATTTTATTTGGATATTCTGAACGTTATTGCATACGATATCGGTCCCCTACTAATAGTAGTCTAATTGGTAGTAATATGTCTTGTGTTTTGGTCAATTGATGGTTTTAGAAACTTGCTTACCAGGAAAGTTGTTTGTTTCATCCTAGGACTTCTGCGTAGAATGATATGAAGATGATATGTAGTTTTATGCTTTCCGTCACACGAGCCCATGTTCGGACACTCTTACAAATAGGATGGCGTTATGTGATAGGGTCGAAGGTTTAGGAAAGGGCAGTCATAGGTGTAACCAGCTTTGCACCCCAAACCAACGCCTCGCAACGGTCTTTTCTGACTGGTTCCTTGTAAGTGTACAATCTCATAATGTACTAGAGAAGCTTAATGAGAATCTAAAATCCATCTTCCTTGCCATTGTATCAACTCTATACATCATCTCAGAATGTGCTCATCTTAGAATAGATTTGACCACCTTTCGGCTCCTCATTGACATTTATATCCACATAAAGCTTTGCATTAGGCCGAGACTTTGAGATTGGCTCGACATTGGGATAGGGCAGACACAAGCTAAACATACTTTCTCAATTGCCACAACCACCTCCTCCTTGTCTATGTCTGTCTAGTTGATATTATTCACTTATTTTCAAATATTCTTCACAGTTAAAAGCACATTAGCTAAAAGTTCATCAAATCTAAGAAAAAACTTATGTACCTTTACAATGGAGACCAACAAGATTGCCAAAGCAAGATTGCCAAAGGCACACCACCAACACATTAAGCAACTCTATTTCTAAGCCTTCACACATGCCAACTGCCAAAAAAGTCAAGTACAAACCAACAATGCTACCAGTTGCAGTCAACATCATAACAACCCAATGTACAAGATGAAAATATCCAACTACTCAACAACTAAAATGGAACTTCCAACACCCTAGCCTTAACCAGGGATTATTGACTATGAGGGCGTTCACCCAAGCCTTAACAAAATCCAAACAAACAACAGACAGGTAGACCCCAGGTCATTAAGAGAACAAGAGCTAGGTGCCAACAACTCTGATAACAATTCATAATATCATATAGGCGTGGAATAACTCAGCAAGCAAAAGCCCCTAAAAATTGATAGAAATTATGTTTAACTTCATGATAGAGAGCAACATGATAAACAAACATCTCTGTTTCTATGAAACAATAGATCATGATTTCCATATATTGATAAGCAAACTGAAACAACAAAGTCACTAGCCAATAGTCAATATCACGATGACAAGCACACCACTTTAAAACATACCTTATTCTTGATTCAAGAGTACGAGCTGAAAGTGACTAGCTACTCAATATCTAGAATGAAGCTTCCAACTGGTATTGACCTGGGAAAGGTCAATATGAGAGAATCAAACTAGAATCAAACAAAGATGGCAAATCTCAACAAATAAAAATACATAACAGATAGCCGGACCCCCATGACATGACATAGAGTCCACTTCAAAGCACATACCACACTGAGAGGATCTAAAGAGATTATGTGTAAATGGGTCAAACATTCAAGAATAGAATCCCACAAGGAAATCTTTGAATCATATGAACTTTAAATTTAAAGAACATATTTCTAGTAGATGTTCAGTCATCATTTGGTTTAATGGATCTTTTTCCTACAAAATGAAAATATTCCTCCCCACGATTTGATACCGTGGGTTTTATTAGGAGATTTTAACTTTGTCATTAACAACTATGAGAGAAAGGTGTGTACTAATTTTAGTAATATTGATGCTAAGTGCTTCCTCAATATGATTGAGAAAAATGAACTATTGAGATTCCCTGTGAGTGTACAACATACACTTGAAAAAGGAAGTCTCGTATGGCTAGACTTGATATAGGATTTTGCAATTCCGAATTGAATGTTCAACAACCTGAAGGGCACATCAGACACCTTACACGTCTAGGGTCTGACCACAATGCTATTCTCCTTAAGGGTAAAATAAAGTTGTACTCACAATCTTCACATTTCATGTTTCAAGCTGCCTGGATCAAACATCCAAGTTTTGATAAATTTGTCTCCAAGGCTTGGAATAAAGACCTTGGTTTTGAAGAAACTCAACCTGATTTTCAGTCCAAGGGAATTGTCTTGAAGAAGGAGGCTTTTGGCAACATTTTCAACAAGAAGAAGGCTTTAATCAAATGAATGGAGTGGCAGCAATCCAAACAGAATAACAAGCAAAATTCATGGGATGAGAAAGAAGAGGACAAGTTGCAACAAGAGTTGGAGGATGTCTTCGGTTAGGAAGAGATTTTTTGGGTGCAAAAAACAAGGATTGAATGGATTCAATGGGAGGATAGAAATAGTAACTACTTCCATAATATTTTCAAATCTAGACCTAAGGAGAACATGAAAATACTAAAGGAATCCATCGGTAATTGGGTTACTGATCAGGAGACTGTCAGGAACGTGGTGGTTGATCACTTCAAAAACATTTTCACTAGTCCTCAAGTGACTAAATGCTTTGAGTTAAGGGGAGATTTTTATAAGCTGCAAAGAAAAGATATCAAAGCACTTGAAGAAATCCCTTCCGATGAACAAATCAAGGCACTTGTTATATGAATGGGCTAAAGGCACCTGGCCTGGATGGTATGATTGTCATTTTCAATCAGTCTAATTGGAACCACATGGAGAGATTATCTCAGCTGATATGTAGATACATTAGACAAGGAAAGTGGAAACCTATAAAGATATTTAAAGGAGGACCTAGTGTTCCAAGAAGTGTTGAGCTTTATATCTTCCATTAGATATAATAGAAATCAAATAATAGTTCTAAGATAACTAACTTTGAAGAATTGTTGTTGCTACAATTAGTTTTGTAATGCTAGTTTAACTCAGGTGTGATTTCTTCCCTTCCCTTCAGTGTACCCCAACTGTCAACAATGAAAAATAGACAACGCAATGTACTAGGCAGTGAAGAACAGACAAAGAAGGAATCCTAGCACCTCAAGATTGACATTCATGTGTCTATTATGTAACCTCTATTGGTATATTCTAACCTTGACTATTTTCTAATTATAGTTGTTGCCTTTTGTGACTATCTTTCACTCTTCATGCTTCATCATATTCCAATTTCACCCTATTCTCTACATCTCTATTTTATCATGGACTATTGAAAGTGTAGCTTCAACTTCCAATTCTTTTGCTAATCTCAAGTGGTTTACTCTTCCACTCATGTCTTATTATGGACTATTGTATTCAATATCCTTGTTTTAGTTAAGTGTATTCAAGATGGAATACAATCAAGTTCCTAGCCATCAGATTATATTCCTACAACTATTTGACAATACTGTAATCTCTCTCCTCTGAATTCCTTTCTCCCATACTTCTCTCCATCTCTCCGTACACGCCAAAACCCAATTGTTTCCTCTTCCCAACGTTCCCACGGCCAGTTGCTTCCAAAGCGTTGGCGGGTAAGTTTTCATTAACGGACTCTGCAACCCTCACCCCCTGACATCTCATCAAGGAGACCCTCGCCTTCATGGTCAAGTGTTGTCATCGCGGACAAATACTAAACCTATACAACATTAATCAATCACAATCATGTACCAGTTAATTATGAACAACGAGCATATTTGGATGTTATAAAAATACAACAAATTGATACAACAAAACAAAGATAACCACTAACTTAATTAGGACTATGTTAGATATGAAAAAATAATGAGGAACACATAATTGGCTAGAAATCATAACAATGACTTTGTGGCACCTGGTGACGCAACGGGTGACAGCAGGGAGAGTGGCACCAGCAAAATCCAAGTGACAATGTCTTCTTGTGGCTTCCGACAATGACGACCGACTTCATGGCAGTCGGTGACTACCATTGGAGAGAGGCACGAGGGCTAGGGCTCAGTGGGAAAATCAGGATAGAAACACAGCGGTGAACACTATTTACACATGGTCAAGGTAACAATCGGGAGAGAAACATGCGCACTGCTTGCTTCCCAATACAAATGGTGAACACCTCTTTGATTGCTTTATCCCAAAATGTCTCACCCATCATCACTCATATAGAATTTTCTATATTATCCTGATTCTCGTCAACAACATGATTTACCCCAACCCAATCTATGGAAGGGGGCTGCTAGACTCTAACGGAAAGAAAAGACGGGTATAGGTCCCAAGAGATCGCCATCATAGGCGAGGGCTAAAGCCTCAATTGGGATGGGGATGGGGATGGGGAATATCATGAAATTCATCTGTGTGGTCATCTTTCCTGCAAGTGGCACGTTAGTACCTAGTGATGAAGATGATAATGTTTAGGAATATGAGAAATCTATGGATGAGGATGCAAAACTATGGATAAGCAATTGTATTCAATATCTATGAATAATAAATTGAATTCAATATCTTTGTTTTAGTTAAGTGTATTCAACAACTTCTTGTGGCCTTCGGGCAAGGACAACTGACTTAATGGAAATTGGTGACCGCAATTGGAGAGGAGCACAAGGGATAGGGTTCAGCGGGACAATTGGGAGAGAAACGCGGAGGTGCGCACTATGAACAAAGGGTTGGGGTATTTTTCTGCCTTGGGGCACTTAAATGTTGGTGAGAGACTCTGTCGGTTGGACTAAAATCAGATTGAGTCACCAATTTACTGATTGAACGGTCGGTTCGCCAATTTTACTCCGATTGAACACATATCCATATATATATATATACATACATACATATATACATATATATGCCGACAAGGAGTGGCTCAAGTGGTCAAGCACGATGTCTCCTCATGAAGGGATTCGGGTTCGAATCCCAGTGGCCGCCTTGATTTACCACTCTCCCGGGCGTTCGGCCTCTGCAACGGGCATGGGAGAAGGGGGGAGAAATCTTTCTCTCTTAATCCCATATATATGTATACCTCTAAATGATTCACAAAATTTTTTAGAATCATTGCCCATTATGTTACCAATAACTGACCACCATTTATCCAAACTTCCTGAATTGATTGAATTCCAATTTTTCCCCTTGACTAAAGATATCACGAGTACCAAATTTTTGACTATGCATACATTTACATATTGAGCCTACTATGTCGGTTATGAAAATTATTAAGGTGACATTTTTGGAATGTTTAAACTTGTTCCTTCTTTATTTATTTATCACCAAGATGGCATTGGTACGCATGATCAGCTTAACGCTTTTATAAATAGGATGTGCCAACTTCTATCTCATTGTGTTAAAAAAAGCTCAATTCATATATATATATATATATATATATAGTCAGGCTAGAATACACTCGAGTGTACAGATCGCACGAATACACTCAAGTGTGTTTGCATTTGCATATCAAGACTATTTTTTACAAAATATAAACCATTAATCTTCACCGTCATACTATAACTAAGCTACATACAAATTTTGAGCCCATTTGGATGAGTGTAAGCCACTCATCCAAGGGCAACAAAATCGACACACAAAACTAATTTGAAATGTATAATTTTTGTGGTCTTTATAACATGACCTATAAATGTCCAAATGGGCTCAAATTTTATATATGAGCTATTCACAACATCTTCAAGAAGATCAACGAATTAGATTTTGAAAAAAATATTGCATCATGGAAAACTACTTGAGTGTATTATGCTCTGGATACACTCGAGTGTATTCTAGCCTTATATATATATATATATATATATATATATATATATATATATACATATATATACATATATATACATATACATATGTGTGTATATATATATATATAAATATATATATATATACACTACTATAAAAAGAGCAAGTTTGATGCTGCACTCTCCTTGATTCACTCTCTTCTCTCCTTTTTTCAAGGAATTTTGCTCCTACAAATATTTATTCCCACACTCTCCTATTAACTTTTATTATCTTTAATTCTATATTTCTCTCTCCATCCCATGGAAACGGTTCCTTGATTCTCTCCTTTCAAACAACCAACACAAATATCTTTTACCGTAGGGACCCTTTCACAGACAAGTCCTCTCCCTGCACATTTCCAACAAATTTTATGTCACGTGCATGTGCACGTGACAAGAATGGCTTGTTGCTGAAAAGGTTGAGATGTGGCAAGTGTATATTCAACTGCTGACATCTTATATCTTGAGAATCTTATAGTAAGTATACCCAGTTCATTGAATAAATTTGTTGACAGTGATTGCAGAGCCTGGAAGCATACAAAAGTGATACCATGTGAATCAAGTAAAAGCAAACAAAACACTCCCCATAAAAACTTCTTCCCTCCCCCAAAACCCTAACTCGACTAGGGAAAATGACGGTGATCACAACCCTCCTCTCATAATCAGAGACTCACTCTTGCAAGTACAAGCATCGATTACAGCTGGCTTTGAATAAGTGTTGTTCGAATAGATTGACGCCACAACATCCATAATACATTTAATGCATTGGAAGCACAAGATGAAGGTTATCAAGGAAGGGCCATGGAACTTTGAAAATAGGTTGCTATTAACAAAGGAAGTCGATAGTAGAGATTAGTCTGGAAAGATTCAATGCCTTATGTGCACCTTCTGGGTGTGGATTTACATGTTGTTGGGATACATAGTGAATCGGTAGTGGCCAGGAATGCAGAGAGAATAGAGAAATTTCTAAAGGTAGATTGTAATAAATTGGGGTGGAAACCTCCAACCCAATTTGGTTTCTCATTGATATAAAAAAATCTTTATGACACATTCAAGTATTCAACAGATCAAAGATATGGAAGATAATTTAATAGACATGAGAATACTTTGCAACGATCACTTGCCTCCAGTGGCATCTCCATTTTAGTGTCAACACAAGCATGTCATCTTTATTACTATGTTTTATCTCACTTTCTCAATCACCCTTTCTCGGTTTCTCTTCTCCAAACTAATAAAAACACATCATCCCTCAATCCCTCTATTCCCCAAGACCAACAAGGCATGAACACGTTTCTAACTCTCCTCCATGATGGCCTGCAAGGACTCACATATCAGATCCAATAAATTTTCTATAAGCAACAACTCTAACTACACACAATCTCAGCCAAATGCCTACCTCCCACAACTACAACACTATGGCACTAGAAACATCTTAAAGTGAAGTCCTCCATAGAATCTCCCAACATGCTTTGATGAGGTATGCTTGAGACGTAAAAAGTGGGCAGAAATTGTGAGACACACCATTAATACTCTCTAATCCAGGAGCTCACACAGAAAGATAAACACATTAATCATCTCCCTCATCATGCCAAATCATCTCAACACCTGACTAAGGAAGCCCTCACACACCCAATCAACGACCCCCACTTCTACTGTTAATGTCCTCTTTTCTCACTTGATCACATTATAATTGCAATCGCTACTACTAGATGTAGTTACCTAGGTTCTTGTTGGTTTATAGTGAAGGAACTCGATCGTCTTGCCCATGATTTGTAGGATATTAATACAAGGGTTGAGAAGTGTTAGTGACAATTATATTTAAGTAAGAGACCTCTCCTTTTTTCTTTAAAACAACTTAATCCATCATCTACAATAGTTCCTATTGATTTAAAATATGATCACCTTCCCTACTCACTACACATCAACCAATGACAAGTTATATTAAAACTAGTTTTGAAAAAAAATCAATAATATGAAGTACCAAAACATGTATGACTCACATGAGAATGTAAATGTCTTGGAAATAGCACAATAGAATTGTACATGTATGTTCTAATGAATAAGAATAAATAAAGTACTAAATATATTTTATTAACATGCCACTAAGAAAAATTGGCCTCATATGACATTTTACTTGGAATTAAGCATATAAACAGAGCAGCCTTGGAATTAGTCATAAGATATAGAATAGAAATTGTTCAATACATGGAAAGTAATTTCATATTTGTAGTTTACCACTAGCATTCAATTTTTATAGGTATTTGTTTTATGCATAAGATGTGAAAAGAAAATTTGTATTATTTGTGTGCATATTAATATAATGAGTAGATTCATCTTCATCACTACTATGCTAAACCCAAGAAGAATTATAAATTCTAACAAATATATGAAAGTGGATAGAGGGAATAAACTTTATTTTAATAAAATAGGTTTAGACAAAATTGAGGCACTTACTTCAAACTTGAAGCGGGGAAAATTCCTTAAAATTTGCATGCCTTAGCATCAAGGAAGAGCATCATTCAATCATATCTTGTTGAGATCAGGTGGAGTTTGGGGCGGAAACATGGAGTTTGCATCCCTTAACTAAAGGTTGTCTAATAGTTCTCAACTGAGAATAAACTTTGATTAAGAACACATGCAACATTCAAATATTTATCTTTTCAATGCTAAAAGTGATTTAGAAAAAATGTAGCCTCATTAATATTTGGTAACCTAGGAAAGGTTTGAATAGTCTACTTTTAGCATGTATGTAGTAACACTAGGACAAACTTTAATCAATTCCTCCTCCAAACTAGAGTGCTCCTCACTCAGTTGCACCGACCTAAAATGTGAAGTTGTAGTATAACTAAAAAAATAGAACATGTTCATATTACATTACATCCCTTGTTTTATATAAAGGTAATGATCTAGCCTACCATAGTGTTAGACTATTTTTTAGATAATACTACCACTACCACTGCATTATTGTTCAATAGTTCTAGAAAGGAGAGACCTTCTAACATTCTACTTTCCATCAATCATTGATAGACAATTCATTCAAAAACCTAAGGGCCATATAGCATGAACACAACACATGTAGTTTGCAGTTGAGAGGGTCCCATAGAAGCCACATGGGAGATGTAGCCAATAGAGTGAACGTGGCATGAATAGGAGTGAAGTTGATTTTTAGAGATGGAAAAATCTAGAAGATGTTGTGAGGCTTGTGCCTCTTCGGTAAAAAACTATTGAATGAAACAAATGTCATACACAACCTAGTTCAAATAACTTGCATTAGATTTTAAGTTGAGCTCTTAATTTCTTAATATGTGACTCATATTTAACACAAGATCGCAACTCAACAACATGTATAATGTGACTCCTGAGATATATGTAAGAAGTTAACATGAATGTATGCAAATTCCATAACTTCATTGTTCTTATTAATTGAGGGTCATAGTTAAGATTCTTATTCTTACATATGGAAAATTAATTTCACTCAAACATATACAAGCATTACTTGTCAAGACAGGCAGTCAGTCACCTTCCCCGGCTAGGCGACCAACCGACTAGTCGATTTCCCAATCGTAGGTGTATATATATATATATATATATATATATATATATATATATATATATATATATATATATAACTTAAGTACATAGTTATATGCAATACATTATATAAATACACTAATATAAGCATATATCCAAGCATATAATAATCAAGATTTGGTAAATAATGTTAGATTACACCACGAACTATTTTCAATGATGACGATTTAATGTATTAGAGTTCAATTTAATTAGTTAGAAATAGAAGAGTAGCATACCATGTTAAATTTTGGCTTTTAGTACTTGTTAAATTGTTCTAACTATAAACAAAGGAATATGATAAACTAGTGCAGTGTGAATGAAATTGATATTCAAATCAAATGATAGTAAAAGACAAACAAAATTAGGCAAACATCAAAAAATGAAAAGAAAAAAAAACTTAAAGCCCATATGCGATTAAGTGGCCGCCCAGTCTAGAATTGGGTTGACCAGTCATGCCTATCTGCTGACCAATCAACCAGTCGGCCTGGGAGGGCGACAAGTCACAACCCAATTTGGGCGGTTGAGTAGAAGGTAACGTTCCCAACAACCAATCGACTAGTTAACGACTAATCATCGACTAGTCAGCAACCTCAACAAGTATGTATACAAGGAATATATATAAATGTGTCACTAATTTGAGACTACTATCCCACATAACTAATAAACATATCTATCAACTTGGAATAATTTTTCAGACTTAAAAATTATACATCTTGTTCAGAAAAAGACATTAACCACCACATCTAGGAAAAACTTTATTACCATATAATTCTCTTACAAACTTGTCACCGGTAAGGAACCATTTCCTATGGATTTAACCTCATCTTACTAATCCAGCAATTAATTTATGGTTCATTGGAAAGAAAATAAAAAATCGTCGCGGATATCATTTTTTCTTGGTCATTGCAGACAAATATAATCAGTTAGTAAAGATTTTGTTGTTGTTTGATATGGAATTCGTGACTCACACTTGTATCAATGGATATACACATAGTTTCTTTATATAGGATTTTAGTAATGACGAAACTTGATGAAGGAACATTAGTAGAAGTTGCATTTATTGGTCACAATCAAAACACTAACTAGGAATTCGTGACTCACACTTGTATCAATGGATATACACATGGTTTCTTTATATAGGATTTTAGTAATTACGGAACTTGATGAAGGAACATCAGTAGAAGTTGCATTTATTGGTCACAATCAAAACACTAACTAGGAACTATGAACACGATTAAGGATGGTAATGGAACACAATCATATAACTCAACTAAAACTAATGTCTTATTAACATCAATCACATGAGAAACAACAACAAAAGGTAGTAGTGCAATGCCCAAGTATGCAATTATTGGGATATGAATAAGAATCTCTTGTGGTGTGTGTGAGGAGCTGAAGGAGTCATACCTTTGTTATCAAGTTGAATCTTAGTATCATGTAAAATAGAGACGACGTAGAAGCATCTTTGTATCATCACAAAGAACAACCAACACCAGTCACCACTCGAACACCATCACCTTCCCCAAAGGAGTCTCGGTACGACTTGAGATGAAATGCAGAGGATGGGCCAGAGCTCGCATCCTTGTTAAGAAAGCTTGGCCACTGGAAACATGCTATCTGATGTATGGTAGGTAACACATCTGCCATTTTAAGGGAAGAGATACGGAATTGAGTATTGCAGAGATTGCCAAAAAAAATAGAGCAAGTGATATTAAATGAGCAAAGGGGGCGACAATGGGGGAGAAACACACCTAAAAGTATGGGAATGGACGAGTAGGAGCCAAGAAGAAAAGATTATATAGCGGCTGAGATGTCGTAAACGTCCAGGTTGCGGCATGAAAATAGATGATTGGGTGCCAGCATGTTGGAGCTTGAATGGAGATGACCTATAGGATCATCTTGAAGACAACATGGGCAATAAACTGAGAAAAGAAGAAATTAAAGCTACTAAATGATGATACAAGGACGGAAAGGGATCATGCCTGATCTGCTTACCCACTAAGGAGGAGGCTGGCACAAAAGAGAGCTGTGATGAGGGCAACGACACAGGTGAGCAATAAGGCTGTGGCGGGGATGCTTCCGGCCGCATCGGAGGCGGGCATCATTCGCGGAGGCCAGGATTGCGGTGAGGATGACAGCCGCCAGGGTGATCGACAGTAGGACGGTGAGGAACGATCGACATTGCTGCTGCTCCGATGAGGGCAATGGCACAGGTGAGCAACAAGGCTGTGGCGGGGATGCTTCCGGCCGCATTGGAGGCGGGCGTCGTTCGCGGAGGCCAGGATTGCAGTGAGGATGACGGCCGCTAGGGTGATCAACAGTAGGACGGTGAGGAACGATCGACATTGTTGCTGCTCCGATGATGCTGGATGGACATGATACTGAATAGCAAGGAGGCGTTCCCCGCGAGGCGTAGAGAGTGGTAGTATTTTTTAGAACTTCTCTGGACATGGGTTAGAGGTCAAGGAGATGAATGATTTGGGGATCTTTGCTCTATCCTAGGGTTAGGGCTGGTGGGATGCGAGAAGGGATAGTGGCGAGGGAGAAGGCTATTTTGTGCGTGATAGAGCTCTCTGAGAGGGGGCTCAATTGGAACCGTATGGATGGGAGTTTTGCACTTTCAAACCACTTCTTTTAGGGGTGGTAAATGCAAATTGTTATTTGGCATAATTGTGTGGAAAAAACGGTCGAAGTGGCAGATGATGTATAGGGCGTACTACAGAAATGTAACCATCAATGTTGCCCTGGCCGTTAAAAATGAAAAATATGACCCGTCCAAGATGATCCACTTTCCAGTAGTGAAGCCTCTCTGTAGTCATCAATCGCAGCCTTGATAGCAACCTACCTGAACACAAAACCCTTCATTCTAGACGAGGACTATGATGTGTTTAAATTTGTTTTGCAGTTTTTGATGGACCTCCCTGACTCCATCACCCGTAGGATCGACTTCTCAAAGATCCTCAAGACGACAACGTGGAGGAGTAGGGGAATCAGAGCTTCCGTCGTCGTGGTGCTCGAAGTGACATTGTTGATCTCATTTCTCAGCTTTGCTTTCGGTTCCATCGGGGCCTTCGTGAACCATGGGATCGAACACTAGTTCCTACAAGAGACAACTCAAAGATTCTCCCATGAGAAGATAACCTACTACGCCATGGTGTTGGGTTCTGTGGATGCCCTCCTTGTGGGTTTGAGGTTGCCTTCCCAGTTGTGTACCGCGGCGGAATAAACCACATGCACTCAATCGCTCTGACTGCTGCAACTATATTACTTGGTCTTCTGATTTCTGATGTTGTGCTATGTCTTGGAAATTAGCTTGAAATATAGTCGATCCTTCAATGTGAATGATGACGAAGTGGATAAAGTGGTTAGCTAGCATATGAGTAAACCGATTTGAAAGAATGATAATTCCTTGTAACTAAACTAACCAGCTATTGTCCATCCTAAAATCATGGCTTTAATTAATTCTATTATTAACAACGATAGTGAAATACTAAGAAAGGCTCACCTTAGGGATGGTCTATGTACGTGACATCTATTTCAGTTAGTATGTGCACAATGTGTGTTCATTTGTTTCCACTCCCGAAACAAATAAGTATCATAGATCCTCTTTTAGCTGTCTAAAAGAAAAGACAAGAGTGAAACTAGCATTTCATGAGCCACATGTGTATCGGTGTTTGTACAACTAAGTGCGCTGTTGTGTACAAATATATACATTTGTACACATGCCATTACACATATGTACACAAAAGTACATGTGAAGAGTCTTGTAGACATGTGTACAGTCTTGTAGGACCATGTGTACAGTCTTGTAGGACCATATGTACAGTCTTGTAGGACCATGTGTACAGTCTTGTAGGACCTTGTGTACAATCTTGTACAAATGTGTACAGTTTTGTAGGACCATGTGTACAGTCATGTACACGTGTATAGTCTTGTAGGACCATGTGTAGAGTCTTGTACACATATGTACAGTCTTGTACACATAGTCTTGTAGAACCATGTGTACAGTCTTGTACACATGTGTACAGTTTTGTAGGACCTTGTGTACAGTCTTGTAGGATCACGTCTATAGTTTTTATACATGTATGCAGTCTTGTACACATGTGTATGGTCTTGTAGGACCATGTGTACAGTCTTGTGCACATGTGTGCAGTCTTGTAAGACCATGTGCACAGTCTTGTACACATATGTACAATCTTGTAGGACTATGTGTACAGTCTTGTACAGATTGTAGAGTCTTGTACACATGTGTACATTCTTGTACATATGTGTACAGTCTTGTAGGACCATGTGTACAATCTTGTACTCATGTGTATAGTCTTGTAGGACCATGTATACAGTCTTGTAGCACCATGTGTACAGTCTTTGCACATATGTACAATCTTGTAGGACCTGGTTTACACTCTTGTAGGACCATGTGTACAGTCTTGTATACATGTGTACAACCTTGTAGGACCATGTGTATAGTCTTGTAGGACCATGTGTATAGTCTTGTATACATGCCTATAGTCTTGTAGGACTATGTGTACAGTCATGCAGGATCATGTGTACAATCTTGTACACATGCGTACAATCTTATAGGACCATGTGTACAGTCTTGTACACATGTGTACAGTCTTGTAGGACCATGTGTAGAGTCTTTTAGGACTATGTGTATAGTCTTATAGAACCATGTGTACAGTCTTGTACACATATGTACAATCTTGTACAGATGTGTATAGTCTTGTACACATGTGCAAAGTCTTGTAGGACCACGTATACAGTCTTGTACACATGTGCAAATTCTTTTAGAACCATGTATACAGTCTTGTACACATGTGTAAAGTCTTGTAGGACCATGAGTACAGTATTACGGAACCATGTGTACAGTCTTGTAGGACCATGTGTACAGTCTTTTAGGACCAAGTGTATAGTCTTGTACACATGTGTACAATATTGTAATACCATGTATACAGTCTTGTACTGATTTGTACAATTTTGTAGGACCACATGTACAGTCTTGTGACACGTGTGTATAGTCTTGTAACACATGTGTACAGTCTTGTAATACCATGTGTATTGTCTTGTACACATGTGTATTGTCTTGTAGGACCATGTGTACAGTCTTGTAGGACCATCTATATAGTCTTGTAGGACCATGTGTACAGTCTTGTAGGACCATGTGTATTGTTTTGTAGGACCATGTGTACAGTATTGAAGGACCATTTGTACAGTCTTGTACACATGTGTACAGTCTTGTAGGACCATGTGTATAGTCTTGTGACACATATGTACAGTCTTGTTACCATGTGTACAGTCTTGTAGGACCATTGGTACAATCTTGTACACATGTGTAAAATACTATATGACCATGTGCACAATCTTGTACACATGTGTACAATATTGTAGGACCATGTGTACAGCCTTGTACACATGTGTACAATATTGTAGGACCATGTGTACAGTCTTGTGACACATGTGTAAAGTCTTGTTCACATGTGTACAGTCTTGTAGGACCATGTGTACAGTCTTGTAGGACCATATGTATAGTCATGTACACATGTGTACAGTCTTGTAGGACCATATGTACAGTCTTGTAACATGTGTACAGTCTTTTCAGACCATGTGTACAATCTTGTATGATTACTCTATCCTCTTTAGTTCAATTGTAGTTCAGTTGGAGAAAACTATTCTTTTTCCCGTTCCTGGTTGGAGGGTAGGTATCTGAATGAGAGGATTCCCATATTTGGCATTCATCCGTCGAAGTGCCCAAGAAAATAAGTGGAGGGAAGAAATAAGGAAATGAGACAACTCTTTCTTTGTCTATTTCATAAACAGATCTTCCCCTCCACACCAATCATGAATTTTCTTTCGTTCTTATTGTATATTGTCGTTACACCCTTCTTGATAGGTTTTAAAAAAGGCTTTTCATGTCATTTCCATTTAGGTCCAATTCGAATCCCTCTATTGTTTTCCTTTCTTTCCGAGCCTTTTTTTAAACGAAAAATAAGGTGGTATACTCGAATTGTATTATTTAAGTGCTTATTGCTTGCCAAAGATCCTACTTCTACAATTGATGGGTACTGGGTTATTCAAATAAGTCGTGTTTTCTTTAGTTTTCCCATGTTACAACTTCCATACCAACTTGATCAATCCAGAATGGATTAGTTAAACATTCCATTAGGGAGCCTGGTCTTGACTCTTCTGTGTGGTATTCATTCCTGTTTGGCTCTTGGAATCACATCTAGAAGTGGTTGGTACAACTTGCAAAATCCAACCACTTCACCTACTTCATTGCCCCCAACCCTTTCCTGTACGTCTATTGAAATAGAATGGTTTCATGTTCCTTTATCAACTGGTTATTTCTTTCTGTTCGTATCTCTTTTTCCAATTTCGGTCTCGATTAGTTCATAGGATTGAATGGCCAAGTCTTCTCGAGCTTGGTTCGATTGTTTTCCAAGAATGTTGAGCTGGGCCCGGGTATGGGGGTGGGGGGGAATCCATGGGTATGGTAGGCACTTTTGAGGAAGTTCGGTTCTTTATACATGTTTTGGTGTTGCTCTTTCGATTCATCTTCTTTTTGTCCCTTTGAAAGTTGCTTGCTTCCTTGGTCGAGGTTTGGTAATGCCATGGTGCTACAGTAGAGAGGAATTCACCCTTATCCTCTACCTCCCCCCTCCTCCAAGCGTGACGTACTTTGAACTACTGAAGAGACTGACCCATTGGTCACTGCGGAACACTTTTGTCCCAACCCAAGCATTCTGCTATTTCCGTCAAAGCGAATGATTTTTTCCATTTGGAGTTGGAAGAAGGGGTCGGGGGATTGACTTTGCTTATGCTCATTCCAGTGAGGTAGGTGGAGAGGAGCGAAGTCACTCAACCGATAGGGAGAGGAACAAATCAACCTTCAGGGAGAGGAACAAATTGACCATATGGGAGAGGGATGGAAATGGCTCGAGCGTCAGCGAGATGTACATATCGACCTTCATGGAGAGGAACATGTGTACATCTTGTAACATGATCTGTATAGTCTTGTGACACAATGTGTACAATCTTGTGATACATGTGTACAGCCTTGTACACATGTGTACAATATTGTAGGACCATGTGTACAGTCTTGTGACACATGTGTGAAAAACCACTACAGGGGGGGTGAATAGGGTATTATGATATTTTAAGAATAATTCAACCAAATTAAGCAACCACAAAAATATTGGACAAGGGGACAAGGATTTAGAGTGGTTCCAACCTTAGCAAATACTAAGGCAGTCAATCCACTACCCGGTTGCTTACCCAACCGGGATTTTGAAAGTATTTAATTTTATTACCTCGCAAGGATGTTACATAAAATTACAGCACTTTCACCAAACCCTCCGGACAGCCTTCACCTAGAAGTAGTCTCACCAACCTCGAAGCAACCTTCCTTGAAGTAACCTCAAGCTCCCCTTGAAGTAGCCTTCCTCTTGAAGTAGCTTCCCGTTGAGACAGCCTTCTTGAAGTAGTCTGAAGTCCACCTTCTCCACTTGAGAAGTCAAACCCTCTCCAATCCACAGCCTCCAACCCTAGGAGTAGCAAGGAGAGTACAAAGGATAAAAAGGAACAAGAAGGAAAAATAGAAATTACAATACCGTTGTAGCACAAGGCTTGATTTCCTATATCAAGCATTTTGATCTCCTAACCAATAAGTATGGAAGTGTAGGTTTAGTGGATAGGAGATGCTAGCATATAGGACAAGAATTTGAAGCAAGGGAAATGAGTAGCCAATGCTAGTGTTGCTGTAACATACTGAATCTCAGGGTCTTCCCTGCAATTTACCCATTCTTGAGCTTTTCTTTGCCTTTTAGTCCATTTGGACCTTTTCCATAAATTTCCCTTGTTTTATAATCATTTTTGGGCTCCTTGTGCATTTTGAGCACAATTTGATGTTGAAATCACTATTTACCCTCTTTTATGATAATTGAGGGGTGTTTGCACAAATAACCCACATTAGGAGATAAGTTAGGGTTAATGTTGTAATTTGGTCTTTAATGGGATAATATAGCATATTATATTTATTTGGAGCTTTTTGGATAAATATATTATTAATAATATGTATTTGAGTTCATATATGTGTATATTAACCTTTATTGTTTCTCTCTCCTCGAAATATGATTTTAGTTCATAATAATATGTTATTTTGTTGAGTAATGATTATTTGTACCCTAATGTGTTTTATATGTCGAATTTACTCACATGTTTCTCATTAATAGCTTTTTCATATAATTCCTTGATTTTAATATATTATTATGCTCCTTTATGAGCTATATATTTATTAATGGCCTTGTTATGCTTTAAACGAGATTTTAATTATATAGCATCGTTCTATATGTTATTATGAGCCTATGGTTAAATTTTGGTGTTGTTTGGAGTTGATTTGACCCCTCAAATCCTTTTTATTAGCTTTTAATATAGTGTTATTACGTTTATTTCATTAATTTGATGTGAACGTTATAGTTCCGTTTATTTTGGCTGTCACGCGCCCGGTTCACCGTGGACCCGCCATCCGACGGTCAGAGTTGTTCCCCGCTCGATCCAACGGTTGCGAACCCGTCTCCTTCCTCCAGCCGTTTCGCGAGACTGGAGCAGACCCGACAGCTAGGTTTCTCCGCGTCTCTCTCTCTCCATTCTTCACCGTTTTTCGTGATTTCTTTTGCATTGGTTTCGTCTCGTCAAGACGCCTCTGACGAACCCTAACTCGTAGCCTACCTCACCGTTTTCGCGAAACGCCCAACTCACCTCTTTTCCTCTTCTCCTCCGCAAGGCACAGTAGAGCCTAGGGTTTGTCTCCGACCTATTTAAAGGGTCGTCGAGCACCCTTATGCCTCCACTTTTCTTCCTCCTCCATCAATTTCACCTCTCCATGCCCGAGCCACCCTGACCTACTCCGTTCTTCTTCTCCGGCGATCTCGGACTGCTGCTCACCCCTCCGGCCACCTCACTACAATTACTTGAGTAGTAAGCATCACCGACCTACCCTCTACGTCTTCCAACTCCTCGTTTGTCTCGCGATGGCTCTGATCGATGGGTCCTATAGAGCTCCGGCAAGCTCCGTCGGCGCCATGCCTTTTCGGGTTCTGGTGCTCCTCCGACCTCAATACCGCCGCCGTTCGATTCGCCTTGTCTCCGCGATGATGTAGGAGTCTTCAATCGAAGCTTCCTTCGGGTTTTTCGATGGTTTTGGCTTCGTGTCCTCCTCCCCTGTTTCCGGCCATGTCGCGACCTGTTTTCTCTGCTCTTGAGCTCGCGACATCACTTCTTGTGAACCTTTGTGACCGCGAGACTCTGGGGAATTCGTCCCCGATCTCCGGTGGCAACAGCAGTGCCTCAGTGGCCATCGGGACCAGGTTGTCACGATTCCAGCGTGCTGCTCGAGCCATGGCTCGAAGCAGCAACATACCTGGAGGTGAGATGACCCTGGAGTCCCTCGCTGATTACATCGTTAGCTTTTTGATCGCAGGGGTATTTCCGTCTGTTCACCCCAGGTTTCGCTTCTCGCTTGCAAAGCAATAGATTCGTGCAATGACCGTTATGCCCTCATCGTTTCAATTGGTTTGTTTTAACAAGCAAGGGCAGTCTGGTCCTTTCCTCTAATATTTACATCAAGTTGCATTTTTATTTAAATATATGTCACGCTATAGTTTTCTTAATTTCTGATTGGTCGGATTTATTTAATCCATAGTAAATCGATCCTTTATCAGAAAAATATGAATAAATAGTCGTTGGAAAGGATTTTTGATGTAGAATTTGATTTTGTGGTTTTTGAGAGATGATTATCAATGGTTTTCCGAAGTTTGCGTTGATTGGCATTTTTAATATGTAATTGTTTTAAAATACATAATTAATTCATTTTAACTCTGTTTTATATAATAATATATGTTTTCTTAATCCGGAGATTTTGAGTAATCGTTTGGACTTGGTTTTGAGCTCTAAATCGTAGTTTTGTAAAATTAGGGTTTTTCCTATGTTTATGTCTTTATATATATTAATACATGTGTTGTGTTTATAACTAGGATATTATATGGATGGTTTGCTATCTGTTTGGTGGATATGATGGTAATGTATATATCTAAGGTATGTGCCCCTATTTCGTATGTGAAAAACCTATTTTGTATATGATGCCTATTTTGGGTATGTGGATCCTATTGTAATTGTGGAAATTAAATGTGATGTAATTGTGCAAACTACCTATCTTTCAGTTGGGACTTTTCCAACCCCACTTATCATTGTGCTAGCCTTATAATCCTTCTAATTACATTTATTGGCTCTTTACTTAGATTATGCCATTATGGCTTAATCATTGGAATCATTCTTCTACATATGTTGCCTCCTTTAATTGGAATTGTTTTAATCTTGTGATTGATCTTGTGGCTCATTTGAGTGTAATTCCTTAATCTTGTTATTTGACTATGTGGATCATCCTTTTGAGATATTTGGAACATTGTATAATGTTGATGCTTGTTGACTCTTATACCTTTTGGAAATCTTGGATATGGTTGTGACCTATGATGGTCTTGTTATTTATTTATTTGGGTTCTATTCCCAATGCTTGTTGAATCTTGTTATATACTTTTCACTATGCTGCCAAGTGAATATTTATGCATGATATAGTTATTGGCCAATTGACAATGTAGTGTACATGAGTACAAACCACCCACAGGGCACTGAGGTTTTAGTCCTCCTGCCGGGCACTGGGGTTTTAGTCCCCCTGCCATTTTATATATATTAGGCACTGGGGTTTTATTCCCCCTGCCACTTTTTAGGCACTGGGGTTTTAGTCCCCCTGCCATCGGTGAGGTCCGGTAGGTGCCTCACCCTACATTGAGAGG
The DNA here is from genome assembly GCA_963693085.1 of Alisma plantago-aquatica. Classification (NCBI taxonomy): domain Eukaryota; kingdom Viridiplantae; phylum Streptophyta; class Magnoliopsida; order Alismatales; family Alismataceae; genus Alisma; species Alisma plantago-aquatica. The sequence goes on along the minus strand of OY856414.1, from coordinate 794,009,814 downwards.
ATGTTGAGTCATAATTTATATTCATGCAAAAGTGATAATTGTTGATATTTTAATGTGGCAGTTTCTCTCTCTCATATTCATATAATTGTCTCATTTCTTTGGAAATCTCTTCTTATGGAGAATCTTTTATGTTGTAAAGCTTTTTATTATTATTTATCCTATTCCTTTTTATTAACACATACCTTTTATCTTTCTCTTGCTGGATGACCCCAACCATCCAGGTTAGGGATCAGAGTGCGCATGGAAGCTTGGTGAACCTAAAGCTAAGGAATAGGATTAGAAGAATGGAATGTATAGCTTGAGTGATCATGCTTGCTTTTATGTTATATAGTTGTTTAGTTTGGAGACAATGTTGCATTAGTCTAAGTCTTCCTCTACCTAGATCCTTGTAGTTGCTTGTATAAAGTTGTACTCCCATTTGGGGAAATTTTATAATGTACTCTTTATACATTTTTGAATAATGTCAAGATTTAATTCTTCCGCTGCCATACTTTTGGTGTTTTTGTTTATCATGATTTTAGTAGAGACTTTTTGTTTGGGTCTTTACAGCATGGTATCAGAGCATCAAGGTAGTCGGATTCTTGACTAGTTCAAAATTGTCTCCCTAGAGGATATAGTTTCCCTTTACCAAGTTTTTCACCTTAGAGTTGACCTATAAAGAATGTTTGATTTAGGATCATAATAATTTCTTATTAGAAATAAAATTTGTCAACTTTTTGGTGAATTGTTTATTGAGTAGCTATTAGAGCAAGAAGTTGAAGTGATGGTGTCTAGAAAGGGTCAGAGCTTAGGGGCTGGCAATATTTTCCTCCGCCCCACTAGTTTGGTCACGAGGACTCCTGAGCTCATATGACCTGGCCTGGCCTGATCTGAAACGGACAGCTCGAAATAGTCTACCTTTAGACATATTGCCTTATTGTTGAATAACCTTAGAATCCTTTATATGATGATTTGATTTCTTTTCTCAAACAAAAATCATCTTGTAATCCCTAAGTATCTTATATGAGCCTTAGATTTCCATGTTAGGGTTTAGTGTGCCCTATGTTACACCTTGAGTTGGAAGATAGAGTTTAGTAAGGCTTTTAATGTTGGATCTTATACCCTTAAAATAGTTTGACTTAGTCAACCCTTTGAGTGAAAAGGTAGTGTTAGTACCTTGTTAGGTTTTGGAGTTGTTGATTTCGAGGACGAAATCCTCTTTAGGGGGTTGGAGTCCCTCAATGCCTTGAAATCAAGTAACCTTAACTCCTTAGACATGGGAATAGAGAGCTTATGTGTTTAGAGTTTAATAAACCTAATATAATTGTAATTCATCTTGTTTTATAACTAATGGATAAGTCATGTAATCCTTATGCTTGAACCTTAATATACTCTTGATGCACATAATCATTAATTGTTCATATGTGGGTATACATAGTTTGGGTTAAGTCACCCTAATGGTAAAATGTGTATGGTAAAATACACCCTAAGGATGCTTTATCATGTTAGGGTCATGTTGACCTAAACCCTAGGATGTAATCATCTAGCCTTGACAACATATGTACATATATACCCTTCATGCCTTTCTTGACACATTAGTGACATTAGGTGTCATCACATAGTATGCCTTAATACATGTAAATGGATTATAATCCCTTAATCATAGTTGTGACCTAATTATCAACACATGTTAGGCATAGCACCTTGTTGACTAAAATACATCTCATTGGTCATCTTATTGGTTTATGGATAAAATCAGTAATGAGATGATGAGTAATTAGGTTCACATAATGTGAGGTTAATTCATAGTAATTAGTGTTGTGAGATAATATGATTAGTGATGACATGGATATGAGCATGTTAGATGTTGTGATAATATGTTCCTTGGAGATAAGCCTTATACCCTTAGACCTGTTATTAGGGTAATAATTGGTTGGATGATATTATATGGCATAATCCCACATGATGTAGTTGTTGGGTAATAATGTTGAGTTATTTAGGTTTTGACCTAATACATTAGTGTGGTTGGGAATGGTTTAATATAGGTTGTAATGGCCTTGTAAACCCTAATTGTGCCTAAAACCCTTAATGAGGGAGATACCCATAATACACATATTCAGATGTTAAGTTGTAATAAAATGTGGCACAAGTGTTAGTATAATAGATATGTTGCCTTTTCATGATAGAGTTTATGTAACAAGATGTTGGTTATGTTGAGTTTGATATAATGATTTAGGTGGAAACCTTAGTAACACCTGACTTATATAGATTTTATGTGGTACCCTAGAGTAAGGGTTATAACCTAGTTGTTTATGGTTGGGATGTTACACACTCACCCTCTCTTTCCTCTTGTTGTGATTTCGGGGACGAAATCCTCTTTAAGGGGTGGTGTGCTGTAACATACTGAATCTCAGGGTCTTCCCTGCAATTTACCCATTCTTGAGCTTTTCTTTGCCTTTTAGTCCATTTGGACCTTTTCCATAAATTTCCCTTGTTTTATAATCATTTTTGGGCTCCTTGTGCATTTTGAGCACAATTTGATGTTGAAATCACTATTTACCCTCTTTTATGATAATTGAGGGGTGTTTGCACAAATAACCCACATTAGGAGATAAGTTAGGGTTAATGTTGTAATTTGGTCTTTAATGGGATAATATAGCAGATTATATTTATTTGGAGCTTTTTGGATAAATATATTATTAATAATATGTATTTGAGTTCATATATGTGTATATTAACCTTTATTGTTTCTCTCTCCTCGAAATATGATTTTAGTTCATAATAATATGTTATTTTGTTGAGTAATGATTATTTGTACCCTAATGTGTTTTATATGTCGAATTTACTCACATGTTTCTCATTAATAGCTTTTTCATATAATTCCTTGATTTTAATATATTATTATGCTCCTTTATGAGCTATATATTTATTAATGGCCTTGTTATGCTTTAAACGAGATTTTAATTATATAGCATCGTTCTATATGTTATTATGAGCCTATGGTTAAATTTTGGTGTTGTTTGGAGTTGATTTGACCCCTCAAATCCTTTTTATTAGCTTTTAATATAGTGTTATTACGTTTATTTCATTAATTTGATGTGAACGTTATAGTTCCGTTTATTTTGGCTGTCACGCGCCCGGTTCACCGTGGACCCGCCATCCGACGGTCAGAGTTGTTCCCCGCTCGATCCAACGGTTGCGAACCCGTCTCCTGTTAGGACTATTTAGTCCCATATTGGCTGTATGGGCAGCTGATGGGGACCTAATAAGGTCCAAGGGCTCTCCCCCCTACAAGCTAGCTTTTGGGGTGGGCTCTCCCTTAGGCTGAGTTAGTGGGCCTATCAAATGGTATCAGAGCCAGTCCCTCCCTATTTGGGCCCGATTGTCCTCCTTTGACAGTATGGGCTGCTGAAGGTGTTCCACTGCAGTAGTTGGGTTGCTGTGTGTGTGGGTCCGATGGATCGATCTTGGTAGTTTGGGATGCCAATGTTGGTCCGTCGGGACGTCGGACCTTAAGTGGGAGGGTTTGTTAGGACTATTTAGTCCCATATTGGCTGTATGGGCAGCTGATGGGGACCTAATAAGGTCCAAGGGCTCTCCCCCCTACAAGCTAGCTTTTGGGGTGGGCTCTCCCTTAGGCTGAGTTAGTGGGCCTATCATCTCCTTCCTCCAGCCGTTTCGCGAGACTGGAGCAGACCCGACAGCTAGGTTTCTCCGCGTCTCTCTCTCTCCATTCTTCACCGTTTTTCGTGATTTCTTTTGCATTGGTTTCGTCTCGTCAAGACGCCTCTGACGAACCCTAACTCGTAGCCTACCTCACCGTTTTCGCGAAACGCCCAACTCACCTCTTTTCCTCTTCTCCTCCGCAAGGCACAGTAGAGCCTAGGGTTTGTCTCCGACCTATTTAAAGGGTCGTCGAGCACCCTTATGCCTCCACTTTTCTTCCTCCTCCATCAATTTCACCTCTCCATGCCCGAGCCACCCTGACCTACTCCGTTCTTCTTCTCCGGCGATCTCGGACTGCTGCTCGCCCCTCCGGCCACCTCACTACAATTACTTGAGTAGTAAGCATCACCGACCTACCCTCTACGTCTTCCAACTCCTCGTTTGTCTCGCGATGGCTCTGATCGATGGGTCCTATAGAGCTCCGGCAAGCTCCGCCGGCGCCATGCCTTTTCGGGTTCTGGTGCTCCTCCGACCTCAATACCGCCGCCGTTCGATTCGCCTTGTCTCCGCGATGATGTAGGAGTCTTCAATCGAAGCTTCCTTCGGGTTTTTCGATGGTTTTGGCTTCGTGTCCTCCTCCCCTGTTTCCGGCCATGTCGCGACCTGTTTTCTCTGCTCTTGAGCTCGCGACATCACTTCTTGTGAACCTTTGTGACCGCGAGACTCTGGGGAATTCGTCCCCGATCTCCGGTGGCAACAGCAGTGCCTCAGTGGCCATCGGGACCAGGTTGTCACGATTCCAGCGTGCTGCTCGAGCCATGGCTCGAAGCAGCAACATACCTGGAGGTGAGATGACCCTGGAGTCCCTCGCTGATTACATCGTTAGCTTTTTGATCGCAAGGGTATTTCCGTCTGTTCACCCCAGGTTTCGCTTCTCGCTTGCAAAGCAATAGATTCGTGCAATGACCGTTATGCCCTCATCGTTTCAATTGGTTTGTTTTAACGAGCAAGGGCAGTCTGGTCCTTTCCTCTAATATTTACATCAAGTTGCATTTTTATTTAAATATATGTCACGCTATAGTTTTCTTAATTTCTGATTGGTCGGATTTATTTAATCCATAGTAAATCGATCCTTTATCAGAAAAATATGAATAAATAGTCGTTGGAAAGGATTTTTGATGTAGAATTTGATTTTGTGGTTTTTGAGAGATGATTATCAATGGTTTTCCGAAGTTTGCGTTGATTGGCATTTTTAATATGTAATTGTTTTAAAATACATAATTAATTCATTTTAACTCTGTTTTATATAATAATATATGTTTTCTTAATCCGGAGATTTTGAGTAATCGTTTGGACTTGGTTTTGAGCTCTAAATCGTAGTTTTGTAAAATTAGGGTTTTTCCTATGTTTATGTCTTTATATATATTAATACATGTGTTGTGTTTATAACTAGGATATTATATGGATGGTTTGCTATCTGTTTGGTGGATATGATGGTAATGTATATATCTAAGGTATGTGCCCCTATTTCGTATGTGAAAAACCTATTTTGTATATGATGCCTATTTTGGGTATGTGGATCCTATTGTAATTGTGGAAATTAAATGTGATGTAATTGTGCAAACTACCTATCTTTCAGTTGGGACTTTTCCAACCCCACTTATCATTGTGCTAGCCTTATAATCCTTCTAATTACATTTATTGGCTCTTTACTTAGATTATGCCATTATGGCTTAATCATTGGAATCATTCTTCTACATATGTTGCCTCCTTTAATTGGAATTGTTTTAATCTTGTGATTGATCTTGTGGCTCATTTGAGTGTAATTCCTTAATCTTGTTATTTGACTATGTGGATCATCCTTTTGAGATATTTGGAACATTGTATAATGTTGATGCTTGTTGACTCTTATACCTTTTGGAAATCTTGGATATGGTTGTGACCTATGATGGTCTTGTTATTTATTTATTTGGGTTCTATTCCCAATGCTTGTTGAATCTTGTTATATACTTTTCACTATGCTGCCAAGTGAATATTTATGCATGATATAGTTATTGGCCAATTGACAATGTAGTGTACATGAGTACAAACCACCCACAGGGCACTGAGGTTTTAGTCCTCCTGCCGGGCACTGGGGTTTTAGTCCCCCTGCCATTTTATATATATTAGGCACTGGGGTTTTATTCCCCCTGCCACTTTTTAGGCACTGGGGTTTTAGTCCCCCTGCCATCGGTGAGGTCCGGTAGGTGCCTCACCCTACATTGAGAGGATGTTGAGTCATAATTTATATTCATGCAAAAGTGATAATTGTTGATATTTTAATGTGGCAGTTTCTCTCTCTCATATTCATATAATTGTCTCATTTCTTTGGAAATCTCTTCTTATGGAGAATCTTTTATGTTGTAAAGCTTTTTATTATTATTTATCCTATTCCTTTTTATTAACACATACCTTTTATCTTTCTCTTGCTGGATGACCCCAACCATCCAGGTTAGGGATCAGAGTGCGCATGGAAGCTTGGTGAACCTAAAGCTAAGGAATAGGATTAGAAGAATGGAATGTATAGCTTGAGTGATCATGCTTGCTTTTATGTTATATAGTTGTTTAGTTTGGAGACAATGTTGCATTAGTCTAAGTCTTCCTCTACCTAGATCCTTGTAGTTGCTTGTATAAAGTTGTACTCCCATTTGGGGAAATTTTATAATGTACTCTTTATACATTTTTGAATAATGTCAAGATTTAATTCTTCCGCTGCCATACTTTTGGTGTTTTTGTTTATCATGATTTTAGTAGAGACTTTTTGTTTGGGTCTTTACAGTTGCTCAATTTCTCAAAATAGATTGCCAATTGCAAGTATGTAAGCTCCAGTGTAGCACAAGTGTGTGTTGGGGTGTCCTAAGGCATGTCCTATTTATAGGAATGGCCTACAAGTGCTTAAGGACATTCTAGACACTTTCTAGGGGGTTCTAAGTGCTTAACTAGCCGTTAGGTACACATTAGTTGCTTTAACAATGACTAGTTAATTAACTCTGAAAATTGCAGACAGAACTCATCTCAGTCAAAGATTTGTCGACTGAGAGTCTTTCTCAGTCGAGGTCTTGTCGACCGAGGGACTGTCTGGGGCAAGTGTATATAATGTTCTACTCCAACTACCAACTACCTTGTCTGCTGTGTCTAACAGCTACCTGGGTCTTTCTCGGTCGAAGAATTTGTCGACCGAGAGTGTCTCGGTCGAGAAGTTTGTCGACCGAGATTGACCCTGTTTCAATGTTTTAAACTAAGTACTAAGTGTGTGTATGAGTGTGCAGTTGTGACACTATTTTAGGAGATGACCTATCTAAGTGTTGTGATTGACTAGGGAAGATCTAAACGCTTGATTTACATGATATCTAAGTACTTGTACATTATATACTTGTACAAGTTTTTACATTTGATTACAATCATGAAATAAAGCATTTTTGAGCATATAGATCATCCAAGTAGTTTGTCATCCACCTAATTCCTGCAACACTCAAGTAGCACGTTAGATCCACAAGAATGAAATGTTTGTCATCATCGAAACAAAGGGATTATTCTAATGTCAATTTAGCCAACAATCTCCCCCTTTTTGAAGATGACAAACATTTCCTAAATATGAAATAAGGAAATATAAATCATATGAGTTTCATATTTGAAGTTTACCTTTTGTAGCCATTCTCTTGTTTTGCAAGTGTATATTGGCCCGTGATTTATGAAACTCATTTTACTTTATGTTTTTGGTTTTATATTATTTCTCCCCCTTTGTCATTTCAAAAAGATATCCAAGTAAATGTATGACTTATATATCTCAACCTTAATTTTATGCTATGCTCCCCCTAACTAAGATATTTAGTTTCAAAAATAGAGAATAAGATAAATGTAAACCAATTATTGTCGAATTTAGCCACAATTTGTTTCTCAATCATTTGCAAAGGATGTTAAGCCTTGAAATGATATGAGATCCTTTTAGATCCATGGCATATGTATTTTGATATCTCATCCATTTTACACGGGATGTTAAGCCCTAAAAATGATATGAGATCCATTTAAGATTATAGTAGAAAGTATCTCTAATCAAATACATGGGTTGTTAAGCCCTAATTTGTTTAGAGAATTCCATTAGAAACAAGATATATGTCATATTCATTAATATTGTAGATTTCTTTATTTTCATTACCAAGATTACTTTTAAGGATACTAAGGTCATAACAAGCTTCAAATGATGTTTACAAAGTTTTGTAAGCTTCTTAATCTTATAATCAAAATAGTTTTTGTGAGCTCCCCCTTAATCAAGATAATTTAAGGATTCTAAGGTCACAATAGGTTTTTAAGATTTGATTTTGACTTTTTATTAGAGCTTTTGTACTAAAATCATGTTTTCAATATGATGAATACATTTTGAATCAAGATATTAAGATTAAGTGCAGTAAAATGATGTACAAATAAGCATTTTGTCAAGCTTATTTTAGGTCAACCTTGACTTCGACCATAGCGCCCCTTGGTCAAACTTGATTTTAACCAAGAGGCAATTTTTGCAGATTTCCAATTTGAAATGTATTTGTTCCATGAAGTTTTACTTTTTATGCAAAATGGCATCTTCATATGAGCTGAATCACAATGATCAAAAACAATATCCATTCATGCTTTGCATATATGGATCAAAGAATATTTTAGACAAACCAATGAAACATAATGATCATGGCACAATAATTATGATAGAACATTAGAAGAATATCCACAATGCAATTATCAAGATAGAAGCATATGAATACAATGATAATGATCATTTAAACTAAATTTCAATATACATGGTTCCTATATAGATAGACCAAGGAATACTTAAGAAAAACCATGTGAATTATGATAAAACAGTAATTTCCTTGATTTAATCAATCATGGTTCATATTTTAAGTCAAACCATGTAGAGGATAAACCAAAATCTCATTCAAGGTTCATAAATTTTTAATTTTAAGACAAACCATGTAAATGAACATGCTTAATAAACTTTTTCAATCAATGAATAAGGTTTGTTCAAAATCAGTCTTCATATAGCACTTTTGTAATATGTTTAATGGATTTCATATTCATAATGTTATAGCTTAATTCATGATGCAAAAAAATCAATATGTCTTGTTTCAAAGATGGTCTCCAAGATTTATTCTTGATTTGCATATTAAATTAATCATTAATAACAAATTGATAGCAGACTAGATTAATTGAAAATAGGTTCAACAGAACTTTGTTCGATCGAACTGTTGGTCGACCGATTTTATCTCGGTCGACGTTTTTCTCGACCGATAATGCTGTTGTTTGAACAGGTTGGATCAGATTTGTTGCAAACTTGAAACCAGTAACCTGCTCGGTCGACTATTTCTCAACCGATAATGTTCTCGGTCGAACAGTTTCTCGACTGAGAATGTTTATGTACTGTTTCGGAACTGTTTTCAGTAATTGTTTCCAAGTAAAACAAGAACATGAAAGTTAAAGCTCGATTATGTTGAGATATGACATTTGTATGTCAAGAATCAATTTAGGTCAAATCTCAACAAGTCAAATTTAAACTTCTAAGTTTTAGGAACCCAAGCTAGATCATCATTCCTTTTCTTGTATGGGCATGAAAAAGAGTAGTGTCCAAGACGTAAACAATAATGGCAACATATGGAATCAACCTCAAGTCTTTTTCTATGATTTTGTTCTAGGTTGTTCTTGGGTACGTATGTATATTTTCCTCTAGGTACATTCATAGATTGACTCTCCAGTGCTTGTGTCCTTCTCCAACTAGGTTTTTGATAAGATTTTCCTTTAGGCTTATAACCTAGTCCTCTCCTTCCAATTTGACGATAAGAATCATTTAAGATATTATCAAGAATATCATTGTTACTCAAGCTACTAACTTTTTGTTGCAACTTAATAATCTCATCCATTTTCTTCTTGATATCTAACTTTGCTTGATCTAGATTAGATAATAAAGAATCACTTTCTTTCACAATAAAATCATAATCTAGATGTGAACATAAAATAGATTGTCTTTGAAGATCATTTACTTGAGTTTGCAAGTTTAGCTTTTCTAGAGAAAGAAGATTGCAATTTGGTTCTACGGATTTCAACTTAGTATCATGATCTTCAATAGCCTTTTTGAGATCTTCATTTTCAGATGTGAGAGCAAGAAGTTTAGCATGTAACTCATCATTTACTTTATTTTATTTCTTAAATTTCTTCTTGCACTCAATATATTTCTCATGTGTATCTTGAAGACTAGAAATTAGATCTTCTTTTGGTAGATCAAAAAGACTTACCTCTTCTTCTTCTTCTTCATTTGTTGTAGCAATAAGACATTCTACTTCTTCTTTTCCATCATCACTATCATCACTTGAATCATCCCATGCAACCTTATATGCTCTTTCCTTCTTTTTGTGAGATGATTTCTTCCCTTTCTTGAGTTTTGGACAATCACCTTTCATATGTCCCTTTTTGCCACATTCAAAGAACATGGGAGACGAAACACTAGAAGTTTTGTGAGTTTTAAAAATTTTATACTGCTTACCATTTACAATGAGAATTTCTTCTTCACTATCATCTTCACTTGTGTCATGAATAATCTTGGTTGATGCTTTGAATGCAATGTGTTGGTATGTATGCCCTGAGAGCCAATCATGGGATGATTGGTGGGATACATTAAGATTGATTTGATAAACATCAAAGGCAAGCTTGGGTAGCACTGATGTAGGATTGAAAGTTGTTCTCCAACTTTCTATTTCACTTGGGTAGCACTGATGTGTGACTAGGCACCACTCTTTGCTTGTGAAGTCATAAATGTTATGGACTTTCACTGCCAATGTGAAAAGGACCTGTAGGGTCACATACATAGGATTTAACCTAGAAGAGGAGTTTTGTCCACAAACAATGTTTAGATTGATTGCTAAAGGAGTTTAGTAGTTCAATTAAACACTCAATTAATTGATAGCTCAAAATCATAGTGTTCAAGGTGCTGAACAGATTGATTAGAGTATCAGATTGATTGAAACTACAATTGACTATTTCTGCACAATTTGCACTCCCAACCGATCGGCTCATGTGATGAACCGATCGGCTGAGCTTGGTGAACCGATCGGCTCAGATGATGAGTCGATCGGCTCATGGACAGGGTGAAATGATCGGTTCAAGTGTTGAAACGATCGGTTCAACTGGTCCAACCAAGCAAGTTGGGAAAGTAGGATTGGTGAGAAATTTCTTTTTGTTTCACTTGCCCAATTTGATTGGAACAAGGATTGGTATTAGGTACCAATTAGAAACAAAAGAGGAAAAGTCAATCGGGAACTGACCAGGGCCACGAACCGACCGGTTCAGAAGTGAACCGACCGGTTGAGGTGTCAACCGACCAGCTCAGGTCCCCAACCGACCGTTTCAGAAATGAAATGATCGGTTCAGGTCACGCAGTTGGTTTTTTTTGTGGAAAATCTCGAACCCTTCTACTCCTGCTTTAGTCCCGCATTGCCCGGGGTAGAGAACCCTGTCCCATGACCCTCCTATATATAGGGGTATTGGGGGCTTCTCTGAGAACAACTCAGTGCAACCAGTTTCTCTGTAAAAAATCGTTCTCTCTGGTTTTGGTAACCGAGAGAGCCCGAGCAAGTGCTACCCGATAAGGGAGGCACAGTAAGGGAAAGACAACTGCAGAAAGCGACTGGTGGTAGGAGAGTGTGTCGGCGACTAGTACGCTGATAGGAGGGTGCGACTCCATCCAATTCCTTGTGGGATAAGGATATTGGAGTTCCAGGGGGTCCGTGTAGACTACTTCAGAGGCGGGAAACTTCTGTCGCTCGAAGGATGACTGTCAATCCCGATAGTCCCGGTGAGACCAGGAGTCGTCACTCCCGGTGCGACCAGGAGCTGCACAGACACCGTCCAAGACCGGAGGTGAAGACCGCACAAGGCGCAAGGTATTGTCGCCGAGCAAGCCTCGGAACAAGGTATGATTCCTCAAACCATCCATTTCCTATTGTATAGACATTGACACGTTTCCTTATTCTGGGTTTGGGGAGGAGAAAATGTTTGCTTCCGCTGCCTTCTCTGCCTCCCCTAAAACCCAACAGTGGTATCAGAGCCACGTCAACTTCTCTATACTTTAGGATTATCGATATGATCAATTTTGGTTTGTTGCCTTTATTTATTGCATACGACGCGAGTAAAATTGGCTTTATGCATGTCCAATCCTAAAATCCACAAATCCCAATATACATATATGATATGTAATATGAATGCACTCGATATGCGTCGCCCTTAAAGGAGTTTTGTGGTGGATGTATAGCCTGGTTATGGCCAATAAGCCCTATCTGTGTATGGTTGTATGTGGTTTCTTGCATCTCGGTCTGCGCACCAATTCCCTTTCTCCTATTCCTGATGTAACTCGAAATAATTCGAGATTTCTTTCCTACCTTTGCTCCCCTCAAATGTAACACAAGGTTTCTCTTTTTACAATGTAAAATAGGATAAAAGTTTATTTCCTGTTATGTCGAAGAACGGCGGACATCTTGACGACAGCTGAGACGATCGGTTCAAGGAATGAACCGATTGGTTGACGTTCGAGACGATCGGCTCAAGGAGTGAGCCGATCAGTTGATGACCGGTTCGAGGAGAAAGACGAGCGGGTGGCGGCCATGAAGAGATGGACGACGACCAGGCAAACTGATCGGTTAGAGTTGCCAACCGATCGGCTGGTGGCACCCAGTCGACCAGTCTGATGGCGAGTCGATCATTCATGTGATGAGTTGATCAAATCTAGAAAGGCAAAGCACATAGTTCATCTTGTACAGGTTGCATGTGATGTAGACCTAGATGACCGTGATTCCTCTTGGCTCGAGGAATCACATTAGGATGGCCATAATCATCGCTTTTATCGTTTTTCATGTTTTCTGTGGGATATAGAATGTATATGATACGTACTATATATTGTGGTGATTGGATATGTATATGTATATAAAACCAAATCCCTCATCTAAATATTAAGTCTTATATGCCTTCCATTAGCGGCACACATGAAAAACTCGATCGACCAAGCGTAGGTTACACCAAAGCATGGTGTGTCGTCCATCTTGTGGAAGTGTGAAGGGTAGACATGTAGGTTCTGCCAAAGCAGGGTGCATGTTTACCGTGTCGGCTTTTGGGTTAGACTTAACTGGTGATTCTTAGAGCGTCTAAGCCCAGAGGCAAGGAATGTTCATGGCAAAGTGTTGCGCATGTTCATTCATCAAGAGTTGCATATGATGCAATTGGCATGATGGCCTACCTAAATAGTCAAGATTGTGGGCGATCAACCAAAGCTAACTCATGACTTGATGAAATATGGATCTTGCCCACTAGAAGGTTGTACGCTACAATCTTCCGAATTGATGATGAGGGCTATCAATTTGAACTAAAATAGTGGGAGCAATAATTAATTAAAGGCCTAATTATATCGTCAACCATTCAAATCAATCAAACAAGTCAAAAAGAGTTTTGGACTAAAATTGCATATATTTCCTTTTGTTAAAATAAATGGTTAATCAACAATAATCACTTTATTTGTGATCGGTCTTTGAGACCAACAAATTAAATGGGAATAATTCCACAACTGGTTAGGATGATGACAAGTGTTCTCAATCAAAGAGCGAAAGCTCTAAGTCCTAGTTATACCAAGACCAGATGAACTCAATCCCACCACATTAATGGCTGAAAGTATGCTTATGGAAGCATACCGAGGATGACATTGATGAGGAGTGCTTGATGTTGTATTCTCTGAACTATGAGTTGCAGAGACAACATGAGACATATGATGTCTCAAGGACACTGTCCTAGTATGTCATGATATAAGGAGATCCAGTAAGGTATTCACACACTCAATATGATTGGGTATATGGAAAAACCTGACTAAGATGGATTCCCTCTGAGCCAAGAGTTAGTTATTGGTATGATACTGCAAATGTTGCGAGAATCATACAGTGCATGATGAACTATGACATGGACAACTTTGACAAGCGTTGACAAAGTTGTTGGACATGTTGAGGATAGTAGAGGCAATTATGAAGAAAGACAAACCCTAATGTTTGATGTGATCAATGAAGGGTAAATCTTAAGGGTAAGGGCAAGGGCAAAGCTAAGAAGTGTTCTGATGCTAGCCAGTAGCCCAAGCCGTCTTCAGCCTCAAAGGCACATGGGGAAAGGGTGTATGAGGGAAGTTCCCTCCATATTTGGAAGAACAAAAGAAGATGAAGGAGGGGATGGAAATCTCCACCTAAGGTATCATGAAATGAACTGCTTCTTTATCTGAGGTATATGATACCAAGACAAGGATATGTCATATATGATATGCAAGATCCACAAAGAAGTGATGGCCTTTTTGAAAGGACCGAGAAAGAAGTACCCATCATTGGAGCAAGTGTTTCTGCCATAGATAGGAGTATTTTTTAGTTTATTTCAGCCTAAAGGGCACAAAATAGAGTTGAGAACTGCTATTTCATATATTACCAATAGATAGAAACACTTTATTTTTTGCATATTGTTTGACAATGATGGCAATTAATAAAGTTGATGTTTCAATCTTAAAGATATGATCTTTGTGGCAATGCCTTGTTTATCTTGTGATACTTGGTATGCATAAGATAAAATGATACCTAAAGTTATTGATAACTCAAATAATCAAATTAACATCAATCATGAGAAATTCATTTCTAGTTTCCATGTGATGGATAAATCTAGACTCTTTTGGTTAGAGAACCAGTAAGAGACATGAATCTCATGTACATGATTAATCAATCTTCACTAATGGTAGTGGGAGAATGATTATCCAATTAGGTATAATACATGTGATGTATTTACATACCTATTGGAGTAAATGCTAATACTTCAAAAGGTGTTTAAAGAAATACCAATATGAATATCTTGAAATGTTCAAGGATATCATAGATGAAGTATGAATTTGGTAAAGTGTTAATTCTTGATGAGATCAATGAATGAAATACTTGGACCAAATGTTTGAGATCCTTATGAGTGATTATGATAGTGTATCATAGTGAACTCGTGATTAAGGCATGGTGATGTCTAAATTAAGAAGGAGTCATACTCTAAGGAGTTACAGAATGATTATCAACTAAATTCTTCTTAAATAAAGAATACCCCACACTAATAAAGGACATTAAGAATCACAAGGAGTTGTGAGTTCTTATATCCTTGACAGATACACCTCAATTATCTATGTGATAAGTTGTTCATGTGATGAGTCAACTATCTAGATGAATATGAGGAACCATATTTTGAGTTATGGTAGATGACCATTACATCCTAAATGACTTCCATGAAAACCATAAGGTATGACCTTGATGGTAGCACTCATTGGGATGAAATCCATAAGTGCGAATAAGTCTTACATGTTAAGACACATGGATAACATTTGAGAAGGATGATGCTTGTTGATTGCAACTTAATGACTAAGACATTTGGCATATGGATACTAAAACTGCATTCCTATGAGGAATAAAACAAGGATGTGTACGTGACACAACATATAAGGTTTATGAATCCACTAATGCAAATGAAGTCTATAAGTTACAATGGACTAATCAATGTGATTCATTGAGTACAAACAACTCAGAATTGGATCTTTACTTTGATGATATAGTCAAAGGGTTTGATTGATATGTCAAAAATAAAGAAGGGATCTATGATTTAGTGGGAGCGTGTTCGCATTCCACATGTTGATGTGAAATGGAAATGTTCTAGAATGGAAATCCAAAGTGTAAATTATCTTTAAGGAAGATAGAGATGTTTCCTATGAGATAGGAATAGAGATCTATAGAGATAGTTCTCGAAAACCTCTTGACCCGAAAAAGGAAAGCATACATTGGCAATCTGTACTGAAGGGTTCAGTGTGCACAGATTCAGTGGGGGAAAACCTGTCAATATTACATGGAGTTAGTATCCCAAGGCCAAGTGTCCAATTCTTATGAAGAATGGGAACACTAAGAATAGATATGGATCTATCATGTATGTAATCATCCCATCATCTTGCATGTATGGACATGACAAGAACAAAATGCATTCATCATCTTGTATGTAGGACATGACAATATGATGTGCTCATCCTGATAACTCGTATGTGGGACATGACGAGTGGATGTCTATCTACTTCCAGTAAGGGTTACTGGAAACCATAAGAACTTGATAAGTACTTGAGAAGTACTAGTTCTATGGAGATAAGGAAGAGTTCGATGTAAAGAGTTACATTGATGCGAACTTTCGAAAAGGACAAAAAATTAATTGCAAAATATATATGGGATATATAAAGTGAAAGTTTGTTGATAATTGGAAACGTTCCAATAAAGTCGTTTAAAAGGAAATGTCGAGTATCCCTGTGTTAGAGAACAGCAGTGGATACTATATGGATCTGGAAGTTCATGAGATGAACTTATAGATATTCCGATCATTGATGACAAGTATGGAATCCTTGATCATGCAATGTTGCTAAAGGTTAGCAAAGGAATATTGGATCGCATATTATGGCAACTCCATCTCATACGTGTGACGTACAACGAAGAGATGTGAGACATGCAATTAAAACTGACTTTGGCAAGGTGTTTCCATAACTCACTATGTTGGTACAAGAGCACAGTAACATGTGGGCCATGTTTGAAGATCACTATGAATATGATTCAAGGGTGATTGGCTCACAGTGTAAGTGGGAGTCTGTTGGTATGTATGCCCTGAGAGCCAATCATGGGATGATTGGTAGGATACATTACGATTGATTTGATAAACATCAAAGGAAAGCTTTCAATTCTTTCTGGTTCAGTCATATGAGATAGTGATATAACAGATTGAATGTCTAGAGAATGACAGTACTCAATGACGTATGCCTTCAGGTTCAGGACCTGGACGATGAGATCATACGGATGCTAAGAGTTTGTACATTCTTGTTATGTCCCTAGTCGGATGTCATTGTGGAAGGTAGATAGACATCAATGACACACAAGACTAGATTGTGGTGTTGGTTGATGACAGAATCTCATTAGTCATGATATAGAGATATCAAACCAAACACATAGGTACTTGTTAGAGAACAAGTGTACCGGACACACCCACCGTGAGTTTGACACATGGAACCATGACATGGTAGTCACAGTCAGTACTCACAGTGATGGTGGTGAGTGTGATTCTTTGACCTGAAATCACTACACTTAACACATGTCGTTGGGCACACTTTGACATCATCAAACACAGTCCTGAAACATGGGTTGTTATAAAGGTGATGATTGGGTGGCTTTGACACATGGGGCTTTTGAGGGGTGAGTGATAGATATGGGATTTATCCCTCCTGAGGGAGTTTGATATCCAAGGCCACTTGATGAGTAGGAGTGAGATAGGCGTGCACATTCATGTGTGAAGCAGTATGTGATATTGATGTCATACATATCTCTTCCAATCTACTCTGAGATCAAGAAAGTGAATGAACGTTGACAAGATGACTATTCCATGCCTCGAGTTTATTCGGGATATCAGTGACAAAGGAATTATACATTCGTTGTAACACCATTCACAGATTGTAGGATTGAAAATTGTTCTCCAACTTTCTATTTCACTTGGGTAGCACTGATATGTGACTAGGCACCGCTCTTTGCTTGTGAAGTCATAAATTTTATGGACTTTCACTGCCAACGTGAAAAGGACCTGCAGGGTCACACACATAGGATTTAACCTGGAAGAGGAGTTTTATCCACAAACAATGTTTAGATTGATTGCTAAAGGAGTTTAGTAGTTCAATTAAACACTCAATTAATTGATAGCTCAAAATCATAGTGTTCAAGGTGTTGGACAGATTGATTAGAGTATCAGATTGATTGAAACTGCAATTGACTGTTTCTGCACAATCTTCACTCCCAACCGATCGGCTCATGTGATGTACCGATCGGATGAGCTTGGTGAACCGATCAGCTCAGATGATGAGTCGATCAGCTCATGGATAGGGTGAAATGATCAGTTCAAGTGTTGAAACGATCTGTTCAACTGTTCCAACTGAGCAAGTTGGGAAAGTAGGATTGGTGAGAAATTTCTTTTCGTTTCACTTGCCCAATTTGATTGGAACAAGGATTTTTTTTTTTTTAGTTAAGCCAGGAGGTCGTCTATTCATCTCACCCTCCTCGTGTGAGCTAAAAAACGTCAAGTACAGCTCCTGCTTATAAAGTGCAGGTCAAACCCCCACATGACTGACTCACATCACAGAGACCCCAGTAAAAGCACTGAACAACCAAGACGACAACAAGACATAAAGAAGCAACAACTCAACCAGAGAAATAAGGATGCTTAAATCTCAAAACCACGTAGGGAGTGTGGTTCCTCTCAAGAAGAGCCATGCCACGAACTCTAGGCGGAAAACAACTAGGATCAGAAATCACAATCAAATCATGACTGAGGACTCCCCATTTACCAATCTCTCTGGGAATAGAATTGATGGCCCTGTGAACAAGCGAACCAACAATACCTTCGTCCTCCATGTAGCTCTTTATCTCCCTGACAATACGAGAAACCCTCCAAGGAACACAGGCAGTGCCCCATAGCATGCGATAAGAATGCTCGTCATCAATCTCCAAAACAGCAATCCGCAAGGATTGGTTCTCAGCCAGCTTTAACCCAACTGCACAAGCTTGAAGGGAAGCAGAAAGATGATCATTTGCAGTTAACCATGCTCTAGCAATCTGACAGATAGCAGCCCGGTGATTCCTGGTGATACTAGCCATCCACCACCTGTGGTGACCGGAAGAGTCTCTACTCCTACCGACCGTGATGTTCATCTTCAAGGAATTGAGGTCAGGGGTCATCCATCTCAAAAGGTGAACCTCCCTAAGAGCATAGTTAGGGTCATCAATACCGTGATGATTTATGCGCCTATGTTCTTCCGGTTGGGCGAGGGCGCGGAACCATCTCTTTTTCAACATGGTGTTGAGATGTGCAATCAAGCAGTTCATATCATGGGCAAAGGGCGCCTTATAGCCATCATATCTAGCACGACATCTCCATCTTCAAATGTAAAAAGGAATAAGCGTAGCAAGGCAAGCTGCAATCCACTCCATAACAATGGAAGATCTCCCCCGCGAACAGATAGATAAAAGCTCAGCTGTATTATGAGGCCGGGTTCTAGCAGTAAGAAGAGAGAACTTGTTCCAGAAAGCAGAAGCAAGGCAGCTGTGGAAGAAAAGGTGATCCATATCTTCAGAATTGGGGTCATCGCAGCACTCACATCTAGAAGAAAAAGGAATATGGCACCTAATAATGTTGTCATCAGTAGGAAGAGCTCTATGAGAAAGCTTCCAAATGAGCGTGCAAGCCTTGGGCGCATCTAGGTGCCAAATCTTCTGAACGGCAGATGGGGCATCATTTTGATTCATAGTCAAGATCTTCTTCACAGATTTGATAGAGAACATACCCGTCACCTCCGGACACCAAACAAGCATATCATCATCCTCATTTACCTGCTGGTCGGCTTTCTTGATCAGATAAATACCATCCTCATTGAGAAGCTGCCTCAAAGAAGACCAGTCCCAACCTTCGTTTTGGAACAAGGATTGGTATTAGGTACGAATTAGAAATAAAAGAGGAGAAGTCAATCGGGAACTGACCAGGGCCACAAACCAATTGTTCAGAAGTTAACCGACTGGTTGAGGTGTCCCAACCGATCGGTTGAGGTGTCAACCGACCAGCTCAGGTCCCCAACCGACCATTTTAGAAATGAAACGGTCGGTTCAGGTCACACAGTTGTTTTTTTGTGTGGAAAATCTCGAACCCTTCTACTCGTGCTTTAGTCCCACATTGCCCAGGGTAGAGAACCCTATCCCATGACCCTCCTATATATAGGGGTATTGGGGGCTTCTTTGAGAACAACTCAGTGCAACCAGTTGCTATGTAAAGTTGTCGTTCTCTCTGGTTTTGGTAACCGACAGAGCCCGAGCAAGTGCTACCCGATAAGGGAGGCACAACAAGGGAAAGACAACTGCAGAAAGCGACTGGTGGCAGGACAGTGTGTCGGCGACTAGTACGCTGATAGGAGGGTGCGACTCCTTCCAATTCCTTGTGGGACAAGGAGATTTGATTTCCAGGGGGTCTGTGTGGACTACTTTAGAGGCGGGAGATTTCTGCTGCTCGGAGGATAGCTGTCAATCCCGACAGTCCTGGTGAGACCAGGAGTAGTCAGTCCTGGTGCGACCAGGAGCTGCACAGACACTGTCCAAGACCGGAGGTGAAGACCGTGCAAGGCGCGAGGTATTGTCGCCGAGCAAGCCTCGGGACAAGGTATGATTCCACAAACCATCCCTTTCCTATTGTATAGACGTTGACGCGTTTCCTTGTTCTGGGTTTGGGGAGGAGAAAATTTTTGTTTCCACTGCCTTCTCTGCCTCCCCTAAAACCCAACACAATGTCCTTCTTTCTTCCTTGTTGAAGTTCACGTTCTCGTCTTTCTTCCTCTTCTAACGTTGCCTCGTGTGCTTCTAGGTTGCCAATAAGTTGTTCCATTATTAGCCAGGTGAGATCATTTGCTTCTTCAGTAGCAGTCACCTTGGGCTTGTATTTGGGAGGAAGAGTCCTAAGGATTTTTGAAACTTGATCTTCTTCACTGATTACTTTACCTAAAGCATTTAAACCATTTACAATAGAAGAGAATTTTGCATACATTTCACTAATAGACGCATTATGATCCATACCAAAACTATTCAAACTTTCGCTTAAGCATTCCGATTTTAGAATTCTTAACTTGAACAGTTCCTTCATATGTTATGGAGAGTCTATGCCAAATCTCATATGCCGTTTCACAATTTGATATTCTATTGAATTCACCAACGGAAATTGAATAATAGAGTATACTTACATCTTTTTCATTCATTTGGGCTGATCTTACCGTATTAACATCCCAATTTGCATACTCCATTTGAGGAAATTCATAGTGAGTCGATACCATCCTCCAAAAGTCCCAGCTGATTCCTTGGAAGAAGAATTGCATCCTCCTTTTCCAGTAAGCCATCAAAAGATGGAGGTCTAGCCACGATTGTTCCTTCCAAGTTGAGGTTGTTGAGTACCCCGTCACCCATTCTTCAAGACTTGTTAGAGTTCCTTGAAGCCCTGCTCTGATACCAATTGAAAAATCACTAGAGGGGGGGTGAATAGGGTATTATGATATTTTAAGAATAATTCAACCAAATTAAGCCACCAAAAACATATTGGACAAGGGGATAAGGATTTAGAGTGGTTCCAACCTTAGCAAATACTAAGGAAGTCAATCCACTACCTGGTTGATTACCCAACTGGGATTTTGAAAGTATTTAATTTTATTACCTCGCAAGGATGTTACATAAAATTACAACACTTTCACCAAACCCTCCGGACAGCCTTCACCTAGTAGTAGTCTCACCAACCTCGAAGCATCCTTCCTTGAAGTAACCTCAAGCTCCCCTTGAAGTAGCCTTCCTCTTGAAGTAGCTTCCCATTGAGACAACCTTCTTGAAGTAGTCCAAAGTCCACCTTCTCCACCTGAGAAGTCAAACCTTCTCCAATCCACAGCCTCCAACCCTAGGAGTAGCAAGGAGAGTACAAAGGATAAAAAGGAACAAGAAGGAAAAACATAAATTACAATACCGTTGTAGCACAAGGCTTGATTTCCTATATCAAGCGTTTTGATCTCCTAACCAATAAGTATGAAAGTGTAGGTTTAGTGGATAGGAGATGCTAGCCTATAGGACATGAATTTGGAGCAAGGGAAATGAGTAGCCAATGCTAGTGTTGCTCAATTTCTCAAAACAGATTGCCAATTGCAAGTATGTAAGCTCAAGTGTAGCACAAGTGTGTGTTGGGGTGTCCTAAGGCATGTCCTATTTATAGGAATGGCCTACAAGTGCTTAAGGACGTTCTAGACACTTTCTAGGGGGTTCTAAGTGCTTAACTAGTCGTTAGGTACACATTAGTTGCTTTAGCAACAACTAGTTAATTAACTCTGAAAATTGCAGACAGAACTCTTCTCGGTCGAAGATTTGTCGACCGAGAGTCTTTCTCGGTCGAGGTCTTGTCGACCGAGGGACTGTCTGGGGCAAGTGTATATAACCTTCTACTCCAACTGCCAACTACCTTGTCTGATGTGTCTAACGGCTACCTGGGTCTTTCTCAGTCGAAGAATTTGTCGACCGAGAGTGTCTCGGTCGAGAAGTTTGTCGACCGAGATTGACCCTGTTTCAATGTTTTAAACTAAGTACTAAGTGTGTGTATGAGTGTGCAGTTGTGACACTATTTTAGGGGATGACCTATCTAAGTGTTGTGATTTACTAGGGAAGATCTAAACACTTGATTTACATGATATCTAAGTACTTGTACATTATATACTTATATAAGTTTTTACATTTGATTATAATAATGAAATAAAGCATTTTGAGCATATAGATCTTCCAAGTAGTTTGTCATCCACCTAATTCCTGCAACACTCAAGTAGCACGTTAGATCCACAAGAATGAAAACATTTGTCATCATCGAAACAAAGGGATTATACTAATGTCAATTTAGCCAACAATGTGTACAATCTTGTAGGACAATTTGTACAATCTTGTGGCACATGTGTACAGTTTTGTTCACATGTGTACAGTCTTGCAGGACCATGTGTACATCTTATACACATATGTGTACAGTCTTTGACACATGTGTATAGTCTTGTGACACAATGTGTACAGTTTAGTGATACATGTGCATAGTCTTGTGACACATGTGCACACTCATACAGGACCATGTGTACAGTCTTATAGGATGAAGTGTACAACATTGTAGGACCATGTCTATAGTTTTGTACACGTGTGTACAATATTGTAGGACCATGTGTAGAGTCTTATACACATGTGTACATTATTGTAGGACCATGTGTACAGTCTTGTGACACATGTGTAAAGTCTTGTTCACATTTGTACAGTCTTGTACACATGTGTACAATGCTGTGAGACCATGTGTACAGTCTTGTACACATGTGTACAATCTTCTGACACATGTGTACAGTCTTGTAGGATCATGTGTACAGTCTTGTAGGACCATTTGTATAGTCTTGTACACATGTGTACAAAACTGTAGGACCATGTGTACAGTCTTGTGACACATGTGTACAGTCTTGTTCACATGTGTACATTCTAGTAGGACCATGTGCACAGTCTTGTAGGACCATGTATACAATCTTACACATGTGTACAATACTGTATGACCATGTGTACAGTCTTGTACACATGTGTACAATATTGTAGGACCATGTGTACAGTCTTGTACACATGTGTACAATATTGTAGAACCATCTATACAGTCTTATGACAGATGTGTACAATCTTGTTCACATGTGTACAGTCTTGTAGGACCTTGTGAACAGTCTTGTAGGACCATCTGTACAGTCGTGTACACATGTCTACACTCTTTTAGGACCATCTGTATAGTCTTATAACATGTGTACAGTCTTGTGACACATGTGTACAGTCTTGTAGGACCATGTGTACAGCCTTGTAGGACCATGTGTACATCTTGTGACATGATGTGTACAGTCTTGTGACACAATATGTAAAGTCTTGTGTTACATGTGCACAGTCTTGTATAGATGTGTACAATATTGTAGGACCATGTGTACAGTCTTGTGACACATGTGTACAGTCTTGTAGGGCAATGTGTACATTCTTGTGGCACATGTGTACAATTATGTACACATGTGTACATTCTTGCAGGAACATGTGTACATCTTGTACACTTGTGTGTAAAGTCTTGTGGCACATGTGTACAGTCTTGGGACACAATATGTACATTTTTGTGACACATGTGTACAGTATTGTGACACATGTATAGTCATGTAGGACTATGTGTACAGTCTTGTAAGGTGATGTGTACAGTCTTGTACACAAGTGTACAACATTGTAGGACCATGTGTATAATCTTGTACACATGTGTACAATATTGTAGGACCATGTGTATATTCTTGTACACATGTGTACAATATTGTAGGACCATGTGTATAGTCTTGTGACACACATGTACAGACTTGTTCACATGTGTATAGTCTTGTAGGTACATGTGTACAATTTAGTAGGACCAACTGTACAGTCTTGTACACATGTCTACAATGTTGTAGGACCATGTGTATAGTCTTGTGGCACATGTGTACAGTCTTGTAGGACCATGTGTACAATCTTGTCGGACCATCTTTACAGTTTTGTACACATGTGAACAATACTATATGACCAGGTGTATAGTCTTGTGACACATGTGTACAGTCTTGTTCACATGTGTACAATCTTGTAGGACCATGTGTATAGTCTTGTAGGACCATGCGTACAGTCTTGTACATATGTGTGCAATATTATATGACCATGTGTACAGTCTTGTACAATACTATATGGCCATGTGTACATTCTTGTACAATATTGTATGACGATGGGTACAGTCTTGTAGACATGTGTACAATATTGTAGGACCATGTGTACAATATTGTACACATGTGTATAATATTGTAGGACCATGTGTACAGTCTTATAGGACCATGTGTACAGTCTTGTAGGACCATCTATATAGTCTTTTACACATGTGTACAGTCTTATAGGACCATTCGTACAGTCTTGTAACATGTGTACAGTTTGTGACACATGTGTATAGTCTTGTGGACCATGTGTACAGTCTAGTAGGACCATATGTACATCTTGTGACACGATGTGTACAGTCTTGTGACACAATATGTACAGTCTTGTGATACATGTGTACAGTCTTGTACACATGCACAATATTGTAGGACCATGTGTACAGTCTTGTTACACATGTGTACCATCTTGTAGAACAATGTGTACAATATTGTGGAACATGTGTATAGTTTTGTTCACATGTGTACATTCTTGCAGGACCATGTGTACATCTTGTACACATATGTGTACAGTCTTGTGACAGAATGTGTACAGTTTTGTGATACATGTGTACAGTCTTGTGACACATGTGTATAGTCATGTAGGACCATGTGTACAGTCTTGTAGGATGATGTGTACAGTCTTGTACACAAGTGTACAACATTGTAGGACCATGTGTGCAGTCTTGTACATGTGTACAATATTATAGGACCATGTGTATAGTCTTGTATACATGTGTACAATATGTAGGACCATGTGTACAGTATTGTGACACATGTTTACAGTCTTGTTCACATGTGTACAGTCTTATAGGACCATGTGTACAGTCTAGTAGGACCATCTGTACAGTCTTGCACACATGTGTACAATGTTGTAGGACCATGTGTATAGTCTTGTACACATGTGTACAGTATTGTGACACGTGTATAGTCTTGTAGGACCATATGTATAGTCTTGTAGGACCATCTTTATAGTCTTGTACAAATGTGTACAATACTGTAGGACCATGTGTACAGTCTTGTGACACATGTGTACAGTCTTGTTGACATGTGTACAGTCTTATAGGACCATGTGTACAGTCTTGTAGGACCATCTGTACAGTCTTGTACACATGTGTACAATACTTTATGACCATATGTACAGTTTTGTACAAATGTGTACAATATTGTAGGACCATGTTTAAAGTCTTGTAGACATGTGTACAATATTGTAGGACCATGTGTACAGTCTTGTGACACATGTGTACAGTCTTGTTCACATGTGTACAGTCTTGTAGGACCATGTGTACAGTCTTGTAGGACCATCTGTACAGTCTTGTACACATGTGTACAATATTGTAGGACCATATGTAAAATCTTGTGACACATGTGTACAGTCTTGTTCACATGTGTACACTCTTGCAGGACCATTTATACATCTTGTACACATATGTGTACAATCTTGTGACACAATGTGTACAGTCTTGTGATGCATGTGTACAGTCTTGTGACACATGTGTACAGTCTTGTAGGACCATGTGTATAGTCTTGTAGAACTATTTGTACAGTCTTGTAGGACAATGTGTACAGTCTTGTACACATGTGTACAATATTGTAGGACCATGTGTACAGTCTTGTACACATGTGTGTAATATTGGAGGACCATGTGTACCGTCATGTGACACGCGTGTACAATCTTGTTTAGATGTGTACAGTTTTGTAGGACCATGTGTACAGTCTTGTAGGACCATCTGTATAGTCTTGTACTTATATCTACAATACTGTAGGACCATGTGTACATGCTTGTACACATGTGTATAAGATTGTAGGACCATGTGTATAGTCTTGTGACACATGTGACACATGTGTACAGTTTTGTAACACATGTGTGCATGTGACCATATAGTAGGACCATGTGTACAGTCTTGTTCACATGTGTACCGTCTTGTTCACGTGTACAGTCCTGTAGGATCATGTGTACTATCTTGTAGGACCATCTGTACAGTCTTGTACACATGTATACAATGTTGTAGGACTATGTGTATAGTCTTACACACATGTGTACAAGATTGTAGGACCATGTGTATAGTCTTGTGACACATGCGTACAGTATTGTGACACATGTGTACAGTCTTGTAAAACATGTGTGCATGGGACCAATTGTACAGTCTTGTGACACATGTGTATAGTCTTGTACACATGTGTACAATCATGTAGGACCATATGTACAGTCTTGTGACACATGTGTACAGTCTTGTGACACATGTGTATAGACTATACACATATGTACAAGATTGTAGGACCATGTGTACAGTCTTGTGACACATGTGTACATGTGACAATATTGTAAGACCATGTGTATAGTGTTGTCCACATGTGTACAGTCTTGTAGGACCATACCAACGAAATCATAACAAATCGACGAGTTTTGTTTTATCTATCCAACCAACGATTGAGCATATTTCTGTCGAACCGACGAGATTTCTGAAAGAAGTTATTTAAAAAACAAGGTCATCAGACTGATGAATAGTTAACAAAAGCTGACAGAGATACTGGTTACCCGACGCCTTTCCACGGACGACCGAGCATGTACCTATTTTTGATCATGTGGACCGATGGGTTTTTTGGTCCTTTTAGCTGACAAAAATATAGCCTTAAATCATTTGATTACCACTTTGTTACCAAGCTATATGTAAATAACCCTTCAGACTCATATTTAACAACTTCTGGAAAATTTTCTTGCAGCATCCGGAGACCAACAAAGAACCATCAGAGGTTAAAGAAAAGTGCACATTGGTGGATATATGTTTTGGTCAAGCTTGCCTAAGATGAATATCAGTTTCCTAACCTTCGTTCTTGCTCCCTACACAGAAGATATTGTCTACTAAATGTTTTACTTGTTTTTCTTTCTCTCTTCTACCATAGTGAAGATCCATAATGCTTGAACTTGGAAATTTGTACATTTGGCTAAGAAAACCTCTTTTCTTCTTACTTTGTGTTGACCTAGAGGTTATACATTGTCTATATTTTGATAATGACTTAACCATTCCATTCATATGTATCTAATATGTGTATTCAAGATTGATTTCAAGTATTAGGTACATGAAAAGGATCTAAAATCAAAAGCCCTAGATTGGCTCAAGTTCAAGTCAAAAGAGCTACAAGTGTGTAATTTTGGAAATCTATGTAAATGACCTTAGAACATTTTTGTAATCACTTGTAATGATGAATTGACTTGTAACTTAGTTGAGAAAATTGATTGGGACATTAAACACCAAGTTTTTATCACTTTAGATGCACTTTAGAAAATTGACCACATGCAGTCAATCGGTCGAGTTGCAAACTCGACCGATCCTCCTAGATCAAGTTTTTGAAGATAACCTCGGTCGAGTTGTGTTTACACAGAACTCGACCGATCGTGTACCTGAAGAAATCGATCTTCACTGGTCGGTCGAGTTTCCCCAGGACAAACTCGATCGATGGTTTGAATATCAACTTTGTATTTTACTCTAACGGTCGAGTTACCTTTATTGAAACTCGACAGAATGCACTATACTGAATGTGCAGAAAAAGTGATTGTGACCATTGGTGTGTGTTTTGATCGAAAATAGAGTCGGTTCTTTGAGCAAAAAATGGCTATATTCGTATCTAAGTGTCCCACAACTTAAAGGGGCACCCTCAATTATAAATAGGACCTCTTGGAGTTCATTCGAAGGTTGCTCATTCACTACATGCTTGGTCCTAGCCTAGTTGAGAGTGTTCTAACCCTTTGAGACCCTTTCTCTCTCTACCTTCAAGTTAAATTCGTGATTATGAGTGAGATAGGTTCCTATGTAAGAGAGATACTCCATGTAAATCTCTCCTCCTCTTTCTTCCTACCTCAATTCCCATTGAAGAAAAGGTTGTAGATCTTCTCCGAGTGAAGCAGAAGGAGTTGATGTTCTTCATGGTTGAAGAAAGTAAGGTGTTCCAGACCTCCACGTGAAGGAGATAGGAAAGGCAACACTCAAGGAAGATAGGTAATCCCTTGAAGGCAGAAGACTTGAAGGAGGGAGTGGGTAAGTCCATGTTGATGGCTGAAGAATCCATGGTTCAAGTGAGTAAGCACCTTCTATAGGTTGAAGATCTTTGCTTGAGGTACTAGTCCCTTGGATGTGTGGTTGTTGTGTCTTGTAATCTTATGATGGAATATAAGAGTACCAAGATTGCAAATACTAGAGAATAACCACCTCTAGGTAGTGGATTGACATTGCTCCTGGTTAGGATGTGGAACCACTCTAAACCACCTATCCAAGTGCTTGCTCTTCCTTGTCTCTCATCCTTGATGTGCTTGATAAATTAAGGCATCAAATTGCTGCTTGTTTAAGTTTCTGCACTTAATATAATTTGGTGGTCTAATCCGTTTTGTAAGAATTGTGAAGCTCTATTCACCCCCCCTCTAGAGCCCTTGATCCAACAAGTGGTATCAGAGTAGGTCTTCTCCAAGCTACTTCTACAAGTAGGAGAAGATGGGTGATTCGGCACTTAGATCCCTCAAATTGGAAAGGAGCTTCTCCATGCGACCTCCGGTGTGGCGTGTGAATCGTAATTAACCAATATAACAAGATTAACTAATGCGGAAGCGATTACTAGCAGCATATTACTAAAAATCACTAAAAATTAAAACCATTTACGAAGGGATCCATTCTCAGGAAAACTCTTTAAACAAGAACCACAGTATTATATTTACATACTGGTTCACAAAGTACATTCACTGTACTATCTCTTCTCGAGGAATATACATACATCATTGCTTTGCTAAAAAGCACACGTAACAAAATCCTCGAGGCTTAAAGCCAAAATCTCAGATCGACATTATTAAAAGCACTAACTCCTAGGACCTGAGAGTACAGAGAAGACACATAGGACTCTATATACTACTCATGATAGCCAGTATCTCCAGCTGGTTATCACTACTGTCCCTGTTGTTGCTGCTGCTTCTCTTCCCCTGCTAATGGGTTTCTGCCTCTTTGTCTGCGTCTACCTAAAAATGTTGGATCCCACGGGGGTGAGACAATTTGTAAATTGCCCCAGCGAGAGATATAAATCTCCACTGAAAACATTATTATTGCAGTTTAATCGAAATAAATTGAACAGTGGAATCATATATTCAACGACATATAATTCATTATCTGTGCAGATTAGAGCAACATTCTTACTTAAGTATTTGAGCTATAACTTGATGAAACAACATGTCACTTATTCAATATGGAATTGAATAACATATATAACATTTATGTAGCTAGGACATGCTAAGAAAGATAACATCAACCAGTGATTCTCGTATTTCAATCTTATGCAAATACGCTACACTGCTGATTACATTTTACAATCAAACTTAAGCTCCGAGGAGATGAGGTATACCGCTCATACTCCAACAGACCATTGCGAAGTTGAAATTGGTACCATACAAAGTCAATGGAAGAGCTGACTTCCATGACTTCCCACATCTCGGTCAGTGCGAGATCACATGCATGCCATCTTGTGTCTCTGCTACATAGCGTGCCAGGGTATAGTGGCATCTTTGCTATAGAGTTACAGTGGCGGTTGTACTCTCTTCGCAATCGAGAGATTTCATGTTTACCTCTATCGATTCAGCATTAACATCCTCGGAAGATTAGTGATACATCCATCCCGGGACATATAATGAAGGATTGAGAGGTTTAATGTTTACCTTCCATCAATTCCCCCATTAGGATGTACGGATATTTTTGCCCATCGACCCCCACATATTCAAAAATATGCAAACTCTAGGAGATCCTGTAGGAAAACCTATTTCACCATCACCAACTACTGACGATGATGGATCTATGATCAGAGCACTATATGAATAGATTTCACTTGATTAATTAAGTACATTATCATATTCTTTTAGCATCAGTCAAGTTTTCAAACATAACTTATTAGGACAAATGCTACAAAGAAACATGTACTATTTTCATCAGTTACTTCTCAGTCTTTATAAGACATTGGGATCTCAGTCCCTCATTTCAATATTGGGAAATATCATCCCTTCACAAACTCAATGCCATAAACATATGGTTCTGGGTATTCAAACCCTTAACTCATCATTGACCATTGTTACCACTTTTTCAGGTAACTAGCACCTTCAGGTCATTTGACCAAGGTAAACATGATACTTGTTACACAAGCATCTATCATGGCACTTAAGGCCCATTAATTCTCTTATTAACTCTTACTAGGCAACAAGGCATATTATGGAACATAAGGCCCAATAACAATTTTAATAAATAAAACATCATAGCACATACCTGGCTATGTTCATCATCTCATGACACCTGCATGGTTAGCACACATGATAAAAAATATATCAATCATATTTTAGTTCCATGCTATTCTAGAGTAACACTACTATTCCCTTACCAGGGTTAGGGTTTCCCATTTCTTGTCAATCGGGGTTATTCATTCCCTATGTTCAATTAGGACCAATGATTCATCATTTCATTGTCCAAGATTAGGATTTCATGTTATATAGTATAACCTAGAATTAGGGTTTCACATACCTTCACTCTATTTTAGAATTAGGGTTTACTGTTCACATCACATCACCCTAGATTAGGGTTTATATTCAATAACCCAGAATTAGGGTTTACTATTCATCCCAAATGGGGATTATCATCAAAATACCCTAAATTAGGGTTACTCATGTCATTACCCTAAATTCATATCACATTATCCCTCTAGATTAGGGTTTCACTCAGAATTGCCCTAAATTAGGGTTTGACTTCATTAATCAACTCAATTAGGATTTCATGATCTCTTTATCAAGGACCATACCCTAATTGTATATCACACTTACTTTGAATGTGTTAGGCTTGATTGCTACATGATTATCTTACATGTATGAATCTCTCTCTCTCATCCTATTCAGGATGTCCATTACTCAATTCTTGATTAGATTGAGCCTATTCTTCATTCAAATACATACATTTAGGGTTAGCATGATGTATTGAATATCACATCATTATGCATCAATGATTAATCCCACTAAGGATATCAACCATCTAAATACATTAGGTGTCCAAAAGATTTGATCTATTGAACCTTCAATTACATGAGGTATCCAAATGAATTGACCAGTTAAGACTTCAATTACATTAGGTGTTCAAGTGGATTAACCAATTGAGTCTTCAATTACATTAGATATCCAAATGGATTAACCATGTTGAACCTCAAATGGTTTTGATTACTTAGACCATAAACGGTCTTGGTCTCTCAGAATTCAAACAGTTTGAAACCGTTTGGGAAAATTGTCCTTGAAACCGTTTAAGCAAGAAATGTGTTCAAACCGATTGGGCTTGGGTCTTCAAACGGTTTGGGACCGTTTGGACCCAAACGGTCTTGAGACTGTTTGGTCCAAACCTTCTCAAAACCGAATGGACCAAAAAGGTCTTTCAACACTTAATCAATTCAATGTTTCCATCAATGAACCGACTATCAATTGAATCCACGATTCATTCATCAATTGATCTATTGAATCATCCTTCAATTGGACCATCAATTAGGGTTTTGAACCCAATTGAACTAGGATTTATGATCAATAAACCATCAATTAGGGTTTTGAATTTGAGGAACCATCAATGATTAACATTGTGGAACTAATTCACTTAAAATCAATGAATCATCATCAAATTATGATATGACCTGACCTCAAATGGTCTTGAGGTCGTTTGGATGACCTCTAAATGGTATTGAGACCGTTTGACCTATCCATCATTAAAATGTGTGAAATCCAATTAGGGTTTAGATCATTGGATTGATCATCAAATTAGCTATTTATTGCATTTCAATTTGATATCTCTAAATCTTCAATTACTCAACCATAATCAACCCTAGACCTCCAAACGGTCTTGGTTGACCTCCAAACGGTCTTGAGATCGTTTGGGTGACCTCCAAATGGTCTTGAGACCGTTTGGGTTAGTCAACCCAAAGTTTTAACACAACCAATTGAAATTTCAACACTTAACTCGATTAGGGTTTCTAATTGGAAGATTATCTATATATTGAATTAATAAATTGGATCCATTAGATCATCATCCAACATGTACTAGGATCTTGACCTCAAATGGTCAACCCATCCAAATGGTCGACCCTTCCAAATGGTTTGGGATCCAAACCTCCAAACGGTTTGCAATCTGTTTGTTTCTAAACGGTTTGGTGAAACCGTTTGGACCAAGGTCTTAAAACCGTTTGCAAAAGAAACTTGTTGGAATGTGTGCCTAATATGATGTCATCATCATCAAGCCTTAGTCCATTGAAAACTACTGCCATTATCATGGTAGTTGCATTAACTAATCAAGGGAATTGCAAGAAGAACAATTGAACCATACGAATTGAAGAATTGAATTCAATAACAATGAATAGGGGTTCAAGTTATATAACCCACCTCCAATTGAGCTTAAAAGCTTCAAGCTCACGTCAACAATGGTGGGTGCAACTCCTTTCACTATTCCAAGGCTCGTCCTCAAGCTTTGAGTGAAAAGGAATGGTTAGAATTGAAGATGGGATCGAGATAAGAAGAAATCATGCATTGATTTGTGATTTCCACCATGAAATCTAGGTGACAAAGGTCAAGAAGCTTACCAACAGGTTGGGGGTCGTCCTCCTGATTATCCTAGCTCCCTTGGTCATTTTTGCAAGCAAAGAAAAGAAGTGGATTCGAAAAAGCCTTTGGTTTGAGTGGTAAAATGTGCTTTTATAAGAAAATCAATGAGAGAGAAAATGCCTTATAAAAATCTTTTAAATTCCCAAATTAGTTCCACTTCCTCCCCCTCAATTCCTTGCATGAAAATACATATTTATCACCTCTGAAATCCTCTTCATTATCCATGAATTAAGGGAAAAGAAATTAAGCACCTTAATCATATGTAATATCTTAAAGTTAGTGGATATTTATTTTTCTTTTCTTAATGTGAGTGGGTTCTTCACCTACTTAGGATATTTCGTGGCCTTTGCAAGGCATAAGGATGTTCACACTTGACAAAATTCAACCATATCGTTTTTGGTTGAAGGCCCTTCAGTTATTTTATTTATTTTTGCATTAAATCGAATTAGGGTTTCAATTATGCTTAAATCTTGATTATATTAATATCAAGATTCTCTCTCCTTCAAGTAGCTCAAATGAGATGCCCCTCTCATTTTGTTGCCTCTACAAGATGTCAAGAAATATTAGAGACTATTTTGAAGTGGTAATTTGCATATTAAACCCTGGGTTTTGGGTAAATTGCACATTACACCAAAACTAGGTTTTAATGTACAAACATTGCTTTATCTGCTCTTTCTTGGTACTCAGGCTTCCACAAGCCATACCTCTACATCATCTTCATTCTAATGATGCTTCAACTTATGAGGAACATCTTATCATGCAAAATTTGCAATTTGACCCCTCAACTTGGGTAAATTGCACTTTAGTCCACAAAAATCAAAACACTGTTTTCAACATTGTTCAAAAAGGACTAAAATCAAAATACAAGTTCCTCTTGATCCTTAATTACTTTTCAAAAGATAATATCAAGCATATAATTATCTTTCTTAAACAAAACACCTAGGGTTAAAGCATAACCCAGGTCAGGGATGTTACAAGTTATCCACCCCTTACAAGGATTTCGTCCCCGAAATCATCAATGAAAACATTAAGAGAAAAGAGTAGGGTATTTCCTCCTCATATCTTCCTCTAGCTCCCACATAACTTCTTCTATGCCACAATGATGCCAGAGAACTTTCACAAGACAAATGTCTTTCTTTTTCAACTTTTTAATTCTTCTGTCAAGAACCAACACAGGTCCTTCAACATAAGATATATCATCATTTAGTTCTACCTCCATAGGTTGCAAAACTAATTCTGTGTCAGGATGACACTTCCTCAGCATAGAGATATGAAACACTGGGTGCAATCTATGCAACTCAGGTGGTAACTCCAGCTTATAGGCTACTTTTCCCATTCTTTCAATGATCGAATAAGGCCCCATAAATCTAGGAGCTAACTTCCCCTTCTTTCCAAATCTCAGGATACCTTTCCAAGGTGAGACCTTGAGGTATACTCTGTCTCCAACTTGAAATTCTGAGGGTTTACGACGCTTATCAGCATAAGATTTATGTCTATCCTGGGCAGCTTTCAACTGTTGTTGTATGACTTTAATCTTCTCAGTTGTTTGTTGTACTAGCTCGGGACCCAAAAGTTGATATTCTCCTATTTCATACCAACATAAAGGAGATCTACAACGTCTACCATATAATGCCTCATATGGTGCCATATCAATACAAGCTCAGGTGTAGATCCCAACTTCCTACAAACTGAAGGACACATGCCCTAAGCAAGTCCTCCAAGGTTTGTATGGTCCTCTCAGATTGTCCATCTGTCAGTGGGTGAAAGGCTGTAATAAACCTTAATTGCATAGCCAAAGCTTTATGAAGTCGTTACCAAAAATGACTTGTAAAATGGGGACCTCTATCAGATACAATAGTAGCTGGAACCCCGTGCAAATGTACTATCTCATCTATATAGATCTGTGCAAGCTTCTCAGCAGTGTAGGTTGTTTTGATAGGTAAGAAATGTGCTGTCTTGGTCAACCTATCAACTATCACCCAAATGGAATCATGACTTTTGGTTGTTCTAGGAAAACCAACCACAAAGTCCATGGTCACATGATCCCATTTCCACTGCGGTATAGGCAGAGGTTGCATTGTTCCTGCGGGCTTTTGGTGTTCAACTTTAACTTGCTGACACACCGGACACCGCATAATAAACTCAGCAACATCCTTTTTCAATCAAGGCCACCAATACATATCTTTTAAGTTATGATACATCTTGGTGCTCCCTGGATGAATAACATATAGAGAAGAATGAGCTTCTTCCAGAACTAACTTCCTTAAGTCATTGGCATCAGGTACTACCATCCTACCATGGTAAAAGACTACCTGATCATCTGAATCATGGAAACCATCCCATTTCTCACTACCATACTCTGATCTGATCTGTTGAATCACAGTATCATCTTGCTGTGCTTCCTTAATCTGCTGTCTCAGAGTAGGTTTCACTTGCATCTCAGCTAACAGCCCGGCTAACAACGATACCTTAAGCTTTATATTGTCTTGCCTCAAAGAGATAAACATCTCTCTTAAAGCACACTAAGGAGTTCAACTGTGCTTTGTCTAAGGCTGGTGTTGCTGATTTTCTACTTAGTGCATCAACAACCACATTGGCCTTCCCTGGATGATAATCAATTGTACAATCGTTGTCCTTGATTAACTCCATCCAGCAGCGTTGTCTCATGTTAAGTTCATGCTGGGAGAAGATATATTTTAGATTCTTATGGTCTGTAAAAATCTAGAATGTTTCTCCATAGAGATAATGTCTCCAGATCTTCAAGGCATGGACCACAGCAGCTAGCTCTAGATCATATATCAGATAATTCTCCTCGTGTTTCTTAAGCTGTCGAGAAGCAAAAGAAATCACTTGTTTATCCTGCATCAACACACATCCTAGACCGTTCTTGGATGCATCACGGAAGACTATGTACCCCTTCCCTTGCTCAGGTAATACTAACACAGGTGCACTTTTTAACCTTTCCTTCAGCAACTGGAAAGATTGTTGGCACTTGTCATTCCAGACAAAAGGAATCTCCTTCCTGGTCAACTTAGTTAGGGGTAAGGCTATAGAAATGAAGTTCTTAATGAACCTCCTGTAATAACTTGCCAGTCCCAGGAAACTGTGTATCTCAGTCAATGTCTTAGGTTGTTCCCATAGTAGGACATATTCTACCTTCTTAGGATCAACACGAATACCTGAGGCAGATATTACGTGTCCTAGAAAAGAAACTTCTGGTAACCAAAACTCGCATTTGCAAAACTTAGCATATAGCCTATGCTCTCTTAGCAAAGTCAAAGCCTGACGGAGGTGCTGCTCATGCTGTTGAGCATCTCTACTATAAATCAAGATGTCATCTATGAAGACTACTATGCACTGATCAAGAAAAGGTCAAAAGATTCTATTCATGAGTTCCATGAATACAGCTGGTGCATTAGTTAGTCCAAATGACATAACTATGAACTCATAGTGACCATACCTTGTCCTAAATGCAGACTTAGGTATATCACTCTCCTTAATACGCAACTGATGGTATCCCAACCTCAGATCTATTTTAGAAAAGATAGTTGCACCACGCAACTGATCAAACAAGTCATCAATCCTTGGCAGAGGATACTTGTTCTTTATAGTTACTTTATTCAACTGTCTATAGTCAATGCACAATCACATAGACCCATCTTTCTTCTTAACAAAGAGGACAGGAGCACCCCATGGTGAAGTACTCAATCAGATAAAACCCTTCTCAAGCAACTCTTGCAGTTGTTTCTTGAGCTCTGCCATCTCAACAGGAGCCATTCTATATGGTGTTTGTGCTATTGGTTATGTGCTCGGGATTAGATTAATCTCGAAATCAATCTCTCGGGATGGAGGAACACCTGGAAGTTCTTCAGGGAATACATCTTCAAACTCCCTAACCACTAGAACTTTAGAAGGATGAGGGCTCTCCATTATGGTGTTTACCACATGAGCCAAGAATGTAAAGCATCCCTGTCTCATCAACTTCTCAGCTACCATAGTTGAGACTAAACAGGTTGGAAGAATCTTTCTATCTCCCTTAAAGATCCATGTGTCACCATTGTTTGTGAACATGACCTGCTTGGAAGTACAATCCAAGACAACCTTATACTTCTCTAAGGTGTCCATCCCAAGGATTATATCAAAACCCTGCATCTCAAGTGGTATAAGATCCACTTGAATGCGATGTTCAGAAAAAGAAAGAGTGTAGGGAGAACACACCTCCCGCAACACTGCAGATCCCAGCAAAGGTGTTTCTAACATCAAACTATCTTCTCTATGACTGACAATCATGTTGCAGTCATGTATCACTTCTCGAGTGATAAAAGAGTGTGTAGCCCCCGGATCAATTAACACAGATATGAAGCAGGACGAAGACATATCAAAATAAAATAGTTCCATCTGACCTGTCACAACCCGAGGGTTGACTACTGCTTCGGGCTGATTCATAGCATAGAATCTTACCGTTGCTTGCTGTTGACCTTGTGCTTGGTTGTTGGGTGCCGACGATCCAACTTGGGATGCTTGTCCATGTCCTCTAACATTATTACTGAACTGTCACCTCTGTGAGCCTTGCTGACTCTGCCTCTGGGGTTGAGTTACAGTTCTGACTTTCTCAGGACAATCTCTCTTCAAGTGTCCTGACCTCCCACACTGGAAGTAGTTGTAACTTCCCAAACTCTACCTGGGTGGTCCTGTCACTGATGCTGATGCTATACTAGGGGCTCTACTTGGAGGAAAACTACGGCCCCTACCCCTACTTGATGTCCACTGTGTCGGGGTATTAAACCTTGGTGGTGGTGGTGCAGAGAACCTCATCTTCTTGAATCTCTCGGACCTCTGTCCTTGAAACTGAGGATATACTTTTTTATTACTAGTCTATCACTTCTCGATCACAGACCTCTCTATCCGCCTCACTGACTCCACAAAAGTGGAAAATCTTTCCCTATTCTCTAGAGCAGACACAGGAGTGGTTAAATCAACATTCAACCCCTTCTCGAAATGTTGAATCCTCTCTTCATCAGTAGCTGCCATATGCGGACAGAACCGCAAAAGCTCCATGAACTTAGCTTCATATTCGCTAATGTTCATCTGTCCTTGTCTAATCCTCTCAAACTGAGAGATCTTCTCATCTAGATATGTCTTAGGGAAGTATCTAGCAACAAATTCACGTCGGAATTCATCCCATCCGACTTCAACTCTTGGTCTTTTACCTTCTTCGATGGTCCACCAATGACCATCACTCCCCTTCAGAAGGTATACATCATGTCTCACCTTCTCAGCTTCTGGAATGTTAATGATTCTGAACTCTAGCTCAGTCAACCACAAATCTACATCAGCTGGGTCAGCTGTACCAGCATAGTCAGTGGCTCCTACCCGGTGAAGTCGTTCAAAAGTCTTACCGGCTCCATGTCCTTCATTATGGGCTGGTGCCCTCAGTGCAGGTGGTGGCATCTTATCCGCCATATGCGTCATAGTCTCCATAAACTGCCCGAACAGGGTATGGAAAGCTGGGTTCTCTAATGCATCTTGATTAAGATGAGGAATCTCATGTACGGGTTCCTCCCTAGCTTAATCCCTTGTACCTCCTCCTAGTGCAGCAACGCTGCTCTCAACAGCATGTTCATCATGTGATCCAGACATCTTCAAGTTCTTCTTCTCCTATATGAGCAGAAGACACTATCAGATAAACTAGAACACTTATAAAACAGACTCAACAACCTTAATCCTATGTCTATGTAGACTCAGCGAACCTAGAGATCTGATACCACTAAACGTGTGGCGTACGAATCATAATTAACCAATGTAACAAGATTAACTAATGCGAAAGTGATTACTAGCAGTGGATTATTGAAAATCACTAAAAATTAAAACCATTTATGAAGGGATCCATTCTCAGGAAAACTCTTTAAACAAGAACCACAGTATTATATTTACATACTGGTTCACAAAGTATATTCATTGTACTATCTCTTCTCGAAGAATATACATACATCATTGCTTTGCTAAAAAGCACAAGTAACAAAATCCTCGAGGCTTAAAGCCAAAATCTCAGATTGACATTATTAAAAGCACTAACTCCTAGGACCTGAGAGTACTGAGAAGACACATAGGACTCTATATACTACTCATGATAGCCAGTATCTCCACCTGGTTATCACTATTGTCCTTGTTGTTGTTGTTGCTGCTCTTCCCCTGCTAACAGGTTTCTGCCTCTTTGTCTATGTCTACCTAAAAACATTGGATCCCACGGGGGTGAGACAATTTGTAAATTGCCCAAACGAGAGATATAACTCTCCGCCGAAAACATTATTATTGCAGTTTAATTGAAATAAACTGAATAGTGGAACCATATATTCAACGGTAGATAATTCATTATCTATGTAGATTAGAGCAACATTCTTACTTAAGTATTTGATCTATAACTTGATGAAACAGCATGTCACTTATTCAATAAGGAATTGTAGAACATATATAACATTTATGTATCTAGGACATGCTAAGCAAGATAACATCAACTAGTGATTCTCGTATTTCAATCTTATGCAAATACGCTACACGGCTGATTACATTTTACAATCAAACTTAAGCTCTGAGGAGATGAGGTATACCTCTCATACTCCAACCGACCATTGCGAAGTCGAAATCGGTACCATACAAAGTCAATGGAAGAGTCGGCTTCCATGACTTCCCACATCTCAGTTAGTGCAAGATCACATGCAGGACATCTTGTGTCTCTGCTACATAGCGTGCCAGGGTATAGTGGCATCTTTTCTATAGAGTTACAATGGCGGATTTACTCTCTTTGCAATCGAGAGATTTCATCTTTACCTCCATCCATTCGGCATTAACATCATCGAGAGATTAGTGATACATCCATCCCGGGACATATAATGAAGGATTGAGAGGTTTAATGTTTACCTTCCATCAATTCCCCCATTAGGACGTACGGATATTTTTGCCCATCGACCCCCACATATTCAAAAATATTCGAACTCCAGGAGATCCTGTAGGAAAACCTGTTTCACCATTACCAACTACTGACGATGACATATCTATGATCAGAGCACTACATGAATAGCTTTCTCTTGATTAAGTAAGTACATTGTCATATTCTTTTAACATCAGTCAAGTTTTCAAACATAACTTATTAGGACATATGCTACAAAGAAACATGTACCATTTTCATTAGTTACTTCTCAGTCTTTATAAGACATTGGGATCTCAGTCCCTCATTTCAATACTAGGAATTATCATCCCTTCACAAACTCAATGCCATAAACATATGGTTCTGGGTATTCAAACCCTTAACTCAACACTGAGCATTGTTACCACTTTTTCAGGTAACTAGCACCTTCAGGTCATTTGACCAAGGTAAACATGATACTTGTTACACAAGCATCTGTCATGGCACTTAAGGCCCATTAATTCTCTTATTACCTCTTACTAGGCAACACGACATATTATGGAACATAAGGCCCAATAACAATTTTAATAAATAAAACATCATAGCTCATACCTGGCTATGTTCATCATCTGATCATGACACCTACATGGTTAGCACACATGATAATAGATATATCAATCATATTTTAGTTCCATGCTATTCTAGGGTAACACCACTATTCCCTTAACAGGGTTAGGGTTTCCCATTTCTTGTCAATCGGGGTTATTCATTCCCTATGTTCAATTAGGACCAATGATTCATCATTTCATTGTCCAAGATTAGGATTTCATGTTATATAGTATAACCCAGAATTAGGGTTTCACATACCTTCACTCTATTTTAGAATTAGGGTTTACTGTTCACATCACATCACCCTAGATTAGGGTTTCTATTCAATAACCCAGAATTAGGGTTTACTATTCATCCCAAATGGGGATTATCATCAAAATACCCTGAATTAGGGTTACTCATGTCATTACCCTAAATTCATATCACATTATCCCTCTAGATTAGGGTTTCACTCAGAATTTCCCTAAATTAGGGTTTGACTTCATTAATCAACTCAATTAGGATTTCATGATCTATTTATCAAGGATCATACCCTAATTGTATATCACACTTACTTTGAATGTGTTAGGCTTGATTGCTACATGATTGTCTTACATGTATGAATCTCTCTCTCTCATCCTATTTAGGATGTCCATTACTCAATTCTTGATTAGATTGACCCTATTCTTCATTCAAATACATACATTTAGGGTTAGCATGATGTATTGAATTATCGCATCATTATGCATCAATGATTAATCCCACTAAGGGTATCAACCATCTAAATACATTAGGTGTCCAAAAGATTTGATCAATTGAACCTTCAATTACATGAGGTATCCAAATGAATTGACCAGTTAAGCCTTCAATTACATTAGGTGTTCAAGTGGATTAACCAATTGAGTCTTCAATTACATTGATATCCAAATGGATTAACCATGTTGAACCTCAAATGGTTTTGATTACTTAGACCCTAAACGGTCTTGGTCTCTCAGAATTCAAACGGTTTGAAACCGTTTGGGCAAATTGCCCTTGAAACCATTTAAGCAAGAAATGTGTTGAAATCGATTGGGCTTGGGTCTTTAAACGGTTTGGGACCATTTGGACCCAAACAGTCTTGATACCATTTGGACTCAAATGGTCTTGAGACCGTTTGGTCCAAACCTTCTCAAAACCGAATGGACCAAAA
Organism: Alisma plantago-aquatica; assembly: GCA_963693085.1. Taxonomy (NCBI): domain Eukaryota; kingdom Viridiplantae; phylum Streptophyta; class Magnoliopsida; order Alismatales; family Alismataceae; genus Alisma; species Alisma plantago-aquatica. The sequence goes on along the minus strand of OY856414.1, from coordinate 793,968,413 downwards.
AGGTCTTTCAACACTTAATTAATTCAAGGTTTCCATCAATGAACCGACTATCAATTGAATCCATGATTCATTCATCAATTGAACTATTGAATCATACTTCAATTGGAATATCAATTAGGGTTTTGAACCCAATTGAACTAGGATTTATGACCAAGAAACCATCAATTAGGGTTTTGAATTTGAGGAACCATCAATGATTAACATTGTGGAACTAATTCACTTGAAATCAATGAATCATCATCAAATTATGATATGACCTGACCTCAAACGGTCTTGAGGTCGTTTGTATGACCTCTAAATGGTCTTGAGACCATTTTCCCCATCCATCATTAAAATTTGTGAAATCCAATTAGGGTTTAGATCATTGGATTGATCATCAAATTAGCTATTGATTGCATTTCAATTTGATATCTCTAAATCTTCAATTACTCAACCATACTCAACCCTAGACCTCCAAACGGTCTTGGTTGACCTCCAAACGCTCTTGAGACCGTTTGGGTGACCTCCAATTGGTCTTGAGGCCATTTGGGTTAGTCAACCCAAAGGTTTAACTCATCCAATTGAAATTTCAGCACTTAACTCGATTAGGGTTTCTAATTGGAAGATTGTGCATATATTGAATTAATCAATTGGATCCATTAGATCATCATCCAACATGTACTAGGGTCCTGACCTCAAACGGTCAACCCATCCAAATGGTAAACTCTTCCAAACGGTTTGGGATCCAAACCTCCAAACGGTTTGCAAACTGTTTGGTCTCTAAACTGTTTGGTGAAACCGTTTGGACCAAGGTCTTAAAACCGTTTGCAAAAGAAACTTGTTGGAATGTGTGTCTAAGATGATTTCATCATCATCAAGCCTTAGTCCATAGAAAACTACTAACATTATCATGGTAGTTGCATTAACTAATCAAAGGAATTGCAAGAAGACGAATTGAACCATACGAATTGAAGAATTGATTTCAATAACAATGAATGGGGGTTCAAGTTATATAACCCACCTCCAATTGAGCTTCAAAGCTTCAAGCTCACGTCAAAAATGGTGGGTGCAACTCCTTTAACTATTCCAAGGCTCGTCCTCAAGCTTTTTGTGAAAAGGAATGGTTAGAATTGAAGATGGGATCGAGATAAGAAGAAATCATGCATTGATTTGTGATTTCCACCATGAAATCAAGGTGAACGAAGGTCAAGAAGCTTACCAATAGGTTTTGGGTCGTCCTCCTGATGATCCTAGCTCCCTTGGTCGTTTTTGCAAGCAAAGAGAAGAAGTGGATTCGAAAAAACCTTTGGTTTGAGTGGTAAAAGATGCTTTTATAAGAAAATCAATGAGAGAGAAAATGCCTTATAAAAATCTTTTAAATTCCCAAATTAGTGCCACCTCCTCCCCCTCAATTCCTTGCATTCAAAGACATATTTATCACCTCCTAAATACTCTTCATTATCCATGAATTAAGGGAAAAGAAATTAAGCACCTTAATCATATAATAGTAATATCCTTAATGTGAGTGGGTTCTTCACCTCCTTAGTATATTTCGTGGCCTTTGCAAGGCATAAGGATTTTCACACTTGAGAAAATTCAACCATCTTGTTTTTGGTTTAAGGCCCTTCAAATATTTTATTTATTTTTGCATTAAATCGAATTAGGGTTTCAATTATGCTTAAATCTTGATTATATTAATATCAAGATTCTCTCTCCTTCAAGTAGCTCAAATGAGATGCCCATCTCATTTTCTTGCCTCTACAAGATGTCAAGAAATATTAGAGACTATTTTGAAGTGGTAATTTGCATATTGAACCCTGGGTTTTGGGTAAATTGCACATTACACCAAAACTAGGTTTTAATGTACAAACATTGCTTTATCAGCTCTTTCTTGGTACTCAGGCTTCCACAAGTCATACCTATGCATCATATTAATTCTCACGATGCTTCTGAGGAACATCTTATCATGCAACATTTGCAATTTAACCCCTCAACTTGGGTAAATTGTACTTTAGTCCACAAAAATCAAAACACTATTTTCAACATTGTTCAAAAAGGACTAAAATCGAAATATAAGTTCCTCTTAAGCCTTAATTACTTTTCAAAAGATAATATCAAGCATATAATTATCTTTCTTAAACAAAACACCTAGGGTTAAAGCACAACTCAAGTCAGGGATGTTACATCCGGTGTTCGACGACACCTACTTTCTCTATTGGAAGAGAATAATGTAGTTCTACCTTTAAGGTGTGAGCTATGAGATGTGGAAGGTGGTGCACCTGAAGTATGAAGATCCAAAGGGGGGAATCTCCACATGGACGGATGCACAAATGAAGCAAGCTCAACTCAATGCCAAAGTAGTGAGCATCATCTATGCAGCCCTCACTCCATCTGAGTTCAACCGAATTTCCTCTTGGGACACCACACTTGAGATATGGAACAAGTTTTGTGTCACCTATGAAGGAATGGAGCAAGTGAAGGAAGCTAAGATCTACATGCTTGGTGGTCTACTTGATAACTTCAAGATGGGTAAGAATGAGAGAGTGGATGATATGTACACTAGGCTCAATGTCATCATAAATGGATTGGCAGCCCTTGGTAATGTGATGGATAACGACACTATCAACACTAAGATCTTGAGATCTCTTCCTAAGAGATGGGAGCCCAAGGTTACATCCATTGAAGAAGTGTACAAGCTAAGTGAATTGTCAACCGAGGAGCTGGTTGGTAATCTTCAAGCCCATGAACCAAGGATTGACAAGTAAGAGGAAGAAGAGAAAAGAGAAGAGAAGGAGTCCAAGAAGATCAAGGACACAACCTTCAAAGCTCAAATTGAAGAAATGGTTCGGCAGCAACAACTTGCACTCAAGTCTCCTACTCCCTCCTCAAGTGAAGATTAAGGCCCAAATGAGTATGAAGCAAACTACTCCAAGGGCAAACACTTCAAGGGGAAGCCTTCTTTATCAACTCCTAGATGCTATGAATGTGGCCAAAAAGGCCATTACAAGAGTGAATGCCCAAAGGCCAAGAAGAGCCATCACAAGAGCAGCCACAAGAAGGACAAGGAGTACAAGAGAGAAGGCAAGTACAAGAGAAAGGAGAAGAAAGAAAGAAGAAGCAAAGATGCAGCTCGTGCAGCTTGGGAGGAGTCTTCCTAAGTTCTTCAAGCTCCGAAGATGGAGAATGCGACCTTGCTCTCATGGCCTCTACAAGTGAAGATGTAGGTGAGGTAAGTGAGGTAAGTGAAGTCAATTTGCACGAGTTGTCTAAGGAAACTCTTATTGATATGCTTAATGCTTGCCAATCATCTTTTACTCAATGCAAATTAAAAAGAAAAGATTAGGCAAGATTATTGATGATTTTTATGCTAAAATTGAAATTCTTGATCAAAATGAAAAGTTGCATCTTGATAGCATAGATTCCCCGCAAGGGAAATTTCTTGACCTTGAACTTTGACACAATGGAGTAGAGGTTTAGAATGGTGTATATCTTAAGAACTTTGAAAATCTTAAGATAGAAAACCAAAAGTGCCTAAATGAGCTTGACATTCTTAAAGTTGAAAATGTAGAACTTAAACTCATTGATGATGCTAGAAGGAATGAAGTTCATGCTTATCAAAGAGAAATTATTTTGCTTAAATCTGAAAATGTAAAGTTTCTTGCTCAAGTTAATGATTTATCTTCTAGACCTATCTTGCCAAGCAATGAGGTAGCTAGTACTACTCTAGAGCGTGATTCTTATCTTACTAAAGCCCTCTATTTAGAGGTCGACCTTTTGCATGCTAGAGATGATCTTGCTAGTCTATCTTCTACTGTTATTAACCTTAGTGATGATAATGCTAAGTTAAGAGATTCTTTGTAAAAGTTTATTACGGGAAAGAAATCTCTTAATGCTGTCCTAGAACACTCTACCAAACAAATTGGTACTAGTGGTTTGGGATATGATGGGACTGCTCCCAAAGGTAAGAACAAGAACAAAGGAAAGGGTAAGAAGAAGAGTGTGGAAACTCCTATCTTCCATGGAGAGACTTCCGACTCTAAGAACCCTATGGTATGTGTTTTTTGCAAATGTGATGATCATTACTCTACCTACTGTCCTTACAAGCCAAAGGGGACCAACCCAAAGATGAAATGGGTCCCTAAGCTAACCCTGGACCCCAAAGTTTGAGTTGGGTTCCGTCATCCTTCTTTCTTGTAGGTTAAATAGAGGTGGATTGTTGATAGTGGCTGTTCTAAGCACATGACGGGTGAAATTAGTCATTTCAACAAATTCATCAAAAAGAAAGGAGGATCGGTGACCTTCAGGGATAACAAGAAGGGTAAGGTCATAGGTGAGGGTGATGTGGGCAATGAGCTATGTATTAAAAATGTGTTGCTTGTTGATGGCCTACATCATAACTTGATTAGTGTAAGCCAACTATGTGATAATGGATATCTTGTGTTGTTTACATCTTTAGAATGTTTGCTTCTAGATTCCCTATCTTACAATGTTATATATATGGGAACTAGAAATGGAAATCTTTATGTTATTGTTCTTGATGCTCTTAAGCCCATATTTGATAGATGTTTGGTTGTGGATAAAAATGATATTTCTCTTTGGCATCGCCGTTTGGGTCGTGGATATGCATCAAATGAAGAAGTTGAGCAAAAAGGACTTGGTTCGAGGACTTCCCAAATTGGATTTTGAAAATGATGAGGAATGCCAACCTTGTATACAAGGGAAATAAACCAAATCCTCCTTCAAATCTAAAGGAGTCATGAGTACCAAAAGAGCTCTTGAGCTTCTTCATATTGATCTATTCAGACCAATGAGAATGCAAACGCTTCGTGGTTCCAAGTATTGTCTTGTGATTGTCAATGATTTCTCTCGCTATACTTGGACCTTCTTTCTTGTTTCAAAAAGTGATACTCTTGATGATTTTTCGAGCTTTTGCAAATGAGTTGAAAAAGAAGCTTCTTGCCAGATTGTTTCTATCCATAGTGACCATGGGGGAGAATTTGAAAATGATCTTTTTGAGCATTTTTGTGAAAAATCTGGTTACTCGCACAATTTCTCTCTTTAAAGAAAACCCCCTATGAGCTATGATGTGGTATAAAGCCATCCATTGATTTCTTTTATATTTTCAGATGTCCTTGTTTTGTCCTAAACACGAAGGATTCTCTCGACAAGTTTGATCTGAAATCTTATAAGGCTTTCTTCCTAGGCTATAGCACTACAAGCAGGGCTTATAGAGTTTTCAATATTGAATTGTCTAAAATTGAAGAATCTATAAATGTCAAGTTTATTGAGACTAACCCTGTTGTTGGCAAGAATATTTTTGATAATGATGTCGCAGATGATCTAATTCCTATCTTAAAAGACCTGAACATCAACAACAAAGAAGCAGGTGATAGAAGCTGAAGATGAAGAGAAGAAGGATCCAACTCCCCGATTTGCTAAGAATCATCCCAAGGAGATAATCATTAGCAACCCATTCGAGAGATTGAAGACACGAGCTACCTACAACAAAGAGCAATAAGACAGTGCCTTCATCTCACAATTAGAGCCAAAGAACATCAAAGAAGCCCTTGGTGATGTTGAGTGGATCCTAGCCATGCAAGAAGAGCTAGAGCAATTCGAGAAGAATTGAGTGTGGACTCTAGTGCCAAGACCAAGTGATAGAAAAATCATTGGCACCAAATGGATCTACCGCAACAAGCTAGATGAGCAAGGAAAAGTGGTAAGGAACAAGGAAAGGTTAGTAGCACAAGCTTACAATCAACAGGAAGGTATTGACTTTGATGAAACTTATGCTCCTATTTCTATATTATAATCTATTAGAATGCTACTTACCTTTTCTAGTTACAAAAATTTCTTGTTATGTCAAATGGATGTTAAAAGTGCATTTTTGAATGGTACAATCGAGGAGGAAGTATTTGTTGCTCAACCTCCGGGCTTTGAAAATGACAAGTTACCCAATCATTTTTATTTGTTGCAAAAAGCTCTCTATGGACTCAAACAAGCACCTCGAGCTTGGTATGTGAAATTAAAGAACTTTTTGTTAGACAATGGGTACGTCATGGGCAAAGTTGATTCTACCTTGTTTCTAAAACACACTTCTAGCAATTTTCTTATAATTCAAATTTATGTTGATGATATCATTTTTGGCGGGATTTATCTTGATGTTTGCAAGGAGTTTAGTTCTCTTATGCAGAATGAGTTTGAGATGAGCATGATGGGTGAGTTGACTTTCTTATCTTTCATGTCAAGCAAACAAAAGAAGGAAACTTCATCAACCAAGGCAAGTACACAAATGAACTACTCAAATGCTTTGGGATGGAGAATATGAAGCCGATGGACACACCCATGTCCAACACCGCCAAACTTGATAGAGATTAAGAAGGTGAGAAGGTAGATGAGAAGCTCTACAGAGGTATGATTGGAAGTTTACTTTATTTAACTGTCTCTAGACCTGATATTATGTATAGTGTTGGTTTTTGTGCTCGCTTTCAATCAAGTCCTAGGAAATCACATCTTATTATCATTAAGAGGATTTTGAGGTACTTAGACAAAAATCAAAATTTTGGACTAAGGTATCCTAAATAAAGGGATTTTACTCTTATAGCATATAGTGATGTGGATTATGCATGTTGTTTGGTTGATAGAAAGTGTACAAGTGGCACTTGCTTCCTTCTAGGACCATGCTTGGTGTCTTAGTTTTCTAAGAAATAGAGCACTGTGGCATTATCAACTACCAAGGATGAATACATTGTAGCTGGGAGTTGTTGTGCTCAGGTCCTATGGATGAAGCAAATGCTCCAAAACTTCAACATACATTTTGATTTTTCTCTTATCTATTGTGATAATACTAGTGCAATTAATCTTTCATACAATCCTATATTGCATAGTAGAGCTAAATATATAGAGGTTCGCCATCACTTTCTTCATGATCACATTGCCAAGAAGGATATTTATATCATGCATGTAGACACGAAAAATCAGTTGGCAGACATTTTCACTAAACCTCTAGCTAGAGAGAAATTTAATTTTATTCAATCTAAACTTCTCATTGTTGCTTTGGATGATCTTGATATGTGATCTAGCTAGTTGTTTCTATCCTATATGTCTTTCTCATGATTTACCTCACCTTACTTGCCTATATATGCTTAAAATGTGCTTAACTTGCTTGTTGACATGCTTGGATTTTACTTTTTTTGGGGTTTTCTCTATTTCTTGGTTTTATCGTAAAAAAGTACCCAATGATGAGTGATATGTGCCTAAGTACGTTCGAAATACATAATTGACTCAAAAAATGAATTTAATTAGCATGTATATGGCTAGAAATTAAGTTTGATGGTTTTAGGTTAGGTTGACCATCGATCGAGTTTTCCCCAGGACAAACTCGACCGATCAGTGGTCGAGAGCTATTCTTCAGAGGACCAATCGGTCGAGTTTCTGATTCTTAGAACTCGACAAATCCATGGGCTAAGCCAACTTTAAGTTAGGATCGGCCGACTATTCTCCCTCTCAACCAGAGAATAGCCGACCGATTCCTCTTCTTCTAGCCCTAAGCTCTCACCCCCAGCCCTAAACCTCCCTATCCTAGCCCTAGTTTAACCAAGATAGCTTGACCGAGACCTCCCCGGGCGCTCCCTAGTGGTGTTTGAATGGCTTTTGAGGTTTGCTTTGTGTGTTTGCTCATTTTATTTATCTATTCTCACCTCCATGGCCTCCCAAAGAAGAAAATGACCTGCTCCAATCAATGTACCTTCGTCTTCATCTGCAAATCACTTGATTCCTTTCGATGATACCTCATTTATCTCGATTGAGGCTGTTAATCGGTACACGGAACTTCTTCCTAGGAGTCCTTTTCCTTTTTGCACCTTGATTTATCCATCCCCTAGGCATCAAGTGGTTATAGATCAAGTCACTAGGTTGCTTATCGTTCATCACCTCTCTGCCTTTGTAAGGATCCTGACCTTCATTTTGGGCATATCCTATTTGCTTTGCCTAAACCTTGTGTTTAGTTGCTTGCTAATCACCTTTAGTGGTGATTAGGGTTTGCTTGTGCGTTGAGAGTTGGAGGTGCTACTTGGAAATAACCTAAGTTTAGGGTTGATGAGCAAGTTTGTCACCTTGAGAGATGTTTTTCTCTCTCCTTGCTTTCTCTAGAGTTGAGAGGAAGGGTTGGGCTCGTTGCTTGAGTTGCCTTGAGCTTTGTTGAGCTATGTTGGGCCTTATTTTTCCTTGTTTGGACCTTGCTTTGCCTTGTTGGACCCTGTATAGGGCAGGAGAGCTTTGTTTCGGCCATGGGTGTGTCGTCCATGGGGGTGTGTCAGACAAGGGAGTGAGGTGTATCGGCCATGGACCATCTTTGACCCTTGGCTTCATTTGTGTCACCACTCTAGTGGACAGTTTGTGCATGGTGATTGCATGTGGCAATTGCCTTGGACATGTGTAAGGTGCGATAAGAAGGTGGCATTTGCCCTTGAAAAAGTGTCCCTAAGTGGGTGACACATTGCCTTGTTTTCTCCTCCATCCTCTTCTATATATATATCTCCTTTCTCTTGTTAAGGATCCCTTTAGTTCCTTAGTTTCTCTCTTCCTTGGTGAACAACACCTCTCCTTTGCAACCTTGGTGGACGATACACTTGGAGGAGCTAAGATTGGTGGTCGGTCCTTCTCTTTGGAGTCCCCTTCTTCCTCTTGTGGTGGTGCTTGAGCTTGGGAGCTTGGTGCTAGGAGCTTGGAGCTTGCTTATGGCAGGTTACATAACTCCTAACCTTAGCTATACTACTCCCCTTTCTTGTTGCATAATATGTTTCATCTTGATCGGCCATACTCCCTGCTAGATATGTTCCTTGCTCTAGTTTGTACCTTTGATCTTGTTGATATAATGGATGTGTTAAATGTGCTTTTGATCTTGGTGGTCGAACCCTATATGTAGAGTTTCTTGACAAAACCCCTTTCTCTCCTTGGGTCTTGAGAAGTGAGTTCGGCCCTAGTGATATAGGCAACACCCCTCTCTCTCTTAATTGTGGAGAGGTGAGTCTATACTCTAGTTGCTTGAGAAACACTCTTCTCTCACCATGGATTGGAGAGGTGAGACTTGGTGGAGTGTTGACCTAGTAGTGGTTGAGACCTTGGCCGATATGGAAATGACCCATCATGTTGCCCGATTTGGGATGGAGGTTGAGCAAAACCCCTCTCTCTTGGTAATAATGTAACTCAATGCTTGTATGTTTTACAACTTGGTTGTCTCAACAACCCACTTAAAATATACTAATTAATTATAGTGGAATATATCATGTAGTTTGCCCTGGTCATAGATCCATCATCGTTAGTAGATGGTGATGGTGAAACGGGTTCTCCTACGGGTTAACTCGGAGCGCATATTGTTGAATATGCAGGGTTTCTCCTAGCCAAAAATAGGAGGATTTGAGTGCAACTGCGGTTACAGACTCATGATATATGGAGCATGGTGAACAGGCCCATGGCTCAGGATATGTGATAGAGTGTGAATGCATTCATGGGTCAGAGCACGGTGGATAGGCCCATGGCTCAAGTTTTACTAGCGCCGTGACCTGTACTAAGGTGGGCTAGGGTTATGGGTAGCTTGCGGAGATGACCCTGTGGTTGAGGCCACTTGAGCATGACACTACAGTCTTGCTTTGGTTCTTGTGCACTGACCATGAGGTGGTGAGGTCATGGAGTCTGGCTCTTCCATTGACCTTATTTGGCACCGGCTCTAGGTTTCACAGCCGTCAGTTGGATTTGAGCAGTACGACTCACTTCCTCAGGGCATAAAAATATGTAATCTAGCCGAATAGTATTTATTGCTTAGTACAAAATACAGAACATTGGTTGAGGCCTTTCTTGTGTAGTTGATCTAGTATACCTTGCAGTTACTTGTACATTCTTATGTTTTGTGATAAGATCTTACAAATCTTATCTTGCCAATCATGTTCCATAAAGAAAATCAGGTTTATGCCTCCTAGATATCTTGGTAAGTTGCATACTACAATAAGTTCTGCTCAGTATGCTGCTCATATAATATGCTTATATCAGTTATCTGCTTTACTTACTTAAGCTTTCTGGAGTTTTATAGTTTTGGTGGGGAGTTATGTTTCTCACTGGGACTGGGTGTCTCACCCTGTTGGTTTACAACTGTTTTAGGTGATCGCGCTAGACGTGGTGGTAGCGAGGTTGTGGATGAGCAGCAAGAAGAGGAGCAGTAGAAGGCAAGAGATAGACATGCTGCATGTTTTGATGTTTTGTAGTAGAGTCCTAGAGTAATCCCTGTACTATCAGGTCCTCGCAGGTATTTTATGTATAGTTATTGTACCTTTGTTTATCCTGTTGTTAGCCTTATACGGTATGTTATGTACATAAATAGGTGATGAACTCATGTGTTGACTGGACAGCTGGTTTCTGAACAACTTTGGACATATAGAAGGGCTTGTAATGTTTTTATAACATGTTTCCTTGCAGGATCTAGATGTAATAGTTCTCTTATGTATGTTTCTACAAATCGGTTTTAATTAACCCGTGTTTTTGGTAATATGTGGTTCCGCACATTTTCGCGTGTCATCTCGTTGTCTGTGTGATAGTAGGATGTCACATTATAAGTTTGGTATCAGAGCTCTAGGTTCGCTGAGTCTATAGGGATCTAGGACTAGGTTTGCGTCTGTTCTTGTGAGTTTTTTAGATTTTCTTACAATGATCTTCTACCCTCAGTAGAAGAAAAATCTTAAAGATGTCTGGAAACCATGAAGAACATGCTGCCGAGAGTAGCGAGGTTGCATCAGTTGATGGAGCTAGAGTGCAGGCACATGAAGATCGGGTGCCTGAGGTTCTCCAACTTGACGCATCCATTCTTGAAAACCCTACCTACCAGCAGCTTATGGGGCAGTTGATGGCTATAATGAATCTCATGGTAGAGAGATTTCTAGTGCCTCCTCCAAGAGCACATGCTCCCCATGGTGAAACATCGGGTATTGGGAAGACCTTTGAGCGGCTTCATCGAGTCAGAGCTTCGAATTATGCTGGAACGGCTAATCCAGCGGATGCAGATCTGTGGCTTACAGGTCTAGAGAAGGCCTTCTGGATCCTCGACATCCTCGAAGTAGAAAAAGTAAAGCACATTGTCTACCTACTGAAAGGTAGTGCTGGCCATTGGTGGGCCATCAAGGAGGAGAAGCGACCCGGTGAGGTGATCGGTTGGGAAGTTTTCCGACGAGAGTTCGTCAGCAGATACTTTCCGAAGACGTATATGGACGAGAAGATCAACCAGTTTGAGCGTCTGTGCCAAGGAACGATGAACGTCACCGAGTATAAAGCCAATTTCATGGACCTGTTGAGGTTTTGTCCTCACATGGAAGCTACAGATGACGAGCGGATCAGACGGTTTGAGAAGGGTTTGAGCGTAGAGTTGATGACATCAGTTGCTGCTTTGGAGAACAGAGAGTGGTTTGCCACGTTCGTAGAGTTTGTCCAGAGGATAGAATGGTCATTTAGGGAGAATAGAGAATCCATGTCCAAGAAGAGGCCTTCTCAGTTCCAGCGGCAGAGGTCTAGTGGCTTCAAGAAGCCAAGGTTTTCAGCACCTTCCATGATGAGAGGTTCCAGTGCACCGTCACAGTGGTCCCTAAGTAAGGGATGAGGTTATGGTTTTTTGCCATCAAAGGCACATAGTACATCTTTAGTGGCAGAGACAGGGCCATCTAGGCCACAGTTGGAGGATAGGGCATGCTATATCTATGGATAGATGGAACATTTCAAGTCAAACTGCCCAAGGAAAGATGTTGAAGTGACACAACAGCTGAGGCAGAATCAACAAGGGTCAGATAGACAACAACACAGTAGTAGCAGAGGGCGAGGACACGGTCAAGCGTTGCAAGCATGATCGTCTGTTGAAGGAAGCAGAGGATGAGGATGACAACAAGCAACGACTCGATTCTATGCTATGAGTCAACCAGAGGCGATAGTCAACTCGTGAGTGGTGGCAGGTCAGATGGAGTTATTTCATTCTGATTTGTCTTCTTCTTGCTTTGTATCTGTTCTGGTTGACCCTGGTTCTACACACTCTTTTCTCACATGAACTATGCTTGATAGCTGTCTTTTACATGTTAGTTGTAAGAAAGATAGCCTGTTGTTAGAAACCCCTCTTGATGGTTCCTCGATGCTTCGAGAGGAGTGTCCATCTTGCATCTTATCTTTTTTGGGGCAATGTATACAAGTGGATCTTATACCACTTGATATGCATGAATTTGATGTGATCCTTCGGATGGACACCTTAGAGAAATATAAGGTTGTGATGGACTGTGGTTCCAAGCAGGTAGTGTTTGATGACGGTGGTGGGAAGTGGATCTTACAAGGAGATAGGAAGATTCTTCTGACATGTTTGGTGTCAGCTCTGGTGGCAGAGAAGTTGTTGCAGCAAGGTTGTAGGGAATTCCTAGCTCATTTTGTGGATACCAAGACAAAAGGTCCTAGCCTTGAGGAGGTGCCTATTGTCTGAGAGTTTGCGGATGTGTTCCCAGATGAGTTCCCCAGTGTTCCCCCACCTCGAGAGATTGACTTTGAAATCAATCTGGTACCAGGAACACAACCAGTTGCACATACACCGTATAGGATGGCTCCAGCTGAGATGGCAGAGCTGAAGAAGAAATTACATGAGTTGCTGGATAAGGGTTTCATCCGACGGAGAACATCGCCTTGGGGTTCTCTGGTCCTGTTTGTTAAGAAGAAGGACGGGCCAATGCGTATGTGTATAGATTATCGGTAGTTAAACAAAGTCACGATCAAGAACAAGTACCCATTGCCGAGGATAGATGATCTGTTTGATCAGTTGCGTGACGCTATAGTGTTTTCAAAGATCGATCTACGGTCTGGATATAATCAGTTGCGGATTAAGGAAGAGGACATACCAAAGTTAGCGTTTAGGATGAGGTATGGTCACTTTGAGTCTGTGGTTATGCCGTTTGGGCTAACCAATGCACCTACTGCATTCATGGACCTGATGAATAGAGTGTTTTGTCCATTTTTAGATCAGTTTGTTGTAATCTTTATAGATGACATCTTGATCTATAGTCAGGATAGTTAAGAGCATGAACAACATCTTTGACAAGCATTGACTCTTCTTTGCCAACACCAATTGTATACCAAGTTCAATAAGTGCAAGTTCTGGTTGAAAGAAGTCACTTTCTTGGGTCATGTGATATCTGTTGAAGGAGTCAGAGTGGACCCCAAGAAAGTGGAGTTAGTTGCAGATTGGGAGAAACCAAAGATGCCTACAGAAGTCTGTAGTTTTCTAGGTCTAGTAGGATTATAAGGAACTTCAGTGTGATCACGTTATCATTGATAAAGTTGACCAGGAAGGATGTACCTTTTGTTTGGGATGATCGTTGTCAGCAAGCTTTCCAAAATTTGAAGGAGAATCTGACTAGTTCTCTGGTGTTAGTGCTACCAGATCCTGGGAAAGGCTCACTACTATAGAAATGGCTTATAAAGTCACATTTATAGGCGTCGGGTTTTTGTCAAAACTGACGCCTGAACCCTAAAACGTCAGTTAAGTACACAAACCGACATATATATGTTACGAGTGACCAGATACAGGTACCACTTTTTATTTAGCGTCAGTTCCTAAATAAGCAACCGACGCCTAAAAACACCCGCCAAATCCAATATTTTCAATGAAAAAAATTACCTCCAAAATTTAACATAAGGCTTCGGTTGTTAATTAAACAACCGAAGACTAAATGTTTTTCGTGAGACAGAAATTGGGCCCATTTTAATCGTCAGTTTGGTTATAATAACCGACGACAATGTGCTTTCGTGCACTATAGCCGCGAAAATTTTTACCCCTATTTGGCGTCAGTTCCCTACAAAAACCGATGACTATGGTCAGAATTCGAGAACATTTTGTTTTTGTCGGCATATGAGGATAGTTGTCGATTTTGGTATAAAAACCGACGACTATAATTGAGTATAGGTGTCGGTTTTTTATTTATAACTGGCACCTTTTGTTATAAGCATCGTTTTTTTAATTAACCGAAGCCTATTGGTAACTTAATAGCACCCGCGCAAAGCAGACTCTTCCCCTTTCTCTGTTTCATTGCATTTGAGAATAGGTCTGGCGATTCTGTGATTTTGCCGCCACCCTCTCCCTGCTCACTGCCGCCACCGCTCTCTGTCCTCTACCAGCTCCCTACCCTTTGTGCTCTCCGGCTCTCCTGCCCTCCGCCACCCGGACACCTGTTGCTGCCCTCTGACGCGCACCTAGCTACTCCGGCTGTGGGACGCGCGCCTAGCTGCTCCGGCTGCCAGCTCGCTACTTGATTCTCACCACCGCTACTGCTCATCACACCGTCGCTGCTCTTCTCCATGCTGCTAGCTGCTCCACAGTAAGCACGACCCTCTTCTTCTTCCTCCATGCCCGACCCTCTTCTTCTTCCTTCTCCCTCATTACCAACAGTAAGCACGACCGTGGTTGTGTTGGCCGACCACGGCCGTGCTGCCCAGCACGGCCGTGGTCAGCCAACACAACCACGACCGTGCTTGCTGTTGGTAAGGAGGGAGAAGGAAGAAAAGAGGGTATTTTGTTCATGTACTTTTTTATCTATTGCTTTGTATTTTTTTATCTACTGATTATATTTATTTATCTAATGCTTTGAGTTTACTTATTTAGATGTTGCTATTGTAAATCAACCTAGGATATGAACAAATCTTTTGCTTGCATATATTTGTGCTTCTAATGCTAATGCTTGACCTAATTTAGTAAATTTTGATGCATGTTGAAATAAGATTTAAACTTGTCCATTCTAGCATCCTAATTTTATTTGATTAAACCCTAACATTGATGAAACTCTAACATCAATTGTGATGAAACCCTAACATGTACATATCTATCATTGTGTTTGTTGGCCTAGAAACCCGTCCAAGATTTACTCATTAGGAGTAAATCTTGGATAGTCCCCAGTTTGGGACTGTTCTTGAACACCTAATCTCCCTTAGGATGTAAGTGTATAATGGGTATTGGGTTTTCAAGAAAATTTCGGCAGCATTTCCCCATTTGTTCTCTAAGTACATTTGTACTTAGAGAACAACGAGGAAATGCTGTCGAAATTTTCTTGAAAACCCAAATACACATTATACACTTACTAGTGAGATTAGATGTTCAAGAATGGAATAGGTGGTACACATTTATTATATATAAGAATGACAATACATGTATTTTCTGGCCTAGAAACCCGTCTAAGATTTACTCATTAGGAGTAAATCTTGAATAGTCCCCGGTTTGGGACTGTTCTTGAACACCTAATCTCACATAGGATGTAAGTGTATAATGTGTATTGGGTTTTCAAGAAAATTTCGACAGCATTTCCCCATTTGTTCTCTAAGTACATATGTACTTAGAGAACAGCAGGGAAATGCTGCCAAAATTTTCTTGAAAACCCAATACACATTATACACTTACTAGTGAGATTAGGTGTTCAATAATGGGATAGGTGGTACACATTTATTATATATAAGAATGACAGCACATGTATTTGTTGGCCTAAAGTTTGAACCATGCAAAAACTCTAATCTGTTAACCCTAGACCCTAATCTTGTTGTAATATATACTTGTTTTCTCTTTGATCATAGAATGGATAGATCATGGATGTCCATTCGCAATCGCTGCATCCTAGAGTTTATATCTAGTCTTGACCAGTTTATTAGATTTGTCGAGGAACATAGGAAACAACCTGGAGATAGGTTCTACTGTCCATGTAGGCATTGCGGTAACAACTTCAAAGTCAGCACTGATGACGAAATCAAAAGTCATGTCATGTGCAACGAGATTATATAAGGCTATACAGAATGGCACTGGCATGGAGAGATTTCAAACTTGAAACTAGTGGATGTCGATAGCAGTGCTTGTGTCGAAGAAGAATTTGCCTCTGATGACGTAGATGTGAATGAACCAGTTCCAGTAGACATCATTGATGCGATGTTGGATAGTTGTGGGGTAGAGCACACCGATCTACCTCCCATTTTTAGAAACATTGTCCATGATGCTGAGATACCGTTATACATAGGTTGTACTAAGTTTACGAAGCTTAGTGCTTTGTTGAGATTGTATAAGCTGAAAGCTAACAATAGATGGAGCGACAAAAGCTTCACGTCATTATTGTTCTTGTTGAAAGAAATGCTTCCTGAAGGAAACGAGCTACCAATCTCCACATATCAGGTAAAGAAATTGTTGTTCCCAATGGGAATGGAGGCCAAGAAGATACACACATGCCCGAATGATTGTGTATTACTTCAAAAGGACTATGTGGATTTGAAAGATTGTCCAAAATGTGGTGTGTCACGGTATAAATTGACGACTTCGGGGGAGTCCAAAATTGGTTCTCCTGCCAAGGAGATGTGGTATCTACCTATAATATCACATTTTCAACGCTTGTTTGCCAATCCGATAGATGCGAAGAATTTGAGGTGGCATGCAGATGTTAAGAAAAATAATGATGGGATCCTACGACATGCGTCTGATTCCCCACAGTGGAAGAAGATTGATCTATTGTACCCTAAATTTGGTGAAGAAGTCAGGAATCTAAGATTTGGGATTTGTACAGATGGGATGAATCCGTACGGGACATTGAGCAGCCAACATAGCACTTGGCCAGTCATGCTTGTTATATGCAATCTTCCTCCCTGGCTGTGTATGAAAAATAAGTACGTAAAGTTGTCATTGTTGATATCGGGCCCTAAACAACCTGGACATGATATCAATGTTTATCTTGAACCTCTGATTGATGACTTAAAGAAACTCTGGGGTGAAGGTGTGATGACCTATGATGCTTCACGAAGAGAGATATTTCGTTTGCATGCTATGTTGTTTTGAACTATTAATGACTTTCCAACATATGGGAATTTGTCTGGATATAGTGTCAAAGGAGCTAAAGCATGTCCTATATGTGAAGAGAACACTGATTCAACAAGACTAAAACATGGCGGTAAGACTGTATATCTTGGTCATCGAAGGTTTCTTACAAATTCCATCTGTATCATAGGAAGCGCAAAGCATTCAATGGATTGAATGAGGAACAGAGTGCACCTAAACCTATACCAGGGGAGGTTGTTTATGAAAGAGTAAAAGACTCTGCCAATGAATATGGTAAGAGATCACAATGTACTATGGCCACACGGAGTGACAAATCTTTACTCAAGAAGAAGTCAATATTTTGGGATCTTCCTTATTGGAGTTCTTTGACAGTCAGGCATTGTATCGATGTCATGCACATTGAGAAAAAATGTTTGTGATAGTGTCATTGGTACTTTGTTGAATATACCAGGTAAGACTAAAGATGGGATAAAATCCAGATTGGACCTACGTGAAATGGGAATAAAGTCAGAATTAACAAAATTAAATGAAATGGGAAATCAGATAAATACTTAGCTCTCGCTTGTTACACGTTGTCTAGAAAGGAGAAGAAAGCTTTTTGTGAATGCTTGGTAAATGTTAAGGTGCCACAGGGTTACTCATCCAACATCCGTAGATTGGTATCAATGAAAGATATGAAGTTGATAGGTCTTAAATCTCATGATTGTCACACTCTAATGCAACAAATATTGCCCGTGGCAATTCGATCTATGTTGTCGAAGCATGTAAGGTTTGCAATCACCAGACTTTGTTTCTTTTTCAACAGTCTGTGCAACAAAGTTATTGACCCTGATACTCTCAATAATTTGCAAAGAGAAGTGGTTGTTACCCTATGTCAGCTTGAGATGTATTTTCCTCCTTCTTTCTTTGATATCATGGTACATCTTGTTGTCCACTTGACTAGGGAAGTGAAAATGTTGGGACCAATTTTCTTGCATTGGATGTATCCCTTTGAACAATACATGAGCATTTTTGAAAGTGATGTTCGAAACCGTTATTGTCCTGAAGGGAGTATTATTGAGGGTTATGTGGCGAGAGAGGTTATGGATTTTTGCAATGACTTTCTCAATGGTAATGACACTCCTGGTAATGACAAGAATATTGAGGAGCTATTTGGCAAAGGAATTTTGGGATCACGGGTGAAAGTAATCAGCCGTGAGCAGTTGCAACAAGGTCACTTGTATATTTTACACAACATGGACGAAGTGAGTGTTTATATTGAGGAACATACCAATTTCATCAAGAGACAATATCCTCGAGCCAATACAATGTGGCTTGCTAGAGAGCATAACAAGACATTTATTAAGTGGTTTGAAGATAAAGTCTTACATCAACTATCTCAAACACCAGATGATATTACTGAAACTATCAAATGCCTCGCCTTTAAACCAAAATTGAATGTTATGTCTTATGAAGGGTATGACATTAATGGATTCACATATTACACAAAGCACCAAGATGATAAGAGTGTCATCCAAAATAGTGGGGTCACCCTTCAAGCGTCGACTATGTTTTTTGCAAGTGCAAAGGATAAGAGTCCATGTGAAGCTAAAATGTCATATTACGGTGTCATTAAAGACATATGGGAGTTTGACTACATAGATTTCAGAATTCCACTCTTCAAATGTAATTGGGTTGATAACACCAAAGGAGTTATAGTGGATGAATTGGGTTTCACTTTAGTGAACTTTGAAAAGATTGGTGAGAAGGGTGAACCATTCATATTGGCATCACATGCGAAATCAGTATTTTATATCGATGATCCTGCAAATGATAAATGGTCGGTTGTTCTTCATGGTAAAAGAAAGTTCATTGAAGATCCTATAGATGAAGAAGAGTACTACGATAAGTATGATGACTCCAGTCCATTCTCAGTTGGGTTGCCAACACCACCAAATATTGAAGCTAATGATGACTTGTATGTGTGCGGAGATCACAATGAATGATTGTTGATTGATAAAAAATTGCAATATTAGAGGCATGTTTATATTTTTTTATATGTTTTATTTTTCTGAATGTGAACTTTACAATGTGAATGTGAACTTTACAATGTGAATTACTTTACAATGTGAATGTGAACTTTACAGACTGAATTACTTTACAATGTGAACTTTACAATGTGAATGTGAACTTTCAGATGGCTGAGCATTCTCCTGATGAGCGTGCTGATGATTACCGTAAGGGTGAGGACATGAATGCGCTGCCTCACAATGTAAGTTTTAAAAATATATCATATATTTCTATCTATATGTCCATTTATATTTATATCCAGTAGGTGTGTTTATTTTGTCAAATTTTAGGTTGATGATGCACATGTACCCTCTGAAGCACTTGAGGCACTTGATGAGCAGCACCAAAAAGTTGACAAGAGAAGGGGCATCACTATGATGAAGAAGTTAATAGCGCAAAGGGGCAATGGACCCAAACTTGTTGTGGATTTTGATAATGCAAGAAAGGCAATTGGAGTGAACCACAATTCGTTTGTTTCATATCTTGGGTATGTTACTCGTAGCCATTGTGGCTGTAAGATAGATTCTTGGCATCAAGTTCCTAAGGGGAAGAAATACATAATATGGAAGGATTTATGCGTGAGTTATTATTATTTGCAATTCTATTTTGTAGATTACTAATTTTTTGGATACTAGTTAATAGCAATTCTATTTTGTAGAGTATATTTGCATTGGATGAAAAGCTGCATCGTAAATGCGTGATGCAACGCTGTGGGAGGGTCCTAAGGAACTATAGGACAAATCTCACTTGAGAATACATAAAAGAAGGTGACAAGAGGAAGAATACAACCACTGAACAGTGGAACTTCCTGGACCAAGAATAATGGAACGTGTTTGTTGCTTCAAGACAAACTGATGAATTCAAGGTATTAGGCGTCACTCCCAATTTAATTAATATACATTGTATTCACCTATTCAAGATTAACATTTAGTGTTACTAACCAAATCAATGTGCATACTAACTAGGCCCTCAGTGAGGTGCAAAAAGCAAGGTGTGCACTGAATGTGCATGACCACACAATGGGTCCAAAGGGGTATGCAGGCGTTCGCCAAAGACTACAGGCTGAGTCTTCTGCTCAGTTTTTTGCTACTCAGGAGTCCTCTACTATAGGTACCACACCTCTGCCTCGTCATGATGTCAGGATAGCTGGGAGGCAAAATAAGAAGGGAGAAATAAGGAAGCCCGCAACTACTGAGGCGACTGCAAAAATGGTAAAATACAACTCTTGGAGAATTCGTTCGAATATTAATTATTTGTGGTGTTTACTTACTTACCAATTTATGTTGATGGCGATTAGCGGGAGCTGCACGAGCTGAGGAAACAAGGCAAGTTCATCCCTGAGGGAACAAGGGATGAATTGACAGTTGCTCTAGGTAACCCAGCGCATCCTGGACGTGTTAGGGATACAGGCGCTGGTGTGGGCATCAAAGCTTTCTTTGGGCCATCCCAGCACAAACATGTCCTAAAAGTGGGAATTTCACAAGAAGAGGTAACCTATTCTTTTTTTAGAATGTTACTGTAAAAGGGAATTCAATAATCAGAAGTTAATGTTTCTTTTATCCATGTATAGGTAGATAAGATAGTTGATAGGACAGTCAATGAAGTATTTGATAAGAGAGTCGATGAAGTAGTTAATAAGAGAATCCAAGAAGCAGTCCATGAAGCAATGGGAAAGTGGCAGGCATCTCTGACTGCCACTCAGACGGTACCTATGGCGTCCCGCTCTACTGTTACTACAGAGGTTGGGAGTAGTAATGATGTAGACCCACCTAGCACATCCACTGTAAGTATTTTTATGAAATAGTAGCTAGTATTTTCAAGATGCTATGTTTTCAAGATGATATGTATATATGTATATAACATTCTTTACATAAATTTGTAGGGGTTGAAGCCATGCCGTCTAAAAAGTAAAGGATATGTCATTGCAGAGGAGTCGGCTTACCCATCCCTACCAGGGGAAATGTTTCATGGGTCTCCACTACCAGATGGTTGGGTTCGTGTTAGCCCGCTACGTATATTCCCCTATTGGGTGCATCTTCAATTGCCATATGCCCACCCAGATTGTGAAACGATGGGTGAGGCAGAAGGCAGAGTGATATTGTGGCCAAAAGCGGATGTCATCTATACTGAAATTGTATGGTAAATTTACATTACTTTAAATTGTTAGTGTGTGTATATGAGGTCAATTGATCTGAAATTATATATACAGGTTAAAAAGAAGACACCCAGAGCATCTAGACCTCCACCTCCACCTCCTACATTACCAAGTTGGGTTCCACATGACCTACCTATCCCGTTAGGTCCTAATTGTAGGGGTATGGCAATATGGTTAGGCGAGCATGATATAAATTCCCCTATAACTATTTCTATAGATGTGGATGTTGCAGGTCAATCATACGAAAACAAATTGTTTATACAAGATATTTTGGAGTTTTTTCGCTATGATTGGTTGAATACATCTATGATAGAGCTATGGATAAGGTGAGATCTTCTTTATACATCCATATACCTTGTGTAGGATCTGGTGATCTATTTTCTTATATATTAATGCATACGTAATACATGTTTTGCAACTACTTAGACAAGATATGTGCAGATTTTTCATTTGAACATGTAGGATTTTTGATTCCATCTTTGGTTAGTCTAGTAGCTAAAGACCCTTCGTCAGTTCAACAATATTGTTGTGATGCTTTTACAAATTTTGGTCAAAATAAGAAGACGGTGATAATAGCTCCATTCATTGTGGAGTAAGTTTACTTTGCTTATAATTTGGACTTAAGAAAATTACATTTTTATTGTGGATTTTGAGTTATTAATTTTTAACTTTTTTACCTCTAGGGGTACGCATTGGGGGTTACTAGTTATTGTCCCTGAGACGTTCACTATCTATTATCTAGATCCTAAGGGGACTAAATTGAATCCAAAATATGGACACACAATGAAAATGGCATTATTCCGGTGAGAAATATTTCATTTTCATATTTGTTAACATATGTTAATACATTACTATTTAATTATGCAATGTACTGTGTTACATTAACATGTAGAGGTTTAGATGAGTTCAAAAAGGCTGGAGGAAAGGTCCCCAGGAAAAAGAACCAGCCAATAATTTGGAAGAACGTGGAAGTAAGTTCCCGACTCCAATGTATATATTATATATGTGAACAGTGCTTAGTTGTATTTTTTAATATTTTTTATGTTTCAATTTATAGTGTGCTACACAAGACAACGGATGGGCATGTGCATACTATGTGATGTGATTTATGCACATGATTATCAAATATGCCGCAGTGGACATCGATACCATTCCTGAGGTATTATATATAGTCTCATTAGATAATATGAAATATATCAATCTTATTTATATATTATTAATTATATATATACATCATTCTCTTTGCAGATGTTTAAAACTGACCCCCACTACAGGAAAGGCCTTATTACATGTCCATGCTCCCTATACGATGGAAGAATTAAATGATGTAAGAGAAGAATGGGCAAAAGCCATACAAGTAGTGGGGGTTTTAAAATATAATTGGGGTGTTGATAGAGAATAATGACTAAAGAATGATATTTTGTAAATGAATTTTTCTAAATTGTCGAATGTGTGAATGTTTCTACATGTCTGAATGTTTCTACATGTGTCTGAATGTTTATACATGTGTCAATGTGAAAATGAATGGAACTGCTAGTTGCTACATGAATGTTTCTACATGTGTGAATGTGAAAATGAATGGAACTACAGATTGCTACATGAATGTTTCTACATGTCTAAAAATCGAATGGAACTGCATGTTGTTAAATGTGTGAAAATTAATGTTGTTAATTTTGCAGGTTTGTGGCCTGTTGTTGGCTGATATCAATGGATGTCATAAACCTACAGTTCATAACTGAACTGCAGGTTCTCAACCCGCGACCAGCCACAACAGTCCTACAGACTGATAAGAAAAAAAAACATACAATAGGCGTCGGTTATTTACATAAAAATGACGACAAATGGTTATAACGTCGGATAAATAAATAAAACTGATGCCTAATGCATGTGATGTGGCGTCGGTTATCACTAATAAACTGACGTTGATGGTTCTAGCATCGATTTAACTACTAGTAACCGACGTCAATTCCCCTAATGTGGCCAGACACCACAGTCGTGCTGGAAAGCACGGTCGTGGCAGCGAGCCAGACAACACGGCCGTGGCAACGGGCCAGACAACACGACCGTGCTGGTTAGCACGACAGTGGCAACTAGGCCATGTACTAAGTCAACCATAGACCTGATGGACCTACCCAATAGGTAGCCATGTACTAGGTCATCCATAGACCTTATGGACCTACCCAATAGGCAGCCATGTACTAGGTCAGCTATTATGCCACAGAGAGAACCAGGATCTGAGTTTATAGGAAAATACATTAAGTGATAATCATAGTCACTTTATAATTGCAATATGAACATCCAAGCAGTTTAGTTGCATTCAATGCGATTAAACGTCTGAGAAACCATCGGAAAACTAAGCAGTTATTCATAAGTAACCACATACCTGATCCAGAGCAACTTGGTGTCCAAGCAATAATGATAAAGAACAAGCAACAATCAATCAACCATATCCTGAAATTAATGCATGGCATCCAAATGTTATAGTTTATCCAGAACATTTTAAAGCTAGACTTGGATTCCATCTTAGGCTTTCTAGACCACTTTTAGGGTTTTATTAGGGTTTTTGCCTCTATAACGCTTTTATCATATTAAATGCTCCCTTAGTTCATAAACCCTAATTTCAACATCATAAGCCCAATTAAAGTCGATCATTTCTCTTTGATACCAAAATTACCTTCTTTATCCTTTTAAGTTATTTCAAGGTTATTAGACTCAATTATCACCTTTAGTTTCTTTCATATTAACAACCCATAATTCATTATGGTCTAATCCCCATATGAACCCCTTTTATTATTAATTCTACCTTAATTCAATTGAAAACCCTAATTTCTATATTAAGGTTATCTTTCCACAAATTAGGGACTTTAATGCTCGCAATAGCTTAGATTCAGCATATTCTACTTTAATCATGAAATTAATCAATTAAAGCCATTAAGAGTCGAATTTACCAACATTAGGGTTTCAAGGCCCCTTAAGGTATTATTCATGCACAATAAACTCGAAATTAAACTAATTACATGCAAATTCATCCTTTTCCAATCTTAATGATCCTTTTTATCATTAACAGGCTAATATCAACTTTATATACTCATTTAACCCTTTCTAACTCATTAATCATCAAAGGTTAGGGTTTTTCATTGATTAAACTATTAAAGATAGTATCTCTATATACTTTTCGAATTTCATAAGGAATCATGATCCAATTATATTTTATTTAGATTCCTCTTGATTTTCTGAGAAAGTTTAATGTATAATGCACGTCTATCCGAGCTACGGTTCATTAGTTACGAATTTTGTAAAAATACTTACTTTTGGGCCAATGAGGAGTTGCCACGTAGGCGCCTTCCATGCAATGAATTCGACTGGGTTTGCAAACATTTCGAAAAGTCCATTTTGTCCACGCTTGAGTTATTTGTTTGTACAGCCCGCGGAGGGGCATAATCGGCCAATGCTTCTTTTCCTTTCTTCTTCCTTGGTCCAGCGGCTTGCTGCCGCCCTAGCCGCCGAGCTACTGCCTTGCGCGGCCAGCCCTCGCCCCCATACACCTAGGAAACTGTTGTCGACACCCTCCCTTGGTATGCCACCCCTCTGCGCATATAGGGCACCACCTGGTTGCGGCTGGCATGGCTGCTTGCACGCGCCTTAGCCCTGCGACGTGCGGATGCGCTTGCAGGTCTTACATCTCCTGCTGCTCCTCGGCCAGGGCCCGAAACTCATGGACGATCCTTCCCCGACCTCCGTAGGCCCTCCGCGCTCTCCTGGGCGTCTTCAGCCCATGGCCATGGCGGCCGGTTGGGTGTGAGCGGCCTGCAAGGTGTGACCGTCCAAGTAGCCTTACTGCAGCTACGTCATTCAAGCAAGGGTGGAGGGAAGTCCAACGTCCTTTCCCCAACCATCATGAGAGCAGTATCCATCCGCTGTAACTCCTCCTCGACCCTGCCCTGCTCTAGGATCCGAACCACCCTTTGCTAGGGTTTCTATGTAAGGAAGAGGAAGGAGGAAGAGAGAATTTCGTGGGATTACTCTGGAACTCGACCCAGAGGCTCTCCCTCTTTATATAGGGAGGCACGCATGCCCAAGAACGTTTTACCACAAGGAAAACAACACTCTTCCTAATAGGAAAGGGATTCCTTCATTAAAAAGCTAACTCTCTCTCTCTCTCTTTCACACTTTCTTTTATTATTCCTTCTTCTTTGGATATTGGGATTTCGAAAATCACCCCTCTTATTCTCTTTGTTCTTTCTTTTTAAACCATTAGCATGAAATCCTATTTCCTTTAATAACAATTACTTTCTTTTAGCAATACCATGTAATACATTAATGGTATACTCATATTATCTTCTTATTTTGTTATTAAAATAATTCCTTTTTGAGGATTTCTCTTTATTTCTCTTTTATTTTCCTCATTGGTATTCCTTTTATCATTCGAAATTATTGGGATACGAAATTCCACTAAGGATTACCCAAATATACCTCTTTCACATATTTTCCACATTTCATCAATGTTTTCAATTGCTTTATTAACAAGGAAATACTTAATTGATATTTTCCTTTCTTATTGCCTTTTCTTTGCAACTTTGGACTCCTTGGAACCCAAGGAATCTAAGAGGCATGAAATCCTCTTTGGATTTGCCTTCTAGAGGTTTCCACACCTTTCTTATCTCAAATTCTCAATTATCCATTAATTAATTGAATATCCTTGTTATTGGGCCCAATAGCCAATAAAGCCCGCAATTCAAACAACAAGGCTATTGTAAACAAAATCCATTTATTCACAATAAATTATATCATTTATTCTTTAATATGAGAAATTATATTTCTCAGCAAATGAACCCAAAATTGGGATTGTAACACGCGTGAAGGGTTATGGCGTCAGTTTGAAAACCGACGCCTAACGATTTGCCTTTTAGCGGCGCCCACATAGGTGTCGCATTAAAACTGACGTTAAATGCATTAAATAACCGACACTAAAGGTCGGTTATGTACTAGTGGCTATGTTGTTTTCTGCGATGCTTCCAAGAAGGGCTTGGGATGTGTGCTGATGCAGGAAGATCATGTGGTTTCTTTTTCTTGACGACAACTTAAGAAACATGAGGAGAATTATTTGACACGTGATTTGGAGCTAGCAGTAGTGGTCCATTCGTTGAATATTTGGAGACACTATCTTTATGGGGAAGTGTGTCAGACCTTTATAGATCATAAGAACTTGAAGTATATGTTCTCAAAAATTGAGATGAACATCCGACAACGTCGCTGGATGGAGCTAATCAATAATTATGATTGCACCATTGAGTATCATCCTGGTAAGGAAAATGTGGTAGCTGATGCGCTTAGCAGGATGTCTTCTTCTCTTCCCACAAAGAAGGCACAGTTGGGTTCCCTGGTATGACATAGGCGGGATATGTTTGCCTCCTTATGACAGATGAATGTACGGTTGGAAGTTTCCCTATTGGCACAGATGCAAGTCAAGCCTACGCTGAGACAGCAGATCAAAGATGCACAACAGGCAGATGCTTCAGTTCAGTTGATCATATTAGAGTTTGGTAGAAAAAAGTGTGATGGGTTCCATGAGTCTGAGGATGGACTAGTCTGTTGTCATGGAAGGATGGTGGTCCCCGATGCCGATGATCTGAGAAATCTAGTACTCGAGGAAGCGCACACATCGATGTATGCTATGCATCCAGGAGTCACCAAGATGTATCATAATTTGAAAGATCTGTATTGGTGGCCTGGTTTGAAGAAGGATGTAGTCCAGTTTGTGGCTAGGTCTGTGGTATGCCAGCAAGTTAAGGTTGAGCATCAGAAGCCAGTAGGAACGTTGCAACCCATGCCGATACTGCAGTGGAAATGGGATCATATAACCATGGATTTCATAGTTAGTCTGCCAAGGACAACTAGGAATCATGATTCCATTTGGGTGATGGTGGATAGATTGACGAAGTCTTCCCATTTCATACCTGTAAAGACAACATATACATCAGAGAAGCTTGCTCAGGTATATGTAGATGAGATAGTATGTTTGCACAGTGTACCAGCAATAATAGTTTCTGACAGAGGTCCCCAATTCACGAGTCATTTCTGGGAACAGTTGCACAAAGCGTTGGGAACGCAGTTGAGGTTCTGTACCGCTTTCCACCCGTAGACATATGGGCAGTCTGAAAGGACTATTCAGACCTTAGAGGATCTTCTCTAAGCTTGTGTTTTGCAGTTCCTAGGGAGTTGGGACATGCATCTCAGTTTGATAGAGTTCGCCTACAATAATAGTTACCAGTGGAGCATTGACATGGCTCCTTATGAGGCTCTATATGGAAGGAAGTGCAGATATTCCTTATGTTGGTATGAGTCTGGTGAGTATCAACTTTTGGGTCCAGATCTAGTGCAACAGACAACAGAAAATATCAGAGTGATACAACAACAATTGAAAGCGGCACAGGATAGACAAAAGTCATATGTAGATAATCTTCGTCGACCTTTAGAGTTCCAGGTGGGAGACAAAGTGTATCTCAAGGTATCACCATGGAAAGGCGTGCTAAGGTTTGTCCGAAAAGGTAAGTTGGCACCCATGTATATGGGGCCATACCTGATAATAGCATGTGTTGGAAAAGTAGCTTACAAGTTAGAACTTCCGCCAGAGTTGCACATGTTACATCCAGTGTTCCATGTCAGCATGTTGAAGAAAAGTCATCCAGATACAGGGATAGTGATACAACCTATTGAGGTCGAGCTTGATGAAGATGTGACCTACGAAGAAGACCCAGTGATGATCCTTGACAAAAGGGTGAAGAAGCTAAAGAAGAAGGACCTGGTTCTTGTGAAGGTTCTTTGGCATCATTGTGGCATTGAGGAAGCCACATGGGATCTTGAGGAAGAGATGAGGAGGAAGTATCCCTCACTTTTCTCTTTGTATTTTGAGGGCAAAATCCCTTTGTAGAGGTTTATGGCTTGTAAGGACCTTGACCTTCATTTTGGGCATATCCTATTTGCTTTGCCTAAACCTTGTGTTTAGTTGCTTGCTAATCACCTTTAGTGGTGAATAGGGTTTGCTTGTGCAGTGAGAGTTGGAGGTGCTACTTGCAAATAACCTAAGTTTAGGGTTTATGAGCAAGTTTGTCACCTTGAGATATGTTTTTCTCTCTCCTTGCTTTCTCTAGAGTTGAGAGGAAGGGTTGGGCTCGTTGCTTGAGTTGCCTTGAGCTTTGTTGAGCTCTATTGGGCCTTGTTTTTCCTTGTTTGGACCTTGCTTTGCCTTGTTGGACCCTGTATAGGGTAGGAGAACTTTGTGTCGGCCATGGGTGTGTTGCCCATGCGGGTGTGTCAGACAAGGGAGTGAGGTGTATCGGCCATGGACCATCTTTGACCCTTGGCTTTGTTTGCGTCACCACTCTAGTGGATACTTGGTGCTTGGTTCTTGCATGTGTAAATTGCCTTGGACATGTGTAAGGTGTGATAAGAAGGTGGCATTTGCCATTGGACAAGTATCCCTAGGTGGGCGACACATTGTCTTATTTTCTCCTCCATCCTCTTCTATATACGTATCTACTTTCTCTTGCTAAGGATCCCTTTAGTTCCTTAGTTTCTCTCTTCCTTGGTGAACGACACCTCTCCCTTGCAACCTTGGTGGATGATACACTTGGAGGAGCTAAGCTTGGAGGTCAATCCTTCTCTTTGGAGTCCCCTTCTTCCTCTTGTAGTGGTGCTTGATCTTGGGAGCGTGGTGCTAGGAGCTTGGAGCTTGCTTAAGGCGGGTTACATAACTCCTAACCTTAGCTATACTACTCCCCTTTCTTGTTACATAATATGTTTCATCTTGATCGGCCATACTCCCTGCTAGATATGTTCCTTGCTCTAGTTTGTACCTTTGATCTTGTTGATATAATGGATGTGTTAAATGTGCTTTTGATCTTAGTGGCCGAACCCTATATGTAGAGTTTCTTGGCAAAACCCCTTTCTCTCCTTGGGTCTTGAGAAGTAAGTTCGGCCCTAGTGATATAGGCAACACCCCTCTCTCTCTTAATTGTGGAGAGGTAATTTGATACTCTAGTTGCTTGAGAAACACTCTTCTCTCACCATGGATTGGATAGGTGAGCCTTGGTGGAGTGTTGACCTAGTAGTGGTTGAGACCTTGGCCGATATGGAAATGGCCCATCATGTTGCCCGATTTGTGATGGAGGTTGGGCAAAACCCCTCTCTCTTGGTTGTTGAGAGGTGAGATAATTCTCTTGATCTTTTAGGGTTTTGATGATGGTGATTGTGGCATACAACTCATAAAAACATAATTTACTATTGCAGAAGCGTTCACTAAGCAGCGGATTACCAAAAATCACTAAAAATTAAAACCTTTTTATCAAGAGATTCATCAAAGGAAAACTTTCTTACATAGAACCAAAGTAACACATTTACATTCTTGTCTAAAGGTACATATTATGTATCATTTTTATCTGAGAATTACAAGCATTAACTGTCCTGTCAAGCTAAACACAGGCAGTATAAAATCTCAAGGCATTGAGCTAAAATCTCGAAAGCACTAACTAATACTCCGCGGACCTGAGAGTACAGAGACGACACATAGGACTCTATATACATCTATAAAAGACATAATAGCCAGTGTCTCCACCTGAGACTTCACTGTTGTCCCTGCTACTGCTGCTGTCCTTCTCTTACTGAAGGATTTCTGTCTCCTCGTCCGCGACCATATAAAAATGTAGTTCCCACGGGGGTGAGACAATTGTAAATTGCCTCAGCGAGAGATATAACTCTCTGCCAGTAACATTATTATTGCAGATTAAGAAGATAAATATGAACAGAGGAATCATATTTGTTTGATAGCAGTTAATTCAATGTCTATCAGATTAGAATATTAATCTTATTCAACATTGCAGCTATAACTTGAGAGAGCATCATATCACATATCCATTAAGGAATATGAAGAACATGTATAACATTTATCCACTATAGAATCATTATCACATCATTAACTCTCTTCAGGCTTAGATCATATATCTAAAGCCTGGCATTGTCATTGTGGAGTCATGGCTTGTAGCCATACTCTTTTCATAAAGTGTTGGGATCTTAATCCCTCAACTCATCAAGTACATTTCCTCTTTTTAACAGGTTCGTCATCATGAATATAGCATCTGGGTAATTGAACCCATAACTCAACATAGAACACTTGTTACCACTTATTAGGTAACTTTTTACCTTTAGATCATCTAACCAAAGACATCATAATTCTTGCTATACAATGTATTTTACACAGTGCACAAAGCTCAATGATTCTTACTACACAAAGCATATGAAGGCCTATTAAGCCTATAAAACATTATCAATAAACAGCATCATAGCCCATACCTGGCTATGCTTCTCATCTCATCATCCCTGCATGATTAGTATTCATGGTAACAATTACAATGCTTTCATATCAGTATCATACAACAATAAGTAGTGCCATCCCTTTTTAGGGTTCATGATTTCTCTTTCACATCAGTACCATACAACACTAAGTAATACCACTGTTCCCTCTTTAGGGTTCATGGTTTTTCTTTTATATCAGCACCCTTCATTAGGGTGTTCCATAAATAACCACTTGGGTTCTTAAGATCATATTATTAATGATCAGCCCTATTCCATTTCTTCTCAAAGCTAGAAACCAAAAATAGATATCATAAGTATTCAAACATACTTATATATCCTCATCATTCATCATTGAATGTATTATCAACACAAAGTATGAGTTTCTCTCTCATCTTTATCAGTATATGATTGTATCATAGTCTATTAATTTGGATTAACCTTTTCATAAGGCATGTTAGCCTACACTTAACAAAGTGCATTACATATCAATGTAACAATTGTCATGACACATTTCATGTGTCCTCTATTCCAATTATACTAGACTTATAACACATCATGGTATATCAGAGTTGGGGTGTTGGATGTGATATCTATCATATCTTGATGTATCACTTTCCTCAACACCTTCATCTTACTTGAGTTTATTCACTTAGCTTGTATTAGTGTATTTCTCATCCTAATACTTATGCACTAGATCATCACATTCATCATGCAATGTATTGGTCATGATTCATCTATTTAGAAAACACAACCATTGCCAAAGGTATGGACTCACCCTTGAGTCAGGGACTATTAATATAAGGATATCCATAATCAACCTCTCTAGGTATTTCATTTGTCAATACATCAATCACCATTCCATCAATAGGAATAGGATTTCCATAATTATGACTTAAGGTTCACTTAGCATCTTACAAACATATATAGATTTCACCTAGAATCACTCTTCATTAGAGTTTCACATAACATCCTTCTATATCAGGGTTTCACCTAGTATTATGTGAAATTAAGATTTCACAACACATCACCTAGTGTTAAGGCTTCACATTAGTATTAATGGAACTACCCTATATTATGGTTTCATATATCTTTATCCCATTTTAGGGATTAGGGTTTACCATTCACATCCAAGTGGGTTTCTCTTTCCTCATTCCCAAATTATGGTTAAGATATACAATTCCTATTGAATTAGGGTTTCCTTCATTGTTACACTAAGTTAGGGTTGCATCATCACCCTGGATTTATAATAACACTCAATTTTACCCTAGATTAGGGTTTCACACATAGCATTACTCTAATTAGGGTTTCACACATAGCATTACTCTAATTAGGGTTTAACACATAACATTGAGTATCTAAATAGGTTCATCATATTGGACCTTCAATTACATGAGATATTCAAATGGATTAACCATGTTGATCTTCACAAAGTTACTTACTTAGACCCTCAATGATCTTGGTTCTCATACATCAATTGGTTAAAAACCATTTGAACAAGTTGTACTTGAAACCGATTAGACAAAGTAGGTATTGAACCCGTTTGCACTTTGGGTCTCCAAACGGTTTGGGATCGTTTGGTCCCAAATGGTCCTGAGACAGTTTGGACTCAAACGGTCTTGAGACCATTTGGACTCAAATGGTCTTGAGACTATTTGGTCCAAACCTCCTCAAAACTGCATGGACCAAATATGGTCTCAACCGATCAAATCAATTTAGGGTTCTCAATGTTGATTCCTTCAATCATTGAATTCATGTACCCAATCATCAATTGGACCTATCCTCATACTTCAATTGAGTTAAATAGGTAAACCTACAACTGATTTAGCCATAAATTTACCCTCAATTAGTCATCAACTAGGGTTTGAATCAATTGAATTAGGGTTTGGAATCAATGATCCTTCAACACTAATCAATGCAAGATTAGTTACTTTGAAACCTTTGAACCATCATCCAAATTGAACATGACCTGACCCCAAACGGTCTTGAGGTCGTTTGGATGACCTCCAAATGGTCTTGAGACCGTTTTCCCATCATATCATCAAAATCCAAGTCAACCAATTAAGGTTTGGATCATTGAATTGATCACCAAATCAGCAATTGATTGCTTTGTAACTTGCTAACTTTGGACCTTCAAATAGGCAACCATACTTAAAACTAGACCTACAAACGGTCTTGGGTGATCCCCAAACGGTCTTGAGACCGTTTGGGTGATCCCCAAATGTATTTGAAACCGTTTGGGTCAATCAACCCAAAACATCATCTCAATCACTTACAAAATCAGCACTTAGCCGATTAGGGTTCATGCCATATCTTTGGATCTTCAAACACTTAATCATACTCAACCCTAGACATCCAAATGGTATTGGATGACCCACAAACAGTCTTGAGACCGTTTGGGTAATCCCCAAACGGTTTTGAAACCGTTTGGGCTAGTTAACCCAAAAAGTCAAATCAATCAAGTTGAAAATCAGCACTTAATCCAATAAGGGTTTGCCTAATTGATTGGCCTTCAACTCATGATTCCTTTGTAATTAATCCATCAAATTTGGTGAGTTATTAACCAACATAATTAGGAACAGGAATCTCAAACGTTCAACCCTTTGTCAACCCTCTCAAATGGTTTTGAAACCGTTTGCTTCTAAACGGTTTGAAACTGTTTGCTCCCAAACGGTTTGGGAAACCGTTTGAGCAACTCAATGAAACCGTTTGGGTTTGATATTTGGTGAGGTGCTTGCTTATGATGATGTCATCATAATAAATCTCTAAACCCACGAAATATTCTGTGATTTCCATGGAGATTTCATCAATCAACCAAACTCAATTCCAGATATATAGAAATGATCACCAATTGATAAGGAATTGATTGCAATAATAAAATTAAGGGTTCAAGTTATAAAACCCACCTCCAATTGAGCTCCAAAACTCCTAGCTCACGGCAAAAATGGTGGATGAAGCTCCCTTCACTATTCCAAGCTCTTCCTCAAGCTTTGAGTGAAAAGAATTGGTTAGAATTGAAGAGGGGATCGAGTTATGAAGAATTCATACATTGATTTTCGATTTTCACCATGGATTCAAGGTGAAAGGAGGTCAAGAACCTTACCAACAGGTTGGGGGTCGTCCTAATTCTCCTCCACATCTCCTTGGTCGTTTTACAAGCAAGGGGAAAGAAAGGAATCCGAAAAAGCCTTTGTTTTGGCTTGGAAATGGTACTTTTATAAGAAAATTGATGAGAGAGAAAATTTCTTATAAAAGTCTATTAATTACAAAATTGTTGCCACAACTCTCCCCTTGGTTTCTTACATGCAAAGGAATCTCTATCCCACCGAGATCCCTTCCATTATCCAAGAATTAAGGGAAAAGAAATTAAGCACCTTAACCCTTATAATAAGAATATCCATATTTGAGTGGAAATTCTTTTTCTTATAATAATGGT
The DNA here is from genome assembly GCA_963693085.1 of Alisma plantago-aquatica. NCBI lineage: Eukaryota > Viridiplantae > Streptophyta > Magnoliopsida > Alismatales > Alismataceae > Alisma > Alisma plantago-aquatica. The sequence goes on along the minus strand of OY856414.1, from coordinate 793,934,579 downwards.
GAGTGGGATTTCACCTCCTTAGGATATGCTCGTGCCTTTTCAAGACATTAGGATCATCCACACACATCTGAATCCAACCATTTTAGTTTTGGTTGAAAGCCCTTTAATTAATACATTCATTTTTTCCCTAAATTGAATTAGGGTTTCAATTAGGATTAAATCTTGATTATTTTAATATCAAGATTCTCTCTCCTCCAACTTAATTCAAATGATGCGCCCCTCTCATTATATTTGCTCTACATGATGCCAATAAACATTAGGGACCTTATTGAAGTGGTAATTTGCATATTGAACCCTAGATTTTGGGTAAATTGCACATTACACCAAAACTAGGTTTTAATGCACAAGGATTGCTTTACAAGCTTAATCTTGGTGCCCAAGCCTGTGGGAACCATACCACTACATCATATTGATTATTATGATGTCTCAACATCATAGGAACACCTTATCATGCAAAATTTGCAATTTAACCCCTCAACTTGGGTAATTTGCACTTTAGTCCAAAATAAGCAAACATTGCTTCAACATTATTCAAACTGGACCATAATTGAAACATATGTTTCTCATGAGCCCTAATTACTTTTCCCAAGATAAGATTGAAAATCTACTCAACCTTATTAGGCAAAACATCTAGGGTTAGAATATAACCCAGGTCAGGGATGTTACAAATTATCCACCCCTTATAAGGATTTCGTCCTCGAAATCCCAGGAAAAAGGAGGGACAAATTATTCATTAATCATGCCCTCGAGTCTCCACATATCATCTTAATGTTATGGAGATACCATAGATCCATTATTCACACAAAGTTCCTTTCATTAATTCCTCCTTATCACTGTTTATATTTATGCAGAGCATAAACCTCTAACATGTGATGCCCATACTATTGAAAGGAAGAAGCATAAAAGAACATACTTCTATCATCATCCAAGAATATTCACCAAAATAGAAACATATATATCTAACAGAGGTAATTCATTCAGCAATCCTTTTTTTGTTTTGAAAATATCCACGGATTAAGTTCACTAAGTGATTTGTTTTGAAAATATCCACGGAGCAAGTTCACTAAGTGATTTGTTTTGAAAATATCCACAGAGCAAGTTCACTAAGTGATTTGTTTTGAAAATATCCACGGAGCAAGTTCACTGAGTATGTTGAAAATATCCACGGAGCAAGTTCACTAAGTATGTTAAAGATATCCACGGAGCAAGTTCACTAAGTGATTTGTTTTGAAAATATCCACGGAGCAAGTTCACTGAGTAATTTGTTTTGAAAATATCCACGGAGCAAGTTCACTGAGTATGTTGAAAATATCCACGGAGCAAGTTCACTAAGTATATTGAAAATATCCACGGAGCAAGTTCACTAAGTGATTTGTTTTAAAAATATCCACTGAGCAAGTTCACTAAGTGATTTGTTTTGAAAATATCCATGGAGCAAGTTCAATAAGTGATTTGTTTTGAAAATATCCATGGAGCAAGTTCACTGAGTATGTTGAAAATATCCACAGAGCAAGTTCACTAAGTCTGTTAAAGATATCCACAGAGAAAGTTCACTAAGTGATTTGTTTTGAAAATATCCACGGAGCAAGTTCACTGAGTAATTTGTTTTGAAAATATCCACGGAGGAAGTTCACTGAGTTATTTGTTTTGAAAATGTCCACGGAACAAGTTCACTGAGTATGTTAAAAATATCCACGGAGCAAGTTCACTAAGTATATTGAAAATATCCACGGAGCAAGTTCACTAAGTGATTTGTTTTAAAAATATCCACTAAGCTCTTCCTATTTAATTCCATTATACTCTCTAGATTGTTTCAGAATGACTACTTGATCAGAGTAATCAAAAAAATAACAATCTAAGAGTTTCATACTTGCCTTATCTACAATAATCATATACCTGGCCAGGGTATACAAGTATTGAGATTAGGTAGTATGCACTTTATTTGCTATCATATTCTTCACTTTTTATATCATTATACACATGATTTTCCATTCTTGACTTTTCTTCAGGCATCATTTCTATATCTCATCTTTCAACACACAGATAAGGGAGATTATAAAACATTTTAAGGAACACTGAGTAAGATATAAGTTCTCCTTTCCCTTGTGTCCTTATAGGACTAGTCAAAGGAATTCAAAAACAACTATTTTCATATCTTTAACACATAGAAATATGAAATGAAGTATCAGTATGAATATATTTTATCTAAGTATTACCCATTAAGGTCACCTACCACATTAGGTTGATTTCATCACATAGGGTTCAGTTATCTCATGTTGCTTCTTTTGCCTTCTCTTAGTGGTTATTGCCCTGGTGCACTAGGCATTCATTGCACTGGTGACACCGAAAACTTTGACTTTTCAGAATATCTAGGCAAATGTCTCTAACATTATAGAGACCTTACCATAATTCATAGCTTATTGCCCCTCCTTGGGCACTACCATCACATATGTACTATTTTTCCAAACTTATGGCAGAGTCTACTTTCTTACCATATACTAATCTTTCCCACATTTCCACTGTTCCAACATGACCATGTCACCCAGGAATCCTTTCAAAGCCCAAAGTTTATGCATTAAAGACTGGTAACTTAGGTTGTAATACTGGTATCCAGTCTTCTATATGCATTATTGTTGTCCTATCTTGCCCTTCAAGAGCATAACGTAGGATTCTCTATCCTGATTAGGTCAAGGTGGGAATTCTCAGGCACTTGTTCTCCTCTTGCCTGGTCCCATGCACCCTCTCCTGGTGCAACAACATTGCACTTAGCAATGTGTTCCTCATGTTCTCCAATCATTTTCAAGTTCTTCTTCTTCTATGTGAGCAGAAGATACTATCAGATAAACTGGAAGACACTTAGAACAGACTCTACAACCTTAGTCCTATGTCTCTGTAGACTCAGCAAACCTAGAGCTCTGATACCACTAAATTTTGGCATACTACTCATAAAAACATAATTAACTATTGCGGAAGCGTTCACTAAGCAGTGGATTACCAAAAATCACTAAAAATTAAAACCTTTTTATCAAGAGATTCATCAAAGGAAAACTTTCTTACATAGAACCAAAGTAACACATTTACATTCTTGTCTGAAGGTACATATTTTGTATCATCTTTATCTGAGCATTACAAGCATTAACTGTCCTGTCAAGCTAAACACAGGCAGTATAAAATCTTGAGGCATTGAGCCAAAATCTCGAAAGCACTAACTAATACTCCGAGGACCTGAGAGTACAGAGACGACACATAGGACTCTATATACATCTATACAAGACATAACAGCCAGTGTCTCCACCTGAGACTTCACTGTTGTCCCTGCTGCTGCTGCTGTCCTTCTCTTACTAAAGGATTCCTGTCTCCTCATCCACGACCACCTAAAAATGTAGTTCCCACGGGGGTGAGACAATTGTAAATTGCCCCAGTGAGAGATATAACTCTTCGCTAGTAACATTATTATTGCATCTTAAGAAGATAAATATGAACAGAGGAATCATATTTGTTTGATAGCAGTTAATTCAATGTCTATCAGATTAGAATATTAATCTTATTCAACATTGCAGCTATAACTTGAGAGAGCATCATATCACATATCCATTAAGGAATATGAAGAACATGTATAACATTTATCCACTACAGAATCATTATCACAACATTAACTCTCTTCAGGCTTAGATCATATATCTAAAGCCTGACATTGTCATTGTGTAGTCATGGCCTGTAGCCATAATCTTTTCATAAAGTGTTGGGATATTAATCCCTCAACTCACCAAGTACATTTCCTCTTTTTAACAGGTTCGTCATAATGAATATAGCATCTGGGTAATTGAACCCATAACTCAACATAGAACACTTGTTACCACTTATTAGGTAACTTTTTACCTTCAGCTCATCTAACCAAAGACATCATAATTCTTGCTATACAATGTATTTGACATAGTACACAAAGCTCAATGATTCTTACTACACAAAGCATATGAAGGCCTATTAAGCCTATAAAACATTCTCAATAAACAACATCATAGCCCATACCTGGCTTTGCTTCTCATCTCATCATCCCTGCATGATTAGTATTCATGGTAACAATTACAATGCTTTCATATCAGTATCATACAACACTAAATAGTGCCATCCCTTTTTAGGGTTCATGATTTCTCTTTCACATCAGTACCATACAACACTAAGTAATACCACTGTTCCCTCTTTAGGGTTCATGGTTTTTCTTTTATATCAGCACCCTTCATTAGGGTGTTCCATAAATAACCACTTGGGTTCTTAAGATCATATTATTAATGATCAGCCCTATTCCATTGCTTCTCAAAGCTAGAAACCAAAAATAGATATCATAAGTATTCAAACATACTTATATATCCTCATCATTCATCATTGAATGTATTATCAACACAAAGTATGAGTTTCTATCTCATCTTTATCACAATATGATTGTATCATAGTCTATTGATTTGGATTAATCTTTTCATAAGGAATGTTAGCCTACACTTAACAAAGTGCATTACATCTCAATGTAACAATTGTCATGACACATTTCATGTGTCATCTATTCCAATTATACTGGACTTATAACACATCATGGTATATCAGAGTTGGGGTGTTGGATGTGATATCTATCATATCTTGATGTATCACTTTCCTCAACACCTTCATCTTACTTGAGTTTATTCACTTAGCTTGTATTAGGGTATTTCTCATCCTAATACTTATGCACTAGATCATCACATTCATCATTCAATGTATTGGTCATGATTCATCTATTTAGAAAACACAACCATTGCCAAAGGTATGGAATCACCCTTGAGTAAGGGACTATTAATATAAGGATATCCATAATCAACCTCTCTAGGTATTTCATTTGTCAATACATCAATCACCATTCTATCAATAGGAATAGGATTTCCATAATTATGACTTAAGGTTCACTTAGCATCTTACAAACATATATAGATTTCACCTAGAATCACTCTTCATTAGAGTTTCACATAACATCCTTCTATATCAGGGTTTCACCTAGTATTATGTGAAATTAAGATTGCACAACACATCACCCAGTGTTAAGGCTTCACATTAGTATTAATGGCACTACCCTATATTAGGGTTTCATATATCTTTATCCCATTTTAGGGATTAGGGTTTACCATTCACATCCAAGTGGGTTTCTCTTTCCTCATTCCCAAATTATGGTTAAGATATACAATTCCTATTGAATTAGGGTTTCCTTCATTGTTACACTAAGTTAGGGTTACATCATCACCCTGGATTTATAATAACACTCAGTTTTACCCTAGATTAGGGTTTCAGACATAGCATTACTCTAATTAGGGTTTCACACATAGCATTACTCTAATTAGGGTTTCACACATAGCATTGAGTATCTAAATAGGTTCATCATATTGGACCTTCAATTAAATGAGATATTCAAATGGATTAACCATGTTGATCTTCACAAAGTTACTTACTTAGACCCTCAATGATCTTGGTTCTCATACATCAATTGGTTGAAAACCATTTGAACAAGTTGTACTTGAAATCGATTAGACAAAGTAGGTATTGAAACCGTTTGCACTTTGGGTCTCCAAACGGTTTGGGATCATTTGGTCCCAAACGGTCTTGAGACTGTTTGGTCCAAACCTCCTCAAAACCGCATGGACCAAATATGGTCTCAACCGATCAAATCAATTTAGGGTTCTCAATGTTGATTCCTTCAATCATTGAATTCATGTACCCAATCATCAATTAGACCTATCCTCATACTTCAATTGAGTTAAATAGGTCAACCTACAACTGATTTACCCTCAATTGACCCTCAATTAGTCATCAACTAGGGTTTGAATCAATTGAATTAGGGTTTGGAATCAATGATCCTTCAACACTAATCAATGCAAGATTAGTTACTTTGAAACCTTTGAACCATCATCCAAATTGAACATGACCTGACCCCAAACGGACTTGAGGTTGTTTGGATGACCTCCAAACGGTCTTGAGACCGTTTTACCATCATATCATCAAAATCCAAGTCAACCAATTCAGGTTTGGATCATTGGATTGATCACCAAATCAGCAATTGATTGCTTTGTAACTTGCTAAGTTTGGAACTTCAAATAGGCAACCATACTTAACCCTAGACCTCCAAACGGTCTTGGGTGATCCCCAAACGTTCTTGAGACTGTTTGGGTGATCCCCAAATGGTTTTGAAACCGTTTGGGTCAATCAACCCAAAACATCATCTCAATAACTTACAAAATCAGCACATAGCCGATTAGGGTTCATGCCATATCTTTGGATCTTAAAACACTTAATCATACTCAACCCTAGACCTCCAAACGGTCTTGGATGACCTTCAAACGGTCTTGAGACCGTTTGGGTAATCCCCAAACGGTTTTGAAACCGTTTGGGCTAGTTAACCCAAAAAGTCAAATCAATCAAGTTGAAAATCAGCACTTAATCCAATTAGGGTTTGCCTAATTGATTGGCCTTCAACTCATGATTCCTTTGGAATTAATCCATCAAATTTGGTGAGTTATTAACCAACATAATTAGTAACAGTAATCGCAAACGGTCAACCCTCTCAAATGGTTTTGAAACCATTTGGTGAAACACTTTGCTTCTAAACGGTTTGAAACTGTTTGCTCCCAAACAGTTTGGGAAACCGTTTGAGCAACTCAATGAAACCATTTGGCTTTGATATTTGGTGAGGTGCTTGCTTATGATGATTTCATCATCATCAAGCTCTAAACCCACGAAGTCTGCTGTGATTTCCATGGAGATTGCATAAATCAACCAAACTCAATTTCGGAAATATAGAAATGATCACCAATTGATAAGGAATTGATTGCAATAATAAAAGTAAGGGTTGAAGTTATAAAACCCACTTCCAATTGAGCTCCAAATCTCCTAGCTCACGTAAAAAATGGTGGATGAAGATCCCTTCACTATTCCAAGGCTCTTCCTCAAGCTTTGAGTGAAAAGAATTGGTTAGAATTGAAGAGGGGATCGAGTTATGAAGAATTCATACATTGATTTTCGATTTTCACCATGGATTCAAGGTGAAAGGAGGTCAAGAACCTTACCAACAGGTTGGGGGTCGTCCTCCTGCTCCTCCACCGCTCCTTGGTCGTTTTCCAAGTAAGGGGAAAGAAAGGAATCCGAAAAATCCTTTGTTTTGGCTTGGAAATGGTACTTTTATAAGAAAATTCATGAAAGAGAAAATTTCTTATAAAAGTCTATTAATTCCAAAATTGTTGCCACAACTCCCCCCTTGGTTTCTTACATGCAAAGGCATCTCTATCCCACCGAGATCCCTTCCATTATCCAAATATTAAGGGAAAAGAAATTAAGCACCTTAACCCTTATAATAAGAATATCCATATTTGAGTGGAAATTCTTTTTCTTATAATAATGGTGAGTGGGATTTCACCTCCTTAGGATATGATCGTGCCTTTGCAAGGCCTTAGGATCATCCGCACAGATATGAATCCAACCATTTTAGTTTTGGTTGAAAGCCCTTTAATTAATACATTCATTTTTGCCCTAAATTGAATTAGGGTTTCAATTAGGATTAAATCTTGATTATTTTAATATCAAGATTCTCTCTCCTCCAACTTAATTCAAATGAGGCGCCCCTATCATTATATTTGCTCTACATGATGCCAAGAAACATTAGGGACCTTATTGAAGTGGTAATTTGCATATTGAACCCTAGGTTTTGGGTAAATTGCACATTACACAAAAACTAGGTTTTAATGCACAAGGATTGCTTTACAAGCTTAATCTTGGTGCCCAAGCCTGTGGGAACCATACCACTACATAATATTCATTATTATGATGTATCAATATCAGAGGAACACCTTATGATTCAACATTTTCAATTTAACCCCTCAACTTGGGTAATTTACACTTTAGTCCAAAATAAGCAAACATTGCTTCAACATTGTTCATACTGGAGCAGAATTGAAACATATGTTTCTCATGAGCCCTAATTACTTTTCCCAAGATAAGATTAAGCATCTACTCAACCTTATTAGGCAAAACATCTAGGGTTAGAATATAACCCAGGTCAGGGATGTTACCGTGATATTGAGGTTGATGATGACCATGTCGGGATGATCTTGATGCCTTGCATAATACACCTTGTAGTAGTGCTGCCCGACATCCCCTTGCCTTGGTTTTAGTCTTGACTGATATGGTCATTTTGAGTGTTGTTGGCTTGATGCCCGATATGGCTCTCTTGACCTTGATGGTGAGTTTGGGCGATAAGCCTTGATCTAGATGATCCTTTGACCTAATAGATGTTGCCCCCCTTGGCCGATAGAGTGCCTAGTTGATATCTCTGGTTGGAGTCTTAGGCAATACAAGTTGGGTTGTGTTCTTGCCTGATATGGGTTGAGTGGTGAACCCTATGATGGCTGATATGGTATGCTTGACTTAGTTGGATGATAGGTCTCCCTTTGGTGCCTTGTGTCGGGTACCTTGGTGGGTGTTACAAGACTGATTTTGGATGCCATGATCCTTGGCTGATACCAGCTTGAACATTAGGGTAGTGGTTGCCTGACATAACCCTAACCCTAAACCTAGTGGGCCGATAGGGCTTTGCCCGATTCAGTGGATGCCTATCACCTTGGGTGCAGGATATGACCTCTGGAACCAGATGTACGATAGCACCCTTGCTCCCTAGTTGCATGACACACCATGAAGTGGTTGCCCGATATGCTTTGCCCTTGGATCGACCGTTATGAGGCTAGATGCTTTGCCGACAGGCTTGGGTGAGGGTAGTTACCCTGCCCGATACCACCTGTGGTGAGGATTTCCCTACCTGTCACACTTCTAGTGACGGCAGCGAGCACCTTTGGTGCGGGTCATGACCAACCTGGAAACCCTACCTAGTGGTTCTTTATCATGCATTCACACCTTTGATGATAATGGGTTATGGATAATGGTTTGTAAACCAATACTATGTTTAATTCTTGAATACGATGCCTATTAGGATGATAGGATGCTAAATTATGTTTATAATCTTAAACGGATGCCCATGTTTTGAATAGCAACAATGTAATTGATACAGTTTGCCACACATAGTTTTGATCATGACATGTGTAACTGCAAACCCTAATGACATGATAATCAGTAAAGCTCTATGTCTGGTGATTTTAAGTCATCTCTCTTGCTGTGTATACTAATCATGTAGGTGTGTAACATGAATTCATAGCCAGGTAAGAGCTAAGAGGCATATGTATTTGAATAACACTGCATCATGATAATTCTTATTGATGAGATAACATACATCACCAATATGATGAAGTTAGGTCTGAGGACCAAATGAAGGTTGAGTGCCTAGTGAGGTGTTATCCTATAATGATGAGATAAGGGATTATTATCCCAGGTGATGATGTAAGACGATGATGCCTTGAGAGGCAGTGGCTTTATGTGATGAGGGATTGAGATCCCTAGATAATGTGATGATGAGGGTAATAATGTAACTCTATGCTTGTATGTTTTACAACTTGGTTGTCTCAACAACCCACTTAAAATATACTAATTAATTACAGTGGAATATATCATGTAGTTTGCCCTGGTCATAGATCCATCATCGTCAGTAGTTGGTGATGTTGAAACGGGTTCTCTTGTGGGTTAACCCGGAGCACATATTGTTGAATATGTGGGGTTTCTCCTAGCTGAAAATAGGAGGATTTGAGTGCAACTGCGGTTGTAGACTCAGGATATATGGAGCATGGTGAACAGGCCCATGGCTCAGGATATGTGATAGAGAATGAATGTGTTCATGGCTCAGAGCATGGTGAATAGGCCCATGGTTCAAGTTTTACAAGCACTGTGACCTGTACTAAGGTGGGCTAGGGTTATGGGTAGCTTGCGGAGCTGACCCTGTGGCTGAGGACACTTGAGCATGAGACTATAGTCTTGCTTTGGTTCTCGTGCACTGACCATGAGGTGGTGAGGTCATGGAGTCTAGATCTTCCATTGACCTTGTATGGCACCGGCTCTGGGTTTTGCAGCCGTCGGTTGGATCTGAGTGGTAGGGCTCACTTCCTCAGGGCATAAAAATATGTAATCCAGCCGAATAGTATTTATTTCTTAGTACAAAATACGGAACATTGGTTGAGGCCTTTCTTGTGTAGTTGATCTAGTATACCTTGCAGTTACTTGTACATTCTTATGTTTTGTGATAAGATCTTACAAATCTTATCTTGTCAATCATGTTCCATAAAGAAAATTAGGTTTATGCCTCCCGGATATCTTGGTAAGTTGCATACTACAATAAGTTCTGCTCAGTATGCTGCTCATATAATCTGCTTATATCAGTTATCTGCTTTACTTACTTAAGCTTTCTGGAGTTTTATAGTTTCAGTGGGGAGTTATGTTTCTCACTGGGACTGGGTGTCTTACCTCGTTGGTTTACAACCATTTTAGGTGATCGCGCTAGACGTGGTGGTAGTGAGGTTGTGGCTGAGTAGTAAGAAGAGGAGCAATAGAAGGCAAGAGATGGACATGTTGCATGTTTTGGTGTTTTCTAGTAGAGTCCTAGAGTCATCCCTATACTCTCAGGTCCTCAGAGGTATTTTGACGACGTTTAATGATGTATAGTTATTGTACCTTTTTTATCCTGCTGTTGGCCTTATATGGTCTGTTATGTACATAAACAGGTGATGAAATCATGTGTTGACTGGACAGCTAGTTTCTGAACAGCTGTGGACATATAGAAGGGCTTGTAATGATTTTATAACATGTTTCCTTGCAGGATCTGCATGTAATAGTTCTTTTAAGTATGTTTCCACAAATCGGTTTTAATTAACCTGTGTTTTTGATAATATGTGGTTCTGCACGTTTTCACATGTCATCTCGTTGTTCGTGTGATAGCGGGATGTCACAACCTTGTCCATCGAACGTGATTGCTTTAACAATTCCATGTCTAGCACCAAAGCAGTTCACGAGTTCTACGCAAATTTATGTTGGAACTACGACTCCCTCATTCCCCCGCAGAATACTCAAGTAATCCTCACATCGATGATCGTGGGTAAGCATTTCCAAATCTCCCAGGATATTTTAAATGTCTTCTTTTCCGAAGATGAGGAAAACGACACCTGGCGAAAGGATTATGGCGAGTATTTTGACCTTTTGAACCCGGAAGGTTTCTACAAGCAAAATGAATTGAGTCTCCCTGATATTCATCATTACTTGAAGAAAGTTGACATTCCATATAAGAAGAAGGCCACCTTGCCTTCCTCCTCCCTTGACCTTAGGATGTGCATTCTGGCTTTAGTTATCAACTACATAGTTCATCTGAAGAAAAATCAAACGGACATTACAGAGAACACTACTGTCATTATGTATTGCCTATTAGAGAACATTGGTGTCAAGTGGGCCAGATACATACTACACCATATGACCTACTTTGACACTGGTAAGAACACAAAAAGCACCCACCCTCCCTACCCAGTTTTGATTTGTGGTTTATTCCAATTTGCTACTGAGAAATCCCTCTTTTCTGACCATCATTACAAAGTAGCCAGAAAGGGCATTTGCATCAGTGAAACCACAATTCAAAAGTTTGTGCCTATGTTTGCCTCCTCTACCCTGGTGCTTCTCCCTCTGCCTCAGCCTCTGTAGCCCCTACCTCCTCAACCCGAGCTCCACCACCTCAGCCTCCTCCTAGACCTAGTCATGCTTCGTTCTGTGTATCTAATGAAACCCTTTTGGGCTACATGATGCACCAACAAGCATACGACCAACAGGTTTAGGACCACTTGCATCAGGCTCTATGTTCTATCATGTCTACCATGAACTTATCTTGTTCTCACCTATATCCCACCTACAAGCCATACCCAGGTTGTGATTATGCTTCATATGCATACAATCATTACTACCCTGCTCTCGAGCCTTCTGTTTTTGCTCCACCTCCACCCTTTGCTGCTGGTAGCTCCACTCCTGCCTACCTCCTGTTGCGTGCTGGCCCCCTGGCCACCGTGCTTGCCAACCTTAGAGACTCTGCTCTGTCCTTTCCACAAGCCAATGAGCTTCACGCTCTTGGTATGTCTTGGGCTGAGCAGAATGCTCGTTGGCCCGGTTGTGCTTTTGGACCTCCTACTGATGAGGAGATGCCAGACCAGGATGACGATGCTGAGACTGATGATGGTGACGATGGTGATGACGAGAATGCTTCTGATGATGGTGATGGCTCTGATGGCTTCACTGGTGATTCTGGTGATGACAACACTGTTACTGCACCCTCTGATGGAGACAAGGACTATGAGCCTGGCGATGATGATGATGACGTTGATATAGATAGTTTAGATGTTTAGCTTGTTTCTTAGTTTTTAGTCTAGCATGTTGACCATATACATCTTTCTAGGCTATTTTGTATAAGAAACATCTGGGCACATTTATATGAGTTGTACTATTTATCTTTGTTTTCGTCGCTTCTTGCTTGTAGCTGTTTTCATATGGACATGCATCTGAGTTGTAATATATGTGATATGCACTCTTGTTGTTTCCTCTGATATATCTTATACGTTGGTGTCATCTTTTACCATATTTTGATTATGACTGAGATTGTATGTTGCTTTCGTCTCTATTTGCCATGTGATATGAGACTACTTGTATGTATCTCTGTGTGATTGTGTTTTGGAGAAGACCTGGTTATATGCTCTTATACCCCACCTACTTTTTGATAATGTCAATAGGGGAAGAGAAATTTCAAGTCTTGAAACTCAATCATATTTTTGTTCATTTTTATACTATTTCTTATTTGCTTATGAGATCCTTTTCTTATTCATTCACTATTTTATCATGTGAGTTACAAAGGACCCCATAGTGCATACATGCTATGATTGCTATGTGTAGATAGACTAACCATACAGGTTATAGGAAGCATAGATTGAGGGGGAGAAATTCACATTGTTCACATCTAGAATCCCCTTAATTCACAAGGCAAAGGTATAACTTCTATATCCTTTTCAATATGTTTTAGGAATGGTTTGTCATTGTCAAAAAGGAGGAGAATGTTGACCTAGAGGTTATACATTGTCCATATTTTGATAACGACTTAACCATTCCATTCATATGTATCTAATATGTGTATTCAAGATTGATTTCAGGTATTAGGTACATGAAAATGATCTAAAATTAAAAGCCCTAGATTGGCTCAAGTTCAAGTCAAAAGAGCTACAAGTGTGCAATTTTGGAAATCTATGTAAATGACCTTAGAAAATTTTTGTAATCACTTGTAATGATGAATTGACTTGTAACTTAGTTGACAAAATTGATTGGGACATTAAACACCAAGTTTTCACTTTAGATGCACTTTAGAAAATTGACCATAGGTAGACAATCGGTCGAGTTGCAAACTTGACCGATCTGGATCAAGTTTCTAAGATAGCATCGGTCAAGTTGTGTTTACACAGAACTTGACCGATCAAGTACCTGACCAAATCGATCTTCACTGGTTATTTGAGTTTCCCTAGGACAAACTTGACCGATGGTTTGAATATCGACTTTGTATTTTACTCTATCGGTCGAGTTACCTTTATTGAAACTCGACTGATTGCACTGTACGGAATGTGTAGAAAAAGTGATGGTGACCGTTGGTGTGTGTTTTGATCAAAAATAGAGTCGTTGCTTTGAGAAAAAAATGGCTATTTTCATATCTAAGTGTCCCACAACTTAAAGAGGCACCCTCAACTATAAATAGGACCTCTTGGAGTTCATTATAAGGTTGCTCATTCACTACATGCTTGGTACTAGCCTAGTTGAGAGTGTTCTAACCCTTTGAGACCATTTCTCTTTCTACCTTCAAGTCAAATTTGTGAGTATGAGTGAGATTCATGTGTAAGAGAGCTACTCCATGTATTGATGTAAAGCTCTCCTCCTCTTTCTTCCTACCTCAATTTCCATTGAAGAAAAGGATGAAGATCTTCTCTGAGTGAAGGAGAAGGAGTTGTTGTTCTTCAAGGTTGAAGAAAGTAAGGTGTTCCAGATCTCCAAGTGAAGGAGATAGGCAAGGCGACACTCAAGGAAGATAGGTAATCCCTTGAAGGAAGAAGACTTGAAGGAAGGAGTGGGTAAGTACATGTTGATGGTTGAAGACTCCATGGTTCAAGTAGGTAAGCTCCTTCTATAGGTTGAATATCTTTGCTTGAGGTACTAAGCCCTTGGATGTGTGGTTGTTGTGTCTTGTAATCTTATGATAGAATATAAGAGTACCAAGATTGCAAATCCTAGAGAATAACCACCTCTAGGTAGTGGATTGACATTGCTCCTAGTTAGGACGTGGAACCACTCTAAACCACCCGTCAAAGTGCTTGCTCTTCCTTATCTCTCAACCTTGTTGTGCTTGATAGATTAAGACATCAAGTTGCTACTTGTTTAAGTTTCTACACTTCATATAATTTGGTGGTCTAATCCATTTTGTGAGAATTGTGAAGCTCTATTCACCCCCCTCTAGAGCCCTTGATCCAACACTTTGCTCTAGATACACCTTGTTCTTGGGGAAAAAGAGCATTCTTGGATCTTTAGGAGAACAAAACTTGGACCTTTGTTACCCCTTTCTGATATTCCTTTCTTAAACTTTATTTTCTTCACCCCTAAGACGAGTGATATAACTTTTGATGCATTTGTTGTCTACTTATGACGTACATAATGTTAGTCTCATTTTAAATTCTATGATATGCTCAACGATGATTTTTATATACTATTTTGGCACGAAAAATATGGTGATACTAATTTTTAAGTCTATATTAGGCCCTATGTACATATTCCTTTGTAAAATGAACATTCTTATGATCATGCAAGAACTATAATTTGAAATATAAGTATAAAAATTCTTTAAAATGTTATTTTATGGTTTATTTGTATCCAATAAAAGAAAATCCGACCTACATGTTAGTACTTATTGTTTGATAGTCACCCTATGACAAATATAAGGTTCTTATTTACATTAAGGTATTGTATTTAGTTCAACAAGATTCTAGTATTGAATGTTTCTCATACATGTAAGGTTTTGAACATGCGTTTGCTTAAAACTTAACAATAACATTATTTTTACATACAACAAAGTTTTAAGAAGTAAATGCTACCTTGTTCATGCATTTTTAAGATTTGTGAAAATTTTGAGATGCTAATGAGATTCCTATGAGGAGTTATATATGTTCTAGTCTTAGTGATAAATTAAGCTTCTATGTGTCCAAATTTTAGGGTTGGTCCTCTTTATGACCCATGATGGATAAATATACCTTAATTGAGTAACACTAAACTATTTTATATGTTTATATCTTCTGAATTTACACTCCATGATTTATTTCATAAAATTAATTTAGGCATTTGTATGGAACTTCATTAATGCAGTCAAAATCACCAAATTAGTTTAATTAATCAAGTGTATCCTGTTGGCCGCAGTCACGGTGTAGGCCCAGCTGCTGTAAAAACCCATGTGTTGGGGATAATCCTTTGGAGAGTAGATTTCTTTTTGGTTTCAGTGTCTACAAGTCCCAAAATTGGCTAATTCGAGCAACTTTATCTATGAAAAGATATATATTACTAGAACATAAGGAACATGGGATATTTAAGGCATATTAAGGCTATAGTGACACAAAACCACAGATAAATGTTTGCATAAATATATAAATTTGGGTGTTATCAAGTATTCAACACAAAAAGTGGATTTGGTTGATTACAACTAATATGCAAGAATAAAAGATTGAAATAAAATATAAGATTATTAGATGGATGGATACACTAGGGTGGGTAGGTTGCACAACCACTACCTATAGATATTCTCTCATTGTATCACAAACATGCATGAACAACATCATGGAGGGTAGGTAAATCCCCCTTTCGGCTTAGGATTGAACTTGGATAGATATCACCTTAGGCTTGTTGTCACTTTACCTAGAGATCATGTATCTACCACCTTGGAAAAAACCTATCTGACTTCTCATCAAGAGTTTGACAAAACCAATCGATACCCTAGATCTTGGGTTCGAAGTTCTCTACATCCATGATCATGAAAAACATGTAGATCTACTGGACGAACAAGGAATACAAGAATAAGATGATTTATTTAACACAAAAATGGTTCATATATGGATGGATGCAATAAAAGAACAAAAGCAAATAATGGGACTACTCCCACATTCTAGCATAAGGAGCCACTCACATCTCATAGAGATATTAGAGCAAACAACAAGTAAAAGAAAGGAGATATCTATCATCTAGACGGGTAGAAGAGATGTAGTAATAGAGTTCGTCCAAGACTGTCGTTGAGTGACTCTTCTTCATCGTCCTCCTCCTTGATTGGATTTGATTCGTAGATGAGAAAGAGAAAGTGAATGGAGGCATCATTGACATTCCTCTGCGGAGTATAAGAAGTCGGGCCTTGATGGAGTGATGGAGCGGCAAACTGATGACTCATGAAAGAGATCCTTTGAATTGATGCATTGGGGTCTTATTTATAAGATTGTGGCAGCAGAGCACTTGTATTTGACTCTTAAACTTTCATCCATCAACTTTTGATGCCCTTGTTTTATATTTATTGTTCACTTTTATTTTCCTATTTGAAAGAGAGAAAATATATTTCCTTACTTTATCTCCCAAGTATAAAAGACCCAAGCATGCATGAATTCCTTGCTAAAATAAGGGCATAAAAGAAAACAATAATAAGAAAAAAATGAAAAGGGGTCACTATGTTTAACGAAATACCTCTCCAAGAAGTAAAGAATGATTTTTTAAAGTTCCACATGTAAAAAGCTTCCCATAAATACCCTTTCCTATGGTGATACATTTATAGCATGCACCATACTACCAGACAAAGTCATTAGAAGACATATAATTTTGTTTTATCCATAATTTCAAATCAACATATTTATTAATTACATAAATGATTTGAATTATTATTGACAATCATATTTTCAAGTTATCCCATTCCATCCACCATTTCTCTACAAGGTAGGCCACCAACCATAATAATTTTCTCATTCAAAATTATTTTGTGAACTTCTTTCATGTAGATTATATTTTCTGATTAAAGAAATCTGGATAGGGAGATCACATGGTGCATCAAGCATGTGTCCTATTGACATGATGTTTTCCTTCTCTAGATTAATTGTATTTTCATTTATCTTATTATAGATTGTAATACACACGATTGATCACTTTAGAGAAGCTACCTTTTTTGTGGCTGGTGAGGGCTGATTTTGGGAACAATTAACAGAGGATAGTTAGGAGAGTTAAGTTTCTTTGTATTGTCTTCTTACTAATTTTTTTCAATAAAGTCCAAGTGTAGTGTTTCTCGGGTATGAGCAATATTCAATCTTAGGGGTGTTTTGATGTACAAAAATGCAATTTTGTTTTGTAGTATTTTTTTGTGATTTTTGTGATATTTGCTCTTAGATATATAGGTTTTCCTTGATAGTATATAAAACTATGTTCTAAAACTATTGACCATCATTTTCATATATTTTTATGTTTCTTTCACAAAATTATCATCTTATATCTCAATCTAATGAAAGCTATTTGCATTTCATATTCACTTGGTATATTAAGTAGAGTTTGGTGCCACTTAGACCCATCTTACTACCTTTAACAGTGCATCAGAAATTGGAAAGTCATAGACAGAATTTGAGATAACCAAAGCCTATCTTTGTGCCACTAAGAGGAGGTCCAACATTTCATAGTAACAACTGAGTGACACTGACACCCCTGATTGGACAAGAAAATAAAGAAGTTGGTGCTATCAAATATGTCAGTAACATCGACATAAAAGCATTGACAAGCATGATTTTTAACCTAAATATGACATCCTAAATTATTCTTTGATGACCTTGAGTACTATATAACCCAAGTCAAGGCAATTATCACAAGCAATCACATAGTAGAGCATATTATTCCTTTCAAAATAAGGAGCATAGGAGAAAAGGTGGAATCATGAAGAAAAAATCATCCCAGTACCTTTTAGGAGTGATTTGATACCAAAATGTTGTTTGTTCACGCCTCTATTCATATGAAATCATAATTATTCATGGTTCCTAGATTCTACCTAATTATTTTCATATTTTCCTTCATCTCTAAATTATAGTGACACTATATCGAATATCTGGGGGAAATTTCCTTCTTTGAAAATCTACAGTGACACCTTGTTCGATATGCGGGGTGAATTCCCTTTTATCTAGGCCCTGGGAGTAGCACATCATTAATTTGTACTTGACAATTTGTGTTTAGAAATAAATTTTATGGCATAAATTTTTAATTATAATGTTCTTTACTTCATCATGTTCATAGTGGATCACCATATGCATGCTTCATGCATTTAATTACTTCAAAAGAGGGACTAAGAGCTACAAAAATTATTGTTAACACAACTAATAATGAACTTTGAAACAGGGCTAACAATTATGAGATTGGTACTGAGAGAGATATTTTATTGTTTAGTATTTTTATTAAATACTACAATGTGGGTTATTGGCTAGATTAAATAGCATATTATACTATCGAAGCGGGTAACACAAACTACATATACCTAATTCAATATAAATAATGTTATTTTTTGGGTAAAATTAAATCAAGTATGGATTATAGTGTGTTGAAACTAATTATGCTAGAGAATCTCAATCTCTGATTTCAAATCATCTTTCTTCATCTTGTTGTTAATTTTAATTCTTAGTTCTTAATCAACCAATCAATTCTTTTCTATTGGCCTATCTGGTAAGGTTTTGGTTATCAATAGTTTCTAACCTCCCAATTTCCTAATTTCAACACCCAAAACTTGATTTCCAACATAACTTTGACACACACACTTACATTTTCTGTGCATGGTAAATATGTGTTGGTGTGGTGAGTTTGTACCAAGATGAATGTTTTAAGAATGTTACACCCACATTCTTTTAGCTCAACAAAGAGTAAACTATAATCCTATTCTACTACCAACTAAAATATTCTCATGGTGGTAAATGGAATCCTCATTAGAATTTTGTATGCTTAAAAATATTTTTTAAAATTAATTAATTGCATGGAAGATGAAAACTTAAAAGGAGATGAACGAGGTAGATATGATGAGGAGAAATATTTATGTTGGTGCAAATATGAAATGTCCTACATCACCACTAGTAACTTTCTAACCACTGGACTTACTAATGGCCATATATACAAGAAAGTAGGAACTATTAATCACCGCTACTTACATGTTTTCTCCTTTCTACGAGAGCAATAATCAACTATATCCTCTATTATAGATTATATAGACGACCACCTCCTCCTTTTGTTGTTGCGCTCGATAGTAATGCATCACCTTTTCCTTTTTTTGGTTGTACAAAGTCACCTTGAGGACGCCGGCCTTAAACATACCAAATGAAGAAAACTCACTTGTGAATAGCGCAATCACAACAATAGAGGGAATGTTATACGGAAATACAAGTTGAAATTAAGTAAAGGCAACATAAAATGTTGATGAGGTTCATACAAAATAGATAGGAAATATATAGACTAGGGAGAAAAACAACGGGAAGCACTAACTTGACTATAAATCAAAATCTAAAAAAGATTAATTTCAAGTTATCTTTAGTACTCAAGCGTGTCTATGGGTTCCTAATTAAAATTATTATTAATATGTTACTAGATAGACATCATAGAGTGAAAATTTAAAATATAGACGTTATAGGTAGTCAATTCTATCTAATTACTAGTTGGGTAACATCGAGAGATTGTTACTTAAATAGTGAATTAGAATGATCGTGCCTCAATCAAAATCTCACTTAAGTCAAATGTGTATGGGCAAAGGTCACAATGACCAACAATTGTAAATCCAAATTGAATAAGAGTTGAACATACCGATCAGTAGATATACACTTTGACCAAGTGTTGCTTGAACAAAATTGAGTTTGACTAAGGAAGGTCCAGAGTCTCAATGACTCAACGAGTTGTTATCGTTTAAGTTCCACCTACTGACTCTTGACCAAACTTGTAATTACAAATAAACAAAACTATGTTTGTCAGCAACTTGAATTAGGGAATTAAGGCTCTAATAATATTTTATTTAATGAATGGATTCCATACGAGTGCAACCAATGGTTCCGTAAAGCTCACTCTCACTAAGATTTTGTCCTTACGAAAATATAAAAAATAAAATCATATGTAGTTTATTTTCTACATAGTTTAGAAAGATGAATTCGTTTAGGACATAGTATCAATTTGAATTTGCTTCTCATGATAACAATTTAGATACACGAAATAAATGTCTCAGAGCAGTAAAATAGAAAATAACGTGAAAATAGGTTGTAGGAATCTCCATCAAGGAAACATCATGTCCAATTTTAATAATGCATTTGCATGTATATACACTAATTGAGAAACCATTGATAAAGCCGTTGCCTTTATCATTCACACTATTATCATATTTTTGGTGCTTTCGGAATTCTTTCATGCTCCTTGTCTTGGATTCACTAATGTACTATTTTTTATGGGTAAGGTACCAATTCTCTGGCATATGCTAGACCTTTCAAAGATGTAGATATGAGAATATGATATAATCGAATAGCAAAAGGTGGAGTGTGTGATTAAACCTTATATAGTCCTCACATAGAAAAAGTGACAACCCAAACTCTCTAACGATTGATTCATGGTGTGACTATTTGTTCATGCTTCCATATGGTAACTTTATCTCCATCTTCCCACTAATTAAAAAAACGTTCCACCTTCCTTTTAACCAAAGAATGGATGTCCTCTTTCTTTGGATTAGGCTTATTGTGGAGTTGCATGTCTCAAATTCATTTAGATTTTATATGGAACATTAGATTATACCATATCGATGTCAATCACTTTTGAAAAAAATAAAATGATGTTGTGTCATTCCCTTATATGTCCATAATGTTCAAGAAATAAATACATATATGGGATGTATTGTTTCCTTCTCCACTATATGTGACATCACAACTACATGTTCTTTAGTAGTTCAATTTATGAAAGGTAATGCATTCTTCTAAGTCTTAGGCATGTATTTTATCTCTTGTATCTTTTTTATCATGAGGTAACTTTTTTAAACACACTTAAATGTGGTACATTAACCACTTATCTAATAGAAGAAAACCATGTAGTGTGTCTTTGTGACTCTTACGTGAGTTTTAATATCCAAAATCCTTCTTATTTGTGCTATATTAATCAAAGACCATGTTAGGGATTGATGATCCATCCTTAGTATTTGGATACAACCTATTAGTGTCTAACTTTCATAAGCACCAACTTCACTCCATTAATAAGATATAATAATATCCTTAAAAAAATATATATGCATCTTTCAAGGCACTTATCCATATTTAGTTTCTTTATATATAAGCACGGATCCTGATAACAGATCAAAATATCCTAATATTGTGAAATATTATTACTAGTCAAAGACAATGATGGATGAAATGTGAATTACTTAACCATACTCGTAATCTAGTTCCTTAGTTACATGTACATACCCATATAATCATTGGTTACGATTCAATTCAAAGACGGTCTATAAAGCTCGTAAGCCATAATGCATATCAAATAATGATAGTATTACAAAAATATAGTATAATTGAGCCTCCATGTCATAAAACCCTTCATCTATATGTTTTATACTTTTGTTGTGTTAGTTTATTATATGGATACCATTATATCTATCAATTCATTTAAAAGTCATAACCATATAGACAAAGTAACCGAGAGAAAAGATTGGGTTTGGATTTTAATCTCCATTTTACAACTAGGGAAATTTGTTTCATAGTATTATAACATCACTGAGATCTGATATCTCATATCAATATTTATTACTCTTATGTGTTTCTCTATTGAGTTTCCAGGTTAAATATTGAATACCATATAGCTTAAAGTTATATTACATTGGACACGTCAATAGCTTTCAAATGATGACATATTGTACTTTTTTATAAATGAAAGCAAGATACAAACTTCTCAATAATCACATTCTTTTCTATTCTAGATTGTTCACACTAAATTGGGCAATAAATATATATTTTCAAAGACCAAACTCTCCCATGTGCCATATTGATCTTTAGCTTAATCTCATAGTGATCCCTAAGATCTTTTTCTTAAATTCCTACATGTATGACGCATCCCATTTTTCTTTTTCTTCAGTCATCCTCCTTCATACAAAACACGGTCCTATTGTTCCATTACTTTCTAGTGAGTTTGATATGTCATTTAAGAATCTTCATTTTTATTTAAGCACCCACTACCTCCATTTTTATTTAAGCACCCACTACCTCCATCAAGGAATTTTAGACCCACTTTCCCCTGAGCCCTCATACAAACCTTGTTGGACATCAAACGTGATGGGGGACCACCAAGCCCATTATGGAATGTTACAAGAGGGGTACTTGATCACTTTCACATTGCTCTCACTCATTCACTAGCTTGAAAATTTCTATTCTTCATGCCTTTCTTCTCTATAGAAAAGAAACAGAGAGTAGATTCCATCCCCTTTCCTTCTCTCCATTCTCCCTCTTTTCTTAATTAAATCAATTCCGAGTGGTAAAATAATTAAGAAAAAGTGAGGGAATTCCAAACCAATATGTATCATCTCCTTCCTCTCTTTTTTATTAACTGATTCAATGGCAAGGATGACGAGACTAGGAAAAAGAAATAGTTGTAACTTGGTCATCAATTTTGTTTCCTCCTTATTTAGTATTTTTTTCTCTTTCAAAACCACAAAATATTCATTTGAACTCAAAATACAAGCCCCCCTAAATTGCTAACAAGATAAGAAACTAAAAAATAAGTATGTCCCTTTCTTTCCTCAAGTTTTGTACCTGCAAAACAAGGGATTCTTCCACGTTGGACACTTGACAAAACCCAACATTCCATGAGTTGATGATCTAGTAGAACATGTTGTTCCATGAGGCACTACATACCTATTCCAAATTCCACTTCAAAAATATTCTTTCTCAAAAGCCTAAGGAAAATCCCTCATTTTTTTAATCAATGGAAGCTCACCCTCAACTATGAATACTTACCCATATCAATCATGAACCTTAAAAATTTTTGACTTTCCTAAGGTTAAAGAGTGAAATACCTCTTTTTTTTTAATTATGTTGCCTAGTCATAAGAAGATCCTGATCCTTCTTCTTGAACGACTATCTCTCGCACATCATAAGGATACTGACATTACAAAGGTAACATTCCCACATACCTTTAGCTACTTATCTAGAGTAGATAGTTAATGACGATTTCTTACTTATTCTAGTTAAATGCCCATCAAACAAGAATTACTTTTTCAACTTGATTAGTCTACTTTGCTTAGTATCTAGATCTCTCTTGGTTATAATCAATTGTTGTGTTTGCTTGATCTTCTTATAAAGATAGAATCTAACTTATAACCAACAACTCATCTATTCATCTTACTTGAAAACATGTGAATTTGTGCATATTAAGAGCATAACACACACACACACACACACTTCTAAACCTCATTTGATCTAACTATTTCCTCTTTATTTATTTTCCCACTCTATATTTCCCACATTTAATTGTAGCATCCATGGTGGATCTCTACATGAGGCAATTAGGATCTCTTGTTAAAAAGCTAGAGTCTTTGAGGATGATGATGAAAATTCACAATCATCTTGAGTCCCAAAACACTCGCACACCCTCATGATATTTTTTTCTTAGTTTTCTTATTTTGTTTTCTGAACTAAATCCCAAATCAGATACTTTTTCATGAACATGAAAGTGGAATTGATATAACAGTTTTTGAGGCAATTTTGGGTTCCTAACATCTTCTTCAATGGTAATAGGGTTGTAGATCATGGTCTTTTAACCAGATTTTCTATGTTCTATCAGTCCTCAGGTGGAGTAATTTTTTTATTATTTTCTGGTGATTTAATGTCCATCTACATTTTTTGTATTTTTTTCACAATAAGATGATGACCCCTAATCTTATAATTGTTTACATTTGTTCTAGTTTTATAAATGGCCATTAAGATTGGCTCTTCACAAGAATTTTCCACTGGTAAAACACTTCCAAGCCCTATGATATAACAAGGGTGGAAGCCCTCTTTCTTGTTTTTTGAGGGTTGGTGACAATCTTAGAATGATTAGATTAGATACCTAGAGTTTTGTGACATAATTTCAAATTTATAAGTCATTATTACCCTTAGTGAATAGTCATCTATCCATTTGTGTGTCCATCTGAATCGCCATAAAAACCAAGAAACTTTTCTTATGTCTATCCTAGTAGCTCAACAATGAAATCCTCAAGAAATCAAGTGTTAAATTACACAATATTAGTTTCTTAAATTCATTAATGATTTTGGAGAATTAACATGTGTTTTCATATATATATATATATATATATATATATATATATATATATATATATATATATATATATATATATATATATAGTCATACTAGAATACACTCGAGTGTATTCGGAGCAGAATACACTCAAGTTGTTTTTCATGATGTAATATTTTTTTCAAAAATCTAATCCGTTGATCTTCTTAAACATCTTAGGAATAGCTCATACGCAAAATTTGAACACATTTAGACAGTTATAGGTCATGTTATAAAGACCGCAAAAATTATGTATTTCAAATTAGTTTCGTGTGTCGATTTTGTTGCCCTCAGATGAGTGACTTACACTCACCCACATGAGCTCAAAATTTTTATGTAGACTAATTATAGTATGACGGTGAAGATCAATGGTTTACATTTTCAAGAAAATAGTCTTGATACGCAAACACACTTGAGTGTATCCGTGTGATCCGTACACTCGAGTGTATTCTAGCCTGACTCTCTCTCTCTCTCTCTCTCTCTCTCTCTCTCTCTCTATATATATATATATATATATATATATATATATATATATATATATATATATATAGAGAGAGAGAGAGAGAGAGAGAGAGAGAGAAAGTTAAGCTGAAATACATTCGAGTGCAGCGGAGATGCTATACACCTCAATTGTTTTCTATTATGAAGAAATTATTTTGGAAATCTAAACCCGTTGATCTTCTTAAATATTTTAAGAACATTTTATATAATATATTTGAGATCATTTGGACACTTATAGGCCATGCATCGAAAATATGCAAAATTATACATTTCAAATTAGTTATGTGTGTCGATTTTGTTGTCTTTGGATGAGTCACTTACCCTCATCCAGATGGGCTCAAATTTTATATGTAGTCTATAATTATTATAACAATATAGATCAATGGATTAAATTTTGTAAATATATGGTCTGAGTAGGAAAATACCATTGGGGTGTACGGTGTGATCTGTACACTCAAATGTGTTATAGCCTGACTCTCTCTCTCTCTCTCTATATATATATATATATATATATATTCTCTCTCTCTCTCTCTCTATATATATATATATATACACACACACACACACACACACACACACATATAATGAAAAATCTATCATAAATATTAGACTTCTCATCGGTCCCCTCACATTAACATTCCATATTCTGCTTCAATTGCATGTTCAAATCTTGAGACTAAATTTCTCAACCATACATATCATTAATTTTCAACGAAAATGATAGTTCGATTGATGCACAATATCTTTCCAATTTTTTAAGAAATAGACTCAAATATATCTCAATTTAGACTCTAATATATCATAATGTGAGGAACATTATTTCCTAATTTATTTGACAATTATTTTTCCTTTTAGCTCGCGGAAGTATCCGTTGTCTAATTACACTCATGCATGAATATCTTTTTGCTCATAGTCAAATTCCGTTACCAAAATCTGTAGGATTTTCTCTCCCTATGTGCGTGTGCCTCTGTGTGTGTGTGAATGTGTGTGTACAAACATGTTCAAGTTTAGTACTATTAACTTTGGTTCTATGACAACAACCAATTTAAAGTTGAAGTATAGATAGTATATGTTAGAATAATTATTACATGGAATATATACAATAGAAGACCACATTAACTTTTTTATGAAGTAATAGTTAAATGATTGATGTATACATGCATAAAATTTTGATTCTATCAATATGCAAAATTTGGTCCAAATTCATTCGATCTAGAACGCCATTTGTTTCTTGTCAAAAAA